>CM066734.1:80126500-81522000 GCA_033961575.1 Aselliscus stoliczkanus | reverse complement strand
ATACAGACTTAAGGGCTTTACTATTCAGAGCATGGTAAGAAGTAGGGGCATCATATTTCCCTTGTTCTTTCTCTTGTCCTCCACCAAATCCCACTAGTGAAGTGTAGAGGACACATGTAATGGGTTCCTTTAGAGGAGAGGAACACAGCTTGGGGAACCTACTGCTTTACAGCAAGCAGTAACATTGTTGTGCTTTGTCCCAGAGGGGAGACATTGCCGCATTCATCAGGTTGCATGAGGCAAATACAATTCTGAGAAATGACCCTAGTGAAAAAATGGTCAGAGCCCTGTATTCATGGCATACCTAGTGATATGTACAAAAAATGAGAGATCCATGGAGGAATATTTCCCTATAGGAAGCACACCATATTCTGAGCTAGATAAATTACACTAAATCCACATTTGGATATGTGTAATATAGATATGTGTAATAAAACTAAGTTATACAGCTCATGGAAACCAGCAGCAAGGAAAGCTCTGGACTGAGAGTCTAGCCCTGCTTTTGCTACTTGATGGACAAATCACCCTAAGAAAGTATTTGACCTTTGTGAGTCTAATTTATGACGATCTGATTATAAAACCTTCTCTACTTATCTCACAGGGCAATGATAAAAAAAAAAATAAAGTAAGCCTTGAAAATTATAATAATTTGCTTATTACAGAACTTGATCGTTTCCCTAATGAAACTCAAAATAAAAGTAGTTATATTGTGAGTCTGTTGAATCTCTGAAGTAAAAGAAAGCTAAGCCAACTAATGTATCTCTTTAATAATGTAATTGTTGGGCCAGCCGAGTGGCACATTGATTAAGAGTTGGCTTGGGAGCGCCAGCTCTGAGCAGTAGGGTCCCAGTTCGGATCCCACATGAGGGCCAGTGACACTGCCCTCTACAGCTAAGATGGTGAACAACAGCTCAACTTGGAGCTGGGCTGCCTTGAGTTGCCGGTGATGGCGTAGGCTGCAGTGGGTTGCTGTGAACCGCAGTGAGTGGCTGTCCAATGGCCGGCGACCGATGTGCCTCAGCCAGGAAGAGTGCAATGATCACAATACCAACATGGGCCAGTGAAGCAACGTCCTCCTCAACTAGACTGAAGAACCAAAGGATAGCAACTTTTTTGTTCCTCTTCCCCAATTCCCCAATGCTCTTCCCCTCCCCCAATTCCCCAATAAAATCTTGAAAAATAATAATAAACAAAAATGTAATTGTTACCCTTTTAAACTAGCATTAAATTAATATTCTGATAAGTAGGATAGTATTTTCATGGCAGTAACAGACAAAACAAAATTTGCAACCATTTGGAGTACATAAATACCACATAGGAATTAAGGTTTGCTTCTAATTGTGAAGTCCTTAATGGTAGATTAATGTGCATAGGTTTTCCCCTGTCTGTGTTATTTTTACTTTTGTTATTCCATATCTCTGAAGATATTAACCTTAGAATAGAATGCAATAGAATACTATTTCCTTTTACATGGAAAACTATATTTTTAGCATAATGCAAACTGAAATGCTTCTGATTTGGAAGTTGTATGTTAAAATAATTCTATATTCTCTAGACTTTAATTTCTTTTTTTCTTTTTAACAGTGCGTAGTATTAACTGAAACCAGACTTCCATTGCAGAAGAAAATCAATGACTTTTGCCGCTCTCGGTGTCCTCCAATTAAGGTAATAGTATAACTTAATAATGACATGTAGTTAACCAAAGGAAGAACACTGTCATTGTGAGACTTTCTAGCTTTTCAGGTTATATACGGGTAAGAAAGTCTGTTTCCATAAGAACAGTAGCAGTATTATTTTTCTCTGTAATTTTGATATAATTTATTTCCTAGTTTTAAAACTATGATAGAAATTAGGTTTATAGGCAAATTGCCAAAATTAAGGTAGAATGAATATTAGGAATAGAAAGGATGATAAATACTGAATTCATCATCTAAATTTAAATGTGGTATGATGATGGTTTTTAAGAGGTGCATTGGTTCTTTTAACGGATATTAATCGAGCATCTCCTGTGTACTAGGTACGATTCTAGGCACTAGGAATACATTAATGAACAGGACATGCATGTTTTCCTACTCATGAAAATTGCCTTTTAGTAGGCAACATATACAGTAAACAGGGAAATAAATACATTGTTTCAAGTCCTATGAAGAAAAAAGCTGGTTAAAGAATAGAGTATTACTCCCGCATAATGTCAGGAGGGGTGCGAGTGCTGTTTCTCTTAGATTTAATGTCTGCAAAGTCCACTCTGAGAAGATGACATTTGAATAGAGCCCTGAATAATGAGAAAGAGCCAACTATGTGATCAGGGGAAGAACATTCAAAACAATGACAACTGCAGTTGTCAAACTTGGCATGTGTAAAAATTTACTTACTGTGTTTGAAGAACAGCAAGAGACAAGCAGGACCAGAATGGGAGTTTGAATAAAGAGGAGAGAGCTGTAGGAGAAAAAGATACCAGATTAGGTTTGGAAAATTAGTTAATGGACCTTATCTTACAGATCGAGGTTGAGAATATCTGAGTTTTAAGTTTTGGAGTTTTGATTCATATTTTTAAAAGATCACTGTGGATGTGCTGTATGGAGTATAGATTATAGCAGTAGTTCTTAAAGTACGCTCCAAGGACACTGAGGTCACTGAGACCCTTTCATGGGCCTACAGGTTTCAAACCGTTTTCTTAATATGACTAAAATGTTTTTTGTCTTTGTCACTCTTGATTCTCTTATGTGATACAATGGCATTTCCAGACTCTTTGATGTGTGGCGATACAGTGCTCTGACAGCTAATAGAATGTGTGTGTGTGTGTGTGTGTGTGTGTGTGTGTGTGTTCGTTCTTGTGTTTTAAATGTTTCTGATACTTTAGTAAACATCAATAGATACAATCCATGTAAACCATAGCCCTTCGGGTTCTCAATAATTTTTAAGAATGTGAAGGGGTGATGAAACCAAAAAGTAAGAGAGCTGTTGAATTATAAGAGTAGAGGCAGCTAGACAAGTTAGGGGCCAATGTGGTGATTAAGGGGAGAGGTGTTGGTAACTTACTAAAGACAGGTATGAATGGAAATTGGGAGAAGTTGTTGAATTAGAGGTATTTTGTAAAAAATGTGTAACAGAAGTTAGAATGGATGACTGAATTGTGAAGGAAAGAAGGATCAAGAATAACTCCTGCTTTTGGTCCAGATTAATTAGGTATGTAGTAGTAACAATGGGAATACGGAAAGAAGTTTAGATGAGAAAGCTCATAATTCTTCCCCTGCAACTGAATACATATTATTAATTCCACCTCTTTTTTGGGATCATTTGTTTCTTTGGAAAAACCTATTTGTCCTTTTAAGATGAGCACTAAGCCATAATCATACTGTATGAAATAAGTGTGTTGAAAATTTTTCGATTGTGGTTCTGAAGAATATTTGTGCTGTGGTTCACAATTTAAATTAAGCAGATGAATAAGACATAGAATGGTCAGTAAACTTGAAACAGGTCACAGTAAGTAGTTTTACAAAATAAATATAGTAGGTTATAAACTAAAATCTTTGTTTATGTAGTTGATATATATATATTCATTCTTTAAAGTTGTTTTGAAAAGGTCAAAAAGAAATTATAGTCAAGTTTGAGCTTTTAAACTTAAGAAGCCTTCTAAATTTCTGCTTAATTTTATATCTCATAAAAAATGTTATATGTACCTATTTTGATAGCAAAGGTAATACATGATCAAGTAGGAGGTAGTCTCTGTTGGCCATTTCACTACTTCATATAATAGGTGGTATAAATTATTTTAATGGCCTACATTCTTATACCCAAATATCAATAGATTTTAATTTTTATTAGAAAAACACTTCATATAGGATCATATGTGTAAAGTACAAATTTTTCTTTATTATCAATAATTGAATAATAACTGAACACGAAAACAATTTCTTTGCAGATTTAGAATGGAGAGTATGTTATAAAAATCACTTTCAATAAAACATTTATGATTCTGTAAAGAATCTGAGTTTTACCTTTCATGGTTTTGATGTACACTGTCAGTTCTTCAGCCCCTTTTCTGTTAGCTATACTGTTTTTTATGAATGGACACGGCATTCTTTTCTAAAGTAAGAATTCACTGCTAGACCATTAAACCAAAATACCTGTTTCCTACATACTATGCTTGACTTTTAAGGCAAAGTAGGAATTTTTGTTATTTAAAAATCATAGAATGTGTAATAATGATGTTTTGATGTTACTCTAATTTTGTAACACTAGATATCTAGTCCCAAATACCAAAATCCTTGGTTCCTGACCCAATTTACAGACAAATAAATTATCCTATTTATGATTTACTTTGTATTCCAAACGATATATTTAATTATAAATGAAATTGACGTAAAAGGGCCCAAAGTAGTTGAGCTTTTTTTTTCTTTCTATAGATAGATAAGCTTGACCTTGTCTTTATCATTTCACAGTTCATCAGTGCAGATATACATGGGATTTGGTCACGGTTGTTTTGTGATTTTGGTGATGAATTTGAAGTTTTAGATAGAACAGGAGAAGAACCAAGAGAAATCTTCATTTCAAATATAACGCAAGTATGATTGTATATGTATATTATTTTATATGTATATGATTGATTTTTTTACTTGATAAAAGGTGGTATTATAAAATATAAGATGCAATATTTTTCAGTGTTACAAGATTTTAAGGTAATTCATAAGGGAATGTTTTGTTAATTCTTGACTGCATTCTATTAAAGCTATTGTTGATTCTTTCTAACATTACTTAATAATTGATAGGTCAACATTTGCTTATGTCATAAATTAATTTTAATTTTGTTATGTGTTATGTTCCTATGGGACATGAATTGTGATTCGGTATTTGCTGAATTGTTTATTGTATCAGGCCATACATGTACTAAGTATAAGTCACCTGGCCCAACACTGTGACACCAGGAAGATGCACAGTTAAGTCTTCATAGACAAAGCTTTTCTGATTTGTTATATTTCTAAAACATTATTTGAAAGAGGAAGAAAATGTAAGAATTAATCTTCCAATCAAAAAGTCTTAATTTTCTAATCACCTTCTTTTGATACTATGTAAGCTTAATTTTTTATTCCCTAAAAGAATTGGAAAAATTATGATTCGTTTTGACTTGACCCTTCCTTTTTATTTGAAATCATTAACTTTATTTGCACTCTTTACAATCAATTTACATTAAAGATCAAAAAAAGCCAATATAAGGGAATGATAATATACTTTGACCCAAGTATATAATGATAATATACTTTGACCTAATAGTGCTTCTCTCTTTATGCTTTATATTTTTAAACCCAATGTAAGTTTGCGTTTTTTTCATCCTTTTTTAAGACAAATTCATTGAAAAACTCTGTGTATCTCTGTACCTACAGAATGGTTTTCTTATTCAGCCTTTTACCTTCTGTAGTTCTGTTAGTTTGTTCCTGAGAATATCATACAGTTGGAATAAGCTACAGGGGAGAATATGGATCCTTGTATTGCATTGGTATTTTCTTGTATTGAATAGTGCAGAAAATATGGAGGTTATCCATAAAGAATTAGAAAATATCATAAATGGCCCCATTTAACTTATCCACAAGAAATTACTTCTTTTTCTTAATAAAGTCCTTATGAATTCTATTCTTCTTGAGATAATTGCAAACACACATGACATTCATTTTATAAACATGTATGTGATCATGATTTTGTTATTCGCCTTAAATCATTAAGCAGCAAGAGAATTTTTAGAGTCAACGCAATTATGAAAGAGAGAAAGATAATTCCATCAGATTTCATGTAGATTATTATCACTTTAGTCAAGCATTGTGTAGGATTATATGCAATTAGAAACTTTCTGGGCCTGTGATCTGTCTCATCCATCTTCTGGTGAAATAAGCCAATTTGTTTCTATTTTTATTCTGATAAGCTGGCTACACAGTATTTCGTTGCTTAAAAGTGTTGAGCAAGCATTAAACTACCAGTTTCCTGGCTTTAAATCTCCATCCTGCTTTCTCACCTTTCTTTAATTTTCAAAGTTAGACTCTCATCTTTTATGTACACAGAGTTTCTTATAACATGACTTTAAAAGTTACATCGATAACTTCCAAGTGTTTTTTATAAATCACTAGAATCTTTGAATCTATAAAATATTTGAGCTCCTATGTGGAATCTCTGTCTCCCCCAAACATAGAAATTATACTTTAAACATGTATAATAAAATAATAAGTTGGTCATTATTTTGTGAATTTTCTTAATGGCTTGCTTTTACTAAGGAAGAAAAAGAAGAGCTTGGAATTTTGGTTGTTTCAAGAATTTTATAATTACCTATTACTTTTGGTGTGAGACTGGGAATTTGTACAAAAAGAAATACATGAACTTCTTTATTAGTACATTACTCTTATTTTTAGGCTAATCCTGGCATTGTCACTTGCCTTGAAAATCATCCTCACAAACTTGAATCAGGACAATTCTTAACATTTCGAGAAATTAATGGAATGACAGGCTTAAATGGATCTACACAACAAATAACTGGTAAGTTGATCTGTTTTTTTAATTCATTTATACTTACTCATTATTCACATTTATAGTTCTGATACTATACTCAGTGTTGGGAGCACAACATCAACTCAGACAGACATGATCCAGTTCTTGGCCTCAGAACATTCAATTCAAGTGAGAACATGTTAACATTAAGCAGTGATGGTGTAACAGGCATTCTGGGAACTCTAAACTTAGCAAGGAATCCTACCCAGTTTTGGTGTGGCAGCAGTACAGACAGGTATCTTGATTAAAATTTGAACACATTGTTGGCTTAGGAAGGTGGTGAAAAAATTATTCTATACAGAGACAAATACTAAGAGACAAGACAGAATTCAAGGAACTAAAAGATATAATATGGCAGGGCTGGCAGTGAGAGTTGAGATAGCAAGAGTCTTAAGACATTTAGGAGGAAGCTTTATGTCTCATATGGTAGGTATAAGAAGATTCTGACACAGGCAACTTATTTATTCACATAGGGAATGCAAGAAAGGAGCAAGTTTTGGAGAAAAGGTAATGAGTACAGTTTAGGCTTTTGAAGTGAGGTGGCAATAAAGTATTCAAGTGGAGATACATAATTTTTGTTCAGTTGCTTGGATAAAAGAAATGAATGGATGTTACTACAGACAAGTTTGTGGGTTTGTTGAAAGGAATCTGTTTTTTCAGCAGACTAAGATGAGATCATTGCACAGGGGAGACGAAAGGTGCCAAGCCCAGAGATTTGAGAATAACCATTTTAAAAAATAGAAAGATTATCAGTCATCATTTAGGGCCCATTTAAAGTGGAAGATAATGAATTTATAGCAATATTAATCTGCATGTTTTGTGATTTTTCTCCAGCCATGTTTTAAGACTTAAAAACATTGTTAGACATCTGTAACTCAAAGCTGGCATGTTTATACCTGTTCATTTGAAATGTTTCAGTTTTATCTTTTGGGCATTCGAAAGTATGATTAAGTAATTGGTGTACAGGCTAGTAAATGGATTACTATTTTTTTCTTTCAATGACTACAAAATGGATCCTTAGGAGAAGAAAGCTCATTTGCTCGTATGAACTCGATAGAGAAACAACTTTGGATCTGTATTTAAGCATCTTTGGTTAAAGAAGAAAAAAGCTATTGAATTTTGTTTCCCAGTCTATATCTAAATGTGTAAAATACAGGTTCAGATCATTGATATTAAAGAATTTGTATCTCTTTTTGCAAATAGTGACTCAGCTAATCATTTAGGATTAATTTGGGATCTATGCAATAGTGGATTGTTTGTGATGGGTCAAACTTGAGGATACATATAAGAGGAGAGCCACTATCAAGGAATGAAAATAAACAAAACCCACATTTTGTCCCAAAAATTCTTTGGGCAGAGAGAGAATATTTAAATAGAGTGGCTGTTTATGAAACTTCTCTTTCTTAACATTTATTATTTAATACTTACTGCTCTAAGATAATTTTCTGTTATTTGCAAAACATTTCTAAATTCCTAAAATATATTTATTGTGTATATACACACACACACACACACACATATATATGTATATGTGTGTGTGTATATATATGAATATATGTTTAAATAGAGTTAAAAATTGGTACTCTTTCAGACCTCCGCTCTCCAGAGGTAACAGCAGCTAGGTTTGATGTTTATTCTGCTGACCTTTTTTTCTTTACGTAATATATAAGGCACTGTACACTTGAAGCTGAAGCTGAATAGTATTGAATGTCAACTATAATTAAATATATATATACATATATGAGTGTAGATCTATATATCAATATATAGATATACATATAGATATATATATGGTGCCACAGGATGTGGAGTACAGCATATAGGGGATAGAGTTGAATTGTAACAGCAATATACGATATTAGAGGGGTAGTAGACTGGGGGTGGTTAACACTTTGTGAGGGGTATAAATGTCTAACTATTGCATTGTTTTGTACACCTGAAACAAATATATACATATATGTATATATGTACATATATATATATGGCCTGTGGGGAGAAAGGGCTTACTGTTTATTTAATTTTTTAAAATAAGCAAATGGTTCAAAAATAATAAAAGCCAGATGTTTGCAGTGAAAACTTTTCTGCCCACCTGTGGCTCCCACTCATTTATCACCCATTCACTGTTCTTAGTTTGTGTGTCTTTCCAGGCTGTCCTGCTTTTTTACATATGGCATAGCGTATTACATATACATCTGCCCTTTGCCTTTTCATTAAGCAAAATATCTGGGTGATACTTTCACATCAGTGATTGCAGAACATTCTTTTTGGTGTTTTCCTATAATTTCTTTTTTTGTGTATACATAATATTTCATGATATGAATGAGTTGTATCACAGTATAATTTTACATATTATGAATGAGATTAAGATCTTTTCTTAAGTTTTAGTGGTATTTGTTTTTTCTTTAATGTGAATCATCTATCCTTCACCCATTTTCCTGTGGACTTGTTTGTTGATTATTTTCTTAACAGTTTCTTGGAACTCTTGAAATACCAAGCATATTTGTCCAATTTTTTTCATATAAATTACAAATGCTTTTTTCTAGTTTGGCATTTGACTTTGCTTGTGATTGGTTTTTACTGTGTGTACATAATATCAAATAAAAAACTTTTTTTCTTTTATGCTTTTTATTTTGAGTCAATTAGAAAAGCCTTCCTCACTACAGTATTTTTTTTTTTTTTTGAGGGCAGTGTCACTGGCCCTCATAAGTGGGACCTGAGCCGGAGCCGCTGGATTCCCAAGCCAGCGCTTAACCGCTGCGCCACTCGGCCGGCCCCTCACTACAGTATTTTAAAGAAATTTTTCTCCCATGCACTTACAATATTTTTGGCCCTTTTTTGACATTTAAAACTTTTACCCATTTGAAATAGATTCTTTGTTAGGTAGCATTTTCCCCCAAAGATTTATAGAATCATACTACCTTTTACTCACTGGTTTGAGGTGCAATCTTAATTGTATCCCTTGTGGGTCTGTTCTGAATTTTCTAATTTTTATGTTTGTCTGCCTGTCTATTCATGATTCAGTACCACGCTATATTAACTATCTAATAAGCACCTCTCATTACATTTTTTTCCCTTTGAGTTTTCTTGGCCAGTTTTGTTTAAGTCCTTAAGTTCCCATTGGAAAAAGAATTTGCCTGTCTCTCCATATTTCCTTCTATCCCCACACCTCCCAAAAAACAAATCTGTATGGAGATCTTATTAATTTTATAAATTAAAGGAAATTAACATCTTTATGAAGATAAATCTTCAAATTTAAATACCTATATCAATATATGACCATTGTGTTTTGTTTTTCTTTTAGTGGTATCACCATTTTCTTTTAGCATTGGTGATACTACAGAACTGGAACCTTACTTACATGGAGGCATAGCTGTCCAAATTAAGACTCCTAAAACATTTTACTTTGTAAGTATTTTTTTTCCTGCTTAAAAAAAATATTTCTTTACAGAATAAGAATGGCAGAAGAGGAAAAAAAATTAATAAATACTCAGTTTACCAAACAGCTAATTTAAGGCCTGGACAGATTTTGTTTTTTTAATTTGCACTCACCTTGATGAAAATGGTATCAATCTAAGGAATTAAACTGATATGAATGAAAAATTTACAACTGTTCGGTTGTAAGTCATGACGTATTTTTTCTGTTTTTCATTGCAAAAATGCATAATGACTTTTCCGACAACCCAGTAGAATACCATATGCATATAATTGAGGTATATAAATTTCCTCAAAGGAACTATACCTTTGTAATCAACAAAGATCTGATCATATATTTACAGTTACAATATTTATAAAAAATAAAACTAATATATTTTTGAAAGATTTAACAAGCATTGAAACTGTGTTTTATTATTCAGTTACTTACATTTTTAAAGTAAAAGGAACTTTTTTTTATCATACTTGTTAATCTAAGTTTTTAAATTTTAATTTTAAGAAACAGTGCATATGTTGGGAATACAAAATAATTCCTATAAACTGACATTGAAAGAAAATGTAAGTATCTAAATAGAGAGAATGCTTAGGCTACTTGTATTAAGAAACTACAGTCTCCTGCTGCTTAAATCTTTATGCCACTTCTCTATTTTATACATCTCTATTTTTTTCTTGCAAGTTTTCAAGGCTTTAACTTAATTTCCTTTTCCAGAACAGTTATTAGCTATTGTCCTCTAGAATGCTTTGTTCAAGTCAAAGTTAGAACAAAACAACAGATTAAAATAACTACAGCTAGTCAAATTTGTCCCTGCCTTACTTCCTCTTGCCACTGTCCCCAATTTTTAATTAGTTTATGCTTCAGATAAATTTCAGATTGGTTGGGTAGTTGGGGATTTTTGTTTCTTGGGGGGTTGGTTAGTTGGGTTTTTTTCGTCTGTGTGTGTCTTTGCTCCACACAGAAAATTTTAACCTTGAGTATGTAGTTAACTTAAGTCTTGTCAGGTATAACAAGTCTTGATAACTTGGTATCAGAAAAATATGGTAGCTTTTCAATTAAAAGAGTGGATTGTTTTTCAAGTGTACAGATGTTTTTACCAGTTCTTCTTAAATTTATTTTGTGGGTTATATTGTCTAATTGCATTTAACAATAAGAAGTAATAATGTGGTAACAAGAGAAGGGGTAACATGAAAAATGGTAGCTATTTTATATTTTCAGTTAAAACTTATTAGGTCAGCCTTATTTATTTCAGACCTTTGGGAAAGAGCCATTGCTTTTAGTGCTCTGTATAGTTTTTCAAGTAATCATTCGCATTGAAGAAATTGTTTTGTTTTGTTTCTATTAGGAATCATTGGAGAGGCAGATAAAACACCCAAAGTGCCTTATTGCGGATCTGAGTAAACCTGAGGTAAATACTTTGTAGGTTAACTGTTTTTCCTAGAAAACCTTGGAAGCATTTATTCTATTTTTTTGTAATCACTGGATATAATTTTGTAACAGTGAATGTATTTGTGAAAAAGAAAGGGTTATATTAAGTTTCCAAATAGTAAATGTTGGTAAGGAAAAAGAATTAGATGATCTTGTACAAGTGTTTCATTGCTGTTTTCCAGTTGATTTTACTCTAAATTTTATATAAATAACTAGTAAAAACTAGTCATGCCACCTGGAATTGAGACTTAGAGCTATTGCTTAAATATTGCTTTATTATTGCCTTGATGTCAAATCATTTAACTTCGCCAAGCCTCAGCTTCCTCTTCCGTTAAATAGAAATAATAGTATTAAGCTAATTTATTTATTGTAAGGATTAAATTAAATGATATTTTAAAAACATTAGCACAGTGTCTGGCACATATTACGTTGACCAATTTTTAATGTTCTGAATAGGCACCTTTAGAGATTCATACAGCTATGCTTGCCTTGGACCAGTTTCAAGAGAACTACAGTCGCAAGCCAAATATTGGGTAATGTCCTTTGTTTGTTGGAAGTAACTTTTTTCCTTATTATAAAAGCAGTATTTCAGAAATTATGGGTTAAAAAATTTAAAACGTAACTAAGCCTCTTATAATTGCAACACCAGCAGATATAATCATTTATTATAATCTCCTGGTCCTTTTTCTGGTGGTACTGGAGACATTAATTTATACAATTGGAATCATATTAAATAAAAAGTTTTCCCATTTTGAAGTCGTAAAAATCTATAACTTCTGAAATAAAACACCTGAGAATTATTGAATTATTAATCCACTATGTAATATTTTACACTTTAGCCTATTAAGTCACAAGTACTGTTGCAAAAGATTTTTGCCTTATATATTAAAAACTAAATCTTATTTATATACTGTCCTTAGGTAATTTATTTTATAAGCCAGTTGCCTTCCACTCAATGAAGCACTTTCTGCTACCTGTTGGCAAAATTCCACATTTTTATATATTTCTTAAACTTTAGATTTGAGTATGACCTACTGTTTATAGCAGTTGAGAATATTGAAATTGGGGTGCTTTGTTTTGAATCCTAGATGCCAAAAAGATTCAGAAGAACTGTTGAAACTAGCAACACCTATAAGTGAAACCTTGGAAGAGAAGGTAAATATTCAAAGTTACAGACATCAAAAAATGTATAACATAGGACCGGCCGAGTAGCTCAGTTGGTTAAGAGCTCGCTCAAGAGTGCGAGCTGAGCTCTGAGCAATAGCAGTTCGATGCCCAGTCTGAGCTAAGCTGCTGCTCATCGGCCAACAGGTGGCAGGATGGCTCAGCTAAAAAAAAAAAAAAAGTGTAGCATATAAATGTTCTATCTGTATGTGGGACCTTCAAATCCCAGTTTCACTACTTGACTTTTTTATTTATAAATCTATAAAATGCAGTTAACCTACCTCATAGGATTGTTGTGAACATTAAATGATTTTGTAAAATACATAGAACAGTAGGTGGCATATAATAATTACAATTTACTGCAGCTGTGTTTTTAGTATTGGTATTATGTCTCCTAATTTACTTGGTTTGTTAACCCACGAAAACTCTCTATAAAATCATCAGATTTCCTATAAATTGTCTCTTGTAAATTACATATTCATATCTCCTAATTGCATTTTGCATATTGTGTATCGACATATCACCTAGAAAATGTTTTTTTCATGTTATGGTGCCAATGCCTGCTGGCGAACAGTTTCATTTTAGCAGATATAAACAGCAATATTTGCGTATTTATTTGAAACTTGTTTTTGTTCTTATTTTATAAAAATGAAGGAGAAATGAAAGTGTGAACATTAGTAGTAAGGATAATATGAGCTCATATTTTATGTAATTAAGAAAATAATAAATGTACTGAAAACAATGAATTTAAATGTATGAGAGGTCAAGAACAGTGTGATTTCACTCATGTGGGATCTAAAACAAAAAGCAACAAAGGAACAAATGAAAACAGACTTATAGATGTAGACCACAGAATGGTGATTACCAGAGGGGAAGGGAGTGTGGGAAGGACGAAGAGGGTAAAGGGGGTCAAATACAGGTGATGGAAGAAGACTAAACTTTGGGTGGGGCACACACAATAGAGTATACAGATGTTGTATTATAAAGTTGTACACCTGTGGTTTATATATAAGTGTACCCCAATAAATTTAATATAAAAATACAGTAGAAATACCAAAAACCTATAAAGTTGTGTGTTTTTTTAAGTATGAAAAGCTAGAAATAGATTGTTGAAATCTGTGATTATAAGGAAAGATGTAATTAGGGATTTATCAGTTTTGAGATAAAACTTAAAGTTAATTTCATCCTTTTTAGGTATACAGTTAATTATACAGAATTCTAAATACAATGAATTCAACTGTACACAATAAATACAAAGTGTCCAGCCATGTATCTACCAGCACAACAAGCTATAAAACATTTCCATAACGACAAAAGTTCCCTCATGCTTCCTTATAATAATCATCTCCCTTTCCTCCAGCCAAACCATGGCAGCTATTGTGGTTTGGTCTTTTCCAGAAGTCATATAAATGGAATCATGCAATAGGTAGCCTTTTGAGTCTGGCTTCTCTTACTAAATATAATGAATTTGAGTTTATCCATGTTGTTGCATGTTCATTCCATTTTATTGCTGAGTGGTATTCTAATGTTTGTCATATTCCACAGTTTGTCCTTGCATCAAGTGATAGACATTTGGGTTGTTTTCAGTTTGGGCAATTATAAATAAAGCTGCTACAAATATGTGCATACAGGTTTTGGTGAGGACATATATTTTCATTTCTCTTTCGTAGACACTTAATAGTGTATTACAGTCATATGATAGATATATATATTTAGTTTTATAAGAAACTACCAAATTGTTTTGTGGAGTAGCTGTACCATTTTGCATTTCCACCAGAAATATTATGAGAATTTGAATTGCTCTGCATTCTCTCCATAACGATGCATTATCTGTTTGATTAAAGGTCTTCAAATCTTTGCCTGTTTTTTAATTAGGTCATTTTGTTTTCTTTCTTTCTTTCTTTCTTTCTTTCTTTCTTTCTTTCTTTCTTTCTTTCTTTCTTTCTTTCTTTCTTTCTTTCTATTTTTATTTTTTATCCAGTCTAGCCCAGTTGTTGAAAAGACATTTCTTTCCTCATTCTTTTTTTTTTTTTGGCATCTGTCAACGATTTATTGACCATATATGTGTAGGGCTTTTCTGAACTCGCTTTTATCTTCCATTGGTTGTTTCTATTCTTTTGCTAGTATCATCCCATTTTGATTACTCTAGCTAGCAGTATCGTAAGTCTGGAAATTAGTTTCTATCTCTGTTATATTTCTCAGAAAGAGCCCAGAATTACAGTATTCCCTGAGTTTTCAATTTTTTAGTTTACATGTTTTAAATATTTTCTGTAGCTTCATACCTGAAATGACAGCTGGGATGGATATAAAATTCTAGGCTCCTACTCTCTTTGGTGATATTTTGCTTTATATCTTATTGTTGAGAAATATCATGCCCGCTTAATTTTCTTGCTCTTACTTGGTAATCTGGTATTTTTGCCTTGAGACCCAATTTTTTTTTTTTAATTTTATTTTATTTTTAATTAGTTTCAGGTGTACAACACAGTGCAATAGTTATACATTTTACCCCTCAAAGTGACAACCTCCCACCCCCAATTCGCCACCCCACTCCCCCCCATGTCATATATATCTATTACTCTTCCTCTGATTCTCTTCCACAGTATAATCCACATCCCGTGACTATCTATATATATTCAATTACAGTAGGTATACAACCTCCGCTTTAGTCATACAGTGCAGTGATCAAACCTCTACTCCATCCATGAAATGGTCTCCCCAACAAGACCTATGACCATCTGACATTCCACAGAATATTTACAACATTATTAATTATATTCCCCAAACTGTTTTTCATATCCCAGTGGCAATATTGTAGTTGCCTATTTTTGCTGTCTAATCCCTTCCCCTTCTCCCTCATCCCCATCCCCCTCCCAATTAGCAACCCTGATTTTTCCTCTATATCTATGAGACAGTTTCTGTTTACTTTGCTCATTCATACAGTTTTTCAGATTCCACATATGAGTGAGATCATATGGTATTTGTCTTTCTCTGACTGACTTATTTCACTTAACATAATAGTCTCTAGGTCCATCCAAATCATTGCAAATGGTACGATTTCATTCTTCTTTATAGAGGAGTAATACTCCAATGTATAAATATACCACAGTTTCTTAATCCAGTCATCTACTGATGGGCATTTTGGTTGTTTCCAAGTCTTAGCTATTGTAAATTGTGCTGCTATGAACATAGGGGTGCATAACTTTTTTTGAATAAGTGTCTTTGTTTTTTCAGGATAAATACCTAGGAGTGGAATTGCTGGGTCAAATGGTAGCTCTATTTCCAGTTCTTTGATGAGACCCTATTTTTTTCTGCTGTATATTTTTTCATCTATAAAGTCTAATAGTTTTACCAAGTTATGTCTCAGGGTTGATTGTTTAGTCAATTTTCCTGAGTATAACATGAGTCCACTTTGATACATAGGTTTAGATTTTCTTTTCTTTATCTATTCCCTTTTGGTGCGGGGTGGAATGGATGATTTTGTTTCTTATTAAATTTCTGATTCAAGGTGGAGTTTTTTGTGTTTGTTATCTCACATCTCCAAGTATTTGTTAAGGATATATTCATACCGGTATAATTCACTCAATCAAATTTCCTTTGCCTTGTGATTAGTTTGGGGAAGAAATTTTCAGTAGCTGAAATGTTTTTATTCTAATTTTCTGTTTCCTTCTTACATTAGCTTTGTATGGTAAACTGATTTTTCTGATCATTTTTTGTATAGGGCAAGTGTTTTGGTGCTTTTTAGATTTCTATTTCTAGAACTCCTTCACTCCAGATACCAAAAAGGATATTCTTTAATGGATGGTTAGTTGGTGGGTTGATTGGTTGGTTGGTTGGTTGGTTGGTTGGTTGGTTGGTTTTGGGGAGTTACATGTGTGTTGATGTGCCTTGTGGGTGGATCTCTGATTTCTGCCATATCCTTAATTTTCTTTCTTTAGCCTTCTCTGTCAAAAGATACTTCCCCTTTCTAGTCATTTCATTCTCTCCCAGAGAAGTGTTTTCACCATAGCCATTGCTCAGATCTGCCGTATTTCATACACGTTCAGTAATTTTTGCACTTAGTGTAGGACCTTCTGTTTTCTCAGGATGATTTTGTTGTTACACACTTCCTGCTCTGTGCAGGTTTGCAGCAATATAAAACCCAGAAATAGTTCTGTTGGAGTTTGGTATTTATTTTGCTATTTATAGGTAATTTTAAGTTCATAATATTCTCTTGTTTCCTAGTAATACTGAAGCCCAGCCACTGATTTATTTCTTTTCTTGTGGATATGTATCTTCTTCTGCAGACTTAGGCCATTGTCATTGTCCTAGGGCTTCTGTTAACTTTGTCGTTGTTTTCAATATTATCACTGCCACCAACGTCTGTGTTCAAAATGGCATAGTTTAAATAAAAGCATAATCTGAGTTGAATTTAGTGCTAAATAGTTGAAAAATAATGAGATATAGAAAATTGAAATGGAGTGGATGGAATAGTGAGTAGATAGTAACTTCGTTTTGTGTCACCGATATCTTTGAGAATGTAATAAAAACTTTCTTCTTCCCCCCTAAATGCAGAAGTATTATTATTTTACACAAGAATTCAGGAAATTAATTGACCCCTACTTAACTCTTAAGGTTATGGTGATTAAGACTAATGTTGAAAGACTAGGAAGAGAAAGAGAAGATAGATTATTAAGAGATCTTTGTCACAAATAAGAAAATGTGCAAAAACAGTATCTATAAAATCCAGTTCTTCAATATTTCCTTAAAAACACTAATCTTATTTTGAGAAACATCATTTCAATTTTTAAGTATGATAATGAGAACTTTGTAATGATTAGCTCTTAACATTAGTATGCAAAAGTGCCATTACGCTCTTAATTTTTTTTTTCTAAATTGCCTTTTTTTGCAATGTATCACATCATTATTTTTCACACTTACTTTTTATTTACCACTTTGAGCACAAACTGATAGTGACTTGGATCATTTTATTTATATTTTCATTTATCTAGGTTCAAGATTTTTCCATAATTTTCATTAAAACAATTTTTTTGACATTCTAGTTGTTTATAAATATTGACATATCACACAACTGCTCTTTAACAAAAACTGTAAATGTTAGGTATTCCATTTAATTCTAAATAGTGCCCTAGTGTAACATAAAAAGTCAGAAAGTAAAAATGACAGGTACTAGTAAAGAAATACTGCTTAGGGTTACTGATGTGTAATTGGGTCTTTCATTGTTAGATTGGAACTTTTTTGGAACTTAAAAACTATTGGGAAATTGAGTAACTTTTTTGATTTAAGCTCTAATTCTCACATTAAGTCATTGTCATTTTGAGTGTACTATTAAATGCTGTTAATATTTTTGTGTTTTGTGGCTTGTGTTTTAGCCGGAAGTAAATGCTGACATTGTGCATTGGCTCTCTTGGACGGCCCAAGGCTTTTTACCCCCACTTGCTGCAGCAGTAGGAGGCGTTGCCAGCCAAGAAGTATTGAAAGCTGTGACAGGAAAGTTTTCTCCTTTGTGCCAATGGGTTAGTTCTGTATTTTAATATTTTTCATATTTAAAGTTGAATTAGCCGCCCATACAATGAATGCCTGTTATGAATTATAGTATTACTATATTATAAAAGCAATCTTAAAATATTTTTTGATGCATGAGGGAGATGTGGTATGCCACCAAAACTTAATTCTGTAATTGAAATGGATAAAGATCATGTGTTGAGGCTATTGGACTGTAACCCAAAGTTACATTCTAAATTCTTTTTTTTTTTTTGAGGGCAGTATCACTGGCCCTCATATGTGGGACCGAACCGGGGCCGCTGGCTTCCCAAGCCAGCGCTTAACCACCGCACCCCTCAGCCGGCCCTCCAAAGTTACATTCTAAGATGTGTTTCCTTATTTGTGACAGTGAGGGAATGAATTTTCGGTCCTTATGGTTAGTCTCCTATATTATTAGTACTCATGGGTTCTCAGGACTCTTGAACTTGTTCCACGGAATCTTTGGCATCATGAATCTTGAGAATCCCTTGCTAGCTATATACTTCTAACAGTAGAAAGCATGGGAATGGTAGATTTGAGAACTATATAGGGTAAAAAAACAAACCATGAGATGGAATGCAAACCCTCATTTCTGTTACCAGAAGGAATAATTGGCAGAGAGTATCCAAGGATACTCTTCAGGCTTTTTGTTTTTGAAACGCTTCAAACATTTATCATTTTTTTATGTTTTAAGAAGTGCCCACATAATGTCATTTTGGTGCTGAATTATTTGGTTTATTTTTTATTTTTTTTAAGAGGGTAGTGTCACTGGGCCTCATATGTGGGATCCGAACCCGGGCTGCTGGCATCCCAAGCCAGCTCTTAACCACCGCACCACTTGGCTGGCCCTTATTTGGTTTATTTTATCAGAGCACAAGTTCATTTGTAAAAGTTTGCATGAGAAATAATATAAATTATGGTATTAAAATAGATTCTGTGTTACAACTAAATAATAACATTTGGTCATGTTCCAGTTTGGCCACATAAGTAACTTAAATGAAAATGGGAGACTTCGTTCTTTTTTTCATTAGCTTAAACTAATTCTGTTAGATTTTTTTTTTTTTTTTAAGATTTTATTGGGGAATTGGGGGAGGGGAACAACGTTGAAGAATCAGGGAATCAGAACAGAGAAGTTGCTGTCTTTTTGTTCTTTAGTCTAGTTGTGGAGGACGTTGCTTCGCTGGCCCATGTTGGTGTCGTCATTGCGCTCTTCCTGGTCACCGGCCTCTGGATGGTCGCTCACTGTGGCTATTGGCAGCTCACGCTGGCTGCCGGCCACTCACTGTAGCCTATGGCAGCCTACTGCAGCAGGGGCTGCAGCCTACACCATCGCCGGGGCTCGCAGCCCAGCTCCAGGTGGAGCTGTTGTTAGCTATAGAGGGCAGTGTCACTGGCCCTCATATGTGGGATCCGAACCGGGTCTGCTGGCATCCCAAAACCAGCTCTTAACCAATGCGCCACTCAGCCGGCCCTGATATTTTTTAAAATGCTGAAATTGTGGCTTCCTAGATCACTTCCTCTATAGCATATATAATAATAAGTGACATATAACATACCCAAGCTGGAAAATAAATATTGACTAGGTACTTTCTTATCGAAGACTAATCAAATTACTGTGGGGCCCAGAAAATAGTTTTTCTCCCATCTTCTTAGATCTTCTAGCTGGGCTAATAAATTAACATGAGACAGAGTAACAGGAGAAAATGTCTAAAATTTATTATGGATGTACATGTGGGGGTACCATAAGAACATGAGACCCCCAAGGAGACATTGGGCAATTGAGGCTTATATGCCATCTTGACAAAGGAGAGGAAGGCAGCAGTCTGGAATTACAAAGGGAAAGCAGACAATTTACAGATAGATGAGAAAGAGTGAACGTGTGGTAAACAAATTCTTGCTGGGCCCCCCAGAAACAGTTAGACACAGAGGAAAGTTCAACAAACAAGCTTTGCTAGGTAGATTTCTCCCTATCTGCCACATTTAGTTTATATTATGATAAGGAGATGCTTCTTCCTTTAAGCAGGTTTCTCTATCTGAAATCCTTTAATCAGGTAAAGGGGAAGGATCAAAGGTTCTTTCTGAATCTTTTGTTCTTAATAGCCACCGTAAAATCAATATCCCAAAAGGCATATTTTGGGGTGGCAAAACTTTTGTCCCCTTCATTACTTATTCAAATGTAGCTGAAATTGCATGATGTTTCCAGAGTTTTTATGTGGTTATAAAAATAGATTTGGAAGTAAAATTTCCTGTTGTTTATTAAAATTAAAATATTTCATCTTTAAGATGGCTAAGTGACATGAATTAAATTATGTCTTGGGACAGATTCTTCAGGTTTAATCATTGTTTTAATAAAAATACAGGATTGTATGTTATATAAAACACAAGTGTATTTCAATGGTATTTTACTTGAAATTGTTGTTTTTATCATAGTTTTCCTTAATTATTAAATAACTACAGAAGAGAACTACTTTTCCTAGTAATTTGCATTTCATACATAACAAGTTGTGTTTTTATCCTCTACTTTAAGTTATACATTGAAGCAGCAGATATTGTCGAATCCTTAGGCAAACCTGAACATGAAGAATTTCTCCCACGGTAATACTGAAATTTCTGTTGCTTTTTTCTTATTTGTATGTTTATAAGAGGCAACTAGATTGAAGGAATTTTTGTTTAAATATGCATTTGTTTTAAACGCTTTTTTTCCTAACTCATTTACTTCTGCAGTCATTTATTTTCTATTTAGAGGTTACATGTCATAATAATGCCATGTCTCTTTACTACTTAATAAATAATGAGTATAAAGTTTTAATTTGTGCACTTTCATGAGAATGTTTAGTATTCAAAATACCATTCTGATGTTAGATGAAAACAGTTGCTATCTGCAACTTTTATTTATATCAGTGTTTCACTTTTTCGAGTCACAAATACAAATCTCTTTGAGAATCTGATAAAAGTTTATGAATTCATTCTTCCCAAAATACACATAAACGAAAGTTCTGCCTTCAATTTAAAGTACATTAAATTTGTATTAACAATAACGAAACTAACCTTAATAATGTTTTTAATGCCTTTTTGTTTTGTTGGTTTGTGTTATTTTCTTCAGAGGAGATAGATATGATGCCTTACGGGCCTGCATTGGAGACACTTTGTGTCAGAAGCTACAAAATTTGAATGTCTTCTTAGTAAGTATGAATAATGATGACAATAAATACTACATTCAAACTGCTATTGTGTATCATCAGATTTATTTTATTAAGCATATTTGAATCTAAGTGAGTACAATTCCTAAAGTAGAAGATATACAGTAAATGTTTAAAACAGAAGTTTGCAAACTGGGGCAGGCCTACAGACGAAATCCATCTTGCTGCCTGTTTTTGTAAATAAAGTTTCATTGAAACACGGCCAAGCCCATTCATTTATGTATTATCTTTGGCTTCTTTTATACTGTAATAGTGGAGTCGAATGGTTGTGACAGAGACCATATGGCCTGTAAAGCTGAAAATATTTACTATCTGGCCTTTACACAAAAAAATTTGCCAACCCCTGACCTAAAGAATTAGTTTAAAAGATGATATGAATATGATAGTTTGAACATTAAATTATTTTCTAGAAATATATTAAAAATTGGTTAGGTTTTCATTTATTATTTTACTTACCACATGAAGAAATATGAAGGTGGATTTTGTCTTTCTTAAATATCCAAGGAATCTTTTTCTTTAAAATGTTTCACTGATGTTTTGTGCTGTTTGTTTCTATCTTATATAAAAAACTGAGTTCAGTGTTTGGCTTTTGTCTGGAATTTTAAAATGTCTTCTGTTTAAAGGAAATGTAAATATTGTGTTGTTTTTGATTTGCTTTAAATATTTTTTCTTTAATTGAGATACTTATAATGGAATCAGAAGCCAGTTAAATACTTTAAAACAAATAACAAATGTTCAAATTATTTTGAACATTATGTATTTATTATAACTTTGCATTTAATGAAAATTAAGGTGAAATTGCTCCTAAGTAAGTAGAAGTTCCAATTTTATTTAATCTGATGTATTTTTCTCCTCTAGGTAGGATGCGGAGCCATCGGCTGTGAAATGTTAAAAAATTTTGCTTTACTTGGTGTTGGCACAAGCAAAGAGAAAGGAATGGTAAGTTATAAATCTTTGACAGTTAAAATTTATATTTCCTTTGCTTCCAATTTTGAATTGTGTTTGCATATGAGTAGATTTGAAATAATTGATTTTTGAAGATAGATCATTAAGCTAGAGATTGGAAGATTCTGATTCCACTCTGACCACTTTTCAAAAATGATGTGACCTTATGGCAAGTTACTTAACTCTGCTCCTAAATTTTATTCTGTAAACTGCAAAACTGATATTTGTACTATCAACCTCAGGTTGGTGGACAAAAAAACGCCTTATATCAGTAATCACAATAATTATATATTAACTTTTTTGATAAAAAATACTTTCTGTTTGGCTTTTTTTCTATTTAAAAAAAGGCACCCTCTAGCACACAATTACATAGAAATGTTGAAAACAAAAGAAACAGTTATATCTGGGAAATACCAACTAAAAGAAAGTGAATGAATATGTTTGTGAACACCAATCAACATCTAACAACTGGAACACACTCTAAAAATACTGCTTTTAATCAAATCTTGTATACAAATACTGGCTTGAATGATTAAGAAAGAAGAGCTAGCTCCTCTGTGGGTAATCTATTATATGTTTCTAAAATGTGATAATAAAGTTTTCGCCTCTATTTTGTTATACATAGAAAAAATCTTTTAAGCAGGAATTGCAATTGGTTTCAACTGTTTTGTTTGACATGTTCCTATACTAAACATTAATCATAATTATGTGTAGGTATAAAAAGAGTAGTATTGGTGATCATTTTGGAATATTTCTATTCATATAACTTTTACCAGCCAAAATAATTTAGAATGAATTGTGGGAATTGTTTTAGTCACCCCGAGAAAACCAAAATAGATTTAACCTTATTCATTATGTAATTTCAGCTATTTTCTTTTCTTGATATTAGGTTACCGTTACAGATCCAGACTTGATTGAAAAATCCAACTTGAATAGACAGTTCTTATTTCGTCCTCATCACATACAGGTGTGTTGTTTTTCCGTTTCAGTTTTAAATCATCTGTTGTGTTATACAATACTGAGTTGTCTTTTTATAAATAGAAAATGACAAGCATAATATTATTGACAAGCATAATATTCTTTATTAGAATATTTCAAATTATCAAATACTGGGTGGAAATGATTATTGGGAAAATATATAATTATTTTTTAATGTAAAATCATGGTTTTGGCATTGATTTTTGGATATGAAAAACTGAGTTGTGATTCATAGGCAGTATTTTTTTCATTTTGATCACCAGAGTGTGTCTACGTATATAATTTTAGAAATGAAGGACATATATAGAAAAGGTTCTCTAATTTGAAATGTTAAAAGATCACAAATTTTGTGTCTTTATTACAAAATAGGCAGAGTTTAGCACTTAGAATTTTGTGCTCTTTTGATCTTTATTTTGAAATATTTTGAAATATTTAACATTATTTTTTATTGTAAAATAATGTGTTTTCAGTCTCTTTTAAAAAGATCAAAATATTTATGTCAGGAAAAGACACAGTTTAGTCAGTCAAGCAAATTTGCTTTTACCTTTTTTCCATCATATTTGTAAGCAACTCATACATAATCATAGTTAACTAAGCTTAACTATTGTCATGAACAGAAAACTAACTAAAGCAGGTGGTATAGTTAACTTAATTGCCTCACCTTTCCAAATATAAAGAACAGAGTAACAGGGTCTCATAACTAAAATACATGCCACAAAATTCATTTACTTTGTGCATTTTACTTATTATAGAGGAACTATGAAGTCCTGTTATTCTTGTTTTACTGAGAGGTCTAACAAAGTTTCTGCTTTGTATGTACATTGACAACAGTGAGAAGTAAAAACATATCAGCTTAGCAATGTGAGAAGAGACAGAAATACCGTTAAAAGTAGATGTGTGTATTCAGAGTGGTTTGTAGATATTTAGTTTCAGAGCCACTACTCCCACATGAACTTTGATGACACTTGAAATGACACTAAAGCATGAATTATATTTAGGATACTTTTTTTTATATAGAACTGAAACATAATTTAAAAAATATTTCCATCCAGAAATAGTAATATTTTTAAAAGGTTTCATTCCTAAATTAGATTCCCATACCTGTGAGAGCTCATTTTCTGTGGAGTTTGGATTTCTTACATTTTACTGAATGTTTTTTTTTTTCTAGGCACTTGCCCAGTTCAAATCTCATAACTAGGAAAAAATGTACTTCTATTTTAATTGGACTTTTAACTAATATTTTAAGAACTCTAAAACACGTAGCTATAAAAGAGAGGTTGTTTAGATTTCAGTGTATAAATTATTTAGACTAATATGCACTACTAATTATAGCATGACTACAATGAATCTAATTTCCACAAACTAAAAATAAAAATTGGTCTCATTACTTTCACCTCATAGGTATAGTTGAGTGATAACAATGTATAAGTTCAATCATAGCCTGTATTTTCTGTTTAACATTTATTTCTTCCGTTTTTGTTATTTGTTTAGAAACCTAAAAGCTATACTGCTGCTGATGCAACCCTGAAAATAAATCCTCAAATAAAGATAGATGCTCATTTGAACAAAGTATGTCCAGCCACTGAGACTATTTACAATGATGAGTTCTATACTAAACAAGATATAATTATTACTGCATTAGATAATGTGGAAGCTCGGAGATATGTAGACAGGTATGTTCTTGAAATTCAAGTTCAGAAAGATTGTCTTCTTTTGTTTTCACTTCTATTTCCCACACCTATTTGTTGAAAAGTTACCAAATTTTTTTATTATTCTTTATTGTTCCTGTTATAGGACTCTTCAAACCCTATGATGATTTCCCATTATACCTAGGATAAAATTCAAAATCTCTAATATGACCTAAAAGTTTTTCATAGAGTATATCTGCCCCTTTCCACTACTCCAGCTTAAAATTTACCTATTTTTTCCTGGCTCCTCTTATTCAGCTACACGTTTCTTTTTTCAGTTCTTACAGGGTGTCTGCATTTTTGCAACTATGTTTTTTTTAATGGATGTGAAAGTAAGTGTAATCACCACACTGCCCAGCAATGTAAGATAGAGAAGAAAGAGAGCAGGGCAGAATTCTTTGGGATATTGAGAAAATGATGTGTAAGTCATGTCTGGGTGGGTATCAAGTCAGAGTACTCCAGCATATTTTGTTTTGTTTATTTGTTTGTTTTTTTGTTTTATTACCTCAGTGACTTGCACATACTCACATACTCTCCATCAGCCTCAGGAAATTATGTTTATCTTGTTCCAGAACTCTTGACCCCAAATTTACCTACTTAACTCTTCACCTACTTTAGTTTTTTCCCTCATCCTTTAGTGCAGCCTAAATGTTTTTCTTCAAACAGGCATGTTTTAACCCCCAAATTCTAAATTTGAATCTTTTATAGCATCTAAGCTCTTTTCCTTCATTGAATTTAGTTTTATTGATACACATATTTATGTAATGTTTGTTTTTTCATTAAATCATTTCTTTAGGGACCATTTATTTTCCCATCATTGGTATCTTCGGTGCCCAACACATGATATAATTCAGTAAATATTTGTAAAAGAAGTAGATGAATGAATGACTATAATGGACCTCTTATATAATTTTTCTTATGTCGTTATATGGCTATTTAATGTTAGGGTGCTAGAGCAGATATGTTAACAGGAAAATTCACCACTTGAGAGTGTAGTGGAAAGTGTGTAATCTTGGGCAGAGGAAGGGAAAAAACTTTAAGAAATTAAAGTGTGTAGAATATAGGTATTGTAAGTATTAAGAAGGTAAATAGTTTGGAATAAAGAAAACATTGAGAAGATATAATGGGATAGGATTTGTAGCCAGAAAAATAACCAAAGAAGAAATAGGATGCAAAAGAAGAAAGGATAACACAGGTAAGAATAAGCCTAGTAGAAAACAAGTTGAAGCCCCAAATTGGTAGTAGCAGAAGGTAGAGACAAAAATTACTGGACTGAACAACAGATTTTGTTGGGGGACCGAGGCAGAAATGATGAATAGGTTGTTTGCTGATAAATGTATCTGTTTCCTAAAATGTTACAGTCAAGAAGCGGTCATTGTGTGAAATGGTCAGTGGAAAGTGGTACGAAATTCACTTATATTGTTATTGTTCACTTTTATGTTAATTACCTATTATCTTTTCAAATAGCCGCTGCTTAGCAAGTCTGCGGCCCCTCCTGGATTCTGGAACAATGGGCACTAAGGGACACACTGAAGTTATTGTACCTCATTTGACTGAATCCTATAATAGTCATGTAAGTGAACCAATTTTTAAAAGTCATTGTAGGGCCGGCCGAGTGGCGCGGTGGTTAAGCGCTGGCTTGGGAAGCCAGCGTCCCCGGTTCGGGTCCCACATAGGAGGGCCAGTGACACTGCCCTCAAAAAAAAAAGTCGTATCTCTTCTTTCTATTTCATAATTTTTTTGTTTCCATAAGTCAGCCAGTTTGATTTAGCTTCCCCAATCCTTCTGTTTTGCAGTCTTATTCTTATGTTTACTGTGTATTTCTCAGAGCTGCTTGATTAGTTCTATAACAGCCTTCAACTGGTTACCCCCAAAAAAATCTTACTACCAGAATCAGTTTCTTCATGGGGGGATAAAACCATCTATATACATAATGATGTATATAAATGGTATAGATATAACTTTTCTAACCCCAACAAGTAATTTTGAGAAACTGCCAAAGTTGAAAGTCACCAACGTAAGAAATAGTTGTAGGCCTTAGGATTTTAAGAAAATATCAACTGAAGTAAAATTGATAGAAGTATACTTCTTTTACAAGTGTAAATATACCTTTATTTAATGAAAATGTTTGGCGTGGTAAAATTTCAAAATTTTTGTAATACTTGTTTTCCCAACTACTTTCATGAAATCACAAGTTTATATAATGTAAGTATAGTAGACAAAATTGGTAAGTTTAATTGAAGTTAATTAGATGGAGGAAATCATGATATGTTGGGTGTCATTAAAAATACTTCAAAGTAGGGAATGTTACAAAATTCCAGAAGTTCCCTTGATTCTCTCATTGTACTATATCTTTCCCAAACCTTCTTTTATGTTCTCTGATTTCATACTCAAAAACCATAATTTAGTACTCCCGTGACTTCCCTCTTTGGCCTGTATTTCATAGATCAGCAAACTAAAACATAATCTCCAAGTCAAAAGAGACAAAGTGAGTCATTTTAGATTGGATAAACCAATAAGCTTAGGCCAGATGTACCTTATAATATAATATAGATTTCTTCATGGTACTTTTTCACATGAGACAACATAGGGATTTGCTCTTTATTTAATAGATACTTTCTGTAAAAAAAACTACCAAGCATCAAGGACATAATCATACTCCTGATTTTTTTTTTTTTCCATGAAAAATCTCATTGTATGCTGAGCACTGTATTGGGGATTCTTGAATTACTTTTCAAAGTAGAACCTTGATTCCTGGAGGAAAAAAGTGAATTATGTACGATAGTCTGCCATGAGTACTACATGGTACCAAATAAATGCACAGATAATAAATGATATTACAATTCATGTTTGTTACATTATTAACAAATAGGTTAAGTGTGAAAAGAATCAACTTTTCCTCTTAATGCATAGGAAAGAAGATATAAATATGTTGGATTTATTTTATTTTTGAACTTAATTTTTTAATGGTCTTAAATTTAAAACACTCAAGTAAATTCAGTCAATAAAAAAATTGTTGGGCCGGCCAAGTGGCTCGGTTGGTTAAGAGCTTGCTCAAGAGTGCAAGCTGAGCTCTGAGCAACAGCAGTTCAATGCCCAGCTCAAGCTGAGCTGCCGCTGAGCTGCCAACAGGTGGCAGGATGGCTCAGCTAAAAATAATAAAAATAAAAAAAAATTAAAAAAGGTTAAAATTATGGGCTGGCCGAGTGGCACGGTGGTTAAGAGCTGGCTTGGGACGCCAGCGGCCCCAGTTTGGATCCCACATATGAGAGCCAGTGACACTGCCCTCTAAAAAGAAAAAAAAAAAAAAATTGTCATTGCTTCTCTTAACTGTCTATTGTCATATGTTATAAATTAGCGGGATCCCCCGGAAGAAGAAATACCATTTTGTACTCTGAAATCCTTTCCAGCTGCTATAGAACATACTATACAGTGGGCAAGAGATAAGGTAAAACAGATTTTTTTTCAAGGAATTTTTTTCGTAGTAGAAAATAAGCTATTTCCAACTTTTAAATAGACTTCCATTTGTAACTTTTCCACCTCTTTTCCCTTATAGTTTGAAAGTTCCTTTTCTCATAAGCCTTCATTGTTTAACAAATTTTGGCAAACCTATCCATCTGCAGAAGAAGTCTTGCAGGTAAAAATCAATGCATTTTAATACAGACTTAACACTTCGTATATGGGTAATCGTATTTTCAAGTTCCCTATAAATGGTTCATTTTACCCCCTTAGGAAGCATTATAACATTATTATTCTTCATGGAAAGTACATGAGGAATCTTAAGCTGCAGGTCACAAATGACCCCTTTTTTTAGTTTGGTTAAACTATATGGAGTTGCCAATATTTGACCGTGTTTGATCTACAAGACAGCAATTCATACAGTTCAACCTAATAAGGATGTTATAATAATTATAGGAGAGCTACAAATAATGAAACAGCTTGTTAACCTGAGTTCTAGTGAAACTTTCACTAGTGGACGGTAATATCTCAGACTTATTATTCTCATGGTGAGGGCACTTCGAAGATGCTTTCTTAGTTTTCTTTAATCCTGTACTAAAAATGCCAACTTTTTAGTATAAAATGCTATTCTTGTACTTCTTATAGTAAGTACATATTTAACAATAATGTAATTATATAGCTAGCAAGACATGAGGATAACTTTCAAGACAAGAACCTTTAGAGTTAAAATTTCATGTGGTATCTTTTCCCATTTCCCCTCGAAGAAAGAAAAGAGAAGGAAAGGAAAAAGGCAAGGACAAGGAGCTTGAGGTGAAAAAAATAAAATCATAAGACACATGAGATGGCACTTCAAACTTTGGCTAATGCTTCTGGCAATGTGTGTGTGTATTTAATTGGAAATATATTTGTTTCGTTTCTCTCATTCTAGAAGATACAAACTGGACACAGTTTAGAAGGCTGTTTTCAAGTTGTTAAGTTACTTAGCAGAAGACCTAGAAAGTGGTCCCAGTGTGTAGAATTAGCAAGATTAAAGTTTGAAAAATATTTTAACCATAAGGTAAGTGTGCATTATAAAAAATTCAGAAAAATTAAGAAAATTAAGAAAAACTTAAGAAAATTGACTCATTTAATTACTACCAATTAATTTCATTGCCCTGAAATGCCTACTCTTTTCTTTTGGGAAGCATTTCAGAAATAAGTAGTAAATTAAGTGAAAACAAATGCTGGGCACTTCACTAATTTCTTTTTGAATGTTACTGGTTAAAGAATGCATTTAAACCTCACCCATTGGCTTGATAGTTATGCATTTATCTGATCCTTGCCTTTCTGTATGTAAAATTGAGTTTTAGATAGAGGTTCCTTCTGGAGAATAAGGAATACATTTCATCAATAGTCTAAAAGTAGTTTGTTGTTCAGGGTAAAGCAAGAGACTGAGAAAATAGACATTCAGTCAGAAATTTTGCCTTCCCCACCCATATCTGATAATCATATTTTGTGTCTGTTTCCTTATTTGTAAAATGGGGATAATAAATTGGTACCTAATTCATAAGGTAGTGATGAGGATCAAATAAATTAATACATGTAAAGTGTTTAGAACAGAATATGGTAGATAAATGCTAACTAAATATAGTTGTTGTTCTTACCAATAATTTCGTAGAGTTGCTAGAATATGTCCTGCACTCTCTATTTAGTCTCTCCCTCTCTCTATTTAGTCTCGCCCTCTCTCCAGGCTTTTACCTATTGAAATATAAAATAAGTTCATCTTTTTTTAAAAAGCTTCTTGATTACACTTATCTTAGCCCTGCTTTTTTTTTTAAGATTTTATTGGGGAAATGGGGACAGGGAACAGTGTTGGGGAATTGGGGAAGGGGAACAGCCAAGTTGTTGTTCTTCAATCTTAATTGTGGAGGGCGCATCTAGCTCAGCTCCACGTCCAGTCACCATCTGGCCACCCTTTGGCAGCTCGCAGCCACTCAGCTCAAGGTGCTGTGTTCAATCTTAGTTGTGGGTGGACGTAGCCCACCATCTCATGGGGGAGTCAAACCAACAACCTTGTTTTTAAGAGCACATGCTCTCACCAGCTGAGCCATCCTGCCAGCGGCAGCTCTTCTTGGGTGCAGCTCACTGGCCAATGTGGGAATCAAACAGGCGACCCTGTTGCTCAGAGTGCGCACTCTTAACCAACTGAGCCACTTGGCTGAGCCAAGTTATCCCTGCTTTTCACTTCCTTCTTGGTTCTGCTTCTTGGAAAAGTGGTCTGTACTACTATATTACTCTTTGCCAAGTCCTCATCCAGTAAGGTATCTTCTTTCCCCACTGCTATTCAAATTATTCTTACCATGATTACCATGACCTCTTGTTTCAAAATCTTATGAACTCTTTTTAGTCTTTATCTTCTGTAGGTTTTTCTAAAACTTTTTATTATGGTGAAATTCAACAATAGAAATGTAGAGAATTAGTATATGAATCCCCATGTAATAATCCTCATGTATCTGTTGTTCAGGTTTAACAATTATCAACTCGTAGATAATCTGGTTTTCACCTGTAACCCTACTCAATATACCCTTGCCCAGATGGTTTTGAAGCAAAGGGTGTTTATGAGAAAGGAAAGTGGAATAATCACATGAATGGAAGGAATTTTTATGGGTGTTAAAAAGTTCAGGAAAAGATTTCTGTAGATGCAGATACTAACATAGGATGTTAATTTTAGAGAATGTCTTTAATTTTCACTGTCTGCTTCCATTCAGCTTTGCAAACAGTTGTTTGGAATACAGTGCTATGTTAGACTCAGTTCAGTCCAAGGGTTATTTTGCACAGTTTTAACATTCCAAAGGCTTTTGAGGAGTAAGACGTGCAAGACAGTTCCTTTGGGAGAGCAGCTCAGACTCCATTTTGAAGTAGCTCCATTTGTATTTTTTTTTCAGTGCCACACAAACTATAAGTGTTGATTTAAAGATAACAGTAGAGATTATTCCAGGTATGGATGTAGTGATAGAAGGGACAGATGGAGTACAGGAGTAGCTGGGAGACTCCACTGTGTATTTTTTTATGCATTTTAATTTTTTTTTTAACTTAATTTTTTTCTTTAGGCTCTTCAGCTTCTTCACTGTTTCCCTTTGGATACTCGATTAAAAGATGGCAGTAAGTATAACCAAGTGTTGAGAAGAAAGTTTAATCTAATTTATTACTGGCTGCTGATATTTAAAATGATATTTGTATCTTTTGTTAGGTTTGTTTTGGCAATCACCAAAGAGACCCCCCTCTCCAATAAAATTTGATTTCAATGAGCCTTTGTAAGTATTTATATCCAGTTTTATATGCATTCTATATTGTAAATATTTTAACTGTGTATGGGTTTACACTACTGGGTGAAAATCTCAGACTCTTTAATGTTGAATTAGTGCATCCCTATTAATCTAAGAATTAACATAGTCTGGCCAACCAAGCCAGTCACAGCCCTTCTCTCTACGCAATCTGTTTATTTTCTGTCTAGGGTAAATAACCTCATTATTTTTACCTTGTCTAGATTGAAACCAAAGTGTCATCTCTTCCATAAAAAGTAAATGACAACAGTTGTTTTTCTATTTAGTGAAGACAGTATATAAGAAACTTTAGTTATATGGGGTAAAAATGTCCAATACTAAATATCTCCCTGAATAATCTCAAATTAATTTTCAAAGGAGTTGATCTTTGAGTGAATACCTATATACCTATCCATACTAGATATATACTTTATTTATATACACACACACACACACAAGAATGAATTTTAATTAAACACTTAGCTTGTTAACCCTCCTTTAGGCTTAGTTTTTTTATCTGGTGCTTATTTTAGGGTTTCAGTCACCTTATCCTAGCTGCTTCTCCTATCGAACTTAACTTTCTTTGTTTTTAAACAAATTCATTGGCTTACTTTGAACCTGATGCACACTTTTTAAAACCAAATGTATAGTATTATGAACTAAAATTAATTTTCTTAAACTAGTCTTAATTTTGGTCTGACTACTCATATCCCCAAAGTAGTCACACTGACTATCAATATTAGTACTTCAGAGGATGAACTTCTAATGATTTTTATAGCTTCTGCAATGCTTTGGTCTAGATCAGAATTTCACAGCCTGACTTTAAAAAAAAAAAATAATCCTTTAACAAAAATTCTGTGGTCATTTTTGTTCAGCGTTTTAAAGGCTGTAGTTTCTGATGAATTAAACATCTTCTTTGAAACTATGTATTCACACTGTTTTATTTTTTTAATTTCAAAAGGCACTTCACTTTCCTTCTGAATGCTGCAAGATTATATGCTACAGTCTATTGCATTCCATTTACAGAAGCGGTAAGATACTCTTCAAGCTTCAAAAGTTATACAAAGCCAGGCTCATTTTAAATGACTTATCAGCTGATTTTATCATCAAAATGTTATATGTTAGAATTGTTCTTTGATAAAAGCTTTTTATTTTGTGTTGTATTGTTGTCTGTTCTAACATAGCAGAATCTAAATCTTGTTGCAACAATACTTAGAAGAAAGTAAAATTTTTCTTTATAAATTTAAGTAGTGAAACAAATATTTGTAAAAGCAGTCGTACTTGATTTTTAAAACATTTATAATCTATTAATTTCAATTATTATAATTGCTCTGAAAACCCAAATTGAGAATGAAGTTAAATTGTCTCTTTTTAGTGACAATTAGCAGATGACATGATTCTTTATATAGCAAACTCCGCAGATTCCACCAAAAATCGATTAGAAACAATGAATAAATACAGTAAGTTGCAGGATACAAAATCAATGTACAGAAATCCACTGTGTTCCTGTATACTAAAAATGAAATTTCAGGAAAAAAAAGAAAAAAATCCATTTGCTATTGCAATAAAAGTAGTAATTACTCTGAAAACCCAAAGGGAACTATTTTATAGCAATTTAAAAATATTCCTTAGAGATCGTCTGTTAACATTTGTTTGGCTTATTTTGTGATATTAACGTATACACTTTTTAGGAAATTTGAAATGCTACCTCATATTGACATTTATTAACCTTTATTGTCATACCCATTCTCTTAGACATCATTTTCATTAACATCTAAAAGATCGAATACAATATTGTTTGAGAGGCAGATTTGTATTAGTGAATGTTTCTTCACCATAACATATTAGAGCTAAATAAATGGTTATACTTTAAAATAGGCTGAATAGGGAAATGTGAACCAGATCCATGATTAACACTGTCTATTTTGGATCCAGCTCCAAATGGATAGGTATTTTGGATCCAGATAAAAATGCCTATTGTAGATTAATTCTTTTTTGACTTAATGCACAGTAAAATATATCATAAACATCTGGTAGAAATAGTGGCTTATGGTCTAGTATTCTTTTTGTAAAAAGAGTGGTTACTTTGTGGTGAATATTACAGGGGACCTCAAAAGCAGCATGTCTCAGTTTTTCCTAAGCAGCTTCTCTATAATGAATATGAAACCAATAGCCTTAAATTCATCCAAGTTCATCTTGAACCATTTAAATATTTTCCTGCATCCCAAGATAATAAATTCTATTTACTTATTTTATTTATTAAGTATAACTTTGTATAGGGAACTTTGTAAAACAATGAAGAGATAGCCTCTGATCTCAAAGTACTCAGTCGATACTCAAACCAATCCTAGAACTACCTTTATAAAAATCTGTGGAAGGAACTAAGATTTCAGGTTTGTTGACAAATAAGTACTTTTTCACACATACCACCTCCTCCTCCCAGCCTTTATGGTTAATATTTCTATAGAAATAAAGATAAACATCATAAATGGATATCATCTAAATAGTCAAATGATAAATTAGTCAAATATTTTAGTATGATAAAGGATCTTTCATAGGATGTTTTTAGCTTTAGTGAGAATTCAGAATTAAAAGAATAAATTTGTTCATAAAATTACTTTTTTTTTAAAAACAGGATTTATCAACAGATGCCCTCTTAACTATTCTTTCCAAAGTAAAGATTCAGGAATTCAAACCTTCCAACAAGGTATGTTTAGAAATTCTTTTATTCAGCAAATCGTTATTGAACTTCTTTGTGTATCAAGTCCCATTGTAAACTTGGAGAATTGTGCAGTGAATGAACAATACAAAATCCTTGATCTTGTGGAAGTTATATTTTAATGGACTAGAGGTAGCCTAGAAGAAAAGATGCCGATAATTATATAATATTGCAATGTGGGCATAAGTGCTAAGAAGAAAAAATTAAACAGGAGAAAGAAATCAAGGGTGATGGAGCTGGTGTCATTTCATATGGGATAAAAAGGGAAAGGTATTTTTATGAGCGAAAGCCTAAAGGGAGCCTAAAGTGAGAGAGGGAGCCATGCTGTTTGTTACCTGGTGTAAGAAAATACAGGCGTTGGAATCAAGTGCAGGCCTTGAAAGACCTTCAAAGACTGAGAGCCAGGATTTTTCTTGAGGAGACTTTCCAAGAGAAGAATGGATACAGTGAGATTGGAAAGGTAGTTAGGATTATAATAAGTACTTAGTGTTTTATTATGAGAGAAACCAGTGAAGAATTTTAAGCAGAGGACATAATCTCACTTACATTTTATTAATTTATTTTTTTAAAGATTTTAATGGGGAAATTGGGGGAGGGGTAACAGACAAGTTGCTGTCCTTTTGTTCTTCAGTCTAGTTGCAGAGGACATTGCTTCACTGTCCCATGTTGGTATCATCATTGCGCTCTTCCCGGATCAGGCAGATCGGTTGCGGGCCTCTGACTGCTGCTCATCACAGCTATTGGCAGCTCACGCTGGCTGCTGGCCGCTCACTGTAGCCTATGGCAGCCCACTGCAGCAAGGGCTGCAGGCTACACCGTCCCCACTCCAGATCTACAGCTGTTGTTAGCTGTAGAGGGCATTGTCATTGGCCCTCATGTGTGGGATCCTAACCAGAGCTGCTGGCGTCCCAAACCAGTTCTTAACCAATGCGCCACTTGGCTGGCCCTGATTTACATTTTAAAAGGCTGATTCTGGCTGCTATGTTAAGAATGATTATATAAGACAAAAGAGAGGAACCAGGCAAAGCTGTTAGGAAATTATAGGCAAAAGATGGTGATGGTTTGAATGAAGTAATACGAATAGGTTACAGTCGTGATAAGGGTTTGGATTTTGTGTATATTTTGCAGTAATTCTGACAGGATTTGTAAGGGATTAGAAATGAAGTATGATAGAAAAACCGATTGTTAACTTTCTTATTTGAAATAAGAAACAAGCTTTATAGCTCTGAGTGAGGGGAAGAAGATAAAGGAAGTTTGTGCAGAGAAAAGAAGATTTGAAATAATTGCCCAGGGGAGTGGGAAAGTCACTTAATCAGAAGATGTAGTAGCATTGTGAGACAGCACTGAGGATCCACTTAATGTTAATCCACTTAATATATTTCCACTAAATGGGGCTAGAGAAAAAGCTGCTTGGGTGTTACTGTAGAATAGATGGAAAATTGGATATAATTTTGGATATAACAAGTTGGGATTTTGCCAGGCAAATGTGTTGGAAAGAGAAAGAGATAGGGAATAATAATAAAAATGGAATATGAAGTTTAGGGTAAATAGAAAACTTTGAAAATATTAAGTATTTTTTTCACATATTTATTATATACCTTTTGGTATGCACTCTAAATATCAGAAGACACCCTTCTCTTCCTTTAACCTATAGCAATACTGGAAAATGTGGAGTAATGTCTGCCTCCTTGTAAAATTCAAGAAAGTAGTATGTGTAGTCTTCCACTCTTCATTTTCATTTTAGGGAAAAGAAAAACTTGTAAGCAGTAGATACAAGTATGTGATTTGCTGAGTGGGATGTTGATGATTTGTAGGTTATTAAGAATAAAAGTACAGAAAGGATAAACAGTATTTCTACATAAAGAAGGTTTCTAGAGATGTTTCTAATAAGCAAAACTGCTAGACAGAAGTCAAGGAAATGTGCATTAATAACTTTACTAGTCTGTATTGCTCTTCAGTATGTTTTCTGGCCTGAGTTAATTCTTTTTCTTTCAAAGTTTTAGGGTTATAAATTATCCAGAGCAATTTAGCTGGTTTTAATATGAATTGTAAGCTTTCCACAGCTCCTTGAAGCAACTCATACCAAAGCTTCATGGTCTGGCACTTCTAGTTAACAGGTGCTACAGCCAAAAATATCAACTAGACATTCTAACAAACAAAGTTTCTGCTTCCTTGACTTCTTAATATTTCTTCAGTACTCACAGTAATATTTAATGTGTACAAACATGAGTTAGATGTTTTTTAATCAGAAATAATATTTTAATTATTGATTTCTTAGTTTGAGAAAATTAACTTCACTGTCCTCATAGAATGTCTAATAAGTAATTTCTTTTTTTTTTAAAGATTTTATTGGGGAATTGGGAGAGGGGAACAGACAAGGTGCTGTCCTTTTGTTCTTCAGTCTAGTTGTGGAGGACGTCACTTCACTGGCCCATCTTGGTATTGTGATCATTGCACTCTTCCGGTCTCCGGCCACTGGACAGCCAGTCGCTCATGGTGGCTCTTGGCCTATGCCGTTGCTGGTGACTCATAGCAGCCCAGCTCCAGGTTGAGCTGTTGTTCACCATCTTAGCTGTAGAGGGCGCAGCGTCACTGGCCCTAATGTGAGATCCGAACCGGGGCCCTGTTGAGCAGAGCTGGTGTCCCAAGCCAACAATTAACCAACACGCCACTCGGCTGGCCCTCTAATAAGTACGGGGCCCTGTTGTGCAGAGCTGGTGTCCCAAGCCAACTCTTAACCAACACGCCACTTGGCTGGCCCTCTAATAAGTAATTTCTTAAGGATAAATTACTTGTATTGTGTTGCCCTACATCTGTATGAAAGAAGGCATATTCTTTAGGAAAAAACTACTTGTCAGCAATCAATAAATACTTAAAAGATGCCCATATTATATATTTTATAGATTTTTTTTTAGTTTCTTTGGAGACAGAAAACAGCTCTACACTAGTTAGAGCTATGCCATTTGGTTTAAAGTAGATTTGTTAGAATCACAAACTGTTGATTAATATTAACTTTATGTTAGTATGGAATTTTAAAAGAGATCCTTATGAACTCAGATCTCACTAGCTATTCAGTAATATTTTTAACACCCACTATGAGCAAGTTTGTTTTAGGTTTATTGAGTTTCCCTCAGTGTACAAGACAAAGATCCCTTAAAAAAAGATTATTGTAGAATGTAGGTGTCAGTGTTTGGAGTTAGAAAATAAAGGAAACAAACTATAATACTACCTACTAAGGGAAGATGTAAAGTACATTGGACCATGATGATTAATAATCTGATTAAACTAGATAGAATGTTTTCTCTGAGTCTTATTTGATAAAACAGATATGGAAACCAAATGTAGGTACAGATTGTGATAACATTAATGAACATATATTCATATATTTAAAGGTTGTTCAAACAGATGAAACAGCAAGGAAACCAGACCAAGTTCCTGTCAGCAGTGAAGATGAGAGGAATGCTGTTTTCCAGCTAGAAAAGGCTATATCAGCTAATGAAGCAACCAAAAGTGAGCTTTATTAAAATGTTTTTAAATGGAGGGATTTATTTTTACTAAGTTTTACACCAAAAGCTTGTGGCATTAAATAATAACAACAATAATAATGATAGTAGTTGATTTCATGATCATATGAAAGGCACTGTTCATCTTTAACTGTGACTAAATTCATAATTTTCTCCACCATTGCCGTATCCTCAGAGACTAAAATGTAAGTCTGCTTTGTTGTTCTGATTGTTTTAGTCCTTGAAATTCTATTATGTGATTCCTTTTTAACTTATGGCTAGCATAATGAACAAACAGTGGAGTCCTTGTGGAGACTAACCATTAGACAAACACACTGAAGTCACGTTAGTATAAAAAAGCATAGATAGATTTTTTTTCTCTGCTTATTAGTTCCCATAATTGCACAGAGAGAATACAGACTGACCTACATACATCCTTGACCTTAAATATGGGGAAACCAAACTTTTAATTCCTTAAAAACAGCTATTAGTTCATGTTTTTAGACCTGCTTACCACTTTTTTATTACATCTGTCAGCAGTTGCCAAACTTTTCGGTTTTATTCAAAGATCAGTAAAATTCAGGAAAAACAACCTGGATTAGCCAACTATTTATTTTGCAAATAAAAGGTTATTATCTCAGTTTAATAATTATAGTTCTGGAAAAAAAGTAGTGCTATCTCTTACTTTCTCATTTCATCACAGATCAAACTACACCTATCTACAGAATGATTTGGGGAACCACTGATCTAGAAATCTTTCAAAAAGACCCATATTTTTATTTGACCAAATGACCCTAATCTTAGTTATTAGAGGCAAAATGTTTCATAGTAGTAGTTTTGTAATTAATTTGCAATCAGTACCAAATGTCGCCTTTTTATTGTAAACCACTTAATAGCAGATGTGGTATATGGCTTTGTTACTTTTCTAAAGGCTTTTTTTAATGTAGAAACTTCTCTAATTTAGTGGTATTAAAGCTAGTATACGTCCTTCAATAACTTCAGTTCTCTGGATTTTTCTTGTACTTTTTAGTCACTTAAAAACAAAACATGACTACAGTCTTTAAAAATAATGAACCCACATTGCTTTTTATCTAGTAAACCTTTACCACTTACTAGGAAACTTTGTTTTTTCTGGTTGTTATGATCAGATGACCTTCGGATGGCAGTGCTTACATTTGAAAAAGATGATGATCGTAATGGGCACATAGATTTCATCACAGCTGCATCAAATCTTCGTGCCAAAATGTATAGTATTGAACCAGCTGACCGTTTCAAAACAAAGCGCATAGCTGGTAAAATTATACCTGCTATAGCAACATCCACTGCTGCAGTGTCTGGCTTGGTGAGTTTATTATTCTTTGAATGAAAATGCTTTTTTCATCACCTCTTTTCCTGTTTCCCCCATTATACTATTCTCAACCAGTCACTCAGAATTTTAGAGGAGGTATACATACTGATCTTACAATTTAAACTTTCAAAGTATTTCTAAAAATAATCTACATTTTGAGGTTTTACAGATAAACAATTTAACATAAAAATAAGCTGTCAAGATAGAGTCTAATTTTCCTACAGGAAAATCATCTTTGTGTCCTCTATACAAAGCAGGTGCTGTATTTTCTTGAATTAAATGAATTGCCCTAATCTTTGCTTTTGATTGTATTAGATTTTACTTCTTTCCCTTAATAAAAATGTAATTCCTGTTTGGAATCAGATTTCTTACAATTTCACCTGTCCTTTATGATTCAGAATCTTTAGGATGGCCCTGGTTATTATACTGTATTATAGTGTTATTCTTAGAACCCGTGTAAGCATCTGCTCCTATATTAAATGATTTTAGACTATTGTTTTCTTGAGTTCCGGTGTCTGCTTTCAAGGTAGGAAGATTACATGGTCAAATTAATATATTTTTTAATAACTTTGTTCATGTATAGAACAGGTTTAAAGTTTGAAAGTATAAAATATGCTAAAAGCAGAGAGAGTTATAAGAAATTTATATTACTCCAGTCTAGTAGTTGCTTTTACTTTTTATAGAGAAATCCTTGAGAAGAATTTAGGGGAATTAAATAGGTGCAATTAAAGTCATGAATAGTTTTATTCTGTTTATATAATAAGATCACTTCCTTTTATCTAGGTTACATTGGAGATGATCAAAGTAGCTGGTGGCTACCCCTTTGAAGCCTACAAAAATTGTTTCCTGAACTTAGCCCTTCCAATTATAGTGTTTACAGAGACATCTGAAGTAAGAAAAACTGAAATCAGGTACGTGTGAAGGTGTACTTCTCTTGCATAATGAGAATGAAAATTTTTACAATGGAAAAATATTAGCTTCACATCTCCTTTTCTTCTATATGTATAAATTGTTGCCATTACTTCAAGACCAGGTCTAAATCCCATCTTCATGAAGCATTTCTGACTAAACTATCCATAAAACTCTAACAACACTGAATCTGCCACACTCTTTAACATTGTATTTTCTTGTGATTTCATCTACGTAACTCACATCAATTAGAAGGCACTCTAGTGTCTGATTAATACAGCATGTAATTTAGAGTGTAATTCCAGAAGCTATGTGACTAAGCAGAACGATTCCCCTGGACCTCCATTTTTCACTTTCCAGTTTGGCAACAAACAAAAATTTGAAAATACCTTTCTTGGAAAGCACTCTGATATTTTACTGATGAGAGTATAAAATCGTATAGCCCATAATAATGGAAATATAGCACTATATTTTAAATTTGCAGATACATTTACATATCTCAAATGATATATGTACATGATACTCATTCTGGCATTATTTATCATAGCCAAAGATTGGAGCAACCCAAGTGTCCAGTAATAGGGCACTGGAACATCCATCCATGCAGTGACACCCATGCAGCTGTTTAAAAAGAGAGAATGGGAAAGAAACTCTTTCACTAAGACATACTAATTTATAATGAGACTCTTGGAAGGATCAACAGGAACGATTAAAGTGATTACCTGTGTGGGGAAATAAGATTATAGAATATTTTAGAAGATGGACAGTAATACCTTGGTTTGCGACCATAATTTGTTCCAGAAACAAACTACTTATACTGCAAGACATTGCTCGTTTACCAAGTTAAAATGTATTAGAAATGTTTGCTCGTCTTACAGACCACTCGCCAATCAAGTTACTTGCAATCCAAGGTTTTACTGTATTTTCCTTTGTTCCCCTACATTATTATCTAGCTAAATTACAAATAATGGACTTCTGGGGGTGGAGGGGAAGGAGTTATTACTTAAGGGAAGAAAATTTAAATGTCTTTGTTCTGAATACTTTTCTACACCAGAAATGGAATATCATTTACAATTTGGGACAGATGGACTATACATGGAAAAGAAGATTTCACCCTTTTGGATTTCATAAATGCAGTCAAAGTGAGACATTTATTCACTTAGTTACTTTGAATCTGTTACTTTTTTTTTTTTTTTTTTTTTTTTTTTTTAGCTGAGTCATCCTGCCACCTGTTGGCAGCTTAGCGACAACTCAGCTCAGGCTGGGCATCAAACTGCTGTTGCTCAGAGCTCAGCTCGCACTCTTGAGCGAGCTCTTAACCAAGTGAGCCACTCGGCAGCCCTTGAGTCTGTTACTTTTTATGCATAATTTCATTGGAGGTTTTTATTAATATTTAACAGAAGTTTGCTCTCTTTTTACTAGTTGTAAAACATTGTCACCCAACATTTTATATTTGAACAGAGCTTTGATTGTTTCTCTTTTTGGGATCCACTTTTAGGAGAAGTATGGAATTGAGCCAACAATGGTGGTACAAGGCGTAAAAATGCTTTATGTTCCTGTAATGCCTGGTCATGCAAAAAGATTGAAGTTAACGTAAGTATCAAACATATGCAAAAGAGTCACAAGAGTTGAAACATATAAGCTGGATGCACGCTGGAAGATTAGAGGTAGAGGTTATCAAAATTCAGATAAAAGTATGTGATTTACTCCTAATGGCAGTAACAAAGACAGTGAATGTACCAAGCTTAGTCGGCTGCCTCTCAAGAGAGATTCATAGGATTACAATACCCTTGTGAAATTATTGTAGTTCAGAGTTAGCTTTTCAGCCAGGATGCTTAGAAAGCTGATTTGGTCAATACCCCACATGAAAATAGATCTATCTCTCATGTGGAAACGCATAATGATCAGGATTATGAGACCGAAGTATAAAACAAAAATACCAAATTGTTATTTTCATTCATTTATTCAACAGATTTTTTTGAGTGTCTGCTATGTGCCAGGTACTTTTGTAAGCATTAGGGATACAGCAGTGGGCAAAGCAAATCCCTGCCCTGCCTGAGGAGTTTGCATAACTAGACAAGTATGTCAGATGGTGTTAAGTGCTATGGAGAAAATAAAGCAGAGTAAGGGGATAAGTTGCTACCGTGTTTCCCCCAAAATAAGACCTAGCCAGAGAAGAAGCCCTAGCATGATTCCTCTAGGATATGGAGGGTATGCACCCCTCACATGAGGGTTTTATGACCTGTTTCAGGGAGATGGGTGTCTTTTCCACAAACTTCTTCAGCTTAAAATATTCCGTATGCCAATGTGCCATATTTTGGCACCTAAAATCATGTGAGGGCTTATTTTCCAGCTAGGTCTTATTTTGGGGGAAACGGGGTGTAATATATTGAGTGGTCTAAGTATTCCCCTCTGCCTATCAGGGAGTACCTGATAAGATGCCATTTGAGCAGAGACCTAAAGGAAGAAAGGGAACCAAAAAAGATAGTCTTTACAGTGGTCTGCAAGGTCCTAAAAGATCCCAGTTACCATTCTTACGTTCCTTTCATACTAATCTCCCTTTGCTCGCAAAATTCTAGCTTCACTGACCTCCTTCCTTTCCCTGAACACTCCTGTCATGCTCCAGCATGAGACCTTTGCACTAGTTGTTTCCTCAGCTTGTAACTCTTTCTGAGTTGGCAACCTAGCTAACTCAGCTCCGGTCTTTGCGCCTCCTGCAAAGGCCTCCCTGATCCCTATTTAACGCTCTATCCCCAGCCTAGCTTGTCCAACCTCCTTTGCGCTACTTTTTCACTTTCACGTAGAACTTATCACTGTCTTATAGCTTTTATACATTTTATATGTATTATTTATTATGTGTCTCCCTTCGCTAGACTGATAGCATCACAAGGACTGGAATCTTTATTTGATCTGGTAACTGATGTATTTCCAGAGCCTAGACCAATGCAAGGCACATAATAGGCATCAGTAAATATTTGTCATGAATAAATGAATCTCTGCATGATGGTGCTTTAATAGATATGTTAGCTTTAACTATATTTATCAATTAATGAGTTCATTCACCATTTTTTATTATAATCCAGTCTTAATTATCTATACTTTAAAATATTACTGTTATATTAACTAAGGCATTAATTTGCCTTATATTGTTTTATTTATTTTTTTTCACTTTTTAGATAAATTAAGGTTAGTATTTAGAATTCCTATACTATATACTACCTGGATGAGATTGTAATGTGTGTCCTGAAGTGTATTGATTAGTGGAATTCAAAATTTTCTGCAAATAAGTCACAAAAATGCTATAAGAGTTAGCCAACATTTGAAACCTCCAGCATGATAGTTTTGTGAATATTTCTCATTTTATTACCTTGTTTATTTAGCAGGTATTTATTGAGTACCTATAAAGTGGCTTTAGAAAGACCTGGGTTCACATCCTTGCCTAGCTACTTACTTGTTTTGTCATATTGAGTAGTTTAATGAAGCCTTTGCAACTTATTTTCCTACCCACAAGTAGGGATGATTGTGCCCGTAACTATTGAGCACGAAAATAATAGTAAGGACTAGCAGTGTTATGTCAACTAAAAAATAGACCATAAATGTTACTCCTATTGATATTTTGTTATCATATATCTTTATCAAATAGTCCTTTGCCCTCAAGGAGTTCACAGTCTACTAAGGGAAAGTGACATGATAATAATTAAAATGTAATTGAATAATTACTATAATAAAGGTTTTATAAGTACTGTGGGCACTACTAACTCAAACCTTCAGCTTAGGGTAGGTTTCATTGGAGCTACGTTTGAAAATGGATTATATCAGGCAAAAGCACTAGACTATGCAAAGGTATGCAGCTAATAATAAAGAGCATACATGATCTATTTGGGAAATCAAGTATTTTGGAATGACTTAAGGATGAGGTGGTGAGAATAAATGGTAAAAAGAATGAAAAGTTATATATGGGACAAAATATCTTTGTAAAATAGAAAAAACTATTGAGGATTAAAGATTTTACAGTTCAGAGTCTGATATGAGATAGGTATGTGATATATATTATTAGGCAGGAGAATAACATAAAATTTATATTTTAAAAGGATTCTGGCAGGGCTGGCCGAGTGGTGCGGTAGTTAAGTGCTGGCTTGGGATGCCAGTGGCCCCGGTTCATGTCCCACATATGAGGGCCAGTGACACTGCCCTCAAAAAAAAAAAAAAAAAGATTCTGGCAGCAAGAGTAGATTGGAGGTAGCCGGAGACAGCTGGCTAGAAGCTAATGCAATAATTTGGTATATAGATGATGACTTGATTTCAGACAGTAAAAGTGACAATAGCAAAACCTAAGTGGTTTTTTAGTAAGTAGGATATAAGGGAAATAAGAATGTCTTTTACTGTGACATTTCCAGCTTGCATTTGAAGATGTAAATCTCGCTTGCTTTTTACACTTTACAGAGACATGCTTGAGAAGAATTGATGATGCCTCCAAACTTTAAGGAGTATAGGAGAATTCCTTTTTTGAAAACGTTGCTTTCAAAAATCATTTGTGTTTTTTTTCTTGGTTTTTATACGTTGGGGTTTGTTTTGCTTTTTGTTTTTCTCTTTTAATACTTGGTTTGTATTCTTTATCACAACAATGATCCAAATTGATGCACTGGTATGTAAATGAGTGTCAAGTTTAGAGCTTTTAGCAAAAAATAAATAAATATATATATATGAAAGCAGATGGATTATTAGATTTAAAAATGAAATTAAAGTCTAGATATAAGTTCAGATTCTCTGGGCAATAGACAGCCTATCACTTTTATTTTACAGAATTCACCAAATTATTTGTCTTTGATTATTTTCCTTAGAATGCATAAACTTGTGAAACCTTCTACTGAAAAGAAATATGTGGATCTTACTGTGTCATTTGCTCCAGACACGGATGGAGATGAAGATTTGCCTGGACCTCCAGTAAGATACTACTTTAGTCATGACACTGATCAATAGAAGTTGTCTTAAAGTTACTCCAGGACTACTTGATTTTGGAAAGAATGCACTTAATTCAGAAGCTAAAAAAACAGCTCATAATTCTATGGATTTCTCTTCAAGGAAGCCTTAATTTAAGGGAAATACTAGTAGAAAACTACACTGAAGAATTAGACATTTTGGAGCATTGTATACACTTGTCTAGTGATTCATATGTGGATATGATCACAAGCAACTTTGAACTGGAATGCCATTTTATAATGCTTACAACAAATTTGTATATTAACCTCACTGTCTGAATAGAAGGAAAAAATATGTATCCATGACCAGAAGATTGAACAGATCAAGAAATTGAAAGTATCAAATGCAACTATCCAAACAATTTAATCCTGTTTTATGAATTCTTATTTAGTATTTGAGGTCCATTTTTCTATACAAATAGCATTGGGCACCCTGTACCTCTCATGATTAGGTTTTGAATTTGACACCAGTGGGAAGTGGAGGGATGGTATCAGTCGATGACGAGTAAACATTTTTAAGTTGTATGGTTACGGTTTACTGTCCTGTACCTCTGCTAGTTTAACCAGAGTTTGTTACATCACTGTCTCTTAAAAATCTGGATCTTTGTTGATAGCATCAGTGTTGTAAGCCATGAGCAGTGAGGTTAGATGACACATGTTAACTTGGACTAAATGTTAACAGTATTATATGGACTCTGACAAACCTCTGAGAGAATCCATGAATGTGAACAGAGAACTGTGGCTGATCATTTGTTCTTTAGTATGCCTTCTAATGCGGCTGTTTTATTTATTTGGAACTCTAAACCTGATTGTCATAGTACATAAGACTAAAAGGTTTTGTGAAGGGAGTATTTTTTAAAAACAGGTGAAAACTAGAAATTAAAAATCTTTACTAGTTGAGTCTTGATGTTTTTTCTTCCAGCAACCTATTGGACAGAAAAAAAATTTAATATTTTATTTTAAAGAGGAATGTATTATTTTATTCTGCATTCCCAGAAAGGGAGTTGACGAAGATAAAAATTTATTTTTTTAGGTCTTTATTGATAGAAACTTTCTGTTTTCTGATATGAGCTATTGCAGATGTTCATATAAGTGCTTTCATTAAAATGACGTAAAGTACACTCAGCACTATAAACTCAATGCAAACAGCAAATGTTTCTTTTGTTTCTGAAACTATCATGTATTCTAAAGCAATTGGCATTTTTATAACCACAGTAAATCATTTTCCTCTAGCTGCTTTTCTTCTCTCGTCTTCAGACCATTAATAGGTACCTTGATAAATTAAAAACTAAATTCACATCAGTATTACTCCATTTGGTGTCTTCTTATATACCTTCTACTTAATTTTCCTTTTATTTCACTTACAAATATTTGAAATTACTTTTCCACCAGCTGTATTATTATTTTGTAAAAGTATCATCCAGTTGGGAAAATGTATTTATTTGAGACTAAAGGGCGAATTTGTATGAGTAAAGGATAATCTCTGCATTGGGAGGTGGAGAGAAGTGAACAGGATTAGTTTAAAGAAAATGGCTACCTTTGAAATAAGCAGTTAATTATTGGTTCACTATAGCCTACCCTCTCCCACTGTATATATCACAAGTATAATGCTTAAAATTAATATTATTTAAAATTGAATCCAGGAATATCAGGGTTCTATGACTTGGAACTTTATAGACTAGTAATAATATAAGAACTTTTCTATAAGAAGCCTTTTTCCCACTTTCACTTTGTTTTGTGCTCTATGACAGTAACTGATATTTTCCAGGTAGCCGTTCAACTATGATCTAATAGTTTGCTTATCAGTTGACCTAAATCTCCTCATCTCAAAAGAAAATTTAGAACAGTTCTATCAATTCTTATTGTAGAGATTAGTGCTTTAGTACATATTCAAAATCAGCAAGCATTAAGTTCGTTTTGTGATTATATGTGAAACCATTCTGTCATTGCTTTTTTTTTTCTGTAGGCAATGGTTATTGCCATTTATTTCTTCCGTTTGGTTCTGCTATGCTGGAAAGCCAAGTTGAAATTAATGGCAATTTTTTTCATGATCTGTTTTGTTTATTTCTGTACTATGAGATAACTGTTGATGATTGAAATACCAGGTGGAAAAATTAATAATTTGATTTTGTACGGTACCACTGAGTAATTTTTTTACTTATTAAAAATAAATTAAGAAGTTTGACAATATGTATTTGTAAGTCCTGTTCCATAGATGACTCCATAGATTCCAATTTTACTATTTTATTTTGTGGATACTATTGCTTTGGTGTTTTCCTAATTTTCAAGTTTTGTAGTCATGAAGACAATAGTCACTGAGTATGAAAAGACTTACTTAAACATGCTTTGGCTCCTGGAAATTCTGTTAAAACAATAAGAGGAAAATGGTGACAATCTGATAAACTTAGATAAACTGTTGGTTGGGGATTTCTAACGTCCATTTATTTTAGTGTTCAGAGAATTTATGTTAACTCATCTGTAAGTTCCTCAAAATTGTCCCAAAGGTAGAACTTGGAAATAGGTGTGTATCTTTCTTTGGGTCCACTATTTTATAATTAACAAATTGAAGACAGAAAGACATTTGTTTTCTTGAGATTTTAAGGAAAAGTCCCTTGACCTAATAATTCAACCATAATGAATATTATCAAACATTCATTGTAATTGTATATATAATTATAAATATAACTGTAATTGTATAATTATTTAGTATACAATCACTAGATATGGGTTTGACTATTTTACTTTTAACAAATTCAAAAACAGGAAGTTGCAGTCTTGGGGAATCACAGTAAGTAATCAATATGTAATTTGTCTGTGTTCATTTTTCTCTTGCCATGTCCAAGCTTTTTCTTAATTGAGAAACAAACATTCAAAAAATATATATTCAAGAGAGTACATAAAATATAAATATGCTGTTTAAGGAATCATTCTATATGTACTTGTATACCTAGCTCTCAAATGAATAGAATATTGACAGCGGCCCAGAAAATTCCCCGTTGTAGTCCCTTCCCTATCACAAACAGCTTCTCGACATGTACCAACTGGCAGTAATACTGCCCTACCTTTTGTGATAGCTATGTCTTTTTATAGTGTTACACCTAAACAACATCATTTACTTTTTAATAGTTTTTGAACTTTACATAAGTGGAATCATACTGTATTTCGTTGCTGCTTTTTTCATTGACCAAGAAATTCATCCATGTTGTTGCCTGTAGCTTATACTTCATCATAATTGTTGTATAATTTACCTTTGCATTAACATACCACAATATATTCATTCTATTGACAGTAGACAACTCTGATGTTTTTAGTTTGGAGCAATCAGTTTCACAGTGAACATTATTGTATATATCTCCTTGTGCAAATAAGGTATATACCTAGGAATGGAATTGCTTGATCATAGGGTATTCATATCTTAAATTTTATTAGATAATAACAGAGTTTTTCCTGAGCAATAGAGTTGTCCACATCTTGCTCATCAACACTGGTGTTAACAGATTTTGTAAAATTTTGCCAATCTGGTGGATGCATGGTTCTATCTCATGGAAGATTTACTCTGCATTTCCCTAATTACCAGTGAAAATTGAGGACATTTTCATAAATTTATTGGCCACTTTGGTTTTTTTTTTAGATTTTATTGGGGGGTTGGGGGAGGGGAACAGCATTGGGGAATCAGGGAAGGGGAACAGACAAGTTGCGGTCGTTTTGTTCTTCAGTCTAGTTGTGGAGGACGTTGCTTCACTGGCCCATGTTGGTGTTATCATTGCACTCCTACCGGGTGAGGCCATCACTCATCGGCCATGGGACAGTGGCTCACGGCAGCTCATGAAAGCGCACACCCACTGCTGGCCAGCCCCACTGCAGCCTACACCGTTGCTGGCGACTCACGGCAGCCCAGCTTCAGGTCAAGCTGTTGTTCACCATCTTAGCTGGAGAGGGTGCAGCGTCACTGGAATCTGTCATGTGGAATCCCAATCGGGGCCCTGCTGCTCAGAGCTGGCATCCCAAGCCAACTTCTAACCAATGCGCCACTGGCCGGCTCTGATTTTCTTTTTTTGTAAAGCGTTTTTTCAAGTCGTTGCTCATTATTGTGTTGTGTTTGCATTTTTTTTTCTGTATTTGTAAAAGATCTTTATAAATACTGTTTTTTGTTAGCTACACAGTTGGAAATATCTTCTCCCACTCTGGCTTGCCCTTCTCTCTCTATGCTGTTCTTGGATAAAAAGAATTTGTTAATAGCTACTGAGAAGTTTTTTGTGAATTGCTTAAAACATTGTTCTGTACCCAAAGGTCATGAAGGTACTCCTTTGTATTGTCTCTAAAAGCTTTAGTATTGTCTTTCACATTTAAGTTTTTAATTCACAAGGAATTAATTTTGTATTTCTGAGAAGTGCCTCACCACCATTTACTAAAGTTCATTCTTTTCTGCAGTGTCACTTCTGCACTGCCACCAAAGTCACACATCATCTATTTTCTGAATTTTTTGTTCTACTTTTCTACACTGTGCTTGTGTATACTGTCTTCATTGCTGTAGATGATATATTATTTTTGATACTTGGCAGAACTAGTCCTCCCAACTTATTTGTCTGTAAAAGTACCTTGGTTATTCTTAGCCTTTTATATTTTCAGTTCTCAAAATTTCTATTTGTAAATATGGAAATCGGCCACTGTTGTAATTTCTAATTGTCTTGCTGAAATTTTCAATCTTTTGTCTACCTGAACATGAAAAGCATTATTATTTTATAGTCTGTTCAATAATTCCCAAATCTGAAATTATCCTGTGGATCTGTTTTATTTCTACTAATCCTCATTCTTATTATCTTATATTTTATGGTCTTACTATCTTTAATTTTATGCCAATTTCATAATTTAAAAATTGTTTGGAGAAGTAATTTGATGCTCAGCATGGTATTTTCATCATCCACAGAGTTTTTTCATATGCTCTATCAGACACTTGGGCACTCATGTCAGGATCAGCTTGACCCAATTTGAGAGACTGAGATTTTCTGAGTTATCCCTATGACTCAGAGCTGAGCTATAGACTGATGCACTTTGTTTCTGTTAGCCCTTAACTCTACACTCCTTCAGGGTTGCAAAGTGTGGATTGAGGTTACCAGACCTCCTACCACCACCACATCTTGGCTGGCACTAGACTCTGCCTTTGAATCCCTAGCTCTGTTCAGCAACTTCTCATTGGCTTCTTACAAATCTGCAAAAGCTGCCAGGGCACAAGTGGTACCAAATGAAGGGTTCTCCTTTATGAATTCCTATTTTCCTCCAGATATTAGCCCGATAATAATTCATTAACTTAGTTCTCTAATGCCCTCCAACATTTTTAAATATACTTTGTCCAACTTCTCTAAATGTTCTCAGGTGAAAATATTAAACCAAAATGCTTCATCCACTTTATAACCTGTTGATTATATGTAAAATATAATTGATTTCTTTGTATTTCTTCTATATCTGGAAACTTAACTAAACTGTGGTGATTCTTGTAAACTATTTGCAAATTCTTTTGTATATCCTATATAATCTTCTAATAGGGAAACTGTTTAGTCTTTTTTTTAAGATCCCTTTTTAAGATTCTATTTCCTTTGTTTGTTTGTTTTTTACTGTTCTTGTTTCTAACTTCTTGAAATGGATGCTTACCTCATTCATTTTCAGCCTGTCTTCCAACATACATTTAAAAGTTATCAATGTCTCTATATTACTATGGTATAATATAGTTACATTATACTCTAATCACTGTCGTAGCCATATTCTGCATATATGTGTGTGTGTGTGTGTGTGTGTGTGTTTGCGTGTGTGTATATATGATATTTATTTAAAATATTTTCCATTTATCATTAGGAGTTCCTTTCTGACTCTTGGTTTTTTTAGGAGAGTGCTTCTTAATTTCCAGCATAGAGCGTGGATTTGGAGTCTTTTTAAATCCAATTTGATAATCTTTGTCTTTTAACTGGAACACTTAGGCCATTTACATATAATGTAGTTATTGATATATTTAGATTTATTTCTGCCATTTTATTTTATTTTTGTTTTATATCTAGCATATTCTGTGATGGTTTTCCTCTAATTTCTTGCCTTTTTAAATTTGTATTTACTTAGTTTATTTCACGTATGCCAGTTATTAACTGTCTCTCAACTCTAGACACCTTTCTGTATGCTGGAACTTTGCAAACTATATTTCTCCTTTACCATGTGGCTTCCTTTAGGTTCCACAAATAGGGGGCTTTAGAAGGAGATTGGAATGCTGGACAAAGGGAGAAGAGACTTGTACCCTTACCATTTGTATCACTTCAGCAATGGCCTTTCTTCTAGTAGTTGTGGTTGGCTTCCAGGTACTAGCTTGCCTCTGAATGCTCTGCAGGGTATCTAGGCTTCCAGATTCTAATAACTTCACCCTCTTCTCCTTAATAGTTGTTTCCCTTTCTGACATTTTCAGTTCTCCCAAAACCTGTAACCAATTCCTTAAGTTAACTTCTTTCTTAATACAAATAATATGGTTTCTCTTTTCCTGAGCTAATACACTTTTTTTTCCTCTTTACTAGTGTGGCTTTTGTCTTTTGATGATTACCCTATTTTACATCATGCATAATCAGATGAAGTTAAACTAAAGTTAATCATTATCTTTATCTTTTGACAGATTATAGGTTCCAAATATGACTGTAGCAATTCCAATCTCACTTTTATCAATCTCACTTTTATTTTCTGGAAGCTTTTTTTCCCCCCTCTCCCCTCTGGAAGCTTTTCTAGAAGCTTGTCACACACCCCAGATCCCATCAAGAGACAAAATCTGTTTCCACTCCCATTGAACCCAAACAAAAATGTATGACTGCCTTTAATATAACAGAACACAGCATATGTAATTCTGTATGACTTTCAAGTTTAGGTCGTATAAAGCTCTATGACTTTTACTGGGCTCTTTCACTCTCTTGCTTGCTGTCTCCCTCTTGGAAAGCACACCCTTGTAATCCAGACATCATGCTTTGAAGTAGCCTAACTAGCTCACTGGGTCCCCAACCTACTGCTGGCATCAGGTGTCAGTCATGTGAGTAAACAAGTTTTCAGGTACCCAGCCCTAGACTTACTGGAGCAGAGACAAACCATCCCTGCCGTGCCTGCCAAATTCCTGACCCACAGAATCCATGAACATGGATTGTTTATGCAACAAAGTTTTGGGATTATTTATTATGCAAACATTAACTAGAACAATTCTGTAATTCCCAACTTGCATACTATCTGGTCATGTATTTTATTTCTGTTGTCATGTACTTTAATGTCTTTTAATTCTACAATACTTTTATTTCATTTATGTGGTCATTGTATTTACCCACACACATATATCACTTTCTTTGCTCTTTTTTCTATTTTATACCTCAGGCTTACCATCTGGGATAAATATCTTTTTTCCTGAAGTATTTTCTTCAAAATTTTATTTTGTGAGAGTCTGCTGATATCATGCTTCCTCGTGATATTTTTGTATGAAAATATCTTTATTTTGCCCTCATTCTGCAAAGATATTTTTGCTGAATGTAAAATTCTAATTTTGACTTTATTATCTTTCAGCACATTGGAGATATTTTTCTACACTCTTGTGACTTCCCCTGTTGCTATTGAGTCAGCTGTCAGGCTAAATATTGCATCTTTACAAGAAATCTCTATATCTGCTTTCATTTCATGCAGTTTAGTATATGTTTGGGCATAAATTTATTAATCCTGTTTGGGATTTGTTCCACTCTTTGTATCTAGATTTGTGTTTTCAGTTGGTTCTGAGAAAGTCTCAGATATTATTCCTTCATGTATTACCCCTTCCCCCATTCTCTTTTCTTCTATGGGGTTTCTCATTAAACATAGTAGATGTATTCTGCATTTCATGTTTATCACCCCTTTTTTTTTTAAAGATTCTTATTAAAATATAGCCAACATATTAGTTTCAGGTGTACATCATAGTTATTCAACATTTATATACCTCAAGAAGTGATCACCATGATAAGTCCAATAATCTTCTGACACTACAGTGCTATCACAATATTGACTATATTTCCTATGCTGTACATTACGTCCCCATGACTTACTTGTTTTATACCTGGAAATTTTAACCTCTTATTCCCCTTCTCCTCCCCCGTTTTTTTTTAATTTTTCACTTTCAGTTGACATTTAATATTATATTTCAAATGTACAGCATAGTGGTTAGATATTTATATAATTTAAGAATTGATCTCCCTGACTGATACCCACCTGGCATTCATTATACAGAGCTATTACCATATTATTGACTATATTCCAGCCTTGGGCTTTGATTTCTGTCTCCCTTATCCATTCCTTTTTACTTTATTGTAGTCAACCACATTGCCTCACCATCTTTATAAGTCCATTTTTTAAAGTGTTCTATATTAAGCACTGTATTTTCTCATAGGATGCAAGGAATTACTCAATATTTTGAGATGATAAATTAGAACTTTTTAGTTTCTTGTTTCTTATCTGTATTTGGACTTAGTTGTAAGGTCCTTGGGAATGAGATACAGATTAGATAGATCTTTTGTAATCATTGCATCAGTTAACACTTGATATCACAGATTTTAAGGAAGTAGATTGCAAACTTTGTTGTGTGTAGTAAACTTTATTGTGATGTGTGGTGAAAAGGCAGATTCCTGGACTAACCCTCAGAAATTAACTCAATAAATTTGAGGGGAGGCTTAGCATTCCGCTTCTTTTCAGGCATCCCAAATAACTCTTTGAATTAGTTTGCTAAATCTGCCATAACAAATTTCACAGACTAAGTAGCTTAAGCAACAGAAATTTATTTTCTCACAGTTCTGGAGGCTAAAAGTCTGACATCAAGGTATCAGCAGAATTGATTTTTTTCTGAGGCCTCTTATTGGCTTGTAGATAGTAGTCTCCTCCTTCTGTCTCACATGGTTTTCCCTCTGTGTCCTAATCCTGTCGTCTTATAAAGACACATCTTTATCAGATGTTGGAGATAAAACCTTAAGAATCCATTCTAATCCCATCATTTTTTTTCAGATAAGGAAACCAAAGAAGCCAAACATCCAAATAATTAAACCAGAAGTAAAATATAAACCGTATCTTTGGGCCAGCCGAGTGGCGTGGTGGTTAAGCGCTGGCTTCGGAAGCCAGCTGCCCTGGTTCGGGTCCGCAGAGGAGGGCCAGTGACACTGCCCACAAAAAAAAAAAAAAAACACCGTATCTTTGGTTCTTAGTTGATTGTACAAGTGATTCCCAAATTGAATGGCCATCAAAATCAGTTTAGGGGCCGGCCGAGTGGCGCATTGGTTAAGTGCTGGTTTTGGGATGCCAGCGGCCCCGGTTCGGATCCCACATGAAGGCCAGTGACACTGCCCTCTACAGCTAACAACAGCTCCACCTGGAGCTGGGCTGTGCGAGCCCCGGTGATGGTGTGGGCTGCAGCCCCTACTGCAGTGGGCTGCCATAGGCTACAGTGAGTGGCCCGCAGCCAGCGTGAGCGGCTGGCAGCCAAGAGTGAGCTGCCAATAGCCGCGGTGAGCGACATCCAGAGGCCAGCGACCGATCTGCCTCATCCGGGAAGAGCGCAATGATGATACCAACAGTGAAGCAACATCCTCCGCAACTAAACTGAAGAACAAAAAGACAGCAACTTGTCTGTTCCCCTTCCCCGATTCCCCAATGCTGTTCCCCTCCGCCAATTCCCCAATAAAATCTTTAAAAAAAAAATCAATTTAGAAGCCTTTCAAGAAAAGCTTTTATGAAAAAAATACTCTTAAGATTTTGATTCAGTACATCTCATGTCTGGCTAAGGACTTTTAAGGAATTCTGAGTGATTATAGTCAGTCTCATAATGTGTGGTACTTATAAATGGTGATTATATATCACTTTTTACAATCTTGTAGATTATTATTTTTACAAGGGGAAGTATGGGTAGGTTTTGAGCTAGCAAAAAGAAAATGTCAGAGAAAACATGGAAATGGATTAATTTCCAGTAATAAAAAATGTGGCATAGGTTATTTCCATTGGAAAAAGGCTTCTGGTATGTTTATTTCATGTCTCTGGTTTTTTAGCTGGATAATTAGAATGATATTAGATAAATTGGTCAAATTAGATTTCAACAAAACCTAGTGAAACATTTTTTTGGAATTACTAGAATTTAGAACTACATAATCTACTGTGGAAATTATATAGAGGGAAATGGATTTAATTGAAGCCTAGGAAAATAAAAATTTCATCTAGAAAGGACCATGTTTTCAACTTACAACAGTGTATGGAAATGAGTCTACAAGGTCTGACAATTAAGTTCAGGAACCTGTTGCAACGATTTTGCTAACCTTTTTTGATATCAGAGGGATTATTCTTTATGAATTTGTACCAAATGGACAGTTAACCAAGTTTACTATTTGGAAGTGCGGAAAGGGCTGCATGAAAAAGTTAGACAACCTAAACTTTTCGCCAACAATTCATAGCTCTTGCATCACAATACTGTACCAGCTCACATGGCACTGTCTGTGAGTGAGTTTATAGCCAGTAAACAAATAACTGTATTGGAACACCCTCCCTACTCACCTGATCTGGCCCCCAATGACTTCTTTCTTTACTCGAAGATAAAGGAAATATTGAAAGGAAAATCTTTTGATGATATTCAGGACATCAAGGGTAATACGGCGACAGTTCTGATGGCCATTCCAGAAAAAGTTCCAAAATTGCTTTGAAGGGTGGACTAGGTGCTGGCTTCGGTGCATAGCTTTCCAAGGGGAGTACTTTGAAGGTGACCATAGTGATATTCAACAATGAGGTAGGTATGTAACATAGGTATATAGCACATTTTCTAGGATGAGTTCACTAACTTAATTGTCCTTCCTCATATCTACAAGTTACCTTACAGCCGTATTGCATGGTTTCCCAGTGTATTGATTTAATTCTGATACAACAGTGAATTGTATGCTACAATGTTTAATTCTGGTGTCTAGGTAAGTGACTTGGTAATGAGGATCTGGAAAATAGAGGTGGTTTTCTTTAAAAGTAAGATCTTCCTTTTAAAAATAACATTACCAAAATACATAAAGATAATTTTCACGTTTTATTTCATGCAATATGTAGATTTTTTCTTCAACCTCTCTCTTCCTTCTGTGATGGGTTGTTGGCCTGAAATTGTGGTTGGAAAAGCTTAAAAATGCAATAGCAAGGAACAGGGCAGGGCAGTTCCTGATCTTCAACATGAATTTATTTTCCTGCTTGTATAATACTTAGGACACTGGTGGTGTGTTTAATAAGTGTCAGTTTATAAAATACTATTTAGATACTTTTTTAATTTTTATTTATACTTGACTTGTAACTTGTTTCCTAATAAATGTTTCTATAGGGAGCATTTTGCTTCCTGGTTAGCTTAATATCAGTTACCTACCCTATTTTGAGGTGGCTTGTAGCTTATACTGCTCATTTCTGAAGTTGAGAAAAATCAATTGAGAAATAATGTTTAAGCATTCTGGTTCCATCATTGTTTTTGGCTTCTATCAGAGTGAAAGCTCAATGTTGACATGGGTTAACAAGGATCAAAGAAAATCTCATTTTCTTTCTGATAATATTTTATTGGAAACAACTTTATCCAAGTCTCCAGATTTTAATCGGTAGGTGCTTTACAACTCCCATATCCCACCTCAAGACAACTTAAAGCTAAGGGCTCTAGCATTCCCACTGTGCCGCTATCAGCTGAGTCCAAACTCCTGAAACAATTATAGGTTTCCCCAAAGTTTCTTCGAAATTTAAGCACTATTTGTCAATATGGGTTTTGACCTTTTCATAGTTTTTCTTAGCTCTATTTCCACTCTCATTCACTGTTTAGTTTACTCTTCCATCATCTTTATGCTTTTGAAACAAAATATGTTATTACTCTACAGAAGATAGTCTTATTATTTGAAGTTTTTCTATATGCCCCTCTAATTCCATCCATTCATGTATCATTCCCTAATCCTTACAGCAAGGGAATCTGAAATGCTGGAGGTTAGTAATTTGTTACTGATCACAGAGAAAACTGAACCAGTTCAGCCACCAGAGCACTAGTAATCTGGCTGTTTCTAAAACTATTGATGTTTTACATGAACAGCCCATTCTTGGGTATTTATTTCCACTTTCTCTTCTGACCCTCTGCGGGTGGCCCCTAGTCAAGATGCTGCAGGATAGCAGTGGCAGCATGAGCACCTAAAACCCTAAGAGAGAACTTATCCTCAGTCAGTTCTCCCTGAACTGATCTACAGGTTGAGCAAAATCGAAATCAAAACCCAGGAGGATTTTTCTGTAAATGATAACCAGTTGATTCTAGAACTTACATTGAAAGACAAATAAACCAAATTACTCCAAACAATTTTGAAAAGAACAAAGTTGAACTCATAACTCCCGATTTCAAGAATTATTGTAAAGATGCCATAATCAAGATAGCATGGTATTGACAAATGGGTAGGAACATATATGACAATTGATCCACAAAAATGTGGTCAATTGATATTTTACTAATGTGCAGAGGTGATTTAATGAAGAAAAGATCATCTTTTTTTAACAAATGGTGCTAGAACAATTACATGCCTAAATGCCAATAAAATTAACTTTGACCCACCCCTCACACTTTAAACAAAAGTTAATTCCAAATGGATCATAGACCTAAATGTAAAACATGAAACTATAACACTTCCATAAGAAAGCATAAGAAAAAAATCTTTGTGGTCTTGGGTTAGGCAAAGAGTTCTCAGATACAACACCAAAATCACAATCCACAGAAGCAAAAATTGATAATTTGCATTTCATCAACATTTGAAACTTCTGCTCTGCAAAAGACACTATTAGGAAAAAAAACAAAAGTTTTGCAAATCATATCTGACAAAGGACTTGTGTTCAGAATATGCACGGAAGTGTCAAATCTCAACCATAAGAAAACCCAATAAAAATATGGGCAAAAGATTTAAATATACTTTATCAAACTATTTAAATAAACTGGTACCTCCATACAGTGAATGAAATACCATTTAGCCTTAAAAAAGAAAAAGCTAGTAATACATGTTTAGATACTGTGAATCTAAACATGATGAGTGAAAGAAATCAGCCACAAATGGTTCCATACTGTGATTCCATTTATATGACATTCTGGAAAATGCAAAACTATAGGAATAGAAAACAGATCATTGGTTGCCAGAGATTGTCAGTGAAGAGGGCTGACTACAAAGAAAGACCATTAGGGCATTTTTTTGGAGATGATAAAATTTTCTGTATCTTGACTGTGGTGGTTGTCAAAACTGATAGGACTGTACACCAAAAAGTAAATTTTGTATGTAAAATAATTATTAAAAGAAAAATATATCCCCTGTACATAAGATATATCACACTTGGAATTATTTATTCAATTCATAGCTTCTCCTATACTGAAAGCTCCAACAGGGCAGGTCCTCAGTCAGATTAACGTCATTTAGTTCAATGTCATTTTGTTGTAACATTGATGAGATGCTACAGGAACTTAACTCTTGTTTATATCAATTAGCCTATGGTAAAATTAGTTTTGTTAAATATCATTTTGCTTAAAGTTGCAGAATCTGTCAGCAACTTAAATGTGGACTTGCTCTGCTTTATTCTCAACACTAAGGCAGCTAGCTACCCTTCCCGCTTTAACTGCTCTGAGACCTCATGTGAGGGAGCCTGAGTTAACAAGGATTAGAAACCACGTGAAGAAGGTATTTCAGCCAGCCCCAGCTGACCACCAGCGCCAAATGTTTGAGTGAGGCCAACTTGAATCACCCAGCCCCAGTCAAGCCACCAGCTGGTCACAGTCACGTGACACCAGGTGAGACTAGCAGCAGAACTGCCAAACTGAATCCAATCCAAGTTGCTGATGTACAGAATCATGAGCAAATAAAACGTTTGTTGATTTAACCCACCATGTTTTGGCGGTGATTGGTTTGTTGCACAGCATTAGATAACTGACACAATATCATCCATGCAGGAGGAACATTATATTAGATTTCCCACAACCCTATTTTTTTAAAATTTTATTTTAGTGACGTTACAGGAAATCCCTTGGTCTCTGAAAAAGAAAAAAAAAAACAGCTCATATTAATAGCTCATTCCTAGAGGTTTCTATTAGGGGGTATTTTCCTGCATAAAACCCAAGTAATGTATTATGCTGGCCATACCTATAGTAATGTGTTCATCTGTTGTGGTTATATTTTAAGAGAGATGTTCAGAAATTAGTGTACAGAGAAGGTCAAGGATGAGAGTAAGAGGACTAAAGGAACCAATAATTTATAGATGACAGAGAGAGACGGGGTTCTGTATTGTGTGTATGCTTTTAAATATTTGATGGGCTTTTTAAAACCCTGTGTTATTTCAAAGCCAGAAATTGGATTAATATGTAGAAACTAAAGGAAGGAACATTTCAGAATTCTCTAATAAGAGAGCTGACCAAAAGTGAACTGTGCTGCCTCAGACAGAAATAAGTCAAACAAAGTTGTTTTCCCTCATAATCTGTTAGAACAGAGACTTACTTTGATAACTGAATCCAAACAAGCTGGAAATATTTTCTCTCACTTGCTTACTTACAGCTTGTGAAGTTACCATGTACCAGGGTTTGTTTCAAAGGATGGAGAGAAATATCACACCCAGCCTTGTCCTGCCCTTCCAAAAACTGGAGCATAAACAGGGCCAGTTTCATGGTTATGTGAACTGTGAAGCTCACAGGGTCCCAGACTTGGTTTAATGGCCTGTTATCACGGTTTTAAAATGCTTAATTTATGAACAAAGGGCCCCACAAATTCTGTAGCCAGTGCTGACTGCTACTATCTTTATCTGTAGTTCCTTACCATCCCCTCACTCCTTGTTACCGTGTGCTCTCACTTCTCTTCCTTTATGGTGGAATAAAACATCTCCCAAATCACCTACTGCAGTCCCTGTAGTCTCCCCTTAATCCTCATCCATTTTAATCTGTCTAGAGCATCTGATATTGTTGACAGGCCATAACCTTTAGATTTCCTGTTTGATGTCCATGACTCTGTATCAGTACAGTTTTCTTCCTACCTCTCTCTGGACTTGTTTGGTGAAGCCAAGTAGAATAATGGAATGAAGTTAATAGTCATAACACATGCCTTAGGCCTTTTCTTCTCTAGAATGGGCCCAGACTCTGTCTACCAAGATATATTGTTACTCCCTTATTTTCACAGGGTCCGGGACAAAATGATTTCCAAATGGATAAATTTCAACTACAACCCCGTCTTTGGTATTATAAATCATATACAGGGTTTTTTGTTGTTGTTTTGCTTTGCTTTGCTTTCCTTGATGCATCAGTGAAGAACATACCCAGGGCTTCATCCATTGAATATATAAATGGTCGTAAATTTCCTCGAGTCTCCTTCACGAAATGATCAATGACACTGAAAAGGTTTGGGAGTGTTACCTATATAGAGAGAGATGGAGAGAAGGGTCGGTTCACTTGTGTGAAGATAGAGGAAGAGAAAGCTCCTGAAACTTAATGGAGATTACTATGTACTTCTCCAGAAAACGGTATCAATACCTCACTTCAATGACTTACTGAATGGTTTTACCTACCTATGCATTTTAGTTCTCCTTTATAACCATATCTCATTCCCTGTGAAGGAATCACCTTTTCTCAGTGGTTACATTTTAGTGGACAATAATTAGGTACTCCGCTCTTCTCCAATTATTACATGAGGATGTGAGTCAAGTTAGGCCAGAAAATGCTTCCTTCCTGAAGTCTGAACTTGAGTAGAGGTACAGGAAGGATAACAGATACCTAATCAGATGGTTCTTACTATAACGAACGCTTCCTAGTCCCAAAGGTTTTTTTCTAGCCTTCCAGTCATGCTATATGCTTTCTGTGGTCTTAAAATAAATTTATTTTTGCTTTAGTTAACTGTAGTTAGTTTCTTCTGCTTGAAACCAAAACCAATAGAGAAATTAGCATTTTAATAACTCCTTGCAACAAAATAATTTTCTTCTCTAAGAGTAACTGAAATGTGTTGCTACCCCCAATATTTGTATGCAAGTAAAATCAGGTTAAAACTGAATATCTCTGGTAACTTTGCAGAGGAAAAAGAATTCACAAAATAATAACCTGATTGAGGGGTAAGGATGGGGGGGGGGTGAAAGGTGAAATAATCAGGCCATTAGCTTTCCTTACACTGGGGACTGCTTGGAATAATGACAGATAAATGAACCCCAGTGTACCCCAGAACCCCAGGGGAGACACGTTTTTCTTTCCTGACTTGCTCCCAGTCACTTGGTTATTTGGATTACCTTTCAGCGATCTAGTTCTCTGTTTCCCTCAAAAATTAGAATTTTTGAAAAATCCCAGTCATGTGTGGACATGAGAATGGAGATGCTCCGGGAAGCATGTATGACAAAGGTTGACGTGGGGTGTATGAATCAGCAGCTGCCTTGCTCTTGAGAAAGGTCACTGCTGCACTCTAAAGGTTGTGGTCAAAACATAAGAAATTCAACCGTACTGACCCTTGCTTTATCCTATCAACACAATGAGCCTGGGGAGGCAGGAGAACTAGAAGCTCAATTTTAGAGAAAGTATTGTCAATATCTTCAAGACCTGTAGGTTCCATATAAGTGAGGTCACTTTCCTGGCCCAGTCTTCCCACCACTGCTGCCAAAGACCACAAGACTGTCTTCTCTTTTTTCAGCGTCCTGGACCATAGGCCACATTACTACATTCTCATTGGTTGAGACCAATGGAAGTACCAGTTTCCCACCTGTGTAATGGCATTACCTCAGGGTAATAATAAAGATTAAATTAGATGGTGCATGTAAGTGCTAGCTCTGTGCCTAACACGGTATCTAGTGGTTATGATATTGTATCATTAGCCCCACGGTAAGTTGGTTAGGGTAAGAGAGGGGTTGCAGACAGGAGGAAACCCTTTCTTCACTATTATGTTGCTCTAAGAGAGGGATTTCCGAACTTCTGCATGCCTGGTATGAGAGGACTAAGCATTCACAGACTTTTGTTTTCCCCATTAGAAATAAGCACATTAAAGTACTTAATTTGAGGATGTAAAACAACTGCTTGACAGCAATATTTTTCTCTCTCTGAAACAATTATATTGAAACAGACAGAAAAAGTGGAAAGAATTGTTAGCAGATTATCTTCTCTTCTGCCTCATCCACCTGCTCTTGTGTCTCACTTCTCACCCTGGCTCTCTGCTACTTCTGGGGCTCCTTAACGTGGCTGTTTTTCTCCAGCACTATCTTACTAGGTAAGGAGTCTGCCTTTCCACCTTTCTTTGTATTCTATAAGGTAAGTTTGGAAGAAAACAAGAGAAAATTCATCAACAACGAGGAAATAGCTACTTACAGGTTTTTCCAGTTCAATAGTGTAGTTGTTTCCTACACTCATCACTTTGAAGTGCTTTATTCTGGGCATGCTAAAATGAGAGAGAAAAAATGGTTAATCTTCATTTGAGTATACTATCAGGTCAAATCAAACTAAAGTGAGTATAAAATATCACCTGATGGGAAAACCTGTAAACCTATTTCAATAACTGTAGCTTGGCAAAAAAAAAAAAAAAAAAATGGTCTTTGTCTTTTTCTACTTACCTGCTTCTCTATGTTGGTTTCTGGGAGGTTGTACACTAGAGATAGGAAACCTGGGTCACTGAGTGGTTCAATGAGAAAAAATAACAGGGATAAATAAAGCAATCAACTGAAAATCTTCCTGGCAGATTTTTTTTTTAAATGCCAGTAATTTCCAAAGTAGACAACATTATAAAATCCTGGTGGGCATATACAAGTCAGTACATATACTCTCCATGTTAAAAGAGAAGTAGAAAGAATTACTGAAAGCAAATTACTTCCTACTCTGCCTCATCACTGTTCCAATCAGAAAGCCCTCAATGGCAGTTCATCCTGCTGGCTTATATACATCTGCTAACTCCAGTGCTTAGAGATCTGGAAAATGCTAGGTGTTAGGTGAGAATGTAAGTACAGTAGAGAAATCAATGTCTTCCTCTTCTATAGTCACACAGCACTCTTAAGTTAATACCACCCTGAACACGTGGTATTTTATTGACTATGAACTGCTTGAGAATAAGAAGCACATTCTATTCACCTTTGTAGTCCAGCGTCAGGTACACAATAAATATTTACGAAACTGAATTGTAAACTTTAGGAGCCCACCTCATAGTGCTATTTGCTAGAATTAATTTATACTGAGACCATAAGTCACTATCCATTGAACAGTATATTTGCCTTGAATTCCTGTGATTCATATGGTCTCAGGGTCAGGACCAAGACTTTTTTTAATGTTGAAAAGTTAACAGCATTTATTACAATGCCGTTGGCGTGAAAGACAAACTAATTCAACATCTGTCCAATTTACAGAAGCTGGCTAAGGCAAAATTGTTACATGTGTCTAAAGAGCCTCCCGCCTTTTTCATCACTGCTCTCTCCATTTCCAGGTCACGTTTCCCTAGGACTGAACTACACTTCTATTCAAGGGACTCTCTCCTCATCTACTTGTAATCCAAATCTCTCAATGTGATATAATGTTGGAAAACAGCTGATAACGTTATTCCAATGGCTTATTCTAGAGCTGTATTTTCAAAACATGGACTGAAACCTAACTGACTCTCCCCTCCTTTAAAAAAGGGGGGTAAAAAGAAATAGAAAGTATTTATTAATGCCGAACATTCAGGAAGAAATGACAGACTAAAGGAAACAAACATTTTTGGACAAAGGAGGTTTTACAGGTATTCTATTTTGGGGTGGCTGGCTCTGGCTTCATCTTGTCCCTACCATGAAAAGACCTATAGAATCTTATAGTTACTCGAAAACTCGTACCAATGCCAATTAGAATTCCCATATTCCTATGAAATAAGCGATTACTGTTCCTTGGAAGATGGATAGTGAGCATGAAAGTCATGGCCTTTATCACCACAAAGAGCTAGGTTCAAATTCTGGTTCTGTTTTGTAAGCTCTCTGAGCCTTCATCTCTTCATCTAGAACATGGAGATGGTAATGCTTTTCCTCACAAGACTGTTGTGGATTATGTTTGAAAAGCCCTGAGTACAGTGGCTGGCACTTTTAGACACTCAGTAAATATTAACTATTTTTTACTTTTAAAGTATATTGTTTTAACTTAGTAGTTTCTGTAAGTCTCAGCTTCTTCATTTGTAAAACACGGAAAATACTGTCTCAGTTTTTACTGTGCCTGAAGGAAATGTTTGTCAAGCACTCAACAGAGCACCCATAAATGGTACTCTTAAGTGGGGACAATGATGGTTGTTAGTGGCCATCATGTCATCATCATCATCATCATCATCATCATCATCATCATTCATGGCAAAGCTGTGGGAGGAAAAGTAATGAACATTAACAGGGGCCCTTGGAACTTTTGACTAATAGAACTAACTTCTGAAGTAGAAAGTAGGTAAAAAAAATTCCATTGAAGTCACTTAGGCTTTGAGTCTCTTTTTTATACCTTTGTTTTTCTTTCATACTTTATTTTGTTTTTCCAAAGGAATAAAGAGAGGGGAAAAAACAAGATTGATAAAATTTTCTATATTGAGGTTTCCTGATTATGACCTCAAAAAAGAAGTAAACTGTCTTTAAAAAAAAGAATGTGTGACCTTAAATGTGGTTATAAGTACATGTTCCTAGGTTTTGACCCCGATTTTTGTAAAGGAATGAATTTGAGGTAAATATTTTTTTATTGCTTCCTTGACTAATGGCTTTCCAAAGTGTTTATGCTGCTAAGTTGCCACATAGTCATAACATTTTTTTAAAAAAAACAAACCAAACCATGAAGTTTGTTGTAAGAATACCTCTGTGTTTTATGTGGAAGATGTTTTATGTCAAGAGAGGAGTCACATGACAATTTAGCATTGAATAACTCGCTTCTTCCTGAGAACTAGTCTTCTTTCCTACAGCTGATTTGTTAACAGATGGAGATAATTTTACTTTCATGGTGTTTTGTAAACCAACTTGTCCTTTTCAGCTAGTGTTTTACCAGACACACACTTTTAAACTTGCATGGCTGAACATTTCTCCTACAACCTGTAAGAGAATGAATCAGTTTTGTGAGTAACACAGGTTTTTCTTAGATTTCTGTCAAATCTTTATATTCAGCTCTATAAGGCTAACAAGCTAAATTTCTACTACTCTCTACAATTGTTATCGTTTAATAAAATTAAGTGGTCTGTTAAATAGAAGATATTAAATCCAGGCATTCTAAAAGACCTGTTTTGAGGCATTAGAGAACACATATAACAGTACTTTATAGATGTATCTGACTCAGACGGGAAATTTGTACAATAATAGTTTAAAAAGTTTTCAACCACTTTCATGTTATAAACTATGCCCCAAAGTCTAAATAAGCTCATTCTGACTCCAGCATTAGAATGCTCTTTTTGACCTTTTCACCTCATTCCGTGCTTTTTAAATATGAACTTTTTTGGCAGGAATGGTGATTAGTTTTATGAAATGTTATATTTTTATGACCATCGGCTTACAAAAATATGAACTTATAAATTAATTCAAACTGGCAGTGAGTATACTAAAATTCAAATTACTTGACTTTGAAATAAACTCCTTTGCCAGACTCTTTCTTAGGAGTTTAAATACAATACAAATGTAACTAAAAGTTGTGACATTAATTCATACCCTAAGTAAAGAAATTCCTTGCATTTGGTCAAAATCCACATCTACACCATAAAACACTGTTATTTCTCATTGCTCACTTGTACAAAAAGTGCAATACAAACGTTAGGCTAATTTAGCCTACCTTATAAAGAGAACTGACTGTTACTGTGCAGGAAATATACAGTCTTTAAAGAGCAGTTAAGTCTGAGGATTTTGTTTGTTTCATGCAGAATAGTAATACAGGGCTCACGTGCAAATCTATCAAACACAGTCCAACCAAGAAAAGAAAAATATGAAGGAAAAAAGTTAACCATTCTCCTGTGTGATCTAGTTTATCTTTCAAGAAATTAGATGGTTTCTTTTTAAAAAATCTGCAAGATAAATTTTAATGCAGTTTTACATATTCTTATTTTTTAAAGTGAAGTAAACAGTTAAAGACATTCTATACTTTATGTGTTACTAAATTTCCTAAACCCTGAAAAAGAATCTCTTTAATCAAGATTTACAAAACAGAAAAATCCACTTTTCTCCTAGGAGTTTTTCTGAGTTCACTAATATTCAATGGCCAACATAATGTTTATTTATGTTGGATCTGTTTATATATAGCCAATTAAATTATAAATCAAATTAATTATAACTGAGTAATCTATGATACTCTATCATTTTAGCTGAAAATCAGTAACTCCAAACGTTAGCCTATAATGGAAAAAAAAAATGACACCAGAAGTTTAAGTTGCTGTAGATAGTCATTGTGGAAACACACACGTGCGCTCACACACGCGCGCGCGCACACACACACACACACACACACACTCAGACAGATTCTCTTACTTCACACACAGAGCCAGTATCTGATTTACCATCTAACACTCTGGCCATCTATTTAGTGTACATGACTAGTATATAAAAACATGTTTAGACAGAGTAATTGGCAAGTAAATAAAGCTGATTAGACCATGGATCATACTAGCAATGCAGCCATAATGCCATAATTTTAATTTTTTCCTGTGACTCGTTTTTCTTTTCACTGTCTTTATTCATTGTCAATATCTTCATATTTAATCTATTTAGTATTATTAATGTTTATGGTGGATTGGTAGATAGATTCACTGATAGATGTTATAGCTAAAAAATTAATAGAATATCCTCAGAAAAAATAAATTCAAGAATCAAAGTTCTGTTTATGCTTTTATATAAATATATATATAGTCATTTATTGAATATTTTCACATGGGACAAAAACCTCTGTATGTTAATTATACTATCAGTTGTGGAAGTGTTAACTATGCTAGAGCCCCTGTTGAAATGCAGGTTTTCATACTCTGAGAGCTGGAATGAACCTTAAAGATTCCAGTCACCTTACTTATGCAGAAAAATTAACTTTTGCATGCAATGTTACTGACTTTATCAAACATAAATCATTTTACCAGAAAGACATTATTAGCCTTGACAAGAGGCTCCTAAATGGTCCCTTTTGTAGATACATCAGATTATGTCACTTCTTTACTCATCAGTCCAGTGGCCTCTCATTCATTCAGAGTAAAACCTCTGTCCCCACAATAACCTGTAGGGTTTAGAGTGATTAGTCCCAACCCCCACCTCTGGAATCTTGTCTCTTACCACTTTCTCCTAGCTCACTCCGTTGAAGTCACAGAGGCCTCTTTGGTTTTTTGTTGTTGTTGTTGTTGTTTTGTTGTTTTTTTGTTTACACTAGATAGGCCATCATGCCACCTGTTGGCAGCTCAGTGTCAGCTCAGCTCGGGCACAGCGTCACTGGCCCATGTGGGATCCGAACTGGCAGCCCTGTTGCTCAGAGCTCGCGCTCTTAAGATAACTGAGCCACTTGGCCAGCCCCCTCTTTGTTTTTTGAACAAACCAAGCCTTCTCCTGCCCCTGGGTGTATGTACCTGCTGCCTGGAATGCTCTTGTCGCAGATATTGTCATAGTTTTTTCCCTCACTTCCTCCAGGTCTCTGCTTAAATGTCAGTTAGTAAAGTAGGCCTTCCCTTACCACTGCATATTAAAACAACAGCAGCAACCAGAAAAATTTTCTCTCTTACCTCTGAGAGTTCCCATTTCCCTCATCCTGCTTTATTTTACTATCATAGACCTTATTACCATATATATATACGACATTTTTGGTTGTATATTTATTGATAGTCTGTATCTCCTTACAAGTATGTAAACTTTATTAAACCAGGGATGTTGTTTTGTTCACTGCTATATCCTTGGTACTTAGAATATTATTTGGCTCATAGTAGTTGCTCAAAAAATATTTGTTGAAATGAATGAATGAACAATAGAACTATACCCAGGACCAAAGTAATTGACTCATTCTTCTTTCCAACTGCAAATGTTAGCCTTGGCTTATTCTTTACTCCTGTTTATATAACATCCCTCTCTATTATTGTATTCATATTTAGCTCCAACAAAACACATAGCAGGTGCTGATCCAAACTTGCATGACTGCTTTCTAAAGTGATATCATGCTTTTAACAATTTCATATGTTTTTTAATTAAACATACTCTATCTCCTGCCGGATGGTGATGGAGAAGTTTCTGCTGTCACTACCAGGCCTCAAGATCATATTTCCCAAGGAAGGATTCTTCTCAAGCATATCAGTTGCTTCTTTCCGGGACACTGTATAAAAACATCTACAGAGGTGAGAGAAAAAAAATCACATTATTTTTTTAACTGATGAAGATCATTATTTGAAATAAGTGCTACTAAAACAACTTTAAGAACTGCAGTTATTAACTTTTCTGAAAATTCCCAGCTTTATTATTATAATTACAATGGTATAATTACTATTATTACAAGTCTGTGCCACTATGAGTATGGTTATGCTTAAGACCCTCCTGGGCCGGCTAAGTGGCGCATTGGTTAAGAGCTGGTTTGGGGATGCCAGCGCCCCCGGTTCGGATCCCACATATGAGTCCAGTAACACTGCCCTCCACAGCTAACAACAGCTCCACCTGGAGCTGGACTGTGCGAGCCCCCGCGACGGTGTAAGCTGCAGCCCCTGCTGCAGTGGGCTGCCATAGGCTACAGTGAGTGGCAGGCAGCCAGCGTGAGCAGCCGGCAGCCAGTGTGAGCTGCCAATAGCCTTGGTGAGCGACCATCCAGAGGCCAGCGACTGATCTGCCTCATCCGGGAAGAGCGCAATGACGATACCAACATGGGCCAGTGAAGCAACGTCCTCCGCAACTAGACTGAAGAACAAAAAGACAGCAACTTGTCTTTCCCCTTCCCCAATTCCCCAATGCTGTTCCCCTCCCCCAATTCCCAAATAAAAAATCTTAAAAAAAAAACCCTCCTGTCCCCATCCCTCCAAAGCCTCTTTTTGTATCCAAAGAGGACCTGAAAAATTATCTACTGATAGTACATAATCACCATTACCATTTGAAAATCTGAGAATTAACAATGTATCTCCTATTTCAGCTGATAATAGGCTCTTGGATAAATAATATTTGTTGGTGGTTTCTTTTCAGGGATATGAAACATCTCTAAACATGCTTCTCTGGTACCCTTTCTCTTTTAAAGAACTCATATTTAAAGGCATGTCTGAATTCACTCATTTTGGTATCAGATGGTTTCTTATGACATTGGTGGTGTTTTATGTGTAACATTTTTAAGAAAGCACTTCTCATTGTTATAGTAAATATTGTAATCAATGAAATATATAGTCACAGAAAAATATCTGGCAGGAATTGCAATGCACCAAAATGCAATACTGCAAATATCTCTGAGTTGTGGGACAAGGAATAAAAAAATAATTTTTATTTATCTGTAATAAACATCTATTACTTGTTACATTGAGAAAAAAGGAAAAAGAAGCAGTCTGCGACTTTTAGCCCATCATCCTGTCAGCTGTCACTGGTTCCAGCTAACAGTTATGGTTAGCAGGTTTTAGTGATTATGGTACAGATAGGATGTGCATCAGAAACTGATGTCACACATGGTGCCGAGACAAGTTTCATTGATGAGAACTGGACCAAGATTCCAGGAGGAAAGGGCTCACATTTTTAGTCACACTTTTCAGCACTGTAAGAGTAAAAAATTAGACGTGGGATGTTACCAAATTAGCATGTTCTCTGTGCCTGTTCGTTTTTCCAACAACACCTTACACACCTTACACAGGGCCTGCCTCAAACTGCAAGCTCCATGGCTACTCACTGACTGAACTGGAGAGAATGTGCAGTTATTTTTAACTCTGGTATAATTTTCTGACAGAAAATCAGTCAACCAGAGAGCTGCATGGTAAAAAATATTGCTTCCTTCCTTTCTCATAGCAGTTTCTATTTACGTTTGAGCTTTGGAAAGAATATTTATTGGTCTAAAGGTGTGGGTGGAAGGGGATTTCCTGTGTGGTAAGAGGGTTGGTTCAAATCTGCATTTTGCACTTTGTTGATCATGCCGTAGAAGAGGAAATGTGGCATGTACTCAGTCAGAGATATGCCATTTATCCACAAGACAGTTTATTGTCCCTGGTTTAATGAGGTCAATGACTAACTCTCCTTGGTAGTTATAAATTAATAATAACAATCTAATAAATAAGTTCGAGTTCATAGTGCACTTACGCTGGCATAGGGGTGAGTACATCCACGTAATCTTCCATTAGTTCTCTGTCTTTTTCCGGAGATGTACTCTGTAGCCGCTCTGTCTCAATCCTCCTTTTCTTTTCTCTCTCTAAGACTTCATGCATTCTAATGACTTGTCCAGGAAGGAGTGACACATGTTGGGGAACTGACAGCTGAAACCAGTTAAATCAGGAGGCAAACAAGAAAGACAGCAAAATAAGTCACCGATTTAGCAAAGATGAGCCTGTCCTGGTGCTCTCTAAGAAGCTTCGGTTGCCTGACAGAGATGGAAGGTAGACTCATGAAGAGAGGATCTGGCATAGGGTAGAGGTCCTAGAACAGCTTCTAAATCAACAAGGGCCTGCACAGGATGTGAGGTCTTCCAAGAAATGTTACTTTTGGTGTGACCTCAAAGCAAATTATACCCACCTCTCACTGCAGGCTAATTCAAGTAATGACAGACCTCTCCTTTTTTCATTTTGAATGTACTAGTTCTCACTGCCAGAGAAGTCCCAGAGAACCTGCAAGGTGCCTAGCTCTCCCACAAGTAACCTAGAATTAGCTCCACCAACCATCTGGCAACACGGGGTTGAGATGGCACTATTTAATTAAATGACTAAGAATTAGCAATCAGAGGTTTATATTTTGATGTGTTTTTGTGTGTATATTTCAAAGTTTGATTCACACATTAGGATTATGATACCACTCTACTTACTACTGGTTGTTTTTTTAACCTTTTCTAGAGATGTATTTTGGATTGACTAACCCATATCCTCCTGATGTATATTGATACCCCTGATTTAGACCTCTTTATGGCCAGCTATGTGCTCCTAGAAGGTGTAATCTGAATGGCAGATTTTTTTTTTTTATGTGACACTACCTAGCCTGTATTTTCAGATAGCCGTGTCTGATTAATACCTTGATCTCAAGAGTGAGGCGTATGCTTTCTAGGGAGTATGTAAGAAAGTCCATTAAAGTGTAGGAAGAAAACACTAGAATTTAATTTTCTATTTACTTATTATCTAATTAATTCATATTATTGTTTATATTTTAGAATACATACAAGGTCGGACAATTAAGTTTATGAACTTTCCACCGTGCACTTACATGTATGTGTATACATACACATGAAATTTGAAATAAACATTTACCAATAAGAACACACAATCAAAAAGGTTTAGACACTAATCTTCTGGAAAACTAAGCTAACTGATAATCAGTAAGGGAATTTTTTTGTATACCAATCTAGAAAAAAGTAATAGAATGAGGAAAAACTAATGAAATAGCTACTCCTAATAAATTGTATATTCTATCCCATGCATTGTGTTATTGCAAATCCTCACAGCAATGCTAGAAGATAGGTAATATCCCTACTTTACAAATGAGAAACAACTACAAGAACAACAAAAACAGGCTCAGAAAGATTAAATAACTATTCCAGGGCCGTGCAGCTAGGAAGTTGTGAAACCAATACTCAAATTCTGTTTTCTTTAATTCAAAAGCAATGTCTCAGCTCTTTCAACTACAGTCCGTTTCTCAAATATTTACTAAATTTCTCTTAACAACGGCATGTTGTAAATGTACACACAGAATGCTCTGGGATCATTGTGCAAAAACAACATTTACAGAGCACAAAGTTTAAGTCAATTTGTCTTTTCTTGGAAATTCACATAAATTTTATTGTATATTCTGTAATATATGTATGTACATTTTAACTTTAAAATAATGCTTTTTATCCTTTCCTCAAGGAAAATCCAAAAACAAAATTTATGGGTCAAGACATCAGGTATAATTAGTGTACCAGGAAGATGCACCCCATGGTTTTTCCAGTGGTTTCCTCCTAGACACCTACTCAGATATAGTGAGATACTAGTTCCCCAGTGGAAGAAGTACCCTGGCACACAGGCTCCCTTTCCACAGCAGAGGAAGAGAATGTAGTTCCCCCAAAGAGTTTCTCTCTTCCCCCAAGTCAATGTGTCTTTCATATCTTTAACTGGCCCACTTTGTAAGCCTCCTCTGACTTACCCACTTGGTAGCTGAGCCTCCAACTTTGCTGTTATTGGCTGAGATAAATAACGAGCATCCATCATCTCAGTAAGGGGCACTGCTTATTTCCTGTGACTGCAGAGCCTTTACTGACTTTGGACAGAGTCTGTATTTAACTGAACCTCATAAACACAAGAAGTTGTGTTATCCTCTAAAAGTGTTAGAGACCATGGTGCTCTTTTGGTGGCTGGTTATCAAAGTACCTCATGTTTCTATGACAGTTGCTACAGTGGCTTTTAAAATAATGGTAGTTATCTTGCTACAACAGTTAACCATAAGCAATAGATCTTACTCTTGATCTCAGATAAGATGCCACAGAGTTGAACAAATAAGCATCCTTTTGTTGCAAGACTCACTAAACAAACATTTAAAAGTGAGTTTGATTTTGATAGTCCCTCCCTGTTATATTGCCTGTGTTATTCAGAAAATCCATCTCAGCATTGTATAAATGTGTATTAAGTGAATAAGAATGGAATTGAGAAGTATTTTAGAGGATGCTATGTATGCTACAAGTACCAGAATACACAGAGGACCACTGTGTCAAAAGGATAAGACCAAAAAGTAGGTTTCCCCCACCACCTATCGTACTCGTATTATTTGCTAGCTACCACATTGCCCTGTCTATTTTCTTCATAACAATTACCACAATTTTAAATTACTTTGTTTGTTTAGTTATTTATTTCTCCTTCTCCACCCACCTGATAAAAATATAAATTTCATGAGTAAGTATAAAGGTTTATATCTCTTTTTCAATTGCTATGTCTTCAACCCCTTTTACTCTGCATGGTTCATAGTAAATGTTCAGTAAATATTTATTGAATGAATGAATCGATCAAAAGTAATGTCCTTCCTACCTCTGTTACTGTAAGAATGAAGCCTCTCCATTCTTCTCCACTTTCTGTGTTCTCTGTCTAAAGATGAAGACAAAAACAGAAAAGACAAAGAAGAAAAGACATGAATGACTATCAACATTAATGCTTTTATTAACTTCAAATAACCTCAGAATTTCACATGATTGTTTTATAAGACTCAAAATATTTAAGCCATCAAAACCCACAAGATTGACAAAAAATGCATATTCCTCTATTAAATAACATTGTTTTTAAAAAGTCAATTGTAATTTTTTTAAACCACTTAGAATCAGTTGAAAGGAAGAAATAATTTTTCTTTTTGTGTATTAATGTGTATTTGTTATGAAAAATTTCAATACTGCTTTCCTTTATCAGAAGACAGAAGTATATAGCTTTAATCTGTTTGCTTACTGAACAAGTAGAATTGTACAAATTTACTTAATTCAAAAATATTTAAATGTTAGACATTTATTTCTGCAGTATGTCAATTCATGGTTACTCCCCCATTGGTATTAACATTGACTGGCTTCATTCAAGCTTGGGGCAAAGGGGCAGAACCAATGTAGCTAGTCCTTAGACAGTTTCAATTCTTAGCTCTAAAAACTAAAACAGCCAACATATATTAAGTGCATATAGTGGCAGCTACTACTCTAAGCACTTCATGTGTATTAACTGATTTAACCTTCATGACTACTCTGCAAAAGTACTATTATTTTTTTTTATCTTACTGATTTAACATATATTTATTGAATGCCTTTTAGCACTAGGCACAATCTAGGTACTGGTTTACATTGAAGAACAAAATAAAAATCCTTGTTCTCATGGAGTTTAGGGCCGAGCAAGGAATAATAAATAATAAACATAATAGTGAGTAAATTTTATAGAGTTAGAAGGAAATAAATGGGAAAATAGAAGCTAGAGCAGGGTTAGAGATTGAGGATGCCATTAAGGGTTAGGGAAGGGGAAAAGTGCTGCTATTTTAATAAAGTAGTCCATTTAGGTCTCAATAGGAGTTACATCTGATCAAACTTACTTCCAGGTGAAGAAACCAAGGCACAGAGAGGTTAAGTAACTTGCCTGTGATCACAGATCTAATGAATAAAACAGCCAGTATTCAACCTAGGCATCTGACTCCAATCCTGTGCCTTTAACCAGCGCATCAGAATCATCTGGGGGCTTGATCAAAATGTAGATCTTCAGGTTTACGGGGTGGGGCCTGGATTTCTGAAGTACAAGTGATGCCTAGGACTCTAGGGTTAATGACCAGTGTTTTCAGGGTCACTTCCAACCACATCTTATTCAATTGCAAGTTGTTTGTTCTCTTTGTTATTACTATAGTTGTTGGTTGACTTTAATTGGCTCACTCTGAATGCTGGGTGTGCAGTTGGTGAGTATAACAAACAGATCTCTTCCCCATGTGGTGTTTAACTAGGTTAATAAAATATTTCTCAAATTGTGTATATCTAATACACAATTCTTGTTCAAATTTTCTAATTGTCTCAATAATGTTTTTTAGAGCTTCGGGGATTTTTTTTGTTTGGTTGGTTGGTTTGCTTTTTACTTTTCTGATTCAGGATCCAACCCAGATCACACATTGCATTTAGTCATGACTCTATAGTCTCTGTAACTGGAACTGTCTTTCTTTGGCTTTTCTTACACCAGTATTTTTTAAGAGTATAGGCCAATTGCCTTGCAAAATGTCTCTCAATTTGTGAAATATGGGTTTGTCTAATTCAGTGGTTTCAAACCTGTTATCACAATAGATGTGTCTCAGAACTTGGTATTGACCAAGTTCTTGAATACCAATTCAAGGACAGTTTTAAAAAAACACCAGGTGTAATCTCTGACTTTGTTGGAGGACGGAAGTTTCATGTGCTTGTATACTAAACAAGTGAACATGACATTTTATTTTTTTTTTTTTTTTTTTTTTTTTTTTTTTTTTTTTAAATTTTATTTTATTTTTAATTAGTTTCAGGTGTACAACACAGTGCAATAGTTATACATTTTACCCCTCAAAGTGACAACCCCCCCACCCCCAATAGTTTCAGGTGTACAACACAGTGCAATAGTTATACATTTTACCCCCCAAAGTGACAAACCCCACCCCCAATACACCCCCACACCCCCCCATATCATACATATCTATTACTCTTCCTCTGACTCTCTTCCACAGTATAATCCACCTCCCGTGACTATCTATATATATTCAATTACAGTAGGTATACCACCTCCACTTTAGTAATACAGTGCAGTGATCAAACCTCTACTCCATCCATGAAATGGTCTCCCTAACAAGACCTATGATCATCTGACATTCCACAGAATATTTACAACATTATTAATTATATTCCCCAAACTGTTTTTCCTATCCCAGTAGCAATATTGTAGTTGCCTATTTTTGCTGTCTAATCCCTTCCCCTTCTCCCTCAGTCCCATTCCTCTCCAAATTAGCAACCCTGATTTTTCCTCTATATCTATGAGACAGTTTCTGTTTACTTTGCTCATTCATACAGTTTTTCATATTCCACATATAAGTGAGATCATATGGTATTTGTCCTTCTCTGACTGACTTACTTCACTCAACATTATAGTCTCTAGGTCCATCCATATCATTGCAAATGGCACGATTTCATTCTTCTTTATAGCGGAGTAATACTCCATTGTATAAATATACCACAGTTTCTTAATCCAGTCATCTACTGACGGGCATTTTATTGGTTGTTTCCAAGTCTTAGCTATTGTAAATTGTGCTGCTATGAACATCGGGGTGCATAACTTTTTTGAATAAGTGTCTTGGCTTTTTTCAGGATAAATACCTAGAGTGGAATTGCTGGGTCAAAAGGTAGCTCTATTTCCAGTTCTTTGAGATACCTCCATACTGACTTCCATAGTGGCTGCACCAATCTGCAGTCCCACCAACAGTGCAGCAGGGTCCCTTTTCCCCACAGCCCCGCCAGCACTTGTTGTTTGTTGATTTGTTGATGATAGCCATTCTGACTGGAGTGAGGTGGTATCTCATGGTGGTTTTTATTTGCATTTCCCTAATGACCAGTGAGGTTGAACTTTTTCATATGCCTGTTGGCCATCTGTATGTCCTCTTTAGAGAAATGTCTCTTCATATCTTCTGCCCATTTTTTAATTGGGTTGTTTGTTTTTTGGTGTTGAGTTTCATGAGTGTTTTATAAATTTTGGATATTAACCCCTTATCAGATATATCGTTAGCAAATATATTCTCCATTCAGTAGGCTTCCTTTTTGTTTTATTAATGGTTTCCTTTGTTGTGAAAAAACTTTTAAGTCTGATATAATCCCATATGTTCATTTTTTTCTTTTACTTCCCTTGCCCGTAGGGATGTATCAGTAAAAATATTGCTCGAGTAATGTCTGCAAATGTACTCCCTATATTTTCATTTAGGATTTTTATGGTTTCAGGTCTTACATTTAAGTCTTTAATCCATTTTGAATTTGTTCTTGTATAAGGCGTAAGGAGATGATCCAGTTTCATTTTTTTTGCATGTGTCAGTCCAATTTTCCCAGCACCATTTATTGAATAGACTATCTTTACTCCAGTGTAAATTCTTGCTTCCCTTGTCATAGATTAACTGTCCGTAAATGCTTGGATTTATTTCTGGGCTCTCTGTTCTGTTCCACTGATCGATGTGCCTGTTTTTATGCCAATACCAAACTGTCTTGATTACTGTGGCCTTGTAGTAGGTTTTGATGTCTGGTAGCGTGATCCCCACGACTTTGTTTTTATTCCTCATAATTGCCGATGCTATTCTGGCTATTTTATGAATCCATATAAACTTTATGATTATATTTTCTATATCTGTGAAAAATGCCCTTGGTAGTTTGATAGAATTGCATTGAATCTATATATTTGCTTTAGGCAGTATGGACATTTTAACTATATTAATTCTTCCTATCCATGAGCATGGTAGGTGTTTCCATTTATTTGTATCTTCTATGATTTCTTTCTTCAATGTCCTTATAATTTTCTGAGTACAGATCTTTCACTTCTTTGGTTAAATTTATTCCTAGGTATTTTATAGTTCTTGACGCAATTGTAAATGGGACAGTTTTCTTAATTTCGCTTTCCATTAGTTTATTATTGGTATATGCAAATGCCACTGATTTCTGAACATTGATTTTATATCCTGCTACTTTACTGAATTAGTCTATCAGTTCCAATAGTTTTTTGATGGAGTCTTTGGGGTTCTCTATATACAGTATCATGTCATCTGCATATAGTGACAATTTTACTTCTTCCTTGCCAATTTGGATGCCTTTTATTTCTTTTTGTTGTCTGATTGCTGTGGCTAGAACTTCCAGCACTATGTTGAATAAAAGAGGAGAAAGTGGACAGCCTTGTCTTCTTCCTGATCTTAAGGGGGAATGGTTTTAGCTTTTCCCCATTGAGTATGATGTTAGCTGTAGGTTTATCATATATGGCTTTTATTATGTTGAGATATGATCCCTGTATTCCCACTTTGCTAAGGGTTTTTAACATAAATGGCTGTTGGATTTTGTCAAATGCTTTTTCTGCATCTATTGAAATGACCATGTGATCTTTATCCTTCATTTTGTTGATGTGGTGTATCACATTAATTGATTTACGGATGTTGAACCAGCCTTGCGCACTAGGGATGAATCCCACTTGATCATGATGTATGATCTTCTTAATATATTGCTGAATTCTGTTTGCTAATATTTTATTGAGAATTTTTGCATCTATATTCATCAGGGAGATTGGCCTGTAGTTTTCCTTTTTGTGATGTCTTTATCTGGTTTTGGAATCAGGGTGATAGAGGCTTCATAAAAAGAGTTTGGGAGCCTTCCCTCCTTCTGGATTTTTTGGAATAGTTTGAGAAGAATAGGTGATAGTTCTTTTTGAATGTTTGATAAAATTCACTTGTGAAGCCGTCTGGTCCAGGGCTTTTGTTTTTTGGGAGCTTGTCAATTACTGATTCAATTTCCTTGGTAGTAATCAGGGTATTTAGATTTTCTGTTTCTTCTGGCGTTAGCTTTGGAAGGTTGTATGCTTCTAGAAAATTATCCATTTCATCCAGATTGTCAAATTTGTTGGCATATAGTTGCTCATAGTAATTTCTTAGAATTTTTTGTATTTCTGTGATGTCTGTAGTCATTTCCGCTCTTTCATTCCTGATTTTGCTAATTTGAGTCCTCTCTCTTTTTTTTTTGATGAGCCTGGCTAGAGGTTTGTCAATTTTGTTTATCTTCTCAAGAAACCAGCTCTTGGTTTCATTGATCTTTTGAATTGTTTTTCTGTTCTCTATATTGTTTATTTCTGCTCTGGTCTTTATTATCTCCTTTCTTGTACTCCCCTTGGGCCTCTTTTGCTGTTCTTGTTTTCCAGTTCCCATAGGTGTAAGGATAACCTGTTGACTTGAGATTTTTCTTCCTTCTTTAGGTAGGCCTGCACTGCTATAAACTTCCTCTTAGGACTGCTTTCGCAGCATCCCAGAGATTTTGGGTCGTGGTGTTTTCATTTTCGTTTGTCTCGAGGTATCTTTGATTTCCTCCTTGATCTCATTTGTGACCCACTCACTATTTAATAGCATATTGTTTAGCCTCCATTTATTTGTCAGCTTCCCCGGATTTCTTCTTATAATTGATTTCTAGTTTCATAGCATTGTGGTCAGAGAATACAGTTGAAATGATTTCAATCTTCTTAAATTTATTGAGACTTGTTTTGTGGCCTAACATGTGGTCTATCTTAGAAAATGTTCCATGTGCACTTGAAAAGAACGTATATTCTGTAGCTTTGGGATGAAATGCTCTGAAAATGTCTGTTAAATCCAGCTGGTCTAATGTGTCATTTAAGGTCACTGTTTCCACATTGATTTTCTGTCTGGATGATCTGTCCATTTGTGACAGCGGGGTGTTTAAGTCCCGTACTATGATAGTGTTACTGTTGATCTCTGTCTTTATGTCTGACAATATCTGTTTTATATATTTCGGGGCTCCTATGTTAGGTGCATAGATGTTTACTAGAGTTATGTCCTCTTGTTGGATCGATCCCTTCATTACTATGAAGTGTCCTTCTTTGTCCTTTGTTATATTCTTCAATTTAAAGTCCATTTTATCTGATATAAGTATCGCTACTCCAGCTTTTTTTCTCAGTACCATTTGCATGAAATATTTTACTCCATCCCTTTACTTTCAGCCTGTATGAGTCTTTAGATCTGAGGTGAGTCTCTTGTATACAGCATATACTGGGGTCTTGCTTTCTTATCCATTCAGCCACCCTATGTCTTTTTATTGGAGCATTTAATCCATTTACATTTAATGTGATTATTGATAGGTGTGTATTTATTGCCATTTTCTTATTTGTGTTCGTAGTCTTTCATAGGTTGTTTTTCTCTTCTACTTAAAGAAGCCCTTTTTAGCATTTCCTGCAAAGCTGGCTTGGTGGTAATGAATTCCCTTAACTTATTTTTTTCTGCAAAGCTCCTTATCTCGCCTTCGATTTTAAATGATAACCTTGCTGGATACAGCAATCTTGGTTGTAGGCCTTTATTTTTCATCACTTTGAAAACCTCCTGCCACTCTCTTCTGGCCTGCAAAGTTTCTGTAGAAAAGTCAGCTGATAATCTTATGGAGGTACCCTTGTAAGTAACTTGCTGCCTTTCCCTTGCTGCTTTAAGGATTCTGTCTTTGTCCTTAACCCTTGCCATTTTCACTATAATGTGTCTTGGAGTGGGCCTGTTTGGAATCATCCTGTTTGGAACTCTCTGCACTTCCTGGGCTTGTATTTCAATGTCCTTTGCCAGGTTAGGGAAGTTTTCAGACATTATTACTTCAAATATATTCTCAATCCCTTGCTCCCTCTCTTCTCCTTCTGGTACTCCAATGACCCTTAGGTTATTGCGTCTGATGTTGTCCCCCAGCTCTCTTAAACTATTTTCCATGTTTTTCATTCTTTTTCTTTTTGTTGTACCGCATGGGTGATCTCTGCTATTTTGTCTTCTAAGTCACTGATTCGATTTTCTGCTTCATCCAGTCTGCTAGTGATTTCCATCAAGTTTGTTATTTAATTCAGTAATTGTGTTCTTAAGTTCTAGCTGGTTGCTTTTCATGATTTCTCTATCCTTCTTTATATTTTCATTAATTTCCTTGAACATTCTAATAATCAGTGTTCTGAACTCTGTCTCCGATAGGTTGGTTACCTCTATTTCCTCTATTTCTACTGATTCAGGAAGTTTCTTCTGTTCTTTTATTTGTGTTATGTTTCTTTGTCTCCCCATTCTGGCTTACTCTTTGTGTTTGCTTCAATATAACAGATAGATCCCCCAGATTTCTCAGTCTTTTCTGGGTAAACTTATATGGTGTGTGTCCTTTATATTTGAATTACTCAGTCTCCCTATTCTCTTGTGCTTGTATCTGAGGTGTTCCTTGTGTCGTGCGTCCTCACTTGTTGAAGTTTTAGTTTTGATTACTTTTGGTTTGTCAGTAGGTGGGATTGACTCCAGATTGATTAGCTGTGAGGATCAGCAGCTTCTGCAGTTTATGAGCTGCTGTGAGAGGATTGACCCCTCTGATGAAACTTGGACCCTATGGGTCTTAGTACCTGTAGTAACTTCTTTTTGGGTGTGACTCTTGTATGTCAAACCCAGAAATGCTCTGGTTTTATCTAAAGTTGGCCTCCGGGTATGATGATTCTTGTGTCTGTTTGTTTGGACCCACTGCTGCAGAGTGATTTTAGAGCATAACAGATCAACTAGAACAGCCTCCGCTACCACCAAAGGAAACCAAATGCTCGCACAATTAAAAACAACCAACCATCAAACTACAGTCAACTTGTACAGAAATATCAATCATATACTAATGAAGAAACCAAACAGAAAAAAAACAAAAACCACATACTCAATAATAACAGAAGAGGAAACAAAATAAAATACAATATCCTAAAATAAAAAATAGAATAAACATGAGAAACCGATTAGCTATACCTAAAAAATAAAAAAAAAAATAAACTAAAATAATAATAAAAAAAGTAAGAAAAATTTAAAAAATAAAATTTGCAGAAAAAAGGAAAAGAGGAAAAGTATAGCAGTGAGAAGAATGAATAAAATAAGAGAGAAAGTGAGGGTGGGGAAAAAGAAAAGAAAAGAAAGAAAGAAAAGAAAAAGAAAAAAGGAAAAAAAAAAATATATATATATATATTTGTCTACACACCAATATATATGGACATATATTCACCTATATACACATATATATATATGCCTATATTAAAAACTACAATATGATTATAATGAAATAGAAATAAAAACCAAAAACAACCAAGATAAGCAGCCAATAAAGGGAAAACAAAACAGAATAAAACCAAACAAACCAAAAATAACCGAGCTGGTCTAGGCTAAAGTCCACCAAGCTCTCTTCAGATTCTCTGCTGTACAAAAATGCCGGTGCGTCGTGTGGGAACAGTAGGCCACCTGATGCCTAGCATGATCCTGGCACTGCAGGTTTGCTGTACTTGAGTGTGGTTGTGAGGTGTGATTAGTGGTTTTTACAAAGTCACTGCCTTTTGCTTTTGCCTGTCCCAAGGCAGGCTGCACCCCCAAAGGCTCAATGAGTGTCTCTGGGCACCCTTTTGGTTGACAGCCGTGGAGAATTAAAGAATTCCTCACTACCAAAAGCCTGCTGCTAAGAATCTGTTAATTAGTGCCTCAGCAGATGAACCTGCCCTGCCTCCCAAGCCTTGCCTAAAGGTGTGGGCGGGGTGGGTAGTCTCACTCTGCTGCCTTTACTGGGTGGAAATTCTCAACCCCCTGCAGGTAAGGATATCTTCCTAGTCTGCCCCTATTGCTCCCTTCAGGAGTCAGTTTAAGACTGTCTTGGCGGTGGACAAAGTTTGTGGGAGTGGGTGAGTTATTGGGTTGTGTTTTTTTTTGCTTTCTGTTCAAGAGTAGAAAAAGGGAAAAAAATAAAAACATAAAAATAAACAAAGCCACAGTTCCAACACTGTTTCAAGCTAAGGCCTTTGCCTCTTATGCTCCAGCGGGTTCCTGCTGCTCTCCCAAAGGGTCTGCCGGGATTTAGGGAATTGCGCGCACCCTACCGTGTGGCCAAGATCCCGATCCGCGTCTCTCGGGGACCTGCGTCTCCACCCGGCGCACTGCTTGTCCGAGCGAGTCCTCTTTTCCCTGCTCCCGGGTTCCAGGCTTCTGCCTCGGAGCCTGCGCGCCCGCGGAAATCCTGCTGCTCTCCCAAACGGTCTGCCGGGATTTAGGGGACTGCGCGCACCGTGCTGCGTGGCTCCGATCCCGCTCTGTCTCTCCGGGATCTGTGACTCCAGCCGGCGCGCTGCGCCCACGGGCGAGTCCTGTGTTTCCCCTGCTCTCGGGTTTAAGGCCTCTGCCTTGGAGCCGGCGCGCGCCCGCGCCGTCTCTCCTGCTGCGCTCCTGGAGGACTGCCGCCGGGTTCAGGGGACTGCGCGCACCTTTCCACGCGGCTCCGATCCCCGCTCCGTCTCTCCGGGACCTGCGTCTCCGCCCAGCGCGCGCTGCTTCTCCGCGGGCGAGTCCTCTGTTTCCCCTGCTCCCGGGTTTCAGGCTGCTGCGCTCCGCGGGACCCGGTGGGCACAGAGACTGATCCCTGAACCGGGAGGGTGCAGGGACTGATCTTGCCCTGTCGCTGCGGGGCTCTGCACCCGTGTTCCCCAGGAAGCAGGGTGCAGCTCGCACCTCTGCACAGTCGTCTCCTCTCTCTCCTCCCGCACTTGCCCGGCCTGAGCTTCTGCCTCAGACCGCAAACCAACGCGCTCTTGCTGAACTCTAGGTGGGCCGCGGGCCGCAGGGAGCGAGCCGGGGCAACACTCACCGTGACTCAGCAGCCGCGGGTGCGGGCTGCACCTCACGCGTCTCGCCGCCTTCTTCCCCTACTCGCCCGGCCTGCCCACCTTCCAGCAATCCTTGTGTGGAACTCTTAGTCGCTCTGTGTGATGAGTAGATGTCTCTTTGAAGCGTATTAGAAGTTCAAATTGTGGATATTTCCAGGGGTGATTTCATGGAGCCCTCCTCACAGCCGCCATCTTGCCCCCTGAACATGACATTTTAAATCCCTCTTTAGAAAACTGTAGTTCTTGGCAAAAGGCAAGAAATATTGACAAAGTCCTCCTACAGTTCCTCTTTACCTCAGCCTCTGGGCTGTGAAGAGGTAAATGCTACTTATAACCACAACTTGTTTCAGACTAAATGCTTCTCCTCACTCACCTTCAGTTGCACTTCTTCTTTTGGCAAAACAAGGGTGAATTTTGCACAATTCTTTTCAGTTGAATTCTTCTCAGTAAGACATGTGAGGTCTATTATGTCTAACTTGTCAACATACTGCAAAGATTAAAGGAGACCTCATTAAATTATTTCATGGGTAACATGCAATACTTTTAGTAGGAAGGAAAGTAATATCTTCATTTCAACTGATGTGTATTTTGCACGATATCCTAGTTTTCAGTGTGTCACCCCTTCCAAACCCAGAGGACATTTGGAAATGCAATATGTGGGCTGGAGCTGGCTCATACAGGTTTGCAAAAGCCAATCTGTTAAATTTTCAGGAATATTGCTAGCTGGCTGTTAAACACAGCTATTACTAAAAGTTAAATTATATAAACATATAAGTAAATATATTAAAAACAAAGGTAAAATTCAAAATTTATCATTTTCTGATTGTATTACTATATAGTATTCTCTATATTCTTAAGGTTATTTACATCTTCATTTCTGTGTGGTGGAAATATTATATAATGGTATGCTCCTGCACCTTCTTCCCACCTCCATGTTCAGTGAGATTACATTGATAAATTGAAATCAGTCATGGAAGGAGTATTTACACCGTGGAAATTGGCAAACCTTACAAATTAGGTCTTGGTTTATAGTTTTGTTATTTGTCCCAGAGGCCAGCAATTTTTTTCTGTAAAGGCCAGATAGTAAATGTTTTAGGCTTTGTGGACCACATAAAGTCTCTGTTGCAAATTCTTCTTCTTTTATATATATATATATATATATATATATATATATATATATATATTTACATAATAAGTGTAAAAATAGTCTTAGTTCAGAGACGATATACAATTGGGCCACAAGCTAAATTTGGCTCAAGGGCCATAGTTTTTTGGCTTTTGGTCTAGACTTAAGAAAGTGAAAAAGAAACATTAATAATGCAGATGAAACTGAAGTTTGTCATGTCTGGAGTCTTTTCATTTTGAACAGAATGAAAAGCTGACAAAACAATCTTCTATAATTCAAACACTGTTATTCAGTGAAGAAGTTGCTTGTGTCATTAACAAATAGGTGAAGTTCTGACATACATAATTGTTATTTTACTTTCCTTTTATTCATTAATATAAACAAAAATATTAGCCAATGTTAATGCCAAATATCATATTTAATGACAATAAATTTATTAGGGAAACAGCAGATTGAAAACCATTTGCCATATCATATCATGATTGAATTGTAATCAGAGTTGACTATGGAATGTGTTCAGAAAAATCAATGAAAGCATTCTATGAGAGTCAATTGCTTATATAGAAATTGCAATAAAGAGTATTGCGCATTTTATTTTTAAACTGTATGCTACACATTATGTAAAAAATATTTATAATAAATTTATATGCATATATTCATACATACAGTTCTTATTGAACATTTACCACATACCACTGGTTATGAGGATCCTATTAAGAAATACTAAGTTGTCAGAAAAGCCATGACACAATTTTGCAACGAAAAACATAGAAAAAATATGTCATGACTTTCCCAACAACCCAATATTAATGCTTATCCCTATAAGATAAAAACATTTCTTCTGAGAAATGAGTCTATGTAGACTGATCTGTGTGCAACTAGCCAGACTTGCTCTCCAGTATTAGAAAGGTTAGGACCACCTCTACTAAGTATAGCAGGATTTTTAATAACTTTTTACTAAATTAACCTCATTTTTTACTTCTTTTTATCCCCTTTTATTTTCCTCTCTGTTATACCCAGGATAATTTATTTCATTATATTCTTGTAAGTCTCCTTATTTTTCTGACTAGGGCATAAAAATAATAAATAAATTTTTTTCCCAGAGCTATTCCCATATTGATGAGGTTGAGAGTAAGTTTGGTTGACTTATTTATTTTCAGTGAACAAAAAGCAATTAAACATGGAAGGAGAGGTCTAAGGGAAGGAGGACAGAATTTAAAATTACACAAAAATCTTTTTTCTGATGGGTTGTCTAGATCAAGCTCAGTGAATTTTGCTGAGACAAAGGAGGAAGCAACAGAGGAAGAAATGTTCCAGTTAGATAGAGTGTCTGTAAACTGCACTATTGATGAGAAAAAAGGAAGTCATATCTTTGTTTCTAATTGTAATGTTGAAAGAGCCTTGAAGGTCATCTGTCCAATCTAACTGCCATTTGATACCTGCATCTCCTCCAAGCTAACCCTCCATGTAGCCATCCAGCTTGTTTTTGAACACCTCAAACAGCATGGAGCTCACGCCTCCTATGCAGCTTTGCCTACTAGCAAGATTTTTCTTATATTAAGCTACAATTTTTCTCCTGGTAATTTCATCTATTGGTCCTCGTCCCTTTTCTCTGTAATAACATTAAAAAAATTCAGTGACTCTTTCACATGACTTCCTGACAGCCTTTCATATATTTAAAGGCAGTTTTAAAATCTTCCATACTGTTGCCTAAATGTCTACAGTTCTCACCTGTTCTAGCCCTGTGCTTTCTCCTGAGACTATCACCTAAAAAATTTCCCAAAAAGTTTTCTACATCTCCTTTTAACAAAACTGGTAGATTGGCAATTCTGCAGCATTTCATTTTAACAGCCTCTTCATGGCATAGTAGTTAAGAATGCTGGCTCAGGAGCAGGACCTGGATTGTACCCCTTTCATGAGCTGTCTGATCTTGCTCAGTTTCTTAATCTTTAAACTTGACTATTCTCATCCAAAAGGGGCATTAAAATAGTACCCACTCTGCAGAGTTGTTGTGGAAATTAAATGCGATAATGCATGTGTGCTTACTATGTGCCTTACATTTACCATCTCGTTTAATCCTTTTGATAACCTTCTGAGATGAGCTACTGTTTTCATCTTAATTTTAGCGATTTGAAACTGAGTGTGTTGGAAATCTTTCATTTGCTCTAGGTTTAACACCCAACACTGCACCAGGATATGGACATATATGGACAATGCTATGGGCACCCTTACCCTCTGACTTCCTGCTGGGTTGGCCTGCTGACCACTGGCAGACAAGAGAGTGAGCAGAGTGAAGTCAGATATCCGTTACCCTCTGCGATTGCTTTCTCAATTAAAGACCATACTCCTCACAAGGCAGTCATCTTCACACAACTTCCCCCACTGTTTTTTCACTCTTTTCGTTACTCCTAGGCATGGTGCTGGGACACTGTTACTAGCCTCATGGTTCTGTACTACCCTGTGTGGTTTTCCTACATCCTGCCCACGGCTTTGAATACTGCATCTTTATAAAATTCTCTTTAAATTGCCCAATTTGAGATGTCATCTCTTTTCAGCAGTTCCCTGTCTGAGACACTGAGACACAGAGAGATCGGGTTAGTAGCACAAGATCCCAAGCTGATACAGTGTACAGTGACGGGGTCAGGATCAAAACCCAAGTAGTCTGCACGAAGACCAGGCTCTCAGTCACTAAGCTGTGCTGACTCTTGCCATGCAGTAAGTGAGCAGTAACTATTATCCCTCTCACTTATGAGTATTTCGCAAGGTGTAGACCAGGGTCTTTACATTTTTATATGCATCAGTGGGAAATTAGAGGGCACAAAGAGAAATTATTTTTGTTAAAATTTATTATGATGTTTGAAAACACCTTTATACAAATCTTGTCTATCCAGAACTCTGGTCAAAGATGACCATTTTGTTTGTGTTTTCTTTTCTTTTTCTTTAACATGAGAATATACACAAAGTTTATTATGAGTGTCCATGCAGGGGGCGGGGAGTGTCCTAAGATAGGACATCCAAAGGCGCATTGGGTAGTTGAGGTTTATATGCTTTATGGACAAAGGAGAAAGGTAGCAGTGATGGGATTTTGGAATGGGAAAGGAGGCAATTTACAGGTTGCTACAAGGAGGGGATATGTGTGGCAGGCCAATTATTTCTAGGCAACCCAGAACCAATGGGACACAGTGGGAGAAAGGGGGAGGGTCAAAGGTTCTTTCTAAACCTTTTGTTTCTTTTTTTTTTTCAAATTCATTTATTCTGAAATAAACATTTTTAAAAAAAATTAGTTTCAGGTGTACAACACAGTGCAATAGTTATACATTTTACCCCCCAAAGTGACAACCCCCCTCCCCCAATTCACCACCCCACTCCTCCCCCCATATCATATATATCTGTTACAATTCCTTTGACTCCCTTCCACAGTATAATCCACATCTTGTGACTATCTATATACTCAATTACAGTTGGCATACAATATTATACAACATCAGTTTCAGGTATACAGTGCAGTGATCAAGCCTCTAGTCCATCCATGAAGTGGTCTCCCTAACAACACATGTGACCATCTGACACCCCACAAAATATTTACAACATTATTATATTCCCCGAACTGTCTTTCATATCCCTATGGCAATATTGTAGTCAGCTATTTATGCTGTCTAATCCCTTCCCCTTCTCACTCATCCGTACCCCCCTCCCAACTAGCAATCAGTTTTTCCTCTATGTCTATGAGACTGTTTCCATTTACTTTGCTCATTCAATCAGTTTTTCAGATTCCACATACAAGTGAGATCATATGGTATTTGTTTTTCTCCGACTGACTTATTTCCCTTAACATAATAGTCTCTAGGTCCATCCATATCATTGCAAATGGTACGATTTCATTCTTCTTTATAGCAGAGTAATATTCCATTGTATAAATGTACTACTACAGTTCCTTAATCCAGTCATCTACCGTTGGGCATTTCGGTTGTTTCCAAGTCTTGGCTATTTTAAATAGTGCTGCAATAAACATAGAAGTGTATATATTTTTTTCTAATTAGCGTCTTGGATTCTTCTGGATAGATACCCAAGAGTAGAATTGCTGGGTCATACAGTAGTTCCATTTCCAGTTTTTTGAGATACCTCCATACTGATTTCCATAATGGCTGCACCAATCTGCAGTCCCACCAACAGTGCACCAGGGTTCCCTTTTCTCCACACCCTCACCAGCACTTGTTGTTTGTTGATTTATTGATGATAGCCATTCTGACCGGAGTGAGGTGGTATCTGATTGTGGTTTTTATTTGCATTTCTCTGATGGTTAGTGAGGTTGAACATTTTTTCAGATGCCTGTTGGCCATCTGTATGTCCTCTTTAAAGAAATGCCTCTTCATATCCTCTGCCCATTTTTAAATTGGATTGTTTGTTTCTTTGGTGTTGAGTTGAATGAATGTTTTATAAATTTTAGATATTAACCCCTTATCATATATATCATTGGCAAATATCTGCTCCCATTCAGTATACTGCCTTTTAGTTTTACTGATGATTTCCTTTGTTGTGAAAAAACTTTTTGAGTTTGATGTAATCCCATGTGTTCATTTTTTTCTTTTATTTCCCTAGCCCGAGGGGATATATCAGTAAAAATATTACTCAGGGTAATGTCTGCAAACTTACTCCCTACGTTTTCTTCTAGTTTTATGGTTTCAGGTCTTACATTTAAGTTTTAATCCATTTTGAGTTTGTTCTCGTATATGGTGTATGTAGGTGGTCCATTTTCATTTTTTTGCACGTGTCAGTCCAATTTTCGCAGCACCATTTGTTAAATAGACTATCTTTACTCCAAGGTAAATTCTTGCTTCCATTGTGATAGATTAAATGACCATATATAGATAGGTTTATTCCTGGGCTCTCTATTCTGTTCCATTGGTCTATGTGTCTGTTTTTATGCCAGTACCATACTGTTTTGATTACTGTAGCCTTATAGTATGTTTTGATGTCAGGTAGTGTGATGCCTCCCACTTTGTTCTTATTTCTCAAGATTGCCATGTCTATTTGGGGTCTTTTGTGGTTCCATATAAATTTTAGGATTCTATGTTCTATTTCTGAGAAAAATGTCCTTGGTAGTTTGATTCAAATTGCATTGAATCTATATATTGCCTTAGGTAGTATTGACATTTTAACTATATTAATTCTTCCTATCCATGAGCATGGTATGTATTTCCGTTTATTTGTATCTTCTTTGATTTCTCTCTTCAGTGTCTCATAATTTTCTGAGTACAGGTATTTTACTTCTTTAGTTAAACTGATTCCTAGATATTTTATTGTTTTTGAAGCAATTGTAAAAGGGATTGATTTCCTGATTTCTTCTTCTGATAGTTTATTATTGGTATATACAAATGCAATTGATTTCTGAATATTAATTTTGTATCCTGCTACCTTACCAAATTCATTTATCAGTTCTAGCAGTTTTTTGGTGGAGTCTTTGGGATTCTCTCTATATAATGTCATGTCATCTGCATATAATGACAATTTTACTTCTTCTTTTCCAATTTGGTTGCCTTTTATTTCATTTTCTTGTCCGATTGCTGTGGCTAGAACTTCCAGAACTATGTTAAATAGAAGTGGTGAAAGTGGGCAGGCTTTTCTTGTTCCTGACCTTAAGGGGAAAGCTTTTAGCCTTTCCCCATGGATTACGATGTTTGCTGTGGGCTTATCATATGTGGCCTCTATTATGTTGAGATATGATCCCACTATTCCCACTTTGCTAAGAGTTTTTATCATAAATGGCTCCTGGATTTTGTCAAATGCTTTTTCTGCATCTATTGATATGATCATATGATTTTTATTTTTCATTTTGTTAATGTGATGTATTACATTAATTGATTTGTGGATATTAAACCAACCTTGCATCCTAGGGATGAATCCCACTTGATCATGGTGTATGATCTTTTCAATGTGATGCTGAATTCGGTTTGCTAGTATTTTGTTGAGAATTTTTGCATCTATGTTCAATAGGGATATTGGCCTGTAGTTTTCCTTTTTTTGTAATATCTTTATTTGACTTAGGAATCAGGGTGATAGTGGCTTTATAGAAAGAGTTTGGGAGCCTTCCCTCCTTCTGTATTTTTTGGAATAGATTGAGGAGACTAGGTATTAATTCTCTTTTGAATGTTTTGTAAAATTCACCTGTGAAGCCATCTGGTCCAGGGCTTTTGTTTGTTGGAAGATTGTTGATTACTGATTCAATTTCTTTGGCAGTAATCAATCCGTTCAGAGTTTCTGTTTATTTTTGATTCAGATTTGGTAGATTGTATGCTTCTAGAAATTTATCCATTTCTTCCAGAATTTGTTAGCATATAGTTGCCCATAGTATTTTCTTAAAATTTTCTGTATTTCTGTGGTATCTGTTATCACTTCTCCTCTTTCATTTCTGATTTTATTAATTTGGGTCCTCTCTCTCTTTTTTTTGGTGAGCCTGGCTAAGGGTTTGTCGATTTTGTTTACCTTTTCAAAAAAAACAACTCTTGGTTTCATTGATCTTTTGTATTGTTTTTTTGTTGTTGTTCTCTATTTCATTTATTTCTGCTCTCATCTTTATTATTTCCTTCCTTATACTCCCTTTAGGCTTGTTTTGCTGTTCTTTTTCGAGTTCCCTTAGGTGTAAAGATAGTCTGTTGATTTGAGATTTTTCTTCCTTCTTTACATAGGCCTATACTGCTATGAACTCCCTCTTAGGACTGCTTTCGCTGCATCCCAGAGGTTTTGGGTCATGGTGTTTTCATTTTTGTTTGTCTCAAGGTATCGTTTGATTTCCTCCTTGATCTCATTTTTGACCCACTCACTATTTAGTAGCATGTTATTTAGCCTCCATGTATTTGTAAGCTTTCCAGATTTCTTCTTATAATTGATTTCTAGTTTTATAGCATTGTGGTCTGAGAAGACACTTGATATGAGTTCAATCTTCTTAAATTTGTTGAGACTTGTTTTGTGGCCTAACATGTGGTCTATCTTGGAGAATGTTCCATGTGCACTTGAGAAGAATGTATATTCTGTAGCTTTGGGGTGAAATGCTCCAAAAATATCAATTAAATCCAGCTGGTCTAAAGTGTCATTTAAAGACACTATGTCCGTGTTGATTTTCTGTCTGGAGGGTCTGTCCATTGGTGACAACGGGGTGTTTAACTCCCCTACTGTGATAGTGTTGCTGTTGATCTCTGTCATTATGGCTGTCAAAATCTGTTTTATATAATTAGGAGCTCCTATATTGGGTGCATAGATGTTTACTAGGGTTATATCCTCTTGTTGAATCAATCCCTTTATTATTATGTAGTGCACTTCTTTGTCTTTTATTGTAGTCTTCATTTTAAAGTCTATTTTGTCTGAAATAAGTATTGCTACTCCAGCTTTTTTCTCATTTCCATTTGCATGAAATATCTTATTCCATCCCTTTACTTTCAGTCTGTGTGTATCTTTTGATCTAAGATGAGTCTCTTGTAGACAGCATATACATGGGTCCTGTTTTCTTATCCACTCAGCCACTCTGTGTCTTTTGATTGGAGCATTTAGCCCATTCACATTTAAAGTGATTAATGATAGGTGTATATTTATTGCCATTTTGTTATTTGTATTTCTTGTCTTCCTGGGTTAGCTTGTTTTCCCATTTCTTCTGTTTTAAAAAGCCCTTTTAACATTTCCTGCAATGCTAGCTTGGTGGTAATGAACTCCTTAAGCTTATTCTTTTCTAAGAAGCTTTTTATCACTCCTTCAATTTTAAGTGATAGCCATGCTGGGTAGAGCAATCTTGGTTGTAGACCTTTATTTTGTGTCACTTTGAATATCTCCTGCCACTCCCTTCTGGCCTGCAGAGTTTCTATAGACAAGTCAGCTGTTACTCTTATAGGAGTTCCTTTGTATGTAACCTGCTGTTTTTCTCTTGCTGCTTTTAGGATTCTGTCTCTGTCTTTAATCTTTGCCATTTTAGCTATGATGTGTCTTGGTGTGGGCCTGTTTGGAACTCTCTGCACCTCCTTGTATGTCAATTTCCTTCTCCAGGGTAGGGATGTTTCAGTCATTATTTCTTTAAATACATTCTCAATCCCGTGCTTCTTCTCTTCTCCTTCTGGTGTTCCTATGATGCGAAGCTTGTTCTGTTTCATGTTGTCCCAGAGGTCTCTTAAACTATTTTCATTCTTTTTTATTCTTTTTTCTTTTTGTTGTTCCAACTGGGCAATTTCTGCTATTTTGTCTTCTAATTTGCTGATCTGATTCTCTGCTTCATCTACTCTACTGGTGATTCCTTCAAATGTGTTGTTCATTTCAGGTTATTGTATTCTTTTGTACTAACTGGTTGTTTTTTATGGTTTCCCTATCCTTCTTTGTGTCCTCGCTAAGTTCCTTAAACATTCTTATCATCAGTGTTCTAAACTCTGTCTCTGAAAGTTTGGATCCCTCTGTTTCATTTAGTTCCATTTCTAGAGTTTTCTTCAATCTTTTACTTGGGATATGTTTCTTTGTTTCTTCATTCTGGCTGTCGTTCTGTGAATGCTTCGATGTATTAGATAGATCACCGGGGTTCCACACCAGGTGGGAAGCCGGGGTCTGCCTGGGGGAAGTCAGCGACCTGCGAGGTTTACTCCGCTCCCAGGTGGCCTCCTCCGTGACGCCCGCCCCATGGACTTTCTCATGCTGCCCGCTGCGCTCACACTCACCTTCCCTCTTGTTTGTGTTTTCTTTTAAAAGACTTCTGGTTAGTTTACCACTAAGGGTGCTAAAATGCCTGCAGGTAGAGTACATTATACATGCTCTTTTTCTGTGGGTTTTTTATGTATTTATTTATTTTATTATATCTGGACATGTAATAATGATTTTCTAAAGAGTGTGGGCTACTACACTCATGGGCCAAAATGTTTTTATTTAAATAAATTACTGGATCATAAAATGTCTTATAAGGATAGCATTACAAAGTAGGCAGCATTTGCTACTAAAATACTACATTTTATTTGTGGAAACAGTGGAATACAAATCAATTATTTGAAATTAATATGACTAAGTAAATCTCAGAATCTCTTTATTGTTATTCTCATGCTTGAGCTCTTAGAAGTCCTGTTTAGAGGGGTATGTTTTTGTCTTTCCAGAAAAATTAAATTGTGACATATTGCATGCTATGAGGCTTTGGGGATCATCTAAGTTCCTTTCAGATTATAACTGCATGCTAGAGCAAGATACAAAGTGATGAAATAAGGCTATCACTTGATATGATATAATTTGTATCCAGATATATAGCTAAAATTTTCAGTTTTCAACCAAGTTTTATCAGGATCAGGAAAAAAAAGAATACAAAGTTAAAAATGTGATTTCATACCTTCTTCTGAATTGCCCAGGAAATTTAACTATGAGTCTTATAATTGATAGCCCTTACAGATACAAATGTTCTTATTTGAATTGTTTTTATTAGAGCACTTTTACTCTTGGAAGACAGATAATCTCAAATGAATAATAACCTATATGACAGATGTATGTTGGAAAAAAATTTAATCAGCTAAACATGTTTAAATACTTACTATTGTGCTTTTTTTGTCGTTATAAAAGAAAAGTGTAGTTCCTCTCAACTCTGTCCAATAATGTTTATACTCCTGTGAGAAAGAAATCATAAACATCAGTGTATATTTACGATTTTTTATTGATATTTTCCTTTGTAACTTTCTGAATTGTCATGTGATTTGAGAGTCTTCTTTAGCTTGATATGTCACCTAATTTTTACAGCTTAATTTTACACTTAATTCTCGATTAAATATTGCGCAACTTTATTTCAGTATAAGGTGTGAAGTAAGGATGCAATTTGATTTGTGTTTAAGTAGATCATTTTCCAAAACTTTCTTTGTCAGTTGAAGGCACTTGATATTTTATACAGTTTCAGTGGTAGCTTGCACCTATAAGATGGGCCATTTAAGGAGTCAAGACAGGACATAGGACAAGCATTTAATATCTACCTTCCAGGACAGTTGAAAAGATTGAATAAATTAATACATGTAAAGCACATAACATAATATGTGATTCATGCTTTGGGTTTAATAAATAATATATATTCAAATAGATCAAGAAAATGTGAGCAGTTGATAATGATAAAAGTAATTTAACACCATCAAAGCTGAGCTTTGAAGTCCAAATTTTATTCATGTGGTGAACATTTCATTATTAATACATTCACATTACTATGGGTTCTACAGAAATGCAATGTTTTAAGTTTAAAAAATTTAAATAACCTAGTCAGACTCTCATTTCAATGAGAAAGTTTATTTAAATAAAGAGGACTTACTTTTTGTGAAGATTGTCTGTATTATAAGAGAATGGCAAGGGGGCTTAAAGAATAAAATCCTTCCATACTTAAAGACTTACCTTTGTACCCAGTTCTTTGTAAAAGTATGTTTAAAAATATTCCAGTCGGTTCCATGGGCATGTTGATCATTCATTCCTTTAGAGTATAATAAGCTGAATTTTTGTATCATATTGGTTTACCTAGACTTACATTGAAGATTAATGTAAGAAAGTCACATGAAGAAAATTTTTTCTTTTGATTATAAATGTGAAGACTTTTATATATTATGATATTTTGTGTCTCTTTAATACTGACATATCATTTGTCCCTTTTTGACCAGCAAAATATTTGTCACCTCTTCGGAATTTATATACTTATTTTCTCAAACAATGGGAATTCTATAATCTATTGCTTTTATTTGCCTTGGCTCCCAGGAAGCTCAAGATTAAATTCATTTTGATTTATAACATGTATTTTTCTCACATTCTTAGTAGAATTATTTTCTCCCTTTGTCTTCACAGCTGTTAATGTGCTGTATTAGTTAGCTTTTGCTGTGTAACAAACCACCCTAAAACTTATTGAACTAAAAACAGCAAATGTTTCTCATTTTTCAGCATTCTGTGGCTGGATGATGATTCTTTGGATCTGGGTATATTTGGCTGTGGCCAAATGGTCTAGGGTGGCCTCATTCACAAGCCTGGGGTCTGAGCTGGGAATGAAGAATGAATGGGAGTGGTATAATAAGAGATATAATTTGTCTTTATCCCCCAGTTCCTGGCATAAAGATCCTAAAATCTGATTGATAAGAGTGTTTTTGTCACTCATAATCAGCCCCTTTACGTCATACCTGAGTTTATATTAATGAGATGACTTAAGATGGGACCCATGGACAGTTTCAGGATGGATCTGGTCCCCAAAAGAACAAATGATTAGAGGGTTGAAACAGTCCCACCCACCCACCTCCAGGAAGGATGGGAGGAGGATGGACTTGGAGATTAAGCTTTATAAAAACTTTTGGGGCCGGCCGAGTGGCGCAGTGGTTAAGCATTGGCTTGGGAAGCCAGCGGCCTCAGTTCAGGTCCCACATATGAGGGTCAGTGACACTGGCCTCCGAAAAAAAAACAACAAAAAACTTTTGAACAATGACATTAGATGAATTTCCTAATGAGTGAATACATCCACATGCTTAGAAGGCAGTGCACCCCAACTCCACAGGAACAGAAGCACTTGTGCTTGGGACCCTTCCAGACTTTGCTCTATGTACCTCTTCATCTGGCTGTTCATTTGTATTCCTTACCAGTAAATGTAAGTAAAGTGTCTTCCTCAGTTTTGTGAGCCATTCTAGTAAATGGTTGGATATTAGGAGGGGGTCATGGGAAAGCCTGATTTATAGGCAGTTGGTTAGAAGTATGAGAGGCCAGGACTTGCAGCTGATCACTGACGTGACCAGGTTGGGGGCCAGTCTTCTGGAATGGAGCCATTTAATTAAGCTGTGTGGTCTGGGTACATATTTAGTTTTAGAATTGAACTGAATTGTTCAACAACCAGTTGGTGTTCAGAAAATCAGAGAATTGGCTGTTGGTGTTGGAAAACACTCCCCCGTGAGATACCTGGAGTCGCCCTCCACATGGTCTCTTTCTCCAGCTAGTCTAGACTTGTTCACATGCTGGCAGAAGGATTTCCAGGGGCAAGAGAGAATAAAACCCAATGTGCGAGTACTTTCTAATCCGCTGCTTTTGTTACATTGACCAAACCATGACCCAATTCAGATTCAAATGACTCAAACTCTTTATGGAAGGAGATGAAAAGTCCTACTTCAAAGAGGTGTGCATATAGAGGTGCTTGAACAAACTGGTAGTATTACTGCAGCAATCTACTTCAGGGGCAGAGTTGGAACTTGGAACAAGGTTTCTTTGTCCAAACCCTGTGTCTTTCCAGTCTGTCCTATCTTCCCCATTGAGAGCTGGCAATAATGTAATGTAATGAACCTGCTGATGCCTCCTGACCAAGAATGAATTACCATAGAGAAGAACAATTCAAAAAGTCATAGGATTGAAGGAACAGCCAATCGATGGTCCCCAAAAGAGCAGTTATAAAACTGGGCAAAGAGATTCTGCCTCTTGTCTGAAATCCAGATGCCCAGTATGTACGTGACATGTCTTAAAGTCTACCAGTTTAATAAGGCAAGAAAACAGACCTTAATTTTAGTCTCATCAGAAGTCTTTCTTCTTTTTGTATAGGATGCAAAGTATTACTGACATTGCAATCGTTTTTTGCCTGGTCTCTCTGCCTCCTCCTTAAGGCCTCCAATCTATTCTCCACAGTGCTGCCAGAGAGTAGGGCTGAGTATCTGATGGGTAAGTTTGGGAGGCTGTATGTTCAACTTAGCCCCTTCCTGTGTCCTCCTTGCTCAGCCTACCAGGAGAGAGTGGCTGTTCTGCCCTGTTCCCTGCCATGTAGCAAAGGGCCTCCAAGAGGAGCAGGCTTATGGCTATTAAACTGAGTCAGTGACTCAGGCAAATCAAAGCTAACTAAATCTGAGGTCAAGTGTTAGCATAGTTTAGGCTTAAATCCAAACCATGTATTGACAGATTTTATTAATAATAAAAGTAAACTAATGGATCTTCATTTCTGTGACCGCTGTGTCTTAATATTCAATTGATTTCAAATTTGGGAGAGGAAAAGCCCCAATAAATGGGTATAAAAATGTCTAGGGTGACGGGGTAGAAATAACTGCTAATGGGGTTTCTTTTTAGAATGATGAAAATGTTCCAGAAGTAGATAGTGGTGATGGTTGCACAATTTTGTGGACATATTAAAAACCACTAAATTGTAATAATAATAATGATGATGATGATGATAGTAACAGTAATAACAATGACTGTATTTCCTGTGTGAGAATTTGTTAAAGGACCAAGAATAAAAGTAGGGAAACCAGCCTCCTCCTATTGCCTCAAAGAGTTGTTGAAGGAGTGAATGAAATAATGCATGTAAAGCTCATAGGACCTGGAACATAGCAAGCGTTCCATAAATGTTGGCCACTAAAAAGGAAAAAAGAGCATTGCTTCCTCACTTACACTATTAATAGGTACTGTGCATTTTCATTATCCTTATAATACTTTTTCCACATGGTGATTTATATGTCTGTGTGGTAGTGTGGCATCTAAAATCTCTAAAATAGATCTGTTGTCATGCAGCAGTCTACCCCCATGCACCTTCCCATTAAGAGTGGAGCGTCTATAAAGACAGATCCTTTTAGGGACAGTGCTTTAACATTATGCCTACTCTGTATCCCTGTTTAGCCCCACAAGATGGCTGGTTAGTCAATGAGGGATTCCTCAAGTGAGAAACAACCTAAGACAGGCACAGTCACTTGGGCACCATAAGGAGAAATCACGGAGTTGATGAGAGTGGGTACAGACCCCGAGTCTTAGAGCTGACAGCCTGCTTATGGACTTAATGATGTGATAACATCTGTCCTCCATGTAATCTTATCAGTGAGTTTCGGCACAAGAGGTTTCTGTCTCTTAGGAAGGTGCATGTAAGCAGATCATGGGACTTACGGTGATGGCAGCCTGCAGGCATAGGTGATTTGGCCCTGAGCTAAGTTCTCAGGTATGAGACTCACAGACCATGGAAGATACATTGATCCTTTCTTGTGTGTGAGACAATAAAAGGAGCGCTCAGGCTCGATTTGGGGCTCAGTCTGTGAGACTTGAGTTCCCTGGAACCACATGCATTTTCTCTCTCTTTTCTTAAACTTTCGCCATCCCTTCTCGCTCTCCCACTGCTCTGTCATGCTGGATGTGATATAGATATCTTTCAATGGGATTATGAATGAAAAGGAAAGGATATTTTGCAAACCAAAATTATGAAACCCACTGTCATTCCTATATAAATCACCTTTTCACACTATCTTAAATAAAGCGGTAAAAAACTGCATTGAGAAATACGACTTGAGAAGTTAGCTAATACATACTGTCTCTAAGATCAAGCAGATGTTTTGTAAAAACCATGAAAGTGTCTAGCCACTGTGTTGAAAAATTCTCTTAAATTTTCTCAGATTTGACTTGAGAGTAAATAATAAGACAATTCAAATTTATCTTAGCAGCTTTTCAATTTTTTAATCACCTCTCATTTTTTTAAGGCTTTCATGTCCTGCCTAAGTGATAAAACTCTCAGTGCAGGGAGCAAGTCAAGGCTACACTGTATTTGGGAACTTGGATGGCAGTGAGGGGAAGCGTGGAGGAGATCAGAAGGTGGGAATATTGGCTAGAGAACTTAATCATGGGTTGTGTAGTTTGACTGATGTATATCATCTAAGATCAAGTCCAAATTCGAGACTTTGATTCTTGGAGGAAAGGAAAGCAAGAGAAAACCCTGAAGTCCAAGTCTACCACCCTGTTCATCTTTTTAATTAACCTCATTAGTATTAACCTACCGTCAGATAGAAAAGTTAAAATCACTAATAACCAGTCAAGATTTATTGATTTGCTTCTGCATATACATGCAGACATCCACCTCCTGAGAAAAATTACAGAGGTGTTCAGACAGGATGATGTGCATTGGGTAGAGTTAACCAGGGGAAAATGGGAGTTTTGCTAAACAAACATAAACATGCGTGGAAAGAATTAAGGGGGATTTATTAAATGGGAGAATAAGCAGGAATTGAATTGAAAGTAAGGGCACTCTGGAGGAAAAATAAGATTACAAATAGCAATAGGCCCTGTGAACTCCAATTATAGCCACAAATCTAAGAACAGATGAAACTTGCATTGCGTATGGAGGATCACAGTCTTCATTTAGTTTCTGATAAGCTCTCATGTATATCAATATAATCTGAGTCATCTATAAATATATCACTCTGAATAATTAACATAGGTGTATATTTATATCTATAGAATTCTGTAACTATTTTAAATGAAATACATTTTTGAATAAAATGTATTTAGCACAAAGATTCTTATTTTTAGCAATCATTTGTATTGAATCACTGAAGTAAGAAAAGGGGCTGAAATGGGATTTTTGAATTATTGCTAGCTTCATAATCACTAGATGACCTTACATTTAGAGTTCACTCTGTCATTTTCATTCAATTAAACAAATGTTTCAAAAGTCTACTGAACTTACTCTTGAGCTCAGTGTGATCAAAGAATCTAGTGATTTGACATCCCCAACCTTTGTAAGCCCACAATCAAATGGAATTAGAACTTTAGTTTGGAAGGTAGCATGATATTGAATGTTTTGCAATAAAATCCAATGTAGACTCCTGAATGTATGAGGGACCTTGACCATAACCTCTGTGAACCACAACTCACTCATCTGTGAAGGGGATAAAATAATTTCTAGCCAGAGGAGTTACTATAAGGATCAGAGAGACAAGACATTAAGAGCCTAGCATGATATCTGTCATATGTCAACACCTAAAGAAAATAGACCCATTATTATATAGTCCATTTGTCATCACAGCAACCCATTAATTATACATGGGAGTAATTATCCATATTACAAAAGAGGAAACAGATTTAAAAATTTAAAGGAATTGCCCAAGTTCCATAGTTGGACTAATATTTGTATCTCTTGGCTCCCTAGTGCTCTTTATCATTGATGCAACTAGAGAAAATGGGTTACAATGCCAAATCCAGTGAAGTTCCTCTTTATCCCCTGACCCCAATAAAAAGCTTCCATTTTTTGGCCACTTGGCCTAGAAATTCCACTGTTTTCCTTAACTTTATCTCATAGCTTCTATTTTCAAGCACTTTATCAGTGTGGTTTTGCTTTGAGCCATATTACTTGTGAACTCAAAACTGATTTTAATATGTTAATAAGAATATGACAAGTAATGAAATGGGAAAAGAATGAATCTAACATTTGGTGTAAGCCAGGTGTTTTACATATATTATCCCTTTAATCCTTGAAACCACCCTATTAGTAGACATTACTGTCCTCTTGCTCTCTTCTCCCTGACATACAAGTAAAAGATACTTTGCTATAAATTCAAGTGGAAACACAAGTTAATTTCATCAGAAATATTGATGCCTATAGTTTATTCTTTCCATTTCAAAGTATTCTTTCTAAGAAAACATGCAGTAACAATCAGGTACAGGAGTCATTATTCCTTGCTCTTGGAGGTAGTAAGGTTTTTGTGTTTTATTCATATTCTCCAGAACTGAGTGTGTTGCTTGGTGCAGAGGAGGTACACAATAGAGGTTACTTGAACAAATAGATTGAGCACATACTGTATCTCAGGCATTGTACCTTGGTAGGAAAGTCGTAGTCTTTCCATTTTATAATTGAGGAAATTGAGTCTCAAGGACATTGAGCAACTTGTATAAGATCACAAGCTTTGAATACCAAAACCACCAGGTAGTCATGTTTTACTGACACTCTAAAATCCTTGTTCTTTCTGCAAACTATACTAATGGAATGCCTTCTTTAAACATTAAAAAGAACTGATGTCAGAAACAGTTATTATAAATACTTTGGAAAACATTCAATGATTAACCAAATTTAAATTACAAATTTCTTTTTCCCAACTTCTCTTTCCTGGCAAAGTGTAACGATGTGGCTAACCCATGGTGACAAGACTGAATTAACTTTCCAAGCATTTAGGATCAGGGAGGGGGAAACAATAAAGCAATAAAGCCTATAGGATCTCCCAAAAAACACTCAATTTGGAACTATAAATATTATTAATACATGTTTAGCATCCATTACAGAATACAAAATACTATGTCTTTACTCTCAAAGAGTAAATTATCTGATTATGTATGCAAGAAATATGTGCTATTATAGGTATTTTCAAATACACATTTTTTCCTTAATATTAATAAATCCTCAGACAATATATTTTTATTATCACTATTAAAAATTTCTTCTGGCATTTATCAAAACACTTAAATTTTTTCTAGTTTCAGTTAATATTAAAATTTCATAAAATTTGACCTAAGTTAGTGATTTTTTTTCTTTTGTAACAGGTATTTCATGTTTATTTCTTTTATTAATTTCAATTATTTATCATTAATTATTCATAATTGATATTTTAAAAGCACTTATTTTTAACCAGTTATAAGTTTTCATTTTTACATTTTAAAAATATGAAATACTTTAAGAATTTTCTTAGAGTGAATGTATTTGTGTTGCATAGTGTACATACTATTCACAGAGCACCCTAAGTATTATATTTTAAAGTTACTATCTTGAATAGTACTTTTAGAACATATTAATTATACATAATGTTAAATAGTATCAATTTTATCATTTTCACAATTTTTTACAAACATTTATCACTTTAAAAAATAATTTGACCCGGGCATCCCAGTTTCAGGTACCCCTCCCCCCCATAAGAGGGCTGTACTTTCGCTTCAATAAAAATCTTTGCTCCTCTAAAAAAAAAATTATAATAATAATAATTTGATCATTATAAACTTCGAACAACTGAGAATAGAAGCAGAAGGTTTAATTTCAATTATAATATTTTATCTTAAAAATATACTCATATGTCATCATGGAAGCATAGTGCTAAACTGCAGAGAAAAGACAGGAAACATTTCATCTTCTAAACCCAAATCTTCTGTAATGTTTAAATGACCTCTTTGGAAATTTAACTTATTGAATGTTTTAGCATTAATGACAATATTAGAAACTTGTTATTATATACAATACATACATATATACACATGTATTTAAGACATACATTGTATTTAAATTCTGCAAAATTGGAATAATATTTCTGAGCTAAAGGAAAAGGGTTTAATCCCAACAGAAACAAGGAGGCCCTTGTCACATCACATCACCATGAAATAAATGCTATATGAAGACAGAAACTTCTAATTTAACATCATCATCTTTGGACTTACCTGGTATTCTGACCGCTTGACTAATAAAAAACCTTCAAAGTATAAGGGCAGAGCAGTAATCTTTAACCTTTCCTGGAAGATCCTGCGAGGGGCTGGTTTGGGGGGCTTCTTAGCCATCATACCCTCTTGTTTGATGTGCGGTTTGGTTTCAATTATGTAGTCTCAAACAAAATGAGATCTCCCTTGTGTGAGAGGAAAAGGCAACTGTTCAAAGAGGAAGTACCAACATGATTTTAAACCACCAACAGGACACACACACACACACACACACACACACACACACACTTTTTTTTCCTTTTTATGAGGTAAGAAACAACAGGCATAGATCAACTTTGTAGGTAATCTCTGGGTTACCTACAGGTACTTAGAATTACATTGGCAAAATAAACAGAAGATTAACATTACCAGAGGATGAAAGGAACCCATGTGGAGATGAGGGCATTAGAGGAGACACATTTGTTTTCTTCAACCTTTTTTTTTTTATTGCTGTTCATTTTTATCCTCAGAAGACATGACTTGAATTAACTCCACTTCACTAAAAATTATTTCACAGGACAATTTTATGAGGACTATTTCTGTTGTATTTCAGGATCAAGCTTTGTTTAAATTTTTAGAAAAATGGAGCTCTTTATCCCATGCCCATTTTGATGGTCCACTAAGTTTAAAACACAGTTAAGAGAGAATGGACGCTTTCATCCTGTTTTCAGTATTTTGAGTTTGTGGGTTATCAGTGGATATTTGGCAAAATATGTCTGGCAGAGAAAAGTATGCATTTTCAAACTTTTGTTCTTTTATGCTTTCTAAGGTGCAGATCACTGATGCTGTGATGCATAGGTGGGGTTCCTATAATTATTTAGTGAGATTTATGGAACTACACTGGGGCAAAATACAGGAAAATTGTCTTTCAGATACTGAACTTGGCTCAACATTGTGAAAGGAATGATGGTGGGGGAGTGAACATTAGAAGGAATTCTGGTTTGTTTTGCCGGGTTTCTGAGAAGTTCCGCCATTTCCTATATCACTCTCAATATTTCAGAAAAACTCTTGATTTAGTATAGGTCAGGCCTGAGCATTCTCCCCAGTTAGACCTGCTTATTCTCAGAAATCAAAGCAAGCCAGGAACCTCCAGTCTGATCCTCCTTTCCTATTGGAGAGATCACATGGTTTTCTCCAGCAGTATGGATTCCCATATCTACTGAATCTGCACTAGGAAAGGGAAGCCAAATTGTCTGCAAAGTGAGACATAACAATACAAACTGACTATCAGTAAACTAGAGAGAAGTGTTCAGGTACATTATCAAAATGAAAACAGTTTGAAACAGAAATTGGGAGTTGGAGATTCAGAATTACTACCTTGCCTTTATATTAAGTTGAGACCTGCTTCCCATTACCTAAAACATAATAAACTCTAAATCCAACATAATTTTTTTTAGATGAAACCACATCATTTTTCAGTTTCAATGTAATAAGAAAATGAGTTGAATAACACAGGAAACCTCTTTATTATTTGATAAGTGACCTAATCTACCTTCTTGGCATCTGGCATCTGGTGTAACACAGGAAGTTGAAAAGAGGAGGAGAACTGAGAAAAAGCAGGGAGGGAGGTAGGATTCTGGGAGTCAGCTGTGGTTGTAATATGAAAAAATCAATCTCGGGCTTTATGGTCAAAGAGCTGCAAGGGAGAAAAGAATGCCTCTTTAAAAAATAGAAATGTAAAATTTTGAGAAATACTTATTTTGAGAAATAACCCTCTAGTGAATTGTATCATTCTTACCTTTAAAAAAATAAGCAAAATTAAAGAGAAACCAGTTTATCAAGCTGGTTTAAAACCAGCTTTGGTTTGCTGATTTGCAAGTCAAATTAATCCTTAATATATCAAAGTTCAAATACTGTCTCCCTAAAAAAAAAGCGCGCGCACACACACACACACACACCTCAAAAACTACAAAATACAAAAATCTTGCTGAAACATTATTAGCCTGTTACACCTGTCCTCAATTTCCAACATCATTGTATCACTGCACCATTACACCATTACAATGGAAATCTTCTTATGGCTATCTCACGTTTTAGGTGTTAAATAATTAATTTTTAAGTAAGGAAATGTAGTAGAAATTGTTAGGGCTTAGGGAAAAAATCCAATTTTGCCACTCACCAGCTCTGAGACCTTGAATGAACCATTTAATGTCTGTGGGATCACCTATGAAATGAGGGGATAGACTAAATGACTTCTTGTCTGGAGAGTTACAAAAGGCTTCTAAGCAGTCTATTTTCTACTCTGTTTCTTCTCAGCTTCATTTAAAATCAATCTATTCTAGTCACTCCCCTGCTTAAAACACTTTTTTTTAAGTACATTTTTTAAGATTTTTATTGGGGAATTGGGGAAGGGGAACAATGTTGGGGAATTGGGGAATGGGCACAGCCAAGTTGTTGTCCTTCAGCGTTAGTTGTGGAGGGCACAGCTAGCTCAGCTCCCAAGTCCAGTCACCATTCGGCCACCCTACGGCAGCTCGCAGCCACTCAGCTCAAGGTGCCCTGTTCAATCTTAGTTTGGGGGAGCGGGAGGCACAGCCCACTATCCCATGTGGGAGCCAAACCAGCCACCTTGTTGTTAGGAGCATGTGCTCTCACCAGCTGAGCCATCCTGCCACCTGTTGGCAACTCAGTGGCAGCTCAGCTTGGACATAGCTCACTGGCCTATGTGGGAATCAAACCGGCAACCCTGTTGCTCAGAGCTCGCACTCTTATCCAATTGAGCAACTTGGCTGGTCCTTAAAACACTTAATGGAGTCTCATTGCTTTCAAGATTCATTTTTTCATTCAACACAAATATTTATTGAGTACCAGCAATATGCTCAAACATGACACACAGATCCGTCATAATAGGGCCCTTTTAAATTGAAACTCCTTTGAAAATACTATCGTCTCTAGTAGCTTTGGTTATTCCTACTATGTCTTTTGGGACAGAAGAAAAGGTGAGGAATCGCTGCTATAGAAATGATATTAGTAGCTCTGCCAGAATGGTTTAATTTGCTACTCTTATAATTTTGAGTATAAGGAGTTGTTTCTATGATGATTTTTTTTTAAGATTTTATTGGGGAATTGGGGGAGGGGAACAGCATTGGGGAATCAGGGAAGGGGAACAGACAACTTGCTGTCTTCTTGTTCTTCAGTCTAGTTGCGGAGAAGGTTGCTTCACTGGCCCATGTTGGTATCATCATTGTGCTCTTCCCAGTGAGGCAGATCGGTCACCCGTCTCTGGATGGTCGCTCAGGATGGTCGCTCACCGTGGCTATTGGCAGCTCACACTGGCTGCCAGCCACTCAGGCTGGCTGCCAGCCACTCACTGTAGCCTATGGCAGCCCACTGCAGCAGGGGCTGCAGTCTACAATGTCGCTGGGGCTCGCACAGCCCAGCTCTAGGTGGAGTTGTTGTTAGCTGTAGAAGGAAGTGTCACTGACTCTCATATGTGGGATCCGAACAGGGGCTGCTGGTGTCCCAAACTAGCTCTTAACCAATGAGCCACTTGGCCGGCCCATCTATGATGATATTTTTACAGTTATATGTTCACACTATTTTTGTAGTGTAGGGAAACATTAATATTATTAAGAAATACTTCTTGGATGTCACATAGATACAGGACACATACAGTTTTCTAAATGAGATAAATAGTAGAATAACGGCAGTTTTAATAGAAACTGGAAATTTCAGATAACGAGGCAGTTTGGGGGGAATTAGAACAATAATGAATTCCATTTTAACCTCTCCAAACTCAGTATATACAAGGATAGGGTCTACATTTTTCTCCCTTTTCAATTCATTTAAAATCCATTTCTGTTTCTTTAGGAGATAAAGTAGATTGGTGCTTAACATCCCTTCCAATCCCTTTTAGTGTGCCATTTATTGCAGAGGCTCAAACGCTAAAAATTACATTTCCCAGACTTCTTTGCAACTGGAGTTGGGATGCATTCCACATTGGCAAGGCAGAATGGAGATGGCAGAACTGAGACAAAATTCATCCTTATTCTGCCTTTGATTTTTCTAGAACCAAGCATGGGCTGCAGGCATCTGATTTTTTCTGTGGCAATGTTATCAGAAGTCCCAGTGTGTGATCTTTAGTTTCATGGGTGTTGACAGTCAAGGCCTGGTAGACAAACTTTCTAGTGCCTATCAGGGAAGGTATGGCCTGCTTCCAGAAGCAGTCAGGAGGCTTCCTGTTCATGGAGCCTTATTAGTGGTGGCTTCCTTGACGTGGCAAGTTTGAAATTGTGGTGGCTCCCTGATTGTGCAGTGTCAGTCTGGCTCTGGAGATTCCAGCATTAGCATCAGCTTCCCAACTTTTCAATTTATTGCCTGACTACATGCAGCATCTGACTCAGTGATCAGTTTTGCAGTGTGTCTTTGGGAATCATTCCAGAAAGCCCAAAATACATCATTCTTCTAACCCTCCCAACAATTCTGTAAGCTGATAAATGCCTAGTAGATCCCCTTTTACCTAAACTAACTGTCATGATATTTGTTCTGTGTAACTGACCCCTCATTATTACAGTTCCTCACTTATTATAGGAATAAGTGAAAACTTATCCAAAGCATTGAGGCGCTCCATAATCTAGTTCTATGTTGCAAACATGAACAATTTTACAATATCTGACAAATTTTTCTGTGTCAACAGTCCATCATGTCTGTCTCATGTCTTGGCTTACAATTAATCTTCTTATTTCCTTTCCCTCATAAATGTCTTGCTGTTGGGTATTGCCTGAAAGTTACAGTTTTGGCATTTTATTGTTTACAATATTTTTTGGGCATTTGAATCTACAAATACCTTATTATCATGTCCTATGCATATTTAAATTAAAAGTTTCTTATTTTTTCGGATAAATTGAAAACTTACTTATATAAATTTCAGACAAAATAAGAAGGCATAAAGAAGAAAATGAAAATCACATGCTACTCTACCATCTACTATTACCAATGTATGGATGGGTACCATCGCTTTTTTGGCACTTTTTCTCTATTTGTATATATTTATGTAATCAAGTTAATACTATACATTCTGTTTCATAAGTTGCATTTTTTCAAATAATATATGTAGAGCACATTTCCATGTCAATAAATATAAATGTACATTATTTAAATTTTAGCTTCGCACCATCAAAGTAATTTAAGTCTTTCAAGGGTAGTATTGCAATGCAGAACTGTTTATTAAGCTAACTGTGTTCTAAATGACAAAACCTCCTTTTTACAAGGTAAGAACTATATTGACTAGAAGTAAACTATAAGATACAGAATAGAGACCCTGAGAATAGTGTATTTATTGTGTTCTTGTTAAGAGAAACAATATAATATAATATAATATAGAATAATATAATATATTGCAACTAAATCAAATGGTAGGTACAAAGGTAATTAAGAAAGGAAAAGGTCAGTCAATTTGTACAGACTTTAGAGTTAAGGATTCAAGGCAGACTTGTAAGATCCATTGCATTGAAAAATTGTGGGGTTTTTTTGTGAACGTTGCTGCCCCCTAGCGGCGTATTGCAAGCACACTTTACAGTCCAGTGGAGCCTTTCTGTCTGGGGATAATTTTGTAAGAAAAGTCTACGTAAAGTGAATGTAGTTAGCAAATGAGCCAACATTTGGTAGTAAAGAGTTAAAAATAATAATTGAAATTTTATATAAAAAGGTAAGACTCAAAAATTATAAAAATAAGTTTATTTCACTTCAGCAAATTTTAGGATAGAATCTCAATTATGTTATAATTTCTAGAACAAATTGATTATTGTAGTGTAATTTTTCTGACAAAATTCTCTGATTGTACTTTGCTAACACTTTCACTTTTGACTTTTGCAGAATAATAAATAACCTTTTGCAAACAAATTGAGAACTTCAGCTATTTCATTAATTCCACTTTGTGAAACTGAAGGTCCTGTTTTAATGTATGATGTTAATTTAACATATAGCCCCAGCACTCAATTCAGTTTCTTCACTGCATGCCCTGTAAGCCTCTGCACTTCCCCTTACATGTATTATGTAAAGCAAGAAATGATGGCCAAGCCCTGGCTAATCACAAGGTATGGTTTTCGTTAAGTTGAAGATAATGTCATGCCCTGTGTTGTGTTTCAGCTCCTGAGCCCTAAAGCTGAATGAGTCCCCGGCCATGTCCCCATGAAACCAGACTGAGGGACAGGGAAGCTGGCCTCAAGACCTGAAACAACGATTTTTGGCCCTTATGGCAGTCTTGACCGATCAGCAAGACCCATGACCCCAAATTCCTTATTCATGCTGACTTGTGATTTTTGTTCCATAAAACCTCTGGTCTGTAAACCATAGAGGAGTTTGGGTTTTTCCAGCACAAGCTGCCTGTTCCCCATTGTGTAGTGCTATACAATAAACGCCACTCCCCCGGCTCCCCGCACCCAGGTGTTAGCGTAATTGGCTATCTGCAGTCCTGGGTTGAACTATTTACTCGGTTACATTTGCTCCATCATTTTTTATGAAAAATTTCAAACATACAGAAAAGCTGAAAGAGTAGTATTAGTAAACATCTGCAAGTCCTCCATCTAGGCTCAATAATTGTTATCATTTTGCCATATTTGCTTTAATTGCATCTCTATATTTTTGCTGATCCGCTTCAAAATGCTTACCAACATCACATTTTATCTCTCCGTACTTGAATATGTATATCCTAAGACATAAGGACATAAAAGAGTAAGGACATTCTTTCACATAAAACAATAACATTAAAATATCTACAAAAAATTCCCAATCCCCTAATGTCATTTAATAATCAATTAATATTTTAGTTTTCTATTGTTGCTTAATACTCTTTATAGTTTCTTAGTTTTGAACCAGAATCTGACCAAAATTCACATTGCATTTTGTTGATATGTCCCTCTCTCTCTTTGCATCTCTCCTTCTCTCTCACTAACATTCTTAATTTTTTAAGTCAGGTTTGTTGAGGTATAATTTACCTCAAAAGTCACCTTTTTTTTTTTTTTTAGGAACACAGTTCTAAGAGTTTTGACAGATAGATATATCCCTATAACTACCACCATAATCAAGACCTAAACTAACTATTTCCACTACCACAAAAAGTTTCCTCAGAGCCCTTTGTCATCAGTGTCTTCTCCCCACCACCTCATCCCTGGCCAACCACAGATCTCATTTCTGTTGGTATAGTTTTATGTAATCACATACATGGAATCACACAGCAGATAGATAGCCTTTGATGTCTGACTTCTTTCACTTAGTATGATGCTTCTGAGATTTATCTGTGTTGTTACATTTGTCAGTTATTTGTTTTTATTACTGAGGAGTATTCCACTGTGTGGATGTACTTCAATTCTTTCATTCACCAGTTGATGGGCATATTGTCAGTATGAGTCCATTATAAATAAAGGTGCTATAAACATTTGTATTCAATTTTTCATGTAGATACATGTTTTTGTTTCTTTGGAGTAAATACCCAAGCATGGGATTGCCGGGTTGTATGTTAAGTGTTTAATCTTACCATTTTGCATTCCTACCAGTGAGGGATGAGATTTACAGTTCCTGCCCATTCTTCCTGGCTCATTGTATAGTCAGTTAAAAAAAAAATTGCCATTCTAGTGCATATTGGTGTGTCATTTTAGTTTAGTTTGCATTTCCAAATGCAAATGTTGAGCATCAGTTCCTGTGCTTATTTGCCATTTGAATCTCTTTGATGAAATGTCTGTTCAATGTTTTTGTCCATTTTAAACATTGGAGCTAACCTTTTTCTAAGTGAAAAGTTTGTTCACATTATGGTTTTTGGTTTGCATTTCTCTGCTGGCTAGTGATGTTAACCTTTGATGTTTCAGGCATGTCTTGAATATCAAGCTTGTCAAATTAACTGGCCTAACTCTGCATTTGTCTTTGGCCTTGCATTTAATTTGAGGACTTTTTTGAGTAACACTGTCTATCTTATGAAGCCATTCATCTTTTGCAAGATTTTCATTTTCGATTTGCAATCAATTAACACTGTATTTTGTTTTGTTTTATATATCTGACAACCAGAGTGAGACTGACCCAAAAATGATAGTGATCGAATGAAATGATGGACTAGGACAGATGCTAATGTCAAACTGTGTGAGTGGGGTTGAATATGGACTAATTTTTAAGGGGTCAGCTCCACTGTGAATATTTTTGTTATGACTTTTGTTTCTCTATGGAACTTGTAAGTGAGGAGACAATAAGTGTTGTTAAACTAAAAATCTTTAACTTCCATGACTGACGTTTCTTTGTTTGTTTGTTTGTTTGTTTGTTTGTTTGAAGTAAGATTCGATTGAGCCAAAAATGCTAGTCAAAAAATTGTCCTGGGACATAGTGTGTAAACCACCAGCAGAATTCTAGGAAGAAAAGACATCATGTCCGTAGTCCCAGATTTTGCAATTACTTCTTATACATCAAGTAGGAGGAAGGGGGAAGAGGTAGTCTGAAAGAATTTCCATGAGCTATAGGCAAAGGGGTGAGGAAAGGTGAAGCAGAGACAGCTCTGGGATAGCAGAGTACCGCATAAAGAATTGTGGACAGGCTGGGGGCAGAGTTCAGAAAGTTCTGTGTAAATAAAAAACAGAGGCCCTGGAGTTAGATATTGCCTGACTAACATAATATGTGGAAATTAATTTGAAATACCAACAAAAGGAGTATGTGAGAAGTCTTTTGTTAACTGTTCTGCAGCCATTAACAGGTTAACAGTTCTGTCTCTTTCACTCTCCAGCCACTGTAATTTAATTTAGGACATCTCAGATTTTTTTTCTTATCCATAACCATTATCTTAATTATTTGGTGGAAATCAGAGGTAACTAGGGAAATGTGAAGGTCAATTTATATAGCATTAAAATTAAGGACTCAGTGCAGATCTTAAGCACCCATTGCAAAGTAAAACTGTGTGTGTGTGTCTGTGTGTGTGTGTGTGTGTGTGTGTGTGTGTGTGTGAGAGAGAGAGAGAGAGAGAGAGAGAGAGAGAGAGAGAGAGAGAGAGAGAGAGAACACTGCTGCCACTTATCGGTATAGTGCAAGCACACTATTAACTTCGCATTTACAGTCTAACGGAACCTTTCTATCTGAGGATAATTTTGTCAGAAAAGTCTATTTAAAGTGAACGTACTTAGCAGATGGACCACTATTTCTCAGAGAAGAGTAAAAAGAGAATAACTGAAATTTTATATTAAAAATACAACTCAAAATTTTGCAAATAAATTTATTTCACTTTAGCAAATTTTAAGTTATAATTGCAACTATGTTATAATTTCTAGAGCAAATTGATTTTTGGAGTGTCATTTTTAAGTTCTAAAATATTCTTTAGGGCCGGCCCAGTGGCTCAGTTGGTTAAGAGCTCGCTCAAGAGTGCGAGCTGAGCTCTGAGCAACGATGGCTCGATGCCAGCCCAAGCTGAGTTGCTGTTGAGCTGCCAACAGGTGGCAGGATGGCTCAGCTAAAAAATAAATAAATAAATAAATAAATAAATAAATAAATAAATAAATAAAATATTCTTTAAAGGACTTTGTTTAACAGTTACAAATTTTAAACTACACAAAATCATAAGTAACTACAAGTTTCTACTTCTCTTTCAAGTTAAATTTCTGGATACATTATTTCCCATATACATATCTAATACACATACTTCCATAGACCATACATACACACACACACACACACACACACACACACACACACCTTACTTAGGTAAATAGTTGTGATGGAAAATTTAAAGATTTAATCAGTTGTTATAGCAGTTGTATTTTGAGGGGAAGGCAGTCTATAATGATAAATCTGGATTTTAAAAACATTGCTCCATCATCTAGCTGCCCTATTTGGGGATGCTAAAACCATGGTGGGGCTATTAAATAGTAGGACAGATGCAGAGGGAACTGAAAAGATGATCTGGGAACTATGGAGTCTCCATAACTTCCTGTTTTCATAAGGGTGTTGCTCCATTTTCTCTAGAGAACAGAGCAGTTCATCCCCAACATCCTTTGTGCCCTGCATTTTATACCAGCATGTCATTGCATTTCAAGTTTCTCAAAATATCTCTGAGAATTACTGTTTCCAGTGGAAACAGAGGTATATAATTGTACATGTGGAGCTTTACATTTATGATTGAGCTTGCTAAAATTTCCCACTAAGAGGTAAAAAGTGTAGTGATCAGATGCTCAGTTCTGGAGTCAGAATACCAGTCTTCAACTCCAGTTCTGTCATTTAAAGGTAGAATGATCTTGGTCAAGTTACTTAAACCCTGTCCCAGTTCTGTTGTGTATAAAATAGAAATATTAGTCATCATCTCTCAGAGGAATCTTCTAAGAATTAAATACGTTACTGCATGTAGGGCATTTAGAATAGAACTTGGCAAATAGTACACACTCACTAAATGGTAGTTTTTATTCTCTCTTCCAAATGTGACAAAACCACATTATATAATGAAGTCTGATTGGCAAAATGTCTGCTAGACCAAGTTAAAAAGAAAATCACCATGATAACACCAATTGCATTATTTAGTGAATTCTTACTATGTTCCAGGCATTGCACCTAGATCTTAAAAGGAATTAATCCAAATCTGAACAATTTTAATATTTCCATTTACAGGCAAAGGAATTGAGAAACAGTTTAATTAACTTGCTCATTATGGCAGAATTAGTGGAGTATAGTGGAACTCAGGTTTGTCTGATTTCAGAGTTACTTTGTAATCCCTCTTCCCTACAAAAAAAAAAAAGCCTTAGCTCAACTCTTAATTAATGATTCAATAATTAATGGGTTTTTTAATTAAATTCCCTTGCAAATTTTTATTATTATATCACAAAAATAGGACACAGTTTGGTAGAATAAAAAAAGGGCCAGGTAGGAAGAAGTGTTCAAAGCATCTAATTTAGCTTTTCCCTTATATAATTAAGGAAACACCCAGAACGGTGACACAATTTGTCCTCCTTCACATAGCTGGTCAGCTAAGCAGGTTTCAAGACTCCTTTCTACAACAATACTTCTTTCAGGACATCATGCTTAAATGATATATATTTACCAAAGTCATTTTGTTGGCAACGCACCACGAAAATATTACCCACACATTCAATAAAACATGAAAAAATATTACTTTTTACTCTATCATAGAATCATTGAAAAGTTTTTGCACTGCGCTCAAAGCGAAAAAATGGTTCCTGAGACCGTGCTTGCCAAGTAAAAGCCCAGCTTTATGCCCAGACTCGGCGTGGGGAGGAGTTTAGAATGACGCTCTAAGGGGAAGAGAGGAAAAAGCTCCCAGAGGAGGGAGCCCGGCAGCGGGAAGACAGTGGGCGGGGCTGCGAGGGGCGGAACTGTGGGCGGGGTCAAGGAGGACGCAGGCTTGTAACGGCTTTCTTCCGATTGGGTGGCGCGGCCTGTTTTGCGCATGTGCAGACTGTTTCAAACCGTGGAGGCCGCCGGGTTCTGGTTCGCTGAAGTCCAAGCCAATCAGGGAGGAGCGTCGCGAGTGGGCTCTGGCAGGTTCCCCGTTTCTTTGCCTCCGCTGCTTGCGACTTCGCTGGCGCCCCTGGTTCGCCTGGTAGCTGTCCCTGCCGTGACTGTCATTGCCGGGTTTCCTCGAGCCGCGGCCAGTGTGGGCTGCCACAGAAACTGCCTGCGCGGGCGAGCCGGGCCGGAACATGGCTGCGCCGGGGCTGGTAAGTGCGGGCCTGGCCCCTGCCGGCGGGTGGGAGTCCGGCCGCCCGCGGGGCTCGCGCCCCAGGCCGTGGGAGCATGAAACTTTAGGCCGGTGCTCTGACTTCTTGGCTTTTGAAAGCCGCGCCAATTTTTTTTGAGATCAGGAGTGATTGTGTGCCGATAGCCGGAGTTTATTTACTTGTATTGTTTTCTCAAGGTTTCTTGTCATTTCGGCCGTGTGGTGGCATCCTTCTCTTCAGGGAACCTTGTGATGTCTTCTTTTTAGCCTAACTCCAATTCCTAGTTTTCCAAATAAGTTTCGGTCCATATTGAAATACCTTAAAAGTGTGCCTTTGCTTCAGACACGCAGTTCTAGAGGAGCAGATTATGTATGGAACATCAGTTATTGATAACGTTTTCAGAAGGGCAACTCTGAAGGGGTGCAAACTGTGAGGGACGGGGCAGAGAGCTCATTTTTTGTTTACATGTTTCTGAACTTCCTCGGTATTCATTCTTGCATATGTCAGACATCACTTATGGTTACGATATGATACACAGCCCATGTCATCCCCATCATGAACTTTTATCTTCTGCTTTATTTCCCTTTGAAAGAAAGTCTTCAGCATCGGTGTACTCCCATTGTTATAAAGTGATATCTGTACGCATAAAGAGATTTATGCAAGGGTGGTATAATGGGTACTTTTTCCTGAGAGCACATACATTGTTTATATTATATATAATAAAGGAATATTGGGTGTAGAAAAGGAATGAAGTTTACCAAATGCCCACAGTTCATTTAAAAAAAAAAACAGATTTGATTTTTTTAGAGGAGTTTTAGATTTACAGCAAAAATTGAGAAGAAGGTGCAGAGATTTCCCATATACCCTCAGCCCCCACCCCTGCATAGCCACCTCCATTATCAGCATCTCCACCAGAGTGATACATGTATTACAGTCTATGAACTGACTCATTATCACATTCTAACAGCTGTGTAGTGGTATCATGTGTTTTAATTTGCATTTCCCTGATGTCATATGATGTAGACATCTTTTCCTATGCTTATTTGCCATCTGTATATCTTCTTAGGTGAGGAGTCTATTAAGGTCTTTGACCCATTTATTTTTTAATTGGGTTTTCTTATTGTTGAGTTTTAAGAGTTCTTTGTATATTTTGGATAATAATCCTTATCCAGTGTGTTTTTTTGCAAATATTTTATCTCAGTCTGCCTTCTCTGCTCATTCTCTTGACCACAGTTCATTTTTCAAGTCCCTGTCATAACCTTAGAGCTGTTTTGAGTCTTAGTTCTAATGGAGTTTGCATCCATAATCCATTTAAAAGACCAGGGGAGAGAGGAGAGATTATCCTCAGTCATTCCTGTATTTGAGTAGTTCTTAACTGAGAGTGATTTTGCCCCATAGGAGAATATGATGATATCTGTAAAAATTTCAGGTCGTCTTGAGAGGGGGTGGGTGATGGGGTGCTAAGGGCACTTAGTGGGTGGAGGCCAGGAATCCTACTAAGCATCCTGAAATGCAGAGTGGGCCCTTGCAAGAGTCATTCAGTGCATGTCAGTAGGACTGGGGTTTAGAAACTGCTGAACTATATGCCTTTTTCTTTGAGAGACATAATCTCATAGTGAATGGAAGAAACTAAAAGTGAAATTGACTGAATAATGGGTTGAAATTGGGAGTTTTTGAGTGTGCATTTGTTTTGAAAATTAAATTTTTTTATATTCTAAGTTTTAATTTAGTGTTAAGAGACCATGTCTTGTTCACCACTTGTTTTCTAGTGCGCCTAAATAGCACTTGACCCTGTAGTGGGTGCTCAATTAATATTCTAATGAATGAACTATCCAATCCTTAAATTTTTCTATGTAAAAGAGGAATAGAGAGTACTTAACAGGTGTTTCTTAACTTAAAAGGTGTTCAAAAATGTGTGCAAATTTGATGGATCTTTCAATTTATTGTGTGAAATTAGGAGAAGAGTGGCTTCAAATTAAGCCGTAGATGGTCGTTAACTAACATTCTCAGGGCTTTACTTCCGTTTCAAAATGCTGAGTGCTGGACAGAGACCAAAGTGCTTGAATAGTTTTCATCAAATGACTGTAATGAATGGAGACTTGTTAGAAGCCTTTGTTCCTTAGTTTGCTACCTCTAAAATATATTTCATCCTTTGTTCCTTAGGTACTTCCAGAGGATAACAGGCTCTGTGAAACTTTATCACCTTTAAAGAAAGACAGTTTTATCTCATAAGTTTTTGGTCTTATTTATTTGGCATGTCAAAAAGATTAAATTATGTCCATGTGATATACAATGCACTCAGTAAGGTTCTGGGAAGAATATAAACTAGCTTAAGACAAAGTCTCTGCTCTCAAGTTTCATAAAATCTGATAGAAGTCTTCATTTTCCTGAATAATTCAATCCAAAGGCCATTAGGTGGAGCCACATAAGATAGCGGTCTTGATGGGTAGGAAACTGCAGGGCCCAGAGCAGTGTATAGGAGCTTGAGTGGAGTCAGGACAGTGTGCCAGCTCAGGATTTCAGAGCATGAGTAGGGTAAAGAGTGTCCACGTGGGGTGGGGTTGTTTATATCCCATTGGGCCTGGTGACAGGCCCAATTTTTGAAAGCATGCACTTCATCCTATTGCTACCCAATTTGTAACTAGAAAGTTTCACTTTGTAGGTTTTACAATTAAAATATAGCACCCAAAGAATCTCAGGTATGCTCTCGACCTCCAGTGTAGCCTGTCTGTGTATTTTATTTTTCCTGTCATTCCCATTGATTAGGGCAGCTTCTTTATTGGGGTTACCCATTGTCTGTTTTTCTGGAAACATTCTAGAATCTATTTATCCTCAATTTTTCTGAAATTTCACCATTAACTTCCTAGGTATGGATCATAAATTCATTATGCTGGCTATTCATGTCCTACAGATTTGGGAAATTCGATTGTATGTTTTCTTAGAGTAGGTCTCTTTCCTTTTTCTTTGTTCTGTTGAGAAAAGCTATTGGCCAGAAGTGAGACCTCCCAATTTTAGGATCTTCTTTGTTTTATTCTTTCTCCATTTTGCCATCTCCTCTTCATCTTTGTTTTGTTCTCTCCTCTCCTGCCCAAATATTTTTTTCATAATTAATTGTATTTTTTATTTTAGGCAGTCATGTTTTTAATTGTTAAGAGGTATTCTTGCTCTCTGATTAGTGTTTATAATATGTGTTTATAATGCTCACTTTAGTTTTGAGTCCAGTATTATCTCAAATTTCTGTTGAAAGTACTGAATACAGTTTTCTTGTTTTTGAAGTTTTCTTCTTTCTCAACCTTGATATCGCTTTCCTCTTTTACTTTTTTGTTTTTAAAATTTATACCTTGATTTTCCTCTTTTGTTTTAGAGGCTTTCAAATGTCTGGTAATCCCTACATGCCGGTGACATTTAAGACTGACACAATAGACTACTGTTTTTGAGCTCTGTGTTTATGGGACTAGGGAAGTGGAGGTCTTCTGTTCTGTATATAGGTTTTCTTTAATTGCTCTGTTATTCATTTTCTTACTCTTTTCCTCCTTCAAATCTCAACTTTCCTATTTCTGCATAGGTATGGCTTTCTCCTGGGCAGATCGGCTTCACTTTATCAAGGACAGTATCCTTTGAGCTTACTTTAGGCTACCACTGCTTTCATTCTGTTTCATCACTTATGCTTTTCATCTTCCAAAAGGTTAAATTTTTTTTTCTGTAGATGGTCCTCTCTTCCATTCTCTTTTTCATTGTTGTTTTAGGCCATTTTAGTCCTTTACTATTATTTTAGAGAGGGATCTACCTATAGGGAAAGGAAATAAGTAGATATTGTTAGTCAACCAACTTTAATTATTGGAAGCCCAGCTAGTTAGGAAGCTGTTGATGGAAGAGGTGTGGGGTGTGTGAAAGAGAGGAGGAAGAAGATGGAATAAATTACAGGGTGGGAAACTGGTACAGCAGAGGTTTGGAAACAGTAGATAGGAGGCAAATTCTCTTTCATCTGATAGAGAAAAATTCTTCTTTAAGGTATTATAATAGGTAATTGACAAATATTTGCTTGATGACTAAATGAAGAAATTACATTTTCTGCCATGCTCATATTGGGGGTGAATTTACTTTGAAGATAAGATGTATTTGAATTTTAAACAAAGAAACCAAATTGATGATTTACTTTTCTTTCAGGATCACCTTAAAAGTGGCTACAGAAGAAGGTTTTGCCGATGTCCTGGGTAATTTATATACTTAATATAGCTTAAGATGATTTTTATTCCCTCTTCAAGAAAGTGGAATTTTTAAGTGAATAAAGGAAAAACTATTACCTCTGGGTAAAATAATAACTTCTATGCCCATAAATTAAGTATAGTCGTCTTAGTTATTTTATATTAACAAATACTAATGCAAGCCGTACAATGACTTAGTGGCAGTGAGAAAAGAAATTCACCTGACAAATGCTGCACCAGAAGAGGCAGTCTCAGTTATGACTGATGACACCATGGGGAAAAAAAGCACTCTGTAGAATGGATTAAATGCTGCTAGAAAGATGCAGCTTTTTTGGTGGGGCTAAAAGAAAAGGTGGGTGTGGTTATAAAAGGGCAGTGGCAGGATCTTTGTGGTGATGGAACTGTTCAGTATCTTGACTGTGGTGGTGATATCCAAACGTACAGATATGATAAATTGTTTAGAACTAAGTACATACAAACATAAAACACACAAATGTGTACATGTCGAACTGGAGAAATCTGAATAAGATTGGTGTATTGTATCAATATCAGAATCCTGGTTGTGATAGTATACTAAAGTTTTGCATTTTGTGAGAAATTGGATAAAGTGAACAAGAGATCTCTTCTATATTATTTCTTATAACTGCATGTGAATTTGTAATTATCTCAATATAATTTTTAATGAAAAATTTATACTGATTCATAAGCTACTGTTAAGACTGATATTGAATCAAAAGTGCAGTTGAGAACTTGTAGGGGAGACTGTTACGTGGAGTTAGGACTTGTGAATGTAGAGTGTTTATTAAAAAACCATTTCAGGAATGAATGGATTTGTTTAAAAACGTTTATGTTCTTATTTAGATACCACATTAGCCTAAAATAGCTTTAGACATGGCTGTTCATTCAAGGAGTGTAATTATTAATGTAGATAATTACATACTACTTCACATAGTTGTCTGGGGACTCTTGAACTCTCAAGTATTTATTTTGTTCTTAAATAGTAAAGGTGATATTTTCCCTATTAGGTAAATTAACATTTTATAATAAGGAGATAAAGAATTTTCAGAGTAGGTGGTAACCTAAATAACAAATATCTTCTGGAAATATGTTAACGTTTTTCCTCCTTTCCTTCTTATTAGGGTACCTGACATTAATATGGGGCAAGGCCAGAACGTACTGGTAATCTTACAAGACTGTTTTGAAGAAAAAAGTAAGCTTCATTTCCAAATAGATTTTGAGGATTAGGATGGATGAAAATATAAATTTGTCATATTGTAGCATTTAAATAAATGTGAAAGATTTTCCCAGGAATTTTGAGTACATGTGCAATCAATCCTTCATGTATCCTCTGGAACACCGAGGATTATACTGCCAAAAATGAGAATAATTTGTCATTCTCTTTAGTTCACACTAGATTCTCGTAGTCTGGAAATCCATAAATAATTATCACAGGCAAGAGAAAGTGTTCCATAGAAAATAGAAATAAATGTGCAGAATTCTTGGGATCACTGGAGAGCTTGGAATAATGTTTGGTGATTGGTACCCCTTTCTAAAGAAATGGTGAATTATGGCAAAACCTTTTCTAAGTATTGGTCAGCATCAAACATATTTGAGTAAGAGAATAGGCCAATCAAAGAAATAAACACAGATCATGGAAAAGTATCTTCTATGCAGGCACTGAAAGACAATCTGGAACATATTTCTTCAGCATCATGTTTGTCTTTTTTAGTTCCTGATGCCTTCTAGTAACATTTGAGTATTGAATTGATGTCTGTATTTCATTTAAGCTAATTATGTTTAAAGAGTTAGCAGACTTCTTCACATGTCATATAGGACTTCCTTCCCCCCCCCCAAGATTTTTATTGGGGAATTGGGGGAGGGGAACAGTGTTGGGGAATCGGGGAAGGGGAACAGATAAGTTGCAGTCCTTTTGTTCTTCATTCTAGTTGTGGAGGATGTTGCTTCACTGACCCATGTTGGTATTGTGATCTATGCGTTCTTCCCAGGTGAGGCAGTTGCTCACCGGCGGCTCATGGCAGCTCACTCTGGCTGCCGGCCGCTCACAGTAGCTTATGACAGCCCACTGCAGCAGGGGCTGTAGCCTACGCCGCTGCCGGCTCCAGGTTGAGCTGTTGTTCACCATCTTAGCTGTAGAGGGTGCTGCATCACTGGCCCTCGTGGGATCCAAACCCTGGGCCCTGCTGCTCAGAGTTGGTGTCCCAGGTCAACTCTTAACCAATGCACCACTCGGCAGGCCCATATAGGGCTTCTTTTAATGTTAACCAAAAGATTTTATCCTGTGCTTCCTTTTAAAAATGTCTTCCTTTTTTTTTTTTTAGGTCTTGCCGATGATTTTAGCACAGATTCTACAAAATCAGTGCTTTGTTCAACACCTAAAACAAAAGATACTTGTCTTAGGTCACCAAGCAGAGAGGTAAGGCAAAAAGGAAAGCTGGTACAGGTTTAATATTTTAATGAGTGAAACGATACACAATGTAGTTAGGTATATTTTAGTTGTTTGGTAAGTCTTATTCTTAAAAAGGGATCTTATATTCCCATTGATTTTTCTATAAAATTTGGAGATATTTATGAACATTTTGATTTGACATTTCCTATGTTTGAAATTAAAAGTCTGAGAATTTGAATGATCAAAGTATAACACAGACATTCTTCATTTTTTTTTTTTTTTTTTTTTTTTAGGGCAGTGTCACTGGCCCTCATATGTGGGACCCAAACCGGGGCTGCTGGCGTACCAAGCCAGGGCTTAACCACCACACCACTCGGCCGGCCCCCTCTTCCCTTTTGAAATAATACTTCAGTTAGGTTTTCAGGAAAGTGGGCAACTATTGAAGTTCCTAATCCAGGTTGACAAGTTTGGTTGTTTTCTGAAAACCAAATACATTGGTATTGCTCTGTGGGGAAATCAGTCTTTTTTATTGATTATACTTGTATGCCCTTTTTTGATCCCTTTTTTTTGCTTCTCCTCTTTGCACAGAGGTGACCACTCTCTTGAATTTCAGTTTTATCAATCCCATTCTTGATTTTATAGTTTTTACCTCATATGGTATGGTATATGCTGACATTTGTGTCAGTACTTCTTCTACTTGTGACAGAGATACAACGACCATCCGCATGTTGGGTATTTACTGTGACTCAGGAGATTCAGCTTATATTGCAGTTGTACTTGTGACCGAGATTTATTATAGCCACGTAGTCAGGATACATAGCCAGATCAGTGAGGGAAAAAGAAGCATCACGTGGAGTTGGAAGAAATCATTGCCAGTCTTGCTGTGCTCTCCAAAGGGCCACACACAGTACACTCATTGCCTCCAGCACTGAACGCAGTAAGAGTGTCTTTTTGAGTAGGAAGCCTTTTGAGATTTAGCCCATTTTTATTGGAGGCAGGTGACATAGGCACCTTCTCCCCACTACAATTCTGTGCTCCCTGAACAAAAAAGGCAGGTGTCCACCACAAATTAGATTGTTTATACAACAGTCTAGGTAGGCGGGCATAGCAGGCACAACCTTATCAGTTGGTAATGGAGGAAACATTCTGAAAGCCAGAGTCCCCAGGTGCCAACTAAGGATTAGTGTAAGCAGACCCTTTAAATGATGAGGCCTGCTATGTTAATTCTTCTCTGCGTAGAAGAATGCTGTATTGTGTGTGTATGCTATATGTATAGTTTTACATGTTTTTGCATTTATTTGAACTTTACCTAAATGGGATTATTATATACTTCTACAACTTGCTTTTTGAATTAATAATCATTTTTTTCATGTTGCTGTAATTTATTCATTTTACTGTTGTATATGTGATATTGTTATATGACTATGCCATGATTTATTTATCCAGTCTTCTGTCAGAATAGATTTTTGCTGTTCAGAGCAGCATTGTTTCTGTGATATGTTATTGGAAATTTCAACTTTATTAGATAATACCAAACTGCTTTCTTTTTTTTTTTTTTTTTTTTAAAGATTTTATTGGGGAATTGGCGGAGGGGAACAGCGTTGGGGAATCGGGGAAGGGGAACAGACAAATTGCTGTCTTTTTGTTCTTCAGTTTAGTTGCGGAGGATGTTGCTTCACTGTTGGTATCGTCATTGTGCTCTTCCCGGATGAGGCAGATCGGTTGCTGGCCTCTGGATGTCGCTCACCGCGGCTATTGGCAGCTCACGCTTGGCTGCCAGCCGCTCACGCTGGCTCCAGGCCACTCACTGTAGCCTATGGCAGCCCACTGCAGCAGGGGCTGCAGCCCACACCATCACCGGGGCTCGTACAGCCCAGCTCCAGGTGGAGCTGTTGTCAGCTGTAGAGGGCAGTGTCACTGGCCCTCATGTGGGATCCGAACCGGGGCCGCTGGCATCCCAAAACCAGCGCTCAACCAATGCGCCACTCGGCCGGCCCCCAAACTGCTTTCTAAAGTAGTTATTTAAGTATATAGCTCCATCAGCTGGTTTATTGTTTTTAAATACTTGTTTTTTTCCCATTTAAAAACAAATGTATTTAATCAGAATTGGTAATTTTAATAGAGTAGATCTAATGCTGTTTTACTTTTAGACCCACTGTCAGAAATCTCATCCAGAGTCAGTTCCAGTTTCTTCAAGAAAAGGAGCCTCTCTGCAGTTCGCTATAGAACCAAGCGAAGCTGTCAACAAATCAGGTTGGTGGCATGCCCACGGGTGTTGGTGTTATTTGCTTAGTTACATTTAAAAAGTTACAAATGCTAAAGGTGGTGCCTGTGTTGGCTTGAGTGGCAGGGTCAGCGTCAGCTCAGGCAGAATTGTGAAGTGAAGTTGTTTATGATTCCCTTTCAAGTCCATGGTCAGTGTTTTGTGGTTTTTTCTTTTTCTTTTTTAAACATGAATAATAAGTTGCCTTTAATTTTTTGTTTCTTTGTTTTAGTGGTAGGAGCATTGCTTACTAGAATGTAGCAAGAGACATTAAATAAGAATTATAGGGACTATAGCTTTATTAGTTTTCAAATCGGTTTTTCTTTTTACTTTAGAAGAACAATAAATATTTTTTATCTCACACATTTTCTGTGGGTCAGGAATTCAGTGCAGCTAGTTACATGGTTCTGGTTTGAAATCTGTCATGAGGTGGTAGTCAAGATGTTGGCCAGGGTTGTAATCATGAGAAGGCTTGACTGGGGTTAGCTGTATTTCCAAGATTGCTCACTTATGTGAGCTGGCTGCTGACAAGAAGCCTTATTTCCTTCCCTCGTGGAACTTTCCATGGGCTTCTTGAGCATTTTTCTTTTTTCTTTTTTTTAAATTAGGATGTAATTGACATATAACATTAAATTAGTTTCAGGTATACATCATAATCATTCAGTATTTGTGTGCGTGTGTATATATAGATACATACATATATATATATGTTCTTTTTCTGTCTTCCTCTTTTATTCCATTTACTTTAGTGATTTACGTGTGCTGCTACTTTTTATTTATTTATTTTTATTTTTATTTTTATTTTTTTAGCCGAGCCATCCTGCCACCTGTTGGCAGCTCAACGGCAACTCAGCTCAGGCTGGCATCGAACCACCATTGCTCAGAGCTCAGCTTGCACTCTTGAGCGAGCTCTTAACCAACTGAGCTGCTCTGCCGGCCCTATGCTGCTACTTTTTAAAGTTTTCTTTGTTTGCATTTTCCATATTAGAAAAGTCCTTCATTTGATGTGAGAGTCAAAGATTTAAAAGAGAAAGCTTCTAATCATTACTCTCATTATACTGTGGAAGTAACCGTTGAATCCTTACATACTCATTTGGTGCTCCTAAATGAAAACATATATAAATGTGTGTGTGTGTGCATATGCACACACTTTTAGAGGAGGCTTTTACAATTTTCTTTTACACCAACAATGTAATAAAGTAACTTTTTTCTGATACGTTATTTACTATTCTACGTTTTTGCCAGTTGGATCAGTATTAAATCATATCATTGTTGCTTTAGTATCTATTTCCATGATTACTACTGAGTTTGAACACCTTTTTATATGTTTATTAGCTATTTGAATTTGCTTTTATCTAAGTTGTCTATTCATATCCTTTGCCTATTTGTTTTTTCTTGTTTATGAGAGATCTTTGAATCGAATATCTAATCATTTGATATCTGTAATTGTTGTGACAGATATTTTTCCAAATGATCCTTTAACTATTACAGATTTCGTTTATAGTATGTTTAACTATATGATAGATAAATTTTTAAATTTCAGTTGTCAAGTGTGTGAATAGTATACATAATATCTTAGATTTTCATCTTAACATCTTTTTTTAATTGAAATTTTTAATCCATCTGGAATGTGTTTTGCTATATTTGTGACATAATGTTACAATTGTATTTTCTTCCAGATGGTCAGTTGTGCCAGGTTCCATTTATTAATTAATTCCCTTCTGAATGTACTACTTCTATCATGTATTAAATCTCACATCTCATTCAGTATACTTTTGAATTTTGGTTTATTTGTTTACTCTTAATGTCAGCATAATATTGTTTTATTAATAGTAGATTTATAATATGTGCTGATATCTTTATAAAGAGGCATTTACTTTTTTTTTTTTTTCTTTTGAGGGCAGTGTTAACTGGCCCTCATATGTGGGACCGAACCGGAGCCGCTGGCTTCTGAAGCCAGCGCTTAACCACCACACCACTCGGCCGGCCCTTTTTTATTTATTTATTTTTTTTTTAAGCTGAGCCATCCTGCCACCTGTTGGCAGCTTAGTGGCAGCTCAGCTTGGGCCGGGAACCGAACTGGTGACCCTGTAGCTCAGAGCCCGCACTTTTGAGTGAGCTCTTAACCAACTGAGCCACTCAGCCAGCCCAAAGGCATTTACTTTTGTATTTATTATTCTTCTGCCATTCTCAGACCTTCCTTTTTCCCTATGAAGTTTTAATTTTATTTAATTCCCAGTAAAATTTTGTTGAGAGTCTAACTAGAATTGCTTTTAATTTGTATAGTTATTTTGTGAGAGTTCACATTTTTATATTATTTAGGTATTCTACATGAGAACATGTGTTATGTATTTTTATACTTGAAACATGGTAGTCTGACAGCACTGTCTATAGTGTGAAAGGATAACGCACAGACTGGAGAAAATATTTGCCAATAGTATATCTAATAAAGGAATTATATCCAGAATATAGGAAGAATTCCTGCAATTCATCACCAAAAATAAACAACCCAACTCAAAAATGGGCAAAGAACTTGAATAGACATTACTGTAATGGACAATGAATGCATGAAAAGATGTTCAACGTTACTGGTCATGAACGAAATGCAAATCAAAAGATACATCAAATGAGATACAATTTTATACGTACTGGAATGGTTATTTGTTTTAAAAGGAAAACAACAATTGATGAGGATGTGGATAAATTAGAACCCTTGTGTATTGCTAGTGGTGATGTATGATGGTACAGCTACTGTGGAAAACATTTTGGTAGTTCCTCAAGAAATTAGGTCTAGAATTACTATGTGACCCAGCAATTCTACTCTTAGGCTTATGCTCAAAAGAATTGAAAACAGACTCAGAAATACTTGTACCCCAATATTCATAGTAACATTATTCACAATACCCAAAGGGTGGAAACAAGTGTCTATCAATAGATGAATGGATAAACAAAATGTGTATATATATGTATAGCCAAGACAAGATGTGAAGTTCTGATACATGTTATAATGTTATAATGTGGAAGAACCTTGGAAACATTATGCTAAGTGAATACATTTTGCGAATGTACTCATTTAGTGGTATAAATTCCCCTTTCAGCATTGCTGTAGCTGCATCCCACAGATTTTGATGTGTTGTGTTTTCTCTTAATTTTTATTTATGTTTGTGTACTTTTAAAAATATACTTAGAGTCTTCCTGTTTAACCCATTGATTATTTAGGAGTGCATTAATCCAAGTGTTTAGGGATTTTCCTATTTTCTTTCTCTTACTGATTTCTAATCTTGATTTCTTTATGGCTTAGTAGTATACGCTATGTGATTTCTTTTCTTTTAAGTTTTTGAAGATTTACTTTATGACCTGGGATATTAAGTATATTTATGAATTTTTCAGGGACACTTGAAAAAATATATTCTGTTGTTCAGTATGTTGTCTATAAATGCCAGTTATGGTGTATTGCTAATTTTTTATGCATTGTTGGATGTGATTTGCTAAAATTTTGTTGAGAATTTTTTGCACATAAGTTAATGAGAGGTGCTAATAAGTGGTTTTCTTTTTTTGTGCTATGTTTGTATGGTTTTGGTATCAAGGTAATGCTGTTCACCTTATAAAATGTGAGTTGGAAATTATTCCCTCTTCTAATTTCTGGAAGGGATTGTATGAAGTTGGTTTTAATTCTTCTTCGAATGTTTGGTATGACATTTTGCAGTGATGTCATCTGATCCATGAGATTTCTTTTCAAGAGCTTTTAAGTTACAAATTCAATTCTTTAATAATTATAGCACTCTTTATTTATTTAATCTTTTGTAACTCCTATGTATATAGGAGTTTCATTTGTTTCAAGAGAATTTATAATTGATTGTTAAAACATTTTTATGATGGCTGCTTTAAAATTCTTGTTAAATAATTGCAACATTGATTCATCTTTGTCCACTTGAATCCACCTATCCTAGTTTCTTGTTCAGGTTGTGTTTTTTTCTGGTTTTTGGTATGATGAATCATTTTGATTGTATCCTCAACATTTTGGTTATTATGTTAGGAAACTCTTGATTGTATTTAGATCTTTTGTTGTAGCACATAATTACCCTGTTTTGGTTTAATGTGTAGGTCCTTGCCTACTTCTGTGGATTTTATTTCCACTCACAGTTAAGTGTTCAGAGACCTAGCAGTGATATTTTGGTCTGTTTCATTTTCTGACAGGGCTGGGATTCCAGCTTTTCCTGCTGGTGCTGCGTGGGTGAATGGAAGGTGCTTTCCTGAGCATCCAGACTTCCTTATTCATCCAAGGGGGTTTGGGTCAGAAGTTTCTGGGAACGGATATCCTTTCTTGGCTGGCTGTCGGACAGGATAGGGGGTGCAGGGCTCTTGTATGCTCTTCCTGCCTCAGATTAGACCATCCATTGGTGACCTTGTTGGAAGGAGGGTCTGTGATGACCTCGGGTGTCAATACTACTAATGGATCAGAACGTCTCCGTGGTCTGTGAAGCAGCGGTTGGGAAGGTCACAGCCTTCCTGTGTATCATATGGCCTGCCATCCCTGATTGGTAAAGTGGGGCCTGGGTTCTCCCAGGGCCCTGCTCCTCTGCTGCTGCTGTCCGATAGTACTTATGGAGTAGAGCCTGTCCCTGCCTAAGGCTTTGCTGCTGTGCCACTGCTGCAAAATGGAGTACCCATGGCCTGGGTTATGGAGTGGGAGTTGGAGTTTTCCACTAGGTTTCTGTTGTGTTTTCCTTCTCTAAGTCTTTTGGTCAAAGAATGCAGGGTTTCCCCCGCTTTATACATATGGGCTCTTCTGGGTTGTAGGCCTCTCTAGAGCCCAGTCTGGAGGTATACAGGAGATATAAAGAAAACCCAAGGGATTCACCACATTGTCTGTTGCTTAAGGCTTGAGGTTCCTAGCAAATATACCTACTTCTTTCTAGCTTTCAGAGTTCTGGCATTGAAGTTTTATGGGTAATTATCAGGGAATTTAGTTGTATTTAGATTGAAAAGCAGGAAAAACTGAGTCGATGCCATCTTTTTCTAGAATCAAATGGCATTTTTGGTTGTATTTTTAATTTTTAATCTTTGCTTCTTAAGAATATGAATCAGTATTAATATTACCCAGCCATTCTAATTTTTCTTTGATATTTGAAGGTTGAGGGTTAACAGAACATACGTGTGTGTGTGTATGTATTCTTTTTACATATATGTATTCTTTGTATACACATATATGTTACATATCTCTATATCTGTATACTGTATATATTTCTGTTCTGTATACTGTATATATCTATATCTGTTATATCTATATATGTGTTTGTATATGTATAAATATGTGCTCATCTGGCTTCTCTGTTTACTGACTCTCAATATAAAGATTGAATCTCATAATTTCCCTAAGGTTACTTCATTATTTAAGCTGTGCATAGATTTATTCAAATCTTGAATAAATTGACTGTATCAGTAAAATTGTGAATATTCTGTGTTTGAAGATTCCTGTCATTTCAAAACTTAAGAGCTTGGACTAAATATATATTGCAGTTCATTAATTTAATAAACTACAACTTTTAAAGTACATACCCATGTATTTTAATTACAGATCTTTGATTATAAACTTAATGATCTGTGACTCTTCTGAAAACTATTTCTAATTAAATTGTTGATGAATTTTAAAACACATTTGGTACTTTTTGAAAGCACATATTATTTTAAAATTTTAAATATCTTCATATAATTTCTTCTAGATGAGGCCCGTGAAGTTCATCAGAAAATTTTGGCAACTGATGTTGGTTCTAAAAATACACCTGACTCAAAGAAAATGTCAAGTAAAAAACTAAAACATCATCACAATGAAGCTGATGAGGAATTTTATTTATCTGTTGGCTCACCTTCTATTCTTTTGGATGCAAAAACATCTGTATCGCAAAATGCTATTTCACCTATTACCCAAAAGACAGAGACCTACACTTTTGAAAATTCAGTAAATATACTGTCCTCAAATACTGAGATTTCTACTAAGAGTAAAAAAGGGTAACTTTTATTTATTTAAATAATATCAATCCTACTTTTATATTAAAAAGTGCATAATTTAACCATTCTTTTTTATTTTTTTCTATTGACAAATACAAAACAAGTTTTCTCAGCAATTTTCCTATATATTTTATATGAGAGATTGCAAATCAGCTTTTATAAATTTTAAACAAGGTCCCAGAGGAAATTTTTGTAAGTGGTCTGTGTTGTCACTATAAGGGAGTTCAGGAAAACTCATAACTCAACAAACTGTGGGAGCATTCATTTTGCCTTCTTTTTAACCTTTTAGGTTAAACTTTGAAGATAAAGATATTTTGGAGCAAGTAGAAATAGAGAATAAAGTATCAGATGTAGAGGATGAAGTATCAGAAAGACCACAAGATAGCAAAGCGTCAGGAACATCTCAGAAAATAATGCAAGATTCAGAATATGAAATTCAACCACAAGCTAAAAAGAGTTTTTCAACATTATTTTTAGAAACTTTAAAAAGAAAAAGTGAATCCAGGTGAGTTATTATGAAATTGTCTTTTGAGGCATATTTTCTTTCATATTTTATGAACAGTTTCTAAGGATTCTTAATGCTACTTAGCTGGAAGTGACTCTTAATTGACAAAATGTTAATTGAAATTATGCTTAACCTGTAAGGAGAGTGTAGTTTCTTATCAGTAAATCATCCCCAAACCCTCTTTTAATAGGTACTAATTAGATGTGACAGAAAATAAGTTTATTCAGCTTTCATTGCTTCTGCTCATGAGCACTTTCTAGTTTGTATGATATTAAAAAAATGAAGCAGTATTTAGAAATAAAATTATTTCAGGGTGCCTGTATTTCACTATTAAGGTTATAAATCTTTTTTCAGTTTCTTCTGATTGTGTCAATAAAAGGATAGTTACAAAATAAATTATAATCTGTTTTTCCCTACTTAAAAAGCTTCAGTGGTTCTACAATGTCAAAACTGATTCTTAACTGGCTGCACATTAATTAACTAGAATTAATGGCAGTAGGGTAAGAACCATTGGTCTATAGGATAAACTTCAGGTTTGTCAGCTGGTACTTAAGGCCATCACCTAGTTAACTGTTTCTACCAGCTTGGTCATTTGCAGTTGTTCCTGCTTTGTTACACCTTCTTCCTTTGTCATATACCAATCTCCATTTTCTTTTGTGAGGGTACTAATTCCATTCATGTCCACTTCAGCCTAATAACCTAACTACCTGCTAAAGGCCCCACCCTAAAATACTATCACATTGGGGGTTAGGTTTTAATTTATGAATTTTGGAGGGTTATTATCCTTTGAATAATTTCTTCCTTCTCTGGAAAGCTTTCCCAACTAATTGGAATAGGTGCTCTTTAATCCAGTTCACTTACCTTTCTACATACACTCCATTTCTATACCATGATTATAATATTGAAACATCTGCAAATGTGTGTGAATTATTCAACTTTGGAATGAATTTTTATATAATATAATTTGGTATATAATTTATAAGTATTTTCTTAGAATATTAAGAGTTGAAGGTGTCTGAGAAATAATCTTGTTTTGGCTCTTACAATGTTGTGATTTATAAGCAATATATAATTGGTCATTCAGATGACCGGAATATATTTGTCATATTTGTTTGGTCTTCATCCACAATTCCTGGCTCACAACCCCCAGAACTCTTGGAATTTTCTAAGTGTTGAGAGTGTAGAAAGGTGTCTTCCGTTACATAAATGAAGTGACTTTTCGAAAGCATTTGTAGGAATGGGGGGCTGGCTACCAATGGAACCAATCATGTGATTAGTGTTGGAATTTTTTAGTCCTACCCCAGACCTCCAGAGAGGAGAGAGGGGCTGGGCTGGAGGTTGAGCCAATCTGTCAAAGACCAGTGATTTAATCAATCATGACTACTAAGAAAACTTCCATTAAAAACCCAGAGGACGGGTTTGAAGAGCTTCCGGGTTGGTGAACACTTGGAGATGTGGCAAGCGTGGAATGCTTTCCCATATATTTTGTCCTATTCATCTCTTCCATGTGGCTGTTGCTCAGTTATATCCTATTACAAAAACAGTGATCTAGTAAGTAACATGTTCCCATGAGTTTTGTGAGCTGTTTTAGCAAATTAATCAAACCTAAGGAGGGATTTGTAGAAACCTCTCATTTTCAGCCCCTTGGTTGGAAGTACAGGTGACAGTCTGGACTTGGAATTTGCATTCTGACTTGGAGGAGATAGTTGAGAACCTCCAGTGTGTAACTAGTCAGTCAGAAGCAAGAGTCTGGGCTTTGGTTGGCACCTGAAGCGTATGTATATGTGGGGACAGTTTTGTAGGACTGAACCCATAATCTGTGGAATCTGACACTGTCTCTGGGTCGATGAGGTCAGAATTCAGTTGAATTCTCAGACACTCCAGGTGTCGGGGAATTGTTTGTTGGTGTTGGGGAAAGACTCCTCCCTCCCCCACTGCTTGTTGGAATTGGGTCTAGAAACTCAATTTAGGTGTGAAGAAATTTAGGCTCCAAAAGACACCTATATAAACATAATTTTTTTGTGTGTGTAATTTATATTATAATGTTATTTAAAAATATTTAATATATAACATAATAATGGCATGCAGTTTTGGACTGTCAGTATATTTGGGCTATATTTACACATCTGGATTTCAACTCTTTAATAAATATATAATGGGTGAGGGACATCAAATTAGTTGATATGTAGGTTTCTTTCAGCTCTAAATTTCTGTGCTCCCATTAGTGTAATACATGAGTGTGATCAGATGTTATAGAAATGTGAAAGGGGGGACGGATTTTTAAGGGTAAAGGAAAATTGAGGAGACATGTGAACTGCTCTTTAAAAGATATGTGGATTTTATTCACTATTCGATTATTTTATTTTCTTCCCTAAGTAAAATAAAGGTAAAAGCTTTATTTTTTTGAGCTATTAATTATTGTGACGTCTTTTTTTAGTCCTGTTGTTAGGCATATAGCAACTGCTCCACCTCATTCATCTCCTGCAAATGATACGAAGTTGTTAGAGGATGAATTTATAATTGATGAATCAGATAGAGGTTTTGCCAGTCGATCTTGGATTTCTATACCAAGGAAGCCTGTTCCTCAGAAACAACACACAGTATCCCCTACTGACAGCACCACACTGCATCAAAATAAGAAGTCAAGAGAAAAACATCGCAGTGTATCACCTACGACTTTGACAAGTGACAAACATTTCGGCAAAGCTCACCCAGTAGAGAAATCTCTGCTTTCTGAACAAAAAAATCTGGGTAGGAATTGTGCTTTGACAGACGAAATGGAAAGTAATTGTAGATTTACAAAATATGAAATGTATTCTAAGAATGCAGAAAAGTCATCTGGAAGCAAAAGGACTATAAAAGAAAAACAGAAAAGAAAATTTGAGGGCAATGTAGTTGAAGTACAGGTTGATGTGGAACAGTCTAAAGATAAGAATATAAATATGTCACATATTGCCCAAGACAAGTCACAAAGAGATTCAGACAGAAATATGCAAGAGTGTGAAGAGATGAAAAATGTTCACATTTTCAAAAAACAGATGCCACCTATGGGTAAGTGTTTATGTTAAATATAACTGTGAACATTATTCTACTACTTTATGTTTTTGTAATATTCCTGTTTAGCTTTGATTAGTAGGCAGAATAAACCTAAATTTACACAGAGCCTCAAAAGCCTGTAGACTCTTCTGTGGGATCTCTTTATTTTACATATGATACAATTCCAAGTCCTTTGATTTTTGGTGTATGTGTGTAACTTCTAACATGGCAAGTACATATAAAGGGAGAAGTGAAAGGGGAAGACTAATAAACCAGGTAGTTAAAAGCACTCAAATAAGACAGCATCATATCTTCTTGAGATTTATTTAAATATAAATTGGGAAAGAAAAATCCAGGATGGTGCGGAGCTATTTCTTATAGGATAAAAATCCATACTGTTCTATGCTATCATTTAGTCATTTCTCTAACAGTCATTAAATACCAGAAACAGTATTAAATACTGAAATAACAAAGATTACTAAGACACAGTTTTCACCATTAAAAAAGGATCAGTCTGGTGGGGTCTCTAGATCAACAGATACATTCACAGGATGATAAAGGGAAACACAGACAACAGTGATCTGACTAATACCTCAATAGATCTTTTTATCTTGGGTCACTGTATCCTTGAGCATCCAATTTGGGACACGTGAGCATAAGAGAGGATGTCAAAAGACAGTAAGCATAAACTGGGATTGTCCCCCACAAATGTGGGGTGTGACCACCCTCCTTATGTCATTATTATACAGTGATTGAGGTTTGTAATGATGACACTTCATGAAGAATAGATCAATTTATGTTTTTTTTGTACCACTTTTTAAGTAATAGAGAAAAAAGGCAGTTATTCTTCTAGAAAAAATTTTTCTCCAGAGTAGTCAGTAGAATAGAAAACACATATCCAATGTATTAGGCACTTTATGTGTATATAATATAGTTTAATCTTTCTTGACAATCCTATAAGGAGATGTCACTCAAAGGAGGTTAAAAAATACTGGCCCAGGATCTGTCCCATCCAAGGGCCCATATTTTTTTAAGCGCCATCAAGAAGTTGTAAAATAGTGAAAATGTCTTTGATACTCAAATTGGAAAAACTGTTAGCTAACCAGAAAACTCCCTTGACCAGAATTGTATATGTGCCTGAAGGTTCTAGATGACTATGCAATATTGCTCAGAGGGGAGAAAGTTCATATTAAAGTATAATATTTAAGCTAGTATTTATAAAAACAAATTCTACCTTAATGTAGTTATTACCTAATTATTCATTAGTTTAGCTTTCTTTTTGTGTATTCTATATCACAGACTTTATACCACCTGAAATAATAGTCGCCTGATTTCAATTTTTTGTGTGTGTGCTTTTGTATATTTGAGAAAAACTGCTCAAGAAAGGGAAAAAAGCAAATTTTTCTATTTTGTAGATCTCTTTTGTAAACGTTAGGCATGTCCCATATTTTTATTGGAATTGTTAATTTTTTGCTTCCTTCAATTTCTAATTAGTAGTTGGCCATTTTAAGAAACTACAACATAAAGAATCTGACTAAATTGAGGGTGATTGTTACATATAAGAAAGTTTGTTTCTTGCTAGTCCCTTAAGTAGAATATTAAGCCACAAATTTGAAGGCACAAAATTTTGATATATCCAAAATTTCCTAGGTTTATTGAGTACCTGCTATATTTTCCACACTAGTTTTCATGTGTATTAAGTTCCTTTTGATCTAGATTGGTTCGGGAAATATAACATTCTGATTAACTACCATACCAATTGTATTAATTTTTCTATTGCTGTCATAATAAATTACTATACACTTAGTGGCTTAAAACAACATGCATTTATTATCTTGAAGTACTGTGGGTCAGAAGTCTGAAGTGGATCTCACAAGGCTAAAATCAAGGTGTTGACAATGTTGCATCTTTTTCTCGTGGCTCTAGCAGCAAATCTGTGCCTTTTCAGCCTCTTGAAGTCATCTATATATCTTGAATCATGGCTCTCCTCTTGAATCTTCAAAGCTAGTAATGCCAGCCTTCTCACATTTTAGATTTCTCTTCTTCCGTTGTCCTATCTCTCTCTCTAACCACTGCTTTTAAGGGCACATGTAATGAGATTGGGTCAAGATGGATAATCCAATATTATCACCCTATTTTAAGGTTTTATAACCTCAATCACATATGCAGTCTCTTAAAAGATAACATTTTCACAGATTTTGTGGATTAAGGTGACCATTATTCTGCCAACCATATCAGTTTTCAAAGACTAATAATATGAAGATAATTTAACTCCAAATACATTTTTATTCTGATGATAATTTGTCTTTAATTCAAAAGACATTTCGACACTTATTGTCTTGATGATAGCCATCGTAACTGGTGGTGATATCTCATTGTGATTTTTATTTGCATTTCTCTGATGAATCTTGAGATTATTATGCTAAATGAAATAAGTCAGACAGAAAAAATTGAGAACCGTATGATTTTACTGATATGTAGGATATAAAACTGAAAACAACAAAGGAAAAAGACAAACAAATAAACAAAAATGCATAGACACAGACAATAGTGGTTACCAGAGGGTAAGGGGAGAAAGCCGTGGTAGATGAGGGTAAATGGGATCAAATATAATATCTGATGATAGGAGAACTGACTGGGTAGTGAACACACAATGTGATGTATAGATGATGCCTTACAGCATTATACACCTGAAACCTATGTAACTTTACTAATCAGTGTCACCCCAATAAACTGTAATTAAAAAAAAAAAAGACACCTTGACAAACTTGTATTGTCTAAACTGATGACTTTTATTGACAATTGATTTTTCTACTTTTGATGCCTCACAGGCTTCTCAAACTGAACATATTGGAAACTAAATTCCTCCAGTAGGATATTCTTCTTCCTCTAGTTTTCCTGTCTTCATAAATGGAGCCATAATAAATCTTAATAGCTCAAGAAGGAAACCATATCATCTTTAACTGTTTCCTTTACCTAGCAACCCATAGGAAGCCAGTCTTTTGACTTCTTCCTAAGTAGTTTTCAGATCTGATACTTCTTTCTTTCTGCTGCTCCCCTTGGCCAACCTACGGTCACTTATTTCTTAGATTTTTGTAGCAATTTATATGCATATTCTCTGGCCCCTCTCTACCTCTTAAGATTTATTTCCCGGATTGCTTTATAATGAATATCTTCCAGTTTCATAAACAGACGACTTTCTCAACTGTGGGCCTTTTAATGTGCTGTTCCTTTTGCTTAGGAAATTTTTCTTAAATGTACCCTGTTCCCTCCTAAGCTTTGTACTCAGTTTAAATATCACTTTCCTGGATTATTACCCTACTGCCCAATATGTTTCTATATATGCTTCCTTTTTATTTTATCAAACATAATTACTTGCTGAATTTCTGATTTTCCTTCTATAGTCTAGACTTAAATTTCCATGAGAACAGGGGTTATATCTGTCCTTTTCCTAAAATATCCCCCAGATCTTAACCTTAAGTTATCATATCTTTGGGTCATTGAAATACATTATCATCAGTAACAGAAATATTACTCTGTTTTGGATGAATAATTTTTCTGTGTTTATTAGAACCTGCCCCACCCTCAGAATCACTTCTTTACATGTAAATATGTAAAATTTTCTACAGTAGTAAAAATTGATCACTTGTAAGTCAGCTCTTTTTCTAGCTACTTGCCTAATTTATGACATGTCCCCTCATTTGTTAGTCAACTCTATTCATATTACCAACTGTTCATGTATCAGTTGTATCTTTTGTATGTGTTCTTGTTTATTAGTTTTCTAAATTCTTTGTCATTCAATTTCCAACTTTTGCTGATCCTGAACTGGTTTCTGAAATAATGTTCTTCAGTGGTTTGTTTTTGATTTTGTGTGATATTCTTTATCACTGTCCAAGTGAATCTTTGGTGATAGCATTTTTTTTTTTTGAACTGGGGAATTGGGGAAGGGGAACAGTGTTGGGGAATTGGGGGGTAAGAGGGGGGACCAGCCAAGTTGTTCTTCAATCTTCGTTGTTCTTCAAGCTTCCCGTCGGCAGCTCGTGGCCTCTAATCTCAAGGTGCTGTGTTCAATCTTAGTTGCGGGCGGGCGTAGCCGCCATCCCATGTGGGAGTCGAACCCTGCAGCCTTGTTAAGAACGCATGCCCTATCCACTGAGCCCTCCGGGTGGCAGCTCAACTCAAGGCGCCAAGTTCAATCTCCAGTTACAGGTGGTTCTAGACCACCATTGAACAGGCAATCTTGTTGTTACACCAGTTGAGTCATCCTTCCACCTGTTGGCAGCTCATCGACAGCTCAGCTCGGGCGCAGTATTCACTGGCCCATGTGGGAATCAAACCAGCGGACCTGTTGCTCAGAGCACACGCTCTAAGTCATCTCTAAACCAACTGAGCCACTCGGCCGGCGCTGGGGATAGCATTTTTTGTCCTTCAGATTCTTTTCCCCCTCAATTGTTGTTCACATTATTATTACTTTTTTTAAATTGATTCATGAACATGGGCAATAATCTCTCATCATGAGCACCTCTCATTTGTTAGAGCACTTCCTGAGGATGCTTTGACAAGCATAAAGGAAAGGGGAAAAGTAGGGGAGATATAAGAAAAGGAGTTGGAGAAGAGAACTGAGAATGGAGAAAAAGGGGGCAGGAAAATGAAATTCTTCAATGAGGATTCTTTCAGCTGGGCAGATAATTTCTTAAACTACGAATCAGTGGCAGCCATGTTGAAAGTTCTATATATTTGCTTTTGTGTTTTGTAAATGATCCTTTATTGTTTCTACTTCTACTCCCTAAAAGATCTTTACTGTTGAATTTTTACTTTGTATGTTGTGGCTCTTCCAGTATCTCCCATTGTCATTATTTATTTCACTATTGTTTATATTATTAAACACGATATTGGTAAAGTAGGTTCTTTCCTTTATCATCAACTTTTTGGTGCCTTGTTCACTGTCATTAAGGCTAATATTTTTTCTTACCTCTTTTATAAGCATGTATCATTCTCTTTATTCCAAATTCGGAGTACAGTAAAACCTTGGATTGCAAGTAACTTGGTTTGCAAATGTTCTGCAAGACGAGCAGACATTTCTAATACATTTTAATGTTGGTAAACAAGGCGATGTCTTTCAGTATGAGTAGTTTGTTTCTGGAACGAATTATGCTCGCAAACCAACGTATTACTGTATTTCTAAATCCTATAACTTATCAAAGTAGAATCAGAGAGACACTGCTGTAAGGGATCTTGACATAATTTGGCTCATTTCTTCCTCTATCTCTCTACTCCCCAGTAAGGTTTAACTGAGGGAATGAACAGTGTTTTCAAACTTGCATGTGCACTTGAATTCCTGTGGGTCTTGTTAAAATACTGATTGATAAACTGACTCAGTAGGTGTGAGGTGGGACCCAAGATTCTATATTTCTAAACAATCTTTCCCAGATGATGGTGATATAACTGTTTTCCTTCTTTTTATTCTATATAGTTTAATAACTAATTCTGTGGTTATATGTAATACCTGCTCTGTTGGTCTTACATACTTTTATACAGTTTATTTACTCTATATATTTTTACTTGATATAATTTTAATTCCTTCTTTGGGATATAATAATCTTTGTCTCAGCTTAATAAATGCTGATTTCTTAATTTATTTGATCAAGGAAATTTTCCATTTTGTCTACTAACATTTAATGTTTTGAATCTATTCCTGAAAAAGTGAAATTCTCTATTGTTAAACTCATTTCATTTTGGTGGTTGTGCCTATCTCAGCTGCAATATTTATATTGAAATAGTCTGTATTTCCCTGATTTCTCCTCCTTCCTGGTTGTTAGTCACAAAAATAAAACTAGAATTTATCTATTCCTTCTGTTAGATTCTTTTTTTACCCATTTGCCTTTGAGGAAAATGAATTACTGTTGATGCCAAACCTTTTCAATTAACTATTTAACTTGCCATAGTCATTGCTTCTATTCATCCTATTTCCTCTTTTTAAAATTCTGTTTACAACCTTTCCTTTATATAGGAAAGATCTCTTTATTGAAAACACACTTTAAGTCTCCTCTTCCAAAAACTAGGTTAATAGAAATCATGAATTTAAAACATAAAAGCAGTAGTTAACTCTCTTTCATTGGGACATTGGTAAGTAGTCGGATGGTATCATATATTTCATTTTTCCTCAGAATATGTTTATTTATTTTTGGCTCAGCCATGTATTGTCAATTTTCAAGCAATGTGGAAAGTTTGCATTTAATTGGCAGAAAGTTAGAGATCTTATTGAGAACACGTAACTTTTAAACAATAGAGATGACAAGAAGCAGGATAAATTGAAGAAGTTCCTATAATTGAGAGTTTTTTTAAAAAATTAAGTGTCTGAAAACACTTTGGTTCAATCAGTACATTATGAATTGTTTTTATGGTTTTCTTTAATTTAGGAAATAAGAAAAGTAGCACCAATGTTCTTCATACAAATAATAGGAAAAAAAATAGGGAACGTGAAAAGAAGGACTTTTCAGGTGGGTCCAAGAAGAACGAACTTGTACCTGAAGAAGTGACTTCAACTGTCATGAGAAGTCGAAGAATTTCCAGGCGTCCATCTAATTGGTGGGTGGTAAAATCAGAGCAGAGTAAGTATTTTCATTTAAATTATGTTATTTGGGAGCTCCCAAAAAATCACCCTGTAACAGGCTTTATGTTGACTTCTCCAGAAAAAAACTATTTAGGACGGAGTTAAATTGGGTCATTGATAATAATGTTAAATCAGTTAATTATAAATATATTTATTGAGGCTCTCATATACAGTATTCTAGATATAGGGATATAGCTATGGAAAAACAAAACAAAAAGCAAAAAATTTTTGCTCTCTGCGGACTTAAATTCTAATGGGGAAGACCAACAATATGATATATAATTCATGAAGTGACAGGTAATAAAAACAAAACAGATAAAGGATAGAGATGGGAAGTAGATGGCAGAGGTGGAGATGGATAAGAGGACAGAGCAGAATACTGTTTTATAAAAGATGGTGATGAGAGCGCATTATGATCTTTCAGGGCGCATATGTGATGAGGGAGCCATACAAATAACTAGACCAATGGAACAGTGTTTGTATAGGTGCTAATAGGGCATGCTTGGTGTTTGAGGAACATCAAGAAGGCCAGAATGGTTGAAGAAGACTAAGCCAGGGGAGGTAAAGTCAGAGGCAGGCTGTGATAGAGTTTAGATGAAGTGTATTGGGAAGCTACTGGAACATTTTAAGCACTAAAGTAACTTGGCAGACTTTCTTTTAAAAGGATTCTTATTGCTGTGTAGAGAGGAAACTAGGGCTAGGCAAAAATGGAAGCATGGACACTAGATTGGAGGAGAGAAGAAACTAAAAGTGGTTGGATTCATGATATTTTTGGAGGGTAACACAAGAGGTACTAATAGATTGGAGTTAAAGAGGAGGAGTCTAGGATGACTCAGGGTTTTTTTGCCCAAACAAGTAGAATGGATCTCAGTTATTTACTGAGATGAGTAAAGGTGTGAGAGAAGCAGATTTGGGAAGGATATCAAGATTTCAGATTTTAATATACTTGTAGGTATAACATTACAATATACATAGAAGAATGGTGGGCAGATCCAGAGAGGGTGGTTTTGGATGCTTGTGATAAATTTGAAGGTTTTTGTACATGTATCAAAAAATGAAAGAACACATAGTTTATGAAGGTAATTTGAAAATGGATGTAGCTTATGAGATTAATGTGTGTGTATGTATGTATATATCCATATACACACACACACACACACACACACACACACACACACACACATATAAATAAATCATGTTAGTATTTCAGTGAGCCAGATAACCTGAATAAACGTTATGCTAACTTTAGGTTTATTATTGAATCTTTCAGGTCTTGCTTATAATAACATTTCTTCAATAACAGATGAATTGTCAGTGTATCACATCAGTAGACAAAAAGCTGCTGAAAAAAAAAATCAATCATCTAAGAATACTGAGAAAAAGACTGTTCCATTTAAAGGGAAGAAGAGAGCTAATCCAGGCAGCTCAAGAACACAGAAGATTGTAAATGCAAAAGATTCTAGAGGAAGTACTGACCATCATGAAATTTCTGGTTGTTCCCAGAATGAGTCATTGGAATGTGATGAGAAAGACATGGATAAGAAGAAAAGTCTTGATCATTCTGGGTAATGTTAATTATGTGTACGACGTAGTTATTTTTGTGTTCGGCATTTAATAGTTTCTCTATGTTGTTTAATCATTTATAGAAAGGCAGTTTAGTATAAAGGTCTCTGCAGCCTGACAGACCTGGTATTCACGCTCTGCTATTAGCTGGATGATACCCCAGGCAATTCAGTACTCTGAATTTGTTTCCTCATATTAAAATTGGGAGTAATATATGGCACATGGGATGTGAGTGATAAATTTAATAAGGCAAATATTATTGCCTGAGAGTTGCTTTCTATTTTTTTACTGTGGTAAAAACACATAACGTAAAATTTACCATCTTAATCATTTGTAAGTATACACTTTAATTTGCTTCCTTTTAAGTGAGGTTAATGTGATTTTAATAATTAGGAATACATCATAATACATCTCTTCCTAAGATGATAGTAGTTAATGTATTTTGAGTTCTTATACACTGAGTACTTGCTAGGTACTTTCAGTGAATTCTTTTATCAGTCTTAACAATTTAGTGAGTTAAGTATTGTTCTTAATGCTGAATTTTTGCTTTTTTTTTTTTTTTTTTTTTTTAAAGATTTTATTGGGGAATTGGCGGAGGGGAACAGCGTTGGGGAATCGGGGAAGGGGAACAGACAAGTTGCTGTCTTTTTGTTCTTCAGTCTAGTTGCAGAGGATGTTGCTTCACTGGCCCTTGTTGGTATCGTCATTGCGTTCTTCCCGGATGAGGCAGATCAGTCGCTGGCCTCTGGATGTCGCTCACCGCGGCTATTGGCCGCTCACGCTGGCTGCGGGCCACTCACTGTAGCCTATGGCAGCCCACTGCAGCAGGGGCTGCAGCCCACACCATCACAGGGGCTCGCACAGCCCAGCTCCAGGTGGAGCTGTTGTTAGCTGTAGAGGGCAGTGTCACTGGCCCTCATGTGGGATCCGAACCTGGGCCGCTGGCATCCCAAAACCAGCGCTTAACCAATGCGCCACTCGGCCGGCCCTGAATTTTTGCTTTTGATATAGAATGCATTTTTGCTTATGATATAGAAAGCATTTTTGCCTTCATTCATTTAACAAATACTAAGTATGTGTGAACCTGTAAGGTGTTTGGGAGGTACCGAAATGAATGACGGAGTGTCCAAGTATATTAGTGTATATCATTATGGTACTAAAAGATACCCCATACACATTCTATTTAACTTTTTCAAGCCATACCATTCTCATATCTTCTTTCTCATTCAGTTTCTTTTAATAGAATATTTCAGGTATGCAAAAAAAACCCAAAAAACCAAAAGAAAAAAACACCTGATTCCCCATGACCTCACTTAAGAAGCAAAACATTATAGTGACCATTGGAATCCCATATGTACCTTTGCTGAGCCCATTCCTAGTTTATTAAGTGCTTTTATCAAGAGGGGTTGTATTTTGTTAAATATTTTTTCGCATCTACTGAGATGATTATGTGGTTTTTGTTTGTGATGGATATGATGTATTACATCAGTTGTTTTTCGGATGTTAAACCGAACTTCATCTCTGGTATAATTCCCATTTGGTCACAATATATGATTCTATTTATATGTTGCTAGTTTGGTTTGCCAGTATTTTGTTGAATTTTTGTGGTCTATAGTTTTCTTCTGATATCTTTGTTGAATTTTAGCATCAGGATAATACTAAAAGTGAGTTGGGAAGTACTCTTCTGTTTTTTGAAAGTTTGTGAAGAATTCATATTCTTTCAGTGCTTGATAGAATTCAGCAGGGAAACCATCCGGGCTGGGGCTTCTCTTTCTAGGCTGTTTTCTGATTACTGATTCATTCTCTTGTTATAGGTCTTTTGAGATTGTTTACTTCCTCTTGAGTCAGTTTTGGTAATTTATGTGTTTCTAGGAATTTGTTCTTTTCATCTAGGTTATTCAATTTGTTGACATATGATTGTTCATAGTATTCTCTTACAATCCCTTTTATTTCTTTTGATTGTGATGGTAGGACGTAGAGGGACAGTAGAACCTCCAGGAATAAACTGTCAAAGAATTTCAGAAGTTTGCATGCTCTTTAGTTATGCTGCATGCAAATTGTTTTCTCACTATGATAAAAATAGATTGGTAAACTGAGTCAAGAAACAAAAGGGCCCGCCGAGTGGCACAGTGGTTAAGCGCTGGCTTAAGAAGCCAGCGGCCCCGGTTCGGGTCCCACATATGAGAGCCAGTGACACTGCCCTCAAAAAAAAAGAAACAAATTAAAACATAAGACTTTTAAGAGAATGGTAAGAGAACAGAGGAAATCATGCAGTCTAGGAAAATAGTGTATCTTGTTTGCATATACTGGGGGTAAACTATGTATAATTAACTGGTAGCTACCAAAGAGATGAGACTGGGCCCTTATGAACACCCTACTATTCCCCAATAGGCTGTTTAGGGGTATCAGAGAAAGCAAATTCAGTTATTTGTGGATTTTCCTAAAAACTAACGCAGATTAACTATGGCATACATCATAAGCTGCCTGTCAATAATGTGTCCCAGTGTCCTGTCATCACTTCTATCCTAGGCCAGGTCTGTACCATTTCTCTTATCAGAATTTTTCAAATTAGAACTCTTGGTGGGTCCTAGAATTAAATTTCCTTCCTGGACTAGTTGTTAAGTCCTAGGACCTGAATAGGGTTAACTGATACTTGTTAATAAGATTATATTGTTTACCCACCTGTGTATTGTGTCTGGAAGAAATATTTTATGAAGAAATGTAAACAATTATAAACTTCATTTTTATAGAGTTACAGGAAGCCCAAAAGATGAGGAGAATATTGTGACTGCACAAACTGTACATTTAAAGCGTCAGACCAGGAGATATCCAGGCAAGACACCAGAAGAGTCTGATTCGGATTCTGGGGAGCCTAAGACTTTAGTTTTGGAAGGAAGGTATGCATGTGTTCTAAGGATAATGGGATTTACTCACTATGTTAATTACTCATTACTGTATAACAAATTACCCCAAAGCTTAATAGTGGCTTGCAAACATTTATTAGTTCATAGTTTCTGTGGATCAGAAATCTGGGAGAGCCTTAGCTGGTTAGTTTGGCTCAAAGATTCTCATCAGGTATTGCATTCAAGATATCTATCTGGTTTGCAGTCCTTTGAAAGCTTGACTGGAACCAGAGGATTTACTTACAAGGTGGCTCTCTCTCTCACATGGCTGTTAGTTGGAGGCCCGAGTTCCTTATAATGTGGCCCTCTCCATAGGGCTGTTCAATATGGCAGCTGGTTCCTCACAAAGCAAGTGATCTAAGAGAAGGTGACTACAGTGGATGTCATAGTGCCTTTTAATGACCTGGTTTCTGAAGTTGCACACTGTCACTTCCACTTCATTTGTTAGAAACAAGCCACTAAGTCCCGACCACATTTTTGGAGCGGGCAATTAGACCCTCTTGAAAGGAGCAATATCTAAGAATTTGTGGATGTATGTTTAAAGCAAATTAACCTACACTCAGTGAGCAAACAAAATTAACCTAGTTTTATAATACCTAGTTTTATAACATGTGCGCGCACACACATTCTCACACTCTTAAAAAATGGAGGAATGGTAAATTATAGTAGAGTCTCACACTTTTAATGGATAGCTAAGATTTCTTTGCCCACTCTTTAGTGAATTATGACTACTAGACTTATAATTGGTTCATAATAGGAAGAAAGGGATTAGGACTGAGATAAACTGAATCACCTCTGAACAGTTTCTGGACTATATGTATTTTAAGGTCCATTTGATTGTGTTAGTTATATTTTTATTTATTTATTTAAATTAAGCTGATTTCTATCTAATTTTATTTCTTATAACTTGATTTTTATTAAAGAATTTTTTTGATTTGACTTAAATTCATAACTGATCCATAAATTAGTTTAAAACGTTCTCAAATTCCATTTTTATTATGTTTGACAGTGAGTTATAGAATTAAATTGTATATTCTTTATTTTATGCAGCAAGTAAGTATATTCTTAGTACCTATAACATTGCTATTGATTTTATAAGAAAGAAAACCTTTGTCAGTTTTGGAAAAAAATGACCATTGAGATATATGTATTATAAAAGCACAAATTTTATGGTTTCCTTTTTTTTCGTAAGTGGACCTTTTAGGCTCCAGAATTGCTTAATGTCTGGAAAAAATAATTCTGATGTAGATGATGAGGAAGTTCACCAAAGTTCAGGTAAGTTATTGTTTATTTTCCACTGTCTTGATGTTTATGTCATTGTGCATATGGAGTTAGGCATGCTATGTTTTATTTAAATTATAACCAATGGCAAATGTGTATTGAGTACTTACTCTTAAGAGCTGAACTATATTAGAGATTTGTAAAGCCTTATACCTACGTCAGAGAGGGAGGAGAGAGACAGAGAAAGAATGAGAGAGATGAACGAAAATCCTTTCTTTGAAGTAGGACATAATGAAATAATTGGCAGTTAAGATATCTACTCCATTGTATAAATATGTTGGTAAGGGTATAAATGAGGCAAGATTAGTCATGTATTTATTAGTGGAACTGAGTGATGGTTGTATCAGGTTCATTATACTATTTTCTCTATTTTGAATATGTTTGAAATGATCCATAATAAAGTTTTAAAAATGCATCTTCATGGAGAGTTTTATAATTTTCTTTTTCTTTGTTTTCTTTTTGAGGGCAGTGTCACTGGCCCTCATATGTGGGACCCGAACCAGGGCCGCTGGCTTCCCAAGCCCGCGCTTAACCACCCTGCCACTCGGCCGGCCCGAGAGTGTTATAATTTTTTTATGCCCCTAAAGAATGTATGCTTGAAATATAATCTGTTGTAATGTTTTGTTTTCTGAATTCACTAATTCCTTTTTCTTTTAAATTCTTTTTTTCTTCCTGTGTTTAGATGTGTTTTTCTTTTCTAAGCTGAATGCTTTCTATATTTATTTTTCTACATTTTATCTGGTAAAAAAAGGCAGTGAATTTTCCTGAGTATAGTTTTGGCTTAATTTTATAGGTTTTTTTTTTTAACGCAGTTTCCTCTTGTAGTATACTCTAAATTGTAGTGCTTTTTCCCAGGAGTTATTTAGGAGTACATCAGTCAAGAACCTAATCTCCAGAACCAAGAACCTAGAATTGAAGCCAGCTCTATCACTTATTAGCTATATTATCTTGAGTAAGAAATTCCAGTGTTCTTAGCTTTAGCTTCCTTATCTATAAAATGGTGATATAAATTTCAATCCCAGATCAATATAAGGATAAATAATTCCTTAGTTTAATACCTGGTATATGTTAAATGTGTAATGTTGGCTGTTATTTTACGATATTGTGTTTTGTTTTGCTCCATGTTATTTTTTCTAGTTTCATTGTTCTAGGGAACTTTGGCCTGTATTATTTATTCTTTGCACTTATTAAGGTTTTCTTTGTGTTCTAAAGTATGCGTAGAACACCTAAAATTCATGGAAGAATTTTGTAATTGTTCCATGGGTCCTTGAAAAAGAGGGAAGTATTTTTTGTTTATAGATATATATTTTAAAATATATATCCTCTCATTATTTTGTTGATAATATAAATGGATATATGTTTTGGAATATACTTTGAGTATTTATGGAAATTAGAGATTTTTATGGAATATTAATGGAATACTTACTATGTATTCTTCTAGGAGCTAGGGATATGATAGTGACCAAAACTGACAAAAAATGTCTGCCCTCATGGAGCTTAATTTCTGGGGGGCTACGATGTAAGACAATAAAAAGAGAGAGCAGAACTTATGCTTTGTTGGATATTGAGAGTAGAAAAATAAAGCAGACATTTTTTAGGGTGAGAAATGGGGGCTATATTTTTAGGTATATGGGCCTCACTGAGGAAATGAACATTTGAGCAAAGATATGAAAGAGATGAGAGTGCAAATTCTGCAGCTGTATGGGAAATCAGTTCAAGAAGGGAATTAGATCCCATCTCTCGATAAATAACATTTGGGCATAGGAAGAGAAAGAATTAGTGGCAGCTGTGTTTAGATGCTACTTACCACACTGAAGTTGAGAGCCCTTACCTAATTAGCACACTGCGAAATTCAGTACAGTTGTACTATTTTAGAACTTCAAAGGTCATAGATTACATTATTAGCATATTATTTGTGAATTATCATACATTGCGTTTTTATCTACCAAGTGGCTTATTTCACCTGAAGTCCACAAGCAATAGAAAACCTGTTTGTTTTTTATTTATAACTGCTTGTGCTCTTTAGATATATTCATTGTACCAGAATCTAGAGAAATGTTGTGCTGTTTTTCATTAGTCTTTATTCCTCAACAGTGAAAAGCAGAAGGAGAAATAAAATGCATTTCAGGTCAAGTTTTATTTAATATACTTATGCTGAAGTTGACCAAGTAATGCACTTTAACTCAATATGGAATTAGTAGTCATAGTTCAGGATATTATCTTTTGTATTTTGCAGATGACTCAAGAGTAGCAAGATCTAAAGTAACACGAGAGAGCAAAATACATCACAAATTAGGTAAAACTATTTCTGTCTTTTAATGTTTTCATATTTTAAAACCTGTTTCTAAATATAACTTAATTTTTCTCAAGCAGGGACAAATATTTGAATTAATTGGTAGATAAATTAAAACTATTTATTTTTTTATGAATTTCACAGTAAATCATCACAGGCCACTGAGTTTCTTTGTTATCCACTAATAAATTCTGTAGTGCTCACTCTTTGTCTCATAATAAGGAGCATGATCCCATCTAGGCTAAGAATGTAGGATGGAGAATTTTATAATACATAACTGCTAGCTATTGGGTTGTTGGAAAAGTCATGACGTATTTTTTCTGTGTTTTTCGTTGCAAAAATGTGTCATGACTTTTCCGACAACCCAATAGATGGCATCCATGACAACTTTTCCTTTTGTCCAGTTTATTCTTTTTTTTTTTTTTTTTTTAAGATTTTATTGGGGAATTGGCGGAGGGGAACAGCGTTGGGGAATCAGGGAAGGGGAACAGACAAGTTGCTGTCTTTTTGTTCTTCAGTTTAGTTACGGAGGATGTTGCTTCACTGTTGGTATCGTCGTTGCGCTCTTCCCGGATGAGGCAGATCGGTCGCCGGCCTCTGGATGTCGCTCACCGCGGCTATTGGCCGCTCACGCTTGGTTGCCAGCCGCTCACGCTGGCTGTGGGCCACTCACTGTAGCCTATGGCAGCCCACTGCAGCAGGGGCTGCAGCCCACACCATCACCAGGGCTCGCACAGCCCAGCTCCAGGTGGAGCTGTTGTTAGCTGTAGAGGGCAGTGTCACTGGCCCTCATGTGGGATCCGAACCGGGGCCGCTGGCATCCCAAAACCAGCGCTTAACCAATGCGCCACTCGGCCGGTCCTGTCCAGTTTATTCTTAAACAAAACAATAAGTAGGATAGGTAAGTAGTAGGCTGGGCGCAGGGGCATTCATCTAGACGCCCATGTAAGGATTAAAACTCCATGGTTCCCAAAGAGATATTTGCCAGTCAGGATTCATGGGACCTCCCACTTTGTGGGATTGGAGTGGCTTTGGATGTTCCTGTGCTTGTTGTACCTGAAGAGAACTAGTAGGAGAACTTCTAGAAGCCACTAGAAGCCTCTAATGGCTTCAGCCACAAACTCACATCTCAGTGTTTTGCCAGCCCTCTGAAAATAGACTGCCATACCTTGCAGTACTTAGTGTTTGTCTTTGAGTGGAATGATGAAGAGTCAAAAGTAGGCAAAGAGAAAAAAAAGTCCCTGAACAGGGTGTCCAGCAACCAGAAAGGGAAATCAAGCGTTATGCCAAGAACAGTAGTTAACTTCTGGTGAGCTATAACTTTTGTGGTAGATGGATAACAAGTTTAACAAAAGAAACATGAGCACTTTCAGAGATTCAGTAGCATAGATGACTTTCTGGTACTAAAATGTCATAATTTTTTTAGTTTAAAAAGTCAGCAAATGAACTGAAAGTAGAGATAGTCACTTTTGAGAGCTCAGTTAGTATTAATAGCTGATGTTGAAATGGAAGACATTCCTCAGAGCAGAAATACAGAAGATGGAAACCATGAGGAAAAAAGGCATCCAATGGAAATAACATGGAGGGAGCAGAGAAAACAGCGCATAATAGGATTTTCAGGAAAAAAAAGAAACGGATGAGAGAAAACAGTTGAAAAAATAGGTAAAGAAAACTTCCGTGGATTAACAATAGGCTTAAATTTGCAGTTTGATTGAGTTTACCAACTGTCACTCATTATTATTGAAAAAGATATACCTCTAGACATAAGTGAATAAAATTCTTAAAGTTTAAGGAATAAAGGGAAGTTTCCAGAGGGAATGTAGAAGTTAAATGACTAGCATTGCTCATCTGTATAACAGTGGAAAAATAAAATAATATCTATAGCCTACTTTCAGAACTGTATTACAATCTAATAATCTTATACCTCCCCAAGGTATTTTTCAGATAATGTAAGATTCACTTTAGTATCTTCCATGTAAAATACTCACATTAGACATTCTAACCAAGTATCATATAAATCAGAACTGAGTCCAAAGAGAGGAAACAGTGGTAAAGAATGATTCTAGAAATATATTTGGTTAAATTTAAATAATGTGTATTTGTTTTTTACTGTTGTGTACTAAATTACCACAAACTTAGTGGCTTAGACGACATATGTTTATTATCTGTGATTTCTGTAAGAGCCCAGGCATAGATTGGCTGGGTCCTCTGTTCAAGGTTTTCATTGGCTTCATTCAGAAGTGTCAGCTTAGGCTGTGGTCTCATCTGAGGCTCAGGGTCCTTTTCCAAGCTCATGTGGCTGTTAGCACACTTCAGTTCTTTGAAACTGTAGGCCTATTGACTATCAGCAATTGACCACTATTTTCAGCTTCTAGAGGCAGCTTGTAGTTCCTTGCTGCATGACTGTTTCCAGAGGCCCCATCACAGTATGGCAGCTTGCTTCTTCAAAGTCACCAAGGAAGAATTTCTCTCTGCTTCTGCTAGATAGCATCTGATATGTATATTATCATATACATATAAATAAATACAAATAAAAGAGTACTGCAATTTTAATATTGGACAAAGTGGAATTTAAAGCTCAACAGGATTAAGAAGGACATGTAATGATGACATAAACAATTTATGAAGATAAAAGAAATCATAAACTCATATGCACCAAGCAACCTAGCAACTAAAATGTGTAAGAAAAAGCAAGATGTTCATTTAAACAATGGTTAGAATGGGAGATTTCGATAAGCTATTTTTAGAATTAGCTTTAGCAAACAAAAAATAAGAACATAGAAATTTGCTTATATAACCAACAAACTCAACTTAGTATGTAGAACTTGGCATTGTTCAAGTAAAATGAGGACATGTGTGTTATACATACAAACATATGCACACATATTACCCCCGGTGTACAGATTACCTATTGTGGAGCCTTTAGATGGTTTTCAATTTAATTTTTGTTTTCTGTTTCTATGACCAACAGTATTACTATGAATCTTCTTGAACCTATAGCTTTGTCCATTTTGTGAAAGTTATTGTAAACTCATTTTCTAGTCATTTTAATTTCTGAGTCAAAGAGTATTATAATTACCAGTATTATCAAATTGTCTTCAATCACTGTACATTTCTACTTACAATATATGAGAGTTCCTGTGTATCTTTAACATCATTAACACAGAGTATTATCAAGTTTTTAAATCTTTGCCAACCTAGTAGCCCAGGTTTTCATTGACGTTTCTTAAATTATTAGCACAAATATGTCTTAAAATATTTTTCTAGTGTTTTATATAGAAGCATTATTAGTGGTCAAAAAGGTAATATCAATCTTTCCATTGCAAAGTATTATCCACTAAACATTTATATGTCTACATTTTTGTTGAATATTTTTTTACAGTATTGCCCTCCAACACACCAAATGTGCGCAGGACTAAGAGAATACGATTGAAACCTTTGGAATACTGGCGGGGGGAACGAATAGATTATCAAGGAAGGCCATCAGGTAAAATTTATGCTTTAATGTCTAACGATGAAAAGTAATTATGAGGATTGCTACAGTTTATTTATGTACATTATGTGCCAGGCACTGTCCTCCATATTTACATGCATTACTTCATTTCATCACCATCCCCCCAAAATGTGACAAGACTCAAATCCAATTGCTATAGAGATGTTGATTTCTTTTTCGTTTTAGTAATAATTTGAAGTGTGTATATAACTTTATAAGGTGTTATTATTTCTAATCAGGTCTCTAATTACATAAAATTAAGCATTAAATCAGAACATGAGAAAATTATAACTGGCAAAGATTAAGTATTTCCATTATTATTCTCAGCCCACGCTCTTGTCATATATTTCTACGGAAATGGTAGAGGATGGGCAATAAAGTATAGTCATTGTTATCTTGTAGTTACTTCCTTTCATTGGTAGATATATCTAAGTTAAAGGACTAACCTCACATGTGGATTACTATAAATAGTTCATTGCTGGCCTTTTGTTTGTTTTAAGTCTTCACCGATGCTTCTTGATTTCAAGCAACAGAGATCATTCAATCATATTTCATCAGTGCTTCTAGGTTTAGGATAATAGAGACATTAGTGAAATTGGTTGGTATATGTGTTATTTAAATTACTAGCTGTAGAATGTAGTAATAATAATGTATTCTTTATACTTTGAATTTGCTGTATTAATTTAGAGTTCTGTTTCAAAGTTTTCACTTTCCTTGGTATGATACTTTTGTGTTTTTTGTTGTTAAATTTCAGGAGGATTTGTGATTGGTGGAATACTGTCCCCCGACATGATATCGTTTAAAAGGAAGGCAAAAGGAGAAATGAAAAAAGTCAACAAAATAGATAATAGGAAAAGGATCTGTCCTGATAGCAATGAAAGAAGTATGAACTTATACCTGAAAGTAACTTTTAGATTTTATTATAAATAGCAGTGCTTTGAGAAGTAGCTGTTTGCAAATTTTGAAATTTACCTCTAAAAACTTCAGATGTGATACATTAGGGTAAATTCACTCTTAAAAAATTTTTATTAAATTTATTGTGGTGATATTGGTTAGTAAAATTATAGGTTTTAAGTGTACAATTCTATATATTACATCTATATATGACATTATTCACTTTTTAATGTCCACTTCCTGGAATTTTGAAAGTAAACTGATTTTATTATATTTTTAAATTTTTAAATTTACTTACTTTATTTTTCAACTATAGTTGACATTCAATATTAAATTAGTTTTAGGTGTAAAACATCATGGTTAGACATTTTTATAACCTACGAAGTGATCGCCCCAATAATTCTACTACCCTTCTGGCACTATACGTAGTTATTACAGTATTACTGACTATATTCCCTATGCTGTACTTTACATCTCCGTGACTTTTTTGTAATTGCCAATTTGTACTGCTTAATCCCTTCACCTTTTCGCCCAGCCCCCAACAACCTTCCCATCTGGCAACTATCAGTTTGTTCTCTGTATATATGAATCTGTTTCTGTTTATTTTGTTTTTTAGAGTCCACATTTTAAGTGAAATCATATGGTATTTGTCTTTCTCTGTCTGACTTATTTCACTTAGCATAATATCCTCTTGATCCATCAATGCTGTCACAAATGGCGAGATTTCAATCTTTTTTATGGCTCAATAATATTCCATTATATTTGTACCATATCTTCTTTATCTGTTGGTCTATCAGTGGGCATTTAGGTTGCTTCCATATCTTGGCTATTGTAAATAATACTTCATTGAACATAGGGACCCATATCTTTTTGAATGAGTGTTTTGGATTTCTTTGGATAAATACCCAGAAGTAGGATTGCTGGGTCCTAAAGTAAGTCTATTTATTATTTTTTAAGGCGCCTCCATACTATTTTCCCAAGTAGCTACACCAATTTTGAATCCCACTAACAGTGCACAAAGTTTTTCTTCACGTCCTCCCCAACACATTTGTTGATTGTATAATGACAGTCATTCTGACAGGTGTGAAGTAATATCTAATTGTGGTTTTAATTTGCATTTCCCTGATGATTAGTGACATTAAGTATCATTTCATATGTCTGTTGGCCATCTGTATGTCCTCTATGGAGAAACATCTATTCAAGCCCTCTCCCCATTTTTTAATTAGATAGTTTGTTGTTTGGTATTACGTTGTATAACTTCTTTATATATTTGGGATATTAACATTATCAGATGTATCATTGGCAGATATCTTCTCCAGTTCAGTACATTGTTTTTCGTTTTGTTGATGGTTTCCTTTGCTGTGCAAAAACTCTTTAGATTGCTGTGGTTCCATTTGTTTATATTTTCTTTGTTTCACTTGCCCGAGTAGATGTATCAAAAAAATATCACTAAAAGCAGTTTTAGAGAGTTTACTGCCTATATTTTCTCCTAGGAATTTTATGGTTTGGGGTTGTACATGTAAGTCTTTAATACATTTTGAGTTTATTGTTGTATGTGATGTAAGAAGGTGGTCTAGTTTCATTTTTTGCATGTATCTGTCCAGTTTTCCCAGCACCATTTATTGAAGAGACTGTCTTTAATCCATTGTATATTCTTACCTCTGTTGTCATAGATTAATTGACCATACAGGTGTGGATTTATTTCTGGGCTCTTTATTCTGTGTCTGTTTTTATGCCAATAGCATGATGTTTTGATTACTATAGCTTTGAAGTATAGTTTGATATCAGGTAGTGTGATACCTTCAACTTTGTTCTTCTTCCTCAAAATTGCTTTTGCTATTAAGGGTCTTCCGTGGTTCCATATAAATTTTAGGATTATTTGTACTAGTTTTGTGAAAAATACCGTTGGTATTTTGATAAGGATTACATTGAATCTATAGATTGCTTTGGGCTGTATGGATATTTTAATGGTATTAATTCTTCCAATCCATGAGCACAGTATATGCATCCATTTATTGGTATCTTCCTAAATTTTTTCCTTCAGTGCCTATAGTTTTCCAAATACAAGTCTTTTACCTCCTTTGTTAAATTTTATTTTATTTTTTTATGTAAATTTTAATGGGATTTTTTTTCTTAATTTCTATTTCTGATAGTTTGTTGCTGGCATATGAATATGCAACCAATTTCTGAATACTAATTTGGTATCCTGTTTAACGAATTCAGTTATCAGTTCTAAATAGTTTTTTGGTGGAATTTTTAGGGTTCTCTACAAATAGTATGTCATCTGCAAATAATGACAGTTTATTACTGCAAATTACTTCCTTACCAATGTGGATACCATTTATTTGTTTTTCTTGTTTGATTGCTATGGCTAGAAGTTCGAATACTAAATCCATCCCGTGTAGTGTGTCATTTAGAACCACTTTTGTTGATTTTCTGTCTGGATGATCTAAATGGATGATCTACCCATTTATGTAAGGCCCCAACTGTTACTGTATTACTGTTGATCTCTCCCTTTATGGCTGTCAATATTTGCTTTATATATTTAGGTGCTCCTATGCAGGGTGTGTAAATGTTTACAAGGGTTATAACCTCTTTTTGGATTGATCCCTTTATCATTATGAAATACCTTCTTTGTCTCTTGTTAGACCCTTTGTTTTAAAGTCTGTTTTCTCTGCTATAAGCATTGCTATCCCAGCTTTCTTTTTGTTTCCATTTGCATGAAATATTGGGTTGTCGGAAAAGTCATGATGGATTTTTTCTGTTTTTCTGTTTTGTACAAACACGTCATGACTTTTCTGACAACCCAATATATATTTTTCTATCCTTTTATTTTCAGTCAGTGTGTCTTTCAATCTGAAGTGGGTCTGTTATAGGCAGCAGATGTATGGATCTTGTTTTCTTATACATTCAGCCATCCTGTCTTTTGCTTGGAGCTCTTAATCTACTTATATTTAGGTAATTATCGATAGGTTTGTGGTTATTGCCATTTTATCAATTATTTTCTGTTTGTTTTTGTAGTTCTTCTCTGTATTATCTTGCTCTCATCTCTTGTATGTTAATGACTTTCTGTAGTTTTGTGTTTGGATTCCTTTCTTTTAATTTCTTCTATATCACTTGTGGATTTTTGGTTTGTTTTTACCATGTGCTTCATATATACCAAGCTATGTTTATTGAAGTCTATTTTAAGTTGATGGTTGCTTATGTTTGAACACATAATAAAATCACTACCACTTTTACTTGTGCCCTTTATGTTTTTATCTTTTTTTTAACATTTTTTTTGCGGGAAACGAGTAAACTCGTCATATAGCTTTTTATGCCCGCTTACAAAGTGTTAACATCTTTTGTGTGTATTTCATAGTCTACTGTTGTAATTATACATGATCATCCTACTTTTGCCTCTTAACCTGTATACTAGTGTCATAGTTGGTTGATCCACTGCTTTCTCATATGTGTTTGACTTTTTTAGTGGGAATTTTTTCTTTATTTTCTTATTCATGTTTTTTACCTTTTTTTTTTTTTCTTTTTCTTCATTAGAAATCCCTTTAACATTTCTTGTAATACTGACATGGTGGTGATAAACTCCTTTAGCTTTTTTTTCTTGTCTGGGAAGCTCTTTATCTGTCCTTCGATTCTAAATGATAGCCTTGCTGGGTAGAGTAATCTCAGTTCTAGCTTTTCATTACTTTGAATGTTTCTTGCGAATGCCTTCTGACCTGCGAAGTTTCTGTTGAGAAATCAGCTGACAGTCTTACAGGAGCTACCTTATAGGTAACTAACTGCTTTTCTCTGGCTGCATTTAAGGTACTCTCTGTGTTTAACTTTTGGTATTTTAGTTATAATGTGTCTTGGTGTGGGCCTATTTGGGTTCATCTTGTTTGGGACTTTCTGTGCTTTCTGAACTTACATGTCTGTTTCCTCCACCAGGTTAGGGAACTTTTCTGTCATTTGTTTCTTTAAATAGGTTTTTAATCCCTTGCTCTCTGTCTTCTCTGTCTAGTACCCCTGTGATGCAAATATTATTATACTTGTTGATGTCCCAAGGTCTCTTAAACTAGCCCGATTTTTTAAATATATTTTTTTCTATTTGCTGTTTGGATTGGGTGTTTTCCACAATGATGTGTTCCAAATCGCTGATTCAGTCCTGTTTCATCTGTTCTGCTATTGAGTCTCGCTAAATAAAAATGTATTCCTTTCAGTTGTTGTATTCTTTATTTCTGAGGTTGTTTCTTTTTTCATAGTTTGTATTTCTTTGTGTAAGTTCTCACTGAGTTCATCCATTCTTCCTCTTAGTTCATTGAACATTCTTATAACCGTTGATGTTAATTCTGCATCTGGTAGATTGCTTTTCTCCATTTTGTGTAGTTCTTTTTTTGGAGTTTTGTCCTGTTGTTTCAATGGGACATGTTTCTTTGTCTTCCCATTTTGGCCGTCTCCCTCTGTTTATTTCTACATATTAGGTAGATTTGTTAATCTCCCAGTCTTAGCAGGGTGGCCTTTTATAGCAGGTATTTTGTGGGCCCAATGGCATAGTTTCCCTTGTCACCGGATCCAGTTGCTCCAGGGGTATTTCTTGTGTGGGTTTTGTGTGCTCTGCTGTTGTAGTTGAGCCTTTATTGCTGATGAGTGTGATTGGCCCTCAAGATGATAGGCTGTGAGGACTGACTGTGACAATATATATGGACTGACACCACAGACTGGGATTCCTTGTAGCATTGTTCTAGTGCCTTTTTTATTTAGTGTTTGTTGTTTGTGGAGCTAACTGGGTGATGCTTTGGTGCAGTCTGAAGCTGGCTACCATGTGTGTTGGTTCGGGGGCCTCTTTTGAACCTTCCAGTGCCTACTTAAGTCAGTTGCTGCCTGTACCTGGCTTGAGGCTACTAAAAAGGAACTAAAAAGTGGTCTGTGGTTGGTAGCTGCCTGTGCTGGGCTTGGAGGTGCCTGGAAGATGGTCTGCTGCACACTGAGGCTGGCTGCCACTAATGCTGGACTTGGGGCCACTTAACAAGAGGTACAGGACATGCTGAGGGCAGCTGCTCTTTTTTTTAGGGTTTGTGAACCTTTGAGAGATTTTAGGAAGTTCACAGCATGGACTGAGGCCAGCTGCTCGCATAGGACAGCTGCTGAAAGTTCAGGCCAGGTGTGTGTGTTTGGTAGAGTGGGTTCTCAGGGAATCACCCGGGTGGGGTGAGTGGTATTAGCCAGGTTAATGGAGACTCCAAATGGGTGCCTGCCTGCACCTGCAGGCTGTGTGGGGGAGGTCTCAACAAAGGAAGAATGGTGCCTGCCAGTACTTGTTCTCTGATACAGCTGCCCCTCCAGCTCTTGCTGGGAAGCCAGACAATATATCCCTGGCCCTTTTTGTGCTGCTGCCCTTTTTCTGGCGCTTAGGGAGAGTGTTTGTGAGTGAGTGACTCTGTGGTTGGCATTTTTAAGAGGATTCATGGGTCTCTAGCAGCCCTCAATCTTACCAGACGGAATCCCTGCTGATTTTCACAGCCAGACGTTGTGGGGACTCTTCTTCTGGGCACTGTTGCTCCCGGCTTGGGAGCCCAGTGTGTAGCTGGGATCCCTCACTTCTCAGGGGGAGCCTCTGCAGTCAAGATATCCCTCCCAATTCTGAACTGCCACTTGTGGTTATGGAACTAGCTCCTTTTGCATCTGTGTTCCTCCCACCAGTTTCTATGTGGCTTCTTTATATCCTTCATTATAGACGTTCTGTTCAGTTAGTTTTCAGGTGGTTCCCCAGGGTGGGTTGTTCCATAATTTAATTGTAATTTTGATATATGCTTGGGAGATGGTCTTCTTGACCAGAAGTCCAAGCTGGTTTTATTCTTAAAAGCAAAAGTGATTGAAAGCATAGTATAAAACATCTCCACATGAGTAAATTGGCTTGTCAAATGAAGCTTCCCTTTTCCATGCCCAACTATGGTTAAAATACTCTTTTTGATGAATTCTTTCTAGAGCGTATTACATACATATAGCTCTCTTAAAGGATATGCAAAACATCATTTAACTTCTTGGTGATGCAAGAGTTTAAGAGTTGTCATATTATAATAGGCTTATAGAAATTTAGGATGTTTTGCTTCTCTATGAAATTTTTTATGGTTTGGGGGTTATTGTTTATCAGAGTGGTAATTTATAAATAGGAAGAAATTGTTATGCCTCTGGTAATTTTCCTTTAAAACTTGTCCATAGCTGTATTTCATGTTAGGTTTTTTTTTTTTTTTCTATTATAAAGAACTTCAAGCAGTTTGTATTTCAGTTGTATTTTATAATTAAATTTATTGGGCTGACATTGGTTAATAATATTATGTAGGTTCCAAGTGTACAGTTCTGTAATACATCATTTATATATTGCATTTTGTGTTTCCACCCATCAGTTGTATTTCTTTTGCAGAGAATAAATTAGTAGTAAACCTGGGTATACCTCTGGGAGATCCTTCGCAGCCAACGAGAGTTAAAGACCCAGAAACAAGAAAGATGATTCTCATGGGTAAGATCAGAGATGATATTGAAAATGCTTAATTTAACAGCTAGTAAAGACAAACTGCTAGCTTGATGACTGGCTTCTCTACTCTGTCTTTTTCCAGCTCTTTAAGAGCCAAAGTCCAGTAGAGGGTCTAATTCCAATACGCAGCCTAAATGAAGACTATTCTGGGGCAGCGTTGATGGCAGACAGTTTTTAGGGGACATATATATAGCACCATGTGTCTGTATCCTATGGGATATAATTGCTACCTACCATCAGGAGTGTTGCCTCCCCTAACAGGTTCTAGGCCTCCGGACACATGGTGACAAGGGCTGTTTATGGGGAATTGTAGCAAATTAGTTGGCAGATACCAGGATGCACTCTTACTAGGAAACCTGGAAGGGAATGTTGGCAATATTTAGATAACCTTCTTGGCCATGAAATGCCAGTAATGGTACCTGGGACATGAAACCTTTGGGGTGATGATTAGCAGGGGCATCAATCTGCCAAACAAATGCAACACTTAACCTTAGGAACAGCAAAAGGTCCCAGAAGCCTCCTGCTGTATTTAACCTGCATTAAACATTTAGTGTCTAGACAACAATGGGAGGTCCCAAGGGATTTGCTATATAGTATGGTGTAAATAGGGAACAATCAGGTATTTACCGACCAGGCAATGTTAATATATAGGAAATGTTTAAATGCCTTAACTATTATGACTATGCCTGTGAGTATCGAGGACTGTTTATCCTAAGAGGACAAGTAGGTTAAACTAGAGAGGCAGTAATGGTATTCACACTTAAAGTTTTGGCTGAGAAATAGGTTCCATTTGACTTCTTAAGTAGAAAAAGTTATTTCTGTATTCAGATTCTTTATTTGGTAGTAGAGGTAGAAGTACAGAAAATATTGTTTAGTGTCTTAATTAAAAACATTGCAAAAATGAAATAAATAAAAAGAAAAACAAAAACCTCAATGCAAAAACAAAAAACAAAAAACAAACATTGCTATACTGTACCAGGTTTGTAAAGTTGTGTTTTTAAGGGTTCATCACTTTTTGTCCGTTTACTTAGAGCCTTTACCTGAAAAATAAAAATTTTGTTATTTAATAATCAGTTAAGCAAAAGCAAAGAAATATATTGGTATGATGATGATAAATTTATATTGTGGAATATATTAAACTTTTTATTCTTTCTTGGCTCTTTGCTATTTTTGTTTTTCATTTGAGCTATAGTGGAAATAATAATAATATTGATATTATATGAAGTGTGATAAAAAATATGGAGAATGCTGCTGCCTAGTGCCATCCAGGCGATCTTAATTGTGTTTTTTGACCTTGATGGAATTGTGTGAACTGAGTTTGTACCCAGAAACACTACGGTGAACTTATTAGAGCTTTTAAGAAACTATATGCATAGAAAATAGCCTGAGAACTAGGCAAACAGTTCCATTCTCCATCATGACAATGCTCTGTGTCACACATCACTTCTGGTACATCAATTTTTGTCAAATAAAAACATTACGGTGTGTCCTCATCCACCTTATTTACCGGATCTGGCACCGTGCAACTTCTGGCATTTCCCCAAAGTCAAAATGACCGTGAAAGGTAAACATTTTGAATTGATTCAGGACATCGAGGCAGCAACGACAGTGCAACTAAAAACATTCACAAAACAGGACCTCCAGAACTGCTTCAGAAAATGGCAAGAATGATGGGATAAGTGTGTTCGAAGTGAGGGGGAGTATTTTGAGGGGGATTAATGGCAATGTGTCTTTTACTGTAATAATTTTTTTTAAATTTTAACTTACTATTTTTTTATCACACTATAGTATATTAATAGGTAAGACTTACCTACTGCTTACTTTTTGTCAGTGTTTTAAATACTTTACATAAATTAACTCATTCAGTATTTACAACTCCAGCATAGATGAACTATTATTATCCCATTTTATAGGAAAGGATTTGTAGGCACAGGGAGACAGGATAAATAACTTGGCTAAGGTTATACAACTTGTAAGACAAAGACAGAATTTGACTTCTGGCATTCGGGCTCCAGAGTCAGTGATCTTAATCACTCCTGTCTTTCTAAGGAAGGTTTATATATAGAAATTACGATTGTAATTATGTGTGTATGTGTTATTTGTTTGAGCAATGTCATTGCTATTGCTTTTTTATTTATATTAATATTTTCCTCTTAGATCTTTTAAGGCCACGAGATACATATCAATTTTCGATTGAGCATCGTGAGTTGAAAGTGTATAAAACAATGGATACACCCCTTTTTTCTACTGGAAAATTGATATTAGGGCCACATCAAGAAAAGGGAAAGCAGCATGTTGGCCTAGATACATTGGTGAGTGTATTTCTCCATATATTTATGTTCTGCTATTGGTACAATTCTGATTTATTGGGCATGATGAGGTATTAAAAATGCTTTTTCCTCAGAAATGATAGCTTATTACCATAGTGCACAGATAATTTTTTTATTTGTTAAACCTGTTTAGAGTCAGTCAACCATTGGTTATTTAAAAGTTCCTCTTCTGTGTATAGTAGTGTAGCCTTGAGATTCAGACGTTTAAGGAATGGTCTTTATATAAAAGAATCTTAGAATATAGGTTTGCACAGAAATCATTAGAATTTTAGAACTAGAGAGGATTATTGAGATTGAGTCCAAATCTCATTTCTTCCACCATGTAGTTTAGCAATAAAGAGGTTAAAAGACTTCTTCAAAATCATGTAACTAGTTAGCAGCAGACTGAAGACTGGAAGCTAGTTGCTTCAATAAGTACTAAATAATACATTACTGTAAATAGCAATATTACTGGCTGAAGTTATAATGAGATTCAAGGCGAGTCAGTCGCTGCCTCTCTGTGTCTGTCTCTCTCTCTCTCTTGCTGAGACACACATCCCTTGCAGCATTGGTTTAATATATATGTTATATTTCTACATTTTGAATTTGAAAATTATAGAATATGAAAATCACAAAATTTTCAGAATATTTAATATTATATCAGCACTTAAAAAATATTTCATCTAACATACATTGTTCAGTAAATAACATTTCAAGAAGCTATGAAATCATGAGTTATTGGAAGTACCACATTCAAAACAATTCTTTTTATGACAAAATTAAAGTAAGCTGAAAAAGAGAAGAAGAAAGAGTATCAAGACCTTTGAATTTATATTAACAATAAATGGCAAATTGAGGCAAGGAAAAGAAAAGGTACATATGAGACTTAAAGATTAATTTGCTACATCAGTATAACTAGAATCCAAATTTAAAATATTTTAAAATAGTCTTTAATCCAATCCTAAAATGTTACAGATCTCCAGGTATTATTAAAATAAAAGAGTAAAAGTAATACATTTAACTAAAGTAATAGATGATTCCTGTGTAATCATTAAGGAACAATCAATATTGAAGATAAGCATTGTGAAATGTCATCATTGAACTATTATAGCAGTTACCCATTAAATTGTAATGCCTTTATTATACAAAAAGAAATTTTAATAATAAATACTTGAAGGTATTTAACATGGCTAACGTTGAAAGGAGTTCACCTTAAAACCAAAGGCTACTTTATAATTACTGAATTAGTAGAAAATATTAGAAAAATACTTGTGCCCTTTGACTTATGAATCTCACTTCAGAAATTTTTTGTAGGAAAGTAAAAGTTAGGGAAGTTAACATATTTAGATATTGTAACATTGGCAGTAATTGCAAAAATGAGAAACCATTGAAATATGCTGTAGGAAGAAAATGGTTATGTTTATATTTTGATTTAGTAATGAGATGTCCCATTATCTGATAATAAACAGTTATTTAGCACTTACATATTCCAGGGACTATACTAAGCATTTTTATATTAGTTTAAGAACATAATATTTTGAAGAATAGCCATATAAAAAGACCTTGAGTGTAAACATTAATCAAACTTTGTGAGATAAAAAAAAAATTCATTTTTTTATTAGAATTTAAAAATGAAAATGATAAGCCTGAAGGAACTATAGAAAAATAACATGTTACTGGGTATTAAGGTTGATTTTTATGTCTTCTAAATATTGCCTTTAACTTTTCATAGTGAAAATCAGTAAAAACAAAATTTTTAATACGGGGAGTATTTTTACATTTTTTAAACATGAAATACACTTTTAATATATGCTTTTGAGAAACAAAAGGGACAAGATGGGAGAAGCAAATAAGTCATTAACTGTTTCCTGCAAACTCAGTGCTAGAGAATTTGCATGAGAGAGAGAGAAGCAGTTGTAGATTTGTTAAAATCAGTCCTCAGAAGAAATAACAAATTAACAAGGGGAGCTCTCCCAGAAGACAAGTAGAGGTTAAGAAATAGAAAATATAAAAGTTAAGTGATATGAAGAACAGTAAAAAAACAGAAGAGAGAAGAAACCAAATGAGCAAAGAGTAGAAATATTTGAAAATTAGACAATAAATGTTCCGGAACTAAAAAACAAAAAAGTGACAGAAACACACTGAGAGGAACCAGAGTTTCTTAGAAAAATGTCTCATTCCAGGCCTGGGGCTGAGCTTGGAATATTTTTATCATTTCTTGATAGTAAACAATTAGATACCATTAGGAGTGGGTCATAAAGTCTCAGGATCAATTTGAAGATGCTCGCCCTGGACAAAGATATGAAAACTTGAGTATCAATGAAGATAACTTTAGTGGGTTGATACATAACAATTGACACACATTTAATTCCATGAATTTGTAAGACTACTACAAAAATAAAAACTAATTCATCACTGTTGGAGAATTCTAGGAAGCCAACTCATTTTGACAAGTATGATAAATGAAAGGAAATAATCAAACATATTCTCATATAAGCTGTACTATTAGTTAACCAAATGATAGACGAGGAAAAGTTTGTCTTTGTTAGAAAATTCTAATTCTTGTAGGAGGGCCCTCCTGGGGATTGTAGGATGTTTAGAAGCATCTCTGGTCTCTGCCAACTCGATTCCAATAGTACCGCTCTAGTCGTGAGAATCAAAACTGTCTGTCCCCAGACATTGTCAATTGTCCCTCGAGGGGCCAAATCATGTCCAAATTGAGAAACACTATAGATTCAGCGATTTAAGACTCTTACTTGGATTTCATTTCAGACAAACCCTTAAAAATATGACATTTAAGAGATAATTGGGAATTTGAATACTGACTGGGTATATGATGTTAAAAATTCATTTATTTTTAGGTATGATGACAGTGTTGTGATCGTTTTAAAAAAGCACCTTGATCTTCGGTACACACTGAAATATTTACAGATGATTTATGATGCTGGACATTTATTTCAAGGGAATGTGGAAGAGGGGAAGTAGAGAGACTCTGAATAGGACCAGTTGTTGGTGTTAGATATTCATGGGAGTTCATCATTCTATGATTTTCAAAGCCTTAGTGAAATGTTTGCAGAAATGCAGCATGGTGTATTTAGAGAACCAAATTGAGTAGGTGAGAAAAAAACACCTAGAAATTTATGTTTGACTTTCTGATACTGTTGTTTGTTGACTTTTTCTTTTAAATTGAGGCAAAATTTGTTTGAATGTAATAAAAAATATTTGTTTTATTAAATTATAAAAGTACCTTTAGAACCACTCCAAGAGCTTTTTTCCCACTTAGGGATTTAGTATATATAATGGTTAAGAACATGAATTCTGGAATCAAAATACCTGAGTGCAAATCCCCGTTCTGCCATTTAAATTGTGATATTTACGCCCCTCTGTGCCTCATTTTCTTCATCTGTGAAAAACAATTAAAATAGTACCAGTCTCAATGGTAGGTGCATACAATAAATGAATAAAAATAAAGTGCTCAGAACAGTGGCTGGCACAGAGTATGTGCTATATATAGGTCTGTGTGCTGTCGTTTTTCTGGTGTTTTAGGTTCATTTTACAAAATGGTAAGAAAAAAGAGGAGACGGAGTAATTCTCTTAGGCAAAGTATTCTTGTTGGCTGAATCTCAAAATTTGTTTGAAGACCTTACAATTTTTTATTTAGTATCCCCCCTCCCACCAGAACAGATCATTGCCAGGGTGTTTTCTGTGTATTAATTATAAAATTTACCACGTTTGAATATTGAAGCCTGTGTGGCCGAGAGTTACATTTATCTTCTTACATTCTTAATGTTGATGCTTATTTAAATATATGATGATATTTTTTTCTTGTTTTGCTTTTTGTTCTCTCTGATTCATCAGTCAGATTGAGTTACATGTCCCAAGCATGACACTTTGTGGTTTTTTTTTGTTTGTTTTGTTTTTTTGAGGGCAGTGTCACTGGCCCTCATATGTGGGACCTGAACCGGGGCCACTGGTGTCCCAAGCCAGCGCTTAACTACCGCGCCACTCAGCCGGCCCAAGCATGACACTTTTTAAGGAAGTATACAGAGTATCTAGTTGTTTTTGCAGTGCAGCTAAGTGGTGTTCTTTACAATGGTTTGAAATTTTCATAAGCCAGTAAATAATAAGGAAGAATGAAATTTCTTCCTGTCTTAGTTTTTTATTGCTGCTTTAACAAATACTACAAATTTAGTGACTTAAAACAACACCCATTTATTATCTCATAGGATAGAAGTCTGGTGGGCTTGGCTGAGAACTCTGTTTAGAGTATCACAAGGCTGGAATCAAGATGTTGGGCGATCTGTTCCTCTTTGGAGGCTTTTAGGATGAATCTGCTTTCAAGTTCACTCAGGTTGTTGGCAGAATTCAGTTCCATGTGATTTTAGGACTGAGGTTCCCTCTTCCTCTCTGGTGTTGACCAGGATGTCCTTCTCAGCTTTTAGAAATAACCTCCATTCCTTGGTTTGTACCCTCTTATTTTCAGTGCTAGCAACACCACAGATCTTTCTCATGCTTTGAATTTCATTGATTTCTCTATTTCTTCTCTGCTTCCAGCAGGAGAAATTCTCCATTTTAATGGCTTATGTTATTAGATTGGGCCCATCTAGATAATCCAGGATATTGTCCCCATCTCAAGGTCCCTTTTCTGGAGGGACCATAACAAATTCTGGAGATTAGCGCATGGGCGTCTTTCAAAGGCAGTTATTTTACCTACCACATTTATGTTCTTTTTCTTTGAAGTATAGTTGTTGTGACGGTTCTATTTGAAATGAGATTTAATTTTTAATTTTACAGGTTTTTTACGTTAACTTTGGTGACCTTTTATGTACCTTACATGAAACATCTTATATAATAACAACTGGGGATTCATTCTATGTTCCTTCAGGTAAGAATAATTAAAGACATTTCTTTCACATAGTTAAATATATATGTATGGTTGCTCATGAGCACCATAAAAGTAGAAGCCACAGTGGTTAAAACGAAGCATGATGTGACTGATACCAAAGAACTTTGGTACATATTTTCTTTTAATTTTGTCATTAGGTAAGTATATTTGGTTTTGGTACATGAAAATTGAATAATAGTTGTTTATTGCTGAGTATAAAATATTTAGTTAGAAAATACATTATTGTAACCAGTGTAGAAGGCAAATTATTTCCTTTGTATTACCTCTAAGATATGTAGTCAAATAATTTTTAGTAGTTTACTTTAAACATACAGAATAGTATGCTTCATCAGCTATTGAGGAACACAAGTCTTTGGACATAGGAATTTTAATTCATTCATTCATTCATTCATTCATTCATTCAACAAATGTGTCTGAGAGTCTACCGAGCATTGCTCTAAGGGTGTAGGGTAGCTAACAAAACAGGTAAAACTTCTGCCCTCACGGAGCTTACAGTCTAATGAAAGGAAAATGGCTATGAATAGCTTTGTTTATATAGTCCTTTGTATATGCCAGCACTGTAATGAACACTTTGCATTTATTAATATTAACGTAATTATCAATTTCTAATATGTAGTTATATATTTTATATATATGTATTTATCAATTTCTAATATATAGAAAGTCACTGTATGGTACTCCATGCTATATACCTGCCTTATGTGTGCTCTTCATCTGTATTGCATTTTTGCTATTATTTATTACCAAATTTATTTAGGGGTGGCATTTGTTTTTTTTAACTTTAAGATTTTATTTTACTTTTTATCTTTTATACTTACTTATATATGCCTATGTCTGGTTTAGGGGAATCCACAGCAGTAAGACTCGAATAACCATTGGGTCCAGAGAGATTTCACTTCCCCTTCCTGTACCCTTGTCTAATTCATCTTTGTATCATCATCAGAATGATGTGAAATTGATGTTCTGTCAAGCTTTATGTGGATCATAGGTGGTGGTTAACTCTTGGATTTTTTTAAGTTTATTTTTTCGTTAGTTCCTAGTGTACCAAACTGACTCTTGGATTTTTCAATTCATGGAATTAAATAAGTTACTTTGGGTTAGATGAATTGATTTTTGGTACTGTACTCTTTAATTTCCATAGTGATGGCTAAGCATTTAATCAAAAGGAAATGATTCCTATGGAAATAATTTTATTTTCTTATCACTTTACTTCTAGGTAATTATTACAACATCAGAAATCTCCTGAATGAAGAAAGTGTTCTTCTTTTTACTCAGATAAAAAGATGAAAGATGATGCACAGTTTAAATGTGTGTGTGTATATATATATATACACATACATACATACATGTATATATATGTATATATAAAGAAAACAGTTTGTGCAGTTTGGACATTTAGTTTGTAATTATTTACGATGTTTTAAAATAAAATTTTATTCAAATTTGTGTGTACTTATATCTGATAAACATTTTAATGTCCTTTATGTGTCTTCTAATTTTTCCATGAATATATACATAGCCTGCCATGATGCCCATATTCATAGTATTTTAATAATGAAAAGAATACCAAAATCACTGCTCCCAGTTTGTAATGTAGGACATTTCTTTGTCAGAAGAGACATGATAATATGTCCATTCATTTAAAAATCTTTTCCAAATGCTAGTTTTAAGTTACTAATCAAAATAATCCAATAATAGAGAACTGGTAAATGGTACATCTGTATTACTTTCCTAGGCATGTGTTGACAAAATAGTACAAACTAGGTGGCTTAAAACAACAAATTTATTGTCTCACAGTTTAAGAGGCTAGAAGTCTGAGATTGATGTGTTGGTAGAGCCATGCTCTGAAACCTGTAGGTTTCACAATACTTCTGCTTAGAACCTATTTTTCTATTGAGAGTCATTGTGAAAAATCATTACAGAATGACTCAGGCTTTCTTCTTTAATGCTACCATGCACTAAAAATATGTAGAAAACTATAGGGATTTAGGGCAGAAAATGGTTAAATGTCAGAAACAAATTGCTAGAATCTATTGCTGAATTTATTTTACACATTCTCATATTAACCCAAAAAAATATTAGTTACATTTGTCAGAATTATAATTCAACAGTATGTTTTAAATTTTGCTTTTATTAAAAAAAGAATCAGTGTAGAAGTATTACTTTTCATGTAAAGCTGGCTAGGATCGTGTCTATTATTTTTCCCAGTGTCTCCATAAGAAGTTTCAGAGTTTGATATGTAAAGCGACATTTTATCACTAGAGAAACAGTTATACCTACTTTCCCAAGTCAAAAGTTATATGACTGGATATATTTCCATGTTTATGTAAACTGGCCAAAATTTGGTCAGTCACCTGCAATGGATTGACTTTTTTTTAAGTGAAGCATTTATTTTATTTATATAATTTACGTATAGTCAAATGCATGGATCTTAAGGGCAGTTCAATGACTTTTTGGTAAGCACATATTACACCTAAGTAACCCACAAAATTTCTGTAACTCTACAAAGTTCCTTCCTATTCAGCCCAAGTGAGTTTCTGCCAACCCCATTTTCATCCTTTGGGCCACTATTCTATGTATCACTGTAGGTTGGTTTTACTTTTTCTGGAACTTTATATAAATGGACTCATAAAACACACTTTTATTGAGCAAATGTCTAACATTCATTCACTATGGTGTGTGTATCAATTGTCATTTATGTTTTATTGCTGAGTGAGATTCCATATGAATTTATCACTTTTCCTCTGGATAAATATTTTGGGTGTTTCCTGTTTTGAGCTATTATGAATAAAGCTACGATGGATGTTCTTGTCAAGTTATATAATGGACATATGTTTTTGTTTCTCTGAGGTTGATACCTGTGAATAAATTGTTAGGTTAAAGTGTATATGTATGGTTAATGTTATGAGAAACTGCCAAAGTGATTGTATCATTTTTACACTCCTGCCCACAAAGTATGCAAATTGAAGTTTCACAATCTTTGCCAACAGTTGGTCTTACCAGTCTTTAATTTTAACTGTTCCAGTGGATTTGAAATGACATCTCTTTAGGAAGATATAAGTTTTCTGTTATATTTACATTTTATGTTTTATGACCCATCTCAATTTATTTTTTATAGTGTCAGGTAGGGGTCAAGGTCAGGTTTTTTTTTTTCCTATATGGATATCTAGTTGCCTTTGTTGAAAAGTTGTCCAAGTGCTGTGGGTCTTCTAATTTTGTTCGAGTTTTAAGACAATTTGGCTGTTATAGGTCCTTTGCATTTGTATATAAATTTTTAAATTAGCTCCTCAATATTTACAACAAAGCCTGCTGGGATTTGATTCGGATTGCATTGAATCTTTAGATCAATTTGGGAAGAATTGTCATATCTGAACCAATATTATATACTCTTCATTGAATGATATATTCTCTATTCATATCTTAATTTCTCTTGATTTTATTTTATAGTTTTAAAATAGAAGTGTTGCTCATCTTTTGTTAAATTTATTGCTAAACATTGCAGTGTTTTTTTTGTTTTGTTTTGTTTTGAGGGCAGTGTCACTGGCCCTCGCATGCAGGACCCGAACCGGGGCCGCTGGCCTCCCAAGACCAGCGCTTACCCACCGCGCCACTCAGCCAACATTGCAGTGTTTTTGATGCTATCTTAAATTATATTGTTCCTCCAATTTCATTTTTCAAGTTTTTGTTGGTAATATATAGAAGTACATTTGATTTTTAAATACAGTCATGTGTCACATAATGACATTTTGGTTAATGGCTGACCACATATACTATGGTGGTCCCATAAGATTTTAATGGAATTGAAAATTTCCTATCAGCTAGTGATGACATTCTTAACGTCATAATGCAATGTGTTACATGTCTGTGGTAATGTTGGTGTAAATCTGTGCTGCCAGTCATATAAAAGTATAACACATACAACTATGTACAGTACATGATAATGATAATAGCTATGTTAGTGGTTTCTGTATTATAGTTTTTGTTATTTTAGGTTTAATTTTTTCTACTTAAGAAATTTGCTGTACAACAGTATATGTTACAGAAGCATCATTCTCTATTTACATCTCTTGATTGCATCATTTCCTCTTGTGAATGTTTTCATCTTGTGTTTTGTACATTAACATGCTGTATAGGCTTTTTGCTAGGAATAATAGGCTATACCATATTGCATAGGGTGTAATAGGCTCTACCATCTAGGTTTATGTAAGTACATCTGTGATGTTTGCACAATGATAAAATCAACCCAACGATGTATTTCTCAGAATGTATCCCCACCATAAGTGGTGCGTGACTATTCAGTTTATATTTTCTGACCTTGCAAAATTCAGTCATAAGTTATTACATTTCTTTCAGATTGCTTAGGATTTTCTTTGAATGTATTGTATATATATTCTTTATCCACATCTGTGAATAAAGACTTTTTTGACTTCTTTCTTTTCAATCTTTGGGCCTTTTATTTCTTATTCTTGACGTACTGTACTGGCTAGTACTTCCAGCAAAGTGCTGAGTACAAAAAGCAGCTATCCTGTCTTGTGCCCAATCATAGACATTCAGTGTTTCACCATAAAGTATAATGTTGGCTGTAAACTTTGCATAGATTTTTTTAAAAAATTACACTGAGGAAGTTCTTTGCATTTCTAGTTTGCTGATTGATTTTTTTTTTTTTTAAATTGGGGTGACAGTGGTTAGTAAAGTTACATAGGTTTCAGGTGTACAATTCTGTAATACATCATTATAGATCACATTGTGTGTTCACCACCCAGGTATCAAGAAGATTTTTAAAAAATCAAGAATCTGTCTGTGTCTATTGAAATGATCATATGGTTTTCTCATTTGTAATTCACAACTTGGTGAAGTAAATTTTTTCTTTTTTTAAATTTTGGTCTCACATTTCTGGGATAAAGCATGCTTGGACATAATGTACTGTTCTATTTATTATATTAAGTTTCTTTATATTTTGTTAAGGTTTTTTGTGTGTTTGGGTTCTTGAGGGAATAATGATCTGTGGTTTTCTTTTTTGTTACAACATTGTCAAGTATTGGTGTCAAGGTTTAGAGACATTATTAAAAAGCCTTTTAGGCTTTGTGGGACACACACAGTCTCTGTCATTTCTCCCTCTCTGCCCTTCCTTCCTTCCTTCCTTCCTTCCTTCCTTCCTTCCTTCCTTCCTTCCTTCCTTCCTTCCTTCCGGAGATCTAATGTAGGTGTGACTAAGTATGGTAATTGTAATTAACAATACTGTATTGTATACTTGTAATTTACTGAGATGGTAGATCTTAAGTATTCATGAGACCCAAAGCCCCCTTTTTATAACAAATATTTATGCTCCTTTAATATCGTGAAACAAAATTCATAGTATATTCTGTAGTATACATAATTAAAAATATAATCCTTTAACTGCAATATAAAAGAAAGAAATATTAGGAAAAAAAGATACTGATTTTTGATTTTCACTTTTAGTTTTTTGTATTTTTACTCAATCAGCCTGTGAAAGAGAGTCCCACCAGTGCCCTGCTTTACTTGAGAGGACATGATGCTAGATTTAAACAAGGGATTATAACTAGCCCCTTGGTGTTAATTGGCTATCATGGATGTGTGTCAGTGAACGGCCTTCTCTGTGAATATTAAACCTAGTTGAACCTTGATCAATCTACATCCATATAGGTACAAATGTTGGAAATGGGACCTCATGAGTGTTTTAAAGCCTTTGTTCTAAACCAGAGATAAATTTGTCAACCACTGCTTAGAAAACATCCATTGTCCATTAATTTTATCATTGTAGAAGAAGAGGAGTCAAATAGCTTGCCTACAATTGGAGGGATCATTAATTTTCCTGCAAGTTTATTTGTCAAGCAGCACAGGTTATGAACTGAGATTATCTAGGTCTTTTTTTTTTCTTTAATTCAGAAAGGAAACAAGACGGAAGTGCTATACTGTCAACCGAAAATAGAATTTTTAGAGGAAAGCCACATACTTAGGGCCACCCAGAGCTGGCAACTGCAAATGTCTTTCTAGCTAGGCATTGGCACACAATTCAGACAGATAAGGGACTGGGAGGATAAAGGGAATAAAAGAGGGATCTGCTTTGTAATAAGGACATATATTTAGGGCTTAGGAAAAAAATGCAAGATACATGTGAGACCCATATTACAACTACCTGATGTGCATGATGTGTATTAGTTTCCATATATATATTCCATATGATATACAGGGGAGCCAAAAATATGTATATACCTGACTTGTGTTTATCTTTTGTTATCAGTATATATTGAGTATTATAATTTTAATAGTTTTTCCTTTCTTAAAATGGGCATACATTTTTTGGCACCTTCTGTTTGTAATATACAAGGTCAGAAAATTAAGTTTGCAAACGTTGCAATGATGTTGTTAACCTTTTTTGATATCAGAGGGATTATTCATTATGAATTTGTACCAACTGGACAAACAGTCAACTAAGTTTACTAGTTGGAAGTGCTGAAAAGGCTGTGTGAAAAAGTTAGATGTATGAAAAGTTAGATGAACTGTTCGCCAACAATTCATGGCTCTTGCATCACAACAACACACCAGCTGACACGGCACTGTCTGTGAGGGAGTTTTTAGCCAGTAAACATATAACTATTGGAACACCCTCCATACTCACCTGATCTGGCCCCCAGTGACTTCTTTACCCAAAGATAAAGGAAATATTGAAAGGAAGACATTTTGATGACATTCAGGACATCAAGGGTAATACGATGACAGCTCTGATGGCCATTCCAGAAAAAGAGTTCCAAAACTGCTTTGAAGGGTGGACTAGGTGTTGGTGTCGGTGTGTAGCTTCCCAAGGGGAATATCACCATAGTGATATTTAGCAATGAAGTATGTAGCACTTTTTCTAGGATGAGTTCACAAACCTAATTGTCAGACCTTGTAGTTGTTGCAATATTATTATTTACCCTACAACCCCATGACTGCTTTGTAACTACCAATTTGTACTCCTTAATCCCTTCACCTTTTTTACCCCCAGCCCTCTCCCATCTAAAACCGATAAATCTGGTACCTATCTGACGACATACATAGTCATTGTAATATTATTGACTGTATTCTTTGTGTTATAAAACCTACATCCCCATGAGTACTTTATAACAACCTATTTGTACTTCAGAATCCCTTCTCATTTTTCACCCATCCCCTCAACCTCTCTCTTATCTGGCAACCATCAAAATGTTCTTCGTATCAATGAGTTTGTTTCTGTTTTGTTTGTTCATTTTTAGATTAAACATACAAGCAAAATCACATTGCATCTGTCTTATGCATGCAAGCAAAATCACATTGCACCTGTCTTTATCTGACATACTCCACTCAAAACAATACCCTCCAGGTCCATCCATACTGCTGCAGATTTCAAAAACCCATTCCCTTCCGTGGTTGAGCAATATTCCATTGTATATATGTACCGCCTCCTCTTTATCCATTCATCCATGAATGGAGACCAAGGCTGTCTCCACACCTTGGCTATTGTAAACAATGTTGCAGTGAACATATGGATGCACATGTCCTCTCAAAGCAGCATTTTGGGTTTCTTCAAATACCCTGAAATGGGGTTACTGGGTCTTCCATTGCCTCTTCTTATAGCCTCTGTTTGCAAGTCTCCTTTGTCTGGTATAAGTATTTCTACTCCAGTCTTTTTTTTTTTTTTCTTCTTCCATGAAATAGCTTTTTCCATCCCTTTCATTCTGTGTGTGTCTTTTAATCGGAACCGAGTCTCTTGTAGGTAGTATATGTAAGGGTTTTGTTTTTTTATCCATTTAGCCACTCTATGTTTTGATCAGAGCATTAAATCCACTTACATTGAAATTAGTTGTTGATATGTAGTTATTGCCATTTTATTATTCATGTTTTTGATTTTTTTTTCATCTTTAAGTCACACTAACATTCCTTATAATACTGGTTTGGTTGTGATGAACTCTTAGCTTTTTATAGTCTGAAAAGGTCTTTATCTGTCATTCCATTTTAAATGATAGCCTTGCTGAGTAGAGTAGTCTTGGTTGCAGATCCTTGTTCTTCATCACTGAATATTTTGTGCCAGTCCCTTCTGGCCTGCAAAGTTTCTGTTGAGAAATCAGCCGTCAATCTTATGGGAGATCCCTCTCCCTTATAAATTACTAGTCTTTCTTTTGCTGCTTTTAGGATTCTTTCTTTGTCTTTTTAACCTTTGCCAATTTAATTATAATGTGTCTTGGTGTGGGCCTGTTTGGGTTCATCATGGCTCCCTGCATTTCCTGGGCTTGTATGTCTGTTTCCTTCACCAGAGTAGAGAAGTTTTCAGTTCAGTCATTTCTTCAAATATGTTCTCAATCCCTTGCTTTCTCTCTTCTCCTTCTGGTACCCCTGTGATGTTAATGTTGTTATGCTTGGTGTAGTCCCAGAGGGCTCTTAGACTTTCCTCATTTTAAAAAATTCTTTTTCTTTTTGCTGTTCCAGTTGGGTGCGTTCTGCTACCATGTCTTCCAAATCGTTGATTTTATTCTTTGCTTCATCTAGTGTGCTGGTGATTCCTTCTAGTGCATTCGTTATTTCAGCTATTCTTCACTTCTGACTGGTTCTGTTTTATGGTTTCTATGTCTTTTTTTATGCTCGCAATTTGTTGAAGTTCTCACTAAGTTCCTTGAGCCTCCTTATAACCATTGTTCTGAACTCTATCTCTGGTAGGTTGTTTGTCTCCATTTTGTTTGATTCTTTTTTTCTTTTTCCTCTCAGTTTTCCCCTGTTTCATTTCGGGTGTATTTCTGTTTTCTCATTTAGGGTGCCTCTCTGTGTTTGTTTCTATGTATTAGGTAGATCTACTACCTCTTTCAATCTTTCCTTATGTGGTAGGTACCCTGTGGGGCCCAGTGAAACAGTCTCCCTGGTCATCTGCTCCGTGTGCTCCAGGAATGTCCGTTGTGTGGGTTGTATGTGCCCTCCTGTTATATTTGAGCCTTGATTGCTATTAGCATATCAGTGGGTGGCATTGACCCTCAGGCTGACTGGGGTTGGGGTGGGAGGTTGGCCACATCCACAGCAGCCTACAGGCTGCTGGTGGGGCAGGGGGCGCTGACCACATGGAGCAGTATTTGGAGTGATATTCACCCCAGTGGGCTCTGGTGCCTGCTGAGACTGCCTTTGGGTGTACTGCTTGTGGGCTAATTTGGTGGTGCCCTGCTGTGGTCTGATGCCAACCTCCAAGTATGTTGGTTCGGGAGCCTCTTGGGAGGGGCTCCAGTGCCTGTTCAGGTCAACCACTGCCTCTGACTGGTCAGGGACTACCTAGTAGGAGCTACAGAGCAATCCACGTTTGGTTGCTGCCTGCGCTGGACCTGGAGGCAAGCCGGAATGGCCACTCTGCGAGGCAAGGACACCTGCCACCAGTACCGGGTCTGGGGTAGCTCTGCAAAAAGCCAGGACACCCTGAGGCCTGCTGCCACCTGCCAGCTCTTACAAGATTCAGCTGCAGGTGAAGCCTCCTGCAGTATGGAGTTGGGTGTGGTGGAGTCCAGCTGAGTCAGCATGTGGAGCAGCAGAGCTCAACACGCCAATCAGATTTAGATTGGGCCTGTGAGGGCGGGCTCAACACAGCAAAGATGGCGCCCACCTGCCCGCTGCTCAGCAGAAGCAGCTCACACAGGGAAAATGGTGACTATCATCTAACACTTGCCTGAAGCCTCACACCTCAGTCTGCCTCCTGTATGTCTCCGATGCCCCCCGAGTCACTGTCCCTCCGCTGGAGTCTAGGGTGAGTGCCTACAAGCAAGTCTACGTGCAGGCCCTTTAAGAGGACGTTGGGTTTCTTTCAGCCTTCCATCTGACCCGGGCGGTCAGAAACCCCACTATTTTTCAAAGCCTAATGTGGGGTTCCTCTTCTTGGTGCCGTACTCCAGGCTGGGAGGCTTGTGTGGGGCTAGGGTCTCTTGCTCCTCTGTAGGGAACCCCTGTGGGCGAGATCTCCCTCCCAGTTTTTGTCTACCGCACAGAGGTTTGGGGCCAACCCATTTTGCATCTCCACCCCTCCTAGCATTCTGGATGTGGCTTTTTTTATATCATTAGTTGTAAAATATGTTCAGCTAGACTAAAGATGGTTCTCCAGGTTGATTGTTGTATAATTTAGTTGTAATTTTGATGTGTTCATGGGATGAGGCAAGTACAATGTTTATCTACTCCACCATCTTGGTGGTACCTTTTTAGTTTGATGTAGTCCCACTTTTCTATATCAGCTTTTATTACATATGCTTTTGGTATCACATCCAAGAAATCATTGCCAAGATGAATGTCAAGAAAGTAACAGATTCTTTTTTTCTGCTTCCCTTGATTTTGAATTTTGTACATTATAAATTGTAGCCCACATTTCTTTTCAGTTTACTTTATTTCCTAATGAGTAGTCCTAATTAGTTTAAATTTCAAATGTGTTGTTATTTGCAGTTGATTCACAGTTAATGAAAACCATTGTGAGGACTTGTAGAAGGTACCATTTCTAATGGAAAACTGTATAGACATAGATGCATAGTGGTTTATTACCTAATGATTAGAATTACAAAATACAAATGATGTAAAAGACTCAGATCCTATAGAAGCTTAAATTAAGTAAGAAAATAACCTATATGTACTAACATATAGACTATTTCTTACAATTCTTTGAATCTTCCAATACTATCTTATGGCTGGGCATCTAGTAAGTGTACAATAACTACTTGCTGAGTGAAGTTATCTTTGGTTTAGCCTATTAGACCCACTCTCTTGGCTTAGATAATAATAAAAATCCTTGGCCCAAAAAACTTAATGATTTACTAACTCTTATTGTAAGTAGACAGTACATTAGAATGTATAAGTTCAAGGACACATTATTATTATTATGTGATATAAATTTAGATATAAATTATTATTTCCAAAAAATATATATCTATAATGCATAGCATATAGATATATGTAATCTCTATGTATATATATAGTATATAAAAAAGTGGTATGTAGGGCCAGCTAAGTGGTGTGGTGGTTAAGTGCTGGCTTGGGAAGCCAGCGGCCCCGGTTCGGGTCCTACATATGTGGACCAGTGACACTGCCCTCAAAAAAAAAAAAAGTGGTATGTATTAAAGGTCTGAATCTGTAGGCATGATGAATATATGCAAATCAGAATAATTAAGTTCTAAAGGCTTTGTTATTGAATTTAAAAGATTATGTAGACAAAAGATTATGCAATGTCAGTTTGGTCTTAGATATTTAGGATAGACTATCCGCTATAATGAACAACCCAGAAATCTCAACAACTTAATACAATAAAAGTTTACTCTTTGCTCCTGCAAAGTCCAAAGAAGATATTCTTTTTGGGGATGGCTCATTTTGGCAACTGTCTTCCAAGAGGCAAAATACTCTCAATAGTCATCCTTAGGGACATGTGATCAGAATCTCAAAAGTCAGGTAATAGCATTATGAACTGCTTTGCTTCCATGTTAGTAATATTTTTAAAGAGTATGTAATAGTTATCTGTTGCCAACATAATAGTGTGTAACAACTGCAAAACTTCAGTGGCACTTACCATTAAACATTTACTTAGCTTATGAGTCTGTAGGGATTGACCAATTTGGACTTGGCTTGAATGGTCTTGACTGGGTTCACTTATTTTTCTGTGGTCAGTTGCTGCTGGTTGGCTAGGTGACTGCCACTCTTGGGTTTACTTCTTGGGAGTCAGATGGCTGATATCTGATCTAGGATGGCTTTGCCTGGATAACTGGGACAACATGGCCATTCCATATATCTTCCCTCCTCTAGTGAGATAGCCAGCTCTCCCAGGGCTGTTGTTTTCATAGTGACACAAGGAAAAGCAAGCAAGCAGAAACATTCAAGGTTTCTAAAAACCCTAGACTTGTTCTGTTGGACAAAAGCAAGTCACCAAGGGCAATCCAAATTTTATGGGCGATTGAGGAATATATTCCCTCTACTTCTTTGGCAATAGGAACTACAAAGTCCCATGGCAAAGGGCCTGGATACCAGAAGGGTAAATAATTGGAGTCTTGTTAGGAATTTACCACATGGTATTTAAGTTTGTTTTCGTCATTGCTACTATTAAGGCATGTAATTTTTATGCTAAGTGAAATAAGACAGAGAAAGACAAATCTCACTTGTGTAATCTCACTTGTATGTAGAATTTTTTAAAAATTGAACTCATAGATACAGAGAACAGATTAGTAGTTGCTAGAGTTGGGGGTGATGGGTGAGTGGAATGGGTAAAGGTGGTCAAAAGGGTACATACTTCCAGTTATAAAATAAATAAGTCCTGAGGATGTAATGTACAGCATGGCGATTATAGTCAATACTACTGTGTCACATGTTTGAAAGTTACTAGGAGAGTAAATCTTAAAAGTTCTCATCACAAAAAAATTTTGTACTATGTATGGTGATGGGTGGTAACTATACTTATTGTGGTGATCATTTTGCAACATATACAGTATTGCACACCTGAAACTAATAATGTTATATGTCAATTATGCCTCAATAAAAAATGCAACATTATGGTTTATCAATAGTAAAAAATGTGCCACGCTAAAGCAAGATGTGAATAATGGAGGTAGCTCGTGTGTAAGGAGGGAGGGGAGGGGGCATATGGAAATTCTCTATATTTTCCACTCAGTTTTTCTGTAAACCTAAAACTGCTCTAAAGTCTAATAATAATAATAATAACTAATAATAGGCAGCAGCACAATGATTTTGTTGTTTCTATTGAAGGCAAAGCAAAATTTCTCAATATTATTTAACTTTAATCATACCTGCTAGGTAAAAGAAGATTGATAAATTTTAAGAAAAGATTTCTGGTTCGTGGTAACAGATTAAGCACCATTTTTCCCCCAAAGAAATTAAAGAGATTCTTGAGCAACTTCTTGGTTTGGGTAGTGGATCCTGAGAAAGAAATAGAACAGAACTTAAGTCCTCAAAATTATAGATGCAGAGGAAAATTAAAACGATAGGCAGCTGCATCTCCATGGGTATAAAATGCTAAAATACTGCGTCATTTACTTTGTCAAATGGCAGCGCTGTCTGCCTGTTGGCAGGTTCCTAGGCTTTCTACCCTACAAGGAAGCTGCCTATTGACAAGTGACATGCCCTTACATTAAACCCACTCTCCCTTTCAAATGAAAGGATTATTAGGGAAACAAAACAACAGAGCTGCAGAGAAAATACACAAGGATGAAAAAAGATAGCACAAAATAACAGATCACGATGAAGTGACACAGCCACTGTACTGGAAAAGACAATTCAGGCAAAAGTAGAAATGTAAAAAAATTAAAATCTGATTAGTTTCTTTATAAGTGTGAAAGAGGAAATTCGATTTATAAAACAAGCATGGCTATTGGTGAAGAAAAAACAACGCTCAGGGGGATAAGACAGTTTATAGAAATTTAACTGCTAAATACTAGAAAGGACATGGTTAAAAACCAATTGGCAACCTGAAAGGTAGAGATAAGTAATAAAGAGATTAGAAATACGATAAAGTGTAAGACATGGTAGATAGATTTAGTACAGCATTCACTGAAATTCCATAAGGACAGAACAGAAATAATGAAAAGAGAAAAGAAATAATAGAAGAAATTTTCTTGAGCTGAAGAAAGAAAAGCCTTTAGATTGAAAGAATCCCCTAAGAGCCAAGAAGAAAAAATTTAAAAAGATATATCTAGAAACATTTTGATAACACTTTCTGAACTCCTAAGAATAAAAAGGAAATCCTAAGAGATTTTAAAGAAATAGAACAAAATCCTTACAAAGGAACAAGAATAAGCTTCGCATAGCTCATTGGCAATACTGGATGGTGTAAGACAAAGGAAGTTCCTTCCAAATATGAGATAAAATGATTTTGAACTTAGAATCTACACCCAGGCACACAGCCAAGCAAAGGTAAGATAATCAAAATGAGTCATTCAAAAAGTTTATAACCAATGGACAGTATATGAATAAAATTGAGAATGTACTCCAGAAAAAGAAAATTTGTAAAGATGCACACAGAAGATACTGGAAATAGCATGAATCAGTATACAACAAGTGACACATTTCTTTGGCTGTTACCCTACTTGTCTACAGTGAAAATTATTCATTATAATTGCATTATAAGGGCTGTTTGTTTTAGTTTTAAAGTCTATATAGAAGGCCCAGGAATGTAATTTTAGTTACAGATCATTATGTAAACTATCATAAACTTAACAATGTAGAAATGATATCATTAGTAACACCATTTCAATTTATAACTTCTAAATTTTCATTAAACTGACTGATTCTGTGTGACTTTCCCCTCATGTCTGTGTTAGCTAGACAACAGTAAGTATCATCCACCTAGATTGCTTCAGCCATCATCTCTATATCTCTATCCAGACAAATCTATTTTGAGCTCCTTCTCCACTTTTGTAGTTGTTTACCTTTCAATTTGTGGGATTTGGTTTTTTTATGCCAGTTGAATGTCTTTCTTTGGGTGTCCTACCAGAATCTCAAACTCAACATGTCTCAGCCTTTTTTTTTTTTTTGAGGGCAGTGTCACTGGCCCTCATATGTGGGACCCAAACCAGGGCCGCTGGCGTCCCAGGCCAGTGCTTAACCACTGCGCCACTCGGCCGGCCCAGTTTATTATTATTTTAAAAGTAGCTTGGGGGCTGACCGAGTGTCGTGGTGGTTAAGAGCTGGCTCGGGATGCCAGTGGTCCCGGTTCAGATCCCACATATGAGGGCCAGTGACACTGCCCTCTAAATAAATTAAAAAAAAAAATGAAAAAAAATAGCTTGGAAATAAATATTTTTAAATTATTCATTATATTATCAAACACATTAAATATTAATAGATACAATCCACGCAAAATCTCTTTGAAGACCTCAACTTTTTAGAGAGTGCACATGGATCCTGAGACCAAGGTACTGAGTAGAGAATACAGGCTGCATTAGGGCATTTATCACATGGAGGTAAGTGCCCTTTGTTCAGCAGGGGTAGGAACCTGGGTGGAGGAGGGAGAGGCGAGTAGCAGAATGGAGATACCGTGTTTCCCAGAAAATAAGACCTAGCTGGAGAAGAAGCCCTACCATGATTCCTCCAGGTTATGGAAGGCACTCACCCCTCACATGAGGGTTTTATGACCTATTTCAGGAAGAAGGGTGCCTTTTCCACAAACTCCTTCAGCTTAAAATATTCAGTATGCCAAGGTGCCATATTTTGGCACCTACAATCATGTGAAGGCTTATTTCCCAACTAGGTCTTATTTTCTGGGAAACAGGGTAGGTGTGGGGTCTATTCCCTGACCCACCTCAGGGTTTGTGCCCTGATTTGGGAAATAGAGACAAGTCAGAGAGGTTTGGGGAAAGGCAGGGCAGAGTGTGTTTGTGTTTGTGTCTCCATCTAAGAAGTTGGGTTGGTATGTCCTGCAGTGCATTCCTCCAATGTGAAGTGGTTGTGTGAGTTTACCTTCCTAGATGTCCGGAAGCCTGTGAGTGGCATGAAAAAGATGCAGACGTGCTCATATGTCCTTTGGGAGTATGTATATAGAATGTGGTGAAAGTTTGGGACTAGTTTGCTCTCCAGTGAATAGTCTAAAGCTGGGGGACAGTTGGGAAAGTCACAGAGAACCAGCCCCTTCAATCAGGGCCAGACCCAGGGCAAAGCCAAGTCATCAGTGGTGGGGAGACCCTCAGTGCTGACAGGGCTGAGAGAAGAGCCAACACTCAGACCCTTCAACTGATAAAGGCTGAAAGAGAGATGCTCACAAGCAAGACCAACATGGGAAGAGATGCCTCCCCTATAAGCTTACCCCTACACTCTGAGAGGGGAAAAACTCAAAACCTAGGCCAGAGACTGAATTAAATTGGAAGAGAGGTTTTATTGTTTTTGTTTTTTAATACAGAAGTGGATAAATTACTGTGAATAGGTAAACTTTGTTTTTTGGGTTTTTTTTTTTTTTTTCCTTTGAGGCCTATGAACAAGTTAGGTTGATTTATAAAAGAATGAAGAAAGTTATATCTGAGCTGTGATTCCTTTTATATTTCTCTCTTCCACTAAACCTTAGTTCCTTTTGTAGGTCTGTGTTATTTTCACTGTTGTATCCCTGGCATTTAAGCTTACATTTGTTCACTGAATGAAAAGTAAATTGATTTGGAGATCTTGGTTCTGTTTTATATCTGCCCTTAATTCTTATCCTTCCTCATCTTCCCTCTCTCATTTCCAACCCATCCTGGAAAAAAGAATTTCAGAACTATGTAGGTAGAATGGCCTCAACCTAGTTGGGCTAAGAGTACTTGCAGTGTAAACAGGATAATTCAATATGCTAATGATGGTAGTGAGTGAAACTTGTTTGACAATCAGATTACATGATAGACAAGACAAGGCTGCCAACAGCATCTTAGATGTCTGATCAGGAATGGGGTATTCAAAGAATGACAGTGACATAATGGAAATAAAAGCTTTTCTCAGAAAATAGATGATACAACAGAGAGTATCAAAATGTTTTGAGGAAAGTAGATAAGACTTCTCTATAAACTCCTTCAATAGCTACTGGTATTGATGATTAGAAAAGGTGTGAAAGCCGAGGGTCAGAACAGGCAAACAGAGTATAGTTCAGGGGGAATAAATGGGGCTGTATGCCAGAAAAGAGGAGATTCAGATAGGTTTCTAGGAATGGAGTTCCAGGAAAGAACCAGTGCTCAATTCAATTCAATAAACTCAACACATGGGTATTGAGAGCCTACTTTAGCAAGCATTATTCTTGCAGTAAAAAAAAATTTTTTTTTAAATATCCTTGTTCTCATGACACATTTTAGTAAGGAAAGACTAAATGCTATGGGGATAAATAAATCAGGAAAGGGGTTCCTGATTTATTTGGGGTCAGGTAGGTTGCAATTTTAAACAGGGCAGTCAGGGAATGTTTCGAGAAGGTGGCCTTTGAACAAAGACTAGAAGGAGAGGACAAGGATTATGTAGGTGGACATCTAGGAAAATGTATTCTAAGCGAGCATGCCTCATATATTCTAGGACCTGCAAACAGGCCTGTGTAGCTGGACTGGAGTGAACAGAGAAGAGAGATGGAGGGGATCCAAGAGAAGAGCTGGTGTGGGGGAACGCTGGAAGACCATGATAAGAACATGAACTTTACTTGGAGCATTCCTCTAGGAAGCTAGGGGATGGCTTTGAACAGAAGACTAATTTGATTGCATGGGCCTTTGGGCTCAGTCTGGCCTCATTGGTTACAAAAACTTATTTGAATAAAATATATGGTGTACTCAGGAACTTCCAGTTAGCATGCTTTTATTTATTTATTTATTTATTTATTTATTTATTTATTTAATTTTAGCACTGACAGGGATTTTTGAGATCCATTGCCTTAATTTATGGAAATAAGCAAACTCAGCCCTAAAGATATCAAGTTCTTTCCCAAGGTCACCAACAAATAAGTGGTAGAGCTGGGTGTACATATAGCCCAGGCTTTCTATTTCTCAAGCTAGTACTCTTTCTATCCTATCAGGCTACCTCCCAATAAGAATATTTAAAGAAAATTATTTGTCGCTTTTTTCCATGACCACCTCTACCTCTTCTTTCTTCATTTCTTTTATTTTGATTGAGTGGAGTTTATGAATTCAGATAATTACATTGTCCTTAGGTTTATTCATGAAGACACCATCTTAGGATCTTAGGGAGTCATAGATGGAACCAAAGCACAACTGTTTTATCTGATTCCTACTTGACCACTTTTCCTGCTGGAATGCATTATTTTTCTGTTTGACATTGAAATTAACTATCAATTCCTAATTACAACCTATGGAGTTAATGTATAACATGATCAGGGTAAAATAGGGTTGGTTTTGGGTCAAAAATTTTTGAAAATGACTTGAATAAGTTTCCATGAAAAATTATTAGCTTCTTGGTAACACTGGGAGTCTGCTGTATTACATTATTGTCCTAAACTGAATGGGAACACATTTGAAAGTATTCAAATGAGGGTGAGGCAATTACATGTTGGGTATAAAAATGGCAGACTGTTAAAAAAAGCCACAACCATCCTTCACTCTTCCTTGGACATATGCAATGTGATTCTTCTGGCTTGTGCTTCACTTTTGCTAAGAGAATGAAGCAGAAGTGACAGTGCTCCAAATCTGAGCCTATGCCTCAAGAGTCCTTGAATTCTTCTAAGTCAAGTTCTAAGTTTTGGCTTTAACAGACCTTGGAAACCTACTCAAGACACCATGAGAATATGCCTGGGCTAGCCTGCTAGAGAATGAGAGACCACAGACAACAGGGATGAGTTGTGCCAGACGAGGCCATCCTGGATCAACCACCTTTTGGCCAACCCAGCCAATGATCACAGGTGCATATGTGAGCCCAACGAAGAACAGGAGAATCACCCACCTGAACTCAGCCCAGATTGTTAACCTACAGAATTATTGTTTTAAGCCACTAAGTTCTGGCATGTTTTTTTTTTTATACTGTTAAACCAACTGATAGAGATTACTCAGCCAACTATTTGCTATACTAGCCAACTGATCCAGGTTAGGAAGTCTTTTCTAGTGAATTCATTTATAATGCTATCTCTGAGACAAAGCAAGGAATTATTTAAGGATGGATATACATGCAATTCAATGTGCAGTTAGAGTTTTAGTTGGAACATTGTAGACTTGCTTGTTGTAGTTGTGGGCTCTATTTTAGCTTCAAAGGTTATCTCTGGTAATCTTTTTTACTTTCAGAGAATGTAGCTTCAACATAAGAATATCAGAGAACTATGCAAGTTTCAGTCTTCCTTTGTAAACTCAGCTGTTCCTCATATCTTGTCTTATTTATTGACAACTGTGTATGAAAACGCTTTCCCTATTCATCTCAAAACTGAACATTTGAGTACCTGGCATTTGGAAAAAAAGGACCAAAATGCAATCATTTGGTAGTTTTAAGTTGCAACTTTAAATACCATGCTGAGGGCCAGCCGAGTGGCACGTTGGTTAAAAACTGGCTTGGGATGCCAGCAGCCCCAGTTCAGATCCCACATATGAGGGCCAGTGATACTGTCCTGTACAGCTAAGATGGCCAACAACAACTCCACCTGGAGCTGGGCTGCTGTGAGTCCCTGGGACTGCATAACTACAGCCCTCGCTGCAGTGGGCTGCCATAAGCTATAGTGAGTGAATGGCAGCCAGCATGAGTGGCTGGCAGCTGGTGTGAGCTGCCAAGAGCCGCTGTGAGCAGCCGTCCAGAGGCTGGCAACTGATCTGCCTCACCTGAGAACCGTGCAATGATGATACCAACATGGGCCAGTGAAGCAATGTTCTCCACAACTAGACTGAAGAACAAACAACTTGTCTGTTTCCCTTCCCCGGTTCCCCAATGCTATTCCTTTCCCCCAATTCCCCAATAAAATCTTTAAAAAATAAAAAATTAAATACTGTGCTGAGATATACTAAAATGACATAGATGAACAGTGCATCTGTCCAGCTTTTATAGACATCTAATTCACACATTGCAGTGTGGGAGTGAAACCACAAGATGGCAAAAGAATGACGCTAATCTCTAAAGCCTTTTTCCCCCCCAAACTAAATGATATATCCTCTTTGAGCTAATTAACCCTGTCATTAATTCAATGGAAGACTTAACTAATTAGTTAATGCTAGGCATTATAGTATGGTTTCCAAACAAATTTTAAGCTTCTAATAATCTCCATTTCATTTATGTTTCCAGGGAACACCAAGGAATAGAATTTGGCTTGCCAGGAATAAATCCACATTTCTTTTTGGTTTAAGAACTAGAATCTAACATTTAAAGTCAAATACACTGAGTAGCCACAGAGCTCGAATGCGTATGTGACGATCTCCCTGAAATTCAGGTGAAGTTCACTGTTTTACATTTTGGTCCGAAATTCTTATATATAAGGCAGGAGAGATAGAGAAAAGAGAGCACCCTTCTCTACATTGAATTTGGAAAAAGAAGATTCAAGGTATCTCATTAGGTAGGTTTAATTTCCCACTTCAATGTGTTTTGGAGATAGTCCAGGTAAATATGTGGAGAAGGAGGAAAGGAAGAGGAGAGGGATGGGGCAGCTGAGTGGCTCAGCTGGTTAAGAGCTCGCTCAACAGTGCGAGCTCTGAGCAATGGGGTTACCAGTTAGATTCAGTGTTGGAGCTGAGCTGCTGCTGAGTTGCCAACAGGAGGCTCAGCTAAAAATAAAAAAGAGGGGAGGGGTGATGGCAAGAAGATTGAGGTAATTATACAATAAAAAACAACTTTTCTGATATATTGCTTTGGCTTTCTATATGCTATCTCTTTGAATCTTCCCCATGATTTTCTGAAGTGAGTAGTGTTATTACCATCCTCCTTTTATTGCAGAGGAAATTGAGGCTCAGAGTGGTTAACAAAGTAGTAGAATCACATTTTGAACCCAGATAATCTGAGCCCAGAGTCCTTGCTTTTAGCTATTTTGCTCTACAACCCCTGAATTCATACTAAAAATAACACAGCCTCAGTTTTTGTACCTTTATAAGAAAATATATCTCATACATAGCATGATATATAATAAACTGTACAGTCACAATCTAATATATAACACCATAGAGATAGCAAAATTCACTGCAGTTTTATTAAAATATCTTTTTAATATAGTTGACTTCTTTTTGCAAGAGAGAAACAACAAGTTAAAAGCCAGGGAATATAAACTATTACCTGGGCCATTTAGTGAAATTTTCTCAGAAGTAAGACCTCATCTTAATTGAAACGATGCTACACCTTAATAGTTGACCAGCTATTTTATGTACCTCTAGGAACAAATTTGGAAACTTTCTCAAGTTCAAGGTTTTTGAATTGGTCTCTGTATATATGTATGTATGTGTGAATATGTGTTTCTGAATGAACTTGGTCATACTAAGAGGGAAAAGAAACTCAACCCTCCCATATGAAATAATTATTTCTATGAAATAGGAATCAAAGCTGCCTCCACTGTTGCTCAGGGTCACTTCTGAATCTTAGTAGGTCGGATTGCCTTAACCAACCTTGACTGAATAAATATTTTCATTTCCTGGGATTGAAGATACAACTGTTGACAAACTAAAAGTTAAAATTTGAAATTTATATTTAAAAAGACACAAGACTGGGCAGGCTATGTGGCGTGTTGGTTAAGAGTTGGCTTGGGACACCAGCTCTGAGCAGCCGGGCTGCGGTTTGGATCCTACATGAGGGCCAGTGACACTGCGCCCTCTACAGCTATGATGGAGAAAACAGCTCTACCTGGATCTGGGCTGCTGTGAGTTGCCTGTGATGGCGTAGGCTGCAATGGGGCTGCAGTGGGCTGCCAAGAGCTACTGTGAGTGGCTGGCAGACAGCATGAGTGGCTGGCAGCTGGCATGAGCTGCTGTGAACCACCGTGAGAGGCCGTACAGTGACCAGCGACCAGTTGCCTCACCTGGGAAGAGCGCAATGATCACAATACCAACATGGGCCAGTGAACCAATGTCCTCCATACCTAGACTGGAGAACAGAAGGACAGCAACTTGTCTGTTCCCCTCCCCCAATTCCCCAATAAAATCTTTTTAAAAAATACGACACAAACTAAATAAGAGTAAATACTATTTATATAGTTAAACCCTCAAATGATCTGTGTCACAAGTTGGTAGCATTTATGATTTTGTAATTATTAAAGCTTAAAGCTACACTAAGATTTTGGGGATATATTACACACACACACACACACACACACACACACACATACATACATACATCTGTCTGAGAGAGAGAGAGAGAGAGAGAGAGAGAGAGAGAGAGAGAGAGAAAGAGAGAGAGAGAGAGATGGAGTGAGAAATTGACTGAGGAAACTGCCATTCTCAAGCAAAGCATATATTCCACCTGGGTTGGCACTGATGCCACCTGCCTATCCTTTATTCCTTTTTCTTGTTTGTTGTATTGGTCTCTCCCTCATATTTTGTAAGGACTTTAACTCCTGCTGATGGTCTTTTCTCTCTGCTACCATTGACCATTCTGTGTCCATTGTACAACTTAGCCAACACCCAGCCTGGTGTGACCACTACCCCTGTGAGATTTACCTCTATTCACTCTTGTGTCATTGTCACCATCTGGACCATCATCTCCTATCTTGGATCTCTTACTTCCTGATTTACAATTTACCTTTTCTCTCATCTTATAATCTCCTGCCTTTATGTTTGTTTTTAAGTCTAGATTTTAGTTTTTCCTTACCAGGCTACATCCTTGTACAGTGTCTTTTATTCTTTTACCAGCGTCTTCTTTCATTTGTCTACCAAACTGCAAATCGCATCTTGTAGGACTTGGGATCAATGTAAGTAAATCCCTTGTTCTGCATTCACTTCCCAGCACTATGCCATCCATCCTCAGCATGCTATGATATCTTATTTCATCCAAAACTGGGTTTTTAACCCAAATTTTACAGATTAGAAGCCTGAGGCCCAGGCTCATGGATAAAAATTGGTAGAGCCAAGTCAGGTTTTCTAACTCTGAGTGATTTTTTTCCTTAGAAGATTTTGGATAATCTCAGGAAAAGGGTACTGAGATTTATATATGTTAATTACTTTTGTTCTGAAATTAAAATTTATTATTTTGATTTTGGGTAATAGAAATCTGACCAGAGTATTAGCTATAATCAAGGAAAGTTGCATGAGCTTACATATTATACCAGCAGGTGGTGCTCTGAACTTGCAATCTATTTAAACAACTCAAAATCAATTTCTGACTAATGATGAGTTTATCAAAGAGAAAGACATAATATAACATCTGACTTATAGTACCTATAGCAATTATAGCTCAGTTATCACATGTAGCTTCTGTGAAAGCAGATGAGAATAATTTAAGAATTAGAACTAAGGCTCTTGAGAATTTGGGTATTTGGTCTTGTTTTGGAAGTATAAGCTTTACACAAACTACCATATCATTTATTGTAGGAAATTTCAGTTCCAAGTTTATGTCACATCAGGAGGTCTCCAATTATCTCAAAATGTGTCACAAAAATCTTATAAAATTATTATAATTCTCTTTAAGTACAAATATAGATTTTAGTGCTTTTAGGCAGGAGAGGAGGCAGCAATTTAGATTCATGATTGACTTAAGAATTGAAGAATCGTTCCCTTTCCTAGCTAAAATATCCCCCTCATTGATTTGCAGTAATGCTCAAAATTATCATTGTTTTCCTCTTCCACATAGGTAAGGCATTGAAGGACCCAATAAACTGTAAATGTGTTATCTAGATAGGTTAAACCATTCATTACATCATTCATGTTTATCAATACCACCACAACAGGAATTAGGTTAGCTTAGTTACCTAATCACCTGTAGTGATTTGAATGTCAAGGACAAAAGCCAGGAAATCAGAAGGAGTAAAGGATTAACAAAGATTAATAGCTTGGGATGAGGATGTCTAGTGCCTTGAAATGGTTGCTTTTGATAATTTTGTCCAGTTTTAAACTTTTTCTTTTTTTTTCTCTTTTCATTTCCCTTCCCTTTCTTTTTGTGAAGAAGAATCACTGACCCCTTCATACTGTGAAGGATTCCGTCTTTTTTTGTTTTAATTAATTGATTTAATTAATTGATTAATTAATTAATATTATTTTTAATTTGGGGGGGATTCGGGGAAGCAACAGTGTTGGAGAATTGGGGAGGGGACAGCCAAGTGTTGTTCTTCGATCTTAGTTGTGGAGGGTGCCAGTTAGCAGCTCATGGCCTTTAAGCTCAAGGTACTGTGTTACCATCTTAGTTGCTGGTGGGCGTAGCCACCATCCCATGCAGGAGTCGAACCAGCAGCCTTGTTGTTAAGAGTGCATGCTCTATTCACTGAGCCATCGGGGCAGCAGCTCAGCTCAAGTTCAGTCTTGGTTGCGGGTGGGCATAACCCACCATTGAACAGGCAGTCTTGTTAGGAGCACGTGCTCTCACCAGCTGAGCCATCTGCCAGCTGTTGGTAGCTCAGTGGCAGCTCAGCTTGGATGCATCGTCACTGGCCCATGTGGGAATCGAACCGGCAGCCCTGTTGCTCAGAGCTCATGCTCTTAAGCTAACTCTTTTTTTCTTTTGTTTTAGATTTTATTGGGGAATTGAGGGAAGGAACAGTGTTGGGGAGGGAATCACGGAAGGGAAACAGATAAGTTGCTGTCCTTTTGTTATTCAGTCTAGTTGTGGAGGACGTTGCTTCACTGGCCCATATTGGTATTGTGATCATTGCGCTCTTCCTGGCTGAGGCAGATCGTTCGCTAACCATTGGACAGCCGCTCATGGTGGCTCACAGCAGCTCACACCAGCTGCTGACCACTCACGTTGGCTGCTGGCCACTCACAGTAGCTTATGGCAGCCCACTTCAGCCTCACTGCAGCCTACACCGTAGCCGGCCACTCATGGCAGCCCAGCTCCAAGTCAAGCTGTTGTTCACCATCTTAGCTGTAGAGGGTGCATCATCACTGGCCCATATGGGATCCTGCTGGGAGCATATACATATATAATATTCCCATAGATGCATATGACTACATATGCCATATACATATACACCAACTGGCTAAATAATATACCCTTTAGTTTTAGATAATCTATTTTCTTCTGTTACTGTATCTGTTGTCTTTTGCCTACTCAGGGATTTTTATTCCTTTCTTTGAATAACTTATCTTCAGGAGATATTTTTATATTATTTGGAAATGTTCCAATTTTCCAATTACAAAGCGGTATTTGTTATCAATGAAAGTACTGTCTCCTATAGGATCTGATGTAGAGGAAAGGCACATGGGTTCATAGAGACAGGAGATATTACATGACCAACCATAAGGCAGCACCCCAGATATCCAGTGCTGAGTATGGGTCTTTACTTCAATGTAACCTTGTCAGACACTGGGGTGCTGTTGGCCCCTTGCAGGATCCGAATCAGCAGCCCTGCTGCTCAGAGCTCCCAAGCCGACTCTTAACCAGTAATCCACTCAGCCAGCCCAAGCTAACTCTTAACAAACTGAGCCACTCTCCAGCCCAAGGATTTCCTCTTGACAAGTGGATACTTCAGAGGAAGCTTGGTTTGAGCCATGTTGACAATACTTTGCCCTCATCTGCCTAAGAGGTATGGTTGCCAGGTGACGGGACCTCAGGAGCAAAAGCCTGAAAGGTGGGCTACCAAAAGTGGAACTAAGGGGTTATTGGGGGAAGCTGATCTGGAGCAGATCTCCTACATCAAGGAACTCTACAGAGTAGAGGCCTTAGCAGAAGTCCCCCTTCCCCACACCGAAAAAAAAGGTGCATCCTACAAAACAGCCAGCATTGAGACACCTGCCACCCAGGAGGGCATTCATGTCTGTGAGAGACCCCAGCAGTATCCATAAATAAAAAGACACTGTTTTTCTCTAATTCGTTTCCCTTGTTCAAAAAATTCAACAGCTGGAAACAGAAGAGAGGTCTTAAAAAACACACAGTGAGAAAAAAGTAAAATGATTTAATGTTTATACACATTGAGAAAAGACTATTCAAAAGATATGACAAAGAATAGAAATATTTTACATCTATATAATAGCACCACCACAGAGCTAACCAAGGTATAGCTGAGTGTAAACAACTCTGGTTGAGTCTTGAGCACACTCATCTTATCCATTCATTTATTCATTAATCCAGTATTTGCTGAGCAACTACTCAGTGTCAGCTACTGATGACATAATGGAGATAAAAAACAGATGTGCAATTATTTTATGTATTGAGTTTAGCACATAGAAATGAGAAGGCATGCTGTGTTCGGATCATGTGCTATATCAGTCTCTAAGTCTCTTCCTTCCTTCCTTCCTTCCTTCCTTCCTTCCTTCCTTCCTTCCTTCCTTCCTTCCTTTTTCTTTCCTTCCTTCCTTCCTGCCCCTGCCCCACCCTCCCCACCCCGCTCTATTTTGCTGCCTCACCCTCACCAAGTATTTTCTCCATGGTTGGACTTGAGCAAAATACCATCCCCTAGGAAGAGTGGTACAGAGGGACTGATTTACACAGTGTAGTTCTCCGTGGGGTGAACCCTGATTTGGTTAAAAACAAAGTGGTGGGGATGCAGCGGGGACAGAGCCTGGCACATAAACTCCCTCTCCTTTCTTCCAGGGACTACTGTGAGCAGTAGCTCCTTATAGCCTTTCCAAAGAAGTTCTTGTATAGAATAATCATGCCTGTGTTAAATTAATTAAAAAGGAGGTCATTAGATCAAGATCTAATGTAATATCTTAGCAGCCTACAGAAACAAACATAAGCAAGTGCCTCAAGTTTAAGAAGTACAAACCTAAGAACAACGTATCACAAACAGCCAACAAGGTTTTCACAATTAAGGCAATGGCTTAAGCTATAGCCAATCAAATAATTTCTTTGCATTGTTTCCACCTCTTCTCTAGAAAAGTCTTTTCCCCAGCTTCTGTCAGTGAAGCCCTCCTAACGACTTCCAGTTTGGTACTGCACAATTTGAATCAATTTTTGCTCAAATAAACTTTAAAAATTTTAAATGCTTGCATGTATCTTTTAACCCCTGCTCAACAACTTGCTGGCTCCCTATAACGTGAGAACTCATGAAGTGGTGCCTCACTGTATCTCATCACATCTTTCCGTCCTTCCCTTTTCTCTTACCCTCTGTCTTGGCCTTTCATTTAGCCTCTAACCAACATAGTACCATCTTGATCCTTGCCAAGGTTCTCCTTTCTAGAGGCCCTAGGCTAAGATAAGATGCTACTTTTGGTAATGATGCAACCCATTTTTGGTAATGACACAAATATTTTACAAAGCTCTGGGGATTTGCAAACCATCAAATGGGGAAGTGGAACATTTTCCTAGTTCATTTCTTTCCCATCTAGGATTGTGAGTAACCTGAGCACAGGGTTTATATTTTTGTCTTTGAATTTCCAGTCTCCAGCAAAGTTCTCACTTGCACCAGGGACTCGACAAATGCTATAGCTGATTTAAACTTAACAACTGAAATATCTAAAAGTCATATACATACATTTCCCTTGAAGAAAACTGTATACTTACTCAAAATACAAACTGATCACTGAGGTTAGTCAAGTAGAGATTATCTGCATCATAAAATAACATCATTAGGGAATTATATAAGATAAGAAAAACTCATAAAATTTAGTTTACCATAAAATTGGTTTATACAAATATTTCTGGGATTATGTTTATCTACAAAAGAGCATTTGTGACAATACTGAAATGTTTTATAAAATGTGGACTTTTCTTCACATGTGACAGAATATCTAAACAAATTATGGAAATATTTACATACACATAGTTAAAACAGCTATTCAAAAACGTACACCTTTTAAAAATGACCTGTTCCCCATAATGTATGGATTAGTAACAAATATTCATATTTATGCCCATGAAGTGCTTTTGATTTGCCTCATTTCTATTATCTCAATGATTAAAATCATTTAAGTTAAAGTCCAGAGGCCTCTACCCAGAGGTGGCAGGGAGGCCCAATATTGAGTTCCTGATGGCCGTGTGTGGCTCCCACCAAGCTCTCTCTGCTCTAGTACCAGGCTCATCTGCTTTCAAATCCTGACTTGGAGGTTTCAAAGCTATAACTTAACCATGATTCAGTCCTCTCCTTTGTAAATTGACGATCAGCACACTGCCTGATTTACTCCAGCATTGTTGCATGGATCAAAAGGGATAACGTATATGAAAGTGCTTTGCAAAGTGTAAAGTGTTAGCTAAATGTGGGTATTATTATTATTACTCAGGAAGAGCACTTAGGTCATTGCTTAGTAATGGTGAGAGAAACAGTGTCACTAAATAAGACAATATAATGGTCTTAAGAGGCTCTAATTCAGTTTCTCCTTTTTATTCAAGCATACAATTGCATTCTAACACTTCACAGACAGCCTGAAATGGGCCCTGTGGAGGCTGATAAGGAAAATTAGAACAAGGAGATATTTGCTCCCTCATTTTAATAACTGAGTCAAGGAGCAGGCACTTTAATATAGGAAAGAAGGAATGCTTTCTCTTAGCCAGTACTCAGCAAGATAATGACTCCATTACAAAGCAGGCCTTCCATAATAAACAATGCCTGCAGTGCTCATGGAGTTTTCCCTGCATTTTGAAGGAGAAAGACACCACCACAATCAAACAAAGTGTTCTGCAAGTGTAAAATAAGATTTAGATTAAGTCATCATTCACAGAGGATGGCTATTTTCATACTTTTTTTTTTTAATCATTGGGGATACATGATACCTGCTGGGTATCAATGCCTTTCAATTGCATTCACCTTTATTTGTATATTGTTGAGAAGAAAAACATTTTACTTGACCCTCTTAAGGTCACTGGCTTGGTGTGAAAATCAAACTGGCAAAGATTAATAGGAGAGAAGCTTACATTTTATATAAGTTTCACATGGCACAAGAGCCTTCCTTAAGGAAATGAAGACCCAAAGAAAAACACCTGAGTATTTTGTTAGGTTTGATGATGAGTAGGCAGTGGTGTAGAAAACACTATGAGTCAGAGAGTATGAAGTAAGTGTAGTAACTGGGTGAAACTGAGCCAGACCAGTTTGTTCAGATTCCTATTGGTGTTCCTTTGTCCTTAGAGATAAGGATGCTCCTTTCCTCCAGGTATGGGAAGGGCACCTCTCATGTGAGGCTTTTGTGACCTGCTTCATGGAAGAAGTTTGTGGGAGGAGGTCAAAGTGACCTTCTTGTTTCTGCTGTTTTCTCAAACTCCTTTGGCTTAAAATAGTCAACTATACTAAGGTGCTGTATTTTGGGGTAGCTTGTCCCAAATGTGTGTGTGTGTGTGTGTGTGTGTGTGTGTGTGTGTGTGTGTGTGTGTATACAGATATATATGTATATATATATATATAAATGTTTTCATTTTAATTCCTAGAGAAACACATAACATTTTAATTGTTAATAAGGGAGAATATAGAATCTGCCTTGTTTAGGGAGCATGAGAGAAACCTGAGGCCTATGTGAATGTACGTGTAGGAGTGTGCATGTACTTGGAGTTAAGTGCGTTTCTTTTTCGGTTAATGAGGAAACTCAGTGAATGATAGTCTAAGAAGTTTGAAATAGGCAAAGATTTCTTACCTATGATATCAAAAGCATGATCCATAAAAGACGAAGTTGATATATTGGACTTTATCAAAATTAAAAACTTCTCCTTGAAAACAAAAGCCATGGACTGGGGAAAATATTTACAAATCATGTATCAATAAAGAGCTAGTATTGAGAATTATATAAAGAACTCTGTAAACTCCATTAGAAAACAAAAATCTCAATTTAAAAATGGGTAAAGGTTTTGAGTAAATACATCACCAAAGAAGACATAAGCGTATGGTGGTAAATAAGCACATGAAAAAAGATGCTTGATAACGCTTTATAGTCATTAAGGAACTGCAAATGGAAACCATGAGGTACCACTACACACCTATTAAAATGGGTAAAATTAAAAACACTGACCATACCAAATGTTGTTGAGGACGTGGTAGAATTCAACATTCATACATTGCTTGTGGAAATAAACAATGGTATTAACAATTTGTAAAACAATTTGGCAGTTTCTTAAATAACTGAACATACTCACATCATATAATCTGTCTATTTCATTACTAGGTATTTACAAAAAAGAAATAAAAATATATATGAGGATTAGGGTTAGGGTTAGGTATGAGCAAAAAGACCTTCACATGAATTTTCACAGCTGCTTTATTCATAGTAGCCTCAAACTATAAACCAATTATGGAATATTTATAAATGGAATTCATGCTCAGTAATAATGAGGAATAAACTGTTGATACATACTAGAACATGGATAATTCTCAAAATAATAATGCTGAGTGAAAGAAGCCAGATATAAGAATATACTGTATGATTCCATTATAATGAAATTATAGAAAATGCAAACTCATCTATAGTGACACAAAGCAGGTTACAGATTACTTGGGAGGAGGAGCAAGATACCCTATGAGGGAGAAATTACAGAGGGGTACAAAAAAAGCTTTGGGAGTGTGATGGATATATTTATTATTTTGGTTGTAGTAATGGTTTCATGGCTATATATATATATATATATATATATATATATATATATGTCAAACCTTGTTAAATTACACAATTTAGACATGCACAGTTTATTATATATCAGTTATACATTTAAAAAGTTGTTAAAAAGAACACTACACCCATAACATTAATAGATCCTTTAAAATCTTATTTTCCACCTTTGGTTTTCTTCTTTCAACAGTAAGCATTTCATTCCACTTTCCTTTTGCTTGCATGATTTCTGATGAGAAGTCAACTGTAATTCTTATCTTTTGATGCTTTCTATAGGTAAGATTCCCTCTCATCCCTTTGGCCTCTTTCAAGACTTTGTGTTTTGTTTACTGTAGTTTGAATATGATATGTCTTAATATATATTTCTTGGATATTTATCTCACTTGGTGTTCTCTGAGCTTTCTGGATGAGAGGTTGGGTGTCTGTCATTAATTTTGGAAAATTTTAGTCATTATTACTTGAAACATTTCTTCCGCTCTCTTCCCTTTTTCTTCTTCTGTTATTCCAATTATGTATATGCTATGCTTTTTAAAATTATCCCACAGTTCTTGGATGTTCTTTCTGTTTTTTTTTTTTTTTTTTAATTCTTTTTCTTCTTCGCATTTCACTTTGGGAAGTTTTTATTTACCTAACTTTAAGCTGACTGATTCTTTCTTGGCTGTGACCAACCTATTGGTCATCAAAGACATTCTTGATTTTTTTTTTGTTTTTGTTTTTTTTTTTTTTTTTTTTAGCTGAGCCATCCTGCCACCTGTTGGCAGCTCAACAGCAACTCAGCTCGGGCTGGCCTCGAACCGCTGTTGCTCAGAGCTCAGCTTGCACTCTTGAGCGAGCTCTTAACCAACTGAGCCATTCGGCCGGCCCTACATTCTTCATTTTTGTAGTTTTTGCTTTATAGCATTTTCTTTTGATACTTCCCTAGAGTTCCCACCTCTCTGCTTATATTACCCATTTAATCTAGCATATTGTCTATTTTTTCCATTAGAGGACTAACTTATTAGTCATAGTTGTTTTAAATTCCCTATATGATAATTCTCAAATCCGTGTCATATTTGACTCTGGTTTTAATGTTTGCAATACCTCTTCATACTGTGTTTCTTCCTTCTTTTTAGCATGCTTTGTAATTTTTTGTTGAAAGTTGTGCACATTGTATCAAGTTATAGGAATTTAGGTAAATATACCTTTCATGTGGAGGTTTTTAAAAAAAAAATATGGCTAGGAGTTAGGCTGTGTTTATTTTTTTCTGTAGCTGTAGGTGTTGGAGGCTTCAAATTCCTTGACTGTCCTTGTTTTATAATTCCCTGTTTTCTTTAGTCTTCTCTAAATACTTCTCCTTGGATAGAATTCTCGTCTGACAGCCCTTTCATATACAATCCATTGCTATTATACTGGAGCCCTGTTGGTGTGTAGTAAGGTGTGGACAAAGGAAGGGTTCTGCAATCTTATGATTAAATTCCAGTCTTAGTGGGCTGGGGCTATGATCTTCACAAGTGTTTCTTAGGTTTAATTTTGCTCTGTATGTTACACAAGAAGGCTAGAGGGGGTTGCAGTCAGGAAAAAGCCCATCCCCAGATGGGATGAAGCTGTCTATAATTTTTTCCCTGGAAATTAGGCCTTTGTTATAGAGAATTCTCTGGGCATTTCACAGTGGTCATTTGCCTCTTGCCTCTGCCAGAGCCACAAGGGGATCTTTCTTGACTCTTCCCCATGAGAACCTGGCAGGGTTACAGGACATAAATCCCACAAGAAGGTGAGGGTTCCTTAAGATTGTAGCTCCCAGGAATTTATCACACTCACACTAGTCTATAATTTGCCTCTGGCAATTCATAAAAATAGCCATGTAAGTGTTTCTACTAGTTTGTGGTTCCAGTGGCTTCTGCTCCAGGTAAGCAGATCTTAGCTGTAACTCTCTGTGTTCATCTGTCTCTCCAGATTTTGGGATGGCAGTTTTCCTTGCAACTTCAATTCTCTGATGGGTCTGAGAGAAGTCATTGATTTTCAGTTTGTTTAGCTTTTTTCTTCTTGTAAAAATAATAAAGGTGACAACGTTTAAGCTCTTTACTTGTTGGACCTGAAAAAGGAAAATCATTTTTTCCAGTCTGGACAATTTTCCTAAACTTTTCAATGCATCAAGCTAGATCACAGGAGATGAGAAATCTCTGGCTCCTGTCCCACCTTTACAAAATGGAAACACGTTTCCTGGTTTCCTGGAGCTCTGTTAAATACACAGGAGTGACCATTTAAACACAGGGAGATAGATGGTTGATAGAAGCCAAGAGCATCATAGGAGCATGGAGGAGGGTTATATTCTAGTCTGGAGGGATAGGGTAGAAAAAGGAGTGGGCAGGCAAGGATGCAGGAAAGAGGTGATACCTAAGTTGGGTCTTATGGGAGTTAACATGATATAGAAGGAAAGATGAGGGAGGAAAGGTGGTCAGGGTTTAGGGAATAAGAAATGCAGCTGCACAGACATGAAAGGGAAAATGTCTTAGATATTATCGCTTAGTTTTTTGTTTTTGTTTTTTGAGAGCTTTGCCTGTGTTAGGCAGTTTACTCAAATTATATATGTGCTGCTTAATTCAGAATGCTCTCTGCACCATGAAGGGATTGTCTGTGGATGGCCTTTGTACTTCCAGCCTCTTTGCAGTTATCTTAACTGAATACAACTGGTAGCTTTATTTTCTGTTGAGTTGCAAATGAAAATGTGATTCATTCATTTCAATTATAATTTGTTTTTAACATCTTAATTTATGTGGTTATAAAACAAGGGGGAAATCCTTAATTTTCAAGTGTTTTGAGAATTTGTTTTGTGAGAAATGCTTTAAACTAATTAATGAAACTAATAACAGAATCTCACAAGTTGCAAGATGTTCAATTAACCACAGCTGCCCTTTGGGAACATTCCCTGGACTTCCATTGGAAGTTTTTGCAAAGCCAAGGCAGAGTTTCACACACAACACAGGAGAGGATTGTCTAATTAGAACAACAGACTGGGAGTTGGTTACCTTGAGCTATATTTTTGCTTTAGTAAGTTCTTCTGTCTGTCCTTGGGCAAATTGCATAATCTTTTGGGGTTTTCTTATCTTCTAAATGCGGATAATACTTGCTTGATTTTAGCCGTTTTTAAGGTCTTGGATGAAAGCTGTTTTATAAGCTTGTTGCATTATCAGGAAATGCCAGATTTAGAAGTTATTATTAACTATAGTAGTCATGTGAATGCATATCCACTCCCCGCCCCAAGATTAAACAAAAACCCACCATCAGAATTCAACTGCTGGGTTGCCATGGGCACAGTGTTCTTTTCATGGCATTTGTAGAGCAGTTAATAGTAGTGACTGGTGGGTAGAAGTTGTGTTTTACTATTTTTTACAGATCAACATTATTCATTATTGATTGCAGGCCTCATTATATTCCACTGGCTGGCTTTACAAGTGTCACCACAATGAACATTTGACATTGGTTCTTATAATATAAAGGAAATGACCTGGCAAAAATGTGGGATCCTCCACGGTAAAGAAATGAACATACTGTAAAAAACAGAAACAAACAAACAAACAAAAACAACATTAAAATTATAGAAGAGAGAAAATAATCAGCTTCCAGTGAATTGCTTGCAGCAAACGTACAGCAGTCCCTTGACCATAAGCAGGCATGATTTCTATGAAGTGTAACCAAACTGGTAAATATTTCTGTTAGTAGAAATAAAATTTTCTTTATTTCATCTCATTTGCATTCTGTGAAAGTACTGTTATTCTTTTTGTGATATTGTTTGATGATGTTTCAGAAGAAACAAAGACAAAATGATTATGAATCATGCTGCCAAATCCTTCGAGGCAAATGTTTCCAAAACATAGCAAGCTATTTGTTCTGAACTCTTGCCTCTCCCCTTCCTTCTTATGCTGTTTGCTTATTTATGTGGAGATAGAAAATATATTAAGTACAAGACAAGATAACTTGCTGACACACAATTGGGAAGTCCTGCTCTGAAACACTCAATGGAACTCGACTGATGCATGGGGCTTACCGAGGAGTGGCTCCTTCTGTGATCAGGCACCCGGGGAAGGATCACTGTGCTAGCAGATTTCCGCAATCGTACACGTGTGAATAGCTGTGGGCAAGTTACATTTTATACTTGTTGATTCATTTAAATAATAAATAGTGTTAAGTATCTATTATATGTTGGATACCATGGTAGGCACTGAGAAATCTAAGACTACACCCAAACTATGTAATTTGACTGTTTTTACTAGTCTATCGGTAAAACTGAGTCACTTAAATTCCTCTGGTTCAGGGATCCACAAACTTTTGAGACGAAAGAGCCAATCCTGTCCCTCACAACAATTTAAAAATTATTCAAGAGCCATAAAACAAGTGAAATTGCCATTATGTGAGTAGTATCCTTTAAAAATTTTATAAGTGAAACTATGATAGTTTTATTTTCGTTTTGAATTTTACTTCAGAGCCACATATATGTACCCAAAGAGCCGCATGTGGCTTGTGAGCTGCAGTTTGCCGACCCCTGCTCTGATTTATAGTTCTACCAGATAACATAGAACCTGGTCTCTTTAAAAATCTAGGCTCTGCCCCTCCTCAGTTACTTATGGGGAGTCCTGGGAGTGGTTCACATGTCTCTAAGAACCATCTTCATATCTTCTTTAACCATTCGTTCATTTTTGCCTTGGCAACTGCTGCTGGTGCCCCTGGGAAAGGTGACGACATTGTCTCACGTAGTATTTAAAGATAGGAAATTGTCTAGGATTAATTCCAGAACTGTGGTTCTGGAAACTGGGTAACTAGTAATAGCACCCAATAATTAAAAAGGGGAAAGTATGAAGAACAGGCTTTTTGGGGAAGTTAAAAAGTTAATACTGTATGTTTTGAATTAAAGGTGTCTGTCAGGCTTCAAATGGAGGTGACAAGTAAGCAGAATTATCATTCTGTTGATCAAGAGAGAACTGTGTAAATTTGGAATTTATCAGTATATAGGAGCTGTCGAAGCCATATTTGTTGAGACTGCTCTGGAAAAGTATTCAGAGAGTGGAGAGAAGAGGAATACATTACAGAGGAAAAAAAAGTTCAAGCTTGTTGTTAAAGCCATGTTTTGGTAGATGAGAGAATGGAGAGAATAAGAAGATAAAGAGGATCTTAATGTAAGGAGTTGAGGGGACCAATGTAAGGGACTGCCCCTTCTATATAGAGGAGAAAAGTTTGAAAACTGAAGGTTGGAGGAATTAGTTCCCTTGATAAGATTCTGCGGCTTTCAGTATCATGCTTCAGATACCATGTTCATTCTCCTAAAACCAAATAGAACCAAACTAAACCAAAACAAATCAAACCAATATGACTTTTGGGAGGTGGGCACACAAATAATGAGTCTGTTGCAATTACTAATAACTACATTTACCTATGTGTTCTTCCTTCTTCATCTCCTGTGTCACCTCCTGAAGTAAACATTATACTGATTTTTGTGATGATCATTTTCTTGCTTTAAAAAAAAAATCACATATAGTTTTATGCCTAAATAATATTTTTTTCTGTGCTTGTTTTTAAACTTTAAAAAAGGACATCAAGGGCTGGCCGAGTGGATCATTGGTTAAGAGTTGGCTTGGGAGTGTGAGCTCTGAGCAGCATGGTCACCAGTTCAGTTCCCACATGAGCCAGTGATGCTTCACCCTCTATAGCTAAGATGGTGAACAACAGCTCAACCTGGAGCTGGGCTGCCGTGAGTGAGCAGCACTACGGCATATGCTGCTGTGGGGCTACCGTAGGCTGCCATAAGCTAATGTGCATGTCTGGCAGCCATTGTGAAAGGCCAGCAGCTGGCGTGAGCTGCTGTGAGCTGCCATGAGCCAGCTTGAGCTGCCATGAGCTGCCTCCCAATGGCTGGCGACAGACTGCCTCAGCTGGGAAGAGCACAATAAAATCTTAAAAAAAAAAAAGACATCAAACTATATGATGTCTCCTGGGACTTGCTTTTTTCACTTGACATATTGCTAAAATTTATACATGATGACTGTAGCAATATATTTTATTGATGTGTAATATTTTTCTGTGTAAATACACCATGATTTTTAAAATATATCATATTTGTCAATGAGCATTTAAACTGCATAATCATTTTTATTTTTATGAGCAGTGCTGCTATGATTATCTTGTACATGTGCAAAAGTTTCTCTTGAGGATTATATCAGCCAGGGTAGGCAGATTATGCTGTGAAAAATTAACCCCCTTAGATATAGAAGGCTTACCACAACAAAGATTGGTTTCTTGGTGGGGGAATCTCAGTGAACCAAGTCGACAGAGGTTATACCATCATTACATGTGTCTTCAAGATTGTAAGACCTCTTTCATCTCCTCGGAGGGGAAGAGGGACACTGTAGAATTGCACAGGGCTTCTCCCTCATCCCAGAAGTGATGGATGATGTCTATTCATATTTCCTTCACCTGAAGTAGGCCAAGCCTCATGCAAGAAAGGAAGGGTGAGACGTGGGGGAGAACAGATGGAATGCCTGTGATCACCTCTGTCTCTGCCACTTTACCAGCCAAATTCCTGGTTTGTAGGGTTTATGTACATTCAGTTTTATTGTCACGGAGCAGCCTACACATCTGCCCCTATGCACCCTCCCATAAAGAGTGGAGCATCTATTAAAAACAGATCCTTTTAGGGACATTGCTTTAACATTATGCCTACTCTGTTTGTATCCCTGTTTGGTCCCAGAAGATGGCTGGTTAGTCAATGAGGGATAAGATTCCTCAAGGGAAGAATAACCTAAGACAGGCACAGTCACATGGGAGCCATAAGGAGAAACCACAGAGTTGATGAGAGTGGGCACACACCCCTGTCTTGGAGCTGACAGCCAGCTTATGGACTTAATGATGTGATAACATCTGTCCTCCGTGGAATCCTATCAGTGAGTTTGCATAAGAGGTTTGTGTCTCTTAGGGAGGTGCACGTAAACAGATCCTGGGACTTTCGGTAATGACAGCCTGCAGGCATGGGTGATTTGGCCCCGAACTAAGTTCTTGGGTATGAGACTCACAGACCATGGATGATAACATTGATCCTTTCTTGTGTGTGAGACAATAAAAGGAGCACTCAGGCCTGATTTGGGGCTCAGTCCATGAGACTGGAGTCCCCTGGCCCCACATGCATTTTTGCTTTCATTTGTGTCTCTCTCTTTCCTAAACTTTCACCCTCTCTTCTCACTCTCCCACTGCTCTGTTGTGCAGGAACTGACACAGTTTTACAATGCCAAATTGTTATCCAAAATGTCAATGCAAATTTTTACTTTTATTTATTTTTTAATTGTTAAAATGTATTGGGGTGACAATGGTTAGTAAAATAACATGAGCTTCAAGTATACAATTCTGTAATACGTAATGGAATACTACTCTGTCATAAGAAAAGGTGAAATAATGCCATTTGCAGCAGAATGGATGGATCTTGGGATTATTATGCTAAGTGAAATTTATACTTTCAAAAGCAGTATATAAGAGATGTGATTTATTCTTTTAAGCATCTAACAGATATTTTCTCCCTGAAGTCCTTTTTTTGTTGGCATTTTTCTTGTGTTTTTACTTCTATAGAGTGAATAGAGACATTCTTAAGCCTGTTTTTCAGATAGAATAAGTGGTTGGTATAAATAGGTAATGTAGACAATTTATGGTGTTTTTGTCTATCCTACCCTTCCTTTGCATCTGGTAATAGAACCTGATCTTTCATTTCTTGGGCCATATTTCCCCATTGCATGTAATTATGATGATTCTGTCACTGTGTTTTGATCCTCTCCACTCCCTCTATCTTACTGCAAGAAAGGGTATAAGCCACAGCCTGCATGATACAGATTATTTTATCCCTTTGCTACAGTGATTGTTCAGGAATGGGTCCGTAACTCAGATGAGATAATCAGAGACTAGTAAAATTTTGCTTCTGAATGTTCAGAGAGAGAGGCATTTTCTTTGAACTGGACCAAGAGTTGTAAGGTCCATGTATTTTTGGAGCAGCCTTGGGCTGTCTTCCCTAGCCACCCTGAACATACTGTCTGCAGAATAAAGCCAAAAGAGAAGGTAAAGAGAGGACAAGGACAGGAGAGAGAGACATAGAACCTTGGCAACATGGTTTGATCTCATTGAGTCAGCTGTGTCTAAAGACAAATTCTTGGACTTTTCATTAATATGATCTAAAACATTCCCTATTTTGCCTATACTCATTTCAGTTAGATGTCTGAGTGTCCTAATGCTAGTTAGTGGCAGGGATAAGATTCAATTCCAGGTCTCCAAGCTCTTGGTTAGACTGTCTTCCCACAAATCTTGTTACTCTCAGCTCTGCTCTGCTGGGCTGAATATTACTGCTTCAATTTTCACATTGATTTTGGAGGTAAAGACCCAAGAAAACTTTAGTGAGGAGGGGTAGAGGTTAAGATTTTGAGCAACCATTTGGAAGGTTACATCATGAGTAATGTGTCACTGCACAAATTAATATATTAGACAATTTTGTCATTGTTCCCAAGACTAGAAATTGATCCTTGAGCTCTCTGGTCCATGGCACTATAAAAAGATACACATCCATCACCTTACAAAGGATGGTGAGATTTTATCTTTGTACGTACCTCAAAGTGACAAATAGTTAATTAGACACATAAAGCATTTTGTAACGTAGACAGTTTTGAACTTGAAGTTTTGTTGCTGGCAGAGAGAGGGATCCCAGAGAGTGCAGGGGCTGAACACTAAATAAATCCAGAACGCTCTCCACTATCTCAATAACTGCCATGTAAGGCTAATTCATCGAAACAAATTTACAATTAAACCCACAAAGAAGCACTAATTGCTAAGCTTGGCGTGGGGGTGGGGAGGGGAAATGTGCTGAAAAGGGAAACTTGAAAGAAGGGAGAATGGCCTTGTCATTGTCCTGTCAAGGGCAGTACTGTGGGACGATTGCACAAGGGGCACTGAACCTTGCTCTTGTTCAGGCAAGGATGCGTCATCGCAGTGAGGGCTGGGAGGCAGGCCCCTGAAAAGTGCAGGAGGTCTTGTGCCTGTTCTCCAGGATGAGGCCTGCTCTGAACTGAAAGTTTGTGCCACTCCCCACCCCCAATTCCTCTTTTGAAGCCTAACCCACAATGTGGTAGTATTTGTAAGTAGGGCCTTTGGGAGATGATTAGGTCCTGAGGATAGGGACATCATGATTGGATTATTGTGATTATAAGAGACAGGAGAGAGCTGGCTTTGCTCTCTGCTCTCCACTGTGTGAGACCACAGTGAGAAGATGGCTATCTGTAATCAGGAAGAGGGTTCTCACCAGAACCCGACCATGCTGGCACCCTGATCTCAGACCTCCAGCCTCCATAAATTGTAAGAAAAAAATGTTTGTGAAGTTAGATAGTCTATGGTATATTGTTATAGCAGCCCCAATTGACTAAGATAAGGCCTGTTCCTTCCAGAAAAGCATGACCTTTTTAGAATCTGCCTCTTGGTCTGCATGTAAGAGGGAATAAAGAAGTCAGAGGCTTAAGGTTATGGAAGATCCATACCTTTCCTAGGTAGGCTACCTTATGGCTTTCGCCCTTGGCATTACTGACAGTCTCTTGCCTCTGAGTTCCTGATTTAGCACGCTGTGGCATATCAATCTGACATGAAACCCAACCTGCTTCAGTTCCTAGAACATGATGGACTTGAAGCAGGTATAATAACTTAGCTACTTTTGCTGCCATTGGTTTGGTGCTGATGATGCTTGATGACACTGAACTGTGACACTGGCCATTGTCTTTTCAGTTGTGAACTTTTGCCTTGATTTTTAGTCCTGGTCTCTTAGTTTGGGTTTTGGTTTCTTTTACCACTTGTTTCCTTTCCTCCCAAGCCTCCCTGGCTCCCAGAATCTTGTTCCCAAACCTTCGCTGCTATTGCTGGATGACAACTGTCTGCCCAATAACTAATGCTGGCCACTTAATCATTCAACACATGTGGACTGACCTATTGAGTCAAAGAGTCTGGCTACAATCCCTCCTCCCTTCTGGGGACTCTGCTATATTACATTTTTCCAGCTTCCTCTACAGATATGCCTGAGTTCTGGTTAGTTGAATGTGAGGGGATGTCACTTCTGGGCCCAGACACAAAAATCTCCCTGAAATCCTTCTTATCTTTAATTACTGGCTGGATGTAGAAGATTCAGTGGAAGATATGGAGGCCCTGGAGGAAGTGGAAACACTAGATGAAAAGATCCTAGTGTCTGAATGATTGTTCAGAGCATGACCCCATGTTGACCTACATTCAACTGTGGGTATATGAAAAAGACACATTCATTAGCCTAAGACTCTGGGATATTAAAGTTGTTTGATACAGCAGTTAGCTTGTCTTGAAAGTATCTTACATTCATCCAATCAGGTAACAGTTATCTACTGGATACCTATAAAGCGCTAAATTCTGTGTTAATACCAGGTACAATCATGACAGAAATATAGACCTTGGCTTCACAGCTCTTATAATCTACCACTGGTGATTAACGGCAGCAGGATGGAAGTTTGGTGGGAGGGAACAAACACCACAGAAGCATGATCAACACTTTCAAGTAGCTGATGTCTATAAAACCTGATATGATAAAATCAGATAAGAAAGATTTCCTGTGGTTAAAGACCTTAAATTGTTGTTAAAAGAGAGCAGTACTGTATGTGAGTTAGTAGGTAGCTTATGTGGTATAAAGGGGCTTTTTTAGATAAAGGTTAACGTTAGAAGAAGGTACCATATTATGGGAAAATAATGAAGAATTAGTGAGTCCTTATTAGATCCTAGCCAATGTGTTTATGCTCCTGTTTAATTTTCCACACATTCTGAAGTAAATATCCTCCCTATTTTCTGTCGCAAAAACTAAGGCTCAAGGACTTTAAGTTGCTTGTCTGAGGTCCTGCAGCTAATAGGCAGCAGTCCTGGCTTTCTAACTGATGCCCGTCAGGCCTCAGCACCACATTGTTGGATTGGGTCAGTGTTATTACTCTCATAGCATCACAGGACGAGGACAGCACCCTGCTCATTAGCCCTTGTGGCAGGCTTCTGTCTGGGGAATGAAAGCAAGCACTGCATCCCTCCCTCCCAGGAGAGATACACACTCCATTAGTTTTTCATTTGCCAGAAGCATCATTTTTAAAATATTTTCTCTTTCCTTTTATCTCAGGGGAATATCAATCTGTACAGATTTATTATTAATTCCCTAGTAACATGCTTAGCTGCTCAAAATTTTTTTACTGTTGCTTGTAAAAGAAGGCCTGCTTGTTCTTGAAATTTCAGGGACTTCTCTCACTCTGGGATGAAATATCACCTTGAGAGACATTGTAAGGAAAATAGAGGAAAAAGTAACTCCCTCCACCTCCCACTCCATCTGTCTTTTCTCTGGAACAAGCAACAACTACTTATTGGAGGCTTTTTATTTTTTTTTCCATTAGACTGATCCTATGCTGTTTTTCTATATTTCTCTCCTTCTAAGGAATACCAAACTTATACTTAGACCTTAAAATGGCATTTCAAGAGGAAAAGAACCCTCAGACAGAAGGTTCTCTCACTTTTGTCCCTCCCCAAGTGTCTCAAAATGTAATTTTTAAATTGATTTATCTGATCGTTAGGATATCTATCATATATGAATGCAACAAAGCACACTTTTTGTTGTTATTTGGAACTATTGACAATTTTAAAATGAGAATTCAAGAGAGTTAACGTCTATAAATATTCACGTATTTATTTAACAAATATTGATCACACCTTTATTTGGCAAATATTGAAGAAAGGTGCACTGTGTGTCGGTGGTGAGCTGCTACTGGGGAACCGACCTCTTGCCCCATGGAGCTTATAGTCTAGTGGGATACATGAACACCAAGCAAATAAACACACTGATACATTTATAAAACTGTAAAATTGTCTTATCCATTAATTAAACTGCCAGAATTTGGTGGGAAGCAATCATGAAACAATTTTGTTTTTCTCCAGGTAGTGTCTTCCTCTACACTTGGTGATTCTCCTTTTCCAACTTCTTAATGACTTTTAGGAGGGATTTCAACACTGTCCAGCCATGTTAGGGTACAAAACATTCCAGTCCAGACTAATTTGGAAGTCTACTCTCTTGTCTAATTCACTGTTTCCATCTTCCAGCCCTGGCCTGACCTCTGGTGGTACACACACTGGGGAGGGGGGTGTGGTCTGCTTTCCCATTCCTTATTCCTGATTTAGTCTGTCAACTTTCCACCCCGTAGATGATATGTGGGGATGGGAGAGTGCTGGGGGTGGGCAGGAAGATTTACAGAAAAAGGGCAAAATTAAAAAATATATATTTTAATTAAAAGTATAGCTAACATACAACATTACACTAGTTTCAAGTATCCACCATAGTTATTCAACACTTACATACCTAAAGAAGTGTTCACCATGATCAGTCCAGCAACCATCTGACATACTATCCTATCACAATATTATTGACTGTATTGCCTGTGCTGTACATTACATCCCCCATGACTTATTTGTTTTATTACTTAATAGAAATTTGGACCTCTTATTCCCCTTTCCCTTTCTCTCCCTTTTTAAATTTGTTCAATTACAATTAACATTCAATATTATTGTATATTGATTTCAGGTGTACAACATAGTGGTTAGACATTTATATAATTTAAAAAGTGATTCCCCTCACTAGTCTAGTATCCACCTGGCTCTATACATAGTTATTATCATATTATTGACTATATTCTGTGTGCTTTACTTTATATCCCTATGACTGTTTTGTAACTACCAATTTGTACTTCTCAAATCCTTCACATTTTCATCCTGCCTCTCAATCCCCTTCCCGTGTATCACCCCTACAAATCTAGTACCCATCTAACACCATACATAGTTATTACAATATTATTGACTATATTCCTTTTGCTGTACCTTCCCATAACTACTTTATGACAACAATTTGTACTTCTTAATTCTTTCACCTTTTTCACCCATCCCCTCATCCCACTCCCATTTGGCAACCATCAAAATGTTCTCTGTATCTATGTGTCTGTTTGTATTTTGTTCATTTGTTTATTTTGTTCTTTAAAGTCCATAGATAAGTGAAACCATATTGCATCTCTCTTTTGCTGTCTGACATACTCCACTCAGCATAATAGCCCCAGCTCCATCCATGTCGCTGCAGATGGCAAGAACCTATTCCCTTCCATGGCCTAGCAATATTCCACTGTATATATGTACCACCTCCTCTTTATCCATTCATCCGTTGACACACACCCAGGCTGCCTCCACATCTTGGCCATTGTAAACAGTGCTGTAATGAACATGTGGATGCACACGTCCCCTCAAAGTAGTATTTGGGTTTCTTCAGATAAATACCCTGAAGTGGGATTACTGGGTCTCCTTTCTCTCTTGTTATAGCCTTTGTTTTAAAGTCTATTTTGTCAGGTATAAGTATTGCTACCGCAGCTGTTTTTTTCTTTTTTCTCCATTTTTATGAAATACCTTTTTCCATCTTTTTACTTTCAGTCTATGAGAGTTTTTCAATCTGAAGTGAATCTCTTCTAGGCAGCATATGTAAGAATTTTGTTTTCTTATTGTAGTATTTAATCTACATTGAAAGTAATTATTGATAGGTATGTAGTTATTGCCATTTTATTATTCATAGTTTTTAACCTTTTTTTTTTCATCTTAAAGAAGTCCCTCTAACATCGCTTGTAATACTGGTTTGGTGATGAACTCCTTTAGCTTTTTTCTTGTCTGGGAAGCTCTTTATCTGTCCTTTGATTTTAAATGATAACCTTGCTAGGTAAAATACTCTTGGTTGTAGGTTCTTATTTTTCATCACTTTGAGTATTTTGTGCCAATCCCTTCTGGCCTGTTTAGAAATCAGCTGATAATCTTATGGGAGCTCCCTTATAAATTACTAGTTGCCTTCTCTTGCTGCATTTTTTTTTTTTTTTTTAGCTGAGCCATCCTGCAACCTATTGGCAGCTCAGCGGCAGCTCAGCTCAGGAGGGGAGTTGAACCGGGGACCCTGTTGCTCAGAGCTCGCACTCTTGAGCAAGCTCTTAACCAATTGAGCAACTCGGCTGTCTCTTGCTGCTTTTAAGATTCTCTTTTTGTCTTTAACTTTGCCATTTTAACTATAGTGTGGCTTGGTGTGGGTCCTTTTGGGTTCATCTTGTTTGGGACTCTCTGTGCTTCCTAGGCTTGTATGTATATTTCCTTCACCAGGTTAGGAAAGTTTTTAGTCATTATTTCTTCAAATAGGTTCTCAGTACCTTGCTTTTTCTCTTCTCCTTCTGGTACATTTATGATACATTTATGAGTGAAAGAAAATGAAGAAGATCTAAATACATTTTATTATCGCTTGTCGGCCTTTTGGCTAAGATCAAGTGTAGTATCTAAATACATTTTATGTTCTTGGATTGGAAAACTTAATAATTTTTAGATGGCATTAATCTTAAAATTGAGCTTCAGATTCAACATAATACTTATCAAAATTGAAGCCAGTATTCAACAAAATACTTATCAAAATCTAAGCTTATCAAAATTGACAAGCTGATCTTAAAATTCATATGGTAATACAAAGGACTCAGTATAGCAAAAACAGTCTTGGAAAAGAACAAAGTTAGAAGATTCACTCTTCCTAATTTCAAAATTACTACAAAGCTACAGCCATCAAGGCAGTGTGATATTATCATAGAATAGACATATGGTCCAATGAAATGGAATTGAGAGTCCAGAAACTCATATTTACATACAATGTTCTGCTTTAGGTATGTGTAATATGGGAGTCTGGAAACTGTAATATATATGATTGTATTAATATAATAAAAGATACAAATTTCCAGTTATAAGAGGGATAAGTTCTGGGGTTCTAATGTACAGCATAATTATGGTTAACAATACTGTAATTATATGCTTGAAATTTGCTAAGAGAGTAGCTCTTAAGTGTTCTCAACACATACACACACGCACACACACACACAGCTATGTGAGGTGATGATTGTGTTAATTAACTTCACTGTGGGTAATCATTTTGCAACATATCTGTATATCAAATTTTAAAAAGGAATAAAGTATTGATACATGCCACAACATAGATGAACCCTGAAAACACCGTGCTATGTGACAGAAGGCAGTTACAAAAGACCACATGCTATATTACTTCATTTATACGAAGTGTCTAGAATAAGTAAATCTGTAGAGACAGAAAGTAGATTAGTGTTTTCCAGGGGCTGGGGGTAAGGGAGAATGGGAAGTGATGGCTAGCAGTATGGTATTTCTTTTGGGAAGAATGAAAATCTTCTAAAATTAGATTGGGTGATGATTGTACAACCCTGTGGGTACCCTAGGAAACATGAACTGTACACTTAATTGGGTGAAATGTATTGAAAAAAATGTAGCTGTTAAAAAAAGTATTAAAGGGAAAGCCAGAAGGCTGGAGCCAGAGGAAGTAGAAGAAATCACCTTGGAGGAGCTGACATCTACATAGAAGGTAGAAACCGAATTGAAAACACTTTCGTCCTCCTCTTGGATATTTATTTATTTATTTATTTATTTATTTGGTGGGGGGAAATTTTGAAAATCACTTTCAGGGGTCTTAGAAGTCATTTAATGTAATCTCCTCAGTTGTTCAGTAAACAAATGCTTGGAGATTAAGAGCATGAGCTTTTGAATGAAATGGACTCAGGTCCGAGCCTTGTTCCTGTTACTTGCAGGGTTTTTGACTTCATGAATGTTACCTAACTTATCTAATAATATAAACATCTCCTAGAATATATTATGTGCTAATGTCCTGCTAATTATTTCACCATTTTAATCTTTTTATCTAATTTTATCTTTAACAACAACCCTCTGAGACTGTTACAAATATCTCCTTTTACCAATGAGAAACTTGAAGTACAGAGAGGATAAATAACCTGCTTTAAGATGACACAGCTAGTGAGTGGTGGAGCTGTATTTTAAACTGAGAGCCTGAATCTTGCACTTGAAACATGGTTATTTCACAGTACTGTCTCTTTTCTTACCAGAATAAAAAGGTATTTGTAGCATAGAGCTGTGAGAATTAAATGAAAGGCAATACACATAAAATGTGTGGTACTGGGAAAATTTTACCTAAAGTTTTAAAAATTATTTTTCATGTTGGCTGCTTTTAAATATGGAGCTACACTTAGCTCATCACTGCAGCTAGATTGCTTAAATGCCCTGGCTTCTCCTATAATGATTTCATCATTATTTAGTGTTGCAATAGCCATTTGCTACTTATGAAGACATTTATATTGTTTTATAATTATTAATACATAATTTGAGGAATCTGCAATGCTTTTTCCTTTGAAAATTAGTTGTTGTAACTTTTCATAAATTCAGTATTAATCACTTCAGAGCCTCAATGCCAAATGCAACAAAATATTCTTGTAGATGTATTATTCAAAGCAATTAAAAATTAGCAAGGTTTTGGGCCAGCCGAGTGGCACGGTGGTTAAGCTCTGGCTTGGGAAGCCAGTGGCCCCGGTTTGGGTCCCACTATGAGGGCCAGTGACACTGCCCTCAAAAAAAAAAAAAATTAGCAAGGTTTTGTTTTATGTATGTACATGTTGTGGATATGTCATATGTAGATATACACACATATGCTATGTGTGCACTTATTAAATACATATCTGCCAGTATAGTGGGAAGTATAATGTCTTATCTAGCTCTCTCATTTCTTTGCCAGAACTTGGAAAATAGTATTTTCTATCTCATGTTAAACTGCAAAATCAACATATATATAAAAATCAGAGCAGAAATAGGCCAAGTCAACATAATTCAAAATGAAATTAGACTGCAGTCTCTCAAAATTGAAAGCAGCCTGATGGAATGGACACATATAATTAACATAGAATAAGTTTGTCATAAGGGGAGGTAGGTCAGCCATGAAGGCATAGAAGGGAAATATCCATCAGCGATGGCTGATAATTCTCATTTAAGCATTAACCAGGTTGGAAAAGGATTGGGACACACATAGTAACCTCCACCTCTTGTGGAAACAAATACAACAGGCAATCCAGTTTGATGCCACTAATCCATTGAACCAGCTAATATCTTGTTCATAATTTGTTCTTCTAGGTAGGTCTCCCAATAGAGGGAGAATATAATAGTATTCTGGTATGAATAATAATTTTGTTTTCTAATATAAATTAATGAATGAGCGTTCTGACTTCCTGAGTCTCACTCCTGGGAGATGGTTCTCTCTGTTTCCCTTTGGATACAACCTCTAGCATTTCCAGGCTGAGAATGCTCTGGCAGCCAGAGAAAGCCTCAGGCAGATACATAGGATCTTGAGGTAGGGAGCTGAAGTAGTTGGTGTGTGGGAACTAGCTACCAAAATTGCCTGTGGTAACAAGGAAGGGCTGATAGGGACATGGATAAGGCACCAATAATGTCTGCCACAATTTCCTTGAACTTGCAACCTTGAGTTCAGTTAACTAGGCTCAGATGTTTTTATGTAATGCTTGTTATAAAAGGGGCTATGCCAATGCTCAAGATATTATGAAAGCACCCCTCCCCCTTATAAAAAGGACGGAGCTGGGAACAAATCCAGGGCATCTGTACGGAACCTTTCACTGTATTCCCTAACTGGGATGAATCACCTTTGGTCTGGCTTTCATTGAAATAGTTTCAGGCTTCTTCCTTTTGGGTTTTAAATACAGGCCAGGGTAAGTGCATTCATGTCATAATCTTCAACCAAATTTCAGATTTTACTCAAATTAAGCATAATCCATCATAATTGCAATTTGTTGGCAAATATTACATCTCAACACTCCGGTATTACCTTTATCATTTGGGGTTTCCTCAATGTCAGAATTTGTATAAGATATACTCCCCTTCCCTATCTCCCAACAAGTTTTTTTTTTTTCCACAAAAATTATGTTATGAGAGTTATAACAAAGGGAAGGAGAGGACAAGAACATCAGGGCTGAACAAATGGACAGATACTGAGTGTCCAGGTAAATTCACTAGTTTTGTGATTTACTTCATCATATCAGACTTTTGGGGGTTGGGGCAGTGATCCAAATGCAGTCTCAGCAAAATTCAAAATTACTGTAAATCAAGGAATTTTGGGATTGTTGAAGAGCATAAGAAATCACATAAAACATTGAATGTTCAGCTGCCGAAAGGTTCACTGCAGTATTTTTGTCTGTGTTGGTTCAGTGCTGGCCACCACTGTGGGCTTATGATAGAATTTGCTGATTTTTAGCAGTAAGTATTCTAGGCATTCTATTTTATGATGTATAGTCTATGTTTGACTTTATCTATGAGGTAAGAAGTAGAAATAAAATGTTAAAGTAATTTTGACCTGTCTTATGTGATATGAATTATTCCTTTGATTTTAGCTTTAAAGAATAAACTTGTAAGGCTGTTTTATCTTTATTGGCTTATTGATTTATTTCAGAAATTAGAATCTGACATTGCTTAATATCTTATCAACATAGGGCAACATCCTTTTTTTCATAAAAGGTGACAAACAAAAATGTGTTTTGATTAGCACCTGTCCTCCAAGTCACCCCCACACAAAAACTTTTATAGGTAGAGTTTGCTACTCTTTGTTTAATCAAGCTGGATATCATGTTTGTACTTCAAGTTGAAAAAATGTAATGTTGAAATCTCTGTCTGAGTTTTATATATAAACCAGTTGTCTGTGAAATATGTATAGGTATTCGGAATTAGTAATAATGAGTAAAATATATACATGTTTAAAAAAATACATGGATCATTTCCTATCTTTTCTTGTGGTTAAGGCAGAAGAGGAAAACGGTGGCCTTCTACAGCTGCCACTACCATCTACATTTCTTTTTTATTGCCCATCAAACATGTATAGATTTAATGACCTGGAGAGAGATCAGTGAAATTCTTCACAGCACTGCATGTTTATTAATGAGCCTCCTGTTCATTGTGATGTGTTAGTGTCAGGATTATGCCAGTGGTATTGCAGGAGGCAATTAAGAGTTTCTTTATTCCTGATAAAAAGGAAATTAGCCACTGATCAGCAACGCAGAGTAACTCAACATCCTGTCAGGTGTGTGGGAAAGGAGAAAAGTGAGGGCTACAAAGAGGTTAGAAGATGGGGAGAAGTTTGATGAGTTTGCTCTGTTGTAGGACATGACAAAGAGCAGGGTCTGTGAAAGAGGGAAGAATGGGAAATAATAGAAGCAAAGAAGAATTTAAAAATGGATAGAAATGGATGTCTTCGTAATGGCTCTTAGTTTCCTTTGGCAAAGAGAACAAACTTTCAGTTATTTCAATTAAGTTTATTTCAATTCCATTCAAGAGGAGTTTCTTGATCAACTGTATGGGTCTATGGAGATGTTTTTCTTTGGAGGGGGCGGAATATAAGAATAATTAGGATTTAATCCCTTTCTTCAAATAGAAAAATAAAATCAAACAAAAATTAAAAACCCCTCAAACCCCCAAAACCTGAAAAAACAAAAACTTAGGAAGAGTTTAACAAGGGTTGGGGAAGGAGGACCATTATCTGATTCAGGCATTTGATAAGCATTTATTGAGAGGTTATTCCATGTGACTCTAGCACTATTTCCTTTCATTACATATTCACCCTTGTTGTGGACTGAATTGTGTCTCTCCCAAATTCATATGCTAATATTCTAACTCTCAGTACATCAGAATGTGACTGTATTTGGAGGTGTCTTTAAAGAAGTAACTAAGGTTAAATGCGGTCATTATCCAATATGACTGATATCCTTGTGAGAAGAGAATATTAGGACACAGACACACACAGAGGGAAGACCACGTGAAAACACAGGGAGAAATACCCATCTACAAGACAAGGAGAGAGGCCTCGGGAGAAACCAACATTGTTGACACCTTGATCTTGGACTTCTAGCCTCCAGAACTGTGAGAAAACAAATTTTTGTTGTTTAAGCCACCTAGTCTGTGGTACTGTATAATGGCAGCCCTAGCAAACTAATACAGTCTTAAAAGGGAGGAACTATAATCCCAGTATAAGATGAAACTAAGATTTACAAAGTTATGCTAGTAGGCTGAGTTTACAAAACTAGTAACTGGTTTTCAGGATCAAAGAAATCTCCACAGTCACTGAAAACATCAGCATTAAGGACATGAGCAGCAGAATTCCTAAAATAATCTTAAAATTTTAATTTACAGTAAACTTCAAATGTAAATGCTTAAAAAATGTAAATTTAAGCAAAATCAGGATTTCTAGACATCAGTGATTATACATGAGAGTAAGGTGTCTTCCTCTCCTTATTGCTTACGTAGAGTATCACGTTCAGATTTCAGGATCATACTTTTAGAAAAACACAAACACGTTACAACTTGTTCCAAAGAGAATGAGTCAAAGATGGCTGAAGGGCTCAATACTATGTCATATCAGAAGGGGTAAAAAGCACTAGAGGTGTCTTTAAGGATAGCCATATTAATTTGAAGAAGAGAGAAGGACTAGACTTATTTTGAATGAGTCTGCAGGGACAAAATAGATCCAAGTTCTTAGAAGGATAGATTACACTCCAACAGGGGCTGCTGAGGCACCGGAAAAAAGTCTTTAAGGGCTTTTTTGAGCATGATTGGGCAGAACAATATTTATTTTGTTCACCTTTATCACAAAGCATGAAATAATTTCTAGACTTCTATTATGGCTGCGAAGTCTCAGGAGGCAGTGCTCGATCTGCCACTCCAAATTCCATTTGTGTTCAACACCAATGAAGGGACTGTAGAGATATTTACTTTGAATTTCACCTAGTCTGGCCAGAGGCCAAGTGTTACTCCATGTCTGATGGTCTCCAATTGTCTCTGTGTTGGTTCATTACCCAAGAGAAAATTATTCCCCAGGGGTTAGGTTTCTGTCTCCTAAATAATTCCATAACAAGAAGTAGTGGACATAGCCCCTGAGGTACAAGATTGAAATAGTCTGTTCATAAGAGGGTGTGGGCGCTCTGTCTTTAGGTAGTCTATGCTTTGTTCAGCATTAGGAGCCAGACACACAGGCATCAAGTGGGAAATGGAAATTAAAAGCTTGCGCATAGGGGGCTATCCCCTCTGAAACAGTAAATGCAGGGTGCCAAAATTAACCCCTTGCTGGGAGTTGTTCTTTAGTTGAGTTTAGGTTCACAGATTATGGATTCTAGACAGCTATCTAGACTGACAGTCTAGTGCAGTTAAAACCTGGGAGAGTTTCTTCTTCCAGCAGATGCCCTTCTTTCTCTGCTTTGTTCTTTGGCAACACTAAGTATTTGGTTTCATGAAACAGAATTTTGTCTGGGATAAGTGCTTTAGGGTTGGACATAGCCTTGTATTCTAAATTGTCTAGTGCTAGGTGATAAACTGTGTGTCCCATTAACTTTGAACTCTTTGAAAATTGAGGTACGCCATTGAACTAAACTAACTTTTTAAAGCCTGAGGCAGAGACAATTGACTGTCCACCGAAGATGCTTGCCTTTCCTTCTGTGGTAGAATGTTGCTGGGAAGTGTTTCTGCATCAGAGGCCACCTTTCCTAGCCCTTCATATCCAGGGGGCAGGTGTCTAGGTTGCTCCCATGTGTGACTTAGGGACTATGGGGGTTAAGGTGCAGATATGCCTTCTTTCCCCTTCTTGCCAGTTTGCTCTCTGGATCTGCATGCCTGGGGTGACCTTGGAAGGTTTGTGTTGAGGATGGCAGAACTTTCATCAGCTTGGGACTCTGAATGACAATGTTGAGCAGAACATGACCCTCTCCCCCTCCTGCTAACCAGGAAATCCACAGTGGATTCCATGAAATAAACGTGTGTCATGTTAAAACACTTGAATTTTGGTGTTTATCCAGTTGGCATTGCCTTAACTGATTCATGCCCTGAAGTAATGGTGCCCACTGGGACAGATGATACAGTCAGAGATAAACAAGATAAAACAGCTCAATCCAGGTAATATCAAGAAATCTGATGAACACAGTAATAACATAGAGTAGATAGTTTTTAGACTTTTATTTAAGAATTCCAGACTTTGAACTACAAGTCAAAAGGGAAAGAAAACTTTATTTTGGACTTTAATTTCTTTGGCTTTAAGGAGAACTTAATCTTGAGCTTTAAATTCTCACAGGATGTCGACAACAGGAAGGGTGTTATATTAAAATCTGGGGAATTTCTATGTTGTTGACATTCTATTATTGGACTATACTTTATTCTGATATTATTTAGTCTTTTTGCAGACAGTGTTTCTAAAAAGGATGGAATGGGAAATGAAGAGTTGATTTTCAGCTGTATTTTCAGACTCGCCTTGAGATTGGCTTAATTGATGTATGATTTTGATGTACATCAGAACCTTGGGTGGGGCAGCATCTAACTGTTCAGCAGGTCTTCCCAAGAAAAGCAATAGTTGGTATCTGGGGAGTGGCCTTGGGATGATGGCGTCAGGACTGCCCTGATAGAAAACTGCTTCCCTTTCCTCGGGAAGATGACTACGTGCCTGGTCAACTATAGGATTAATAATTAAATGCAATGGATAAGAGGAAGCTCAAAATGGAGACTGCTTTTCCATAACTTTTGGATTTCATGATGATAGATTTTTCTCTAAATACAATCTTGGGCCATTAACTCTGCCCCTGGGAAGGTAGTACATTTGAAAAGAATGACTGAGCATGCATAGCTCAGTCCTTGTTCTTCTTTTTCTTCGGAGAAGGCAGGAGATTAGGGGTCTTTCTCTTTTTCTACATGGACAGGCAGCCCATGCTCCCTACCAGCTCCCTACTCCTGGGGAGGCATTCCAGGTCTAATGCTGCCAGGCACCATGTTGGTGAGTTTTTATTTTTGGTCCAAGCCACACCTTCCAAGTTGTCTTTATTTGGTATTAAAGATGATATTTTTATCCTCCTTCTGCCATTTCTTTGTTTTATTTGTCAGATTATTCCATTTGAGAAATCTGGGCAGGATTTCTAATTTTTGGAATCAGAGATTCCAGCAGGTACCCAGAAATAAGGTCCAATGTGAAGCTGTACTGTTTTTGTACAATAAATATCCATTATTGTCCTATTAAAGTGTACGGCTTTGAATCAAGATAGACACATTAGATCTGAAATTTTCTCCTTTAACCAATGAGTGATTTTAATAATTTCTCCTTTAACCAATGAGTTCCAAGAAAAGCTTGATTATGTATAGCATCAACAATCTGTTGTTATCCTGGTAAGGCAGGCGTACAACCTTAGGAGCCCAGAGCAATGCATTGTTTTGGAGCTCTACTCCCCTCCCCATCATTATGTACTACAAATAAACAATATTTGCACGGCAGAAAAATAGTAACAGCAAACTTGCACAGCATTTATTATATGTCACACACTCTGCTAAGTGCCCTTCATACATTAGTAATTCATTCACTTCTCATAGCAAACCTATAATGTAGGCATTATGTTTATGCCCATTATTTTACATTATGGTGGAGTCAAGATGCACTTCCAAGTAGACTGACTCCACAGTCCATCCTTTTAACTATCATACTATATTGCTACTAAAAATAATAATAAAAAAGGCATAAGAGTGCTCATCAAAGTGCGAGTTTTTTCTTATGACAACTATTGGTGCTTATTTTGAAATATCTTATATTGAATTCTATAAAAATTTCTCCCTTTGCTGCTCATGTTTTGCTTGGACTTTAAGCATGTTTTCTGTTTAGATATTGGGTAATCCAACGGTGGCCCCGAGTAAAGGCTTGAGCTATCAGTGCTGAGCGTAAATATAATAAAAATGTCAAAGAGAGACTATTGGGGTGGAAGAGAATACATTCTTTGCCTCCAAAGCCCAAAGAGAAGCAAGTGGCTTGTGAATTTCTTGACTTCTGTTGCAGCACTTTGAAGTCACTTCATTTTGTTTTTTAATCAGTCAGAGGGGTCTCTTACCTCCTAAGCCATTCACCACACTGTGTTTCTTTCAACATAATGAGCCATAATTATTTAATGATCTTTCAAAGGGCAGTGTCTCCGGGACCTAAGATCTCCTTTACTACTGCTTTCTCAGGTTGGATTTGCTAATATCCTTGGTTAAAATACAGTTATTACCTTCGGGGGTCAAAATTGCTACAAATGCAATGGATTTTAAAATTGTGGGCTAAAAAATGTTATAAAGGTTATGCGATACCTATCTGGGCACATTTATCTACACTTTTTACAATCTATTGATACATCTATGAAGGTGGGAACAGATCTGTGCCTGACCCTGCTGTCAGCTTTTTGTTTGAATGACAAAACCCCTGGGGAGAAACTCTCCTAAGTTTTTATTTAATTCTTCTTAAATAAAAGGAAATTTTTATTAAAAGGCAGTACCTCCAGCACTGCCCTTCTTTGCCGTGTCAAGCATTTATTAAGTTGTAATTAGACTGTCTGAGGGAAAACCACATTCTATGCTAGGATCACGTCTGGGTTATCCCATAGCTAACCTAAATTATGCTTCAAGTACCAGCCAAATGGGGTATGGGGGAGATAGGTAGGTAGATAGATAGATAGATAGATAGATAGATAGATAGATAGATAGATATTTATAGAATTTGATCTGCGGTATTTCAAAGCAAGAGCCTCCTTCCACATGGCAGACATGGATGACGGGCTTTGATGTTACCTGGAACCCTCTGGTCCTACAATATGTAGTCCCAGTATTATTGCTGTAAAAATACTTTTCTGTCTTTTGGTCAAGTTTAGCCCCATAATTCCTGCATATGTTCCTTTTTTCTTTCCTCCAGTTTACTTAATTTATTGTATTAATTATCATTATTTTAAGGGTCCTATCTATTTTCAGGTTCCAAGTATTATTGTACAAATCTGTGACACTGAGTTCTTTATCACAGCCTTGTCTCAAGTTCCAATCTGTTGAGTAGCAGGCAGCCCGAGCATTAACATTTAGAATACCCTGGCTGACACAATGACCCAGCCATTTGCTATACAAATGTAATCAAAACTATTAAGGCCTTTATATATCAAGTTTATGTCTTCTTTATGGAAAACAGTTCATGAGAAATGGTACATAGAAACAAAGGGGTTGGCATATAGTGGGTATAGATGAGGGAATTTTCCCCTTTCAATTGCCTCACAAATCATGAGGAGCATTTTTTGTTTAGCAATAAACTCTTGAGCTGAAACTTGGGCTGAATGTAATTTTCTTTCAGACAAGATAAGGATGGGTTAGGAAATTAGTTGTTTGGGAAGGAAGACATATAAAAAGAAAAAAAAAATTCAGTACACTTTCTGGCTGGAATCTCATGGGGCTTCCTGCTCTAATAATTGCCATTAAGGTCCACTGTCTTCTCTAAGATAATTCTGAAATCAGCGTTATGGGGGAAAGGTTTCTTATTTACACTTCCACTTTGTACATTGTGAGCTTGCATTGGATCCAAGTTTGTGGTGGTGTTTACATAAAAAGAGAGTGGCAAAATTATGTATGCAGGCAGTAAAAGGGAAGATAGGTGATGGAATTCATTGAACATAATTCAGAGAATTTCAATTCTGTGAAGTATAAATTTTTGGGCTTTGCATGCCATGGCAACATAGGGCCACTAGAGGTCAGTAAAAGGCAAGCAGATGAGAAACTTCCAGCAGGAAGCTTTCTCTACACCCAGGTGATTTTCTCAGATTTAACACCAGCATTTTGAAAGGCTTACTTTTAAAAGATTTTACGGCAGAAAAACCTTTCTTTTGCTATTGTTATTTAAAAGTGAACAGTGATATTTACCTTCACTGATGTGGATTTTAATGGGTGTAATAAAACCTGTTGTACACCTCCACTCTTTCTGCAATGTTGGGAGGTGATTTCGTCCTCTGGCTCCCACAGCACATTTTACTTTACTTCGATGGCATCTATTGCATTGTTTACTAATTTTTCATGTACATGCCTTTCTCTTGTACTAGTTTGCAAGCTTCTTGATGACAGGAATCTGATTTAAAAATCCTCAGGACTTGGACATGCTTGGACATTGCTTGGCTAGAATATTGTAGGTCATCAAAAAAGTTTATGGAGCATATATGAATGAATGCATATTTTTTTCATTATTCTTATTTATAAAGTACAATAGTATTTTTATGTGTGTTTTTCCTTTTTTTAAAGAGAATTTAAAGTGAATAAACACCTATATGCATGCTATCTTTCCTCTCATAAAATTAATCAAAATGATTATGTCTTAAGTTTATCTGTTTGCTTTTTAATTTCTGGTCAAATTCAGAACTAAAAACTAATATCTTCAGATGTAAAATGCAGAAGAAAAAAAGATCACTGTCACTTTAACCATAACTAGTTTTCTTGCATAGAGTCAAAGATTTCAGGGCTTTTCCAGTTGATGGGTGTTAGTCTGGCAAGCGGTGAATTCTGGCCTTCAATTCTCAAGTTGTCAGACTATTTCACAGACCTGCTGCATGATGGAAGGCTATTGAATATTACTCAGACATTGACCATTATGTTATTTTCTTCTGGCAAGCATTAAGCACTTTCCCTTTAAGATGAGCTTCTGCTGTTTCCCCTGGTTTTGTGTGTTTGGAAGTCCTATAGAGGAAGCACGTACCCAAACTGAAATCCAGAACACAGAACACTCTCAGCTTTGGCATCCACATATTTCATGGTAGGTGGCTCAACATGGTGCCTTTGAACACATAGCCCCAGTGGGAGCCCTATTATCCGCTAAATATTTCTGGAAACGTTTATACAGAACATGGAGTACAGCAGGCTGCCCTCCTTGGCCTCCCCCCAATCCTACTCAGACAGCTAATCCTTTGAAATGGCAAATGTATAGACCTCCTGAGCGCCTCCACTTGGCCCCTGCTGTTGACATTTTCAAAGTTAATGTATAAAATGATTCCATTGAAATAATATTTTTGAAGATTTTATTGCTCAGACTTTATCAAGTTTCACAAATTAGCTCTAGGATGACATTTGACATAGGTAGAGAGTGTAAGTTTAAAATGAAAATCTGATAGATTATATTCAAATGGACCCCATTGTGACATTCAGAACATGTTACTAAGCCTCCCATTCTTCAGTTGAGGCTGGTTTTTGACTTTCCAATGTCATGTCCAGACATGTAGTCCAAATATGTTAGAGATAGATAGCCCCTCAGGGACCTTTTAGTAGAACAACACCTTCATTTTAGAGGTAAAGAAATCAAGGCTCTTGGAAGATATCTGAAATAACTCGAAATGGGACATCCACACTTTTGGGAGGCCATTTCCCCCTCAACAGTTGAATTGACTCAGTCTATATGTGATAACTGAAAATGTTATGATAGGATATAATCAGTTATATCACAAAATTACACCATCTACAGGGCAGGCATTATAGGTAGAGTCCAATAACACCATTTCTTTTTTTTTCTTTTTTTAAGATTTTATTGGGGAATTGAGGGAGGTGAACAGTGTTGGGGAATTAAGGAAAGGGACCAGCCAAGTTGTTGTTCTTCAATCTTTGTTTTTGGAGGCCCCAGTCACCATCTGGCTTCCCATCAGTAGCTCGTGGTCTTTAAGGTCAAGGTGCTGTGTTCAACCTTAGTTGCTGGTGGGCAACCATCCCATGCGGGAGTCGAACCAGCAGCGTTGTTGTTAAGAGTGCAGGTTCTATCCACTGAGCCATCCAGGCAGCAGCTCAGCTCAAGGTGCCGAATTCAGTCTTAGTTACAGGTGGGCGTAGCCCACCATTGAACAGGCAATCTTGTTGTTAACACCAGGCTGAGCCATCCTGCCACCTGTTGGCAGCTCAGTGACAACTCTTAACCAACCGAGCCATTCGGCCAGCCCCAATAACACCATTTCTGATTAAAATCACCCCCCTTTCTCTAATTTTTTTCCCTCTCTAATCTTGAAAGGAGGTAAATGTGGGGAAAGAATCTATACGTATAAAAAGAAAGAAAGAAAATCTGATCCCAGGGTATAGGTAAGTTGGGAGTAGCAACATAATGAGTGAAGATGGGTTCCTAAGCAAAATCTCCTTTTCCAAAATTTCTCCCAGTAAGTGTATAAAAACTAGTCATGAGCTGGCTAAGCAAAGTTCAAGTTCCTTGGTGATAGTGGGGAAAAAGTTGCTTTATTTTTGATGCAAAGAGAGATCTTACCCAAGAATACAAGACACTGTCTCAGTCCCATAGGTAATGCACCTTCTGTTAATTTCAACTCAGAAAACATTTAAGTGTCTACTATGTTTTAAAAATTGGATATACAGCAATGAACAAAACAGAATCTCTGTTCTTATGGGGTTTAAATTCTTATGGGAAGAGAGAGACAATGAACAAGTAAGAGATGAGAAGTGCTAACAAAGAAATGTTAAGTAGGACAAGGGAAATAAAGAGTGATGGCAGAAGTGGAGGTTATATTTTATAATGAATGGGTGGTTGACTTGGATATTAAGATGGGGACTTCAAAAGATACCTAAGCAGCTGCAAAATTGCTTTTACTTTATTTGGAAGAGCAGTCTATTCTTGCAGATAGGATAAATGGAGTCACCTCTGTTGCCCAATTCTCTCAGCTTATCCCAGCCAAGATTCCAGCCTTAGCTTTCATGATCAGCCTCCACTCTCCTACCCCACCCTGAAATGAGTGCATGTGGTTTCCTCTATAGCTCATGTCCCTGATGTAACATTAGCTGCACTGGCCAAATTTTGCTCTCATTTGTGAGTCAACTGAGGAGACTGCTATTAAAACTATTTCTTGCAAAGAAGGCTCAAGCAGTATTTGAATTGAATTGAGAACCTAGTTGAGAATCTGGGCAACAAAGAATATAGGACATAAATCCATAGTTTTTCTGGCCATATTACTTAAGAGCTCTTCTTGAGATGGAGAACCATAGAGGTGAAGCCTTCCTTTGTTTAGGTTTTCTAAGTACAGTTTCACAGCTAGAGAATTTGTGAAGGAAATTAGCCATAGTTGATGATGATATGATGATAATGATGATGATGATGATGATGATGGTGATGATGATATTTTCATTTTGGCACATGCTCACAGAATCTACGAGAAGAGATTTTGATTGAAATTGGCTTTAGAAGTAGATCGAATAGATAGCTCTTATGTGTATAACTTTAAAGACACTGGAAAGGCCTGCTATTTCCCCAAAAGACTCTCCTATAGGATGTTGATTTTATGTTTCTATTCAGTATGTCTCTTCATTCAATAAGCATTTATTCAATAAATAGGTTACTTTAGCCATTGTTTTGGGTGGGCTTTGTCCCTTGCTAGAAAGCAGAACAACTTGAAATGTGTGAAATATTAATTGCTGTGAGTTGCTCATACCTTCTTCTGATTCAGCTTCAGATTTTGTCTGTGACAGTGCTTGGTGGGAGGATAGAGGGTGAAGAGCACTTGAGTTTACAGGACAGGAGAAGGAAGAATAAAGAAGCCTATTGGGAATGAAGAGCAGGAGACAAATTCCCAATTTTGGTGAAGGCCGGGATACTCTTCTGATTCTGTTCTTTTGATATAATCTGTCTTAGTACTTTAACTCATGCCTCTATACAAGTGTGATCTTCAAAATATTTAATAACTGATATGGCACTGAAACTGGTCAGAAGACACTGTGGACACCTAGTACTGACCATCTGCTAGCCTCCATTTAGCTTTGATTTCTTGGTTATAAAGTAAGTTGAGAGGAGGAAACAAGGAATGATTCACTAATAAACAAACAAGACTGAAGTAAACATAAGGATCTAAATAATGGGGTATATCCACCTTGGCTTATTCCTGAGGTAAGCTGCACTGGCCACTTTGGAGCTTTTGTGGCAGTTTTCTTTCTCTTGCATCATTGGCTTACTATTTTTAGACTCATGATTGTCTTGTAAGTAATACAGTGGTTGTTTAACAATAATTGTGGTGATGTTCTTAGTACAAATTAGCAACTTTTATTTGTATTCGAATTTTCAACCTCAGAATCTTGAAAAACTTACTGCATGAATGTAGTGTTGTATCTGATTTGCAATGAAAAGTTAAGATGTATTCCTGGTATCAAAGTGGGTACTCAATAAATATTTGTTCAATGAATATTTATGAATGAATGAAAGAAAGAAAGCAGGGCTTAGATCAATCATACCCTCCATAAAGTATTCCCTGGATGCCTGAGCTAGATGTGATTTCTCCCTCCTCTCATCTTCCATTGTCTTTCTTGTTTGTACTTATTGCCTCACACAATTAGTTTGCTCATGAATCCACAATGCCATCTTCTCAAATGAATTACAAGATTGCAGGGTATCTTACACTTTTTCATACCACCCACTTTCTTGACAATGAAAAGTTAAACTGGGAAGAGGGGATGAGACAGGGAGACATGCTGTTGGTGTGAATCGATAATAGTCCCAACTAATGTGGTGGCAGTAGGAATAAAAGAGAAAAGGAGATAAAAGATGCATGATAATAGGAGAGTCAGTCAAGGGTATTAGAAGGTGGGGAGAAGTAAGAATCACAGCTGATTTCTGAGTTTGAGCTTTTAGACTGCTGGGATTCTTAGGCTGAATCTCTTCCACAAACTATGATACGAAGCCAAAGCTGCCTTAATTATGGGGCATGAGCTGAAATAGAGGGTTTAGTTATTGCTTTCAACCTGGAATGGATTTACAGTTCAGCCAAGGTCACACAGCTAGTAAGTGGCTGAGCGAAGATTATGAACTTGGGGAGGCTGGCTCCTCTCTGACCACTGTGCAGTGCAGCCTCTTATATTAAATGACATGAGGCATATGAAAATGCTTTGCAAACTTTAGAGCTGCATACAAATATTACTTCAAATGAACATTATGGGAAGTTTATATCATTGGAACTGAAACTCAAAGCATTAGGAGTGGTCAGCGGTAGAAAGAAGAGGATTATAAGGGGAAATAGAGAGGTACCAAAGGACATGTGAATCCACACAGACACTGTATGTGGCCTACAGAGTGGGAGAGGCAAGGAGAATGTGGCTGTTAAACAGCCTGACCAAACCCCTTTCCAGTCATTTCAGTGATGGGAGGCTGGGGAGGGCATTTACTCTTAGAAATTTGATCCCAGTGTTTTCTCTACACTTTGGAGCTGAGAGAGGGAGATAATGACTTGGGATTTGTAGCTCAAATATCTCTTCCACCTGCCACATATACTCACAGTGTCCTCCAGCCAATCTGGTAAGGATAATGGCTATCCCAGAGCCTGCTAAAGCAAGGGCACTCTATCCTTGGAGTTGTTTCTAAATGTAAAATAGGAAGGGATCTTTAGTTTGAACTAGAATATAAGAGCCAAGAATCTCAGACCTAGCTTTCGAAATGCAAGTGATATCCTCAGACACTATCACAGCATAAGTAGAACTCCTGAAAGCAGAGGATGAGGACTCTACTTAGTACACACACACCAAAAGACCAATAGAGTAACAGCTGGGAATCAGTTCTGTTAAATACTAAATACAATAGGGAGCAAGCACTATGTTATTGCTGAGGTTTTTCTTAGTTAAACAATTCAGATGTGCATTTAATTCCTGGTTAAACAAAATGAGGAGCACAGAGAAGACAAGTGAGCAGCACTTAGTGTTATATGTTCTGTCTTGGAAAGTACAGGATATTCTAGGAGCCTAAACAGGGCCAAAATGGTGTGGGCAGAGTGTGGAAGTAGGACAGTGTGGGAGAAACTAGAGAGGCAAGTAGGGTCAGATCATGATGGGCCTTTTAAGCCCTGTTAAGCAATTAATATCTTCCCCTAAGGCAGTGGGAAGCCATTTGAAGATTAAGAAGAAATTGCATCATAAAGTTAGTGTTGGACAGGGAAAAAGAATTGTTCAGGAATATGGAATTAAGAGGTTATCATAATAGTCCCTGTAAGAGATGATGATAGCTATCACTTAACTAGTACTTAATATGTGATAGACACTGTTCTAAGTACTTGATATATATATATATCATTTAATTCTATTAAAGCTTGCAAAACACTTATATGGTAGATGCTATTTTTATCCCCATAATGCAGATCAGGAAACCGAGGTATAAAGAGGTTATGAAACATGTCCAATGTCATACAGTTAGCTAGCGACGTAACTGAGACTTGAACTGAGGCAATCTTTTTAATCACTATAATGTACTGTCTGAGCTAAGATAGTCTTATTAGAGATGGAAAGAAGTAAACAGAGTTGAAAAATAATTAGGGATTCAGCCCTTGGTGATTTGCTGAGGCAATGGAGATAAGGAGTTTTGGTTTGGACATGTTGAATTGAAGGGTCATTGGGACATTCAAAGGATGGTTGGCAATTGCAAAGAAGGCCAGAAGTTTATGAGAGAGCTCTTGACTGGAACTACTCTCTTGAGAACTACTGGAGTGGGAGAAATCAAACAGGGGGTGTATGAAGTGAAGAATGGTAAAAGACGAGGGCCTTGGACACATTCCTGAATTATCCTAACATTTAAGGACAAGTAGAGACAGGAATCTACCAAAAACCTGGGGAGAGTAACCAGAGAAGCATCAAATTGAGTGTTGATCTTTCTAATATAGTCTTTATTTCAGTTATTGTATTCTTCACTTCTGATTGGTTCGTTTGAATGTTTTCTGTCTCCATTTTTATGCTCTTATATTTTTGTTGAAGTTCTCCCTGAGATCATTGAGCATCCTTATAACCAGTGTTTTGAATTCTGCATCTGGTAGGTTGCTTGTCTCCATTTTGTTTAGTTCTTTTTCTGGAGTTTTGTTCTGTTCTTTCATTTAGGACACCTTTGTTTCTCCATTTTGGCTGCCTCCCTATGTTTATTTCTATGTATTAGATAGAGCCACTATGTTTCCTCATCTTAGTAGAAGGACCTTGTGTAGTAGGTGTCATGTGGGGCTCACTGGTATGGTCTCCCTGGTCGCCTGAGCTAATGCTGCATGTGCTATGTGGGTTGTGTGTGCCCTCCTGTTGTAGTTGAGCCTTGGTTGCTATTTCCACATCAGTGGGAGGGATTGACCCTTAGGCTGATTGGTTGAGAGGATTGGCCATGATGACTACAGTGGAGGAGCTGTTATGCAGGGGCTGATACTACAGAATAAGATTTGCTTTAGCAGAGCTCTGTTGCTTGTTCAGTCTGCTGTTTGGGTGTGTCTTTTAGTGGAGGTAGTTGGGTGGTGCTCTGGTGTGGATTGAAGCTGGCCACCAGGTATGTTGATTCTGGGGCCTCTTGGGAGGGGCTTACCACAGGCAAAGTTCAACCACAGGTGAAGTTCAGCTTCAGCCTGTGTCCTGCCTGAGGCCACCTGGCCTGAGCCACAAAGCAGTCTGCAGATGGCAGCTGCCTTCTCTGGGCGTCAAGTTGCCCGGGAAGGCCAAGCCTCGAACTGAGGCTAACTGTCACCAGTGTCAGGCTTGGGGCTGCTCAGCAAGTGGTATGGGGCATGCTGAGGCCAAACACTGCTTGATTGGGGTTTGCGAACCTTTGTGAGAGTTTAGGAAAGTCCGTAGCATGAGCAAAGACAGGCCATCTGTATGGAAAAGGCACTGGAAGCAGGTTGGGTGGGTCTGTAGGTTGGGTGAGCAGGTTGTCAGGGAATCATCAGGGCAGGGTGAATGGTGTTATTCAAGTTGATGGATACTCAGATATGGCACCCATCTGTGTCTGCATACTGGTTGTGGGGAGGGCTCAACAAAGAAACAATTACTTCTGTCTGGGAGAAAGCTTCCCCTCCAGTTTTCACCCTTAAGCCAGACAACTCAGTTCCTCCCTGTATGTGCCTGATGCCTTTTAAGATGCTGCCCTAGAGCTGGAATTCAGAGTAAGTGAGCCTGTCAGTGATTAAGTTTGTGTGTGGACCCTTAAGAGGAATACCTGGGACTCCAGCCACCCTTGGTCTCACCAAGCCATAAGTTATGGGGACTTCTCTTCCTAGCCCTAGAGCCCTGGGCTGGGGAGCGTGGTATGGGGCTGGGACCCATGATTCCTACAGGGTGACTTCTGCAGCCTAAATATCTGTCCTGATTTTTAACTGCCACATGTAGATATGGGACCAGCTTGTTCCATGTCTCTGCCCTTCTGACCAGTCTCCACACAGCTTCTTCTGTGTGTGCTTAGTTGTATGACTTCTGCTTAGCTGGACTTCCGGTGATTCTCAATGATGGTTGTTCTGTAGTTTAATTGTACTTTTGATGCGGTTTTAAGAGGGGGCAAACACAGCATTTACCTACTCTACCATCTTGGCCAGAAAAATTGCCAAAAATCTTTTCTACACATATTTTTTGACTCTTTTCCAAGTTGAAATTAAAATAATATTTTGAAGAAGTTTAGCAAAGACAGAAAGAAGAATGATAGAGTGGTAGGTAGTGGAGTATGTGGAGTTCAGAGATGATTTTTTAAAAAATATTAAGTATTCTTAACATGCATAAATGCTTATCATGTATAAATGCTGAGGAAAGAAAGAGTCGGGGGAAGTTGAAGCTACAGGAGAGGGAGGAATAACAATGTAGCTGCTTCTAGATATATTAAAGCTAAACTTCCCCCAACAAAAAGACCTCAAAATACAGTAGCTCGAATGAAATAATCATTTATTTCATTCCCATGTAACACTCTAGGGCAGCTAGTTTGCTAGGTAGCTTTGCTCCACAAGGACATTCAGGAACTCAAGTTTCTTCAATCTTGTGTTTCCTTTGATCCCCTACGACATCATTTCGTAGGTGGTGGTTCTCCACTGTGTCCTGTTTGTTTTCTGAAGGAAGGGGAAAGAGAATTGAGAAGGATCTGTTGTCTTATGACATTGGTCAGGACAAAACATGTCACTTCTGTCCAATATCATGTGGCCACACCTAACTGTAAGGGAGGTAGGGAAATGTAGTCCATCTAACCAGCCAAATGGTTTGCTACAATTTTATCTTTGTGTAAAGGAGAAGGATTTGGGAGGACACTTTACAGTCTTCTCACACAGGAAGAAAGGTTCAAGCATATATTGAAACATATTTGTTCTCCAGAATCAATATCTCTAATTCAAATTCTTTCCAGAACTTAGGGGGAGAGCAATCTGATTGAGCTAATTCAATAGAGTATGTTCATGACTGGAAGCCCATTATCTTTTGGGAAATATTTGCATTGCTAAGGAGACTGCTAAAAAGAATATTGTAATGTTTAATTTGGAAAACAAAAGTATCCCAATATCCCAAGAACATTTGCCTAAGAAAAAGAAGAAGCTTTAAGCCAAACCGAGATGTAAATAGAACCTGCTATTAGATAAGAAACATATTTTGGGAAGAAAAACTTTCTCTGCACACCTCAAATATAACACCAGGTATGTGTTGGCTTTTCCACCTATGAATCAAAGACTGGTTTTTATTCTTAGACCTCACTGAGGTTGCCTGTTCCTACAGGTCAGTTGTCACATGTGGATGTGAGAATGGTAATACAGCAAAGAAAGTAAGAGTTTTTTTTAAAGAAAACAAAATATGTCTTGATCACTACATGAATGAATAAGCTCTTCTGTGAGCTTCCCTTTAGATTTCATTATGGTAAATTGCAACATTTTAATTTCTAACTGGAGGTCATTTATCTGACATCCTCATTTACTCAGATCAAAGCAGAGAAATTATGTAGGGAAATATCTGAATATTAAAATAAAAGTCACAAAGTTTATGCATTAAAACTCATGTACTTTTCTTACAGGAGAATTTCTCAGACTTTCCATTCATTCCTGTTTAGCATACAATTTGCACAGGCTGGGTTGTCTGGAGTAGAGGAGCAAATGAGATAGGAAACAAGCTAGAGACAGGTATACTGAGAGCACAAGTGATACCTGAGAATGAGCCAGAAAGGAAAAACAACATAAAAATAAGTGTAGTGAAACATGAATGGGACTCTCGAGTGTCTAGCATTTGATATTCAGCTCCATATGCTTCAGTAATTTTTGAGGTCATCAATACAACCATCAGAATAGGAATTTATGATCATAATTTGTAGAGTAGTATAGATGTAGGGTTGTTTTAATTGGAAGTAAGTTTTAAAACACCTCAATGGGTATAAAATCAACAGCAAGTCTCTCTCCCACTCATTATGCATTTTTATCATAATACCATACACAGAAGATGGGGTATTATGATTGGGTAAATTATACTATTTCTAGTATGTTTTGTGTCCTGGGAACAGTAGGTTATTCAGGGAAGCAAGGAAAAAAAAATATTTCTTCCCTTAATGAGACAAAGTTTTCAAATAGATAAAATTTGTTTGTCTCCTTTTATTTCTTTCCCTCAATTTAACATTCTTTGACCTCCTAGGAATTCTCATCATAGACTCTGTTGCCGTTATTCTGCCCCAAGGCCCCCTTTGTGGCATACAACCCCCTCCCCCCCGCTCCTGCTTCCCCCGATGACTACCCTTAGCCACTAAATACTCCAGTGCATGGAACAGGACCTGACACCTAGAAGCATTCAATATGTCTGAATGAATGAATAGGTAAATAAATGAAAAACAGTTCGCAGTGTCCCTAAATTACCTTCATATTTTCTCCAGAATCAAAACTCTTTTTTCTTTAAGATTTTATTGGGGAATTGGGGGAGAGGAACAGAGAAGTTGCTCTCCTTTTGTTCTTCAGTCTAGTTGTGGAGGACATTGCTTCACTGGCCCAGGTTGGTATCATCATTGCGCTCTTCCTGGGTGAGGCAGATGGGTTGCTGGCCTCTGGACAGCCGCTCACGGCAACTCTTGGCTGCTCACGCTGGCTATTGGCCGCTCACTGTAGCCTATGGCAGCCCACTACAGCAGGGGTTGCAGCTATGCCATCGCCTGGATTCACAGCAGCCCAGCTCCAGGTGGAGCTGTTGTTCACCATCTTAGCTGTAGAGGGCAGTGTATCCAAACCAGGGCCGCTGGAGTCCCAAGCCAGCTCTTAACCAATGTGCCACTCGGCCGGCCGCCCAAAACTCTTTTTAATTCAAATGCTTTCCAGGAATTAGGAGGAAGGCAGTCTGATTGAATTAATTCAAAATAAGTATGTTCATGATTGAAAGCCCATGAATTTTGGAAGAATTTGCATTGCTAAGGGAAATGCCTAATAACCCAAATTAATATCTAATTTATATAATTTTAGGCCGAGGAGCAAATTGATGCTATAGACAAACAAGCAGATTTAGTAATGGTTTTGGGTAGAAGAGGGCTGGCCAGGGCAGATTTACTTTACCTCGGAATCTGTTTGTTCCCAGAGTGAGAGTCAGTAAAATTGTCTGTACTGTTTTATGACTTCCTTTTACCTTCTTTTCCAAACCAATAGGTTCTCTACAATCACATAAGTGTTCTCTGGACTGTTTTTATGTTCCAGTAAAATAGGGCATAGGATGAGAGTGTTGACAGTCATTTGTATTAATGGGCTGTTGAGGAGTCAGGGACTGCTTGCCAGAAGATAGATTTGGATCTTTGTTATAGAGGAAGTTATTTTTGGCAGAGCAATTCAAGTTCAAATGTAGAACCTTTGAATAGCTTGTGTAGGGATAGGTCACACATACAAGAAAACTTTCTGGATGAACTGCATAAATTTAAGACGCTACTCTGTCTGGATTGGAGTGTGTGTGTGTGTGTGTGTGTGTGTGTGTGTGTGTGTGTTGGAAAAGATGAAGTTTGTTTGTTTGTTTGTTTATTTATTTATTTATTTATTTATTTATTTATTTATTTATTTATTGTTTTTTTGCTGAGCCATCCTGACACCTGTTGGCAGCTCAAAGGCAGCTCAGCTTGGGCCAGGAATTGAACTGGTGACCCTGTTGCTCAGAGCTCGCACACTTGAGCAAGCTCTTCACCAACTGAGCCACTCGGCCAGTCCAAAGATGAAGTTTAGAGTGAGTAAGAAGGGACAAGATTGGCCATGGGTCATCCCGTGTCTCTGGAAAATAGGAATCAGTCCTCATTTCCTTCCATCCTCCCTCCTTAACTTCCTCTCCCCACCTTCCTTCCTTTCTGCCTCCATCTTTCCTGTCCTTCATGTAATAATATTTATTGATCACTTTCAATATATCTGGCCTCTTTCCTACAGTTTTGTTGCATCTTAGAGATTAATTTTAGTCTGAGACCACACCAGATTATAAGTCGATAAGACCCCAGTTTTGCTTAATTTTCTATCATTTACCAATTCCCAGTGGATGGTCATTGTTTTTGTAGTCCTAGAATGTTTAAGAGTTAATTCCTTACTATAATGAAACAGACAGCTCTCGGTTCTTTTTTGCCTTACAAATTCCTTCTATTGAGGGCATCAAAGCAATTAAATTTTTGATGGAAGTTCTTCTCAGTAGATTTCTCAATGAGAAGGATAATTGAGAAGATGTGGGTCTGCAGTACCAAAATAAAACTTGAACAAAATTTGACTAGTTACCCACTGATTCATATGCATTTCTTTAATTTTCTTCCATATACTAGGAATGAGTTTGGGGCTCAGATGGATGTTTATTTCTGATATATCTTTTTCCAATTCTGGAGTAACTTTTAGATTATAATAATGGCTAATATTTATTGAGCTCTTAATAGGTACAAAGTATTGAGCTAAGCACTTCGCAACAGCCCTGTGAGATAGGTGCCGTTACTATCTACACTTTACACATAGGAAAAAAAAGTTGAGAAAGGTCAAATCATTTGCCCTTGGTCAAAATTTTGTTAAATTGTTTTTGGACATGAGTAAAATTGATAAAAGTGCTAAAATCCATTCTGCCTCAAACTAGGATTTTTTTCTCTCATATTAGGAAGAGATTGGTAAGAACTGTCCTGGTATTTTCTTCTCTTTCTATTGCTATTCTGAGCAAAAGCAAGACAGGTTTCTGACCTCTTTTTCTTGCCTTATACTTAAATAGTATCCTCTGACAGCCACATAGAGATTAGTCAGTGTAAGGAAAATCAAAGCTATTTTCTACTTGAAAAGGTTACTAAGGTAAATTATTTTTTCTTCTCTGGAGATCTTTTAAACAAACTACACATCTACACTTCCCCCCCCACGCCCCCAATGTTCATTTCAGAAAAATTAGAAACCTCTGGAGAAGTATAAGGACAGAATAGATTCTCTTACCTGCCTGAATGTGGAAAGCAAAGCAGATAATCTTTGTTCTTTCATAACTCTGATATTTTTCTTCTATAGAGGATGCTGACCAGTTCTGTGGACAATGCACAGAATTACAATAAAAGACTTTAGTTTCTGTCCTAAGACCTTTGATTATATGGCAGAACAATGATCTCAGTCATGGCTTTGACTTTTGAAAAATAGAAGTTAAAGTTGACTGGATTAAAGCTTGCACATTTTAAGAAACATACCAAGCCATGGTATGTTTGGTTCATATTATTTCTTTGGGAATAAGTTAAGACTTTGTAGAAAATGGTTAAATATTTAAAGTGACTGGGAAAATAGGAAGCAGTGCCCTTACTAATGATACAACTTCCTCCAAATAGTCTGATTTTTTTTTAAGTAGTATAGATGGTCTGATAAGATTTTTTCACAATTTTTCCTTATTATTGTGACATGTAGAAAAAATGATCCCTGTAAAAGTTCTTGTCTCAATTCCCAAAACTCTGAATATGTTAGTTTATGTGGCAAAAGGAATTTTGCTGATGTGATTAAGTTAAGGATCTTGAGATAGGGAGATTATCCTGAATTATCTACTCGGGCCCATATAATCATAAGGATTCTTGTAAGTAAAAGAGGGAGGCAGGAGACTGAGGGTTAGATAGAGAGAGATTTAAAGATGTTATACACCACTGGATTTGAAACTAAAGAAAAAGACCTTGAGCTAAGGAATGAAGGCAGCCTCTAGAAGCTGGAAAAGTCAAGGAAATGGATTCCCCGCCCCTCACCCCCCGCCCCCCCCCACTTCAAAAAGAATGCATACCTGCCAAAATACTGATTTTAGCCCACTGCTTTGGTCTGCATGTTTGTGTCCCCCTTAAATTCATATGTTGAAATCCTAATGCCTAATGTGGTGGTATTAAGGAAATGGACCTTTTGGGGGGTGATTAGATCATGAGAGTGAAGTTCTCATGAATGGGATTAGTCCTCTCATAAAAGAGATTAGTCCTCTCATAAAAGATTCCTCTCTGGTTCCTGGCACAGAGCTTCTGAAAACCCGTGTAATTTCCTAAATGATACGAGCACTAGGAGCATCTTCCGTTCTAATATTTGGTCTTTGACCTTGGTTCCTGACACAGAGCTCCTCAATCCCTTGGAATTTCCTGGGTGATAGCACTGTCTTTTGTTCTAAAGAGGTGATACGTGGTGAGCTCCTGGATGGGGGCTGGTTACCAGAAAGACCAAGCCATTAGAACCTTGGAATTTTCAGCCCTAGCCCCCATTCCCCAGAAATGGGATAGGGGCTAGAAATAGAACTAATAATTGATTAAGACTACGTGAAGAAACCTCCATAAAAATCTCCAAAGTATGGGATTAAGGGAGCTTCCAGGTTGGTGAACACATGTAGGTGCTGGGAGAGGTGTGCTCCCAGACAGGACATAGACGCTCCACGCCCCTTCCCACATACCTGGCCCTATGCATCCCTTCCATCTGGATGGTCATCTGTATCTTTTATCATATCCTTTTATAATAAACTGGTGAACAGTAAGTAAACTATTTTCCTGAGTTCTGTGAGCTGTTCTAACAAATTAATGAAACCTAAAGAGAGGGTTATGGGAACCTCCACTATATGGTGGATTGGTTAGAAGCACAGGTGACAACCTGGACTTGAGATTGGCATCTGATGTCGGTGTGTGTGGGGGGGCGTCTGAGCACTTAACCTGTGGGATCTGACACTATCTTCCTGGACTGAGTTAAATTGTAGCACACCCAGCTGGTGTCATAGAGAAGTACTTGTTGAGGGGAAACCCCCCCTACCCTCAAACACACGCCTGGTGTGAGAAATGTGAGTATGATAGTAGTGTGAGAGCAAAGGAGACACACAGGAGGAAAGTGAAGCTTTCCCTATACACACACCTGAAAGTGTAACTGATCATGATGTTTCTGAGGAACTATGATGTCTGAACATGCTTTCTTCTTATCAATATGAGATAAAATGATTGCTTAGTATCTTTTACTAATTGTTCGAATATTGGCAATCTACATGAGCCATGTATATTAGGTGCTGTTGTGATATGCTGAGGGAACTGAGATCTTTGAACCACAAGCCCCGAGTTCTAATGTGATCTCTCAATATCTGTGTAGTTCTCATAGATTTATAGGACTTTTGAGTAACAACTTCAGTTACAACCCTTTCATCTCTTTGTATCTGCTTTTCTGTCTGTAAAGTGGGATTATGTAGTATCATCTCTTCAATAATTTCAAGAGGCTTAAGAACCTTCAGGCACTTAAAATGTCATATTGCAATTAAAATACTTTACCAACTTGTATATACAGTTGTACAAGGTTTTATTAGCACCTGGGGTAGTTAATTAGCTGGAAGGCACTATTCTTGTTGGATAATAGAGAAAAGGCCATGTAAGTAACGTGAGCAAAATTTGAAAATTCACTCATGCTGGGTGTGGTAGGTGACAGTGACAGGGAGTCTCTTTTCTCCTGTCTGGCCTACATTTAGTACAGATTTGCCTTTCTATGACAGGCTTGCTCATTTCTTTCTTTCTTGTTTTATCCTAGAGAGTAGAAGTCTGTATACTATGACTAATGATATCTTTTCTTTTTTCCTGTTTCATTTCCTCATTCCCATCAGTTGAGAGAGGATGCTTAGCTCTGGAGTACAGTTCTGTCTTATATGTCTTGGGGCTGATTTTTTTCCATAGGAAGCACAAGTGAATGAGAAAAATATGGTTTCAATATCAGAATTTTGCTTTAAAGACAACTTTCAATAATGAACTCTTTGTATTTTTATTGAGGGATATCAGTATGATTTTGCTTCTGCTCTGTGCTAAGCATTTCAATTTGACATCTATTGTTTGTTACTTTTAATGTTCTCATTAATCCAACAGTTTTGAATGAGCCATAGAGTTAAATTATTTCTGTATCTGAAAGTGGAGATATTATCTAGTAAATTGCTGCTCCAGCATATTCTGATGACGCGAGGGAGCTAATGTGTTTTCCAAAGGTGCCTATTTGGAAGAAGCTAAATGGCCATAGACATTAGGCATAAGTAAGTGTGTAATATAAAACTATAGCTGGAAATTTGAATAATCAATAAAAAAGCATCAAAAGCACCACTTTAAATTTTGAGGATGTGAATCCCTATGATGTACATCTGAAACTAAGGATATTGTGCATCAATTATAAGTCAATGAAAAAAGAAAGAAAGAAAAAAACCTAAAAGAATCAAACAAAATCTTGAGGATGTCATATGAATTCTACCATAGAAGGTTTAATGAATCACTATTTAGAAAACTGTGAAAAAGGAACTTCTTTTCCTGGGTTCTTACCCCTCTTCCCCCCTTTATTATTTTCCCTTGTTCCTTTGCCCCTTAAATCATTATCTTCAGGTCTGTCTTGACCCACTATATTTTTATTCTTCAAGGTCTTCCTTAGTCTTATCCATTATCATGATGTGATAGAGATGACTCTTAGTTGAATCAAAATCTACTCATCCCTCTTTGTTAACTGCAGAATGCTGATTTTACACAGGGAGTAAACAGCCTCAGCTAAAAGATTATACTTTCTAACTTCTATCACACCTAGGTAGGGCCCTGTGTCTAAGACCTGGCTAAGGAGTTGAAAATTGGAGTGGTGTGTAAGATTTCAGGGGAGGCCTCTAAAAGGTGCTGGAAAATGTCCCCCTTGCCCTTGTTACCTTTCTTTAGCTGCCTGGAATCCAGACACAATGAACAGAGCTTGAGGATCCACACTAGACCAGGAGGTGACCTTGAGCATGGAAGCCATGCACTTAGGATGGTGATGCAGGAAGATGGGACCCTGGGTCTCTGATGGCAAGTTTATGGCTAACATTTCAGCCCTGGACTCCCTACCTCTGGATCTCGATAAATCAATTTTTATTCTGTTAAAACCATATTGTAGCCAGGCAAACATACCCTTAATTGTGCTGATACCTAGCACACCTTTACCTCTAACCTTATCCTCCTGAATCTCAGATTCATATGTGGAAAAAATTATTGGACATTTTTTTCTTGATGCCCTGTAAGTAGCTCAAAATTATCTTCTCCAGACTGATCTCAGAAACATCCTCTCACTTCCTTCCCTGATGTGATCCCACCGTGTTTGGAATTTTACCACCAGTCTCACTATCCAAGAAGAGCCCCAGTTGGTAGTCCTGGATCTCTCCCCTTCCTCTCCCATAACAGTCTTTCAAACATCAGATCATTCTATTTTTTTTCCTCATAAATATTTACCAAGTTTTTCTCCCAACTCTCCATCCTTCCCTCATTACCCCAATTTAATTTCTCATCGTCTCCAGCCTGTCCTAGCTACTTGAGAAGTAATTCTGCCTTCAATTCTATCCTCAGAACTAAGTTTTTACATGATGTCAAAAGGGGTTAATTTAAAAAGCAAATTGGATCACATCAATCTCCTGCTTAAAACATTTCAAGAGCTCTGCAGCAGCAAGCCCTTGATCTTGGCACACAGGGCCATGATCTGCTCCTACTTATCTCATAATTTTCATTACTGCTACTCTCCGTCCTATATTCCATACTTTAGTAACAATGAAATTTGTAGTTTCTATAATATGCACGCTTTTCATGCTTCTGTAGCTTTGCTCATACCTATTCCCTTTCATTTTCACAGCTAACCTTTCTTTTGTGTAATGTTAATTTTTCCTGACTTGGCTTGGTCTCATCTCCTCTATGAAGTCTTCCTGGATTGCCAATGCCCATTGGGCTGGATTGGATGGTCTCCCCACCCCAGACCAGTTTTCAGTGTGAAGGAGCTGGGGGGCAGGTGGGATGAGGGAAGAGGAAGAAAGGGATGCTGAAGTAGGTAGGATTGCCAGGTTTAGCATATAAAAGTGCAGGATGCTCCGTTACATTTGTGTTTCAGATTTAAAAAAAAAAAAAGAATAAGTTTTTAAGTATACCTATGTCCCATACAATATCTGGGACATATACTAAAAATAAGATGTGTTGCTTATTTGAAATTCAAACTTCTCTGGGGTATCTTGTATTTTATTTGACAGCTTTATATTGAAGACATGTTAGCATACTTCTAATTCTTGCCTGGGTCTCATTCTGGCCTGACTTAAGCAAATATTGATGGTAAAGAATTGATCAGTTTTCAACATCACTAGTGTCTGCCTAGACTTCAGCCAGCAGAGACACCCCTTTAGGGAGAGAGAGAAGTAAAGAGAAAGAGAGAAAGAAAAAGAGGGGTGGGGGACTCTGTTCTAAGAGAGGGAGCAAAGCTTGCAAGAGCATTCACTTTCTTTACATGCACAGCCCGCCTTTAGAGTTTGAAACAAATCATGTCCTTGCCTGCCAGATATTCAGTGAGCTTGTTGAAGTGTCATCCTGAATCACTACCACCTGGTTTATCATTCTATTTTAAAGAGGAAGAAAATGCTTGAGCAGCTCCCCAGAGCCTCAAGAAGGTCCTCTGAAGCTAGAAGGCAGGAATACAGCACCAGGTGTGGCTCCGCCCAACAACCGAGATGCTAGCAAATTCAGTCACAGACTACAAATGAACTTGGCTGGGCTTGGCTGTTCCCTTGAAGGGGCAGAGAGGGAATTCACATTTCTTGAGCATTTACCATGTGACCTTCTATGTCTGCGGTTTCTTTAAAGTTCTGCAAACCCATATTCAGAAATTTGGTGTGTGGGTCTGGCAGCCTTCCATTAAGAATGAGGTCATAATAATTTGATGCAGAATCTGCTTTTATAATACAGGGCATTATATAATGAATCTATTTATAAAAATGAATTTATCAGTAAATTATACTGGACATTTTAATGTATAAATATGAACTTTTAAAATCAGAGTGATTAACACTAACAGTACATTTTGCCTAGTTATTTTAGGATGATCTCGCTGAGTCCATGGTGAGTGACAAACTTCGCTTTTCTTTGTGAAAGAGTGATTGCTAACCCACAGTGTCTCTGCATTAGGTCTGCTCAGTCTCTTGCGCTTCTCCCTTCTCACAGCTGGAATTGCAACAGATGGGATGATTGAATGTGGAGAAAGAGATGAAATTAACACAGGTAATGAGCAGTAGTTTTACTGATGGAGGAATTTTAGCTTATTTGGGAAAATTCCAGATGCTCAAGACCTGCAGTAAGATAAATCAAAACCTAGTTTTGGGAAACAATAGGGATAGAGCTGCAATTTAACGTTTACCTAGAGCCAGAATCCTGTTTAAAATAGCGTGTGGTAGAGGGCCAGCTTGGGGGTTGGCCTCTGTTCCTATCTTGTTGTTTGAGAAAAAAGCCTTTTGTAGTTGGAACCACTTCATATTTTAATTGATTCATATGGGCATTTAGAAAGTGCATTTAGTTAAGAGGATGCCACTTGCTCTTTAGGGGTTTATGTGTTTCTATTTATCAAGATCTATTCAAGAAACAATGGGGTAGGCTTATGCCACCCATGATGTAAATGTCATAAATGAGCTAGTTGCTGTTTTCATGCTGAGAGGACAGCCAGTAGTTGAATGATCCTTGCAACCCCTCTCCCCTTCCTTCCTTCCTTCCTTCCTTCCTTCCTTCCTTCCTTCCTTCCTTCCTTCCTTCCTTCCTCCCTCCTTCCATTCCTCCCTCTCCCTCCACTCCTTCCTTCTTTTCTTCCTTCCTTCCCTCATTCCCTTCCTTCCTTCATTGCCTTCCTCCTTCCCCTGTCTCCCTCCTTCTACAGTAATTACTGTCTACTGTTATTCTTGGTGGTAGAGATAGAGCAGTAAACAGAACAGACAAAAACCCCTGCTCTCAGTACATCCTAACTGTGAGACAGATCTTAAGCAAGATAAATTTCAAAGTACATATACAGAATGTTCGATGGTGACAAGGACTGAGGAGAAAACTACACTGAAGGAGGGAGATAATGTGTATGGTTGTACATCTCAGATAAAGTGGTCAGGAAGCCCTCATTAAGAAAATGGCACGTGAGAAAAGATCTGAAGAGGTAAGGAAGCAAGTCATGCAAGATTTCTGTGGGAAGAGTGACAAGTAAAGGCAAAGGCCCTGAGGTAGGCATGTGCCTGATATCTCTGAGGAATAGGAACAAGGAGGCCAGTGTAAGAAAGGTGGAGTGCAGAGAGATGAGGCCAGACAAAGAATGGGGGTCTGACTGACTAGGGCCTTTGAGGTCTCTATAAAGACTTTGGATTTTACTCTGCATGAGATGGAGAGTTATTTGAGGTTTTTCAGCAGAGTGACATGACCTGACTTATATTTTATAGGGATCACTTTGACTGCAGTTTTGACAATAGACTAGAAATGGGCAAGGGCAAAAGCAGAAATTCTAGTTTCAGAAATTCTAGGAGGCTATGACAATAATCTAAGTAAGATGTGACGGTGGCATGGACCGCCATGGCAGCAGAGGAGGTTGTAAGAATTTGTTGGTTCTGCATGTGTTTTGAAAGTAGAGCTAGCATGATTTGCTAGTGGATTTTGTGTATGGTATGAGAGAAAGAGAGAAGTGAAGGACAACTCCAAGGAATTTGGCCTAATACTGAGATGAAGACAATTGTGAGGTGAAAAGATTTGTGTTGGGATTGACAAAAGTTCAGTTCTGGGCATGTTGATGTTGAGATATCTATTAGACATTCAATTGGAGGTATAATTGCATATAGCAGCCCTGGATGGAGACAGAAATTTGGTTGTTGTCAGCACATAGGTGGCATTTAGAGACATAAGACCAGATGAAGTCACAAGATGCAAAAGCAAAAATGTCCCAAAACTAAGCTGTTGTATTCTCCAAATTTGAAAGTTGAGGAAATCATGAGAAAGCAACAATGGAAACTGAGGGGAACATCCTGAGAAGACAGAGGGAAACCATGGAAGTTTGACCGCTCAGAAACTGGTGGAGAAAATGTTTTAAAGCACAGAGAATCTCTAGTAGTATCAAATGCTGCTCATAGATCAGCCAAATGCTGCTGATAGGTCTGAGAATTGTTTATATGGAGGGCTTGGTGGCCTTAACAAGAGCAGCATCAGTGGTGTGATGGAGGAGAAACCTGGTTAGAGAAGTGGAGAGGAAGGAATCAGAAGATTGAAAATAGTAAGTACAGGGAACTCTTTCAAGTCTATAAAAGGAAGGACAGAAGCCGTAGGGAAAAGCTCGGTCAAGGAAGTTTCCTCCCCTCCTCCTTCCTTTTTCCCTCCCCTCTTCCTCCCCCATCCCTACCTTCTCTTCCAGTTTGATTTTCTTCTAATTTTCTGATAAGACATTAAAGGGAAAATCAGTTTAAGACCTCTAGAATCTTTACAGTTTATAAATGTTAGAAGAAAGAAGACATTAAAACAATAGGAAGAAAAAAATGAAAGAATGAAAGGGGAAGAAGGAAGGCAGGAAGGAAGGAAGGAAGGAAGGAAGGAAATAAAAAGAGGGAAGGGAAAGAGAGAAGGGAGAAGGGGGTCTAGGACAAATATAGAATTTAGTCACCTTGGGTTCAGTTCTGCATATACCACTTCCTTGCTGTTTTTCTTACCTTGGACATGTTAATATTTGTAGTTCCTAGGAGCTTCATCTATACAATGAGAATAATTTCTTCCCCTATAATTACTGTGGGAAAGTTCTGCATAACGTATAAAATACCACGAGAAATGGTAAAATAGCCTCAGTAGGAATTGAAAAAGTATTTAGAAAATTAAGAGTAAATTACAACAGATATTGACCTGCTGTTTTAAACTGAAAAAAGATCACCATGTTCTATGTTAGATATAACCAATATAGGTTGTATTTTCTTTGATTAGCCAAAAATAAATCATACTTTTATACAGCAAATGTGCATAGTTCTAGGCTATGAGTCTTTGTACCCGTAAAGACTGGGATCTTAGTATTAGGAAAACAAAACATAAATACACAAAGATTTAAAATGAAAAGGCAATATAATAACTTGTTAGTGGAATATGGTAGATAAATGTTTTCTATTACCAGTTTGCAAAATGCAATACAGGCAAAAACATTATAACAATTTCTTCCAGACTTATATATGTTGTCAGTGTAATACATTTTAAAAAATCATTAAATAGCCATTAGCACTGTCTCATTTACCATGCACTTAGGTGGAAAAAGTCAATTGTTTTCCTAATTCTAGAATCCAGGCCTGAGATACACAGTCCCAGCTCTGCTGGAAGAGTTGGAATGAATTGGGAGTCTACATAGGAAATAGAATTCTACAAACTTGTGTTTTGGGAATAAAAAGATTGTTAAGCGATTCCTATATACAACCATCATACAACCATGATTCCTAGAATATTTTCTGCTTATGCCAACAAACCTGCACAGTTAATTAAAACCTCATTCATTAAGTGTCCATAAGCAAAAGGTTGAAGACAGAGTGTATCAGCTGTATCTTTAAAGTACCTGTAGATTTAGGGAGAGTATGACCCTGTGAACCAATGCCTAGACCCACTTGACAACTGAGAATGCCAACCTCTATTATAGTTCCACTAGCTCTAAAGCTTTTTATTTTATTTTATTTATTTTTATTATCAGTTTCAGGTGCATAAAACAACATAGTGATTAGACATTTACACACCTCACAAAGTACCCATCTGACACCATACAGTTATTACAACAACACCATTGACTGTATTCTCTATATTGTACTTTATTCTCTGTGATTATATATTTTTAAATTATAGTTGACATTCAGTATTATTTTATATTAGTTACAGGGGTACAGTATAATGGTTAGGCATTTATATAATTTATAAAGTGATCCCCCTGATAAAATCCCATCTGACACTATACATACTTTTCACAATATTAATAACTATGTATCTCATATTGTATTTCACATACCCATCACTATTTTTTTTTTTTTTAGCTGAGCCATCCTGCCACCTTTTGGCAGCTCAATGGCAACTCAGCTCGGGCTGGCATCGAACCGCCGTTGCTCAGAGCTCAGCTCGCACTCTTGAGCAAGCTCTTAACCAACTGAGCCACTCGGCTGGCCCTTCCATGACTATTTTTTGATTACCAATTTGTACTTCCTAACCCCTTCACCTTTCTTACCCACCCCTTCTAGTCTCTCCCTTCTAGCAACAATCAGTTTTTTCTCTGTATCCATGGGTCTATTTCTGTTTTGTTTGCTCATTTATTCTGTTTTTTTAGATACCATATTTAAGTGAGATCATATGGTTTTTGTCTTTCTCAGTCTGACTTATTTCACTTAGCACACAATACCCTCTAGGTCCATCCATATTGTTGCAAATGGTACGATTTCATCCTTTTTTATGGTAGAGTAATACCAGTAATACCATATGTACCAGAATTATTTTATTCAATTATCTATTGATGTATATTTTGGTTGTTTCTAAATCTTGGGAATTGTGAATGGTGCTGCTGTAAACATAGGGGTGCAAATATCTTTTTGAATTAGTGTTTTGGATTTCTTTAGATAAATATGCAGGAGTGGAATTGGATCATACGATAGTTCTATTTTTAATTTTTTGAGGAATCTCCATACTGTTTTCCACAGTGACTGCACCAATTTGCACCCCCACCAACAGTGCATGAGGTTTCCCTTTTCTCCACATCTTCCCCAATAATTATTGTTTGTGTTGATTTAAGGATGATAGCCATTCTGACAGGTGTGAGGGGATATCTCATTGTGGTTTTAATTTGCATTTCTCTAATGATTAGTGACCATGAGCATCTTTTCATGTCTATTGGCCATGGGTATATCCTCTTTGGAGAAATGTCTGTTCAGGTTGTCTGCCCATTTATTAATTAGAGTGTTTTTTGTTTTATTTGTTTGTTTGTTTTTTGGTGTTGAGCTGTATGAGTTTTTTTTTTTATATATAAATTTTGGATATTTACCCCTTATCAGATGTATCTTTGGCAGATATGTTCCCAAATTCAGTAGAATGTCTTTCTGTTTTGTTTATGGTTTCTTTGCTGTGGAAAAAAAAAATAAAAGAAACTTTTTTAGTTTAATGATGTTTGATTTGTTTATTTTTTCTTTTGTTTTCCTTGCACAAGGAGATATATTAGTAAAAATATTACTAATGGTAATGTCTGAGAGTTTACTTCCTATATTTTCTTCTATGAGTTTTAAGGTTAGGGTTTTTACCTTAGGGGCCTTACCTGAATTTAAGTCTTTAATTCATTTTGAGCTTATTTTTGTGTATGGTGTGTGAAGGTGGTCCAGTTTAATTTTTTGCATATATCTGTCCAGTTTTCCCAGCACCATTTATTGAATAGACTCTCTTTACCCCAATGTAAATTCTTGCTTCCTTTTTCATAGGTTAATTGACCATATAGGTATGGAATTATCTCTGGGCTCTCATTCTGGGCTCTGTTCTGTTCCATTGATCTATGTGTCTGTTTTTATGTTAGTAATGTGCTGTTTTGATTACTATAACCTTGAAGTATAATTTGGTATCAGGTAGTGTAATACTTACAGCTTTATTTTTCTTTCTCAGGATTGCTATAGCTATTCAGGGTATTTTATGATTCCATATAAATTTTAGGATTATTTGCTCTAATTCTGTAAAAACTGCCATTGGTATTTTGATAGGGAGTACACTGAATCTATAGATTGCTTTAGGTAGTATGGATATTTTAACTACATTAATTTTTCCTATCCATGAGCATAGTACACATTTCCATCTATTTGTATCTTTTTTAGTTTCTCTCTTCAAAATCTTACAATTTCTTAGTACAGGTTTTTTGCTTCCTTGGTTAAATTTATTTTTAGGTATTTTGTTTTATTTTTTTTTGATGTAGTTGTAAATGGGATTGTTTTCTTAATTTCCTTTCTGATAGTTCATTATTGGTGTATAAAAATGCAACCAATTTCTGAATATTAATTTTGTATCCTGCCACTTTACTAAATTCATTTATCAGTTTTAATAGTATTTTGGTAGCATCTTTGAGGTTCTCTATATATACTTGTATAGTATCATGTCATCTGCAAATAATGACAAGTTTACTTTCTCTTTTTCAATTTGGTTGCCTTTTATTTCTTTTTCTTGCCTGATTTCTGAGGCTAGAATTTCCAGTAGTATATTGAATAAAAGTGATGAAAATGATCTTAAGGAGAATGCTTTTAGCTTTTCCCCATTGAGTATGATATTAGCTGTGGGTTTGTCATATATATGACCTTTATTATGCTGAGATATATTCCCTCTGATCCCACCTTGCTGAGAGTTTTTAATCATAAACGGATGTTGCATTTTGTCAAATGCTTTTTCTGCATCTATTCATATGATCATATGAATTTTATTTTTCATTTTGTTTATGGGGTGTATCACATTATTTGATTTGTGAATATTGAATCAAACTTGCATACCAGGAAGGAATCTCACTTGATCATGTTTTATGATCTTTTTAATGTATTGCTGAATTCAGTTTGCTAATATTGTGTTGAGGATTTTTGCATCTACATTCATTAGGGATATTGGCTTAAAAATTTTTTTAAATTTTTAATGACTTTGTCTGGTTTTGGATTCAGGATAATGGCAGCTTGATGAAATGAGTTTGAAAGCCTTCTCTCCTTTTGGATTTTTTGGAATATTTTGAGGAGAATAAGTGTTATTTATTTATTTATTTATTTATTTAATGCTTGGAAAAATTCACTTGTGAAGCCATCTGGTCCAGGACTTTTGTTTGTTGGGAGCTTGTTGATTACTGATTCAATTTCATTAGGAGTAATCAGTTGGTTCAGATTTTTTTTTTTTTTTCCTGAGGGCAGTGTTACTGGCCCTCATATGTGGGACCCGAAACCGGGGCCACTGGCTTCCCAAGCCAGCGCTTAACCACCACACCACTCGGCCAGCCCAGGATTTTCTGTTTCTTCTTGATTCATAGTTGGAAGGTTGTCTGCTTCTAAGAATTTATCCATTTCTTCCAGATTGTCCAATTTGTTGGTGTATTGTTGCTCATAGTGTTTTCTTAATTTTTTTTGTATTTCTGTCGTGTTTGTTTCCATTTCTCTTTCATTTTTGATTATATTTATTTGGGTCCTCTCTCTTTTTTACTTGATGCATCTGGTTAAAGTTTTGTCAATTTTATCTTTCCAAAGAAGCAGCTCTTGGTTTCATTGATCTTTTGTATTGTTTTTTTTAGCCTCTATTTTATTTATTTCCACTCTGATCTTTAGTATTTCCTTCCTTTTACTCACTTTGGACTTCAATGCTGTTCTTTTTCCAGTTCCCTTAGGTGTAAAGTTAGACTGTTTATTTGAGATTTTTCTTGTTTCTTTATGTAGCCCTGTATTGCTATGCATTTCCCTCTGAGGAATGCTTTTGCAATATCCCATAGATTTTGGGTCATTGTGTTTTCATTTTTTTTAAGGTATCTTTTGATTTCTTCCTTGATCTCATTGTTGACTCATTCATTATTTAGTAGCATGTTATTTAGCCTCCATGTGTTTGTATGTTTTTTCAGTTTTTTTCTTGTAATTGATTTTTAATTTCATAACTCTGTGGTCAGAGAAGACACTTGATATGATTTCAGTCTTCTTAAATTTATTGAGACTTGTTTTGTGATCTAACATGTGGTTTGCCTTGGAAAATGTCCCATGTGTACTTGAAAAGAATGTATATTCTGCTGCTTTGGGGTGAAATGTTCTAAAAATATTAATTAAATCTATCTGGTGTAATGTGTCATTTAAGGCTGCTGTTTCCTTATTGATTTTCTGTCTGGAAGATTTGTCCATTGGTGTCAGTGGGGTGCTAAACTCCTCTACTATGATTGTGTTACTGTTGATCTTTACCTTCATGCCAGTCAATATGTGTTTTATATATTTAGGTGCTCCTATGTTGTGTGCATACATTTTTACTAGGATTATGTTCTCTTGTTGGATTGATCCCTTTATCATTATGTAATATCCTTTTCTGTTTCTTATTATAATCTTCATTTTGAGGTCTATGTTATCTGATGTAAGTATTGCTACTCCAGCTTTTTTCTCATTTCCTTTTGCATGAAATATCATTTCCATCCCTTTACTTTCAGTCTGTGTGTCTTTTGATTTGAGGTGGATAGGTCTTGTTTACTTATCCATTCAGCTACCCTATGTCTTTTGATTTTAGCATTTAATCCATTTACATTTAAAGTGATTATTGATAGGTACATAATTTTTGCCATTTTATTATTCATATTTTTGATCCTTCATTTGTTTGTTTTCTCCTTTTGTCTTCTTAAAGAAATCCTTTTAACATTTCCTACAATACTGGCTTGGTTGTCATGAATACCTTTAGCTTTTTCTTATATGGAAAGCTCTTTCTCTCTTTTATTTTTAAATGATACCCTTGCTGGGTTGAGTAGTCTGGTTGTAGGCCTTTGGTTTTCATCACTTTGAATCAATTTCCTGGCATTCCGTTCTGGCCTGCAAAATTTCTGTTGAGAAATTAGTTTATAATCTTATGGGAGTTCCCCTGTGAGTAACTAGTTGTCTTTCTCTTACTGCTTTTAGGATTCTCTCTTTGTCTTTAACCTTTGACATTTTAATTATAATATGTCCTGGAGTACTCCTGTTTGTGTTCACTTTATTTGGGACTGTCTGTGCTTCCTGAGTTGTATGTCTATTTCCTTCACCAGGATAGGAAAGTTTTCAGTCAGTATTTCTTCAGATAGGTTCTCAATCCCTTGCTCCCTCTCCTTTGCTTCTGGTACTCCTATGATGTGAATGTTTTTATGTCCCTAAAGTCCTTAAATATATGTTTGTTTGTTTTTTTTCTTTTTTCTTTTTGTTGTTCTGATTGGTTGTTTTCTGCTATGTTGTCTTCTAAATCTCTGATTTGATCCTCTGTTTCATCTAATCTGCTGTTAATTCCATCTAGTGTATTATTCATTTCAGTTATTGCATTCTTTATTTCTGACTGGTTCTTTTTTATGGTTTCCTTGTCCTTCTTTATGCTTGCTATCTCTTTGTGGAAGTTCTCACTAAGTGCATTAAGCATTCTTACAACCAGTGTTTTTTTGTTTTGTTTTTAAGATTTTATCGGGGAATTGGGGGAGAGGAACATCCAAGTTGTTGTGTTTCAATCTTAGTTGTGGAGGGCGCAGCAAGCTCAGCTCCAAGTCCAGTCACCATCCAGTCGCCCATTGGCAGCTCAGGACAGCTCAACTCAAGGTGCCATGTTCAATCTTAGTTGCAGGTGGGCATAGCCCACCATCCCATGCGGGAGTCCAACCGGCGACCTTGTTGTTAGGAACACGTACCCTCACCAGATGAGCCATCCTGCCACCTGTTGGCAGCTCAGTGGCAGCTCAGCTTGGGTGAAGCTCACTGGCCCATGTGGGAATTGAACCGGCAACCCTGTTCCTCAGAGTTTGCTATCTTCACCAACTCACTACTCAGCTAGCCCCACCAGTATTTTAAACTCTCTCTGGTAGGTTGGTTGCCTCCATTTCATTTAGTTCTTTTTCTGGAGGTTTCTTCTGTTCTTTTATTTGGGACATGTTTCTTTGTTTCCTCATTCTGGCTGTTCTCTGTGTTTGCTTCTATGTATTGGGTAGATATCCTGTGTCTCTCAGTCTTTTTCAGATGGACTTATGTAGTGTTTGTCTTGTGTAGCCCAGTGGTGCAGTCTCCCTGATCACCTGTGTGTGTATTCCAGGAGTGTCCCTTGTGTGTTGTCTGTATTCTCTTGTTGTAGTTGAACTTTGATTGGTTTGGGCACATCGGTGGGTGGGATTGACTCCCATGCTGACTGGCTCTGCAGATTGGCTATGCCCACAGTGTATGATCTCTATGTGGGACTGACCCATCTGAGGGGGATTCATGCCAGCGGGCTCTTGTGCCTGTTGAGACCACCTCTTGGGGTGTGCTCCTTGTGAGTCTAACTGTGTTGTGCTCTGGTGTGGTCTGAAGCTAGCCTCTGGGTGTGCTTTTTCTGGTGTCTCTCTGGTGTCTCTGTGAAGGTCAATTTCAGTCTTGTTTGTGACCAGACCAGGGCTAACTAGTAAAGCTATATGTGGTTGGCTGCTCCCTTTGCTGGACCTGAAGGCATGTAGCAGTGGCCTTCCTGTGAATCGAGGCTGGATGTCATCAGTACTGAGCCTGAGGCAGCTTAACAAAAGGCCCAGGGCTCCCTAGACCTGTTGCCACCTGCTGATTGCCTGTAAGGCTCAGCCATTGAAAGAGCCTCCTTAGGTGTGTGTGAGCTGTGCTGGTTAACCTGTTGTTGAGGGTGTCCATAGTGATATAGCAAGTAAGTGGGAGGGACAGCATCCTAGGGATTTATGAGGTACAGTTGGTGGTTTTCACAAAGTAAATGAAGATTCACCTCTTGCACCAGGTCTGGGCATGTGATCACTTTTCAATATGTCTCAAGAACACTGTGGCCAGCCACTGCTCACTTCAGGCCTGCAAATCCCTGAGAGCTGCCCAAGAGAGCCTGCAGTGCTAGTTGTGGTTGAGTACTTGCCACTGAAAGTTCCCCAGGCCGCTATGGGCCATCTGTTGCTGTAAATGGCTTTAGTAGCTTGTGATGCAGAGTCAGCCACCCAGGAGCCTAGAGTGCCAGGGTGATACAACACTAGCTTAGTGGGGAAGGGACCCAGGGCATCACCAAGGTGGTGCATATGTATGGATTTTACCAGACTAATGCAATCTCAGATTTGGCTTTTTGGGGAGGGTTCAACATAGAGAAAATGGTATCCCCCTGTAGGCTACACATAGGCAGGCTCCACAGAGGGATGATAGCATCTGCCCCGCCAGCCCTTGCCTAGAACTGTCTTTCCCCATGTGTCTCTGGCACCTCTCAAGTTTTCACACATCTCCCAGCCCAGGTGAGTGTTTACAAGTGAGTGAGTCTATGCATGGGCCCTTTAAGAAGACATCTGGGTTTCTTACCTCCTTCTGTCTCATGGGGACCCTCAGTGGGACAGACGGACAGAGTCTTCCCTGCATTTTACTGTGGGTTGTTGTTGGGATTCCTCTACCTGGCACAGGACCTCTGGGTGGGGACCCCATAATGGGGCTGGAGCTCCCCTCTATCCCTTCACATGAGGACTTTGCCACTGAGGTATCCCTCCCGGTGTTCAACCACTCCCTGTGGGTTTGGAGTCAGCCTGTTTCACATCTCTGTCCCTCCTACCAGCCTCAATGTGACCTCTTCTTTATACCTTAGTTATAGGGGTTCTGTTCAGCTAGTTTTCAGATGGTTCTTGAGGTTGACTGTTCTATAATTTAGTTGTAATTTTGGCAGGAAGCAGGCACAGTCTGCTAATCTGTCATCTTGAATTGCCTCTAGCTCTAAGATTTTTAAGAAAGCAAGGTACTCATTTATATGATCTCTATCACCTTTAAAAGCAGGAGTAGATAACAACATTTAAGATGAATTGTTACATTAAGGTCACCAATTAGCGCATTGTGAAAATGGATCCTTTTTGCCCTCAAGTACCTACTTTTCTATCAAGTAACTTCCTGTTACCTTCTCCTTATTTCATCCTTCCCAGTATAATGCATACACATGTTCGCCCATCTCATTCCTTCATTCTTTTTCATTCTTCCAGACAGTTTTTTTTCTTTTTTTAAGCTTTAGTAATGAAGAATAGCTTCTGAATTTGAAGCACTGCTTTGCAGCTCAGGTTTAGCTGCTTCCTTACTGACTGTAGGCATTCAGTAGGTGCTTATTAAGTCACACAAAGGACAACTAAATGTTCCAGAATCAGTGATCCTGCTTCTCCCTTAGGGAGACCACACAGACAGTGTGATAGAACTTAGATAAGCTCTACATATGCAGTTAATGAAAGTTCACATGACTATTTTCATCAGACACAAAACACTTTTAGTAGAATTATCATGAGAAGTAAGCTTTTCAAATTTATAGATTTAAAGTTATGTTCTTCAAATATAGGGGAGCTGCTACTGTCTAAATTGTGTAACCCCTCCCCCCAATTAATATATTGGAGGCCTTAACCTCTAATGTGATAGTATTTGGAGATGGAACCTTTGGGAGATAATTAGATTAGATGCAGTGATGAAGGTAAGGACTCTATGATGGGATTAGTGACTTGATATTATCTAAGAAGCAGAGAGGGACCAGATAGCTTTCTCTGCCATGCTGTCTGTGAATCAGAAAGAGGGTTTTCACCAGGAACCAATCTGCCTTGATCTTGGCACCCTGATTTTGAACTTCCCAGCTTCCAGAACTGTGAGAAATTGTTTGTTGTTTAGGCCATCCTGTATATGGTACTTTATTATAGCAGCTGGAGCTGACTAAGGTAAGGGAGTATGAATAAAGAGCTATCGCTGTATAACTTCTAGAGCATTGATCCCAGCCTGTTGACAGTGGATTACTGGAGGCCCAGCTTTATTTCAAGGGACCTACAAATCCATATGCACCCTAAACTTTGAAATTTATTTTTTGCTTTTTGAGTACCTACTAGGTCCTCAACCACTGGCAATCAGAGAGTCTGAAAGGTCGGCCACCATATGATTTTCAATTTTCTCTAAATCAGTTACTTCCATTTGGCCACTAAGGCTGTGGATAGTAGATCCTGCTTAGTAGACAGTGGGCTGTAGTTGTGTCTACTCTGGTGGCAGGAAGGACTAGAGCAATAATTTGGTTATTTCAGGACACAATTTTAGAAGTTTTTCAAGTTCAGGTATTTTGGACTTAGATTATCCAGGTAATTGCCACTGTCCATTCTCCTTGGTGTGTAGTCTTGGGGTAGAGTTAATTAGAATCCTGAATGCAAAAATATCACTCTTGGAAATTGAATTTTTTTCTAAAGTATAATAATGTTTGTACTTTTTTGGAAGAAAGAAAGAATGAAAGAAAGAGAAATAAAGAAAAAAATTACTTCAGCAGCTGTCTGAGCCCTTCTCTTTGCAAAGCTTACATGAGTTAATATGGACAAACTAGACACCATTTTGTTTTTATTTTCTGCCTTTTTGGTTGTTCTGCATTCTCTCTCAGCAAAACCCAGTACAAAAGAGAAAGCTACTCTCTCTCTCTCTCTCTCTCTCTCTCTTTGCCCCAGCCCTAAACCTCTAAACAATTCTCAGGCCAGTAAAATGCTCATGGAGTTGTTACATGTGCTCAATCATGACTGAATAGGATTCAGACATTTACTACATCCCATAAATTTAGAGATTTTAAGACATCTCTTGTTTAGAAGATTGTAATTATTGACCCGTAGGAAGGACTAAGAAAATTACTTAGATTTTTCAGAGATTTTGCCAGCTCTGCACACAAGTCAAAGTCTGTGTGACAAACTGATGCTGTATTATTGATGGCATATATATTTGGCTACTGTGTGGGTTCAGTAGAATGATCACATAGATTATTGAACTCCAAAGAAGTGTAAAATGTAGCTTGCACATTTGCAATTTTCGAATGGAAGAAGAAATAGTATTAGACTCGGTGGCTTTTGCTTCTATGCATTTGCCACAGAGGAGAGTCAGACTCTCCTGATGATCTCGTGGTTTGATCTCATTTTATCTTTCAAAACTTCTTTACAAGAATTTTCATTTCAATAGCTCCATGAGAAGTATGGCAGGTCTAATAAAATGAACATTAAAAAAATCCTACCGATTAGTGCATTTCTCTTGATTGAATTATGCATTTTTAATACAAATCCTCCATTTCTCAATAGTAACAGAGTCATCCCTTAGTATAGACTAAATGCGTTTATGGGTCCCTGTCTGGGCATATATGGAACTGCTTGAAAGAGATCTAAAGTGCTTAATAAACACTTCCGATACAATCTCTTATATTATCTCTCTGAGGAGAAATTGTTAAGCTAGTGAAAGGAAATGGAGACATTGAAGGTAGGTGGCTTGCTCAAGGTCATTAAGGGACTCCCCTTCAGACTAGCAAAGTAGTCAGGAGATCTAAATCCCAGACTAGGGTTATCTCCAAGTATGTTCTGTTTCTAAGGATTCAGTAACTAACCATGTGGGTCTCACTGTGGTGCACTTTTATTATTTCTTAGCACCAAACACCCAAACATATTGATCATTTTATTTTGGCTTCTATAGTGTCTTCATCTCAGTATCTTCTTCATGTTTCATGTGATGCTCAGGGAAATCTCAGCCAGAGTTTTGAACAATTTATGGATAGGAGACAGTGAATGGTACCGGAGATCTTTTTCTTCCCTCTGATTCTTTTCTGAATTTTTGAATGCTGCATGTTCAGAGTAAGTGCTGAACACAAACAAGAGGATTTTCAGAGTAATTTAGGGCAAGTTGTTATATGCATGTTTTCTACTGGCACACATTTTTCTCATCCTAACTGGAGATCCAGATTCTTTCACTGGTCTTAGGTTCTTCGCATGAGTGTAAGATTTTAGCAGGGATTCTGAAAGAGGGTAGGGACCAAGGAAGCGTCTTTGTCCTGCTATGGCCCAGATTACCCAATGCTTGGTATCCTGAGGTTTAGTTGGAAGGAGGTAAGTTTGGCTGAAGTGGCGACAGCTCCCATTGACTCTGAATATGTCCTTTAATTTGTCTCCCTGTGTCTATCCTTGGCTTGGCTAGTTCACATTCTATCTTATAGGCAATGTAATCTTTTAAAAATACAAGCCTTGTTAAGTGATTCTCCTGCTTAAATGTTTTTGTACCCTGTATTGTTCAGATTAAAGCTAGGTTATACTGTGAGAGCAAGTGAACTGAAAATCTCAGTGGCTGTATAAAGCAAAGGTTTAAGTTGTTCATTTTATGTGTTCCCTGTGGGTCAGGCGCATGAAGTAGATGCTCTGCCTCATAAAGTTACTCAAGGATTTGGGCTGGTGGGGCCCTACCTTCTGGGTATTGCTGGTTGCTACAGCAAAGCTCTGGAGCATATGAAGATGCCACACTGCTTTTATATGCTTTGGACCAGAAGTGACATAGAGCACTTCTGTCACAGCCCATTGATGAGAACGACTCATACAGAAACCCCCTCCATCCCCTTTAACTTCAAGGTGTGGGAACTATAATCTTTCATGTGCCAAGATGGTGATGAGAACAGACATTGGTTAGCACTGGTTAATTTTACCACATTCTCCATTGCCCTTGTCACGAAAATTTTTAATAATGTGGTCCTTACTCTGCCTTCCCTCAGTCCTTGACCCCACCACCAGCCATCCCCATTTCTTATTTAAATCCAGTCATTCTGAACTTCTTGCAGTTCTCAGAATGTGCTGGGCTATCTCTTAACCTTTGTATCTACATGTACAGTTTCCTTTGCCTAAACTCTTTTTTTTTTTTTAAGATTTTTTATTGGGGAATTGGGGCAGGGGAACAGCATTGGGGCACCGGGGAAGGGGAACAGACAAGTTGCTGTCCTTTCATTATTCAGTCTAGTTGTGGCCCATGTTGGTATCGTCATTGCGCTCTTCTCGGGTGAGGCAGATCTGTCGCCAGTCTCTGAACAGCCACTCACAGTGGCTCTTGGCAGCTCACACCAGCTGCCAGTCACTCATGCTGGCTGTGGGCCACTCACTGTAGCCTATGGCAGCCCACTGCAGCAGGGGTTGCAGCTATGCCACCCTGGGGACTCACAGCAGCCCAGCTTCAGGTGGGGCTGTTGTTCACCATCTTAGCTGTAGAGGGCAGTGTCACTGGCTCTCACATGTGGGATCTGAACCGGGGCCACTGGCGTCCCAAGCCAGCTTTTAACCAACGCACCACTCAGCCAACCCTTGCTTAAACTCTTTTGCACTCTTTATATTCGGTTCTAGAATTGCTTCTTCTGGGTTTGAAGATTTTTCTGACTACCCCACCCCTAGTAGGGGTTATTTAGCTATTCTCTTGATTCCATAACACCCTATACTTAACATCTGTGTAGTATTGATAATATGACACTCTAATTGTGTATTGTCTGACTTTTCTTTCTTTTAGATTGTCAAGAGATGTCTCAGGAACAGAGACCATGCTTTACTTAACCTCAAGTCCCCAGCATTCAACACTTGGCAAATAGTAGGTGTTCAATAAATATTTGTTAAATGAATACATGAATTATAGACCTTGCACTTTTTTTAGTAGGTCAAAATAGAGGCTACATTTAGAAGCTGGGAAATCAAAAAAAGATCTCTACCAAAAATATTGGGTTGTTGGAAAAGTCATGATTAATTTTTTCTTTTTTTCGTTGCAACAATGTGTCGTAACGTTTCCCATAATCCAATATATCTTTTTGGATGCCCATATTAAAAAATCAGCCTCTTTTTAGGGGAATTTTTATATTTACCTTGAACAAAATTAGTGCTATGAAAGGGGTTATATCATCTAAATGGGGGTTTCTTTTTTGCCTTAGGGATACTCTTTCTTTAAATCAGTTTACAATTTTGATATCTTTTACACCTGTGATTTCTATTTGTATAATTGGATATATGAATGTAAGTTACTCAAGCCCATTATCACTCTAGAAGCCATGCCCTGCCATTGCCTTGAAATTCTAGGGGAAAGTTTATGTACTGATTATTTTGACCCTTTCTGTGAGAATTACGTTTTGTCACTGTTAAAGGTTGAAGTGTTTCTACCTAAAAACCATGTTTAAGTTCTAAGCCCTGGCACCTGTGAATGTGACCTTATTTGAAAATAGGGTCTTGGCAGATGTGGTCAATTTAAGATGACGTCATCTTGAATTAGGGTAGGCCCTTATAAAAAGAGGGGAAGAAGAAGCTCCCAAGGAGGATGTCATGTGATGAGGGCAGCAGGGATCAGAGTGATGAAGCTGTGAGCCAAGGAGAGCTAAGGATTGATAGTCACCACCAGAAGCTAGTAAAAGGCAAAGAATGATTCTACCCAGTGTCTCAGAGGTTAGTATGGCACCACTGGCACCTAGATTTCAGACTTGTAGCCTCTAGAACTAGGAGAGAATAAGTTTCTGTGGTTTTAAGGCATTCATTTTGTGGTACTTTGTTGTAGCAGACCTAGGAAACTAATACATCCTCTTGCTAATGCTTTTTTCTATAATACACAGAATATGTATTTGTATTCAAGTACAGGCTTGCAAGCTAGCATGCAAAAACAAAGCAACTTTGTGAGCCAGTGAAGAGTTTACTTTTTTTCTTTTCAAAAGAGGCTTTTGTAAATAGACTGGGAAATAAATATTTGAAAATAGGAGAAACAATGAAAAAAAGTAACGACTTACAAAACACCCTCATATCTGAGACTGCTGTTCTTATCAGCATAACTCTGAGCTAAAGCTGAGGAGAAAGCAGGACTCCTCTTGCTAGACTGACAAGAAGTTTTAGATGATCAGGTGACCAAGTGGCTGAACTTTTGCTAGATGTAGCAAGTCTAGTGCTCACTCTTTTATGTGCCTTTGTGTATTACACAGGTTAGAAAGTTAAACCACCAAGGCTGTGGAGTTGTATGGTTGTGGTCAGAAACTTTCTATGGATCCTCTAAAAAGAAATCTCTATTCCTTAAAGTTTCAGGGCTGATATAACTAAAATCTGATCTTACTGGTTGCTAAATTACAATAAAATTTCAATTCACAGCCTTACTAGATTTGCTTGGACACTGGTTGATTAGGAAAGACTGGGGCAATAAAAATTGGCATGGGGATATTTGAGCAGAATAAAATGACCTGGGTAGCCTGAGCAAGCATACTCTGAGCCTCCCTTACCGTCAGGTGCAGCCCCTCCTTCTTGCCTATGGGGCTAGTCCTGTATTCATTGAATAGGCTGTGATGACCTCTCCTGAAGCAATTACCTTGAAAGGACATATCAGCTCTCCTTATACAATAACCCTACCATTCCTCACTACCTTGACAGAAGTCAATTTCAGCATTTTCCAGGAGCATGTACAAAGTCTGATGCAGAGGAAAAGGCTTACACATGAAAAGAATTGCTATCAGCAGAAACCTGGAAAATGTGTAAGAATGGGCCTAATTGTGCTAAACTAGAGAGGAGGGAATATATCTTTATGTTGGGCTAAACGTAAGAATATGGGTAGACTTACAAGAGATTCTGAATTCAGTGTGTCAGCTCAAGGAGACTAACAATGTGAAATGGCCATCACCTGGTACTTCTGTGTTTACATGTAGAGGATCACAAGCTCCTCCCAAGCCTCATAATTGCTACAGTATTATGGTGGGCCAATGGTCTTAAGTACCAGCTTAGTATTTTACCTGAATTGAGAGTCTTCTGTGTTTGATCACAGATGTTTCCTGTGGCACTTTATAGGAGGCCAACCTGCTGCAGGAAATTAGCTTTAGACAAGTCAAACCCTTATCTTTTACTTGGTTGATTGACTAAAACCTGAACTCAGTGTGGTTACCACTGAAGAAGGTTGACTTGACAGATATTCTATGGAAGAAGGAATGCAAAATTTAGGGTGATAAGAGTACTGAAATATATTTATCATTTCACTCATCTTTCTCCTGTGTCTTAAAGGGCTCAGAGAAAATTCACAAAGGCATTGAATAATACATTGATTGTGGGTAGTTTTTCAAAAGGATCCATGAATCAAGCAGCTGTGGGTGTGAGAACTCTCCCAAATCTATTTGAATAAGAGTCTTTGACTCTACATTATGTCAACTCAAGTCAGTTTCCATTCACCAGATCTGAAGGTTTTATTTTATTTGTTTTAGTTACGAAGATCAAACAGGACCTTAATACCCTGTCCATTTGATTCAATGTGAAAACCATGATCAGATAGTCCCCCAAAAGATACCAGCAGTCAAAATCACTATGATAATTATCCTCATTTTTTTCCCTATTGAATTGTCTGAATTCTGTTCCCTCCCCAAAATTCCTAGTTAAAGCTGTAATTCCCAGTCTCCCAGGATGTGATTAAACTTGGAGATGGGGCCTTCAAAAGGTGACTAGGTTAAAATGAGGCCATTAGAGCATGCCCTAATCTGACCATTGTCTTCATAAGGAGATATTTGGACAGAGAGACACCAGGGATGCACATTAATGATTCTGCACTCAATTCCAGTTTGTGGGTTTTTCCTCACACCACCAAGCAATTATGTGACATGAAACAGATGTCCTACAATTCAACTCAATTCTGACACTTTCTATCCATAGATAGCATTAGATTACACAAGTTAAGGGCTCAGTCCCACAGGACCCACTTCAGATGCCAATCACAAATCTAGGTTATCACTTGTGCTTTTGACCAACTATAGATGGGAGGTTCCAAAGATTCCCTGGGTTTGATTAATTTGCTAAGATTCATTCACAGAACTCAGAAAAATGTTTTTACTATTATTTAGAATTTTGATTTCGTATCTATCTATGTCTATCTCTATCTATCTATATCTATCTATCTATCTATCTATCTATCTATCTATCTATCTATCTATCTATCTAGATATAGAGAAGCCAAAGAAAGAGATGATAAAGGATATAATATCCAACTCCTAACTGCCTACAGGGGGCTGGAAAGCTTAAGATCACATCTCTCAGCCCCATTTATTTCTAGGATTCTAGATGCAAGTAAGGTTCTACTAATTTGGTTTGTAGACATGAGACAGATGCTTCTTTCTGATGCTTCTTGTGGAGACATGAGTCAGCAGTAGTAGCCAGGTTCAGGGTTCTAATTGTCATTCATGGACTCGGGTCAATGGTAGAGACAGGATGGCTGGGTTTAGGGCCTAGTCAGCAGCTCCCTGTATGTCATGAGGCAGTTGTAGAAGAATCAGCAGCTTCCTAATTCTAGATCGCAGCTCCAGAAGTAAACTCTTGAATTCAGTCATTCTTATACTCATATCCCTCCAGCCCTTCTAGGGATTTTGTGAGCATCTGATTCCTTGTATTAAGTTCCCTTCTGCTTAAAATACGTGGGCTAATTTTAACTTCATGCACAGAATCCTGTGTATATGGAGGTTTTCTGTATGTGTGTTATTGTCTACATCTTAAGCTTTCAGAGATACTGGAAAGATTTTTAACTCTTTGCTTTCACCATTCTTTATCCTAGCAAAGAACAAAACAAAACAAATGAATGTAAAAAGAGGCCCCAGCCAATGATCTTTATTCTATTTGATGATGCCACAAGTAAGACTGTTTTTATTAGATTAAGGCTTCATTTTTCTTTTCCATATTTTTGTAAAGATTTAGGAAGATTAAGCCTGAGGTAGCAAAATGTTGAGGGAATAATAATGGCTGTAAAACCTAACACTTATTGAGTACTTAATATATTCTAGGCATTATATGAAGCATGTTACATGCATTGGTTAATAATTGCAGGAGTTTAGTCAGGTAAGCTCTTGAATTATTCTCTTTTTAAATATTGTTGTTGTTGTTGTTCTTACTGAAGAAAACTGAAGCTAAGAGATATTGAATGACTTGGAGTCACACAACTAAGTTGTGGTGCCAGAACTCACATCTAGAGTCCAATTATGAAATCTAAAATCTCACCACAATACTGTACAGCTTTAAAATTAGAAAATGGGGACTTCATTCTTACCTCTAACATTTAGCCAATTACTCATTCACTCTTACTCTGTCTCCCTTCTGTAGAGATTCTAAGGATCCAACGAACTAGGGTGAATGAAAGCAGTTTGTTAGCAGTAAGAGGAGTTAAAATAGTGTTATTATCGCACTACTAAGTTTACCAGATTTTGTCCCCCCAAAGAAGCCAGAGAGTGGAGATATTTGAAGATACTGAGAAACTTGGAAGGGAAAGGGATCAAATTTTTTGTTTTGTTTAAGATTTTTAGTGGGGAATTGGGGGAGGGGAACACACAAGTTGCTGTCCTTTTGTTCTTCAGTCTAGTTGTGGAGAACGTTGTTTCACTGGCCCATGTTGGTATTGTCATTGTGCTCTTCTCGGGTGAGGCAAATCGGTCGCAGGCCTCTGGATGGTCGTTCACCGTGGCTATTGGCAGCTCACGCTGGCTGCAGGCTGCTCATGCTGGCTGCCGGCCCCTCACTGGAGCCTATGGCAGCCCACTGCAGCAGGGGCTGCAGCCTACACCATCGCCAGGGCTCGCACAACCCAGCTCCAGGTGGAGCTGTTGTTAGCTGTAGAGGGCAGTGTCACTGGTCCTCAAATGTGGGATCCGAACTGGGGCCCTGTTGCTCAGAGCTGGTGTCCCAAGCCAGCTCTTAACCAATGTGCCACTCGGCGGCCCCAAGGGATCAATTTCTTTTTTTTTTTTTAAATTAATTAATTTTTTATTTTTTTTATTTTTAATTAGTTTCAGGTGTACAACACAGTGCAATAGTTATACATTTTACCCCTCAAAGTGACAACCCCCCAACCCCAATTCGCCACCCTACTTCCCCACCCATATCATATATATGTTACTCTTCCTCTGACTCTCTTCCACAGTATAATCCGCATCCTGTGACTATCTGTATATATTCAATTACAGTAGTTATACCACCTCCGCTTTAGTTATACAGTGCAGTGATCAAACCTCTACTCCATCCATGAAATGGTCTCCCTAACAAGACCTATGACCATCTGACATTCCACAGAATATTTACAACATTATTAATTATATTCCCCAAACTGTCTTTCATATCCCAGTGGCAATATTGTAGTTGCCTATTTTTGCTGTCTAATCCCTTCCCCTTCTCCCTAATCCCCATCCCCCTCCCAATTAACAACCCTGATTTTTCCTCTATATCTATGAGACAGTTTCTGTTTACTTTGCTCATTCATACAGTTTTTCAGATTCCACATATGAGTGAGATCATATGGTATTTGTCTTTCTCTGACTGACTTATTTCACTTAACATAATAGTCTCTAGGTCCATCCATATCATTGCAAATGGTACGATTTCATTCTTCTTTATAGCAGAGTAATACTCCATTGTATAAATATACCACAGTTCCTTAATCCAGTCATCTACCCATGGGCATTTTGGTTGTTTCCAAGTCTTAGCTATTGTAAATTGTGCTGCTATGAACATAGGGGTGCATAACTTTTTTTGAATAAGTGTCTTGGTTTTTTCAGGATAAATACCTAGGAATGGAATTGCTGGGTCAAACGGTAGCTCTATTTCCAGTTCTTTGAGATACCTCCATACTGACTTCCATAGTGGCTGCACCAATCTGCAGTCCCACCAACAGTGCAGCAGGGTCCCCTTTTCCCCACAGCCCCGCCAGGACTTGTTATTTGTTGATTTATTGATGATAGCCATTCTGACTGGAGTGAGGTGGTATCTCATGGTGGTTTTTATTTGCATTTCCCTAATGACCAGTGAGGTTGAACTTTTTTTCATATGCCTGTTGGCCATCTGTATGTCCTCTTTAGAGAAATGTCTCTTCATATCCTCCGCCCATTTTTTAATTAGGTTGTTTGTTTTTTTGGTGTTGAGTTTCATGAGTGTTTTATAAATTTTGGATATTAACCCCTTATCAGATATATCGTTGACAAATATGTTCTCCCATTCAGTAGGCTTCCTTTTTGTTTTATTAATGGTTTCCTTTGTTGTGAAAAAACTTTTAAGTCTGATATAATCCCATATGTTCATTTTTTCTTTTACTTCCCTTGCCCGTAGGGATGTATCAGTAAAAATATTGCTCCGGGTAATGTCTGCAAATGTACTCCCTATATTTTCTTTTAGGATTTTTATGGTTTTAGGTCTTACATTTAAATCTTTAATCCATTTTGAATTTGTTCTTGTATAAGGCGTAAGGAGGTGGTCCAGTTTCATTTTTTTGCATGTGTCAGTCCAATTTTCCCAGTACCATTTATTGAATAGACTATCTTTACTCCAGTGTAAATTCTTGCTTCCCTTGTCATAGATTAACTGTCTGTAAATGCCTGGATTTATTTCTGGGCTCTCTGTTCTGTTCCACTGATCGATGTGCCTGTTTTTATGCCAATACCAAACTGTCTTGATTACTGTAGCCTTGTAGTAGGTTTTGATGTCTGGTAGGGTGATCCCCCTGACTTTGTTCTTATTTCTCAGAATTGCCGAGGCTATTCTGGGTCTTTTATGATTCCATATAAATTTTAGGATTATATTTTCTATTTCTGTGAAAAATGTCCTAGGTAGTTTGATAGGAATTGCATTGAATCTATATATTGCTTTAGGCAGTATGGACATTTTAACTATATTAATTCTTCCTATCCATGAGCATGGTAGGTGTTTCCATTTATTTGTATCTTCTATGATTTCTTTCTTCAGTGTCTTATAATTTTCCGAGTACAGATCTTTCACTTCTTTGGTTAAATTTATTCCTAGGTATTTTATAGCTCTTGACGCAATTGTAAATGGGACAGTTTTCTTAATTTCGCTTTCCATTAGTTTATTATTGGTATATGCAAATGCCACTGATTTCTGAACATTGATTTTATATCCTGCTACTTTACTGAATTCGTCTATCAGTTCCAATAGTTTTTTGATGGCGTCTTTGGGGTTCTCTATATACAGTATCATGTCATCTGCATATAATGACAATTTTACTTCTTCCTTGCCAATTTGGATGCCTTTTATTTCTTTTTGTTGTCTGATTGCTGTGGTTAGAACTTCCAGCACTATGTTGAATAAAAGAGGAGAAAGTGGAGAGCCTTGTCTTGTTCCTGATCTTAAGGGGAATGGTTTTAGCTTTTCCCCATTGAGTATGATGTTAGCTGTAGGTTTATCATAGATGGCTTTTATTATGTTGAGATATGATCCCTGTATTCCCACTTTGCTAAGGGTTTTTAACATAAATGGCTGTTGGATTTTGTCAAATGCTTTTTCTGCATCTATTGAAATGACCATGTGATCTTTATCCTTCATTTTGTTGATGTGGTGTATCACATTAATTGATTTATGGATGTTGAACCAGCCTTGTGCATTAGGGATGAATCCCACCTGATCATGATGTATGATCTTCTTAATATATTGCTGAATTCTGTTTGCTAATATTTTATTGAGAATTTTTGGATCTATATTCATCAGGGAGATTGGCCTGTAGTTTTCCTTTTTTGTGATGTCTATCTGGTTTTGGAATCAGGGTGATAGTGGCTTCATAAAAAGAGTTTGGGAGCCTTCCCTCCTTCTGGATTTTTTTGGAATAGTTTGAGAAGAATAGGTGATAGTTCTTTTTTCAATGTTTGATAAAATTACCTTGTGAAGCCGTCTGGTCCAGGGCTTTTGTTTTTTGGGAGCTTGTCAATTACTGATTCAATTTCCTTGGTAGTAATCAGGGTATTTAGATTTTCTGTTTCTTCTTGCATTAGCTTTGTAAGGTTGTATGCTTCTAGAAAATTATCCATTTCTTCCAGATTGTCAAATTTGTTGGCATATAGTTGCTCATAGTAATTTCTTAGAATTTTTTTGTATTTCTGTGATGTCTGTAGTCATTTCCCCCCTTTCATTCCTGATTTTGCTAATTTGAGTCCTCTCTCTTTTTTTTGATGAGCCTGGCTAGAGGTTTGTCAATTTTGTATCTTCTCAAGAAACCAGCTCTTGGTTTCATTGATCTTTTGAATTGTTTTTCTGTTCTCTATATTGTTTATTTCTGCTCTGGTCTTTATTATCTCCTTTCTTGTACTCCCCTTGGGCCTCTTTTGCTGTTCTTTTTCCAGTTCCCTTAGGTATAAGGATAACCTGTTGATTTGAGATTTTTCTTTCTTCCTTTAGGTAGGCCTGCATTGCTATAAACTTCCCTCTTAGGACTGCTTTCACAGCATCCCAGAGATTTTGGGTCGTGGTGTTTTCATTTTCGTTTGTCTCGAGGTATCTTTTGATTTCCTCCTTGATCTCATTTGTGACCCACTCACTATTCAATAGCATATTGTTTAGCCTCCATTTATTTCTCAGCTTCCCGGATTTCTTCTTATAAGTGATTTCTAGTTTCATAGCATTGTGGTCAGAGAATACAGTTGAAATGATTTCAATCTTCTTAAATTTATTGAGACTTGTTTTGTGGCCTAACATGTGGTCTATCTTAGAAAATGTTCCATGTGCACTTGAAAAGAACGTATATTCTGTAGCTCTGGGATGAAATGCTCTGAAAATGTCTGTTAAATCCAGCTGGTCTAATGTGTCATTTAAGATCGCTGTTTCCACATTGATTTTCTGTCTGGAGGATCTGTCCATTAGTGACAGCGGGGTGTTGAAGTCCCCTACTATGATAGTGTTACTGTTGATCTCTGTCTTTATGTCTGACAATATCTGTTTTATATATTTAGGGGCTCCTATGTTAGGTGCATAGATGTTTACTAGAGTTATGTCCTCTTGTTGGATCGATCCCTTCATTACTATGAAGTGTCCTTCTTTGTCCTTTGTTATATTCTTCAATTTAAAGTCCATTTTATCTGATATAAGTATCGCTACTCCAGCTTTTTTCTCAGTACCATCTGCATGAAATATTTTACTCCATCCCTTTACTTTCAGCCTGTATGAATCTTTGGATCTGAGGTGAGTCTCTGGTATACAGCATATGCTGGGGTCTTGCTTTCTTATCCATTCAGCCACCCTATGTCTTTTTATTGGTGCATTTAATCCATTTACATTTAATGTGATTATTGATACGTGTGTATTTATTGCCATTTTGTTATTTGTGTTCGTAGTCTTTCTTAGGTTGTTTTTCTCTTCTACTTAAAGAAGCCCTTTTAGCATTTCCTGCAAAGCTGGCTTGGTCGTAATGAATTCCCTTAACTTATTTTTTTTCTGCAAAGCTCCTTATCTCGCCTTCGATTTTAAATGATAACCTTGCTGGATACAGCAATCTCGGTTGTAGGCCTTTATTTTTCATCACTTTGGAAACCTCCTGCCACTCCCTTCTGGCCTGCAAAGTTTCTGTAGAAAAGTCAGCTGATAATCTTATGGGGGTACCCATGTAAGTAATTTGCTGCCTTTCCCTTGCTGCTTTAAGGATTCTGTCTTTGTCCTTAACCCTTGCCATTTTCACTATAATGCGTCTTGGAGTGGGCCTGTTTGGAATCATCCTGGTTGGAACTCTCTGCACTTCCTGGGCTTGTATTTCAATGTCCTTTTCCAGGTTAGGGGAGTTTTCAGACATTATTACTTCAAATATATTCTCATTCCCTTGCTCCCTCTCTTCTCCTTCTGGTACTCCAATGACCCGTCTGTTAATTGTGTTTGATGTTGTCCCCCAGCTCTCTTAAACTATTTTCTATGTTTTTCATTCTTTTTTCTTTTTGTTGTTCTGCATGGGTGATCTCTGCTATTTTGTCTTCTAAGTCACTGATTCGATTTTCTGCTTCTTCCAATCTGCTAGTGATTCCCTCAAGTTTGTTATTTAATTCAGTAATTGTGTTCTTAAGTTCTAGCTGGTTGCTTTTCATGATTTCTCTATCCTTTTTTATATTTTTATTAATTTCCTTGAACATTCTAATAATCAGTGTTCTGAACTCTGTCTCTGATAGGTTGGTTACCTCTATTTCCACTGATTCAGGAAGTTTCTTCTGTTCTTTTATTTGTGTTGTGTTTCTTTGTCTCCCCATTCTGGCTTACTCTTTGTGTTTGCTTCAATATAACAGATAGATCCTCCAGGTTTCTCAGTCTTTTCTGGGTAAACTTATATGGTGTGTGTCCTTTATATTTGAATTACTCAGTCTCCCTATTCTCCTGTGCTTGTATCTGAGGTGTTCCTTGTGTCGTGCATCCTCACTTGTTGAAGTTTTAGTTTTGATTACTTTTGGCTTGTCAGTAGGTGGGATTGACTCCCAGATTGATTAGCTGTGAGGATCAGCAGTGTCTGCAGTTTATGAGCTGCTGTGAGAGGATTGACCCCTCTGATGAAAATTGGACCCTATGGGCCCTAGTACCTGTAGCAACTTCCTTTTGGGTGTGACTCTTGTATGTCAAACCCAGAAATGCTCTGGTTTTATTTAAAGTTGGCCTCCAGGTATGATGATTCTTGTGTCTGTTTGTTTGGACCCACTGCTGCAGAGTGATTTTAGAGTATAACAGATCAACAAGAACAACCTCCGCAGCCACCAAAGGAAACCAAATTCTCGCACAAGTAAAAAAAACCAACCATCAAACTACAGTCAACTTGTACAGAAATATCAATCATACTAATGAAGAAAACAAACAGAAACAAAACAAAAACCACACACACAATAATAACAGAAGAGGAAACAAAATAAAATACAATATCCTAAAATAAAAAATAGAATAAACATGAGAAACCGATTAGTTATACCTAAAAAATAAAAAATAAAAATAAACTAGAATAATAATAATAAAAAAAGTAAGAATAAAAATTAAAAAAATAAAATTTGTAGAAAAAAGCAAAAGAGGAAAAATATAGCAGTGAGAAGAATGAATAAGAGAGAAAGTGAGGGTGGGGACAAAAGAAAAAGAAAAGAAAGAAAAAGAAAAACAAATATATATTTGTCTACACACCCATATATATGGACATATATTCACCTATATACACCTATATATATATATGCCTATATTAAAAACTACAATATGATTATAATGAAATAGAAATAAAAACCAAAAACAACCAAGATAAGCAGCCAATAAAGGGAAAACAAAACAGAATAAAACCAAACAAACCAAAAATACCCGTGCCGGTCTTGGCTAAAGTCCACTCTCTTCAGTTTGTCTGCTGTACAAAAATTCCTGTGCGTCTTGTGGGAACAGTAGGCCACCTGATGCCTAGCGTGATCCTGGCACTGCAGGTTTGCTGTACTTGCGTGTGGTTGTGACGTGTGATTGGTGGTTTTTACAAAGTCACTGCCTTTTTGCTTTTGCCTGTCCCAAGGCAGGCTGCACCCCAAAGGCTCAATGAGTGTCTCTGGGCACCCTTTGGGTTGATAGCCATGGAGAATTAAAGAATTCCTCACTACGAAAAGCCAGCTGCTAAGAATCTGTTAATTAGTGCCTCAGCAGGTGAACCTGCCCTGCCTCCGAAGCCTTGCATAAAGTTGGGGCGGGGTAGGTAGTCTCACTCTGCAGCCTTTACTGGGGTGGAAATTCTCAACCCCCTGCAGGTAGGGATATCTTCCTAGTCTGCCCCTATTGCTCCATTCAGGAGTCAGTTTAAGACTCTGTCTTGGCGGGGGCCAAAGTTTGTGGGAGTGGGTGGATTATTGGTTTTTTTTTGCTTTCTGTTCAAAAGTAGAAAAAGGAAAAAAACAAACACATAACAATAAACAAAGCCACAGTTCCAACACTGTTTTAAACTAAAGCCTTTGCCTCTTATGCTCCAGGGGAGTTCCTGGTGCTCTCCCAAAGGGTCTGCCGGGATTTAGGGAATTGCACGCACCCTACCGTGTGGCTAAGGGATCAATTTCTTAAAAGATGAACAAGGTCTCTGACTAGAAAGGCTCAGGATAGTAAGGCATTTATCTACGTGACATCTCTGGCTGCCAATGTCCCTGTATGTTTATAAAGAGCAGTATAATTGGGCTCTGCTAAGACCTTCTGTTCTGCTCTGGGTTGGGAGATAGAGAATTGCTTTCTATCTAATTCAGATTTAGCATTAACTAGGGCCATATTTTTGGTGGCACCCAAAAAAAGTCTATTAGACTCTTAATAGATATTTGTGCCCTGTTGCATTTCACCCCATTCTGTCCATACCTACTCATGTGGTCTCTGGTCCTCCTTTCTTCTCTCATTTAATTATTATGGTATATTGCATCTCCTTAGATATTGAAGTACTTTTAAATAATCACTTTGTTTTTGAATGAACCTATCTCTATAACTTGCACTGTAATTGCAAAAGTGGTTAAAACCGATTGAAAAAAAATCTCTTTGCTCTCCTGCATGTTTTTAACCTTAACCAGCAGAACTCTTATAGTGTGTTCAATGTTTACACGTTCCAGCGTATGTTCCTTTGTAAAGTGTGGTGTTAGTATTTCTGGAATGGTTAATGGATCAAATTCATTGCTTTGGAGCTTATACTGGACAATGGCACAGTTCATAGATTTGTGGAAAAACAGAAGTTTCTGAAGCTTCAATGGTTAGCATGACAGTCTGTCTGATTTCAAAATCCAGTTATGAAAAGTCTGGCAGTCTGTTTTACAGTCATATTAATGGTTTCATAACTGAAATACAGACCATGAACTCTTCATGGTTTTTTTTGTTTGTTTGTTTGTTTTAAAGAAACCAAAAAATAACCCCCAAACCTCACAAACAAACCTGTATGACATCTCAATCTGTGTTTTTGGCACATATATCAGTAATTTATCTTGTTTTAATGGGGTTGCAGTTATTGATTCTTCAATTTAGTCCCTTAATATAAACTATTTGAAGTAAAATTTTGTCAGAACCAGTTCCTTTCTGATTCCTTCTTGGCATTACACTGGACAAATAAACCCATAAGGATAAAAGGATATGTTTTACACGACCCAGTTACTTAGCTGAATTTTGGGGGCACTTTGTTATCAGTCTTCTGAGTGTTATCCTTTAACTTTACAGACAAAGGTATTTAAGAAAGTGAGATGAAGAAAGAGAATAGGATTAGGTGCTCTTTAAGTTCTTTTCTTTAACATGTGGTCTAATCTTATTTGAATCATGATCTAATGGAGCAGTAGGTCTTGAAGTCAATGTGAAATCAGAGCCATTTTCACATTTTTTATGGAGAAATACACTTATATCCTTCAAAGGAAAAGGTCATTTGTATCAACTAGAAACCTTGGGAGAATCACTTGATGAGTGTAAATTATGTATCCTCTAGCTTTTAAATGATAGAAAACAGGTTCAATTTTTGTTGGATGAGCAGGCAAAATGGCAGCCAATTGTCATAAAACACAAAAGAAGAGAACTTTTCCTGTTCATGTGAAATATACTCAGGCAAAAGCCTGGGTGTGAAAGGAGGCAGAGGATTGAGTTATATTTGGATAATGTGAACTGAAGTACCATATTTTGCCATGTATAATGCACACTCACATTTTTGGCCCAAACTTTCAGGGAAAAAAGTTTTCGTTATAATTTTTTAATTCAAGTTTTTATTTGTTTACAATTTAGGTACTTGTTTTTTGTATTACCAAGGAATTTTAGTATATATATTTTTAACACATTATGGTATAAGAAATTTTATGTAACAAATAATTTCAAAACATAACAGATACAAGGTACAAGAAATTTTATGTGCCGGTAACAACTTTACCATATTTACACATCATAGAAGGCCAAGGACTCTGTCATTGCAAGTTTGTTGGAAGTTCAACAAAACCAATTATCATATTCCAGGGTATTGTTTTGCCTATGGATATTGTTATTGATTTCTAGAGTTACATTTTTAGCTCATAAGCATAAATAAAACAATTAAAAACATTTATATAGATAGGGAATTAGTACTACCTATGTATAATGTGCATTTTTATTTTTCCCTCACAAATTTCGGCAAAAAAGTGTGCATTACACATGGCAAAATACAATAGTTGACCAGGAGGATAGGATGGGTCAAGATTAATTGATAAATAAATGTGGGGATAGAACAGTAGAGTGAAATTGCTTGACTGCTATAGGATTTTTCTCTTTTTGTAAAACAGGAGTAGCTAATTCTTATAGTACCTCCTACCTGGATTTCTGCAGTGGTCTTGTTCTAACATTTCTGAGATATGTCTAACACTAAACCCTGTGTCTTCTTGAATGTTAAAGAACAAGTACCAACTTCTCCAAGACATGCTCAAAGACCTGCTTCTATTTCACCTTGAGAATGAGGGATGATGAAGGGAAAAATGCCATAGAATTTTTATTTTTTCCAAGGGAATTATCTTCTTTCTTCTGGCTTTAACCTTGAATTATTTTTATACATTTTAGGAGGCTGAAGTGCTAAGGATTGCAAAATTGTTTTTCAGTTATTTTTTGTAATTTTTATGTAGTTGACCTAACACCTGACTTGTAATGTGGGAGTACTTGCCATCTGTTATAGATCTTCTGGGTCTCTCAGATAAAATAGAAATATGCCCATTTTGAACTTTCAGTTTTACCAGTATTTATATTTTAACATTTTTTGTTCTAATTGTCTTAAGGACATTTTTGTCTATTTGAAAGTCAATTATAATTCATTAGAAGCAAGCATCATATTGTTAGTTATTTTCTTTTATAAACCAAACCATTCCTCATTCCACTCTTTATTCTGATGTGCCACTTAGTTCTAAGTAAGTAATTTGTAGTTGATTAATTTTAGAATTGACAACCCCACCCCCAGTTATTACACTGATATAGAGGAAAGGAATCAATGCATACTTCTACAGTTTGAATACCAACAAAGATCCATTTGGCAATAGAAAAAGAAACAATGGAAATGAATGAGGATAGAAACAAATTTGATAGGCATCAAATTTGGCACATCTTTTGGGTCTTGTCTTTTTAGATATGTTTTTCCTTTATTTGGACAATTTCAAATAATTTGACTATTCTACATTTGTTCTGTATTAAGATATCAGCCCCTTTTCAGCTGACTTTGCTTTGTCTTTCTACTTGGATTAATTCTTGATTTTTGTGTCAGATTATTTCTTCTGTAATTTGTATTAACTTCTCTTTGCTGATAAGTTTTTGTTTTCACTCTTACACTGAAAATTAGCTTAGAATAAGAGACCAGTTGATCGGGTTTCAGTGGAGAGCCTCAGATATGCTTACCATTGCTTTTATCAGCATTTTACAGACTATGTCCATTTTTAGTTTCATAATTTGTTTTGGGAAACCTTTCTATCTATATACTTTGGACAAAGTCTAAATATGCTGTTATAACAAAATATTTTTATTAGAAAATAATACATGCTTCTTGTAGAGAATATATAAAATATAATGGAGAAAATAAAGTCAACTGTCATATTATCTCACAGAGATAAGCACTGTTATCATTTTGGTGTATTTTCATCTAGTCATTTTTATGTGCATGTTTAATAAAAGTATTCATAGTGGATGACCTGACTCATTTCTGATTTATTTCTTTTCGTAGGCCACGGTTCCAGAATACTGTTAAATGTGATGATTATAGGCATCCTTGTGGGCTTCCTAGTTTAATAAGAATGACTCTTTCAAAATGCTCAGTAGAACACTATTAATAGGTGATACATGTGACAAGTGTTTTGTGGTCAAGTAGGTTAGAGCAACACAAGGTTAAACAAAGTTCATTTTTCTTTAACTGCAGGAATTCCCAGGGTCTTAAATATGCCTATGTATTGTGTCATGCACAAGGAGTGTTTACAGCATTCAAGTTTTCCAAACTGACGTGAGTACAGAACCCTTTACATTTTTAGAAAAAGTCTTGTATGAAATATACTTTGGGAAATACTCGTGAGTTTCACTTTTAAGTATCCTAGTGCTCCTGGCTTAGAAGGGTAATATATTCTAATAATGCTATCAAATGATACTATTTCTAGTTCATGAAGTTGCTTAAATTTTTAAAATCAGGAATGAATGTGAATTTTATTAAGTGCATTTTATGGGCATCGATTGCAATGATTATATAAAAGGTTTTTCTACTTTGATCTGTATGATATGTTAATAGATTCCTGAGTATAAATCTAATTTTATTTTACTAGTTGATGCTTTCTAAGCCTCAGTTTCTGGGTACATAAAGTAGAGAGAGTAATGATATCTCCATCAAAGAGATGTTAAAATTAAATAAGAAAATGCATGTAACGTGCTTAAGCACAATTCCTGGAAACTAGTAAGCTATTATTATGATGAAAATAGCTTTGGCTATAAACCATAAGCCTTGATAAGTAGTTCGCTTAATTTTTTTCCACACAATATATAATTGTTTTAATTTGCTCTTTAAGCCAAGAGCTAGGTAGGTGGATGTTTTACATTTTCCTTTTGATTAGTTAAAAGAAATTATTAATTTCTTGTTCTATGGTACTGTGAACATTGACCATGGTTTGAATAGTATTTGATTTAGAAATTTGAGATTTCTCTATTATGGAGTGATATAGTATCAGTTTTTTTGTGTGTGTGTTTTGTTTTTTTATCATTTGTCCAATACACTTGGAAGAATATTTTCTTTTCTAGGCTACAGAGTTTAATCTATAATTATGGAATTGTAATTATTAGTTAAATTATTCTAATTCCCAATAAGAAATGTTACTTATGAATGTATTGTTTTTGCTGCCAAATTGATTTTGTCTGAAGTTATCAGTCCAACTTTTTTTTTTTTTATTTCCATTTGTCTGCTATTTGACTCCCTTTCTTTTTTGACTACTTGATCTGTCAAAAGGTAAGGTATCCCACTAAAGTTTTGTTTCTGTAAAGTTTTCTCTTAACAGTTCAAAGTTTATATTTGACAATATATTATTTAACACTTAAAGGTTTATGACTGTTGTATCTTTGTCATGGATTGTATCTTTTTATCAGCATAAAATATCAACTAGCTTTGTTTTTAATTATCATTTAGCTTATCTGATAATCGGTGTTAACTTTTTTTTGAGATTATTTTGATGACTGCCAATTCAAAAAAGACACTCAAATGGCATATTGTTCAACTGAAGATGAGCTTATTACTTACTGCAATACGAAAGAAAATCATGTATGAGTTTTGTGGTTTGGTTTAAGATGGATCTTCAATGCAGAGATTTGAGTAGGATTGTGCAAAGTTTTTGATATTATAGTTTAGGTGTGGCACAGTAAGGTGAAGATTTTCAAGCAAATCTTGATGAGTAAACCATTGTTTGATAACAGAAGTTGGCCCTTAAGAAATCTCTTCCTAAGAAGGGGGTTATTCACCCTAATGCCAAAAGGGAGGCAAGTTGAGCAGTCACTTGTTTGGGTTTTATGGAGTTCATGAAACAAAGTTACATTACTTTTAACTTTAATTTCCTGGGCAAGAATTTACTGGAATAGTAAAATTGTGTTAATGTAAGACAGTCAATTCTTGATCCTATTAAATTTGTGGTTCAGGCTGTTCTCAATTTGATAAATCTTTGTCTCTTTTAAAAACATTTTAATAACATTTTATTTTAGGTACATGTCTTGGAAGCAGCACATATTTAGATGATGTTTTTTAATTCAGTTTGAGAATCTTTATGTCATAATAAAAATATATTTTTATACTATACTCAAATATTTTGTAAGTCTCTTTTTTTTCTTAGTCTTATAAAATGTGGTTGTTTCCTTTAATTTTATCTTCTCTAGTAATTGAAAGCTGTATCGATGCTAATCTAATCTAAACTAGCCATTCTTTTTTTTTTTTTTTTTTTTTGAGGGCAGTGTCACTGGCCCTCATATGTGGGACCCAACCGGGGCCGCTGGCTTCCCAAGCCAGCGCTTAACCACCTCGCCACTCGGCCGGCCCGTAAACTAGCCATTCTTAACTGGATACTTGCTACCTTTCATGTGTCTTCTTTCAGTGATTATTTTTGATACTGGTGCTTAAACTTTTATTCCAAATAACAACACTTGTTTAAATTTAGCTTTGTTAAACTATTCTCAAAGTGCACCATTTATGTTTTTATATCTTAGCTTTCCCATTCTTGAACTCTTAATTTTGACATCTTTAGGAAATTTTTAGGAAGGGTACAGAAGTTATATTTTTGAGCTCTGTGTATCTGGGAGTCTTTCTATTGTTTAAAAAATATATTTGGATGGGCCTAATAGGTAGTAGTTCTATTTCTTTGAAAATTTTATACATATTGCTGTGTTATGTTTCTGTTATATAATTTTAGAAATGTAAGGGTTCACCTGGTTTTTATTCCTTAGTGACCAATCTGTTTAGTTTTCTATGCCTTTGCTTAGTTTTTTCCTTGATTTTGTTACTTAAAAAAATTGCCTGAATTGTTCTTAAAAAATAGTTTTTCTTTATTATTTTTCTTGGTTTACATTATTTTTTTCAATTATGTCTTGCTTATTACTTTGATTGCAAATATTCTCGTTTCTTGGAAATACTCATAATTGTTTGATTGATCCTAATTGTATTTCTTTCCTTCCATCTAATGTTTCCTCACATCATTTTCATTTTATTTCTTCACTGTCAGTCATGGTCTTTAAAAAGTACTATATAGATTTTTTTATTCGGCTAGTATAATTTTGGTTTCCTTGAAATATCTTATTTGTCTTCCTTTAAATCTTGTTTGCTTGTGTCTCCTCATTTAACTGTCCTTTCATTTTATTTTGTTTTCCTTTGACTCACTGGCCTTGTTAGCCATCTTTTACTGCATTCTACTGAAAGTACCATGCAGTTTTCTGACATGTTTCTTTTGATTCTTCAAGTAAATCAGGTTCATGGCTTTGCTCATTTTCTGAGTCTTCCAAGAAAAATTTCTCTCCCTCTCAGATTATGTCAATTTTTAAAAACCACCTCTATGTACCTTGTCCCCCCTCCCCAAACATTCAATTTCTTATGAAAGAAATATCAAGACTTTAGCATACCAGCTTGTATGTGCCTTATGTTGAATTCACTGTATGTTTGGGTGGCTGTTGAAAATGTTTCTCAAAGCTATTGGACTTGCCCTCCTTCCTACTTCTAATTCCTGATTCTCTGCAACATTGAAATGACAGAGTTTTTCAACATCAGTGATTATCATAATCAATTACTGTATTTAAAAAGTACATATTTCTCGACTTTAAACCTGGAAATTCTGTGCATTTTGGAAGAATAATGAAGCAGAGTTTGGAAACCTGTATTATAAAAACCAAATTTGATTTGACAAACCAGAAACAGTTAATGTCTGCTGCAATGTTGCCACTACAGATCAAGAAAAAAGTGTCATGGTGCTTTCTATCTGATTGTAGCAGCCAAGATTTAAGGAGAAAACCATGGTAAAACAGAAAAATACGAAGAGAGAATTTTTGCAACTCAGAAATAACCTCGTAAACAACAAAGAACATGTTTTATTCCAAAAACAATTTAAAATTTGAATTAAAAAAACAGATTTGAGTACTGGTGAGTACTACAATTAGTGCTATATTTTTCTCAGCTCCCATCAACTTGCTTTATTTTTGGAGACTATTCATTTTATGCAACGCTGGCTTCACAGGCAAGCAACCTGTTTTTTTGCTGAACCTATGCTCAGAGGGCCCCATCCTTAGTTTACTTGTCTGTTGTCTCTTTTGAAATTCTTAATTTTGTCTTTGAACTTGTGTTTTGTAAGTGAAGTCCAACATGACTGTACAGCATGTACATGAGCAGAGGCAAGGGATACAGTAAGTGCATCTGCCATCCTCACAGCCCCATTTGTATATTGCCTTTGTGATGCCCATCGCATAGGATTCTGGTTAACTCACAATGTGTGCGATTTTGAAAGATTCAAAATGAGTACCTCTGAAATTTAGTGTGTTAATTTCCTATTGCTGCTATAACAAGTTACCACAATTTAGTGGCTTAAACTACACAAATTAATTTTCTTACAGTTCTGAAAGTCAGAAATGTGTCTTATGGGGCTAAAAATCATACATTCTTTCTGGAAGCTGTAGGAAAGAATCTATTTCCTTGCCTTTCCTGGTTTTTAGAGGCTGCCTCATTCTTTGCCTCATGGCTGCATCCTGTGCTATTTTTACAGCCAGCAGTATAGCATGTTTCAATTTCTTTCTCTGCTTCCATTGTCACATTGCCTTCTCTGACTCTGATCCTTCTGCCTTCCTCTTATAAGGATTACACTAGGCCTGCTCGGCTAATTCAGGATAATCGCCCCATCATAAGATCCTTAACTAAATCATATCTACAAAGTCCCTTTGCCATGTAGGGTGACATATTCACAGGCTTTGGGGATTAGGAGGTAGACATCTTGGGGGATATTATTTTGCTTACTACACTGAGGATACTGTGTTTTCTATTTGAACTAGAATTTGCTACAAACACAGGAAAAAAGCCAATGGAGTTTCTAAAAAACACAGATAACCAAGCAACTCTATCATTCTTTACTCATGCTACTTCCCTGTATTAGTCAACTACTTGTGCTCAAAATGATGCCACAGCAGAAAAGGGAAAGAGGATAACCTACAGTTTCTTTTACTTTGGGGTCCTTCCTTACTCATCAATAAATTAAAAGTAGTATTTGGGCCGGCCGTGGCTCAGTTGGTTAAGAGCTCACTCAAGACTGTGAGCTGAGCTCTGAGCAACAGCAGTTCAATGCCCAGCCTGAGCTGAGCTGCTGCTGAGCTGCCAACAGGTGGCAGGATGGCTCAGCTAAAAAAAAAAAAAAAAAAAAGATAGTATTGGTAGAATGTGTATCAAGAATCAAAATAAAAATAGTGGCAGCATTTCCATTATTATGGTGAAACAGAATTCTTATGCATATATAAGCTATAAAATATATTTTTTAATTTTGGTGACTATACATGTGAAGCAAAGTCTCTTAAGTTTGCATTTAAAACTGGCACTGTACAATAAAAAATGCACAGTAAAATTCATTTTAATAATTTAAAATTTTAAGTTTCTTAGACTGACATTAAATAGCAACAAATATCAGATTGTGTGTGTGTGTGTGTGTATGCATATATGTATGTGTGTGAGAGAGAGAACCACTGAAGAAAGAAAAAAAAATATTTTAGTACCGTTAACAGCACTTTTTTTTTCTGCTTTCTGAATAAGGGGCTCCTTTCTGAATAAGGGGATTTTCAGTTTGCACTGGACTCTGAAACGAATGTGGCCAGCCCTGATTCCAGGAACCAAAGAACTAATGTTTGTCTGTCTTATTTCATACATATGCATGCGCATACACACACATACATGCACACAAGTGTATATTTATGTCTATGTATTTGTAACAGACAAGGCGAGTTGTTTTCTCTAAACTGAGAGGCAGTAAGTGGTCTACTGATTAAAACGGGGCAGAAGAAGAGGCAGCGGTTCTCTGATGAGGGATCTTCCCTCCCTTCTCTGCTTCAGCCACACTGTCTTTTTTTGATGTCTTCCTATTAGCAAGTTTCAGACTTTTGGGTCTTAGGACCTTTTCCCTTTATTATGGTAAAATTTATTGAGAATAACAAGGAGTTTTTCTTTGTGTGCTATATTTATTGATGTTTATCATAGTTAGAAATGAAAACTAAAAAAAATTAAAAAGTGCTTATTTATGAATTCATTAAAAATAACATTAACGGGCTATTACATGTTATTCTTAAATAAAAACTGTTTTTCCAAATTAAAAAAAAAACTTATTAGAGTGGCTTTGCTTTACATTTCTGCAAATTTCTTTAATATCTGGCTTAATAAAAGACATCTAGATTTTCACATCTCCTGCATTTAATCTGTTGCAATATCACATGTCATGTGGTCCCTGGAAAATTCCACAAGAGAATCTAGTGAGAAATGCAAGTAACATATTATAAAAATATTTTTGACTATTTTCATAGAGTTCCTGACCACACTGTGAGAACTGCCTTACATTATACTTTCTCTTGCCATAGGGCCTTTGCATATATTCTTACTTCTGATCAAGGCACTGGTTTTCATTTCTACCAGTTCTTCCTTTCCGAAGTTGCAGATCATTTGTCTAAGAAAGCCTTCTCTCATTTCCTCCAAGAGGTCATATTCTGTTCTTTAGACTTTATAATGCTGGGTCCTTCCTGTTTAAAATTATTTGTCACAGTTCTATGTATGTCTGTGTGATTATGTCTCTGCCTTTCCCACAAGACTAGAAGTTTCAAGAAATAGGACTGTGTTTCACCATTGTATCTCCAATCTATAATACAGTATCTGGTTCATATAGGTACGGAAAATTATTGAATAAATGTATTAATCTCAGTAATATGGTAGAATTACCATCTATCATACATTTGAAAACATTATCAATGTTAATTAATAAACCATAGTTTTCTCTCAAGACCAGGACATAGAAAATTGTAAGCATTATTCTCTTTGCATCACAACAAAATAAGAAGAAAGAAGGTGATCAAGTTAAAGCATGAAGTAGTTGAGTTAAAGTAATTTCTTGATATTTAGTTTCTACTTGAAACTAAAATTTTGGGATGGCCATTAAGAGTTAGTCATTCAGATATTTTAGTGATTAGATGCCAAGCATTTGGATACCTCTAGGTATATGGAAACTACCCGATGATGGAAGGACAGTGACACTGACACTCAGGTGATTAGTTGGTGGGCTAATTAAACATCCACATCTTTTAGTGTTGTGTTGAACCGAGGTCTTAGAAGAATCAGAAAAGATATCTTGTTTGGGGTTTTTCTGCTGAAAATGCTAGGGAGATGATTTCAATATTTTTAAATCTTGTTTTTGAAATCTTATGGGTATATGAAAATGTCTCTTAAGAACCATGAAAAAGTACAATAGAAAAGATCATATGCATGGTCAATGGGATGCGCAGGTTCTTGAATTTAGGGTAAAATTTTGTATCAGTTTTAAGAACTAGATGGGTTTCTGGTTTCTTCATCTTTGGAGGATTCTATGGCTAATTTGATGTCAAGGTCCAGGCCTACCTCATTTCTGTCCCTGGTCCTAGTCTAGTGCTTAGACAAATGAAGATGCTTAATATAAATGCATAAATTGATTATTTAAGCAAACTTCTTTTCTCTACTTAACATTCTACTAACTGAACCGAACTGAATTGTTTGTTGTATATCGTAAGAGTGGCTTGAGTAACTTTGGTTATTTAACTTTAAGTTTCTAATTTATTCAACATATAGGATTATGTTGATAATCCTGTTCTCTTATTTTCTATTAGAGATGGAGGAGAAAAATCATCTAATTGGCTAAGTAGAAGTTATTGACATTGTCTGTTGAATATTTCAAGGGCATTTTCATTTTTATGTTCCCCAGTTATTACCCAATCCAGCAGGCAGTCATCTCCTTTGCCTCCTCAGGTATGAAATGGCAGCTGCTACAGAGACACAGCTTGGTCACTGTTCACACAGTGGAGCGGAACTTCATCACCATTTGAAAACAATTGGCTGACATTCGCCCAGAGAGTTAATTAAAGGGAAACTGTTGAGACAAGAATTATACTCATTTTTAAAAAGTTTGCCTATATGACTAACAGTTGAAATCATTAAGTTCTAATGAATTCTGTTTACTTAACTTTTGGATTGGCTTAATCTAAATTTATTTTGTTCCCCTCTGTTTTTAATGCACTTTGCTTGGAAAATGATATTACATTGTTCAATGTAATCTGTCTTTTTGTAGTTGTAAGAATACTTTTTAATTTTTAATCTTTTAAAAAGTTTTAGCTTCTCATGCCTCTTTAGAATACACTTTATCTTTCTCCCAAGGCCTACTATCCAAATTTATTGGGTAAAGACCTGATAATCTTCCATGGGTTTTAAGTCTTTGTAATTTTAAATCCATTGACTAATTTAGTGCCATTGAGTTCTCAGTCTTCAGGGGAAATTCTTTTCATTTAATGGTCTTGGTTTCATTGAGATAAAGATATCTATTTTTAAAACACCTTTAATGCCAAATGAAATTGAAATGATTAATTGAATTGTTCTGTATTTCCCACTACAAAGGATTTTCTAACCCTATACCCTGTCATTTGAGTGTATAGAAAGGACCAGAAAGGAGGTTAATGGGATTGATCTACATTTTGGAATTAGTATATTCTTTTTGAAAATACAGCATCTATAATTTCAAAGTAAGACTAGAGAGAAATAATATTTTAACAACAATACTTTTTCTGTGCACAAAACTTCATATTTTCTTCCTATTTTTACTTATTGTTACCTCATTTGCTTTTGGAGAGAGAACATTCTGGTATAATACAGCATAACAGATCTTTGTCCCTGGTGCCTGATTTCCTGAATTCAAATCTCAACACCATATTTTATAGCCAAGCGGCTTTGTATGAGCTACTTAGTTCCTAGATGCCTCCTTTCTCATGTCTTATACAATAGTAGTAATATTAACATCTATCTCATTGGATATTGTGAGGTTGCTGTGAATTGTTTTAAGGATTAAGTAAATTTTTTAGAATAGAGCTAGTTCGAGAGTTAGAAATACATCATCATATCATCACCATCATCAAGAATCCAGGTTGAGATATTACCACAATCATATTCCTTGAATTTCAAATCCCTATAGAGTTGGGATAGGTACTGTTGGATACGCATTCCAACATCAATTTCCCTTTCTTCCTTGTTAAGTGAATGCTGTTAGCAAAGTACCCTGTCATGGGGATAAATTGTGAGGTGTAAGTCAGTCATGGTTCTCGCAGTTCTAGCCACCGAGATGTAATAGGAAATTTGCTGGGGATTTTCTGGGAAATATTTCTCTTCCTGTTAAGTAACAGAGCTCATTTGTACCCCTCTCTCTTTTCCTGCTTTGAATGTTGTGATTTGAGGATATGATGCCTAGTGGTATGACAGCCATTTTGTGAACATGAGGTTACAAGCCTGAGGCAAATCCCTATACTCTGAGTTCTTGTTGGCATTTTTGAAAACGGGGCCACTTCTAGACTTGTCGACAATAAATATTCCTAGAATTTAAGAGACTATTAGTACATTTTTTGTACTTATAGCTGAAAATATCCTAGCTAATAATTTAGCTGTGGATTCTTTTGGTTGAAGTATCAGAAACCCAACTCAAATTAGGGAATTTATTCAGGCACTGAGAATAGTTCATGCAGTCAAATGAATTGTTATAAGAACCATGGGAGTTCTAACAACCTCAGAGATGGAAACTAGGGCCTTGAATGCCATTGTACTCCCCTGTCAATCTCTCTTCTCTGCTTCTGTCTCATCCTCATTTGTTCTTACTACAGTTGAACTTTTTTTCCAGTGGCAAAGGTGCTGAACTAGAAAAAACGAAACAATAAAAATAGCCAAATCTCTCTTAGTTTGTTTGGGAAAAAAAAAAAGCTAGTAAATAATGCTAATCTGATTTTTTGCACCAATTGCTACAGTCAAGGGAGGAGGTTAGATCAGCCCACTGCTTTGACCAGGGGGAGGGAAGTCTTTCTGGTAGACTAGCTGGGATAATACACATATTCTGGATGGACGATTACCAAGGGACAGGCAGTCACCCCTATTTATTTCTAGTATAAAAATTTAATTGTTGTGAAAAATATTTTCCCTGGGGCTGCTTCAATTATAGTTTGAATTAGATTTAATGCCGTATGCACTAGGATCATTTCTCATTTCCCTGGTCTAATTTGACCTTGTGTGTGTGTGACCAAAAGACAAACTCAGAACCTGGAGTATTATGAGGGAGTGTTCAGGTAGAATTTGCTAGTGTGCCTTACATTTTCATTTCATAGTGGCTGCTTGTTCTGTAGGTTACACTATGCTGGGATCTGAAATGGGCTAACAGTCAGATTATGTATCACAATTTCTTGGGCTCTTGCCAGAGCCTATTAATGCTGGTCCTGGACCCCTTATAAAGAACCCATCTTCTTCATCTCAAGTGTTTCTGGGAGGTCTCTCACAAGTGCTCACAGGGAGCCACATGGCATTCCCTGAGCACTATACTAGACATGGCTACTGGGCTCCACGGTGCCTTCCGGGGTCACTGCTGCTGCCAGGCACTGCTGCCATTCCTCAGAACTGCTGTGTCGCGGGCACGGTTGATCTCTTCTCTCAGCTCCACTGCTCTACTTGGCCAAGTGTTGTGGTGTCTCCCTGCCCATGGCAGCTCCGCCTCTGTCCCACACCAGGCTGAACTCCCAACAGGCAGGCAGAAGGCTCTGAGGTGGCATGTGGAAAAGTAGGGGGAATGCCTCTGCCACCTTTATGTGCTACACTGTTATGGGTGTTTCCAAACCACAGTATCTTACAGAGGTTTTAATGAAGACCTTGGCTTTTCTTATTTCTTGCCTTATAACCTGCCCTTTTCTCTTCTCCTTTCCTTTCACATCCCCAGTGCACGGAACCTAGGCTTCAAGGCCATGCCTGGGGCTGTGCCGGGGCCAGATGTGTGACAAACACCAGAATCACCCTCCACCTTTTACTGGAAGAGGGATTTGCTGCTTAGCCTAGTTTGTCCTCTTGATATTTTTTTCCTCTTGAGCTGAGTTACCTCCCAGGAGAATCTTCATTTTGAATGAAGATTTCTGGCAAGTTTATTCCACCCACCGTTTCATCTTGCAGCTGCAGACTTGTCTCATCTGAGAGGTGGCACCATGAGGCCTGTAGTTTTCAGAGTTTTGGGCTTAAAAGATCAGAAAAATATCAGAAAACGAAGCCTTCTATAGGCACTCCAACTCTATTTTGCCTAGTAATTTGCCTAAAATAGTAATCTAAAATACTCTATTCACTATTTCCATTATTTCATAAGTTGAAAATATAAAACTTAAGAATTAAGAATGACAAAAGTGCATAATTTTAGAAAAAAGTTCTGTTTCAGAAATATACATTTGAAAATATACCTACATTCAGCAATATCTAAATCTGACTACACATCATAATATACCTTTATTCACATAGTTTCTAGACTTAACCCCAGAGATGTTGATTCGAGACTGGGATCTATATATTTAAAAGGCTCTCTGGGTAATTGTAATGCATCCATTCAGATTAGCATGTGGACTATTATTTTCTTTTCCTTTATTCCTCCATGAAGTGGTAAGAAATCAATTGCAGATCAACAATGGTCTGTAGACTGACCCTGGGTTCCATATGACTAGATAAAATCTGGAACCCTGATTAAGATTTCCCTGGGATGGTAATATGCTTTCTTTCCTCACTGGATGAAGTACTGAATGGTAAAATGTTACAGATATAGGAAAATTGTGTGACTTGATCCAGGTCAAGCATGACAAGTGTTAAGTGATAATGAAGTACCATCAATTGACAGTGATTGTTAGTATATCAAACTGAAAAGGATGCTAAGGATGAGTCCAAACTCAGAAGAAATCGATGTCATAATGATTAGCAGTGTCTCTTCAGGATTGAAGAGGAATGTGGAGGCACTTGTAGATATATGTATAATGTTTGAGAAAATATGAGTGGTTTTAATTGCTCTAGCAGTCTCTCCTTTATTATAGTATAATAATAGTTGAATTGACACTGCAGTAAAATAATGCCTGGATGCCTGTCATCTCAAAAGTCTTTGTGCATTTAAGAAGTCATTTATTCTAGAGCTGAGTTACAATTATTGCATTTAAATCGAAGCCATACTATTGTGTTACATCTGTGTGGCCACTAAGGTACATTTATTGAATGAATATTTATTGGCCATTTACTACACACCAGCTCTAGGCAGTGAAGTTAGGGAGAAAGTATGGAGTGAGTCCTTACCTGCAGGGAACTTGATCTATTGGGGGAAGCAGATCTCCAAATAAATGATGATGATAATAAATACGTACAAAGTGCTGCAGAAACAGTAAAAAGAGAGGTTAACTCTGAATTTTAAAAGAAGAAAGATAATTTGTATTTCAGTTGAAAAAGTGATAGAAATTAGCAGAGTAAGTTGCTTAAAATATGCTTTGTAGGTCCTAGAATATATTGCTGAGTGTGGTCATTAAATCTTTGGGCTACAGATTTTTATAGCATCAATTGGATGTGATATTTACCTTTTTGAGACAACATACAACTTCATTTATAGTGTCTCATGGTGTTTACCTTACATTTTATTAACACAGTAATCAAGAACCCTCCCCATCAATGGATTAAAAGCTAAATAGGACATATATCTAAATATGACAGTACATCAAAATAGGATGTAGGAGAATGTCCACACGTTAGTCCTAGAACACTTATTTGTTAACTGTGTGACCTTGGGCAAGGTAATTTAAAAACAATTCTTTATAATTCCTCATTGGCTAAATGAGGATGATAATAACTACAACATTAGGTTATTGTGAACATCAAACAAGGTATGCATGTAAAAGTTCTTAGCATAGTGCTTGGCACTTAGTAAGTGCTCAATAAATCTTAACTATTATTAATATCATTATATGTTCTTGCGCTCTAAATCTGGACCTGTATCACACTGGGCTTGCAGTGTTTATTGTTTGAAATTAAGGACCCTTCCTTTACTTTCCTGAATTTCTTCATCAGTCCATTCATCTGTCCATCCAATGTGTCTGTCCGTCTATCTATCCACCCACCCATCCATCCATCCATATTATCTACTATGTCTGACACCACTCAAGGCTCATACCCCAAAAAAGCTCACAATCTTGTCTTCTGAGTCTACTCCTATAACTCTTTTGTTTTTCTTTCTAACCCCCTTCCCAGATTATTTCAGATTGAATTAACTGTGAAGCTTTACTAGAATAGCTTAGTCCAAGTTTGAAACTCTGCCTTTCTGGTTTCTTCAAGGGAGGAGTGTGTACGCATAATTCAATGTGTGTGCCTGGGAGGGTGGGGAAATGGAGTAACCCGGTGATGACTTTCCACTGAACGACTCCCTGGTTTTCTGGAGGGGAAACAATTTCACAATTGGTAATATGGCTAGGTCAAAAACTCACTTAAAACTCTTAGTGTTTCCACAATATAATTTTGAGTTAAGTCAAAGTACTACATAAACCATCAAGCTAAATCAAATTCATACCATGTGTTCTTAGAGTGCTATATCTTATCCAGATATATATGCCAATGATTTCAGCATTTGGTACACCTTATTGCTGTATTCTTCTATTGCTGTCTGACTTCATTTATATTATGTGTTAGTTAAAATTTAAATAAGGGAGAAATTAAGAATAAGGTATTATTCATATGAAATATTGTAGCACCACTATTTTTACCTAAATCTTGGGAGTAAAAATTCTTACAGGCAAGACATCTAAGCTTTTCAAATTATATTATATCCATAAATGGAAGTGGAGCCTGAAACAGCATTTATCTCTAAGTCTGAGTTATAGCTCACTTCATTGCTTTCTAAACATCAAATTTTCCACAATAGATGTAGGACACATGCTCCTTCAGCTCAGTATTCTGTACAGTGCAAGTGTGGCGCATTTACATGGGCAGCTCTTGGGAAGTAAGAAGTCAGCATGGGGAACATTGAAATCATGCAGTAGAGGAGGTTTGAAATACAAATGTTGAAGTGCTAAGCTTTCAGAAAGTAATAATTTCTCTGATTTTTATTAGAACGAGGATATAAGGGGATAGCAACAAATGGTAAATCAACATCTCCGCCTCTTTTCCAGCTTTTATGATCAGCGTTAATGGCAGCAACTGTCACAGAGATTATGGCTGCTTTATTTCAAAGGAGTCTAAGAAGCAGAGCATAGTATGAGTATTTTATAAATATATATTTGTAAAGTCAGCCATTTGGGTTTGCAGGGACGACAAATGATTCCTAGGAGGGCTGAAACAGGAAGAGGGATGGAGTCAAAGAGGGAAGGAAGTGGGTAAAATAGTATCATTTATTTGATGCAGAAATTCGGATGTTAGTTATAGTCCACATTTGTTAGTCATTTTATTCTAGCCTAAATGGTGCCAGGATTATTTTATTGATCAGCTATCCTGGGATTGGAAAAGCCACATTCTGACCAGGGCCATGTGCTTTTTACTTCCCATTACAAATCAGCATGGGCCTCCAGAGTGTAGTCGGTTTAACTACATTTGTGATTATTTTGTGGAAGATAAAATCCCCTATCTGTCTCTTCCCAGACCTTCAAGCCCTTATGTGAGGTTTACAGAGTCATAAGAAGGAGATAATCTCTACCATCTTTCTTTTAGTGTATTCTGTATGTTTGATAAGAAGAGCTAATGTGTACAAGTATGGTACAAAAAGGACCCAAAGCGAACTGCGTTTCTATTGAATAGCATCAGTACCATTAGCTAGAAAGGAAGCTTTCAGGCACTTGCTGACTTAAAAACATTTTGTAGATGGACCAGATGTAAAAAAAAAAAAGACATCAGCATTCCTGCTCTGTTCTCATAGCCCTATTAGAGCTGCAGCCACAGAAGACATTATGATAATGTTTGGAGGTTTTAGAAAATTTGTTGGTGCAGAAATGGAGGAAAGAAAGAACCACATAGAGGCCCTGACCTTCAGCCTATATAGCTGTCTTCTACAGTAAAATCCTGACATTCCAAATTTCTTTTGTTCCTTCACTCCCAAGCTGTTCAAACAGTTCTTTTGTTCATTTTTTTCATTCATTAACAAATATTGATTTAGTATTTAATATGTACCAGGCATTCTATTAAGTACACTGGCAAATGAGATGGAAACAGTTTCTGACCCTGCAGTACTCAGATGGAGATGACAAAATTAGGGAGCTAAGTGCTAGAGAAGCACCAGACAAAGTCATCTGATTTCAACTTCTAAACTAATAACTAAAGGATGAATAGGAGTTAAATTCTAAATCATATGGTTTCATAATATAACATATATAAAATAATTCATAAATTGCAAAGCACTATGTAATTATATTTTATTACTGCTCTTCCTGTAATCATGTAATCTTTAAATAATCAGGTATCTAAAAGTAGCTAAATATATTTTGATATATGTTGTGGCAGCGGTATTGTTATTGGAGGTAGGAAGCATCTTATCGTTTATAGTTAGTTACATTGCTTTCTATACCCAGGTAAAATATATCACTTTTTAGAACTAGTGCTCTATAACCACCTAAATACATGGTCTACTTAGATTTAGAGACTCAGTTAGCTAGACATTTCCCATGAGGAGTGGTTGGATGGATAAACAGCTTTTATCCTGGAGTGGAGCTAGTGGGTTATGGCCACTGCTTGCCTGATCCATGGGTGGATGGTGTAAGTCTGATAAGGAATCAGAAAACCTGGGTTCTTGTTCTTATATAGCAATTCAGTAAGCAAAATGAGTCACTTAATTTCATATGGTCTCATTTCCTCACCTATAAAATGGTGAGCCCTAAAAAATAATCCATGATAAACGTCCCAATGTAGTTTTTTGATTTTAAATACTAATGTTGTCCTCAAATTATTTATTGGTACATACTTTTCTTGATTTCCTACTAAGAATCTCAATAGAGCTTGAATCATTTGCTTTTATCCTTAGTCTATGGAACAAGTTTGGTATTAATCCAAAGGAAGCAGATACAAGTTAACATGTATATCTAAGTGGATTCATATGGATATGTGCATAGGTGTGCACAGTCAAATTGCTAACTTAAAAATGAAAAACGTCCTGCAAAATGTCAGCACACCATTTTGCTTCTTTTTTTTTTTTTATTTTGCCCCAGATTCAGGAAAAATTATTTTTTAGAAGGGACTAATAGGTAGCATACATGGGAACTTATATGAATTGAAGCTCATGTAATATACTACTGCAAAGTTTAATGTGTAGGAATTCTGATGTATGTCAGACTAAAATATGATCACAACTATCTTATACATTGGGAAACAATGGTAGGCAAATGTCTGTGGAATAGTTTAGCTAACCAGTGGGGATGTTCCTATGTTCTCTCCCCACAGCTGAGAGCTTTCTTACTAAACCTACACTAGTGGCTTGTTTTGTCATTTATTAATCCATCTCAAATAAGGTAGCCGACAGTGAGTAAATACATATATGCCTTAAAAGAAATCTGTTGTTCATATTCTGTAAACTACAGATATCTTCACAAATGTTGAAATTTTGACAATAGTTTCCTTTCTGAAATTTTAGTGGGGACTTCACCGAATAACATATCCACTCTCTCAACCCCCTTCGCTTCTGTGACCACCAGTCAACACTTTAGGTCTATACAACAGTGGAATTTGCAAGGGACACATTAAGACAGACGCCTAATGAAGGAGCTGACATGAAAAAGAGTTGATTAGCATTTTCCTGATGAATGCTAATTCCCGGGCTTTATCTGTCCTGGCAAAGAGAGACTGCTAGATGACAGTTATTTTTATTAAAATTGAATAAACACTGTTCTTAGGTTGATGCATAAAAAGTTGACGCTTCTGGGTAAAACAAATTAACAGCAAGTGAGAGAATAGTCTGTAAATATAACAGCAAAAATCTTCCATGCCTCTTACTTTCCTGTGACAATCGAACAACAAATCCATGCCTCCCTGGATTTATGAAAATCCTGAGGGAAGGAAAGAAATACACATTTCCCTTCTTCACCTACTTTTTTTTTTTTTTTTTAAAGATTTTTATTGGGGAATTGGGGGAGGGGAACAGACAAGTTGCTGTCCTTTTTTTTTGTCCTTCAGCCTAGTTGTAGAGAACATTGTTTCACTGGCCCATGTTGGTAATATTATTGCACTCTTCCCGGATGAGGCAGATCAGTCGCCGGCCTCTGGATGGCCACTCACAGCAGCTATTGGCAGCTCACGCTGGTTGCCAGCTGCTCATGCTGGCTGCTGGCCGCTCACAGTAGCTTATGGCAGGCCACTGCAGCAGGGGCTGCAGTTATGCCGTCCCGGTGACTCACAGCAGCCCAGCTCCAGGTAGAGCTGTTGTTCACCATCTTAGCTGTAGAGGGCAGTGTCACTGGTCCTCATGTGAGATCCGAACCGGGACTGCTGACATCCCAAGCCAGCTCTTTCCCAACGTGCCACTCGGCCGGCCCTTCACCTACTCTTATACTAGTACTATCACATTGTTTTATTTTATTTTTATATTATTAATATTATTTCTATTTTTTTATTGATAAAGGTTATATTGGTAACAAATTAAAGGAGTGTTTATGTATTTTTTGGTAACATGGAACTTTTTTTGTTTTTCTAGTGGAGAAAAAAGTGTTCTTGGTTACTGATTACAGTATTTACTTTGAGTCAATGCCTTAACACACACACACACACACACACACACACACACACACACACAGAACACACATGTGCACACAACGCAGAAAACAGAACATTTCCTAGGGCCCAGACTTCTAGGCCCAATGATGCCTGTCACTAGAAGTGTGCCTGAGCTGACCAAATCCCCCTCTCCTTGGAGGCTGATGGCTCACAACGGCAGAAATACTCCTGTTTAGGCCCAAGAATGCCCCTTGCCTTAATTCTCGACAGGTCCCTGGAGGAAGCCCAGACAAAGGTGCTAGATGCAAAGGCCCTACAGGTTGGTGACTGGCCTGTCCTTCATGCTGGCTTTAGTCACTATTGCCTTTCTGTTTCTTCCCCAAATATTCTCTTTCTGTCTAAACTCTGTCACTCAGAAAACATTGAACTCAGCTCCATTTCCTCCATGAAGTTTTCTGTGGCAACTCTAGTACACACTGATTTCTTATTTGATTTTATTTCTCCAGCATCCAAATGCCTACATTTGTTTAAATGCTTTCCAGTTGACAAACTACATATACATTCCATGATTGTATCCTTGTGACTGCTCCATGATTTGGTGAAAACAAGCATTATTATTTGCACTTTCCAGTAGAGAAGCCCAAGGGTAAGAAGAATGAGTGATTTGCTTCAGGCCACAGTGCTGACATCCGATGGAGCTGAGACTCAAATCTGTGTAACATAATTCCACCCTGAGTGTTCTTGCCATGCACACAGTGCCGCCTTCTCAGCATTTCGTGCTGGTTCATTTCAGTTACGTGCATCAAGGTATTGGGCTTCATGCTTGCTGCTGTCATTGTTTTTTCTACGCCAAGGATGTAGTCAGGCCTTTAAGTTCTTTGACTCAGGGTTCTGTAATGGCATCGGTGTTTCAGATTTGGTAGGAAATTGGTCAGGTTCTTAGAGGATAACTTTACTCAGGTTTTCAAAAGCACAGAGGCTCCATGGCAGGGCTGGATTGGAGGAAACTTGGGTCAAAATATCAGGAGAGGCAGAAGTAGGTGAAGTTGGAGAGAGAGAGGCTTTGGGAGTTTTAGTCAAGGCTTAGAAGAAATCATCCAGCTTCCATTGATAGTGAGGACTAGTCTTTTTCCACCGGGGCCTCCAGGGGAAAGGGCCTCAGTAGAAAATGTTAATACTACATACCAAAGAGCGACAAGGAAACTGTCTCCTTGCCCACATTTCACTCAGAAGCACGGTGCCACATGCATTAAGGCCTGTTCAGTATTGGTTCAGCGCACATATCATTGGTGACCAGTGTGGGCTGAAGACCTGAGAACTGTCTCTTGAATATTTTGGATGGCATATAAGACTCTCAATTTTTATGTGGCTATAAGAAAGGGTTCTCCCAACATTACTGGATATTTTCATTTCCTGCCATATAGGCAGATGTGGGCTCAGGGTAGATTTATGTAATTTAGAAAGAGTGAAGTGCTATGATACGTCTCCCATCTGACTTTTGTGGAGTGATAGTCTCATACTCACCTCTGTGCATCCTGTGATTACTGGTTTTACTGATTGATTGTCCCCTGGGTGAAACTGCAGTTTCTCATAGGTAGGGGTTGTTCTTGAATGTTATGTAGTCCTACATCACTTTATGTGGTTTCTGGAGCCTCAGTCGCTAAAACTATGCAATGGGAGCAGTAGGAGCTCATTAAAAATAACATAACAAAACAGTTAAAGTGAGTTTTCAGATATGGACTAAATTCTGACCTTGGATCAAGAACTAGTTGATTACTGACTATTCTGTTGAAGTAAAAATATGTTTTCTATTTCTTGATTTTTCTGAGCCAGATTGAATCCTTGAAGAATACTTTTCCAGTCATAACCAGAATTGCAGGCTTCATGAATGCACACTGCTGCTCTTGTTTCATTTTAAACCCTTTATCCTGCTTTGTGTTCCAGGCCTTGCCTTTTGTTCTTTCTTGCCTAGATGCTACTATTATACTTTGCCTAGCCTCTTGAGATGGATGGCCCAATTTTGTGGTCTATTTTGGTTTTGTTTTATTCCCTGGACTTTGCCTTTGGATCATCCTTGTCTCCATACGCTGTAGAATTTGGGCCATTCTGGCCTTGCTAATGGCTCCCAAGATTCCATTCTGAATCCTGTGTACGTTGTGGAAGGGATATCAAATTAGCATTTGACCTTGTGAATTAAACTGGTAGTCACTTCAAATACATCAAGTAAATAATACACACATACACACAAAAATTATTATATTGTGTTAAGTATGACATGTTTTATACAAACCTGTTTGACATTAAGTGTGCTGTGTATGATAAGGTTTACAAAAGAAAGTCTTGTATTGTAATTTATTTGGTCAGATGGAATTCTAAGCTTAACTTATAAAATGTAACCAAACTAGAAATAATAACAATAATAAAAGCTATATTTTTGGAATAATAGAGAGGTACCTTTTTTCCATAATTCAGTTTGTTTATGTATACCTCTGAATAAAGAATTTCTCTATTATTGGGCATTCTTACCCTTCAAATTGATTTACTTTTGCATGTGGACCTATGAATGTATAGGGGTGTATTTACATACCCATTAATAGAGAGATTCTAAAAGATTCAATTCTTATGTTTTGGATAACTCTTATTAAGTTCTAGAAGGTTCATTATATATTTATCTCATTTAATCATTACAGTAATCTGCCATTTATGTATTATTTCCATTTTATGGGTAAAGGTGAAGCACCTTGACCAATGCAATGTTTAAAGCCAGTAAGTGACTGAGCTTATATTTTAGCTGAAGCCTCTTGACTCTGAAGCCTGCCCTCTTTCCATTGTACCATGGGCAACTCAGTCAGTCCACATAAAACTCAAGTCTAGGTTAGTGTTTCTCAAAATATGATGTCCAAGCTTCACCTGCATCAGAAGCACCTGGAAGTGTTTATTAAAAATGCAAACACCTCTGCCTTACTCTTGACCTATTATACCACAATCTCAAATTCCCTGCAGGCAATTCCGTTCTTTTTCCCTCCCTCTGTCCCTCCATTCCTTTCTCTTTCCCTCCCATTTTCCTCACCTCCCCCTCCTTCACCTCTTTTGTTTCTTTGGCTAAATTTATTTATGAGTATTTCATGCTATATTCAATTAATTTATAAAAGTTTTTTTTTATTAGAACATTTCAAACACACACTACAAAGTAGAGAGAATATTATAATGGACTGCCATATATGCTATTAAGACTGAGTTGACCAATATTTTGCCATTCTATCTTCATCTATATCTTTTTTTATTTTGCTGAAAAATTTTACTTTATTTTATTTTCTATTTTTATCTTTTTAGCTGAGCCATCCTGCCACCTGTTGGCAGCTCAGCGGCAGCTCAGCTCGGGCTGGGGATTGAATTGCTGTTGCTCACAGCTCAGCTCACACTGTTGAGCGAGCTCTTAACCAACTAAGCCACTCGGCCGGCCCTATTTTGCTGAAAAATTTTAAAACACGTTGTTTTCAAACGCAAAAGGATTTTAAAATAAATACCAGGAATTATGTCATTTTATCATGACACACATCAATATGATTTCCTAAAAAAAGATCATCTTCTTACATAACTCATGGCATTATTACATCTAACAAAATAATTCATTTCATAGCCAATATATATTTAAATTTTCCACAGTCTTAAAAAAAAAATTTTGTTTTTGCTTGTTTGTTAAAATGAAGACTCAATCAAGGGCCACACATTACATTTATTTGTTATATATCTTCAGTGCTCCTATAAACCATCTCTCCAAACACCATAGATTAGTTTTGAATTTTATGTAAATAAAAACATATATACATTGTCACATTGTAATGCTTAAAAAATATATTGTTGAGCCGGCCGAGTGGCGCGGTGGTTAAGCACTGGCTTGGGAAGTCAGCGGCCCCTGTTTGGGTCCCACATATGAGGGCCAGTGACACTGCCCTCAAAAAAAAAAAATGTTAAATGTGATCCAGTGAATTATAGTCATTACTCTTTGAATATCTTTGTGGTGCTCAAATTGTCCCATTTTTTGAACAGTGGAAGCTTTCCATGGCTGTATTCTGGATCCTTTTATAAGACTCTATTAATCTTTGATAGATTCTTCGCTTTCTGTAACAATAATATATTCTGAATTCATCTTGAACATTTCATCTTTCAAATCTGGATTAAATTATTCTTCCAAGGAACATTGGTTCCTTTTAGTGGAGATGGTATTTGGATACCACAATTTGACACTAGAGGTTGTCATTCAATTAGGTTGTCAAGCTTCCAAGGCTTTGCAGGTGAAAAAAACCAGAAAGGTTTATTTTTCAAAGGAAAACAAACATCATATATTTATACAGATATTAGCAATTTAATTGTAAAAGTACAATAAATTTATTCAATGTTTTTTATTTTATATTTGAATCTCTTTTTCTTTTACTGAATATCATATTTTCCATCAAAAATTTTTTTTACACTTAAAATTTTTTTTTTTACTGTGGTAAAATACACAAACAAATTTTACCATATTGACCATTTTTAAGTATACAGTTCAGTGATATTAAATAGATGCATGATGTGCCCCCATGACCATCACCTGTCTCCAAAACTTTTTTCATCTTATAAAAGTGTGTGTGTTTGTGTGTGTGTGTGTGTGTGTGTATATGTATATGTATATATATGTGTATGTGTATATGATTTCTTCAACAATGTGGATTTGCACTGCATGGGTCCACTTATTTGTGATTTTTTTTTCAGTAAATACTATTAATGTACTTTATCATCCTTATGATTTTTCTTAATAACATTTTCTTTTCTCTAACTTAATAAAAGTATATAGTATATAATACATATAACATACAAAATATGTGTTAACCCACATTTGTTATTGGTAATGCTTCTGTAGGGTATTAGTTAAATTTTTGGAGAGTCAAAAATTCTATGTGGATTTTCAACAGTGGGGTAGAGGTTGGCACCCCTAACACTGGCATTGTTCTTGATTGTTTAGATATCAATATACATAGATATGTATATAGTCTATCTATCTATGTATCTATCTATCTATGTATCTATCTATCTATCTGCCTACTTCCAGGTGTGGAAAATAAATTGTCATACAAAAACTCAAAAATGTTAGGAATGATGCTTTTGAGATAAACATTAATATATTTTCAACTGAAGAGAAAATTCATTGTCTTTCAAATCATTTTGTCTTCCCTCATACTTTTACTTCCAAGTTTAACAATTCAGAGTTTTCTGGAGAGTAACATTCTCTCAGTCTTCTTAACAAAAGATAAATTTAAAAATTGGTTTGTCAAAATATATATCTTAATTCTCTATGTACTTCATGACAAACTTTTAAAATGAAGATTGAATATTAAAGTAACAAAATTCTAAAAAAATATCTAAATGTGTTAAAAGCTAAAAATTCAGAAAACAAGTTTTTGTTTTTTTTTAACATAAGAATTTATTCAGATGTACTGTTGTTGCTGATTATAAAGTCTCACTAAGTGGTTTATAGCAAAGCTGGTTTCATCTGCCTGCTCTGAAAATCACCATGACCATGGACAGACTCAAATAAATAATCTTATAAATCATTTTGTCCAATTGCTGTATTTTCTGAGGGTAAAATTATTGCCCATATTGATGTCCTCCAACTAAAGTCCATCTGAACACACCTGTATTTGGACAATTTGGATTTACACTCACTATGAAGACAGATTGTGGGAGACCGCACACCTGGCCACAGGAAAACAGGAACCTTCTCAGTGAGAATTCTGGAAAAGGTTTTTAAAATAGGATTTTAGTGTTTGTTACGTGATTTGGGGAAGATTTAAGGAACCTTAAATCTTTGTTCTGAGGCTTTGTTCTGGATTTGATGTGCTCAGGAAACGGGGATCATTCTATGATTGGGTACCTTAATAAATCTTATCTAGAAGAAGAAAAGAGTAGAGTGAAGTTAAAGCCACTAGCAGCATTCACTCATTCAAGACAGGAAGATGTTTGATTGTTTTTCTGGTTTGGACAATGTTTACATTTTTCTTTATGTTAAGACATGATTGTACAGTGGTCTTGTTTCTGTCTTGATATCATCATGGTCAGAGAGTGCTTTGTCTGATGCTGGTGTTCTATGAGAAAATGTTCAGGATTGTTTTCAGGTGTCAGGGACTCTTTGTTCTTTTGTACTCCAAATAATGCAGAATTTTTCTTGTTTTTTGATTTCCACACAATATAACTTTATAAGACAGGGTAACAAGTTCTAGCTGCTATGGGAAATGATCCCCAAATCTCAGTCACCTAACACAATAGTTTCTCATGCACACAAAATTCAATACAGATATTCCTTAGTGGGCCAATCTTTAGGCTTCTTCCATCTTGTGTACCACATGTGGCCAGCCTCCTGCTGTGGCTTCCAAATTTGCCACAGGAGAAGAAGAGAAAGTGGAGGAGGCACACCAGATAATGAAAGATCTCACTGCAGCAGTGATGCACTTTACTTTCCTTGTATTCCATTTGCCAGGTTTAGTCCATGATCCCACATAGATTTGAGGGGGGTATTAGTGTTCTCTACAGAAACATAACCAACTGTGTGTGTGTGTGTGTGTGTGTGTGTGTGTGTGTGCGCGCGCGCGTGTGTAGAAAGAGAGAGAGAGAGAAGACAGAGAGAAAGAAAGAAACTTCTAAGGAATTGGCTCCCATGAGTATAGGGCTGGCAAGGCTAAAATCTGCAGGCCAATAGGCTGGACACCTGGAGAAGAGCCCATATAGCAGTTGAAATTTAAAAGTTGTGTGTCTGCTAGCAGAAGTCCTTCCTGCTCAGGGGAGGTCAGTCTTTATTATACTCAGGACTTCAATTGATTGGATGAGCCCACCCATGTTATGGAGCGGAATCTTCTTTACTCAAAGTCCACTAATGTAAATGTTAATTTCCATCCAGTCATCTAACATCCAGAATAATGTTTGGCCAAGCATCAGGGTACCATAGCCCCACCAAGCTGACATATAAATTAATCATCACAGGAATGTGTGTGAGTTCTGTTTGGACTATTTTCCAAACCACCTGGCACTGGAAATTTGGAGCATGAATCTTTTGTCGCCAGCCAGCTTTCTTGCCAAAACACTCCTTTCACTAAAAATTTATTTATTTTATTTTATTTTATTTTATTTTATTTTATTTTATTTTATTTTATTTTATTTTATTTTATTTTTAATTAGTTTCAGGTGTACAACACAGTGCAATAGTTATACATTTTACCCCTCAAAGTGACAACCCCCCACCCCCAATACACCACCCCACTCCCCCCCATATCATATATATCTATTCACATAAATTTTAACTCAGTGCAAGCATCTTACATTTATTTAGCAGTTACAATTTTATTTTTGGTGTGGTGAATATGATGGAGATTGCTATTTCCAGTTTACAAATTAAAAAACAAACAAACAAAAACTAAGACACATGATTTTATGCAAGGGTACATGGTAAAGAAGTGAAAGACCCAAGTTTAGAAGTCCAATTTTCACTCCTTTTATCCACCACAGACACAAACACAATAAAGCAAAGCAAAATGAAGAAAACAAATCATTTCTGGAATTGATATGTAGAGAGAAAGATTTGGACTTACATCATCTGCTAATAGGGAAAAATGTCTGTAGCCTTGCATATCTTTAAAAAATGAAAATTAAAATAATTGGCATAATTTCGGTTCTTATCATAAGTCTAATTGCAATACCATGCAGTATTTCGGCTTTCTGTAGTTTGTCTGTATGAGGAAAGGTTGATCGAAAAAGTGACAAGGTGGCATGATGTTTGAATTAATTATATTTAGGGCTTTTAATAATTGAGTTCACTAGCATGAGTCTCATAAGAGGAGCACAGTTGTGAGCGAACCCCCAGGCTTTCTAAAGTTAGCACTCGCCAATTGCCCACTTCTGAGTTTAAGAGTCAGCAGCAGAATCACACGGATTGTTCCTGCGTTGCTTCTAAGAGACTGCCAAGGCGTCATGCAGTCAGCTGAAGCTGGCCTCAGGAAAATCACAATCTTTATGGCAGTTTCAACCATACATATTATATAAGTTGAACAGTAGCAACACAGCCTGAGTTCATGGTGCTAACTCTTTGTAATGCCTTTAAAGACAGCATATCCCTGGCATACAGGAAGGTAATGTTACTGAATCAGAAACAGGCCAGCAGGAGGGGATTTGGTTCTAAATGACCCCGTAGGAGATTTGGGGAAATAGCATATTTAATAATGATGACAGAAATTTAAAACAGTCTCTTCTCATTGTATCAATCCTCTCCTTTGTACTTACCTTTTACTAGCAAGTCAAAAGAGTAGACAGTTGACAAAACATTTCTGTGACTTTAGTAGGAAACATTTTGAACTATTAACCCTCTCCATCCTGGCATTTGAATTGATGTTCAGTTTATGGAAGGGAAATGAGACAGAGAAATCAGGGGCAAACCAAGGGCGGATTAGAAGAGTGAAGCAGGTACCAGAAGCTCATAGCTGTGGAGGATTCTATGCTTGGTGGATGGATGACTGTGTGTGTGTGAACTATTAATACTTATTTGATATTTTTAAAAATCCCCTAAATGTTTCTCTCTCTCCCCAACCTACTGTATTAATTCATGTTTGTTCTGTATTTATATCTGCTGTTAAGAATGACACAAAAAGAAAGGGGACTATGGGTAAAGTCAGTACTTGAAATTTAGAAAAAGCACAGCATTATTTGCTTGGTTGTCAAGTTTCACTGATTCAAAACAACTGGTAGTTTCTCTCTCTAGCTTTAATTTGTTTGCTGTCAGGGACCTAAGCTGTAGGAAAGGGCAGCACAGCAAGTTTATTTTAAGCTGATTGAATATCACTAAATCTCCCCAATTCCTACCAGTTCCAGAATTATAGTTTTTTCTCTCTCAAAAAATCTATATAGTATATTTAAAGTTTTTTAAGTTTGACTTTTGAATTGTAAAATTACCATTTTACTCTTAAAACAGTCAGAGTGGGGACAGAACTATAATAATTAAATGGCATTTTAGAAGTATACAAAAAGGAGATTTACTATTATGACAGAAAGTCCACAGATTGAAAACCACTGAGCATGTACAAGAAGTAAAATATGTGTTAAATGTTTTATTCATAGACTCCATTTAACAATTCTGTTTAATACTTACAAGGGAATAATTTCCTTATACACAGAAATCCCATTATACTTCAAAGTATTTGATCAAATAAATGATATGTGATAAAGATGTATTTATGATGCTTAATTTTGTTTTGTGATACAAGATTAAGATGCATGTCCATATTATCTGTTCAACCTTTTATTGCTTATTAAGCAAAATATTTAAAATATTATTGATTTTTATTGTTTTTCTAAAAAATTAAACCATTTTTCTTTAAGTTGGATTATATTAGCTGATGGATCAAATATAAATTAAACACTGATTCTGAAAAAAGAATCCTGCTCCAGTTGGATGTCAGTATGAAGGATTATGCATTTGATTTCATAACATTTTTTGCTTTTTGATTATTTCACTGATGAAGAGGATCTTCCTATTCATATTTCCATCACCTAATAAGAGGACTCATCACTCCTTTACCAACTGCTCATTCCTTAAGAGGTGCTACTTGATGTTATTCAAAGGGAATGTCATGCAGAAAGATTCAATATCACATCAGAAAATCATTGGGGAATCTAGCTTGTAAAACACAAATCTCATATTGTTAATTCAAAGACCATGTTCAACGAGGAGCAAGAGAGCCAGGCTTGAATAGAATGAGGGGTAGAGATTGAAATATATAAAGCATTTAGGCCATGATTAGGAGTTTGAAATTTCTTCTGCATAAGTTGAGAAAAGGGAAGATATTGGCAGGTTTTGAGCAAGGGAGGGAAATGATTTGATTTGATTGATTGATTGATTGTTCACTCTGGCTGCTATGTATAAAATTGACTGAAGGGAAACAAAAGTGGAAGCAAGGAGAAGCAATAGGAGGTTCCTGGAATAACTTGCATTATGAAGGTGGCTATGTGATGAGACATGCTGGATTTGGAATAACTTCTAAATGCAGAACTGTCAGGACCTGCTGATGGATTAGATGTGGGATGCAAAGACATGAAAACAAAGAAGACGACTCCTAGGTTTTGAGCTTGAGCAAATATGTAGTGTGCTACTAATTAATTATAAATGTAGATAAGAATTTAACTGACTTAAAATAGTTAAAACATGCAAAACATTGTTCATTGAATACTGCTACTTTGAAAAGCCAGAGAGGTGTATAATGCATAGTCAACAAATTATCTTGCATTGACATTAAAATTATATCATTGGAACATTTAAGATAAAAAGATTATTTGAGCTCTAAAAGACCATTATACTTTCTTATAACGTGGTTGATGACATAGTTAGTGTAGACTCCTGAGTAGATGGGCTATAGCATTGATTTAGATGACATTATGTTCTGGCTGGCCGAGTGGCGCATTGGTTAAGCACTGGTTTTGGGATGCCAGTGGCCCCGGTTCGGATCCCACATGAGGGCCAGTGACACTGCCCTCTACAACTAACAACAGCTCCACCTGGAGCTGGGCTGTGCGAGCCCTGGTGATGGTGTGGGCTGCAGCCCCTGCTGCAGTGGGCTGCCATAGGCTACAGTGAGTGGCCCGCAGCCAGCGTGAGCGGCTGGCAGCCAAGTGTGAGCTGCCAATAGCTGCGGTGAGCGACATCCAGAGGCCAGCGACCGATCTGCCTCATCCGGGAAGAGCGCAATGACGATACCAACAGTGAAGCAACATCCTCCGCAACTAAACTGAAGATCAAAAAGACAGCAACTTGTCTGTTCCCCTTCCCCGATTCCCCAACGCTGTTCCCCTCCGCCAATTCCCCAATAAAATCTTTAAAAAAAATAAAAAAAAATAGATGACATTACGTTCTCCATTTCTGTCATCCACTAGCTTTTTTGGGACTCTTACATAATCAGGCAGTTATATTTCAAATAGGACATTTTAGCATTTTATTATTTTTTCTCTGGAATATTCAAGCTAAGAGAAAATAGCTTCCTATTGCATCTCAATATTTCAGTCTCATACTGCACTTAGCCAAAAATGGAAACAAATCTAGAGGCATTATAAGTGTCCATTTCTCCTGTATTCTGAGATAGGTTTTATAATCATAGAGCTAAAATAGAAATGCGATAGGTCTCCAGTGTTTAATTGCAGAATTAAGTGGAGGTCTCAGTCCCTGAACTGGTTACTTTTCATTTCTGTCCTCCAATTTTACTTTTCAGTAGAAGGGTGACACATAATATGGCTGGTGCTATGTGTTCTCTTTTGGGTTTTCTCCAGATAATGAAGAGCAGGAAATAGCTCATCTGACCCTACATTGTGATAAAGATGATACACACTGCCTTGTAGTCTAAACATTGATGTGTAGAACTGTAATCACATCTGACTGGTAGGCAGACCAGTTGTCTTTATCTTCAATCTCTCATGTTGTATTACTGTGGAGTGCTGTCCCAATGACTGATAGAGGGTTTGAAGCTGTAAATTCAGGAGAAAGATTCAGTTATACAGAAGAAATGGTACCTTTCTTGTAGAGTAATCTTTATGTGTTAAATAGAGTGGAAAGCCATACACATATGAGTGGTATCAGGGTATAAAGGAAGACAGCCTCAGTGCATTCAAAAATCTTTCTTATTCCCTTAAGGATGCCTGAAATTACAGAGGTGAAACTGTAGTTTTTAACTCAAGCCTAAGTAAAGATGCAGACAACTTGAATGAATACCATGTTAAGATCAAATGGCCATGAAGCAGGTTTTGAGATAATGGAAAAGAATACAAACCCATCAGACACTTGCAGCTGGGGAAATGGAATTGTTATCAGAGCAGGAGGAGAGGGCACTGAAGAAGAAAAAATTGCCCACATCACAATTTTGTCTTGGATTTACCCTATAATTTTTGTACATGTAACACATTGCCCTCTGAGTTTAGTTGTCTGTACGCATCTGTGGTTTTATGTTGTTGCTTTCTTTAAACCTTGTAACATGTAACCAACAGAAAAAAACATTAGAAAATTTACCTATACTTTCTTTTTTAAAATAAATTTTATTGGGGTGACAGTGGTTAGTAAAGTTATGTAGGTTTCAGGTGTACAATTCTGTAACTCATCATCTATGTATCACATTGTGTGTTCACCACCCAGAGTCAGTTCTCCTTCCATCACCATATATTTGACCCCATTTACCCTCTTCTACCACCCTTCCCCCAACAATATTTGTTTTTTTTTGTCTTCTAGTTTTCCTAACCATCCAACTAACCAACCACATACTATCTCACTTTATACGCACCAATGTTCTACATCTCCTATTTATTAATTCACCCACTCTTTTCTCTAGTATTTTACTTTTTCCTACCTAGACAATGATTTATATCTCACTCCTCCTGCATCTAGACAAAATAGTATGTACTAATAGTATGTACATTATTTAAATAGAGAAAAATACTAATACGTTAATCTTTAATAAAGCAGTTACTTTTCCATTCTCTCCTCTCCTCTCCTCTCCTGATTTCTACCTTGAGATTACCATGTTCACATCTTTTTAGTTGATTATTATGATAAATGCTCTCTGTTTATATTACTATTTCTTGTTTTACTTTTTTTTTGCCGAGATAAGATTATATTTTGAAAGTCATTTGAAAGGCATTGAGTAGGGAAGAGACCTAAGACTCAATGGGTATAGAATGGAAATTAATATACTGTCCAACTCCCAACAATGATCTCTGTCTTGCTAAAAAGTTGCTTTATTTAATAGTTCTATTTTTAGCTTCCTGGCAATCTTTTCCCATAAGCCATTGTTTTTTGTTTGTTTGTTTTTTTGTAGAGTAGAGCTTTATTTTGAGGAAATGGTGTTTGTTGGAGATGGGTATTTTTAAAAAAAATACCAAGGTAGATCTAATATGTTTAACAAAGTGGGGAGCTCTGCCATAGGTACAGTGGAAAGGTTCTCTAGTATTTCCTTATCATCTTGCTGCCACCAGAAATCCACATGTGGAAATGTTCCCCAGGAATACTGTCCTGTATGGAGTTGTTCTGTCTTTGCTTCATGGATACTGATCAGTGGTCCTCCTGTTAAATCCCGTGCAGCACACAGCTCCTCCTCTGGACCTCGGTCTTGGAAGGAGGCTCTGTAAATCTCAGCAGTTTTAATGTTGACAGCAATGCCACAAATTATTGGAAAGTGGTTTTCATTATCTTCCTGGTATTTAATTCTGTCACACATGTCACCAAGTGAATGTCATCTTCTTGTCTGTAAATTCACTAAGAAGTTTTTGTGACAACTGCCAGTCATCACTGAAGCTTCCCATGAGGTACACTTCAAGCCTTGAGTGTGGTTGGTAAAGGATTTTATGGAGTTCATGATCAAGGGGACCTCAGCTTTGGTGTTGGTTCCATCACAATGTGTCAAGCAGGTAGCCCCATTACCTGTGTGCCTCCGAAACACAGTGTGACAAATGGTGGCATCATCAGAACACAGAATGGAGATGGAACCATTCTTAGGAGAGATTACTGCAAGTTCTGTTTGCTGAACATACAGAAAGCCCTGGGGTCCCACTTGTTGCACAGACTGACCTCTGAGAAGTCTGGCTCTTCCCTCCAGAAGCAGGGCTGGGGGAGTGAAGGGGGCTAGGATGAGGTCCCCAGCAGACTGCCACAGCCACACTCACTGCCCCTTAACCAGCAGCAGCATCATGGAGGCAGCCACAGTGTCAGGCCCAGGCTCAGGCAGGTGGTGGCCTCCCCCCTGAGGGCCACTCACCCTTGATTTTTCAATTTTATATATTATTTATTAGTCTCCTGCTCCTCTTCTTCTTTTATTCAATATATTTATAACATTTGATTATATTAACATTCAATATTTACATTTTTATAATAAATATTCACAGATGACTCAAGAATGTTCTATGATTGCATTTGTTTTCTTGTGAATTTTTTGCTATTTTTTGAAGTTGATGTCTAATGTTTCATGGAGTTAATGTCTAATGTTATAATTTGTTTCATTTTCCTATGTATCTATTGTCAATCTATACTCTACAGAGACATTTTCTAAATTTCTTTAAACGTAGTAGATATTTCATTAGTTTTATTTTCATCTTGGAGACATCTTTCTTGTGTCTAATGTTATAATTTGTTTCATTTTCCTATGTATCTATTTTTAATTTCTACTCTACAGAGACATTTTCTAAATTTCTTTAAACATAGTAGATATTTCACCAGCTTTATTTTCATCTTGGAGATATCTTTCTTGGATGATTTTGGTTTATTTCAAAATTTTAGTTGGTTTAGATTATGTGAGAGCTTCCTATGAAATGTCTGCATGGAGATGTATAATAAGCATTTAGAAGGAGCTTAGGAGTGAGGTCTGTTCTCTAGGCAAGTATTTGTTAATTATGAATATATTGGGTTGTCGGGAAAGTCATGACATATTTTATCTATGTTTTTCATCACAAAAATGTGTCATGACTTTTCCAACAACCCAATAAGCTTGGTTATAATAAAGGCCATGAGTGTATATGTAGTCACCCAGAGAAAAGGTATATAGGGATGAAGACGAGATTTTTACACCAAGGAGGAAATCTAAATGTATACTGATAGTTAAGAAACTGGAAGTAGAATCTATAAATTAGGCTGAGATGACCCGGGCAAGAATATTAAGGGAAAAAAAAATGCTGGGCAATTTGAAGCCAAGGAAAACAAAGTGGACACCTGTATATAAATACTGTTAGATGATGAGGTTTGTTGCATCTAGCAGCATGCAAATCACTGATCAAACTAGGTAGAATTATGAGGGATAATTAATGGTTGGGTAATTATAAAATAGGAAAGAATTATGATTAAAGTTAAATGCTAATGAATAATTAGAAAAGGAAGAGTTTGGAGATACAGGGAGTGGAGAAAATCAACAGAGTGAATTACAAAGAAAAGGATGGTTATTAATGCTTGTAGCTTTGTAGATTTGTGGTTAGAAGGAGCTCCTTTTTATCATATCTATGATTAAAAAAACTGTAATAAATCAAGTTGAGGTTTAGGGACAATCGGGAAGTTTTGTGAAGAATAAGAGAATGACTTAAGGGGAACTACTAGTATTTTCACGGAGTATAGGAGAATCCAGTTGATGTTGGTGAGCACATGTATAGTTGAATCAGTCTATCTAGTTGTAGATATTTTATAAGATGAAGCTACAGAGAGGAAAGACAATTTTGTTAATCAAAAGAATGTTTTGTTGGGTGTAGTGAAGGGAAATTGAAGAAAGTACCCTGAGAATATTGACAAAAGGGTCCAAAATTGTTAGAATTACTAAGGATCAAGATCAATGAGATCAGCAGTCATTAAGATGAATAGGGATAAAGTAGAAGGGTCAGTATCCTAGGGGTCTTGATGAGGTTGAAGATTTGGTATAGTAGGGAATGATTAAATGAATGAACTTAGAGGATAAGAGGTTGTGCTCAGAAACTGAAATGGATGAATCTGTAATTTCAGAGGAGAAACTCATGCAGGTGATGAAAATATGCATGATGCTTATGGAATGTGGTGCTGAAGTGATGTTGAAATAATTGTCAAAATAACTGATTGGATAAGTTGGTGAATTGATCTTATACATGAACATTAAGAGCATCCAGAATGATTATAGGCTATAAAAGAGAACACAAAGTTCCAGGCATTGTATCATCAAATAGTATATTTTTCAAATATGTAATGGTCTGTGAAGAAGAGAGAGGAGATGATAAACCTGGGATCCAGATTCTGAAACATATATAAATGAATAAACGAACATACTGCTCTTGAGAGCGCTCAATAAGAGCTTTGTGACTCAGGAGTATATTAGTCAGAACAGGCTAGGTTAAGCTGCTGGAACAAACAGAACTAGGTCTCAGGAGTTTACATATCAAAAGCTTAACATAGAAAAGTCACTGTCAGGTTGAGTGACTCTCTAGAAGAGCTGTTTTCCATGGGGTGACTCAATATTCAAACCTTGGTTTGCAAGCATAATTCATTTCGGAAACATGATTATAATCCAAAGCACTTGTATATCAAAGCGAATTTCACCCTAAGAAATAATGGAAAACCAGATGATTCATTCCACAACTCAAAAATATTCATATAAAAATGATTACAATTCTCTAATATAGTGCAAGATAATGAAGAAAATACAAAATATAAAGAAAAATAAACAAATTAACCTGCACTTACCTTTGAAAACCTTCGTGGCTGGTGTGAGGGAGACTAGAGAGAGGAGGATTAATGTGTAGGATGACTTAAACTATCACTAATGGATTTACTGCTCTCTTTTGGCTCAATGGAACCTTTGTTGTTTCGTGCAACTTTAACAAGGAACCTATCCAATGACACTTGCTTTTGCTTCCTTTTAAGGATTTTGCGGAAATGTGACATTGCATTGTCATTAAACAGATTCATCTATTGCACTGCTACAGCCTTATTCAGGTGGTGCTTTTCTACAAAATTTTGCACTGTTTCCCACATTTTACACATCTCCCTAATCTAATTTGAAGTGAGGGATTTCTCTGCTTTTTTTCTCCTCCTTTGCAGATAAAATCTCCTCCATAATCTCCGAGCATGGGAAACAATCACCCATAATCCCACAGCGAGAGAGAGAAAAGAACCATTGGCTCAGTTGTGATCATGTGATATTCAGCATCATGTACTACTTGTAACATATTGCTCATTTGTCAAGTTAAAATTTATTAGAAATGTTTGCTCATCTTGTGGAACACTCACAGAACAAGTTACTTACAATCCAAAGTTTTACTGTATATATATTCAAAAAGGAGAAGAAAATAAGAAATATCAATGAGCATTAGTTATGCCTACTTCAAGTGGTATATAAAAATTTTAGTTAAAACATGTAATAAAAAATAAATTCATTAAAGAGGTGAACAATTTTGGGAAGTTAATCGTGGAATGCAATTTTCAGGGTGCACAGTAGATGGAATTGGAGAGGAGCAGTGAAAGACTGTTACAGGAGATAAGAGCTTATCAGATATAGGATGAATGTATGAGGAATATAAATGCTAGAGGGGCTTACATTAGGGTGCTGGTTTAGGGATGTAGGAATTAAAGGCAAGAAAGGACCAGCTGGTCATCTGTTTTCCAAAGATCTAATGTTCTGGCTTCTTAAATTCGTGTACTGAGATTGGCATCAGGAGCTTCAAGGGATGGACCAATCCATTGCAAATGTTGTAATGTATAGTTCGAGTGGGAGGTTTTCAATGTAGTTTACAGGAGTGACATAACTGGTAGCTCAACTGTGGTTTATTCTCAATTTTTTAAATAATTTTTAATTTTTCAGTTAGAGTTGGCATGCAATATTAGTTTCAGGTGTACAACATAGTGACTAGACATTTATATAACTTACAAAGTGATCTGGGCCGGCTGAGTGGCATGGTGGTTAAGTGCTGGCTTCGGACGCCAGCGGCCCCGGTTCACATCCCACATATGAGGGCTAGTGACACTGCCCTCAAAAAAACAAACGAAGTGATCACTCCAATAAGTCAAGTATCCATGTGACACCATACGTAGTTACTATGATATAGACCAGTGGTCGGCAAACTGTGGCTCCTGAGCCGCATGTGACTCTTCGGATACTGTCAGTCTCAAAACAGTTTGCCAACCCCTGGAAGAGCCAATCCTGTCCCTCGAAGTTTTGTGAGACCTATAAAACAAATGAAATAACCATTATGTGAATAATATCCTTTAAAAATTTTATAGATGAAATTGTGATAATTTATTTTCAATTTTACTTCAGAACCACAGTTTGTTGACCCCTGGGGAAGCATCTTCAAAAGTGCCAACACTTGTTATAGTGTACCTTACATCCCCATGACTGTTTTTGTAAATAGCAATTTGCACATCTTAATCCCTTCACTTTTTTCACCCATCCCTCAACCCTCTTCCAAACTGGCATCCATCAAAATGCTCTATCTCTGTACCTATGTGTTTGTTTCTGTTTAGTTTGTTCATTTATTTTGTTTTTTAGATTGCATTTGTTTTTTTAGATTGCACATATAAGTGAAATCACATGGCATTTGTCTTTCTCTGTCTGACCCATTTCACTTAGCATAATACCATCTAGGTCCATCCATGTTGTTGCAGATGGCAAGATTTTTTTTTTTTTTATGGCTGAGTAATATCTCATTATATAAATGTACTACATCTTCTTTAGTTGTCTTTTGATGGACATTAAGGTTGCTTTCATATCCTGGCTATTGTAAATAATACTGCACTGAACCTAGGGATGCATATTCAAATTAGTGTTTTGGAATTCATTCAATGAATACCTAGAACTGGAATTACTGGGTCACAGGTAATTCTATTTAAAAAATTTTTTTTTTTTATTAGTTTCCTATTGCTGCTGAAACAAATAACTGCAAATTTAGTGGCTTAAAACAACGCTTATTTATAACCTCACAGTTCTTTGGTAGAAAGTCCAGCACTATGGGGCTCAGCTGGTTAGTGTAGCAAAAGACCAAAATCAAGGTGGTGGCCTAGCCTTGTTCATGGAGTCTCTGGGGCCAGAATCTGCTTTCGAGCTCTTTCAGGTGGCTGGAAGAATCCACTTCAGTGTGGATGGATGCCCCCACTTCTTGATGGCTTTCAGCTTCTCTCAGCTCCTTAAGACAGCCTGCATTCCTTGTCAGGTTGTCCCCTTCATCTTCAAACAAGCAACAGCATGTCAAATCACACTGAATATCTGTGACTTTTTCTTTTGTCACATTTCTCTGACCCCTATTTTAAAATTTTTGAGGAATCTCCATACTGTTTTCCATAGTGGCTGCACCAATTTGCAATCCCATCAACAGTGCACGAAGGTTTCCTTTTCTCCACATCTTCACCAATACTCGTTTGCTGATTTATTGATGATGGCCATTCTGGACAGGTGTGAGGTGACATCTCATTGTGGTTTTAATTTGCATTTCTCTGATGATTAGTGACATTGAGCATCTTTTCCTAAGTCTATTGGCCATGTATATGTCTTCTTTGTAGCAATGTCTATTCAGGACCTCTACCCATTTTTTAATTGGATTTTGTGTGTGTGTGTGTGTGTGTGTGTGTGTGTGTGTGTGTGTGTGTGTGTGGTATGAGTTCTTTTTAAGTTTTGGTTATTCACCATTTATCGGATGTATCATGGCAAATCCATTTTCTCATTCAGTAGATTGTCTTTTCATTTTGTTGATGGTTTCCTTTGTTGTGCAAAAACTTGTTAGTTTGATGTAGTTCCATCTGTTTATTTTTTCTTTTGTTTCCCTTGCCCAAGGAGATTTATCCAAATATATATATTACTAAGAGCAATATCAGAGTTTACTGCCTATGTTTTCTTTTATAAATTTTATGGTTTCAGGTTTTATATTTAAGTCTTTATTACATTTTGAGTTTATTCTTATATTGGTGTAAGAAAGTGGTCTAGTTTTTTTGTTTGTTTGGGTTTTTTTTTTTTGCATGTGTCTGTCCAGTTTTCCCAACACCATTTATAGAAGAGACTGTCTTTAACCCATTGTATATTCTTGCTTCCTTTGCCATAGATTCATTGACCATATAAGTATGGGTTTATTTCTGGGCTCGCTATGCTGTTCAATTGATTTATGTGCCTGTTTTTATGCCAATGTCATGCAGTTTTGATTACTATGGCCTTCTAGTATAACTTGATATCAGGTAGTGTGATACCTCCAGCTTTGTTCTTATTTCTCAGGGTTGCCATGGGTATTCAGGGTCTTTTATGGTTCCATATAAATTTTAGGATTATTTGTTCTAATTCTGTGAAAAATGCCATTGGTATTTTGATAGGGTTTGCATTGAATCTATAGATTGCTTTGGGTAGGATGGACATTTAAATGATGCCAATTCTTCCTATCCATGAGCACGGTATATATCTCTCATGATTTTTAACAGACACACGTGAGTATAGGACCAGCCTATTCTGGGCCTCTGCCCCTGCTATCAGCCTCAACCTGACTTCTTCTGTATACTCTTTGTTATATGAGTTCTATTCAGTTAGACTTCAGGTGATTCTCAATGATCATTGTTCTGTAATTTAGTTGTAATTTTGATGTGGTTGTGGGAGGAGGTGAGCATAGCATTTACCTTCTCCTCCATCTTGACCAGAAATTGTATTTTCATAATTTTTCTCATGCCTTTATTTCTATTCTGTATTCTAAAATTCACTTTTCATCTATATTTAAGAACACATGTTCATTTATTTTTACTTCATTATTTTCAAATTCAGTCTTTCACTTTTATAATTTTTGTTCCTGCATTAATTTTCTCTATTCTCTATTTTGATCTTTATTGAATTTTCTTGTTTATCTTGGTCCTACTTTCTAGAAGAACTTGTTTTCTCCCTTTTTCAATGAGCCTGAGGAAGTTCCACTCTTGAATACATGAATAGCAAAGTATATTGGCAAATCTTACTTTGATGAGATAAAAAGACATTAAAATAAAAGGTGTGAATCATGTAGGAAGTCTACATACTAACCAATCAGAATATAGGATATTACTCTTTTTAATTAATCTAGCCTCAGTTATAGCTTTTTGTTTGAAAATACATTTTATGATAAGTTTATACTTAAAAAGAATAATGTAAGAAGCGTTTTATGGGTTGTAAGATCATGATATTATCAACTAAGTTCTTAAGAATCAAATATTGCCCTACAATTCTAAAGATAATTGTGTATGGCCACCTTACACTTAATTTAGTACTTCAGAATTTCTAAAGTGATTTCCAACTGTGACAATGTGCTGTTTTGAGACTGACACTTGTTAAATGTTAAAATATAGAATATGTGAAAATCAAATGGCTTCTAAACTGTACAAAATTTCAATACGTCTTGATAAAAAATAATTTGTTTTAAAATCCATTAAAATAATGGATGCAAATGACTTGTGACACTAATTTTTTTTTATATTCACTTTAGTTTGTTAATCTGTAACCCATATCAGTCACCCTAATAGTTCAACACATTAAAAAACTCTTGCTGATTGGGTAAAACATTCTGGTTAGCAGTGAACAGTGAAGCTCAGAAGGATACAAGGCAGTTTAGTAAAGTACTTATAGAAGTATAGAACTGTTTTCTACCCAAGAGCCTGAAGCTTCTATAGTCTCATGTCTATGACTACTTTTCTGGAATCAAGTCATCTCATATTTGGTTTGCCTCTTTTCTTCCTGCCTTTTCTTTTCCCCAGCATTACTCTTTTTTTTTCCAGTGAACCCTGCCTTCTCATGATGTGCCTGAAGTTACAAAAGAAAAAATGGTGGAAATTGAAGAGAGAGAAATAATTCAGTTGTTTTTTTTTAGATTTGAAACCAACTTAATATGACTGCCTAGATGGAAACAACTAGAATTGATAATTGGCATCACCCTCTGATAGCACATCAAATTGGCAAGAGGCTCTTGGAAAAGGGTAGGATAGCTTACAACACATAAACTTCCACCTAAGTACCTCAATGTGTTCAGGAGTTAGGATACTTGGGTTTCAGTTCTAGCTCTGCCACAAACCGGTTAGCAGACTTGTTGGATCGTCATGTATTGCACAGGGAGCCGTGTGATAACTACAGCTTTTCTATCAGCACTGTTTGTGCTTTTACTCCAGGTGAAACACACAGAGCTGGGCTTTCTGTTAGTCAGAGTGATTTGGAAGCATTTCTGATCATTTTTCTTTCCCTCGCTTTTCCCTTCCCTTCTTCCTTACTTTTTCCCTTGTCATTTTATTCTCTTTCTTCTTTACTTCTAAAAAGATTTATTGAACAAGTACTCTCTTTGCTAGGCATTGTGCTAACCTATGAATATTGAGTTTATTTCTGAAGAAAAAATATCTTTGAACACTTATGACACCAATTTTAGTTGCTTTCTAAAGTAGATGGCAGCCCCATCATGCTCTGTCTCTCTCTCTGTCTCTCTGTCTGTCTCTCTCTCTCTGACACACACACACACACACACACACACACACACACACACACTTATGCACAGAAACAGAATTAACAGAATTAAAGGCAGAGCCCTGCTGTTTCTACAATGCAATCCTGCATGATTTATAGGAGTATATTATAATAAGAGACTGTTGCTCAGTCTGCAAGGTAAAGAAATTTATGTAGGACTGGCTTCATATTTGGTAGTTAAAACAATGACAAAGGATGTCATTAATCATCTTATCTTCATTTGAATAGTCATTAAAGATGCTATCTGAAGTGCCTGCCACATTCCTAGGTGCACAGTGGGCCCAGTGACTATACTTAAACACAATTACTCTGTGGTTTATAACTATACACCACGCTGCTCTGACAGCTGCTGCAGCGCCCCACTCAAACATGCGGGGGTGCTTCATCATCAGTTTTGAGCCATGGGGGTTTTGCTATGATGTGCATTGCATTTGTACTCATAAGCTTGTTTATTACTCATAATCCTGTGCTTCTACTTTAGGTTCATTATGACTTAGAGGAGTTCTAGAAATATCTTATGTTATTTATGTTAGATCAAGATTCCTTAAATAGGGGACATTATTTTAAATTCAGTTTTGGATCCACTGATGCTACCCAATGTACTTCTTAAGGCCTTTACTTCTTTTTTTAAAAAAAAAAAAAAAAAAAAAAAAAAAAAGATCATTATACCACTGGAAAGTGTTTTGCCCCAGATGTAAAATTTAGGGACAGTGTTTTGCATTGTGTTTTAATGAAAAAGTTATGTTCTATGGACACTTTCCTTAATCAGTTCTGGTGTTAATACATAGTTGGCAGAGTTATTGGCAGGTCATACTACTGTATTCAACTCTGCAAAACTCTGCATGATTAATTGCACACCGTGTGCTCACTCTTGTGCACTTGGTCAAGTTCCTAGGTGAGTGGCTTCATGGTTTTGGATACTGTCCCTTGTCTGCTGATTTGGAAAATGGAAGAGATGAAAAGACCGGGGAGTTTTCTTCTGGGCCCGAGCTGTTTGTCAGGCCCTGTTCCTCTCCACTGGTCGTGTTTGAAGATCCCCCAGGACACACAACTTAGGAAGGAATGTAGTGGTGCTTTGATTTCTTGTGGCATGAATGTGAGAACTGGCTTTGGTGCAAAGCAATCCATGGCTTTAAGAACTTGCCAGCAAACTGTGAATAAATTAAAAATGACACTGAAGATAGTAGCATTTCTTGACCGTTTATTATTTCTGTATATATATTAATTTATTTAACACACATACATCACACATACACAAACCTTATGACCAATATAGTGTCTTTTTTTTTTTTTTTTGAGGGCAGTGTCACTGGCCCTCATATGTGGGACCGAACTGGGGCCGCTGGCTTCCCAAGCCAGCGCTTAACCACTGCGCCATTCGGCCGGCCCAATAGTGTCTTGATCTTCATTTTGCAGATGTGGAAACTGAGACACTTGCAGTTTAAACAACTTGACCACAGTCACCATGTAGTAAGTGTTTGCATGGGGATTTGAACACAGGCAGGCAGGGAAGGTGGCAGCAGCTCACACCACTCTTCAGAGGCACACAAGTCTGCCTTCCCTGCTCCTTGTTTTCTGCTTTCTGTTTTCCTGCTGGGCTAAGTCTGTTTTTGCAGTCTTGTGCCTGTGTTGCTGCTTCTCTTGTCCTGTGTTTTTCCTTCTGCCCATCCTTTTTGAGTCATGTCATATTTCCAGGTCTGACCTCAAGACTAAGGCTACTATCTGCCCTTTAACACCTTTGTTTGAGTTAGAAAAGATTCCCTTCCTTAAGTCAAAATTTTGATTCTACAACCTGAAGAGTCCTATGTGAGAGTAGGGCTGGCTGTGGGCACACATCCACTCTCTTGCACACTCGTCCCTGTAACTTCAATGTACATGACACTAGCATTGCACACATTCTTGACTCCCCCTCTATCACCCACTTGCCAGCCCGTTTCGAAGGTTAGGAACTGGGTTCTGAGACTCAGGCAGGTGAGGTCTGGTCACGGCTCAGCTATGTGCCCGTGAGTGTGTGCATATAGGTGCGTGTGTGTGTGCATGTGTGTGAGATCTCAAATGTGCACAGCTTTAAGGGCCCGTGCTTATACAGGAGGGCTTCTTTTCTTCTTCCCAAGACTCATCTGGAAGCCTCAGGGTCTCTACTCCTGCTCCCACACACTCATGTAATTCAGCAAGGGTCTAAGATGTGGAGGAGGTGGTACTTTTGAGTGGTGCACTACCAGAATGTCTGTATACCAAACCCTGCATGCTTCCCTTTGGGGAATTTTCCTGTGTGCAGCCTAGAAGACAACATCTGTGGCCTGCTGTTTTTATAGGCTTACATTTCATATACCCTTAAAATGTGATATTGTCATCATCATCGTTATTGTCATAAATAATTCAGTTTTATGTAGCAACTATCTTACATGGATCACATTTAATTTCCAAAATAACCCTGTAGCATAGGAGTGATTCTCATTTTACAGATGAGAAAATTGAGGCCCAGAAAGGTGCAATGAATCTCCCACAGGTACACAGCTAGTGAATAGTGGAGCAATGGTTGGGGGCTGGGTTAGTTTGACACCAAAGCCTGAGCTTTAAAAAGCTATATAAAGTTGCCTCCCAATAGGTTATTAAAATAATGTATACAAATAACTGTCTAACTTCCATTTAAGTTCTGTTTGTACAAATTCCCAGGAAGATTTTCTTTCTTGTATTTTTTTCTGGTCAGTCTGAGAGATAGGAAGACTAGTTCTTCCCATTTCCCCAAAATAGATCAGTAGAAATATAGGATGCAGGCAATAATACATTATCAAATAAAAAAAAAAATCAGCTAGTATGCTCTGAATATTCACCCCTCGTTTGAAACAAAGTGATTATGCTTTGCTAATAAACAGAAACATCTTATTGAGTGTGAAATTTTTAAACTTATATCTTCCCTATGACAGCATGTCATTATGTCTGGATAACATGTGTTAACTGAAGGTGTCCCTCATAACAATCCCCTTTACAATTTATCTTATCACCCTGCTCAGCAGCCTTCATTGGCTACAGTTTACATTTTACACATATGTGCAACCTAAACTTTTTTATTTTTATTATTATGCTTGCGTGAGTTAAAAATCTCTCCCAGACTCATTTTCATATCAGCTTTGTCTTAAGTGGGTGCTTTTCTGATCACCTTTGAATCTTTACATTCAATTCACTTGTTTCAGTTTTTCTCCACTAACCCAGATTTGCTTCTAATTGAATCATCAACTAATATTGAAGCCACTCATGTCTGAAACTAAAACCCATTTAAAACCCAGAAGTTCACTTATAATCTAAAGTTAGTGAAACAGTAAGAAGGAAAAGGATAAAGCCCGAATTAACCTGATTGATATTTATTGATCATCACATGTATGGTTGTGGGTGCTAAGTATTAGCTGAGGAAGAATAAATGAGCAGGGGCTGAGGTCAGGTATGAAAGTGCTGACTTCTGTGATTAAGCTCTGGAAGAAACCATAAATTATGGAGGTGATCAGACCTCCATAGGAGTGGGAATGTGGCTTGGATTATGTGATTAATGACATTAAGGGATTCTATTCTATGTTGGTAGAACTCAAGAAAATTAGAACTATAACCTAGGCAAAATAATCTCTAATGGTGAAAGTGAAAGTGTTATGAGAGTATGTTGACTGAAAAAGAGAGATGATGTAAATGACTACAGAAAACAGTGGAGCAAACAGAGGCAGAGAAGCTCATGGTTTAGCATTTCCACCACTCTGTCTGATGCAGATGCTTTGTTTGGTGACATGAGTGACCTGATATGAAGGAAATGGACTCTGGAGAAATGGTCCTATCAAAAACATAGCCTGATAAACCAAATGGAGGTATGAGAAACTATGCTTTTATATTCCCAAAATGATGCTTTAATTGTTTATGTATCTTTCTAGATATCTCTATGAGTCATGCAAACAAATATTTTCAGAACTAGTGAGTTGGAGTAAATTGGCATACACTAACTCATAGTTTCCAACTAAAGAATTTTTGCCAATCTAAGGACTTTATGCTATAAGGTAGTTTTAAAACAAGCATTTTTTGATGTATTCTACTCTAGTTGTACCACAGTATATTTTTCCCCCTTTAATAAGCATGGAAAATGTACTACTTTGATATTGCATCTTAGTCTTGATATTGAAATTGTAAAGTCAATAGACTATTAGTTAGACCACCCTTTGTCCTAAGTATCTTAGAAGAAATTGAAGTGTAATTTGTAAGAGCTTTCTAAGGCTGACCGCAGGCTCTCCCCCAAAATGTTTGAGAAGTTGCTACAGAGGAAGAAAACTTTGCCCTGCATTGATTAGCAGATATCAATTCCATTATAAATATACATGCATGTTGACCTTTTAGTTTGTTTTCTAGAAATACAAGTTTAGTAGAGCCTCCATACTGTTGCACATGCTGTGAAGGTATTTTGGGGGCACTGGAACACTAATGGGGATATCAATCTACCCACTTCATTTCGAAGTCTCTGTATGGAGCCTTATTTCTGGCTCCTCTGTGGTACTAAGTCAGAGCTCGTGCCAATCAGCAGGCCTGGGGTCTAAGGATTTCTTCATCTGGAACCCTGCAAACTTGAATGAAGAGCAGGTTAGGTAGGGTCTTAGACAAATTAAATGAACACTGAGTGGCTTACAATGTGTTCCCCCTTTGACTTGAAAAACAAATATGCCTGCATTGTTAGACTGTGAATATTGACACAGGTTTGGATAATACAGCTGCTAAACGAAGAAAACAAAAACAATATCCCAGTTAATTTTTTTCCATAGACAGAAAAGTCTAATTTTCATTTGTGTGATCTTGAAGGACTCTCTAAATATGGTGCTGCCAATCAAAACACAAATTGAGGGATTGAATAACAGCATTTAGGAAGACATATTCATATTCCTTGTACTAAATTTTACACAGTAGTTTCAGCATTGCTGTGTAATTACTGCTTCCATGTACTGACATGTCAGAGTTAGACACAGTGCTATTATCTTTATATTTTGTATATAGTATCTATAATTCTCACAACAACCCTGCAAGGAAGATCTTATTTCCCTTATTTTAACAGAGGAGACAGAATCTAGAGAAATTAAGTATAAATTCCAACTTCAAATTATGATTCCCCACATATTCTTGGTATAATCTTGAGGGAGTTTCTTAACTTCTTTGGGACTCATTTCTTCATCTCTAAAATGTAGACAGAAGTATTATCTACCCATAGATTCATTGTGGAGATGAAATGAGTTAATCATATGAGTAGACAGATGTTTGTATATAAAGCCCTTACAACAGTGTTTGTCACATGATAAGCACTATACAATGTTTGCTGTTATTACAACACTCTAATTGATAATGTCTATTTTCTGAACATCTAAGTATTTTTCTATTTTAAAATTGCTTTGCATTAGGCACCTGAGAGCAGAGAATAAAATGAAACAAACAAACATTCTTGCTCTCATGAAGCTTCCATCCTAATCGGGATGAACAGTTAATAAGTAAAATACATAGTACGTTATGTGGTGAAATTTCAAAAGAGAAAAACAAAACAGTGAAATGGGCCAGAGTGCCAGAGTTGGGGGTTTCTGTTTTTAAATTTGGTGATCAGGGGCAACCTTTCTGAAAAGAGAACATGTGAACAAACATTATACATAAAGATGAGAAGGACTGAGTCATGTGGATATCTGGGGGAAGCGAATTCCAGGCCATTAGGGCAGAAAGGGCTTATACTGTGATGTGAAGCATGCCTGGCAAGTCTGAGGAGGAGCCAGACGCCCAGCAGGAACATAGGGGAGTGAAGCTAGAGGTAATGAGGGTTAGCAGGGAATCACAGCATGGGGCCCCATAAGGCCTGCCAGGCCATTGTAAAAACATCTCTTAATCTTGGTGAGAGGGGAGATAGTAGATATTTTTGAGTGGAAGAGTGATATGATCTGACATAAGTTTTCCTAGGATCCCTGTAGCTATGGTATTGAGAATTCTCAGAAAGAAGCAAGGAATCTTGAGATGCCATTGCAATAATCTAGGCACGACGTATAATGGTGGCTAGAATTATAGCAGTGGAGATATAAAAACTGCTTGGACTCTGGATATATTTTGAAGATAGAATTGGTAGGATTTGTTGTTGGATAGGATAGGATATAAGTATGTATATATGTGAGACAGAAGTGTCAAGTGAGAATCAAAGGTTTTTGGCCTGAGCAACAGAAAGAATGGAGCTGTTCTTCACTAAGCAAGACTGTGGTAAAAGGTTTGGGGAGCAGGGTCAATTTGGGAGTTCAGCTGGGGTATTTTATGCTTGAAATGCCTATTAGACATTCATGTGGAGACGCTGAGTGGCAGTTTGAAGTTGAGAGGTGAGGCCTAGCTGAGATTAAATTTAGGAGTCATCAGGATAGAGGCAGTATTTAAAGCCTTGGATGAAATCACCAAGAAGTAGGCATAGAGAAAAAGTAGATGAGGTTCAGGGAACAAGTGCTGGGTTACTCCATTATTAAGAGGTTGGTAAGCTGAAGAAAAACTAGTCCCAAGACTGAAAAAAGTATCTGGTGAGTTATGAGAAAGTCAGGAGTGTATGGCATTTTAGGAACACTGTCAAAAAGGAGAAATGAAAGGCATGATGAAATTAGTCTTGATGGTCCCAAGGCTAGACCAGACCATTAATGCTGAGGCAGGACAAAGAATGGTAATTTTACCTGTGGTTGCTAAAATTTTGGTGTTTTCACTTGACACTAGGCAATGAGGTGTGAAGGACCAAAGTTTAGGCTTACTTCTAGCACTTGGGGTCCCTCTGGGTCCTGCAGATGAAAAGCTGGAGGAGGGCAGAGGATGATCTTACTTTGAATATGCAGGCCTCCCTGTGTGAGGCTTCCTCTTGGCCCTTGTTGGGGGGCGTTGCTCTGCCCTAGCCCATCGGCCCATAGTTCCTCAGTACTTTGTGTTTTTTTTTTAAGGCAAAATCTATAGATCTGAATAAAACATAAGGGGATTTAAATAATAAAGTAATGCCACAGTAGTAAAATTGAGTAGTCAGTGTCTCAAGGCTAATGAAGTGTGTGGATCCCAGGAGCTTCTGTTTTGGATTAGTTTCTCATTTGTACTTATTTGATTCATAGCATGGGGCCAGTCCCTTTCCATTCCAATTAAATTGATTTCCATCATTTAAAGATTATCTAAACAGGACAGATAATTTTGAAGACTTAGGGAAATTCTTTTTTATTAATGAGGGACTATAGGTTATCCATTGAAAGTAGGAAGATTTGATTTTACAAGGTAAGATCTTACGTTGTATACTCATTTCATAAAATAGCAATGCTTTTTATGGGTCTCCATAGAGGAGTGAAAATAACATCATTTGATTTTTAAAATGGGGTTCATCACTGTGTTTCCAGAGAAGAAGTAATAATAAGGATATCAGTTGTTACATAGGTACCGTGTGCCAGATGTATTGTCTTCTTTATTCTTTATAATTATTCTGAGACATGGGCATTATTAACCCCATTTTACAGATGAGAAAATTTAAGATCAGATAGATTAGTAAATTACTCAAACAGCTAGCAAAGGATAGAGGAAGGACTTAATTCTAAGCCTGTATACTTTGAAATTCTGCTTAATATGGCATTCTTTCAACTCTTTCTACCTTGAACTTCTCACTCTTGACAAATCATCCAGGACAGCTTCATAAGTAAGCAGGGTAGATGATTATTTATGCTCCAGAAATTAACTCTACTTCTTCCCATTTCATCATTATAATTCAATCTTTTGGGTCATGATGTTTTAGTCTTTGAAAATCCATTTATTATGTTTGAAATGCTATTACTTGTTGGAAGGGTCATTCATTCAGCCATTATCAGCTAACATCTTTATTACGAGTGAACCACGCAGCATTAATTACCAGTTTGCTTGAGTAATGAACATATTCATCCAGGAAAAAGATCAGCAGGTTGGAGAGAATCCTTGGGGAAATGTGCCAAGAGGACGGAAATGTAAACTGGTTCGGAGGTTGCGGGCCAGACATTTATCCACTTCACCATTTGATTTAGTCTCCTCTACCAGGTCACAGTAGAGAATTTGATAGCTGGAATGGCTCTTACAGATAATCCTATTTTGTAGATTACACAGCATTGCCCCAGGATCACACAGCAGGATGGAGGCAGAGGTAGAATTTGCAATTCATAGACCAGAGCCCTTTCCATGCTAATGCTGCCATACTAGGTTGTTGTCAAGTCATAGCCTCTGAATCTTAACGCATTCACCCTTCTTCCCTATTTTGGAATCTGAGCCATGTACCTCACTTTCCTCATTTTCTTCAGGGTTCCTTTGACATAAGCATTGAACTGCTCTTTAGTTCCAATACCTCCCCAACTCTTTGTGAGTCCCCAAATTCAAGGCCACTCATATATAAACTTTACTTCTAGGACTGGGCAAAAGAGAATCAATTACTGCCATACTTGTGGGTCTGGAGAAGAGGATGCAAGACTAAATTGCATGTACTTGAAACAATTCCCAGCTTCAGTATTAGGGATCCTGTCAACAGTAAGAGAGTGCACAAGCAGCAATTCCAGAAATGCTCAGAGGCAATTAACTCACAATCAGCCATCTTGAATTCCCTGTCTTTCAATAAGAACTCAAACTCTTCTTTGCTTTCATTTTCTGGCAAGGTTTTGATTTTGCAGTATGAATGGAAAACAATGAATAGCTCATACTGGTGCTAGATATACAGAAAATCAGCTTTTGTCTTAGAAGCTATATATAGAAGCCTATAAAATTTTTTAGCCAAACAGTATTAATCATCCATGACCAAAAGAATCCTCTGAACACTCTAAATTCCCACATATGATTCTATTAGTTTCAAACTTAATGTCTTGTCTGAATTCTACCAAACAAATAATTGAGTTGACTCCTACAACCAACCAGCATCCATCTAATCAAATTTTTAAATTCTTCATCTATTGTGGAAACTAAGCAAGACAGAAATAAGTAGATTTAATGTCCTTTGAGGTTATGTGGAATTTGAAACTGTTGATGGGGATTTACCTATGAGTTAGTCAATAGGTCATTTGCCTGGGGAAGTTGTAGCTAGATAGATATTGACCCCTGCATCTATATCCGGTCCTCAACTGTGAGTCCAGCTCAAAATCAGACTGAACAAATTGACAGAGGTGTCTAATATCCCATTGTCATTATATGTAGGTGGTTGGCCTGTATATAAGGAGGGAAGGGGAAAGGCTAGATGTGGACTACAGGGCTTAAAAAATGCATAAAACTTAACCTAATCTAATTCTTAGACATTTCTGAGTATAGAGCAGGGGTCCATAAACTGCCACTCGTGAGTCACATGCGGCTCTTTGGGTGGTAGGTACATTGGGTCTCAAAAGTTTGCCAACCCCTGGAAGAGCCAATCTTGTCCCTCACAACAATTTAAAAATTATTGGAGAGCCATAAATATATTTTTACATAATCATCACTATGTGAATAATATCCTTTAAAAATTTTATCAATGCAACTATGATAGTTTTATTTTCATTTTCAATTTTACTTCAGAGCCACAGTTCACAGAGCCGCAGTTTGCTGACCCATGGAGGCTCTTAGGTTTGCTGACCCCTGGTATAGAAAAAAGAGAAGATAGGCTTTTTCTTTGTACCTAGGAAAAAAATTCTTTTCTTACTAATAATGGTAGAAAGTGGCATCTGTTTCCTTACACGGTTGGGACAGTTATATAAGTGCAGTTCTAGTTGTGGCCATAAGCCCCAGTGTTTCTTCTGCTCACAAAGGTTTTCTGTTTCCTAGGAGGTATCTGAGCATGATGTGCTGGGCAACTTGTGCTCCCAGTGAACATCTCCCACCCTGCCTCCCTGGTGTTCATGGCCTCATGGAGTCCTCAACCCTGGAGTGTGTTTGGATCTAATCACTTGCCTCTAATGAGTAGGGTATTGCAAAAGTGATGGATGGCACTTCTGTGATTAGATTGCAGACTGACTTTCATCTTACTGGCATTCTCCCTTGCCCTCTCGCTTGCTTGCTCTGATGAAGCAAGCTGCCACATTGCTGATGTGGCAAAAACAAAACAATGAACAACAAGGAAGGCCTCTGGCTAAGAGCTCATGAAAAACTGAGGTCTCAGTCAACAAGCTTCAAGGATTTGAATCCGGCTAACAACCATGTGAGGGAACTAGGAAGATGTTTCTTCTCAGTTGAGCCTTGAGGTGATGGCAGCCTTGTGGGATACCCAGTGCCAGAGAAGCCAGCTAGTCATTCCCCAGATTCTTGAACCACAGAATCTATGCAATAATGAATATTGTTTAGAACCACTAAGATTTTGGGGTAATTTATTATGTAGTAATAGATAACTAACATACACTGTAATTAGGATCTTAGATTTCTTGTGAAAAATGTGGAAAATCCAGTCTCTCTCAAAATCTACTTTTATTTCTTCATTCAATAAATGTTTATTGAGCACTTATTACGAGTATATGCTAGGCAGTTTCAGATGTTGGATGCAGCAGTGTTCACATAGACACAAATCCTTGTAGAGTGGGCATGATCTACTTAATTCCAAAGGACATCTTTTGTGGTTACCAGTGTTTTCCGAGATAAATTCAATTTCTCTTTATTCATTCATCAAACCTGTAATGGATGCCATTTCAAGGAAATCAATGTTAAACTCACTATATCATGTGAGAAATAAAAATTAGCAGAAACAAATTATAGTAAGACAAATATCATTATAAGCAAAAAGTCCTTAATCTGTTTTGACATTCTGATCTTGACTTTAGTAACTAAATAGATGTCATTTTCTGAAAGATGAAATATAAGGAGAAGAGCAGATTTAGGTTCAAAGAGGATGAATTTGTTGTTTTGATGTGTTTGAATCTGGGCAATATCCAGGTGGACATGTCAAGAAAGAACTCAAGAGTAAACTTTGGTGGTACATACCTGGAAGTCATCAGCATGGAAGTGGCAGTTGATACCATAGCATTGAGGAGTTTGTCCAGGGAACTATACAGAATGTGAAGAAGCACATATATTTAAGGAGTAGGCATTGATGCCTGAGAAGTTTGAATAGGTAGGAGAATGAACAGGAAGGAGTGTCTTTATAATATACCAGGGGAGAAGAGGGTTTCATGAATGGGGAAGTGTAGTGTACAATTAGATCAGTGATTTCAGAGAGTGTAAGATAAGGGCTAGGTACCCTTTCACACAGGAGCATGAAGAGATGGATGCCCTTAACTGAGAGTAGCTTCTGTGGGGTGATGAGGGTAGAAATGAGAAGGGAATGGTTTGAAGCATACACATGCATGAAAAAGGAGTTTAAGATGAAGCTTAAAAAGTTGGATATAATAGTTGAACGTCTTTACGTTAGTTGATGATGGAAGTCTTTCTATTTTCTGTTTGGATGAAAATAAGTTATTTTAGTTTCGTAACAAGTAGACTATAACATAAATTTTATGATTTCATATTGTGAATTGCATGTCTTTTTCAAGTTTTATCTTGCTTCAAAATACAATATTTTGATTGATGCTTATGTTGAATCATTACATTGAAATTTAGGAATGTTATTTTGGCATTTGAAGGATGCATGGGCTCTGCTCCACCTCCCTGTGTCATGCAAATGAAGAGTGGTAGGAAGAAAACTTGAATTTGGCCTTTTTATTCATCCTTAGCAAACCTGAAGTCATCATTCTAGACTGACTGAAATAACACATATAGAATGGAAGCCAGACAATTCTTAAGGCTCAAAGAGAATTTTTGTGAAATTGTGAAATGTTTGTTTTCTTTCTGTAGATAGAATGTAATTGATTTAACAATGGAGGGGTAATAGTAAGAAAGGAAGTAAAACTGTTTAAAATGGATTTTAAAAAATAAAATAAATACCACCATATGTCTGCTATCACAATTGGGAGTGACAAAGCACAGAAGTTGGGAGTAATGGAGACAACAGCCATCCATACTCACAGACATATAACCCAGTATTCCACAACTAGCTGACGTCTAATACTTAGATACTAAGTGGTATTTTCATTTTGGGTGTGTTCTTTAGAGATAACTGGGTGGTTACACATCACCAGAAATTAAGGGAGAAGCCATTTCTATACAGAGGTTTCAATATTGCTCTGTTGGTCTCTCTGGACCCACATAGGTGGGGTGATAGCACAGTGTCACAAAATGAGGACAGTGAGTGGAGAACCTAGTGAATTAATATGTCTTAAAAATACAGCTTTTTATTTTACATTTGTGTGAACAGGAATGGATTATCTCCTGAGAACCTTCCTCCTCCAACATCATGCCAGTGAAAACAGACTCAGTGATTAGATAATGGAGGACCGTCATGTTTTTGTGCAAGTAGAGAAAGGACCTTATATCATTATATCTCACTAGGAGACAGGGGAAAGGTGATCATAGTTCTAGAAATGTAAGTAAAAAGAAGAGACTAGAAAATTTTGGAGCTAAAAAGTATATAAATTAAATCATTACTAGACAGAAAGGGACAAAATAATATACATCAAAAACTCGATTTTTAACCTTCCACATTTGCTATAAACCAGGCACTTAATTTTAATTACACATAGTTTTCTTCTTTTTAAGTCTTTCCCTACTCCCTATCTCTCTGCCTCCTCTTCCCTCTTCTTCTTCTTCTTTTTTTTTTTTTTTTTGAAGGTAGGGGTGAGAAAGGCACTGGGACACTAGTTGTCAAAATAAAATAGACAAGAGGGCACATATAAACTTTTTTTTCTTCCATTTCATTTGACCGAAAAGAATAAAAGGTAGTAAAGGAAGGTAATAATTATTGACCCTCAGTATTAACTTAGTTCTCTTGGGTAAGCACATAATTAGGTTGTTCTTTAAAATGCATATTATGTAGTTGGCAGCAGACTCTGGTTCAGATCAGAAGTCCTTATGCAGGCAGCTTTTAAAATGCACATCATGTACTAAAGGAACTCTTCTGGTCTATTGGGTAAATATGTATTAAAGTAATTTTTAAAATACTTATGTACTCAATAGGCTGGAAGTGGTCAATGGTTTAATGAATAGTCATGCATTTTTAAATGTGTATTATTATTTATGCACTGACCCAAGTGAGAAAGTCTTTTAAAAATGGCATATTCTTGATGACTGTGTAATTTTGCAGTAAAATCTTAAAGTGTTTCAGGAGAACAGGAAGCAATTTTAAAATTACATTATCTCATCATCCCTTCACCTCATTTTCCCTGCCTACTGTTCCTCTTATGGGATGGATTCTAATAGGCTCATTTATGGCTTCCCTGCTGGCTTAATTTCATTTTCATAGATTAAAGTTGATTTATATTTGAATTGTAATTTTAGTATAGAATTTATGCTATGTTGACTCATAGTGTCTGGCACATAGTAGGTACACAGTGAATATCTATTTATTTTGAGGTGTTTTTATAGTTTGTGTCATTCTTGCAAGAAAACACTAGCCTTGCACCTACTATATGCTAAATGCAGTGTTGGTTCTCAGTCACTCTAGCACAAACTTAAGTCATCTTCAGGCCATAAATGATCCAGGCTCCACTTCCAGGATCGTCACTTAGCTGCCTCATCTTTGACAAATTAGCTCCCTCTTTCTGCATCAGTTTCCTCACCTATAAAAGGGGAACAACAGCTCCAATCTGGTAGATTTATCATAGGGATCGGTTGAAACATTATATGTACAATATCGAGCACAGTACCAGACACTCAGTGAGCTCTCAGTCAATGCTTTCTCTCTCTTGACCTGAGTTCCCAAGCTGAAACGTGTGAAACAGTCATTTCTAAATAGCAGAGGCTTCCAAACTTAGTGCTCTAATCACGAATATCAAGAACAACATTTGACTAACCCAATAAACAGGCCGTCCTCTGGTGTCAGGAACAGGAACATTCCATAAGTCTCAAAGTCCCATTTCGAGATGGGCCTCCTATAGGCACTGACCTCTCAGCATCAACTCTTGTCTGAGGATCCTAGAATCCTTTGTGTTTGTCTTACCTTCTGCCTCCCATGGTGGCCGCCCTCCGCCCCCTTCCCCGGCTCCCGCAATGTTCGGTTTCTTTCCTTCCCATGCTCAAAATCTTGTGAGAGTAGAGGAAGTCAGACTTTAAGTTCTGAATTTCAGAAAAATTCCACCAACAAATAGCCCTCCCCAAAGTCAGATTTTCTAAGAACAAACAGGGGTAATGATATCTACTGCATAACACGGTAAACAGGGCATTGAGAATAAGCATTGTTAACATGCTCACTGAGCTGCCTCAAATCCTATTTGGAGGGAGGCAAGGTATAAATAAATAAACATGCTCCCTGGATCTTTACAGTCGGAGGAGGTTTAGTGAGTCACTTCAATTTTGGAAAGGCATTAAAATTGCTGGCACATAATTGGATTTGTTTTGCTATTAGGTGCAGAACTCCAGCTTCTTCCATGTTTGCCAATTCACAAAGCAGGAGCAGTCATATCTTGATGGAAATGCTATCCATGATATGAACCTTGGGGCCTGAAGGGCAGGGAAGGAGAAAAAGAAGCTGCAGATTCTTTTGTTCCCTTAGTCTCATGGAGTGCCTGTTTTCTCAGCAGATGCTGGGTAAATGGACAGTCTAGTAGTTCAAGTGCTCATTGTTGTGTTGGCATAGAGCCTCTCTCCCTCATGAAGTTGTTTATAATTTACATTATTCATGGTCTTAGACTAGAGGGCTTTGACTTGTCAGGTGAGCTAATTTGAAATAGAAATCTTATGTTACCTACCTTTAACCTTTGGAAGAATATTTTTGTATATTTCATTTGGTATGCTGTTTTAAAATATGTTGCATATGGCTGCATAATGGGGTTATATTTGACTGTTTTTAATAAGATTATTTTTTAAGCTACCAGAGAGAGAAGCAGTTTTCCCTTCCAAGTAAAAATGGAGAGATCGAGGAGAGTTAGAAATCTTTCTGAATGATTATATGAAGGAAAAGAATCAGAATTATCTGGGAAAAGATGATGTTGCATTGGAGAGATCCTTTTAGAGACAAAGTTGGGCCCCATCAAAACTCTGGGGCACAAAGAGGACAACCAAAGTGGATTCAGGGAAGAAAGAATTCAGAGGCCTGAGGGAAATTTTTATTTTGAGGTCAGCTGCTAGGTGGATTTAAAGGGAAAGAGTGATTATAAGTTTAGAAGGAAGCGTCAAGTTCAAGCTCTGGTTTTCTAGTCGAGGGAGCACAATTTAATTAGTGGAAATATAGTTCAGTTTTGAGATAGCCAGGAGGACACAGCCTTCCCCTGTTGTTAATAGAACAGCTTATCTCTTTCAGGGTAGCTGAGAGGACAGATCTCAGATGGATTAGGCGAAGAATGCATCACTGCAGCTTTAGACACTGATATAACAGAAACTTTTCTCAGTGGAACTTCTGAGCCTCTTGCTTCAGGATAAGGAAGAGGCTTTCACAGAGTGCTCCCTGAAGGGTATGAGTTGAGGTGGTGAGAAGGAGTTTATATGCATGGCATGAATGTGTTTAAAAATGGGGGCATGTAAAAGGAACTTAAGAGAAGGTTCAGAAAAGATTGTTTTACAAGAAAGGCAGGTGCGTGCCAGAGGCAAGGATATTATGTGATAAACAGGGATGACCTAGATCCACTCAAAATCTCAAAAAATCAGATAAGAAAAGTGGTTCTGGAATCAAGACCAAGAGGTCAGAGATGGCCCAGGAGACCATGATTCTGAAGATAAATGTGAACAAAATAGCAAAAAGGTAGAGACGTGTCTGTTAGTGGAATACTGATAGACATACTTCAACACAACTTGCAGTCTTTAGGGTGAAGCAAAACTGAATGCACAGTCGGTTGGGAATAAGTCATACCTTGAACACCCTCTTTGGATATTTCTGGAATCAGTGTATCTTCTACCTTTTTTATTCATTTCGAGCATCTTATTCATTAGGTAATGCTTTCTCTCCTGGCTTTGCTTGGTTATTGAAAGATCAGGTTATAATGTTAGATTTGATTTACTCCCTCTCTTCTAATTTATGTGAATTAACAATTTCTACCACTTGTCAGTTAAGAAAGAAGAAATATAAGAAATATGTTGCTTTTATAGCCGAAGGAAGAAATTGTAGCAACAGAAATATTGTCTTCATATGGGTTCATCGACTTGCCAGGTGTGTCTGAACCGTTTCTCACCTCTCATTGGCAAGTGTGCATTTCTGGCAAGTAGCTTGTTAATTTAGGGATTTTAGGTGATTGAAGTTAATGTGAGCTATTTGTATGATATGGATTCCACAAAGTATAGTACAAATGAAATATTAAAATGTATTTCTTGAAGCATAGCATGTAGATTGAGAGAAAACTAGTTTTAATATCCTAGGTTCTGAGAGGATTTCATATGAAGGAATTCATCTGTTCTGTGGATGTCTTTTAAGAGCAGACACAGACAAACTGCAATGTTTGTTTGGTCAGGGGGCAAGAACAGAACTAGTGAAAGGGACTGAAAGGTTTGCACAGGAAAAGGTTAAGGAGATGAAGTTGTTGGGTATGGAAGACAGTGTTTTGGAAGGGAATCTGCTTGAAATGTTTGAAAGGCCATTTTGGGTAAAGTAAATTGTTTTCAATAGTTTCATTGGAAACGCATGGGACCAATTTCTGAAAACTTGCATGAGACTGATTTTGAAGGCATCTCTTGTACTCTGAACTGTAAAGTTGGAATAGGTTGCTTTGGAAAGTGTGTTCAATTGTCGTTGAGCAGGTGGCAGGGCGGGTTTCAATAATATGCTGGACAACTTGATAGGGTGTTATTGATTAGTTAAAAAACTGGATATGTATTTGGGCTGGAGAATGGCGCATTTTCTTCTCAAACCGTGTATGATTAGCAGTTTTCTGAAACTGTCATTTGGAGTTTTGAAAAGGTTATTCACATTTATGTTCAACTGTAGCCCTATTGTATCATCAGAATTGTTCTATACATTACTTCTATAGAATTATTTCTATAGTTTGAAGAAATTCCACAGGTAAATTTGCAGGGCAATCTGAGATGGGAGTAGAAGGATACAAAGCATTTCAAAAATGTCTCTCACTTTCTTTACTCTTATCACAATGCTGAAATAAACACGCCTTTAACTATTTTATCATTTTTTCCCCTCACTGTAGTGGTAAACACTGTGTAATTATGCATTGACTCCAATTCTCCCCAACAGAAGACTGTAATGGAACAGACATCTAAACAAAGAGGTTTGGATTGAGAAGAAAAAGATCAACTATTCAGATTGTCTAAGAGGAAGGAAAAAGGAATTCAACTTTTAGATGAAGAATATATTTTGAGGATAAACATACTTTCTCTATGAAGTGTTTTCCCAGGAAACATGTATTAGAACAATGTGCTTAATTAAGTAAAATGGAGCTGTGCTGACTTTCTGGGTTCTACAATTTATCAACTAATCTAGTGTTTTCCCAACTGGCTTCCTTGTGCCATTGGGGCACAGAAATGACAATACACTTTATTTTCCTCTAATGTTTGTATTCTCTCTGCTTTCCCTTCCCCCTACTTTAAAGATGACTTACCTAGTGAAAGTGTTTATATGTGAGAAGAAACAAAATTGTTTAAAATAACTCATAAAGAATCAAACCAATTTAAGAAATTTGAAAAATGAATAGGAACAGCTTTTATGCACTAAAGGGAACTGTGAATTTTAGCAAAACTTCTGACATTTAGAACTTTTATAAAATTAGAAAACTTTATAAATTACTGTCAATCAGATGACCACATTTAAAGTTAAAAGAGAATCTAGAAATCATCTTCAGTGATCATAGTCACATTTTGTTTTTCCCGTATCAGACTTGCTTATAAGACCTTTCTGGTGCAATTTCCTTATCTCCTGGCATGTGGCATAAACAAGTCACTACCAACTACTTTGACTAGCACTTTGTTTTTTAAATGAGGACATAAACTGAGATCAGCCTTAGTAGCCTCCAAATAAATCTTAATTCAAATTTATCATTGTAAAGATGTCAGTTTTTCCTAAATTAATCTATAATCATAATGAAATTCTATTTAAAATTCCAATGTAATAATTGTGAGAATTGAACAAAGTAACACTAAAATGTTTGAAGGACTAAATGTCAATGAATAACTAAGACAAAAATAATAGTGAAGAAGGGGGAACTTATCTGACCAGATGACAAAATATTATTTAACTGGACCATCAGACAGTCTGAGTATGTTTGTGTGTATATATGAAACACTAATATATATGTAAATATACACACATGCACAACAGTGGTAGCTTCATAACTAAGTAGAGAAAGGATTATTTAATAAATGCTATTGGGAAATGGACTTTATCCTTGCAACTATAAAAAATTAAGATCAAAATTGATTAAAGACTCATACATGAAAGGAAATGTTATACAACTGTTAGAACAAAATTCAGAAGAATATAATTATGACCTTGTATCTGGGGGAGATTTCTTAAACAAGAAACAAATGGATTAATCACAAATAGAGGAAGCTTAATGGATTTGATTATAATAACATTAAAGACTTCTGTTTAACAATGGGTACCATATGTAACCATTAAAAACAAACAACTGGAAGAATATGTTTTTAAAAATGTAAATAAAGGAGAATTAAAACTTAAAAGTTTAAAAAAAACCCTACAAATCAAGAAGAAACTGCCAGCCAACACAATATAGAAGTTATAGAAGTGAATGACAATTCACTGAAAGAAGTGAATGGACAATTCACAGAAAGAAAATGTGAACGGCTAATAATTGTATGGGAAAGTGCTCATATTTATTAGTAATCAGAAAATTAAAAATTAAAATGAGACATGGTTTTGCATATTCATCATAAAAGTAAAACTTAAAAATCAGAGTCCAATACTAGTGATGATATGAAGGAGTAGAAACTCTCATTCACTGTTGGAAGGAAAAGGATATTGGAGTAACCATTCAAAGGACCAACTTGAGCATTTAGTAGAATCAAGTATGCATTACTTGCATACTTGCAGCAGTACTGCTCCTTGGTTACATCTCAGAGAAAAGCTTAACTAGGTATGTAAATAAGCATGGATAAGTATGTATATATCAGTACTACATGTGATAGAAAAGAGTTTGAAACAACAGAAATGTCCATTAAGATAATATTGCTATAGATGCAAAAAGTAGATTAATACATAACAATTAAAAAGAATGAATTTGATCTACAAACATCAAAATGGATTGATATAATATGCATATGTTTTGTGGAAAGCATGAGCAGTTAGATGTGTAGACCAATACCATTTGGATACATTTAATACTCAAGTTCAAGTGCTTAGCATGGGGAAAATTAGGATGGGATATTGCAGTTATGGAGATAAAGGAAATGAAAATATTTTAAATAATGTGAGTAATAAACATTGATTACTGAGAATAACATGCCACCAATTGATAACTTCTAAATATGGGGCCTGAAGAAAAAAATGTAAAGACACTTATGGGGCTTACTTTCTATAAGAATTTGTAGATTCTAGCCCTTCATTTTTTAAAGGAGTCTTGTTTCTTCTCTCTAACCTTGCCTGTAACCATGCAAGGGTACTCATAGTTCTTGAGAGTTGAGAAAACATTCAGATTAGCTGGAACAAAAACAAGGAACAACATTCAAGAAAGGATATTAAAATTTCAGACTCAGTTTACAATAACAGGACTGGACACAGAAACTTAAAAAAAAAAGATATGAAATCAAACCTAAATGATTGGGTCAATGGTTGCTGATGGAAGTGTTTAGGTGTTAAAAGACATTTATGAAGATCATGGAAACTACCAGTAGGAATAGGGGATTGGCTGGATTATGGAGGGCATAGTTACAAGAGTTGGAGGGAAAGAGAAATCCCTGCACAGATCAAAGGAGGGACTTAGGGAGAGAAGAGTGAAGAAATATTTAAAATTATAACATAAAAATAATCTAGTTTTGTAAACCCAATCTCAAGCTGATTTGAGTGGAGCTTCTTTTCCTTCTAGCTGCTTGTTGATTTAAAAAACTCCAGTAAGGAAGTTATTTCTAAGGACTTTGATATTAAATTTTGTTATCTCTAAATATAGTGTGATCTATTATAAGGGTCACTGCTTCCCCTTGACAAATACTCTCTCCTTGACCAAACTTTAGACAGGACCCTCCAAGCCCTCTTTTTGACTAGGCCCTGGCTTAGGCCCTCTCTTCAGTTTGCTGAGTCCAGTTTTAGTAAGAATCCTGTTGAGTCAGTTTAACTAGCATCCTCCCACTCTGATATTTGATCACCCTGGTCTGATCATTCTTGGCTCCATCAGGAATACTATTAAATCAATTGAACAATGATTGTCTTACCCTTGATTTCTCCACTAACAGCCCTCTTTCTGCTCAGTGGCTCTAAATCCCCAGCTGACTTTGCTGTATTTGAAGTCGAGCCCAGTCTCTCTCCCCTGTTGTATCTCGACACCTATCACAAATACATAGTCTTGAAAAAAAGCCTTCCTTACTGTTTAGACAAGGGTCAGAATATTTTTTTCTTTAATATCCTGAAACAAGAAGCTTAAATGATAAATAGTAGTCATGGGAGGTGAAGGTAGGGTGGCTGGGGATTATACGGGATAAGGTTATACTGTTCACTGTATACAGGAGATCTAACAAACTCCAGGGAAATTCCCCTCTTTAAAGGGTGTCTGTATTAGAGATATATTCCATGACTGTAAGTCACATCAAATATAGGTGCAATTATACCACCTCTGACCACTGGAGGAAGATATATAGGCACAAAGATTGTGATGGAAGGCATTGTTTCTTCATTTCTTCTGCATCAGCACCATATGCTATCATACGTTAGTCTCTGATCACCATGACCTTTCGTCTCCATGTTTACAATGATAATAACCTCTTAAAAGGGAGCAGCTTTTGAGGCAGTTAGGAAGAAGTCCTGCCACTTTAGTAACCTCTGGAGGCACCCTTTGACTTTTCCTGTAGTGCTGTGGCATGGTGACAAGGAGTCTGTAAACAAAAGGATGGCAGTGAGAGATTCTGCCTCTTATCATCCTCTGATTCAGAATGTTTTGCTGCTCTGGGAGTAGTTTTTTTCTTGAGCTCTACTGGTGGAGTGAAGGACTTTGGCTCCTCACAAAGGCTGCCCGCTTTCTGGCCAGATGTAATCACCTAGCCTGTCCATATTGTCCTCTTTCTGGAGGTGAAGAAGAAGGTAAACACTTCTTCCTACTGAGTCTGGTTTATGTGATTGATGCTGGGACTTCCAATTTCCAGGACAAATGATCCATTAGTGGAAATGGGCACACAGGAAACTTCAGTGCCAGTAAGTTAAGTACCCATCGCAGTACTCAGTGAACAGTTTGCTGATCTCAATTGTAGGCAATTAACAGTGATTAGCATGTGCGTGCCTGGTGGGTGGCCCAACGAGATTCTTCTTACTGATGAGACAAACTCACAAACGACCCAGAAAGATATTGCCATGAAAATGTAACAGAAAAGCTCACTCACTGTGTGAGAGAGTCTGACCAAAAGAGGACTCTTGTGAATGTTTTAATTTCTCCTCTTAAACCTCTCATTAACTCTCAAATAACCCAGTAATATGCAGGGAGGGCCGGTTACTCATTTAGAATCAGATGCTTTTTATGTATCCTGAGTTAGATAAATTAGAACGAGAAGAAAATAAATCCCTACTAAATAGTGCAACGCTGTGGAGCACAGCTATTTCTTTTGTATCCTAGCATTTCCTTCCAACCTGGCACAGTGTCTTGTACCTAGGAGATCTCAGTAGATGTTGGTGAAAGTGAATTGAAATCAGGTTTTCGTATCGTACCTACTTATAATCATGTTAGCCTTTTCTTGTCTCTTCTATTATTTTATTTTTAGCTTTATTTAATTTTTTGCTACCTTCTTTCTCTTCCCTTTTAAAAATCATTAGGGCTATATTTGTGATGTGTTTTTGGTATGAGATACATTTGAGAGAATTGTAAAGTAGAAATTAAATGTAAATTTTTATTTCCCTATTGGCTTTTATTATAATTTCATAGTAGTATTCTCATCAAAATGTTTGGGCTCAAAGCCATGGTGAAGAACAGCTAATATTCATTTCAAATAACTTTCTGCTACTGGCCATGCACAATCTCCTTGCAAGAAAATAATCAAGTGGACAATTAATTTACATGTTCTTTAAACACCCACCTATTAAATCACATTATACAATTCTTATTTCCTTGGGGGCTCTCATTGACCTTATGAGTCTTGCGTGTGTTGACTAACCACATGAGCTATACCAGTCATTCAGAGAAATTCACTAATTAGATGAATCTCTTAGAGATACTGCTATAACCATTGTTAGGTACAGAATGCTCTGTGAAGGCGAGGCCTCTCCAGTGCCTAGCACAGTGCTTGACACGTAGTAGTGTTGAAAGAACAAATTACTTGATTACTTAACATGAAAATAAAATAGAGATATTGTTTCATAAAAACCAAAATATATCGATTCTTATTACATCTTCTTAGAAATTCAGTAATCACTACTTTAAAATCAAATTCTTAGAAATTCAGTAATCACTACTTTAAAATCTCATGTACTTAGCCACATAGTAGAAAACAATGTATCATACCACCAAATCATTGTAGATGATGCTTCAAGAAGGAATACTATACTGCTAAAAGGATACTATTGCTCAATGTGTAATTTGAATACATGATGGTATGACCTGCAAGTCAACTATACTTCTCGATATCTAAGGCCAAGCGGAGAAAGTGACCTTCATTAAAGCTAACAAGAATCAATGTCTAATGGCTGGAATTAATTGTTACCTGTCTCTTTAAAATTTGTGTCAGATTATCCTTTAATGAAATAATCTTACCTTTGTTCTAACTATATTTTCACTAAGCAGTCATCTGATTATAAATCTAATTTTATTATTACTTTACTTTGTTTTAACTTTCTTGAAATATGATTGACATACATTGAGTGTATACAACTTGATGTGTTTAGAGATAACTATACATTCATGAAACCACCATCATTATCAGTGCCATGAACTTATCCATCACCTCCAAAGTTTCCTCCCACTTCCTTTGTTTTTCTGTTTCTGTTTGTGGTAAGAGCACAGACATAAGAGCTACCCTCTTAGCAACATTTTAATTACATAACACAGTATTATTAATGTTAAAAAACAAAATTCAACTGAGTAAATTCAAAGATCTAATTGGCTTTATTAAGTGATTCACCAGTCTGGCAGCATCCCATCTATTGTAGCAACTAGCAGGGTGAGCTGAGAAGTTGTACAAAATGGAAGGTTTTTTGTTTTTGAGGGCAGTGTCATGGCCCTCATATGTGGGACCCGAACCGGGGCAGCTGGCATCCCCAAGCCAGCGCTTAACCACCGCGCCACTTGGCCAGCCCCAAAATGGAAGATTTTTATAGGAAGAAGGGTGGACCAAGGGAGCTATTAACAAAAGAAAAGAAAGGATTAGTTTTAAGACTAAAACATCTTATTTTGGGGTGAAGGGAATGGCAAGTGTTTTTATCATGCAGATTGCCTCTTCTTTCCATGTGGGCATGAGAGAAGGAAAGAGTCCATGTGACAGATTACGTCATTAATATTGATCAGCAAATTCCAGACTGGCTGATTAAGATTGTATTTCTGGGAGAGGTTGAAACAGCATTTAGGTCAGGTGTTAAATCTAAGTTTAGTATCATAAGCTTTAACACAAGTTACACCATTTTGGGCCTGTGGTTTTCTGTTTAACATTATTCATAGGCCATATGTTGTCCAATAGAAGGCCAGAACTTATTTATTTTGCATATCTATAACTTTGTATCCTTTGATCAACACCTCCCCTCCTTCTCCTAGCCACTGGCAATCACTATTTCACTCAGCTTCCATCTGTTTGACTATTTTAGGTTCCACAAGTAAATGAGATCATACAGTGTTTGTCTTTCTGTGTCTGACTTATTTCACTTAGCATAATGTCCACTAGGTCCATGCAAGTTGTTGTAAATGGCAGGGTTTCCTTCTCTTTTAGGTTGAATAGTACCAGGGGTGCCAAAAAAATGTACACATTTTAAGAGATGTTATCTATGTATTACTTTTCAAAGCTGAATTGAATTACAGTAGCAACGTGTAGTACAATGTTTGTTCAAAAGAAGTCGTTAATCAAATGAATGCTAGTGTCATTCATTGTATTACAATTTTAATACAGTTTTTCCTTTCTTGAAATATGTATACTTTTTTGGGTGCCCTCTGTATTTTGTTGTATGTATATACCACATTATCACGTGTTCATTAATGTACATTTAGGTTGTTTTTTTTCAAGGTGTTTGCTATAATAATATAAATAATGCTTCAATGAACATGGGAGTGCAGATATTTATTTGAGATCCTGATTTCAATTCAGGATATATACCCAAAAGTGGGATTGCTAGATCAAATGGTAGTTCTATTTTTAATTTTTTAAGGAAACTGCATTTTATTTTCCATAGTGGCTGCATCAATGTACACTCCCACTAACAGTGCACAAGGGTTCTCTTTTCTCCAGATTCTCACCAACACTTGCTAATCTTTGTTTTTTAGATAATAATCATCCTAACAGGTTTGAGTTTATAGCTCATTGTGATTTTAATTTGCATATCTCTGATGATTAGTGACTGAAAACTTTTTCATATACCTATTAGCCACTTGCTTGTCTTTGAAGAATTATCTATTCAGGTCCTTTACTCATTTTTTAAATTGTATTATTTGATTTTTAGGTATTAAGTTGTATTAGTTATTTATGAATTTTGGATATTATATATATGTGATAAGGTGTTAATATCTATACACACATATATCTCAGATATATTTCAATTATTTTTAAAATCTTATTGTAAATGTAAACATTGCCATCTTGTTTTATACATTAGCCAATTTTGCATGTGCTTAGTTTAGCATTAACCAGTTTTCTAGACATCAGATTATCCCTGACTGAAGTGAATAAAATATAAGGGTTTTGGTTTTTTTTTTTTTGGTACATACATAACTGAGGAATAAACACACTAAGCCACAATTTATTATTCTGTCCCAAAATTATTCAGAATGGACTGTCTTGCCTTTTAACAATTATCCATCTTAGCCATATTCAGTAACCCTTGATCATCATTTAATGCAAAATCATTCATGCCTAGACTGTCAAAGTGCAGGTTTTCCATGACTTCCACAAAGCCCTGATTTTGAATAATCTGAGACCAGATTAATGAGAATTAATTTTGTGCCTTTCTTGGTGTTCTTTTGACCTTTTCGTATGAATGAATCACTTTAGCCTTTAGCCCTTCTGACTGCTTTTTATAGAAGTCTGCAAATATCTAGTAATGAGGAACTTGAAACTGAACAAAGAGTGTTTCAGGGCTCTTATTATTGGGGACAATTAGCATCTTTCATCATTATCACCTTAATAACATTTAAATATGAGTAGACCAAAGATTTCTTTTTATGTTCTCTTGAGATGTCTGATTGTTGGGCTGAATAAAAATGGTCAGTAATAATAAAGTGCTTTTTCACTTGCTCCAAACAGATTTTATATCAGTAAACAATAACAAAATAATTAAAAACAAAACAAACTTCATTATTATCAAAGATTTAAAAAATTTTTTTTTCCATTTTCATATATACTGTGCAACAGTGTTAACTATCATCATCATGTTGTATATTATATTCCTAGTACTTATGTATCTTGGTTTTTTTTTTTTCAGCTGAGCCATTCTGCCACCTGTTGGCAGCTCAGTGGCAGCTCAGCTCTGGTTGGGCATCGAACTGCTGTTGCTCAGAGCTCAGCTCGCACTTTGAGCGAGCTCTTAACTAACTGAGTCACTCGGCTGGCCCTAGTACCTATGTATCTTGTAACTGGAAGTTTGTACCTTTTGATCATTTTCATCCAATTCAATTCCCCTTCTCCCCCCTCCCCCCTGCCTCTGGTAATTGCAGAATTTCTTTCTTTTTTCTGGCTGAAATATATATATATATATGCCACACCCTCTTTATGCATTCATCCATTGATGAACACTTATGGATTACTGGGTTTTATGGTATCTTTATAAGAAACCACCAAACTGTTTTCCAAAGCAGCTATACTATTTTTCATTCTACTTCCCACAATGGGAATTGTCTTTTGTTTATTTTTACATTTCTCTTTAATATTGCAAAGTAAAAGTAGTTACGTATTGTTTTCTAGAGTTTCATATAAATGAATCAGAATATATAATTGTGTGTCTGCCTTTCTTCATTAACCAAAATGTTTTTAAGTTCATCCTACTGTTACATTTATTAATAATTTGTTTCTTTTTTATTGCCATGTGGGTATATCACAATTTATTTATCCACTTCCTGATTGATAGACATTGGGTTGTTTTCAGGTTTTAGGTATTGTGGTATAATGGAGAATATATGAGGTCTGACAATTAAGTTCGAGAACTTAGAAAATTCATCCTAGAGAAAGGCTACATACCGCCTTGCTGAGGTACTCCCCTTAGGAAGCTGCACTGATGTCAGTTCCTCGTCCACTCTTCCAAGCAATTTTGGAATTCTTTTTCTAGAATGGCCATCAGAGCTGTCATCATATTATTCTTGATGTCCTGAATGTCATCAAAATGTCTTCCTTTAAATATTTCTTTTATCTTTAGGTAAAGAAAAGTCATTGGGGGCCAGATCAGGTGAGTATGGAGGGTGTTCCAATACAGTTACTTGTTTACTGGCTAAAAACTCCCTCACAGACAGTGCCATGTGAGCTGGTGCACTGATGCAAGATCCATCAGTTAATAAATCAACAAACAACAAGTGCTGGTGGGGCTGTGGGGAAAAGGGGACCCTGCTGCACTGTTGGTGGGATTGCAGATTGGTGCAGCCACTATGGAAGTCAGTATGGAGGTATCTCAAAAAACTGGAAATGGAGCTGCCTTTTGAATCAGCAATTCCACTCCTAGGTATTTATCCTGAAAAACCCAAGACACTTATTCAAAAAATTTATGCACCCCTATGTTCATAGCAGCACTATTTACAATAGCTAAGACTTGGAAACAACCAAAATGCCCATGGGTAGATGACTGGATTAAGAAACTGTGGTATATTTATACAATGGAGTATTACTCCACTATAAAGAAGAATGAAATCGTACCATTTGCAATGATATGGATGGACCTAGAGACTATTATGTTAAGTGAAATAAGTCAGTCAGAGAAAGACAAATACCATATGATCTCACTCATATGTGGAATCTGAAAAACTGTATGAATGAGCAAAGTAAACAGAAACTGTCTCATAGATATAGAGGAAAAATCAGGGTTGCTAATTGGGAGGGGGATGGGGATGAGGGAGAAGGGGAAGGGATTAGACAGCAAAAATAGGCAACTACAATATTGTCACTGGGATATGAAAGACAGTTTGGGGAATATAATTAATAATGTTGTAAATATTTTGTGGGGTGTCAGATGGTCATAGGTCTTGTTAGGGAGACCATTTCATGGATGGAGTAGAGGTTTGATCACTGCACTGTATACCTGAAGCGGAGGTTGTATACCAACTGTAATTGAATATATATAGATAGTCACGGGATGTGGATTATACTGTGGAAGAGAGTCAGAGGAAGAGTAATAGATATACGTGATATGGGGGGGAGGAGTTGGGTGGCGAATTGGGGGTGGGGGGATGTCACTTTGAGGGGTAAAATGTATAACTATTGCACTGTGTTGTACACCTGAAACTAATTAAAAATAAATAAATAAATTTAAAAAAAAATCCATGAGTTATTGGTGAAAAGTTCAGGTCGTCTAACTTTTTCATGTAGCATTTTCAGCACTTCCAAATAGGAAGCTTGGTTAACTGTGCAGTGGTACAAATTTATCACGAATAATCCCTCTGATATAAAAAAAGGTTAGCAACATCATTGCAACATGTTCACGAACTTAATTGTCAGACCTAGTATGTGGTCTTTGTCCCAAATTCCTGGTACAGAGATTGAAAAATTATGGCATTTTTTGTGGATAGGAGTGTCTTCGTTATGTTAATGAGGTGACTTATATTGGGGGACAGTGCCCAAGATAGCATCAGGATGGTGCTGGTCACCAAAAAGGGCTAGCACATGATTACAGAGTTGGAACTTTCAGCCCTCCACCTTCAAGGACAGAAGTAGAGCTGGAGGTTGAGTTTAATCACATTGTCAGTATTTAGTGACTCATGACAACATAAAACCTTTATAAAAAATCTGGAAACTGAGATTTGGTGTAACTTCTGGGTTGGTGAACACACTGATGTGCCAGGAGGGTGATGTTCCCAAACTCCACAGGAAAAAGGTATGGAAGCTCCCTGTCCAGGACACTGCCAGACCTTGCCATATGTATCCCTTATGTTTAAATATTCCTGAATTGTATCCTTTATCATAAAACTATACTCATAAGTGAAGCACTTGCCATGAATTCTGTGAATTCTCATGAATTAGAGCACCTGAGGGGTTCATAGGAACCTCTGAATTTATAGTAAGCCTGTCATAATGAAACCGGAGAGCAACTGAGTCCAGGGCTCATGCTGCCTGTGACAATCAGCGAATGTACCGACACAGGAATTTTGCTATTGAAAATAAGCATTTATTGTCAGAGCACCTGTGGTCTGAGAAGGCAGCAGGTTAAAACCTTGAAAAACTGCCTTAAAATTCTCAGACTGGCTTGGGGTAGTTAAGGGAAAATCTGGGTGGTCCTCTAAAGGCTACATGAAGCTTCCAGGGGTCTGCTGAAGCCTGCCCTCTGACAACAGTTGCATCAGCAGTGCAGGAATAGTGGTGGGAGTAGCCTGGAAAGAATGCTAGACCACTGAGATTGTGATCAATAAGCCTAAGGATATTAATCATAAATTTCAGGGTATTTTTCTAACACAGGGAACTGGGCAGGACAGGAGACATTCTGAGTTCAAGCTGAGCTTCAGCTCCAGGGCGATGATCTATTGTTAAACGAAACGTAGGTCAAGGAGAGGTGAGGCCGGGGATGCTGGGAGACCTCTGCTATGGGAGTCCCAACCGGGCCCTGTTTCAATAAGTGTGGACAGCCCCAAGACTTGCAGCTAAAATGAAGGCAGTCTTGGGGCTAACCCCTTAAACCTGTGGAGTCTGATTCTAACTATGGATATTTAGTGTCGGAATTGTATTTCACTTGTGGCAGAAATGGAGTAAATATTATGACTGAAACTGTTATGAATATTCTTATGCAAGTCTTTGTGTGGACATAAGCTTTTATTTCTAGGCATGGGATTACTAGGTTTTATGGTAACTTTATGAGAAACTCCCAAACTGGTTTCCTAAATGACTGTATTATTTTGAATATTTTCTGGCAATGTTTGAGAATTCTAGTTATCCCACATCCTTGCAAACCTGTGGTATTATTAGTCTTTTGAATTTTAGCTGTGGGTGTGCAGTGGTATTTCATTGTAGTTTTAAATTTACATTTCCCTAATTAAACCTAATAAAATTTTAAATCCACTTTGTGAATGATAGTTCCATGTGCAATTTAATTTTTAATTCATTTTATATGTATAAATATAGACATATGTTTATATCTTAAATTAATGGAGAGTTGCTATAAAAATACCTTTTCTTCATATTTTTCATTGAAGATGTATTTTAAGGGTATTATCTTCTCTAAGTTATTTAAAAGCCTTTGAAAATTTCTTCAGCTCTTTTGATTGTAAGTCCCTTTAATATTTTTAAAGGTTTGCTAATTTCTTACTCTTTGGAATATACCACATCATTCATTTAAAAATTTTTTTTTTCTCCTTTCTTGCTCTGCCACTCTCTTCCCCCAACTTTAGGAGATAATGCTATGTTTTTTGGTCATTTTTCCTTTATTCCACAATGGATTTTTTTAATTTGACTTGTTTGTTTGTTGTTACATTTCTTTTAAGATTTGTAAAGTGAATATAGTTACTTATTGTTCTTGATTTTCTACAATTAAAGCATTTGTAAGTCAGTTTTGCCTAATTAGTTGGTGAATCTGATGCACTACTCTTGGAAACCTAAAGAAAATGCAAGACAACTTAAATTGGCTTAGATATCAAAAACATGTAGAAAGGGTAATAAATCTACTGAGAATGATTTCTAGTTCCTTCAAAATAGTGCTTAGTTTGTCTCTTATTATGTTCATGATTTATTTTTTTCATTTTTATGGACTGAAATTAATATTACATGGTATTTGAGAAATGAGGGTAGATAAATCATTCTACAAGTTTGATATTGTCTCTCTGTCATTCTGAGAGCTCCCCACCATGAGAATCCGAGCAGTAGCCTATAGTAGTAACCTGTGCCCCCAAACTGCTGAAGGAATGTAGGTGGGTATACACTGATGGGCAGGGAAGTGATAAAGGGTGAAATCATTCTAGAGATGGGAAATTTTAGACTACACATGTGGGGGAGAAGAGAGTAAATGATAAAAATAAAGTGAAACTGATTTGGAGAAATAGCGGTAGTAAATATTTACAAGAAGCAGCAAGTATCTAGTAAAAGAGGGATGTCATATAATAATTAACACAGAAAGCATGAGGAAGCACAGAATCTCTCAAGTGTTTTTCTTTGTTACAATGGCAAAGGGAGATTCAAAACCAAACATTCACTGGGAAAAACTCAGGGAAATAGTGAGTTAGGATTTGAGAGGCTGTGAAGAGGAGAGTTTCGATGTCCAAATCAGGGATTTATTTGTGGCTCAGATAGAAAGTAAGAATCTTAATTTCACAGATGCTAGATAAACATTTAATGAAAGATTTATCAGAGCTGGAAGTAAAAGGAAGGGGAAACTAAAAGTAGAATTGGGATAGGTGTGAAAGTGTTATCATTTTGTTTACTCATAAGGAATTCAAGTTAGTAATTCAACTAAATTCAGAATTTTATTAAATAAGTTTTATTTAAATTTAACTTTTACTAAATAAATTAATAGTTCCTAGTTGGCTGTGTGAATTACGCTACAGTTCAAATTTTGGGGAGGAGTAAAATAGTAAATCAGAAAGGTCATAGTCCTTAAGGTAGAACCTATAAAGGAAACACGAACAAAATACTACTAAAATAAGCAGCAGGAAAACTGCCAGGTGAAGCTTCTCTTTGAAATTAAGTTTGTGTGTCTTCATTTCATTCCACTAATGGGCATGCAATAATGTATGGGACAAGAGGTACTAGAAAGAAGACAGGGAAGGATTTTGAGAGTTCCACCTGGATTTTGCTACTAAAATGTGATATAAAATCAGACAAGATTATCAGTTTTTTCATATGTGAAAAAAGTAACACTCAACCTGAAAGTTATTATGTAGACTGAAAATGTGTGTGTGTGTGTGTGTGTGTGTGTGTGTGTGTGGTCTCATGTGGGCTGAGATTTATGTTAAAGTGCTTGGAAAATAATTTAGAACATGGTTTAATGTTTTTTGGATTATGTTCTTCAAACTTATATACTATGCAAATATACACATATATCTACACATATCTATTTTTTAAAATTTGGGTATCACTTTAGAGATGACTTATGAATACATTTTAATTTCTATAAAAAACATATACTTTTTGATTCACAAATACTCTACAAATCTACAAAATTTACAAAAATATTTTTGGAAAAAAATTAAAAAAAAAAAATAAAAATAATCAAATAAAAATCACTGATGTTTTCCCATGTAGAGATAATGATTATTAACATATTAGTGTATATCTCTCTAGTCTGTCCTCTATGTATCTAAATGCACAAATGTTTTGCAAAATAAATTTATATTATGTATTCTATTTAGAATGTAGCCTGCTTTATGCTCTTAAATTATAAAATGAGCACTTTGGATAACTTCCATTGATATTTCAGATAGAAGAATATGTTGTGTATGCTATTGGGCCATGGAGTTGATACTTGTCTTAAGAGATTGTGAAACATCTATCTAGTTAGATGCTAACTAAATAAACTATTGGGGAAATTGGCCAGTTTGGGGCCTTCCTCATAGGTTATTTATTTTAAACTCAGGAAAGATTTTTTCTGAACAAAATGTAAACTGATGGATCTAATCTGCATCTGAGTTTTTGGCTTTGCTGTAATTTGTTTCTAATGTTTCTGAAGTTATTGCTGCCTATAATAGCAATAAGTCCAGGAATATGAATATGAGTACCCATTAGGGAAGTGGATTTGGCCAAATTTCTTGACTGTCACAGCTGGAAAAAAAAACAAAACAAAAAAACTAATTAAAGCAGTCTCGTTGATTTTTGCTTGCCAAGTAAAAGAAGAGCATAGTGAAATTCCTACTTTCATTTAAATTGAGTGTCTATCCTGTGCAAGTTGCTGTTCCCCAGGGGGGACACAGAACACAAGTCCTCCTTCCCCAAAACTCACAGGCTACCAAGGGTGATAAGATACACACAGTTCATTACAATGGGAGGTGATACCTTATATTTGTGTTGTCTCCCAAGAAATAATGTCAAAAGGAAACCATGAATATGAATAATTTTGAAAATAGTTTCAAAAATTTTCTGGTCTTGCACAGAGAGTATTGATAACTTAAAACTTTAAATTTCATTTAAAAAATTGAACAGCTTCTATTATATTATTAAATATCCATTCTGTTTTCTATGAATAAATCCAGATATTTGCGTAGAAATTTCATTATGAAATGTAATTTTTATGTATGATGAGATTTTAGAGAGATAGAAAGTGCCCAGTGAACACTAATTAATGGTTAAGCTATTGTAATGGAATGAAGACAAATTGTTCTGAAATTTTAAAATAATTATAAACGTGACTCATTGCTGTACTGAAAAACTGAGCCTAAGTATTGTTTGGTCTTTTTGTTTCCAGTATCTCTCAAGAAACTGAGAAAAGATCACAAAAAATGATCTATAATGCAGCTATAGCATTTGAACCTTTTAAAGACAAAATAATTGTTGATATGGCAGAAATCCATATGACACCCAGCTTTCCTTAGTAAAAGCATAAAGGAACGGCAGCAATAACATCTTTAAATCACTTTTCCAAGTGCATCTTGATTACAGCTTCGACAAATACATGTTATACTACTGACTGTGTAATAATTGGGGAAAGTATTTCCAGGAGGCAGAACAGGCTCGTCAAAATTCAATTCAGAAAAATACAAAACAAAGAAACCCACCAAAATGCACAAACTCCAAATCAATCAATGAGAAACCTAAGAACAACTTTTGGGAAAGGCTATGTGCCAATTTTATTGTTGAGTATGCTTATAAACAAATATGTTCAATATTCTGCATGTACTCCTTTTGGTCCTTGGTTTAGGATAGTAAATTGGCTTAGTGCCTATAGTTGCCTATCATAATATTAACGGAAGTCCTTAACTAAGACCTTTGTTTGAAGTGCTGGGAATGTGTATGCTTCAATAAAGCCTTGGATTGGAAAGCAGTAAGATGCTACTTATAAATAATGAATATGGCAGTACTGGTGCATACCCGCTGGATGTCAGTTCTCAATGTCTTGTGTTTGTAAGATTTTGCCTGAGGTGGCATTTGCTCTGGAGAGTTAGCAGAGATTAGATTAATGGCATGTGAATCAAACCTTTCTTTAGCATACAGAGAAGCAGCATGTCAGAGACTCTGGTGACGACATCTTTGCATACATACAAAGGAATAGCTTGAAAATAATTTTATTTTGCAAACACTTATTAAATGTCTACATTGTGCTAACCTGGGAGTCCACCTATTAAACTTTATCCATTGTATATTCAATTTTATTTAGAATAAATAATAGAGATGGAAAGAAATTTGAGGGTCATCTAATCTGTTTTATTTTGCAAAAGAAGAAACTGAGGCCCAGATTGATTAACAAATATTTATTGGGCATCTACTATGTGCTGAACACTTTTCTAGGTCCTGGGGATAGAGTGGTGAACATGTAAAGCATGAGTCCTCCTCACATGGAGTGTACATTTAAGAGCAAAGAGAGTGCAAATAAATAACTAAGAAAACAAGATTTCAGATAATGATGAGAGCCAAGAAAATGAGGGAACTGTGGGATCGATAGAGTGATTGTAGTTGAGGACAGGTCACTTTAGAGTTGGTGTTTAAGGAAGTCCATTTGAGGTGACATTTAAACTGTGACTTAAATGAAAAGGAGAAGCCAGGCTTACAAAGATGTGAGGCAGAACATTTAAAACAGAGGAACAACAACTGAAGTTTGTCATGCAGGAAAAAGAAATAAGGCCGGAGTCACTAGAGTATATGAATAACCAGATGAGGCTGAAGAGATGGGAGGGGCCAGGTCACAGAGGGCTTTTGGGTTTTGGTGAGCAGTTTGTTTTTTATTCTAAGTTCTGTGGAAATATATTTATACTTATACTTACATTTATTGTGTATTATAATAGCATATATACAAGTATGTAGACATATACATGGCATGAGAATGGTAAGATCCGGTATCTATTTTTTAAAGATCATACTGGCAGAAAGAGAATCACTTAGACTATCATAGCAAGTGAAAGTTGATGACATTGTAAAGTGGTAAATGTGGATTTGAGAGAAGAGGGTGATTATAAGAATATTTTAAATATCAAGGGTGAAGCAAAGAGAAGAATGAGGTTGCCTCCTAGTTTTTTTTGTTATATTGCCTAGGTTGATGGTGATGCTGGTAAGTTGAGATGGGCACACTGGGAAAGAAGAGGTTGGCTGGGGAAGAAATCAAGAATTCTGTTCTGGATGCATGGCCTATGAGATGTCTGTAAGGTATCTTCATAGAGATGTCCAGTGGGCTATTGGGATGTTGGATTATGCGTATGGAGCTAAGTGAGGAGGTCAGTGCTAGAGATAAAAATTTGAGAATCACCTGCATATTGATGATATTTGAAACCATGGGACAAGATAAGATCTCTTAAGGAGATAGAACAGATAGAGAGGGGGTCCTATCTGGGATCCTCCAAAATTGATTTTGAGCAGAAGGAATAGCTAGGAAGGAAGACTGGGAAGCAACAGCCACTGAGGTAGAAAGAAAACTAGGTGAGAGAATGTCAGGGAAGCCAGGAGGTCCACAGGGGACCCTAAATTCCAGGTTACCCAACTCTTAGACAAGTCCTATTTATAATGCATGCTGCATGCGTATCTTTTTATTCTTATTTATGGCTCATAGTTTACTTCACAATAAAAGGTGGAAAGCTAGATCAATCAGTGGCTAAAGTTTTAACTTAATCTCTTGCCTGGTGTCATTGCCTGATATTCCTGTTTGATTTTGTTTTGATCATACTTTAGTCATATTTTTCTCATGTATTTGAAACTGTAGATTTCTTTAATTTGGAATGCCTTCTGGTCTGTTTTTGATGTGCCTATTAAGGCCTGGTGGTGGTCAGTCTGGTAATGTTTGGAACCAGGATAAGAGATTATTTTTTTCTTGTTCATGCCCTTCCCACTATAATTATCTCCTTAATAGTATTTCACAGGAGGCAGCAGCTTCGGGTTTCAGTCTTTCTCCCTGACATCCAAACCCCAAATCTCAGAGAGAGCTTTATATATCTCTGCCCTTTATTTGTTGCATCCATTGCCAAATCTTGCTGCTTCACTTTATATTTGCAGCTTTTTTCCTCTCCTCCCACCACTGCCCTAGTCTTTACCTGAATGGCTGTCTCTATTGAAACATTTTTCGTGTAAGCAGTCCACCTGTTCCATTTCTGCCTACTGCCACTGTTCAAACGTTCCTTTCTGGGGTTCTGGCATTTCCAGTTCCCACATGGGCTTCCCATTCCCTAAAAAATCAAGTTCACCATTCTTGCCCATATCAGGTGTTCAAACTCTGAATGATTGTTTTCTCATCCCATATAACATGTCTGACTTCTTTCACTTTCTCTAGGTTTTCAGAATTCTCTTTTTCACATTGTTTCAAATTTTTCTTTAATCAGACCCATTCTTTTTTTTTTTAGAGGGCAGTGTCACTGACCCTCATATGTGGGATCCGAATTCGGGCTGCTGGCGTCCAAAGCCAGCTCTTAACCAGCGCGCCACTTGGCAGGCCCATAGACTCATTCTTTTTAAGAGCCATTAAAAATACAAGAAAAACAAGACTGTTTTTGACGTTTGTGGCTGAAGTGTAGTTGAATTACTCATGATACATGTTTAACATGTTACATACTTATCTAATAAATTTAATGTGTAACACATAGTTATTTTTCCTTGTGGCTCCCCCTACAGCTTTGCTATTTCAAGCTCAAAAGGAGCTAATAGAAAATGATCTAATGATGCCCTCTAGACAGGTACAAATAAAAGCCTTGCAAAAGTGTGGGGCTCCGGAATGAGCCAATAGGGTAATGGAAAAATTACAAAGTGCCTATTTTTACTTTGACCTTTGATTTTGTTACAGAGCATCAATATATAGGCAGCAAGATGTTCAAATGAAAACGGGGGAACTGAGTTAGTAAGCACCAGTTGTGATGTGAGCAGAGACCTGTTTGTGTTACAGATCTTGGCAAAGATCAAACCAGAAATCGGAGGCTTTGATAACAAATGACTGAGCTCAGCCACTCATCAGCTCTTTCCACAGCCGTGGGGAGTAGTCTGTCTGCTGTCTAAGGTGTGTCTCTAATAGGGAGTCCACATGAGAGCCACTGGCTGGGACCAAGGTCAGCCTGGATGGTAATGATGATGATCTGAGTTGATAGAAGAGTTGAGGTGCCAGGTTCCAGCAGGAGTTAATATAACAGATACCAAGGCATTAGAGCAGCCAAGCTTACTGAGATCTCAAACAGATGTGACAGCAGCTGGGGAAAGCTCCAGGAGCAAAACAAGCAGCAGTGGCTTCAAAGACAGCTGAAAGATTCCAGCTTTAGGTCACTGATATTTGGGAAACTCACAGAGAGAAGAGGTTTGGACATCTACTTTTTTCAGTCTCTGCCATTATATTTTGAAGGGCTTAAAGTTAGCTAACTCTGACTATTCCTTATGCTTATGCACACACCTAGTACATCTAAAAGGTATGTATTTGCATGGGCTTGGCATAGGTAATAAATGGTTGGTACTCTCCATAAATATTTGTTGAAGGAAGGAAAGATGGAAAGTGGGAGGGAAACTGGTTGGAGGGTAAAACTTACATGTAAACTCCCAGCAAAGTGGTACTCTATGAGCCAGACCGGCCCTGTGAGTAGGTAGGAGGCAAAAAGAAACATTTGAGGAGGTCGATCTGTCTGCTTATTTTCTTCACAACACCTGTCTGTGAAATTTATATTGCATATTAATTCCCAAGTGTCATGAATCTTTTCAGACTTCAAGAATTTCTTATCAAAATGTAAATAACTCTTGTGAGGGAATGCACGTTAACTATATGTATGACTTACACTTTAATTGACAACTAGTTAAACACAGAGCCATTTCAGAAAGGGACACACGCCAGATATCTGGGTAGGTACACTCCAGATTTCAGGAAGGAAATCAATTTCAATCCACTGAAAACAGTGAGGAGCAGTTCCTTTCTTCTATTTTATGATTCTAGGTAGAGCGAGGACTGACAAAAAAAAAAAATCCATTCTCACTTAATGTCACTATATAAAGTGACATATAACCCGATTTCAAATGGTACATCTGATTCATTCCATAGAAATATTTTTGTCCTAGTTCAAAGTGCAACCCATACAAGCAAAAGTACACATATATTCAAAGATATGCATGCAAGTGTGTGTGTGTGTGTGTGTGTGTGTCTGTCTGTCTGTCTGTGCGCACATGCAGTTGTGTATGTGTATTTGGGTTTTTTTTCCCCTGTTTGTTTTTTAATTAAAATTTATTGAGGTGACAATGGATAGTAAAATTACAGATGTTTCAAGTGTACAATTCTGTAATACATCATCTATATATCACATTGTGTATTCACTACTCAGAGTCTGTTCTTCTTCCATTACCATATATTTGACCCCTTTTACCCTCTTCTACTATACCCCCTTCTCCCTTATCCTCTAATAACCACTAAACTGTTGTCTGTGTCTATGAGGTTTTTTTTTTAAAGATTTTATTGAGGAATTGGGGGAGGGAAACAGACAAGTTTCTGTCCTTTTGTTCTTCAGTCTAGTTGTGGAGGATGTTGCTTCACTGGCCCATGTTGGTATCATCATTGTGCTCTTCCCGGGTGAGGCAGATTGGTCACTGGCCTCTGGACTACCACTCAGGGTGGCTCTTGCAGCTCACACCAGCTCTTGGCAGCTCACACCGGCTGCCGGCTGCTCACACTGGCTGCTGGTCACTCACTGTAGCTTATGGCAGCCCACTGCAGTAGGGGCTACAGCTACGCCATCGCCAGAGACTCACAGCAGCCCAGCTCCAGGTGGAGCTGTTGTTCACCATCTTAACTGTAGAGGGCAGTGTCACTGGCCCTCATAGGTGGGATCCGAACCGGGGCCCTGCTGCTCAGAGCCCGCGTCCCAAGCCAGCTCTTAACTCAACCAGCCCTGTGTCTGAGTTTTTGTTTCTTTATTTGTTTGTCTTGTTCCTTTGTTGCTTTCAGTTTTATATCCCACATATCAGTGAAGTCATATGGTTCTCGACTTTTTCTGTCTGACTTATTTCACTTAGTGTGTGTGTATTTGTAATTAGGAAAAAAGTTAAATTCACAACGGTTTCTTTGAGCTTGTTCAGTGCTGACCAATAATTCAAAGAGCTCACCTATAGAGTTTCAGACACTATTATATTATTTAGTCAGGAAATTAACCTGGGGAATCAGCAATTCCCCAATCACCAATGACTTGATGAACTACAAAGAACTATCAGTCTTATTCTTATCTTTGAATAGTTGTAGAACAAAATATTTAGATATACAAAATGGATGAAAGAATCATACTCCATTTATAGATGCTAATGTGTCTCTGAAGCAGCGTCAGAAAATGATTGGATTTCATTGTCACCATTACTTTTAAAGGTAGTTTGAGAGTCTCGTAAGATACAGAAGTTAATGTTTAGTGAGTATAAATTCAAGTTTCTAATAATTAGCCTCCTGTGGAGCAATTCTTTACCTTCAAGAAATACTCAGTAATCTCCCTGTTATTTTGATGAAAGCCAATTGGCCAAGACTTTGAATTGCTTCAAAAAATTCCATCAGGAATAAAATGATGAAACTATGAGAAATGAACAATTTCTATTAATTGTTTTGGTACATGTTCATGATAGTTCTTTGGCAAATATTTAAACCTAGGCCTAATTTGAGTTTTGGTTGCTCTGTGCCCCTGTCAGTTGTCTCTCATTGTTTTACCATTATCAGACTCTTGGCTGGCCTAATTTATTATGTTTTGGAAATGACTACGACTGGATTTTGCCCAACTTTTGCCTGAATTTTCCCAATGTTTGTAATTGTCCAGGTGATTTAGTTTGCATTAAAAAAAAATTCTGAGCATATTTAATCAACACTTTTATAATTCAAGGGAAGTAAGTATCCCAATCAACCAAGTATTCAATATGGACTTTGGTGTGAGTCAGATCTAACTATGAATTCCTACTCCAATACTCACTAGCTGTGGATACTGAACCAGTCATTTAATCTTGGAACACCTCAGTTTCATCATCTATAAGATGGATAATAACCTCAATAACCATAGTGAGCATGAAATGAACTAGTGTATATAATTTTAGCTATTATTTAATGCTTTATAACATACTAGATGATGGACTAGAAATAGCTTTGTCCAATAGGAATATAATGCAAACCACATATTTAATTTTAAATTTTCCAGTAGCCACATTAAGAAAGTAAAATAGAAACAGGTGAAATTCAGTTTAATAATACATTTATATACTTCACTATGTCCAAATGTTTCAACATGTACTTGATATAAAAATTATTAAAGAGCCATTTTATATATTTTTCCGCATTACTAAGTCTTCAAAACCCATTGCATTGTGTACTTACAGCATACCTCAATTTGAATGCTAAGTTTCGCATACAGTGAAAAGTAGCCCTGGCAAAACAATAAAGCCATGTTTAACACAAAAGTATTTTATGCTGCTTTAGTTTACAAATTTAATGAATTATAATTAAATGAAAGTAGTAGGTCAGGATTTTAGTCGCAGTAGCCGCCTTTCTAATGCTTAATGACCACATGTAGCTAATAGGTAGCAGTATTGAACATCACAGGGCTATTAATAGGAAAAACTGGGCATAAGGAAGTAAGTGCCTTCACCTGCTAACTCTCAGGAAGCACCTTAGCTGTCAATGTGTCTGTGCTCTGCTTTTCCTACTCATGGAGCAGAACAGAGTGGGCATCAAGGGCTTGCTTCTTAACCATCTGGGTAAACCAAGAGATGGAAAGAAAAGTTGAATTTGATGGCAATATTTGTTGCTCAGGCCAGACTTCCTGCCTTGAGAGCTCCTTTCTGGAGGGCAGAAGGAGAGATACTAGTGATGTAAGAAGGCACAACAATCCTGTGTAACCCTACAATCTTAACTGTGCAGAGGACTACAATACAGGCAGAGCCATGATAATTGAAGTAAGTCCTGGAATAACCCCAAGTAAGAATGTTAGTGTGACTGACTGACTGCACTGGAGCGGTCCAGCTCAGCTGCAGTAGGTGGTGACTTAAAGATAGGAGTCCTTGCAATGAAGGAAGGCCAGATTTACAGCAGTGTACTGATCCAAGTGGTAACAGCAAGATAAATTTAGTTGTTTAAGACAGCCTTCTACTAGCCACTGGTGACGAAAATGCAAATATGTCAAATGTCTAGTCCTTGCTCTCCTCCGTTCAAGGGTAGTCTAGTTGAGATAGGACGTAGAGGGAAAGATTTTAATTATGTATGAGGTAAAAGTGCACTACAGGATTCCAAAAGGTAAGAAAAGTAGAATGCTGTTAATTACTAAATTAATATCAATAGTAGAGGGTATTGGAGTTCATATAGAAGGAGATCATTATGGACTGGGTTCATGTGAGAAGGCAGGCAAACCTGAGTTGAATCTTGAAAAAAATTTTTTTCTGGAGTCAGAGTGTAGAGTAAAAGCACTAGGTCAGAACAATGTAAGATTTGTTTGCTAGCATGCAGAATTCAGAAGTGAATCGTTGGAGCCAGAAATGTGATTGGTCTGTTCAAGATGCTTTTTTTTTTTTCTGTAGACAATGGACACTCCTTAAATATATGGATTATGAGTGGCATTAGCAAAGAAAAATTGATTTTTTTTAGGACTATTAGTATTAGAATAACATATGGGCACAGGATTTTATAGTGTGCTGTGATATTTGGATTTAGTATTTAGCAAAAATCCTCATTAATAACTTGTGAGAAAGACAAGCAGGTGTATTTATCTCCATTTTTACAGAAAAAAATACTGAGGATGATGTGGTTAAGCTAGTAGCCCAGGGTTCCATGAGTAGGGAGCGGTCACTAGGACTAAAATCCAGGTATCCTCATATTCAGTCTAAGACTCTGTCCATTATATGTCAGTGTGTTTTTAGAGGTAGAGCTTCTTATAAATGATGAGATGTTTCTGGGTGATTTATGCATTATTTGTTCTACTGAGTTTGGCTATTGAAAGGGATTATTTGATTTGAACTATCAATATGCAAAGTTGGCCATTGGTGTTCTTACTTCATTAAGTTTTTCAACCCCTGTCTACCCCCTCAGTAAACCCAAATTCCTAGAGTCCTCAGAGTATAAGCAGAATGATTAGGACCTCCTACTCCTGTGTCAAAAGGCTTACCTCTTGATCTTGCACCAACTTAAAATGCCTGTCTCTTGTTTCTCCCTCTCTACCTTTTTTTTTTTTTTCCTACAAATACTCAACAGTTTGTAGAAGAGAATGTTAACAGCTGGTTTGTATTAACCTCTGCTAATTTTTAATCAGTTATTTTGTTGCTTTCCTTTATAATAATGTGTAGACTTTTTGATGCTAATGATTAGGAATTTATCATTTCAGGAGGTCTTCAGTATGAGTCAGTAGAAATACTTTTGTCCCTCTGTTCCTGCTCAGAATGGTGTCCTTTCTTCCTTACATTTGCCCATATTATACCACTTCCTAAATTCTGTCCAAGTACTTGCTTCTGTTCAAGCTACATTCAAGGATCTTTACACAGTTGTTTCTAATCCTCTAACTACCCTGCAAGTTAGTGATGACCAGTTGGTATTCATCTTAGTTCAAAGTCCAAGTTTTCCCATACGTCACCTTGCTCAGTGATGTTTCCAAATGGCAGCTGCTCTAGGATCGTCTCAGCCTGATTGTTTTAACTCAAAGGGCAAAAACCCAATTGTCAATTCCTCTTCCTAATATCTAGCAAAAAGAATATTTTAGAGTTAGACAGGTATCCAAATCTAGGTTTTGCCCTTTATTAGCAGGAGGCTTGGGAACTATTGTACTTTTTATAATTCAACTCAGGTCCCTAATACAATTCCTGGCGTAAAGAGAATATTTGTTATTTGATAAGTGGTTTTACTATCTCTATACTATAATTACTGCTACTATTGTCACCATTACTGTTACTATTGAGGTCATATTCTCTAGATCCTTAATAGAGGAGAGCTACCCTGATAATCCTCAGTGTTCTCTATTCCTGGGGAGAGAAGCCTCTTGCTGGGCTCAGAAGATCTGTTAGCCTGGTCATCCTCAAACTTAAGGTGCTGAAATGATTATTATTTATTTATTCATTCATTTATTTATTTATGTAGATTCCACATATAAGTGAGATCATATAGTATTTGTCTTAATCTGACTTATTTCACTTAGCATAATACCCTCTAGGTTCATCCATGTTCTCACAAATGACAAGTTTTCTTTTTTTTTTTTATTGCTGAATACTGTTCCTTTGTGTATACACACACACACACACATACACACACACGTGTTAGATCGTCTTTAACCATTCATCTATTGATGGACATCTAGGCTGTCCATATCTTGGTTATTATTAGTAATACGCAATGAATATCAGGGTGCCTGTATCTTTTTGAATAGTATTTTTGTTTTCTTCAAATAAAAACCCAGAAGTGGATTGCTGAATTGTATGACAGCTCTATTTTTAGTTTTTTGAGGAGCCTCCATACTGCTTTCCACAGTAGCTGCACTAATTTGCAATCCCACTAACAGTGCATGATAGTTCCTTTTTTTCCACATCCTTGCTAGCACTTGTTGGTTGTTGATTTATTAATGATGACCATTCTGACAGGAGTGAGGTGAAATCTCATTGTGATTTAAATTTTTATTTCTCTGATGATTAGTGACATTGAGCATCTTTTCACATGTCTACTGGCCATATGTAGGTCCTCTTTGCAGAAATGTGGTTTCAGATCCTCTGTCCGTTGTTTAATTGGATTGTGGGTTGTTTTTTTGGTGTTCAGTTGTATCAGTTCTTTATATATTTTAGATATTAACCCCTTATTTGAATATATCATTTGCAAATATCTCCTCCCATGAACAGGGTGCTTCACTGACCTTTAAATGCTTGTCCTCAGAGAAAGGTGGCATCTGTCACATTCCATTCAAGTTCTTTCATGCAATCGTAGAGAATCATGTGCATATTATAGTCCTCAGTTCTGAAAAGCTAATCAGGACCTCTCTGGCCTCTTTTGATCAGCATATACTCAGGCTGAAGAAATCCTCTGCTCACACCCATTCCTACAGAACATATTGTAACTATCGGGAAAACTATGGAGTTGTTGGAAAAGTCATGACACGTTTTTGCAACTAAAAATGTAGAAAAAATGTCATGACTTTTCTGAAACCCAATAATTTGACTGTGTTTTCAAAGGCAATCCTGAAACTTTCATTTATAACTATAGTTTCTCAGTTTTACAATGGGAATAAGATTATCTCTGGTCTTGTAGTGGACCATGTGCTGCACCCTGGAGGACTTTTTCTCCAGCTGCTGAGAGTGCTGCTGGGTTGGGAGTTATTATTCCCACGCTGAGGATTATTCCCAGCAGTGGCACTTTAAGCAGCTGCCTTGCTCAAATTATGTCCACCTTCCGGGGGCAATTTATGCCCAATATCTGGCCTTAATTGGGGTGCAAAGGTCTCAATCCGTCTCCTCAATTGGAGGCAATTCCGAAGAGCCACCCTAGCTTTAGAGCTCCAGTTATCTTAGCTGAGGTTCTGCTGAGAACGTACTGCAGCCCAACCTTTCCCTCCGCCCAGTCCTACTTTCTTCCCTTCCCCTCCAGCTGTTAACATCTAGAGCATTACCTTGTGAGTTTCCTGCAGGCTAATCCCTGTCTCGGAATTTACTATCCAGGAAACTTGAGTGCAGCAAGTGTTTATACTTAAGAGTCCTAATTAAATATGTGGATTATCTCGGATTTTGTGCATTCTGAGTGTACACATAATGTAAAGAGTTAAGGAGACATTTACCAGTTCAAATAATTTTATGGTAATTGTAGGAAGAGGACAGGCCAGTAATATATATATATATATATATATATATATATATATATATATATATACACACACACTAGAGCTATAGATGACAGGTTCTAAGTAAAGGAGATTAGAACATAATATTCTTCATAGAACATCCACATCCATTTATGAAATATTCTATGTTGAATTTATTTTGTTTTGTGTTTATTAATAACATTCATAATCATGAAAAAAAAGTAGTAACTTTCCAAATATAAATTCACCTCTCCATGTGTAAATCTGAATCTTTTATTAAACCTTTCAGGGAAATCTTTCCAGCATATTTTGTTCCCTAACATTTCACATTTAATGTGTTTTCCAGAAAATATAGTGACAAAAGTACCAGAGAGCTTGTGAGCGCTCTCTCTCTCTCTCTCTCTCTCTCTCTCTCTCTCTCTCTCTCTCTCTCTCTCTCTCTCGCCATGTTAGGACACAGTAAGACATTCTTTTTCACTTTTTTGAGATCTTTAATGGCCAACTGATTTTCTGTGAAGGAATTAACTCATTTTAAAAATCAAAAATTTCTTAATCTAAACTAGAAATTAAACCTGGTTTATAATAGGGTTTTAGTTTTAGTTCCCTAATTTAAAAAAGAATGTTAAATATAATCTCTTTCTTAAGAAGGTAATAAACAACTTGGTGGGCTTTGTTAACAACATTTCATTGGTGTGTATTGTTGGTTTTGTGAAAAGGCAATACTCCGCTTGTTTGAATAACATCTGGATTATAGTTCCTGGAAATGTGAGCTTTATTATTAAATGGCATTATTTGAAATAATTATCCATACAAACAATGTTGCAAATGGGAATTATGTTCCAAGAGAAACTCACTTTTAAAAAATTTTTGTTTTATTTTTTAGCTGAACCATCCTGCTGCCTGTTGGCAGCCCAGCGGCTGCTCAGCTCGGGCTGGGCATCGAACTGCTGTTGCTCAGAGCTCAGCTCGCACTTTTGAGCGAGCTCTTAACCAACTGAACCACTCGGCTGGCCTGAGAAACTCACTTTTACTATATAATAAAATAAAATTTTACTTTGTCATTCACTGTGGTAATTACCTCACACTCTTTTTTTCTTCAAACCTAAGATTACATCACCTCTTCTTTTACTCAGAAGAGAACTACCCCGTATCTCCTCTAACAAATTTCTAAAACATACCTGGATCTGAACTCACACCTTGACTTTCCTTTTATTGTATTCTATGAATATGGCTAACCTCTACTCTTAGGCACAGGATTTTATCACTCTTGCCTACGCAAGGCCTTTGCTGTGGTAGTTATGCTCCTTTTCTCCTTTCTTAATTACTTTCTCCTCTCCGGAATAATCAGCACACAAACTTGCTATTATCCCCCATTAAGGAAATTCTCCCTTGACCCATTGTCCTTCAGCTGCAGCCACACTTTTCTGATCTCTTTTAAAGCAGAAATTATTTCTCTTTTAAATAATTGTCTCTACTTTCTGTACTTCCTAATTTTCATTTCTCGTTCTACCCCGTTACAATTAGTCTTTTGTCTCCATTGAAACGCCACTAAAAATGGACTTAACCATTGACTTCCATCTTGTCAAGTCCAGTGATCCATTTTCTGTCCTCTTCCTACTTAAACTCTCAGCAGAATATGGCATGACCAAATGCTTTCTTCTATTAAATGTGTGGAACTCCACTCTCCTGGGGTTTCTTTCTATAGCTCTGCCAGCATTTCCTCAATCTCTTTGTTGATTTTTCCTCCTCTATGTGTAGTGCCAGAGTTCAGTTATTGGTCTCTTCTTTTCCTACACTGTGTCCTAGGTGATCTCATTCAGTTCCATAACTTTAAATACCACCTTTCTATTGATGACTTCCAAATTAGATGTTCATCCTTAACCTTCCCTTTGGCTTTCCTAATAGCCTTTACTTGGATGTCTAATTAGCACCTCAAATTTTATATGTTAAATTGAATTCTTAATTCCCACCTCATCACTTCACCTCTCCCTGTCTAATCCGCTTTAGTAAATGGTACCCCCATTCATGTAGTTTCTGAGGCCAAAACTTAAGAGAAAGTCTTTATTTCTTCCTCTTTCTCTCTTTTTTTTTCTATTTGCTTTAGACATTTAATCTATCAGCAAGTCTTGCTGGCTCTACCTTCAAAATATGTACTAAGTCCCACCACCTCTTACTATTTTCACCACCATTAAACTAAGACCATTAATTTTTCATGTAGCCTTTTCCAAGAGCCTCCAACCTAGGATGCTTTCACTTTTGTCCCTTCAGCCAGTTCTCCACATAGTAGACAGATTTTCTTTTAAATGTAAATTAGATCAAATAATTCTCTTAAATTCCTTCTATGTCTTTACATTATATTCAGAATGATATATAAATCCCTCATTGTTCATGTAATATCTTACATGATCCACCCTGTCTGTCTCTCCCACCTCATTTCTACCATTCTCTCGCTTGCTCACTCTGTTTTAGATATTCACCTTCATGTTCCTCAAACACTCCAAGCTGGTTCTTACTTGATAACATTTGCACTTACTATGCCCTCTACCTGGAATATTTCCTCCACCTGATCGTCTCTCATTGACATCATTTAGATCTCTTCTGTGGACTGAATTGTGTCCCCTCCTCCAAATTTATATGTTGAAGCTCTAACCTGTAATGTGATGGTATTTGGAGATGGGGTCTTTGGGGGATAATGAATTTTAGATGAAGCCATGAAGATGGGCTCTTATGATGGTATTAGTCCCCTTACAACAAGAGATACCAGGAAGCTTGTCCTCGCTGTCTCCCCTCACCATATTAAAACTGAGAAGGTGGTCATCACAAGCCAGAAAGAGAGCTCTTGCCTGAAACTTACATGCTGGCACCCTAATTGAATGTTCCACTTCCAAACTGTGAGAAAAACATTTCTGTTGTTTAAATCTCCTATTGTATGGTATTTTGTTAGAATACTATTTAGATTATGTTTTTAAAATGCACAGAATGATAATCCACATCAATGTCCCATTTAAAAAACTTATGTAATTCAGTTCTAATATTACTGTTGGGTCCGTTTTCAGCCCTCAGTAGTCTACTAAAACTGAAGTCTCTTATACCCAAGGGATTCACTTGTGGACATGAAGACCCTGCTCTGGAGAGTTGACTATGCTCCACGGCTGCACTATTATTAGTTCATGGGTATTTTTAGCACCACATAAGACCCTATCATATGAGCTGTAGATTTCACTTAGAAGGACCAAGACAATGCAGTGATATTAGAGCATAAATTTGATGTGTAAATAACAACACAAAATTGGTTCAATTATTAATATTTCTCTGTGAACTATAATGAGAGTATTTAGCGGCCCTATAACTATATCAAAGCATTTCATATTTCTAACTAAAAGGCATATTTAAGCTATCTTTTTTATAGTTCAATATTATTATGAAATTTGTGTATTTTCCAGGTATTAGTAAAATGCAAAGTGTTTCAAAGTTTGAAAATTTCTTGCATATAGTATATTGATACAGTAAGCATGCACACTAAACCTTGAACATTCTATGTTGAGTTTAGATATAGCACTCCCATTGTCTACCATTCAAACATTTTGGTCTTTGGTTTTTCAAAGACCATTTTTAAGAGTTGTCCTATGATGGTGGTCTAAAACAAAACTCCAATATTCATTCACTTTCTCAGGTCTTCTTTATCCTTCCTTTATCTGTGATTCTCTTCTATTCATTCATTATAGTGACTTTTAAAAAAATACAATAATTCTCCAATTTGCCAGTAACATTTTCCAGATACTTACTAAGGGACAGGAAGAAGCCTGAGGATCTTTAATGGTATTCTAATGGTCATGGAAGTGGGTCTGGGGATAAATGTTAACATCTTTGTTCTCCTAAGACCATATTAATTTGAAAAAAAAAAAAATCTTTATTTTAAAAGAAAGAGAGAAGACAGGAATTAAGTTATTAATTGAACTTCTTTTCTGGGATTTAGTTATATCTTTATGAGATTACATATCACTTGTCATTTCTGAGTCCCTAATAATTATAAATGGGAGACACTTCAGGTAGCATCCCATATAGTCTCATAATTACCTTTAAAAAAGTCATTAAAAACAACAACTAGTTGTTTGGGGATACAATTGAATAACTGGGGTTCTGCAATTATACACTCATTAGAGAGATTCTGCCCTCACTATAAGAGTCAGAATTTGAACATTGGCTTGGCTATTTAGTAGCAGTATGACATTAAACAAATCACTTTTTTGCTGTAAAACTCGGTCAGCAAAATGGGATAACACCTCTCTCTCTCATTCATTTATTCAACCAACATTTGTTGAATTCTTACCTATGAGAATAATTGGTATGTTGTAAGCATCAAATAACTCAGGACTGTGGAAGTGCCTAATGCAATGCCTGGAATATAAAAAGGATATATATTCACATGATGTTGGCATACAAAGATCAACATTTTATTACTATCTTATTCAAAGTCTTATTCTATGATTGAAATGTATCCAGGTGCACAGCCTAGGGACTCCAGCAGTTCTGAGTACCAAAACTAAAAGTATTTTTTTAGAACATGAATGAACTACTAGCTCATTGCTAGATACATTTTTCTGTTACAGAAATATGCTTATTTTATGTTCATTCCATACTGGGGGGAACTATTTTAATAACAATTCTAATATAACATTTCTGTAATCCTCTGTATTTTATTTTGTACTTGAAAACCATAATTCTGAGAAGGCACCCATTAGCTTTCCTAGACTGCTAAAGGGGTCTAATCCTAAAAGAAATAAAAGAAAACACCATGTAATATGTCCTGCCTAGTTTTTTTAATCACTTTGATCACTCCTTATCAGTTCAATTTTAGAGCTCATCTCATAGGACTCACTGTCTTTCTTTCTTTTCTTTTTTAAGGTCCAAAACCACATGTGACTGACAGTCATTGCAGTTTTTTTTTCATTTCTTATAATTTTTTTATTAAATATTGATAATGTACAATATTATATTAATTTCAGGTGTTCATAGTTATTCAGTAATCACCATAATAAGCCCAGCAACCATCTGACACTGTACTATGCAATCACAATATTACTGATTATTTTCCCTCTACTTTATATTACATACCCATGATTTATTTGTTTTATACCTGGACATTTGAACCTATTATTTACTTCACCTTTCCCCCTCTATTTAATTTTTTCAATTACAGTCAACATTCAATATTATTTTGTATTAATTTTAGCTGTACAGCACAGTGTTTAGACATTTATGTAATTTACAATGTGATTCCCCTGACTAGCACTCACCTGACATTATACATAGTTATTACCATATTATTGACTACATTCCCTATATTTTACTGTACATCCCCATGACTATTTTGTAACTACCAATTAGTACTTCTTAATATCATCCCATTTTTCACCCTGCTCCCTAAAGCCCCTCCCTTCTATCACCCAATAAATCTAAAACCCATCTGATACCATACATAATTATTACAATATTATTGACTATATTCCTTATGTTATACCCTACATCCCCATGACTACTATATAAAAACCAATTTGTATTTCTTAATCCCTTCTCCTTTTTTACCCACCCTTAATTTCCCTCCCATCTGGCAACCATCAAAATTTTCTCTGTATCCATGAGTTGGTTTCTGTTTTTTATTTTGTTTTTTAGATTCCACATATATGTGAAATCACATTGCATCTGTCTTTCTCTATCTGACACTCCACTCAGCACAGTACCCTCTGGATCCATTCATGCTGCCATAGATAGCAAGAACCCATTCTCTTCCATGGAGCAATATTCCATTGTATATATGTACCACCTCCTCCTTATCCATCCATCGGCAGACACCCAGGCTGCCTCCACATCTTGGCCATTGTAAACAATGCTGCAATGAATATATGGATGCATACATGTCTTCAAAGTAGTGTTTTGGGTTTCTTCAGATAAAGACCCAGAGGTATTACTGGGTCCTTCTGTTTCTTGTTATAGCCTTTGTTTTAAAGTCTATTTTGTTTGGTATAAGTATTACTACCCCAGCTTTTTAATTTTTTTCACTTCCATTTTCATGAAATATATCTTCTCTATCCCTTTTCTTTTAGTTTGTGTGTGTCTTTCAATCTGAAGTGAGTCTCTTGCAGGCAGCATATGTAAGGATCCTGTTTTCTTACCCATTTAACCACCCCCCTATCTTTTGATTGGAACATTTAGTCCATTTACATTGAAAATAATTGTTTATAATTATGTAGCTGTTGCCATTTTACTTCATATTTTTGATATATATATAATTTTATATATATAATTTTATATACATTATATATTATATATAATATATATATTATATATAAAATTATAATATATATATTATATATATTATATATAATATATATATATAATATATATATTATATATATTATATATAATATATATATATAATATATATATAATTTTGTCTTAACCTCCTATAATATTCCTTGTATTACTAGTTTCCTGGTGATGAACTGCTTCAGCTTCTTTTTGCCTGGGAAGCTCTTTATCTGTCCTTTGATTCTAAATGACAGCTTTGCTGGATAAAGTGATGTTGGTTGTAGGTCCTTGTATTTCATCACTTTGAATATTTCCTGCCAAGTCTTTCTGGCCTGCAACGTTTCTGTTGAGAAATCAGCTGACAGACCTAAAGGAGCTTCCTTCTAGGTTACTGCTTTTCTCTTGCTGCTTTTAAGATTCTCTCTTTGTCTTTAACTTTCGGCATTTTAATTATGATGTGTCTCGGTGTGGGCCTCTTTGGAGTTCATCTTGTTAGGGATCTGAGCTCCCTGGGCTTGTATGTCCATTTCCTTCACCAGATTAGGGAAGTTTTCTGTCATTATTTCTTCAAATAGGTTTTCAATCCCTTGTTCTCTTTCTTCTCCTTCTAGTACCCCTATGATGTGAATGTTGGTATACTTCATGTTGTCCCAAAGGCCCTTTAAATTATCTTCATTTTTTTGGATGGTTTTTTTCTTTTTGCTGTTCTGTTTGAATGTTTTCTGCTACCTTATCTTCTAAATTGCTGATTCAATTCTCTGCTTCATCTAATCTGTTGATTTCCTCTAATGTATTCTTTATTTCAGTTATTGTATTATTTATTTTTGACTAATTCTTCTTTATGCTTTCTATCTCCATTTTTATGTTTTCTGTCTCTTTGTTCAAGTTCTTACTGAGTTCACCTACTCTTCCTTTAAGTTCATGGAGCATCCTTAGAAGCAGTGGTTTGAATTCTGCATCTGGTAGATTTTTTTGTCTCCATTTTGTTTAGTTTTTGTTCTAGAGCTTTGTTCTGTTCCTTCATTTGGGACATGTTTCTCTGTCTCCCCATTGTGACTGGCTCTCTGTGTTTGTTTCTATGTATTAGGTAGAACTGCTATGTCTCCCCATCTCTCCCAGTAGAGTGGCCTTATGTACTAGGTGTCCTGTGGGGCCCAGGGGCACAGTCTCCCTGGTCACTTGAACAAGGTGCTGCAGGTATTCCTATGTGTGGGTTGTGTGTACCCTCCTGTTGTGGTTTAGCCTTGTTTGCTGTTTGCATGTCAATAGGAGGGATTGAACCTCAGTATGATTGTTTTTAAGGACTGGCCATGATGATAGTGAAGTAGCTGTTGTGCAGGGGCTTACAGGGTTTGTTTTAGCAGAGCACTGGTGCCTGCCCAGTCATCCCTTTTGGTGCATTGTCTTTGGAGGTAGCCGGGTGATGCTCTGGCTCAGTTTGTGCTGGCCACTTAGGTGTGCCATTCCTAGGGACTTCTGGGAGGGACCCCACCACAAGCTAAGTTTAGCCACAGCCTCTGCCCTGACCAAGGCCACCTGGCATGAGCCACAGTGCAATCCATAGATGGCCACTACCTGTGCTGTACTTGGAGGTGCCTCAAGAGTCCAAGCTCTGAACTGAGACTGGCTGCTGCTAATGCCAGGCTTAAAGCTGCTCAACAAGAGGTATGGGACTTGCTGAGGCCAGATGCTGCTGGTTTGGGTTTTGTGAACTTTTGAGATATTTCAGGAAATCCTGCAGCATGCGTCAAGACAGGCAGTTTGTATGGAAAAAACCTTGGATGCTGCTTGGGTGGGTCCATAGCTGGGCTGGGTAGGGTCTCAGGGAATCACCAGGGTGGGGCCAATAACTAGTGTTAGCCAGGTTGATGGGATTCAGCTATGACAGCTTATTAAGTTTGCACATTGTGAGGTAGGAGGCCTCAACAAAGACACAATAGCTTCCTCCAGCTCCTGTGTCTGGGACAAAGCTGCCCCTCCATCTCTTACCCTGAAGCCAGACAATTCAGTTCCTCCCCGTACATCCCTGGCATGCTTCAAGCTGCTGAGCTAACACTGGAGCTCAGAGCAAGTGCATCTATCAGTGAGTAAGTCCAAGCATGAGCCTTTTAAGAGGATCACCTGGGACTGCAGCCTCCCTCATTTCACTCAGCCACAATGTCCGTTGGTTTTCACAGCCAGAAATTATGGGGAATTCTCTTCAGGACTGAAACCCTCACTGGGGAGACTAGTGTATGGCTTGGAACCCTCATTCCTCTTGGGGGGACCTCTGCAACTGAGATGTCCCTTCTAATTTTTACGTGTCACACCTAATGTGGGACTAGCCCGTTCTGCATCCCTGCCCCTGCTACCAGTCTCAAGGTGGCTTCTTCTGTATGTCCTTAGCTGTAAGGCTTTGGTTCAGCTAGACTTCAGGTGATTCTCAATGATGGTTGTTCTGTAGTTAGTTGTAATTTTGATGTGTTCATGAGAGGAGGTAAGCATATCATTTACCTACTATGCCATTTTGATCAGAAATCTGTCCATCCCATACTTACTGTCCCTTACTCAGGAAGAGAAGCCGCAAATAATGTTAAATTATGGTCTATCTGACTTTCTGTTACGAAAAACAAAACCTCTTTCCAAACTTCATCCCACTTCTGCTCTTTCTGCTAATTTTATGGCATTGTCAGAGGGATTGGCTGTAAGAAGGTAAAAACTGTAATATACTCACTGCAAAAAAAGAATGAACCAACAACTCAAGAAAAATATGCATAGGTTACTCATTGTTTGAAGTTGGTCAAATTTTAATTGTTTAAAAGGCCATGAGTATCATGTTGAATGTTCAATTGATTAGCTCCAATGGCTCTTACCAAATGCTCAGTTGACCCTATAAAGATGAGAAAAGGTTGACTCATAAAATGGATACTTTCTGTATCTGATTTTCAGATTTTACTCTATATGATCACTTTTCTTTAAGTTGAGATGTAAAACAAAACAAAACATGTCTTATATACAAATAGCTTCTTCCAGATTGTTTTATTTATGATAATGTTTTGTAGTCATTGTTTTGCTCCATGTAGTTTTAAAGTGGTAAAATCCTTTCATGCTTAAACACTAAGCATGAAAGAGGTCATAGAATGAATAGGTTGATTTGTTGTCTCTAATTCTTCTGGAGTAATGCTCAAAAGCTTCCTAAGTTATTGCCAATTTCTTCCTTTAAATTAAGTTAAAATTTGGTCCCAAAACAATAGTCAAACTATGGTGATAAAAAGGGATTTATAGATCATCTGAGGATATAATACATTCCCATTCCCATTATCTTGTCTATTAGTTGACTCTACTTGATTAATGCTCCTTGAGCAATCTCATTCAATTACCAAGTAGTAATATTTCATAGTTGCAAACTATATAATTCTTACTAGAAATCTTGAAAATTTAACAATTGCTGTTTTAATCACAGGATTGTATTGAGAGATAAGTCTTGGCTATATTATTTTCTCCAAAAGAGCTTACTTAGTGATCCCAGTCTAGTCACTTTTGCCCCATTTTTCTCGTTTGTAAACCAGGAATAATGCCACATGCCTACTCACAAAACATGTGGTTAAGGATTAATTAGATAAATATCAGCAGAGCCCTCTGAGCTCCTTAGTATTGAGGTGTTTATCCATCCGAGTATTATTATCATTATCATGCCATTTCACTTGGATCATAAATAAAACTCATAGCTGATAAAGACAAAAAAAAGATTTTGTTGGCTTGCCAAGTCTTACCCCACAACCTGTCTAAGTAGCAGGGCAAGACTGAATGAGCCCCTTAACATAAGACATATAATGGATTAAACTAATACTTCACTTGATCATAGCCAAAGATTTGTGTTAATGAGCTTAATAGTATTTACTTGGTGGGTGTCCAGAGCAGCTGTCCTTTTTTTGTTGCAGGTGCCAGAACCAAAGCCAAAGCAAGTCTGGATTTAGCAAATCCAATTACTTCTCAGGATTTGCTCCCTTCCAAGACAGCACTTATCATAATCACTCCTTGATAATAGACACACTGTTAAGTTGATACTAGATACCCATAACCAGATTCAGGGATCCATTTTCTTTCTTAAAAACACTATTTTAACTATGTAATAAGGCTTATCAGGCATGTTTTGCATTTAGAGTGAGAGTTTGGCTTTGATTATGATAACACCAAGCAACTAATTCCAGATTCTCTTGATTTGATAACATCCCTATAAAAATTGCATTTTAATTGTTCCTGAGTTCACAAAGGTATTTCTTGATTAATTTTTTTTTTGTCTGCAGGAGCAAAAAGGGAATTCAGAGGACATCCTAATTAAAAATGAAAATGGTTTATCACACAAGTAGCTTATTATGAGATGTAAAACCACATGAAAAATGAATATAATCTTTCTCAAGCAGAGTAAGCTGTGTATGTTTTAATAATCCAGAACACCTGGATATTTCACACCCAAATAGAAGGCAGAGATGTAAGGTGAAAGTGACCTTGTAGTCAGAAAGACTTTGCTATGAAAGTAGGATGCCTGAATAAGCAGACTAACTGGCGACTAAAATTAGAAAACCCTTCCAATCAGTGTGAGGTCGAGAAAGCATATATTGGTGGAATGACTGAAATGACATTGATGGCCAACAGCTCTCAGTCGGCTCACGCACAAGGAAGCCTGCTCGGGTACCTTTCTCAAAGAATTTATTTCTCTATTTGTTTATTTTTCTTGCAGGGTGAAAGAACAGGGAGAAAAGGTATATTATAGTTTGGAAATGTGCAAATTCCATTTTAAGCCTTATTTTAGCTAGTTTATATTTTCTGTCATTAGTTATTTTCTGACACAGCCTTGTTTTGGTGGATTAGTTAGACAAAATGCTTCATCCATCAAAATATTTTTGTGTTCCTAAATTAAAATCCCTCTGCCTGTTTGTGCACATGTGATATTTCAGTAATTGATTTGCTTAATTTGCACAGGATTACACATTTTCAGTACATTCAAAGACTTTCTATATCTTGAAGCTTTTATTTAAAATAACATCATTTTCATAGGCAGTTTGACTCCTGAATTTCCTTTTTCCTTTGCTTCTCCTTGCATTGGCCTCTAACTTTGTAATTCCCATTGTTACAGAGATCATATATCCCAGACTTTCAGGAACTGTCCAGTTTCTCCTTGTAATTTCACAAATCACTGAAATATCCTAAGCATCCAAATAACAGTTGCTATACTGCCTAGGAAACTGTACAGAATTCCTGAGTCAAGTGTTCTGATTTGGTTTTACAAGAAAAATATGGTCTCTATGCCAAGTGTAAGGCATGAGTTTGTAAACTTAAGTAAATCCAGCCACTTATAGTTTGTGAATGCTTCACTTTAGCCAATATGTATGTTTTTACCAACATAAGTATAACTTTTGTATAGCACTATCTTCAATTAGGCCTTTAAAATAATACATGATGGTATGACCTAATTTTCTATGTTTCTAGTAGCTAACTCTGAATATCAAATGTCTATGCATGTTCTCTTTTCTTTCTTGGCCACAGAGTCAGTTCCAAGTTCCTAGAATAAAGAGATCAAGATGTGAGTGGAACAGTCCATGTCTTAACATAGTTGTCCCAAAGGTGAATTTTTTCCTAAAATTTTGAAGGAGATAAATGCCATTAAGTTTATATTCTATCTTTCTACAAAGTAAGAGCCATTTAAAAAGCTCAAATGGCAGCATTTTCCTAGAAATTTTTGTGCGCAAAATTTAGTAATATTTATTACTTTTCATTTGATCAGATTTTAAATCTGACATCTAGAGAGAGAAAATTATTTTTCTGATGAAATCTAAATATCAAAAAGTCTGAGAAAACTCTCTTTTGATGGAATTTGCTGACAGAAGGTAGGAGAGGGTAAAGATTAGTCATTGTTTTGGGGACATGGATCTCCATCCTCTTACTCAACTATGTCCCTCACCCCATTTTGTTCTCTATGGTAAACAGTCTGTTATTTTTAGGTAAGAATCCAGGTAAAGGGAGAACACACTGCTGACAGACAAGGACTTTGCTAACTTTGATCTTATCTTTAATAAACTTTTGTTGCTCTACTTCTATATATCAATTACTGTGTTCTATTTCTATTTTGGGAGAATTTGTCAAGAAGACTGCTTCCAAAATTATCAAAATGCTCTAGCCATTTTATTGCTATTTTTGACAATTTTTAATGCCTGGCTGTTAAAGCCATAAAAAAATTATATATATATATATATATATATATATATATATATATATATATATATATATGTAATTATACATATATAATATATATATGTACATATATTATATATATGTAAATATATATATATATGTAATTGTTTTTCACATGGATTCTACTCTCCTAAGTTTGATGGAACTGGAAGTTTAGACCAGGAACAAGGGAAAAGATAAATAGATACATAGATGATAGACAGTGAGAGCTAGCTATGGGATAAGCCTGGATTCCTATCTATAAGGTTATCTTTCATGAAATGGAGTGATTTTTCTACTATATACTATATTAATTTATTTATAAAATTAACCCTAGCATATTCTCTTGTTGCCATCTCACCTGGGCTGCCATGTATACTCTCATTTCTCTGAGTATCTCTGGCTCTTTGATAGCAATTACAAAGTCCAGCAGCATATTGGTGATGGTAAGAAACAAGTTTAATTCTGGAGAAGTATTTCTGGGTACAATTAGTTCTGCTCAGGATTGTATATTACAATATTTTCTTATTATATCACCACCTTACCATTTCTACACAAATCCTCATAACTACATTACAGATGAAATACCAAGAAAACAAGGCCACCTATTTCAGGAACCATGTTTGTTATATTTTACTCTTAAATCCATTTTATGTTCTTGTGGCATTCAACACTACTCTCTTCTACTGGAGAAATCCAAAGTTGGGGAGATGCAGTGGTTAGTATAATTGCATGATTCCAAGTTAAAAAAAAAAAAAAATTAGTTGTCCTCTTCCTTGGATTCTCTCTCAGTCTGTCTTTATAAAGTAATAATTAATTTGTAGTACCCATATTTTGATCAAACTGCCAATTAGAGCTTTTGATCAATATTAATAGCTAAATTGAATACCACTTTAATTTATTGATTGTCTGAACATGTCACGCACTGAGAATGTGAAGGTGAAGAAAGCATAGTTCTGGCCTTCAAGCTGCGTAGAGTCTAGTGGGAAAAATACACATCAATGTTCACTGATTCTTGTAACCCCAAAGCAAAGAAAACTCTTTTAAGTTTAAAGCTGTCCTATACCCTTTTATTAGGTAAATATGATTTTAATTAAGCTTTTTTTTTTTTTTAGATTTTATTGGGAAATTGGGGGAGGAGAACAGCATTGTGGAATCGGGGAAGGGGAACAGACAAGTTGTGGTCCTTTTTTGTTCTTTAGTGTAGTTGTGGAGGACTTTGCTTCACTGGCTCATGTTGGTATCGTCATTGTGCTCTTCCTACATGAGGCAGTCACTCGCCAGCCTCTTAATGGCCGCTCATGGCTGCTCTTGGTAGCTTACACTGGTTGCCAGCCGCTGACGCTGGTTGCTGGCCACTCACTGTATCCTATGGCAGCCCACTGCAGCAGGGGCTGCAACCCACATGGTCGCCAGCCATCTTAGTTATAGAGGCAACCAAGTGGAGCTGTTGTTCACCATCTTAGTACATAGAGGGCAGTGTCACTGGCCCTCATGTGTGGGACCCGACTCGGACCCCACTGCTCAGAGCTGGCGTCCCAAGCCAGCTCCTAACCAACGTGCCACTTGGCCAGCCCTTCATTAAACTTTTTGAAATTAGGTAAAAATTTTCATGTCTGCTTCTGAGTGAATTATTACTAGCCCAAATTGTGATGGTAAAGGCATTTACAGTATTAGGATGAGAGTTCAGAATAATGACTTCACCAAAAAGAGCTCCTGGCATTTCAGTGATCCTTGTATATAGCTGAATTAGCATTACATGAAGTAGGTTTACATTATGGGGAAAATACTGGCAAAAGTGTGTTTTTTGTTTGTTTGTTTTTTACAGTATTTTATGCAATGGTGATACAGTGGAAAATGTTAGATTTGCTCCCAATCTGTCAAATGTACCCAAAACACAAGAGGGTGAAACAACTTGTTTGCAAGAGGGATGCTAAGAGCAATTCCTTTTATGGATACTGGTTGGCATTTCTGAGCTAGGCACAGCCTCAGGGGAGATTATTCTCTAGTGAATGATGTTGCACGGATGAACAATGAAAATCTGGCATTTATTATGCCCATGTAGACTATAACCCTTTGTATTCTAGGCTCTGACTTTTTCTGTAGGTGATACTAGAAGTTTAGGAGGGAGAAGCATGTTGTGTACACATGGTTTGTCTCTCTCCCTCACACAAACACATATAAACACTCTACTTAAACACGCGCACACACACAAAAATTTATACACAAAGCCTCTAGTGACTTGGACAGTGCTACTTACAGAAGATTCAGGCTTTGGTTCCTAAATCCTGTAATAATTACTTTATTTATTGAAGCATGAGATTTGATTACCCATTTATTATTATGCATGCTACATAATATTTTTGACTATCACTTCATGCAGCTCTTCAAAAAAAATCTTACAATTTGGCTCAAGAAGACCATGTTTTGTATATATAAAGCAAGTTAGCAGCAAGCTCTGCCAAGAAATGTATAAGGTTTTGGGAAACCCTGAAGTAGAGGCTGGGCAGACCAGGGTTTTGTAAAGGGAAGGTCTTACATAGAAGTTGGGAGGTTTGAAAAGGTGAGTGAATTTGAAGAGAGGAGTGTATAGATACTAATTAAACACTACATGATAAATGTCATTCTTAAACTTACACAGAGGTTGAGCCCCAAACAATGAAAGAGGAACATATGTTAATTTATTTCCTTTCTATATGATAGTGCCTCTGTGAAAATCTTTACCATGATGACACTCTCCTGTGAAATTTGTGTTCTGGGAATGTGATGCGTAATAAAAATGACAACAAAGCAAAGGGAAAGGACAGGTTAGTGTATGGCACTAGAAAGATCTGGCTTCCTATATGAAGAATAATAAAGCTCATCTCTGTTTTACGAGTCATCAATGCATTAATGACCTTACTGTGAAAGGTTAAATATCACTGACAAAGGAAACATAGGGAATATTTTGTAACTTAGGGAAGGATAAAGACTTTTAAATGAGATTCCAAATGCACAAATTCTAGGATGGTAAATGTCTAGATGTGGTAATGTTGACATAAAACATTTTTGCTCAGTAAAAGATGCCATACACAAAATGACCAATGTATGTGACAATATTTGAATTTTGTAAAATCAAGAAGTGATCAATTTCTAGAATATAAAGTAAATTAAAAAAAAACAACACAAGAAAAAGGCAGGAAATCAAATGGAACAATAGGCAAAGGATATGATTTGAAAATTTAGATAAAGAAAAGCCTGATTTTCCAATGTATATTAAAGTAATAGTCCAAAAAATGGAAATTAGCACAGTGAGATAAACTTTTATACACATATCAGATTAGTTATAATTAGAAGGGAACATGCACCAAGGTTGGAGAGGATATGGGAGACTATAACTTTTATGCTCAGCTAATCAGGATGTAAATGGTCTTTTTTATTTTTTTCCTTCCTCTCGGAAGCAGACTGCCAGTCCTTAGTGAAATTAAGAATATGTGTGCCTTAAGAACTTTCCACCTCCATAAATCCATTCCAGGAAATTTCTTCATGGGTAACTAAGGAAACATGTTTAGATATTTTTCTTAGGTCATATTTGTGGTAGTGGGGAGATGAAGGCAAAGAAGGTTTGTATCACTAGGAGAGTGGCTAAATAAACTGGTGGAGGCATAGTAAGGAAAAATCACACAACAGTTAGAAACAGTGAACTAGATGTACATATAAATCTCAAACATATTGGCAAAGCAAAGATAAGGAGCAGAATAAGAGTCACAGCATAATGCCAGTTTTATGAATTAATGCATGACACACAAATCCATTTCTAAATTTGTGATTTATAATAAGAAATATATATTTAGTCTTTGTATTCAGTTCCTGGCCAGAGCACCTAAAACCTTTGGGGTTTCCTAAGTGATAAAGGTGCTGGGAGCATCTTTTGTTCTAACTTTTGGTTTCTAAATATTTTTGTTTAATGTTTTCTTTTTCTTTTTTAATTACAATTTATTGGGGTGACAATGGCTAGTAAAATCAGATAGGTTTCAAATGTACAATTCTGTAATACATCATTTCTATATCATATTGTGTGTTCACCACTCGAAGAGTCAGTTCTTCTATCGCCATGTATTTGACCCCCTTAACTCTCTTCTATCCTCCTGACCCGCTTACAGGCTGGTAACCACTGAACTATTGTCTGTGTCTATGAGTTTTTGTTTTTTTATTTGTTTGTCTTGTTCCTTTGTTGCTTTCAGTTTTATATCTCACATATCAGTGAAGTCATATGGTTCTTGACTTTTTCTGTGTGACTTATTTCACTTAGCATAATAATCTCAAGATCTATCCATGTTGTGACAAATGGCACTATTTCATCTTTTCTTTTGGCAGAGTCATATTCTAATGTGTATATAGACCACATCTTCTTTATCCAATCATCTATTGAAGGACACTTTCATTGTTTCCATGTCTTGACCATCATAAATAAAGCTGCAATGGAACATGTGAGCACATATATCTTTATGGATAAATATTTTCAGATTTTTTGGTATATAATATTATATTAGTTTCAGGTGTACAGCATAGTGATTAGACATTTATGTAACTTACAAAGTGATCATCCTGATAAACCTAGTACCCACCTGATGTCATATATATATATATATATATTTATTTATTATAATATTTGACTATATTCCCTAAGCTGTACTTTACATCCCCATGACTGTTTTTATAACTGACAATTTGTTCTTCTTAATCTCTTCACCTTTTTTACTCATTCCCCCAACCTCCCTCCCATCTGACAACCATCAATTTGTTCTCTGTATCTATGAATTTGTTTCTGCTTTGTTTGTTCGTTTATTTTGGTTTTTAGATTCTACATCTGTAAGGTGAGGGTATTTTTCAGGATTATCATAGTTATTTTTAGAATTTTATTCTTCCATATTAATTATAAAATTTGCAAATTAGGACTGCCACATTTCACAAGTCCAAAGGGCCCTATTCATGTAAAATGCAAACTGGAACAATTCTGTGATGAATTCCTTTAAACTTTATAAATATTTTGACTGCATTTGCCATTGAATGTGTAGGCTAATTTGGCAAATATTGACATATTTATAATGTTATTATAGGCTTCATATAACTATATACTTATATTTACTTTATAAGGCTACACATTTTTGTTTGTCTTCTTCACTGCTGTAACACTAAAACTTAGATGAGCATCTGACATAGCGGGAATTCAATAAATCATTCTTGTGTATGGTATAGCTGTTCGCCAACAACTTTGGTATTTTAGAATGTCGATTAAATGTAATTTAATCATATTTACAAGTTTTCCAGAATGGCTTTGTAAAGCTTTTGTTAGGTTAATTCCTAGATACTCTATGGATTTTATTGTTATTGTGACTGATATATACAACTTATGATGTATTTTTACAATATACCATTGGACTCATTCAGATATTCCTTTACATAGAATTTTTGTGAATGTACTCACAAATGGGGATAATCTACAATGTTAATTTCTTGAATTTCTATCTAATTTTGTAAATATGTTATACTGGTCTTATAAAAATGAGAGGCAGCTTTGTCTCTATTTCTGTTCTTGAGCAAAAATTATAGAAGCCATAGATTTTTGTGTGTTCCTTGGATGGTTTGTAAAAACTGCCCGAATAAACTGTCTAGGTGATGACTTCTTTTGGAGTGAAGTTTTATCTAACATTCTATAATTTTTAATGGTCCATTGCAGTTTTCTCTTTCTTATTGACCAATTATGTCAATGAAAAAAATGCATTTACAATTTTTAAAATTTGCTCTATAAGTAGTGGGCTTTCCCCCTCTCATTCTGTATGTATGTATTGAAGAATCTTACTAGAGAATTGCCTACTATTAGTTGTCTTTTAAAAATAGATTTAATATTGTTAATCCTTTTTTACCTCTTTTTCTATTTCATTGATTTCTACCCTGTGCCAGAAGCCTGAGTCACTACTCTGAGTCTTTTAGCTTTCAGGAAGAAGATTGACTTGCAGCCCAAGCAAATGCAGCTTACCACCTCCACCCCCCAACCCCACCCTGCTCTGACTTTGGGTGGTCCTGACCCTGGGCAGACTTTGGGTCAGAGCTTGGTCCCCTATATTAGGCTGGGCATCTGGGGCAAGGCACCTCTGGGGCGAGATATGTTAACCTTGTCAATTCTTTCAGATTTTCTGCATAGATGATCATGTGCCCTGCAAACAAAGACAGTTTTACTTTTTCCTTCCCAATCTGTATACCTTTTATTTATTTTTTTGTTTTCTTAATTGCATTAGCAAGTACTTACATTATGTTGAAAAGCAATGGTGAGAGAGGACATTCTTGTCTTGTTTTTGAGCTTAGTGGGAAAACTCCAAATTTCTCACCACTAAGTACTCGCATGATGTTAGCTGTAGGATTTTTGTAAATACATATTCTTTATAAAGTTGAGGAATTTCCCTACTATTCCTAGTTTACTGACAGTTTTCATCATGAGTGGGTGTTGGCTTTTGTCAAAAGTTTTTTCTGTTTCTGTTGATATGAGCATGTTATTTTCTTTTTTAGCCTGTTGATGTGATGAATTACATTAATTGATTTTTGAATGTTGAACCAGCTTTGCATACCTGGGATAAGTCCCAATTGGTCACAGGGTATAATTCTTTTTATACATTATTGGATTCAATTTACTAATGTTTGTTAAGGATTTTTTACATCTCTGTTCATGAGAAATATTTATCTGTAGTTTTCTATTTTTATAATATCTTTATCTGATTTTGGTATTATAATAGGATAATTCTTGCTTCATCAGGTTATCTTTTAAAATCTGATTTATGATGGATTTCTGAGTATACTCTGTGTATGTGAAAAGAAAGTGCATTCTATATTTACTAGTCATATATTTCTTTATATATCATGTCATTAAGTCAGGTTTGTTAAAAATATAATTCTAATCATCTATGTCCTTTTTTCTGTATTTGATCCATCAGTTTTTAGATAGATGTGTTAGAATCTCTGCTAGCACTAAAGATTATTTTTATTTCCTGGTAATTATTTCAACTTTTGCTTTATGTAATTTGAGATCCTATTATTGGGAATGAATATTCATGATTATTATATGTTATAGTATGGTGTTCCTTTTTCCGGTGTGAAATTCTCATCTTTATCTTTTATGGGACTTTTTTTTTTTTACCTTAAATTATATTTTGGCTGGTACATACCATTATATATATATATATATATATATATATATATATATATATATATATATATATATATATATATATATATATATATATAAAATCCCTTTGTTTTCCATCATTTTGTGTCTATTTCTTATTAGTTTGGTTTCTAGAATAACATATTATTGAACTTATTTGGAAAAATTTCATTTTGAGAGTTTATGTCTCAAAGGTGAGTTTAACTCAATTCACTTATTGTAAGTAATGTAAGGACTTATTTCTAAAGCTTTATTTTGTATTCATACTTTATTTCTTTCCTTTCTGACTTTTGATTGGAGATAAAATTTTCTTTCTTCAAATTTTATTTATTTTCTGGCTCCTTTGTTGGAAAGGCTGCATTCTGTTTTTGTCTATTTTCTACCACTAATTAAGACCCATAGTTGCATGTATTTTTCCTATCAATATAAAGCAAAAACTTCAGTTTACTTTCATTTATAATTCTGTCTCCCTGACTTCCCTCAGCGATGCCCTACCTTTATTCTGATCCATCACCTGGAGGGTTTGATGCAGAGAAAGGGTTCTGTGACAAATGCCTTAGTTTGCATTCTAGAGTGAACAATTTATTGACTTTAGTGAAGTTATTTTGTGGAGTGAGATTATTGGAATAGGTAACAGTTCATCCTACACATACTGTTGTCACTACCCTGATATTTTTCTCCCCTACTTCCCTCTCCTTTTCTACTTCTCACTCCCTCAGCCCTAGCTATTCTCAGGAAGCTCCAAAAACTTTCCTTTCTGTTGGGCAGGCATGTATTCCCTTATTGTTGAAACTTTCCTTCAGCTAATAATACTCAGCTTCTTGGGGAAGACGTTCTATTCTTATAAATCAACACATTTTTCTAAAAAAAAAATTCATCTTTAAAGGGATCTGTGGTGCCATCTGGGAAAACAATGGAATAGTCTCATTTTTATTATATAAGATAATTTTTATGTGTATTTAGGAGGAGCATGGTTGGGGAAGAAAGTCTATTTAAATATTTGTATTATGTATCAATAGAAATTTGGAAAGAGAAGAGTTTTTACAAACAAATTTATGATTTTTAGGACTTTTTTTTAACAGTGAGAAATTCTTATACATGCAATTTTGTTTAACAAAAATGTATTCTGTGGTAGAGGAAATGATACATATTTGAGGTGTACTGTTAATGCCTTGACAGAGGAAAGGTTCTTTAGGAGGTAGTTTCCTTATCTCTGGTAGATTGCAATAAACAATCTGGGAAGAAGAGAGAGTGGTTAAAGCAGAAGGAAGCAACACTGGGTCTCTTATTTCTGGTTGTGGCACTCAAGTAAGTAACTTACACTTTTATTTCTGCGTAATAGGACTTAAAAGCTCCTGTTGAACTTAACTCTCAAGGTTTCTAAGACTTCAGCTAATTATAGGAAATGGTGGGATAGTTACTGCAGGTAAAGTGCTTTGGGATCCTTAAATAAAAAGTGTTCAGTGTATGAGTTTAGAGCTTTATTTTAAAGAGAACATTTTGGTGGTAGCTTTATCCTTTTTTTTTTTTAATATTATAATTTTGTTTTTCAGAAACATCAGGGCCCTTTTGTGGATTGCTTCTATCTTTATGGAATTCTGGCTTTTAAGTAGCATCCAGGTAGCTTTTGGAAACAAAGTGATAACAAAACAACACACATTCACTTCTTTGTTATGTGGCTTTTTTATGTTTTTAAAACTTTCTAGGCTTTTATCTTTACATGTTCCTTTTTGTCTGACATCTCTGCATTCATCACCCCGTGACTAGTTGCAATAAGTCTATTATAAGATGGATGGAGGAGGAGATGACAGGAATATAGACAATTCAAGTTTTTCATTTCCTTTGTAGGAGGAGTTTTAATAGTTCTCTAAATCTGTATTTATGTTCTTTTTAAAAGAAAGTAGATAGTAGCCTTGCTTCCTATTTCATTCCCAAAATGTTTTTCACGATTCCTATTTTTACAATATTAATATTTCTTTATTGCAAAGATAAGAGAAAGAGAAACAGATTCATTTATACTGAATAACCTATCTTAGTACATGCTCAAAGGCCTCAGGAGCCCCTTCTCTAGAGGGCAAGGTAATTGTACTCCTATGAGCAGGCCATACCTAGCTACATAACCAGCAGCCTCTGGAACAAGTATTCAAAAAGAGCTTTTCTCTTGGGTGGTTTAATCATTTTCAAATGGTGTATATCCTGCTATAGAATTTAAAATGGGGTTTGAAGCAGAAATTTTAAATGGGTAAAACATTTTCCTAGAAAGTCAATGCTGATTCCATGAGAATGACCTTTGATAGGTTATACATTTATTTTTAAAAAATAATCCTGTTGGTCACTCAGATTTTTTCAGAATTAACATAAAAATTTTTAGCACAAAGACACTATAAGATAATTGAAAATGAACTTCCATAAATAGGTGGTGAGTCAATTTTACTCCTTCCTTGGTAACCTGTTTCTCGTCTTTGAGGAGGTACTTCCAAATTATTTGGGTGTGACACAGTATGCATAGAGAAGTCACAATTATGTAGCACATATTCAGCAGTTATTTTACCATCTTTCTGCTGAGACTCCAGTATGTTCTATAGCTGAATCCACTCAAGTTAGGGCATTGTAATTTAATCCCTGGTTCTTAAACTGTTCCAAAAAATGATTTAGGAATGCCTAAAATTATAGAGCTAAAGGCACATGTGATTATGTGTGTCCTATCAGCCTCAGATCCCACTTCAGTATCTTTATTTCTTGGTAATTAAAGATCTAAGGCAAACATATCAAACTAAACTATAATTGCACAATATGTAGTGAAAAACATTGTTTTCAGCCATGCTGACTTCTAAATGGAAAATGGATTCTTGCCTCACGTGAGAGTTAAACATATACTCACTTCTAGGCCATACCTAACTACATTCTCTTCTGTGAGTATTACATGCTGCCCCTCATTTCCATGCCTTTGTACTTACAATTTTATTTGTCTGGAACACCCTTCTTTAACTTCTTCACAGGACTAACTAACTGTTCTTACTTCTGTAGTTTAACCATCAATGCCAGGCAACATGAGGTGCTCTCCTTGGTGTTCTCAAAGACCTCTGTGTTTGCGGCTCTCGTAGCACTTATTACTTGGAATCACAATTGTCTTTGCTGTGCCCTCTGAGCTCAGGGAGGACCACTTTGTATCTCCATCGCCTAACACACAGAAGATACTCAAAGGCTACTGAATGCAAGAAGAGATTTTCTCCTGATGTGGTAGATGCTAGGGTTTAGATGTTTCAACATGACATATTTCTTTCATTCTTATCTAGCTAAAGAGCTTTTTAAACAATGTCATACCCTAAAGAGTTTGTGTATAGCTTTCCTTAACAACTTTTGAAAAAAGAAATAAATGAATTGGAAATACTCTTTGCCAGTATTACCTCAGGAATTTCAGGTATTATTGCACTTCATTTTAAACTGAATTTTTTGTGTCTTCCTAATGGTATCCATACTTGAACATTTTTTTCAGGTTTATTGAGGTGTAATTGACAAATAAAATTGGGAGTTATTTAAAGTGTACATCATGGTGATTTCATATATATGCGTATTGTGAAAGGATCTCCACCATCTAGTTAATTAACATATCCATCACCTCACATATTTATCTTTTATTTACTTATGTATTTTTTTGGTGAGAACATTAAAGTTCTATTCTCTTAACCAATTTTAATGATATAATTGATGTAATTATCAATTATAGCCAATCATGTTTTACATTAGATTCTCAGCTTTTATTCCTCTTATAGTTGAACGTTGGTACTCTCTTACCAACCTCTTTCTACTTGCCCTATCCTTTAGCCCTTGGCAACCACTTTTCTATTCAGTTTATAAGAGTTAAGCTTTTTTAAAGAATTCACATATAAGTGATACCGTGTAGTATTTGTCTCTCTATCTTGATTATTTCCCTTATAATACTCTTAAAGTTCATCCATGTTGTTACAAATGGCAGGATGTCCTTCTTTGTCCTGGCTGAGTAATATTGCATTGTTATATATACACAACACCTTTTTGCATTTTTTAAATTAAATTTATTGGGGTGACGTTGGTTAATAAAATTATATAGGTTTCAACTGTACACTTCTATAATACATCATCTATATATTGCATTGTGTGTTCACCACCCAGAGTCAGATCTCCTTCCCTTACCATATATTGACCCCCTTTATCTTATTCTACCTCTCCCATTTTCCCCTTACCCTCTGGTAACCACTAAACTGTTGTCTGTATCTATGAATTTTTGCTTGTTTGTTTGTCTTGTTCATTTGTTCCTTTTAGTTTTATATTCCACAAATGAGTGAAATCATATGGTTCTCCATTTTTCCTTTGTGACTTATTTCACCTAGCATGATAATTGCAAGATTCATTCATATTGTTGCAAATGGCAGAATTTCATTTTTTCTTATGGCTGAGTAGTATTCCATTCTGTATACGTACCACATCTTTTTGATCAAATCATCTATCGAAGGACAATACTTAAGTTGTTTCCATGTCTTCACCATCATGAATAATGCTGCAATTAACATAGAGGTACATATATCTTAATAAATCTTTTCAGATATTTTGGGTAAATATCCAGAAGAGAGATTGCTAGATCATATGGTAATTCTATTCTTAATTGTCTGAGGTGCCTCCATACTGTTTTCTATAGTGGCCACAACATAATCTTTATCCAATTATCCATTGGTGGATACTTAAATTATTTACATGTCTTGTCTATTGTGAATAATGCTGCAATGAACATGGGAGTGCAGATATATCTTTGATGTCCTGTTTTTGTTTCTTTTGGACAAATACCCAGAAGTAGGATTGCTGGGTCATATAGTAGTTCTATTTTTTAATTTTTTGAGAAACTTCATACTGTTTTCCATAGTCGCTGTACTAATTTACATTTCCACCAGCAGTGCCCATGAGTCCCTTTTTCTCCATATCCTCACCAATGCTTGTTAGCTTTTTTTTTTTTTTTTTTTTTTATGATAACCATTCTAACAGATGTGGGGTGATAGGTCAGCATGGTTTTTGTTTACATTTCCCTGAGGATTAGTGATGTTGAACACCGTTTTGCATACCTCTTGGCAATTTGGATGTCTTTTTGGAAAAATGTCTATTCAGTTCTTCTGCACATATTGTATATACGTGAACATTTTAATAATGCAATTTCTTATTTGCTTTATTTTAAAGTACTACTGCAATAGTCATAGATTATCAATACTACCATCTAAAGTATGATTACTGAAAACAGTTTGCTTATTTTCAGTTCATTTTGTCCTTACCATATAATGCTCCAAGGATGTACAGTCGAATTTTTTTGTTTTAGTGTCATTAGGAAGGGTTCCTCTCATTCTGATTATGTCATGAAGTAAATATATGTTTAGGTACATTTGTCTAATTTTGCTTTAAAAATTTTAGATTGATTTTTTATCATTTAGTTTTTTTATATAATTATGCACCTCATGTCAAAATCAAATCTGTATACTAAAGTGTATTTAGCTCTACCTTCTATCCATGATCACTTCACCCTGTTTCTTTTTTCTCCGATAGGTTACTGTTTCCTACCTGTAATTTCACTTTGTTCTATGTTTATAATTGCTTTCTGCTACATCAGATCAATCTTATTTTTTAAATCTTTTAAAATACATTTGTCCTTATTTTATATTTTTTCATATTTATACTACATTTATTTTGATCCCAGTTTAGTTTGCTCTGTTTGTTGTTGTTCTGTCATTGCAGTTATCCCTCTCCTGTGGTATCTAGCCCTCGTCTGCTCTGGCTTCATTTTCCTTACTACACTGTGTCACAACAACCTTCTGTCTACCTAGGGATTCGCCAAGATCTTTTTTTTTTTTTTTTACATCGTTATGCTTTTTTTTTATTTATGTGACATATCTAGAGTTGGGCTAGGGGCGGGAAGTGGTCACCCATTAAGTCTACCCTCAGGTAACCCTCAGGAGTCCCTACTCAGTTATTTTATCATTACTTTTTATTTATTTTTTGAGGGCTGGGGACTCTTTATTGCTGCGACCACATGTTTAATAGAAGGCAGATGCTCATGGTCCAATCAATTATTTTTAATGTTTTTAAATATAATGACACCTAGCAGACTATTTGAATATTATCAACACTTAAAGGGGAATGGAGTTCACTTCTTTATAAATAAATGACAGAAATTATTTTCAATTATCCAACTTTAGTATACAAACAAATAGGAAAAACAACCAATTGTATTCCACTGAATAGCTGTCTTTATTATTCTGTTATGATTTTATAAAATTAATATGTTTTCCCTTTGTATTTTATATTATCTTTTCTTGCCTGATATATATTCTTGCATTTTAAAGTGTGTAGTATATTTAATTATCAGCACTTTGGACTTTGGAGTAAGATGAACTTAAATTCTAACTCTGTACTGGCAAGCTCTGTGACTGTGGGTCATTTCCAAAAAAAGTCTCTAACTTATAGGGATTTTATAAGTTTAGTGCTTGGCACTTAGAAGTGCAAATAAGTATTGGCATTTTATGATGATGATGATGATTAATGATGTCTATGGTGATAAAAATGACAATGATGATGAGGCTACACTTCATTTTCTATGCACCTGCAGTTATAATAAAAGATAATAAGTAAAAATGACTAAGTAGTGGATACATATAAAGTATCAGAACTATGTCAATTTAATACAATTAGAGAGACAAATGTTACAGTATATGTCCTTTTATCTGAAATAAGAGCCTGAAGTGGACAATTTGTTTCTAACACTATCATAATTTAAACTAACCATTTTTTTTATAATTTGTACTAATTTAGATTTTAAAACATACCATAATAAGTTTTTGAGAAGTTTGTCTTTTGATTTGAGTAAAAGTGCTTGTATGAAAAAGTATTCTCATTCAATTTTAATTTAATTTATTTTAATTTAATAGTCATTGCACTTAATAGATAATAACTCTTTATTTAAAATGGTGAGCTATGTCACTTGCTCTGAGCTCCAGTGTTGAAGCAGCTGCTTGAAAGGTGCCAAGGACATACTGGGAGTAACTGAAATATCTGGCTTCAGGGTGAGGGCTGGAGGGGCAGCTTTCTCCCAGACAGAAGTGGTCACAGAAGCCTTAATTCCTTTGTTGAGCCCTTTCTTTCCCAGCATGCAGATTTAGGTGGATGCTATATCTGAAGAGACATCAACCTAGCTAACACCACTTGTTCTGCCCTGGTGATTCTGTCAGACCCCATCCAACCCAAATTGCTGCCCCACCCAAGCTGCTTCCAGTGGTTTTTCCATAGAAATGGTCTGTCTTAGCTTATGCTGCAGAGTTTCCTAAAATCTCTCAAAGGTTCACAAACCCGAAACAAGCAGCCCCTGGCCTCAGCATGACCTGTAACTCTTGGTAAGCAGTCCCAAGTCTGGCAGCTGGCCTCAGTTCACAGCTTAGCCTCTCTCAGGCACCTCCAAGCCCCGAGCAGGTGACAGCCATCCGGAGATTGCTTGTGGCTTAATCCAAGGGGCCCCAGGGCCAGCATTCCCAGTGTCCAGCTTCTGACAGAGCCAGAGCATCACCCAACTACTTCCACAGATGACACACCCAAATGGCAGAGTGGCAGGCACCAGAGCCCTACTAAGGCAAATTCTGCTCCATACAGTCAGCTCCTACACAACAGCTCCTTCACTGTAGTCACAGCCAGTCCTTAGAACCAATGATCTGAGGGTCAGTCTCTCCCATTGACATTCAAACAGCAACCAAGGCTTACCTGCAGCAGAAGGGCACAAACAACCCACATAAGGAACATACCTGCAGCACTGTGCTCAAGTGACCAGGGAAACTGTGCCCCTGGGGCCCACAGAACCTCTAGTATATAAGGCCACTCTACTAACACTAGAGGACATAGCAGCCCTACCTAATACATAGAAAGCAACACAGGGAGGCAGCCAAAATTGGGAGATAGAGAAACATATCCCAAGTGAAAGAATATAACAAAGCTCCAGACTAAGAAGTAAACAAAGTGGAGACAAACAATCTATCAGGTGTACAGTGCAAACCACTGGTTATACGATGCTCCATGAACTTAGGGAAAGAGTAGATGAACTCAGTGAGAACTTTAACAAAGGGACAGGAAACATAAAAATGGAGATAGAAAGCATAAAGAAGAACCAGTGAGAAATAAAGAATGCAATAACTGAAGTGAAGAATACATTAGAGGAAATCAACAGTAGATTAAATGAAGCAGAGGATTGAATCAGCAATTTAGAAGGCAAGATATCAGAAAGTACTCAAACAGAACAGCAAAAAGAAAAAAAGAATCAAATAAATAAATAAATAAATAAATAAATAAATAGGATAGTTGAAGGTGCTTCTGGGACAAGATCAAGCATACCAACATTTGCATCATAGGGACACTAGAAGAAGAGAGAGAGCAAGGAATTGAAAACCTACTTGAAGAAATAATGGCAGAAAACTTCCCTAACCTGCTGAAGAAAATATAAACCCACGAAACGCTGACAATCCAAAACAAGATGAACCCAGAGAGGCCCACACCAAGACATATCATAATTAAAATGCCAAAAGTTAAAGACAAAGACAGAATCTTAAAAGCAGAAGGAGAAAAGCAGTTAGTTATCTACAAGGAAGCTCCCACAAGACTGTCAGCTGATTTCTCAACAGAAACTTTACAGGCCACAAATGATTGGCATAGAATATTCAAAGTGATGAAAAACTAGGACCTATAACCAAGATTACTCTACCCAGCAAAACTATCACTTAGAATAAAAGGACAGATAAAGAGCTTCCCTTACAAGAAAAGCTGAAAGAGATCATCACTACCTAATCAGTATTACAAGAAATGTTAAAAGGACTTCTTTAAGAAGAAGAAGAAATAGATCAAAAATATGAATTATAAAGTGGAAATAACTACATATCTATCAACAGTTACTTTAAACGTAAATGGATTAAATGCTCCAATCAAAAGACATAGGGTGGCTGAATATAAGAAACCAAAACCCTTATATATATTGCCTAGGGGAGACTCATTTCAGATTGAAAGACACACACATATTGACAGTAAAGGAATGGAAAAATGTATTCGATGAAAATGGAAATGAAGAAAAAAAGATGGGGTAGCAATTTATATCTGACAAAATAGACTTTAAAAGAAGGTTATAACAAGAGACTAAGAAGGACCCAGTAATCCCACTTCTGGGTACTTATCTGAAGAAACCCAAAACACTACTTTGCACCTGTCCAGGTGCATTCATATGTTCATTGCAGCATTATTTGTAATAGCCAAGATATGAGGCAACCTGGGTGTCCATCAAAGGATGAATGATTAAAGAAAAGCTGGTACGTATATACAATAGAATATTACTAAGCCATAGAAATAAACAAACAAGCAGGCACAAACAAAAAGTGAAATTTTGCCTTCTGCAAGAACATGGATAAACCTAGAGGGTATTATGCTGTGTGGAATAAGTCAGAGACAAATGTCATATGATTTCACTTACAAGGTCAGACAATTAAGTTTGTGAAATGTTGCAATGATGTTGATATCAGAGGGATTATTCATTATGAATTTGTACCAACTGGACAAACAGTTAACCAAGTTTACTATTTGGAAGTGCCGAAAAGGCTGTGTGAAAAAGTTAGATGACCTGAAATTTTCATGAACAATTCATGGCTCTTGCATCATGACAAATGCACCAGTTCACATGGCACTGTCTGTGAGGGAGTTTTTAGCCAGCAAACAAATAATTGTATTGGAACACCCTCCCTACTCACCTGATCTGGCTCCCAGTGACTTCTTTCTTTACCCGAAGACAAAGGAAATATTGAAAGGAAGACATTTTTATGACATTCAGGACATTAAGGGTAATACAATGACAACTCTGATGGCCATTCCAGAAAAAGAGTTCCAAATTTGCTTTGAAGCGTGGACTGAGTGCTGGTATAGGTGTATAGCTTCCTAAAGGGAATGCTTAGAATATCACCATAGTGATATTCAGCAATGAGGCATGTAGCATTTTTTTCTAGGATGAGTTCATGAACTTAATTGTGCCACCTCATATATGTGGAATCTGAAGAAGAAAATAAACCAAACAGAAATAAACTCATAGATACAGAGAACATTTTTATGGTTTCCAAATGGGAAGGGATTTGGGGGGAAGGGTGTAAAAGGGGAAGGGATTAAGAAGTACAAATTGGTAGTTACAGAGTAGTCATAAGGATGTAAAGTATAACATAAGGAATATAGTCAATAATATTGTAATAACTATGTATGGTTATTACATGTATGGTCTATGGTCAGATGGGTAGTAGATTTATCACGTCAGATATCTGACTATGTATGGTCAGATAGGTAGTAGATTTATTGGGCTGATCACCTAGTAAGTTGTATAAATGTGTATTCATTATGTAATACACCTGAAACTAATATAATATAGTAGGTCAAGTATAATTGAAAAATAAAAGAAAAAAAAACAGAAAAAATAAAATATGAGTTATGTTTTAACCTTCGTTTTGAATTTTTTTGTGAGCTTCCTGTTCTCATATATTACTCATTTGTATCTTGGTAATAATTATAGTGTATACCACAGAGTTTGGGAAGGAATTAGTTACCCCAATTTTTACTGGAATAAAATCCCTACCATCGTGTTAAAAGGCTTTTAACTATTGTTTAACAGAATTCATGCTTTTCAGGACTTGGAATTTTCTAAATCACCATTCCAGCAAATCCCCATTCTCTTAAATTTTTCAACATGTGCTCATTTGCCTGTATTCATTTAAACATGAGGTAAGAGAGCAGAGTAGGACAGAGCCTAAGGAAGAATGACTAATGGAGGGATGCTCTGAATGCTGCTCATTGGGTCCACACGTGGGCTGGGGATGTGGACTTTCCTGCTTCCTAGGCTGCAATTTGTGGAGATGAACTATTGAAAAGAGAAAATAAAGATGTTATTTTTTGATTCAGATTTAAAATTTCTGTTAGCAAAAATTGATTATCCTATTTTATCAGGGATAAATCCTGCTGGACAGAAGACTATTATACTTCTCTTTAAGACTAAGTGCCATTAAATTAGTTCCAAATATCTGAAATTAATCTGGTATGCTTCAATCGTGCCATATTTATATGGTAGATTTAAACAAAACATGTCTCCTCTATTTTTTTCTGCATGAGTTTGAACAGAGCTGATAAATTCTTTCACTCATTTACCCCACACACATTTATTAAACATTGTGCAGGTATGTGCATGTGAAAATCAGAATTCACTTAAGACAACTTAAAATCAATTTTTCAGAGATCTGAAATGGTTCCAATGCTTTCTTTTTAGGGTACTTCAAAATTTTAGGGTACTTTAAGATACTTCATTCTACACTACATATAAAACTGCTGCCTATGGCAGAGCAGTTATTAGCATTGTCTTTTTTTTCTCCCAGAGGCAATCATAGGTTTGGGCTGTTTCATCCAATCTACTTATGAATAGCAGTGGGGATTTCCCTACCTAGCTACAGGGGTGGAATTCATGGCCATGGGGTAGCACAAAGGCATGTGCTCTTTAGGACTGATATTAATACTGTGTTCAAACCAAGTGAGATAGACAATCTCAGACTTTGAAAAGAAGCTCTGATTAGAAGAGGAGCAAACTCAACACATTTCACTAATTTCAACAGATTCCACAGAGTTCAACAACCAAGAATTTCAAGGTCAACCAGGAAACAGCTGTATTTGTCTTCTAGCTATTATAATAAAGAGAGTTTGTACATAGGAGGCAGTGTTGTTTTAATTTTGGGAGTTTTTACATGTTTTGTGTTTTCTCAAAGCAAATATGCTAGGAGTTTGAAATGAGCCATCAGGATTGCTGATAAACATGCCCTTGGACCTGACCTGGCTATGCAAATAAAGTCCATTCTCCACAGTGATCAGAGCAGCCACATCTGACTGTGAAGGTGGCTAGCTGCATTAGCAGCCTGTACAATCTAATTCTTTCTTCTGCAAATGTTGATTAAGCTGAAAGAGGATCCTTTGTAAAGCTAATTCAATAGCACCAGCTCCTCTCCTGAAAGGCTGGAGGATGATCTCACTATCTCATGAGGCCATTAGCTTTCCCTGCAGCAAAACTCACCATCTGGCTCTGACTCTGTTGATTGGATGGGAGCTTTTCTAGCACACTCACTGTTTTGGTAGTGAGTGTGAGAGGTAGAAACTGGGAGGGGCAGCTGGACAACATATTATTGCTGTTATCTCTTTGGGGAGCCAGGTGAGCTCTGAGGCTGTCTGATAGCAGCAGCATGTGCCTGGCACTGATTGTCTATTGTCCAGCCTTAGTCACAGATGACTTTGACATTTATGATCAAAACGACATGGTGGACAGATAAAAAAACAAAACAAAAACAAAAACAAAAACTCCAGCTTTTCTTTATAACCCTGCAATCTTTGACTTTAATCCTGTCATTAGACAGCTGATCTAGGAAAGTCACTGAAATATTGCTTTTATTGCAATGTCTAAAGCATTTTCCAAATAACAATCAACTTATGCCTTGAATCAAATCTGAGTTTTTTTTCTGCTAATGTTCTCTATGTCAGGTCTGATGGTACTCCCTGTTTTAGCACCTCTTAGCATTGAGTTAGAATTCTGACTGAATTGTTGGGAACAGGGGACAAAATTGAGTATTGTGTTGCCTTTGTTGAATTCCAGTCAGGATTAATTGCTGCTAATTATAGAGCTGCTTTTGATGCAGTTGTGTCCAGTCCTATATCTGAGCACAGGGGAGGGAAAAACAGAGGCTCCATATAAAATGTGAGTCCAACAAAGCAGCTGATCACAGCTCACATGTAAGACTGAAAGTTAGTTCTTTTACTTTCATTTTATGTTTTTTAAAGATTCTGGTTCAATGACAGAACAGAATCAGTTAGTAAAAGCAATAGCAGCAGTCAGTTTTCAACATCTGAAAGAGATTGGTATGGCCACTCTTGGGTGGAATGGTTAAGTATTATTTCTGAAACAAATAAAGTGAATCTAATAATCAGAAACATGAAATATAAGAAAAGGACAATGAGGCTGGAATAGGGCTCCTCAAATGGTTCTGATTGTTGTTAAAAAGGCCACATTGACAAGTGAGGGATTCAATATCATGCGTTCAGAAATTTAGGCTTTAAATGCCACTTGGTACTTTAACATAATTTATTGAACAGAAGTAGTGAGTCTTGTCTGGCAAAATAATAAGTGTTCCCATTCATTTGAAATATATATATTTGACTTTGCACATCAAGTGCGTGAGAAATAAAGTATGTAAAATTATGTACCATTTATTAGTCAATGTACTGTGATTGAATCCATGTTCAGGGTAATGTACCTAAAAGGCACTGTGGATTTTTAAAACATTAATTTACAACAAGAGGTGTACAAAAGGTTGTATGGTAGTGTTACTACCCATACACTGAGGGAAAAGCCCCAAGATTGAAAATCTACTTCCCTAAGCAGAGGGAAGGGAAAGACCAAAGAAAGAGGCAGGGTATCCCTGTCTAGCAATCAACAGAGTTTATTAAGAGAAATGTACATATGAGGCAGATTTTGGGTGCCTTGAAGATGAAGTGGATATCCTCCCTGCCACTGTACAGGTGCCAAAGAATCATATAGGGTAAAAGAGCTGTGGTGGGGGATAGTGGGGGGGCAAGGATAGTCACAGGTACTAGTACGTGAATGTTACCAGGTACTGGAAATCACTTTACATGCTTGACCAGATTATGGCAACGGCCAGTTCCAGGAACCAGCACATAGTAGGAGGTAGAGCAGGGGCACTGATTTATGTCAGAAGAAAACATACACTATGATCAGCTTCTGGGGGCTTGCAGGAAGCAATCAGCCTCTTCTGGCTCAGGTCCAACATGAGGGTCTGGCAGTGGTCACACAATGGAACAGTCTGCCCTCCACAGGTAGAGACATAAACACGCTATCCTATGTAGATGGGGGCGGGAGAGAGAAATCTAGGGAAACAGAATCCTTCCAATTTCTTCACTTCTCATTCTAAGCTTACTCCACCATGGCCCCAGGCTCCAGATCCTGTTCACCCCTGAGAGGCCTGTGATGAGATGGAACCAATCCAGTCTTTGATTTTCCTCAACCAAGCAAAGAAATAAGGTCAGCAAAAGTTGACCCAATTAACAACATTCATTTATGTCCTCCTACTTACAGTTCCCAGACAGGTACAGGTCAATTATAGACAACAGAAAGTTAGCACTGCTTGTGGCATAGATGGAACACATGCAAATGAGATGTGACTAATAAACTTCACAGGTGTATCACCAACTGGAGTGAAGTATAGTGGCTCCAACTGAGTATTTGAGGGGCTAAGGAATGTGATGTAGAGAGCTGTGAATGCTGCAGAGCCAGTCAAGGGTAGTCTGGGGCAAGGAGTAAATCTTAAATATGATTTCATAAGATTGGTAATCCTAAGTAGGAAAAAAAATGGTTTCTCTATAAATGAATAAGTATCCATTGAGTGACAACTATATGTTAAGTGCTATGAGTGTTTCTATTCATCAACTCTTGAAGTCTTTGCAACAGTCCTGTCATATAAGGATTATTAACCTCATTTTATAGAGGAGGAAATTGAGACTCAGATATTCTGTCTCTAGGTCAAATAGCTGGAGAGGGACATTCATTAGAGTCCAGGTATTAGCCCTTGTAGCCCCATCTCCCCTCCACTCTCATTGCATCACAGTGGTGCATCCTGGTAACATTCAAAGAGAAGTGATGCCAACATGGGAAAGTGGAAAGCTAAGGCCTTTGTACTGACCCCAGAGCGCCCAGTACCTTCCTCAGGGCTTGCTGCCATCACCAGCCTTGCCCACCCACTCTATGTCTGCTAGTCACAGAGATAGCCTAGAAAGATGTTAACGCCATGAGTGGCCCTGTGCAGGCACTGACAGAACCCGATAAGTTGATTCATGTTCTATAATTCTCTTTACAGCAAGCAGCTCTCTTCTTCTCAGCTTTCACCTTCAGCAGCCTCCACAGCATGCCTGTGGCAGCTCTGCTAATCTACTGTCAGACAAAAGGGGAGAAAAAAGCAGGATGCTGACACAATACTCATATTAGGTAAATCTTTCCCCAGCTAGTACTTTCTATCCTGGGATGATTTTGTAAACCCAGATTTTGTTAGAAAACGATTGATCTGAATGTCTGGGGACTCATGTACCAACATTAGCTCCTTCTAATTGCTATAATGGTTTCATTCTGATTTCATGCAAGCAGTGCAATCTTCACACACAAACTATTGATTAATTAGACATTTAAGGCATTTGAGAGAATTGGTTGAGTATATTTGTGGTTCCCTAGCATTTCCTTCTTTATTTTTTGTGTCTGAACTTTTCCTTGTTCCTTCACCTCCCTACCACCTTTTGCCATTCCATTTAGTCTCTAAAGCATTCCCTTTATAAATAGAAAAATCAGAATTGTGCTTTACTGTTTATCTGTCACGTCACACTGGGCTTTGGGAGAGTGGCTGGTGTGAATGATGACTCACAAGACTCTTCTCTATTAAACAGTCTTCTGTGTTAAACAGTCTCATTGAAACACATTTCGGTATGAGGATGGTGTGTTTAGAAATACTCACAGCTGGTTGGCTTAGCATATTGTTTACACGTGGGCACATGTATGTGGCTTGTTACTGCAGGGATGTACATTCCTCCAGGAGAGGTTCTTTTGTATGTGTGTTATGGAATTTCAAATAAGTGGAGAACAACAGCTATAATGGGCCCAATCCAATGATGGTGGAAGGTGAGTAAAATTACTCCCTCTGGGAACTAAAATACTCATTTTATGGGAGCTAAAATACTCATTTAATGATCATTTCCAAGTAAAACATTTGGATTCCTGAGAGGGAAAGTGGCTGCACAGCCTGATAATACCACTGGTTACCCTTTCCCTTCTGTGAGCTGGACTCTTTGCTCTTAAATTTATGTTTACAACATCCTTGTAAAATGGGTAGGCTCAGGTGTTTTGGTCCATCTTTTATGGATGGAGAAACTGAGAGGCTGAAAATTCAATGATTTTTCCCGGGAAGCCCAGAAATCAATCTTTAGGTCAGGGTTTCTCAATTGTGGCACCTTTGACATTTTTGACCTCTTCATTCTTTGTCGTGAAGGTTGACCTGTGCATTGTAGGATTTTAGCAGCATCCCTAGTCTCTATCCACCAGATGCCAGAAGCACCTCCCAGATGTGAAAACCAGAAATGTCTCCAGGCATTGTCATATGTTCCCTAAGGGACAAAGTCACCTCCAGTTGAGAACCCCTGATCTAGATTGTGAGCATGGACAATCTCCTGAGGCAAAATTTGAAATAATAAAAAATTTCTCTGATATGCATAGTTTCTCCTATCTATAATAACAATACTTATGTAGGATTCACCATTACAAGGGCTTTATGTTTATTTAATTCTCACAGCAAGCCTATTTTACATATAAGAAAACAACCACAGAGAGGTTAGCTGCCCAAGTTTACACAGCTGGGCAGCAGGATTGGCTTCATGGCATGTAACCTATGCAGTTGCACAGCATCCATGCTTAGAAGTTGTCACATTATAGCCTGCCTGTCTGCCCCCATGCACCTCTCCATAAAGACAGATCATTACTTCAATATTATGCTTACTGTATATATTCCCACTTGGCACCAAAGGATGGCCAGTTAGTCAATGACGGGGAAGATCCCTCAAGGGAGGGGCAACCTAAGCCAGACACGGCTGTGTGAGTGCCCGTGATTGCCAATGGGTACCAGTGGGTGTCAACAGGAGGAATCACGAGTTGACAGAAATAGGGCATGGATCCCTTGCTTCAGGGTCTGGCAGCCTGCCTATGAAATGACCTATTGATGACCTCCGGTAATGGCAGCTTGCAGGTGTGGGTGATTTGGCCCTGAGCTATGTTTTTGGGTGTGAGACACACAGATTGTGAAAGTTACATTGACCCTCACTTATGTGTAAGATAATAAAAGGAGAAGTCAGGCCTAATTTGGGGCTTCCCATCCAAGAGGCAGAGATCCCCTGGCCCCGAACTGTATTCTCTCTTATTTTATCTCTCTCTCTCTCTTAACCTGTTGCCATCCCTTCTCCACTCCCACCTACCCTGTTGCATGGGACGCAAAGAAGGGACTGATGGTTTAATGGTCTGTGATGTCTTACTGAAATTCTTAATCATTTTTAAAAAAGGGGCCCCATGTTTTCATTTTGAATTGGGCTCTACAAACTATGTAGTTAGTTCTGCTGGAAGTGAAAAAGCCAGGATTTGAATCCAGGTCTTCTAAAGACTACATGCTTAAGGTTTTCACCATACTGCCTCTTATTCACTTGTTCATTCAACTCATTTATTCATTCTGTAAATTGTACCATAATGAACATTATGGACCAGGAGCTAGGCTTGGCAGTGAGGGAACAATAGAGACACAACAGATGCTGTCCCTTCTCTTAAGAAGCTCGCAGGCTCAGGAGGGATATAGACCAATAAATAGGCATTGGCAATTCGGCGAGGTATGTGTTATGATGGCAAAGCCAGGTTGCTATGGGAGCATATAGGAGGGCATTTTACACAATCTATGGGGATCAGGGAAGGTTTTCAAGCTGAGAAATAAGAGTTACACAATTAAAAAATGGAGAGCAAAGATGATCTAAGCAAAAGGAAATGGCAGTACAAATGCCAAAAGTGAGGGGAGGTGTAACACAGTCAGGGAATGAAAAATAGCTTAGTGTGGATGGAGTGTTGAAATAGTCAGCTTTCTCTGTTATGGTGCAGTCACAGCCCCACCATCTCAGTTGACTATTACAACAAAGGTTTATTTCTCATGTGTGTGGCAGGTGATTTGCTATTGAGTTGTGGTACTACTCACTGAGTCTCTGTTTTGTCTGGAGGAACAAACAACTCCTGATTGAGACATGACATTCCAATGACAGAAAAGATATCAAAGATTAAATCAAAGTCCCATTGGTTCATATCCCATTGGTTCAGCAGGCATGTGGCCAAGCTAGTCATGAGTGGAACATGGAAATATTCCCCTCTCCTCAGGGGCATTACAGGTCACATGACAATGGACAGGTTGTCATATTCCTCTTAAAGGAAGGACAGAGACTAATTGGGAACAGTAATATATTCTATCACATAAGAGTGAGAGAAAAGGAGTAGCAAGATATGAAGTTCTGGAAATAAGCAGGAGTTAGGTTATATAAAGTCTTGTAGATAATATCAAAGAATCTAGACTCACTCTGTTACTCCTTTCTCTTGGGACCTAAGTGCGTTATACAAAATGTGCTTTCAGACTCAGCAGATATCAACAACAACAATAATAATAGTAACAAACAAAATGAAAACCAAATATGATAAACTCATGACACACTAAAGTACACATGATTAATATAGGGTATTTATATTTTTATAGAAACTAAGGACAGAATCACTATCACTAATTGTGGAATGTCAGGTAATAATGTCCAACTGAAGGGTGAATTTTGATTTTATCTGTGGAGAAAGCAATTTATTGGTGTCTTGGAAAACAGACGTTTCTTTTATTGACTTCTAAGTATGGTTCTACTGATTAAGAACAATCCACAAATATTAAGTGCATGCCACATTTTAAAAACTGGTCATTGCTGACTATGCATCTTTAAAATGCAATTGAAACTGATGAGACGGAGTCTGATACAGTGAAAACAGTGTGAATCTTGACCTCTGATAGACCTGCATTGAACTCCTGATTCATTCATTCGGCATCTGTGTAACTCTGGGCATGTTATCTAAGATCTTTGAGCTTTGGATTTCTCATGTATAAAATGGGATTTCAATGTGTCCCTCCTAACCACAAATCCAACAATAACAGCTAACTATTACTGAGTACTTCTTATATGCCAGGCACAGGGCTAAGAACTCTGTATTATGACACTTAAATCTTGTCACAAACCTATGACATGAATACTATGATGCCACAGAGGAGGAAACTGAGAACTAAAGAGGTTGAGAAATTTGCCCAAGGTCAAACTTTTAATAAGGCATGGAATCTGAAAGTGAGCCCAGTTACATGATGGCCAAAGCTCAACTCTTTGTTTCTAGGCAATAAGAATAATGATGATAACAATAATAGTAAGCCAGACACTATTCCAAGCTCTTTATAGAAATGAACTCTTAATTCTTACAAATACCCTTTCAGAAGATGTAAGTGACACAGAATCTCAAATTTAATATGACACAAATGTAACCATGTATACACATATCTATGTATACCTCTTTATTAATTAAGCATCTTTCCATTCTTGGTCTGTGATTGTAAGGAAGTGAGGTACATTAGGGTGTCCAATTTATTAGACACATCTGTTCTTATTTTTATTATATTTAAACCAACAAATGTCAATCTGAAAGTTTGAGAAAACCTGATAGGCAGCTTGTTAGCATTGTCCCTAAAATAAGAGTAAATAAGTTTTGAGTGAAGATGTAAGGTCCTAACTCTCAAATACAAGGTGTAAACAATACCAAGTGGTCTTTACCAGGTATCCTGACTTCTTAGAGGCATCTTTTTATTCTTACTGGGTTCCTGGCTATATGTGGGATATTTGAAATATTAGGTTAAATGACCTATGGATAAGTTAATTTTTTTTTAATTGGGGAATTGGGGGAGAGGAACAGCATTGGGGAACTAGGGAAGGGGAACAGACAATTTTGTGTCCTTTTGTTCTTCAGTCTAGTTGTGGAGGGCATCGCTTCACTGGCCCACATTGGTATCATCATTGCACTCTTCTCGGGTGAGGCAGATAGGTCGCTGGCCTCTGGACGGCCGCTCCCAGCGGTTCTTGGAAGCTCATGCGGGCTGCCAGCCACTCACGCTGGCTGCTGGACACTCACTGTAGCCTATGGCAGCCCACTGCAGCAGGGGCTGCAGCTATGCCATCCCAGGGACTCACAGCAGCCAGCTCCAGGTGGAGCTGTTGTTCACCATCTTAGCTGTCAAGGGCAGTGTCACTGGCCCTCATATGTGGGATCCAAATCGGGGCCCCTGGCGTCCCAAGCCCTTTCTTAACCAACACACCACTCAGCCAACCCGGATAAGTTTTACTATTAATGTAAGCTATTTTCACATTTTCCTATCTCTATGTATGTGCTTTTTTCCCAGGATTCAAGTGTAGTCTAAATATATGCTGTCTTTTGTCCCATTATTAGATTATCATGCACAAGCATCATTGGTTTTATTTGACCTATTCCCAAACTCACCTAAAAAACTGAGCAATATCCTATATTTTGCCTGTAATTTTCTGTGTATGGTTTCTCTTTTGTATGTATCTTCTCCCTTTGAAACCAAATTAAAAGACATTACAAGTTGGAAACAGTCTGGAAATGCTATTTATACTTTTACATAATATTTGACTACCATTTCCTAATTAAAACAAGCCTTCCAGAAGAGTCCTCTGATGCTTTCATTTCACTGGCTTTTATGAGCTTTTTGTTTTATAATATCTTAATAAAAACTAAGGTTGAATAACTTAAAATTTTAAAATTCAGTTATGAGGCCAAATGACATATTTATTTTACCCTAAATCAGCCCTGCTGTCTTTCAAAACAAGTATTATATTTTCTAGTTCCCAACAGTAAAATGCACATAATCTTTTCTTTTCCCCATATTAACAAAAGGATTCACCACAACTTAGCAAGTACTTACTTGGCAATGTTTCAGTCCCAAAATCTTACAGAGTAAATGATATGATGTAGTCTGTTTTAAACCTAAATTAAAATGCCTTTCAGATGGTCCAAGTGTTTTATTATCATATGGCAGTATTTCTCAGTCGTGTGCTCACCATCTGTGCAAGGGTCACTTTGAAATGCTTGTTAAAAATACAGGTTCTCAGGCTCTTCCTCATCCTACTGCATCAGTCTTAGAGACTGGGGCTCTGTAATTTGCACCTTTAATAAATTCCTCAGGAGAGTCTTGTGCATACTGACATTTGGGAATCACTATTATAGGGAACAGAAAATAAAAAGATAAAATTTATTTTGTCAACAGATAGAGGTTTAGTATCTACTTGCTACTGACACTGTTTCTCAGTGTTTTTAGTTTAAGAATGTAAACCTTAGATGCTCCATTAAATATAATTTTACTATGTGCTGCTTAGAGTTAAAAAGTGTCTGAGGTCTGAGTATTCAATCTTTAGACTAATCTAGAAAATTCAGCAAACGAATTACATAGGGCAGGGTGTGCTGGTTAGCTTGCAAAACAGTGAAAAAAGTCACTGCACGTGTTCTAATATGTTGCGTCTCCAAGTGTGGTCCATGGACCAGTAACATCAATATCACTTGGGGACTTGTTAGAAATAGTCTCAGGTCCTACCCTTAGTTTACTGAATTAGAATCTGCATTTTAACAAAATGCCCTGGTGATTTGTGTGTACACTATGTTGGTCTAAGAAACTATGGGTTTCTAGAAAGTGTAGCTTAAATATAAGCTCAGCACTGTTTGTGTACATTGGAAGATTTCTTGGCTGGTTACAAAAATTAAAAAGCAGAGTTACCATAAATGGATAGTCCCTGCAATAACTAAGGGACAATGAACCCTTGAATGTTAAGATGGTTGATGTTTAAGGACTGCAGCATTCATTGTCTAAATTAGAAACACCTTAGCGAATCAATAATAGTCCCATAGTTTCGTGGAGACAGTCACTCGAATGATTATTTTTTAATGTTATAAAAGAGCTTTCTTTCCTACTGTATATAATGCATATTAAATATGGAAAAATCACAGATGATAGGAGTGTCCGTATGCTTAAAAACTTGGCAAAGGAGAAAGAGTAAGTGCATAATGGAATCACTGCACTTATGTTGATATAATGACAGCTACAATATTTTTAAATATATTTTTTGTCGGGTATAATAGAGGACTTTGGAAACAGATGGTAAATCAAAATAGTTTTGAAATATAATATGTAATGAGAATGAATAATGTGGTCTAGAATATTTGCATTGCCAAAGATAAATACCTCTACTAACATTCAGGTCTAAGAACAAATCAAGTTTCAGAGTCCCCCAGGGGAAGCAGGAGAGCTCCTTGGAATTACTCAAATATGAACTGGAAAATCAGTTGCATTGGATATGGGGGTGAAATAAATATGGCCTGATATGGAACTTTTATTCTATTTCCAAACTGCTCAGGTTGTGTAAACTGGGCAATGCAATTGCTGTTGACCATGCAGCCAAATTACCTGGATCACGCTTTGACTGAAATATTGATGAATTTGCCTTCTTGTTCCAGAAATGCCTATGTGAGGAGTGAAATATAGCTTTATAAATCAGGCCTGTAATCACTAAGCCCACACAACTTCATGGTCATCTGCCCTCGACCTAATTTCATGACTTAACATGCAATTAGAATATTGGAATAGAAGTTGGAATATTGGCTATGGTGCAAAATTCAGCAATAAATATTTAAGGATATTTATAATTTGGTTTCATTTACAAGTAATTTTGACTTTTAGTGAATCTCTCTTCAAGGGTAGGCCATTTTTTTTTTTTTTAAGATTTTATTGGGGAATTGGTGGAGGGGAACAGCGTTGGGGAATCGGGGAAGGGGAACAGACAAGTTGCCGTCTTCTTGTTCTTCAGTTTAGTTGCGGAGGATGTTGCTTCACTGTTGGTATCGTCATTGCGCTCTTCCCAGATGAGGCAGATCGGTCGCTGGCCTCTGGATGTCGCTCATCGCGGCTATTGGCAGCTCATGCTTGGCTGCCAGCCGCTCACGCTGGCTGCGGGCCACTCACTGTAGCCTATGGCAGCCCACTGCAGCAGGGGCTGCAGCCCACACCATCACTGGGGCTCGCACAGCCCAGCTCCAGGTGGAGCTGTTGTTAGCTGTACAGGGCAGTGTCACTGGCCCTCATGTGGGATCCGAACCGGGGCCGCTGGCATCCCCAAACCAGCGCTTAACCAATGCGCCACTTGGCTGGCCCCAAGGGTAGGCCATTTTAACAGAGGCTATTAAGATGACAAATGTTTTAAAACATTAAAAAATAAGTCCCTAGATAGGTCATTAGTAAGTAAAATAAAATGTATATTCAAAAAAAAAAAAAAAAGCAAAAATTATTAAAATTAGCCATTCTCACTTTTTCTTGGGAAAGATTGACCATAGAAGAACTGGCATAGTGACATTGCAAAGTACAATATTCATCAAATAGTGACAGACTATAGTCCTAAAAATACTTGTTCAGTATATACTTATGTAGGCACTTAACATTACAAAACAGTATTTTGACATTATAGATACTTACTCATAATTTTTGATTTGATCACAGCAGGAGGGAACAATTTTAAATATAGAATAGAGAATAAAGAGATAATCTCCCTTCCCCTGCTCATTTCATGCCTTTTTTGAGAGAACAAAATCCATCTTTTCAGAATATGTATTTAATGATGTAATAAGTAACACACTCTGAAAGTGGTAAAATAGATGGACTAGGGAGAGGATCAGTCATCCCTGGAAGGCTTTTAACCAGGAAAATGACTTCCTACACTCCCCCATATGAAGACAGCACCTTTCCTTATGCCATGAAATGTCTTCTACTTTTACCTCTCTTCTACTTCTCTTTCTATCCATTAAAAAGAAAACACACACACACACACACACACACACACACACACACACACACACACAAAATCCTCTGAACCATTTCAGGAAAATAATCTTTCCTGGGACATGAGATTAATAAGAGTTGGCATTTTTTATTGTCACTTTGGATACAGAGGTCAAAGGTCATTATCTAATAGGCATCCAAATGGAATCAATCTCTTCTTCATAGATCCCATCAGATGCACCTGAACCTCCTGGGAGTTTGTGCAGAATGGTTCATGGTCAAAGGCAGGAATGGATATCGGCACTCCAGAGGAGGCTATATTTTTCTGTCAATAGACAGAAGATTGCCATGTCCTAGACAGGTAATCAGTTATCAAGCACCACAGTCAGTTCACATTTAAACATTAAACACCTGGGGCAGGAGACAAGTAACATTTATCATATTTACTAGGTTTGCCAACAACAATAAACTACTTTATCCTTTTTAATTAGTTTTATTCTGTGCTTCCTGCTATCAGTTATTTGAAAAAAATTGAGTGGTTTCTTTTTTCTTTTTCTTCCTGGCAAATGTTTGGTGGATCCTCAAAAGGTCAAAAACCTATATTTCTGTGAGTTGTGAGCATATTTAAACAAAAACAAAAACGTTTCCCTTATTTTCCTCTTACCTTTGGTTAACACATTCACAAGTTAGTCCTGATGACACACAATTTCTGTGCCAGTTTCGTGAATGGTGGGAGAAAGAAAATGGGAAAGTTTAAAGCAAAGTTTCCTCTAAGATTCAACAGTATGTGGTTTGTTAAGACTTTTTTCTATCCCACCATTAAAAGTAAAGAAGAACAGCTTTTCTGTTTTCTCCCTGATTAGAGGGTTTCACTGGATTTGTGGCAAATAAATTGACAAGTGAGGGCACTGATGACAGAAGAGTGATAATTGATGATGGCAGGTGGGGGCTTTGTATACTGGCATGTCCTGTGGAGGGTGAACCAAGGACATCTATCAATCACATTGGTGACAGCAGCCAGGGAGACTTAATTGGAGATTCATTGGACCTTTAATGATGTGACAGAGAAAAATAAGGACACTTAAACGGCTCCTGGGCTATTTCTTTTCCTTCATTCCAATAATTCTCATAGAAAGAGTAGAAAGTGGACATTGCTCCAGGGTTGAACATTCATTGCTTCTATCAGAGTTAATCACATTGTTTTGAGAGGTAGAATAGTATTTACCATCAGTCCAACATAGTATTAAATCTATACCTGGAGATTTGTAGATTTGACTGTCCCATGACTTTAGCATAATCAGACATACTCAGCAAGTGCTGGGATACCATATACTAAACACTGAGTTACAACTGGAATGCCCACATTATCTGCCAGAGTAGGGGTTCCAAACACAGTGAGGAAACAGGTCCTTTCTCTAATTTCATGATTTCCTGCCTCATTCTTCTAGAGAGCTCTCTGTATTATATGAACGTAAATATATATATTTTCTTTTTTTGTCAGAAGATTCAAAATAATTTTCTCTCATTTGAGAATGGAAAGAGTCCTACGGAGGAGTTTGCCCTTTGGGCACAGGGATTTTTCTTAATGTTAACTGGCAGGAAAGAAACCTCACAGTTTCAAGGCACTGTGCATAGATGTAGTGTGTGAAAAAATAAGTAAGATGGTTTGTTCCATTTAAGATATTTTTACCTTTATAAGTTTTTTACATTTATTCATTCTAAACTACAATTTTGTACACCTACGAGGCACAGTGCTTTGTCCAAGATCAATTGTGCCTGTTATTTCTTTCAAGGAATTTATAGTGTGGTGAGGGAAGACGGATATGTACATTACACTATTATATTTCCATAGGTCTGAATGAAAGGAGGCAGCGTGGATGCTGCCCAGGAGGGAAAGCTGTTGATATAAGGCCACTTAGTAGCATTTTTCTTGTCTCTTGAAAATTCAACATGAATACTTGCTGCAAAAAACTAGGAAAGAAGAAAATATCCTGGACTTATTAAGGCGGAGATGTTATACTCACTGGTGTCCAAATTTAGTAAAATCTGAGTCATCATATACACAGCAGAGAGAGATTATTCTACCCTCTTCCTCACAGTTTTTCATTTAGCATCTTAACATAAATTTTTCCCCTAGAAGTCGATGATTGCAAACACGACTCATTAATTACTTAATGAGGAAATAGGAACTAATTGTTTCAAGTTCCCAGAAAGTCAGGAACAACTTGCTCTTTCCTGTGCAGGGATACCAGTTTAACATTTATTCTCCATGTTAAATACTTCAAGAATTATGACTGCTTGAAGGTCCACTTGGTGGCTGAACTGTCAGTGAGCTGTATACCACTCAGTAGTCTTCCTGCAGTTTAGCTTTCTTAGGAAGAGTTGTGTCTATTTCCTTACACATTTATAGATGGCTTCAAACGACAACTTACAGAGATAAAAAGTATGTTTTTCAGGATGTTGTACCACAGCAAAGAACTTCTCTCATCATTATTGAGAATGGCTGCCACTAGCTAAATGTATACTACACTTTCCAGAAAAAAAAAGTGATTAAAAATAATTTGAGTCAGGTTGTACAGTAGAAAAACATGTTAATTTTAAGATTTGTAAGATACATTTTGAAAAGAAAGACTCTAGATTAACATTTTGTGCTATGTTTTATTTTGTTTTATTGTACTGTTTTCACTGACTATTTTGATGTTGGAGAATTCTCTGATCGACATCTTTTTTTTTCACACTGATCAAATATTATTTTTTTAGATCCTAGAAAGACCCTGTTCTTAGGTTGGAAAATTGTCTGAGAAATATAAATTGTTCATAAACCATTAACATAGATAGTGAACCATCTCAAGGTCTTTTTAGAAACAGAAACTTAAACTGCCATGGTTATAATAATTTTTTTTTTGAGTGTTTTGGTTAAATCATCAAAGTGGTATTCAGATCTCTCTTAAAACATTCCCAGTAGGCAGTCATTCATTCCAAGGTGTACCCCTGCACAAAGGCAGGCTCCACCTCCTAAGGCACCTCATTCCATTTATCAATGACTATTAAAAATATTTCCTTATGTTGTGTAGAAATCAGTCTCCTTGTAGCATCCAGTCTTGGGACTGGACTCATCCTCTCTGTTTGGATGTTTAGATTAAACAGGACAATTGCATATGAGAGTTCTTTAACTGTTTGAAGGCAGTTATCCTATTTCACCTAAGTCTCTCATTTAAAAAATAGTAAACATTTCCGTGTTCCCTGTTTATCTTTCCCATGTTATGGCTTTAAGTCCCTTCATCATCAAAACTGCCTTGCTATGTGCTGAACTTGACTGTGGTCCAGTGTCTCTAGATTCTTCTTGGAGCCAAGAATTGAACACAACTCTAGGAAGTATCTGACCAAGTTTGAACAGAACAGAGTAACGTTTTATTCCCTGCAAGTTACATTGCTTTTAAATTTCTTATCGCTATGTTCAGTCCCAAATGTTAGCATGTACATTTTTTCACCTTGATAGTGACATCTAATGTATTCCCTCTTACTACCAGTTTTATGTCATCCACAAATTTGACGGCAAAGTTGTGTGTATTCTCACAAGTTTAAGAACAATGGACTTCCTTCATTTTAATGATTATAAACTTGATTTGCTGGAAATGGTTTTTTATAGGGAAATTTCTACCACTGATTGCTGATTATGCTCTCCAGTGAAGAACTGAGAACAGGAACAGTGCATCTCAGCTCCCTCTCATGGACACCATCATCTCAGACATCCTTCAGTAATCTGTATTGCTGAGTACAGTAATATATATTATTGATAGAGTATAATGGGACTTGGCTTACTGTGACTTCCCTTTTAAATATGGTACTTGGATAGCTTTGGATTATGATACTTCTTTTGTAATTTTAATCTCTCTGTGAAACTGAGGCTCTCTTCTCTCTTCACTGTGACCATGATGACTTAGGAAAATTGTACTATGAATACTGACAATATTTAGGAAATATGTTGCACAGAGCTAATAAAAAGTTATGATTATGGATTATCTAAGATGTAACTATAAAAGAGAAAAAGCCTGGCTAACACAATCTTTATTATAATAGACAGTAATGAAATATCTTGGCTTTAATTTTTCTAATTCTATTTGAATTAGAAATCCTAACCTGAGAGTTATCCACTATTAAGGTTAAAAAACTATTATTAAACAATAGAAAAACTTCATAATAAAAATTATTAATATTAATAATAGCTTTTTTTAAGGGTCCATATGTTATAGATACTATCTAAAGTAGTATACATAGGTTGATATTCATACACTTCACAATAACTCTTTAAGGTAATTCTTTTGATCTTCATTCTGTATTTCAGAGGTCAGCAAACTATGGCTTGATATGGTCAAATCTCATATAATTGGCTTGCTGGCCAAATATAGCCTTTGTATGGACAGATTTTTTTTACCTAGCAAGTTCAGAGCATTTTTAAGTGGTTGGGGAAAAAAGAATATTTCATGACATTTGAAAATTATATAAAATTAAAATTTCTATGAATACAGTCTTTTTAGAACACAGCTATACTCATTCACTTATGTATTGTCTATGACGGCTTCCATGCTGTAATGGAAGAATTGAGTAGTTGCGCTAGAGACCATACAGTATATAAGGGCCAAATATTTATTATTTGGTCCTTTACTGAAAATGTTTGCCAACCCCTGCTATACCTGATGAAAGTGAGGCTTCACATTTTTAGGTGATTTCCTCAAGAAACCTTAGATTCTTTAAAATAATTTCTCTTTTAATTGATTTCTTTCATAGTATAAGTAGTTTTCTAAGGAATTATAACAAGTAACTTTATATTAAACTACATATAATGTATGTAAAGAGACAAGTTGGAAATAAGAGAACAAAGTGTACTTGTAAAACAAATTGTAGATCTTAGGATTTAGAAGTTTTTTTTTTTTTTCTTTGTGTGCTTGTATGCAAGGAAGAACTATATATTGACACAAAGAGAAGCCACTGGAAAATATAAAAGATAAAAAGGAGATGGAATGGACAGATGTGAACCTTAAGACCATAACTACTTGCTAAGATTTCATAGGTAGGTCCTTCATTCAGTAGGAAGGCTTTCTGTCCCTTTCTGGATTTATGTTTTCCCATTTCTGAACCTCAGAGATTGAACTTCTATCATGTAGCACTGAAAATGACATTGAGAGGGAATATATAGGGAAGCTTAGAAATGAATAACTCCTGTATTAGTGAGATGGTGATCTGAATTAAATAAGACAATGCATGTGAAGTACCTGCCAGAGATCCTAGGAGAGTCAATAAACAATAGTCATCACCATAGTTTTAGAAAATCATATTTGGAATGTTTATAATCACAGAGTAATCCCAGAAACCTAGATGTTTGGGCGCAGTCTTTCTTCACCATATCTTCTTGTATGTTGTCTTGTCATGTGTTGTCATGATGAGGATTCAAAATGATTAAAACAAAAGAGAAATTTTATTTTATTGGAAAATACTGATTAAATATAATTTTCCATTCACAAAGGCTACCAACAACTGGAAGGTAGACATAAACATGTTCCCTCCTTCTATACTTGCTCTCTGGAGCCAGGAAGAATAAAGAAAGAGAATCCTTTATTTCGTTTGGGATTCATAGAGAAACCAGGAGGTGGAAGGGGCCTTCCTTGTCACTGGGCACAACTCCTTCACCTTAGGGTTGAGGAAAATGAGACCCAGATGGGAGGATAATATGCCCAAATCAGAGTCAGATTGGGCTCTGGATTCTTCCATTATACCAAAATGCCATTCTCTTCCAGATTCAAAGATTGTAAAATTTACTTGTTATGAAGCATGAATCTCATTCACCCTCCTTTTTGGTGTTTCCCTCCAAGTGTATTTCTTAGTTTCCACAGATAAGTCATTTTAGAGCCTCCAAGTCTCAGCCAGTGAGTGCTGCAAATACTTTCACACCGTAATAATCTGTCTTACAGCTTCTGGGATGTACAGCTTCTGACTCTAGAGAAATAATAGCGAAAGGATTTGTTTGTATTGGGGAATGCAAACTCAAATGCCAAGAAGTGCCAGACAAGTAATGACTGTTTGTAAATTAGTAAAGAGTATGAGATGAAAGACAATAGGGAGTAGTAGAGAATGTACCCAACTACCCATAGAAAAGAAGTGACTAACAAAAGAAGCATCTGTTACTCAGCTGACATGATTATTAACATGAGGGAATGTCATTCTGAACTTGCTAAATCCTCTGATAATTCAAAGAAACTGGAAATCCAGATGTTTAAATGTGGAAATTGTCCTGATTTCCTTATTACTGTGCAGGTCAAGCAAAACACATCTGTGGCCTAGTTTGGACATTTAGGAAGGATCTTTAGCAACACAAATCCATGCTGTTATCATAAAAAAAAAATGAGAGTTTTACATGTAGTTAGGGTCATAGGGTTTGCAGTTTAATATTTTATGGTTTTTCTTTCTCTTTTTTTTTTTTCCTTTCTTTCTGGGAACAGAGACATGCTACAATTAGCCTGTAGATTCAGTGTGGCTTTGTGGCTGAAACATTAGATTGCATCCAACTGCTCTGCTTTTGTTTTCTGCTTGAAAAAAACTGACACTTGTTATGGTTACACTCACTGTGTGAGCCAACACCTCTTGACTTCCGGACAATCACTATAAATCTCTATTATTTTGCCATTATTGTCTTGTTATACTAACACTGTTGAGGCATCTTCTCAAGGGAAATGAGCCCAGGTGTGTACATACAGAACAAGAAATGCTCCCCTTTAAATACATAAAGAGCTATTTTATTTGGCATGACACACATAAATCTTAGTATAGCCAAAGGAATCTTGAACAGTTATTTACATTGCAAATGCTTCAAAAAGTGGAGCACTGGTATCAGAGCTCAATCTGCTAGTCACTTGAGTTTCGTTAGATCGGAGAGTAATCCATCTTTTATTTTATTTTTTTCCAGTAATAAGAGTTGAAAGAGTTGAAATGCAGTCCCTTACAATTGGACTCCAAGGCATAAGAATTTCTCATAAAACAGAATGTATTCTTGTTCCTCCATGAAATTCAGTTATATAGACCTCAACTATAAAGACTTTCTTTATGGCCTTGTTCAGAGCAAATGTGCAGTTAAGCTCTTTTTGTGCCATACGTTTCATTGTTTTGAATTCAAACTGATGGAAGACTGGACCAGTGTTTTCTCAGGTGTCTGGACATAAAGGCTTGAAGGTCCTGAAAAACAAAGTCATGCCAACTCCCTCAGTTGTGTGTGTGAATAAGGAAAATCCTTGATTTTAGCACTAATCAATTAATGAGGTAGCAAAAAATTGTATAAAACATGAACTGCAGATAGGAGGTTGTATTTTGGAAAAATGAATGGAATTTGGGAAAAGTTCAATAAAAGCTTGAAAAGCAGTGTCATATTTCTTATAATTGGCAGAAAGCTAAAACTACATTTCCAAAAGTAGAGTAAGAAAGAGAGCAGAGATTTGGGGTAACTATTATTTATTTATTTATTTTAAACTAATAGAAAATATTTTGGTTAATGGAATCCTTAGTGAATTTCTCCCTTTTTTTTATTTACTAACTTGTATTATTTTCTAAATTTACTAAAACAAAAATGAAAGTGAAATTACCTACAAGCTTAAAATTGGGAAGGAGAAGTTATAATAAACTGAAATTACCCCACTCTATCCCTATACTATTATCTCCAAAATCTTTCACATAAATACGAATAAAAAGTATATATCTGAACATGCAAATGTTTTATTTTATGAAAAACAGGATCATGCTGTTTAAAGTATTCTGCTTGTATTTAACAATGAAAAAAAGAACACTGTTCTAAGTCAGTATGTGTGGATAGTCCTCGTTGGCACTTTATTTTTAATATAATTATATAATATAATTATAGCAAAGAAACTCTGACCCAGACAGCTTGATGACATGTATGTACTGATGTGGATTTTCTCCAAACCTGGCTTAAACGAGATGACAGTAGTCAGACTGTACCAGAAAGACTCTTCTTTTTGTCTGAGCAGCCAGGACAAAGGAATTTTGGGCCTTCTGGCCCTTTTCCATGAGAAACAGAGGACTCACTGAGAGCTTTCTGTACTCACACAGGTTTTGGAAGAGCAGATGGGGTAGTGCAGAAGCAGACCCTCAGCAAGCATATTGGTAGGATTATTTAAGTAGTGGGAGTTGTGAAAAATATGTAAACAGGGTGGTTTATGTAGAGCAAGGGGCGTTCTTTTCAGATTGCTTGGACAGGGAAGGTTTAGTGGAGAAAGATGTACTTACATAGATATGTGATTTACAAAAATAAATAAGAACTGGGGATTTCAGATCATTCTATGCAAAGGGTGAAGCAAGTGCAAATCCTACTATAAAGCAAAAATACTAGATACAATATTAGCAGGTAGTGTACAACAATGTATTATGAGAATCATGGCATGTAACATTATTCCAGCAATGCAGTTATTTCATTAGAAAAATTTTGAATGTAATTCATTATAGTAATAATTACTTAAAAGCATCCAGAGGAAAAATAACTTGATAATATATGAAAGAGTGACAACATACATGGCAGCTGACTTTTCAATAACAGCAGAAGTTAAATGACAGCAGAATGATAAAGCCAAAATAGGAAGGAATATATATATGTTAACCTAGGACTCTGTACTGAACAAAATCTTATTTTTCCAGAAAAGAGTGAAATACTTTTACAGGCAAACAAAAACTGAGATTTTATAGTAATAGGCTTCAACTAAAGGAATATCTAAAATATTTCATTCAAGAAGAAGGAATATAATCGTTCGGTAAGATGTGATATTTAAGAAATGATAGTAGACAAAACAATGGCAAACCTATGAGAAAAATCTAAACAATGACTATATAAAACAATAGCAATACTATCTAGTTTGTGAGGATAAAAATCTCAAGGCAGAAAAAGGATCTTACCCAAAAATGCCATATAATCAGAGAAAGAGTGTAGTTATTGAAACCAAGCATTCTAAGGTCATTGTATTTATTCAGGAGGAAAAGGAAAATAAAGATATTTATTAGCTTTTTAGAACTGGTGAGGTTAAATATATGTACTTCTGGGGAATATCTGGGAAAACAACTAAAAGAATAAAATTATTGTAATTTACTTAAAACGTAGTAGAAGAAAAAAGTCAAATAGAATTGAAACTCAATCAATAAAAAAGAAGAAAGAAAAGTGAACAGGAGAAATAAAGAATACAAATAAGATGGTAGCAATAAATCCAAATTTATAATCAGAAAGACTTTAATAAACTTTTCACCTAAAGACTGATGATCAGATTGAATTAAGACCCCAAATACAATTATATTCTGTTTATAGAATGTACATCTAAAAACAATATTTAAAATATGTCAAAATGTGTCATTTTATTTTCAGAACGCTGAGATGCCTCCCCAAGTTACACAGAGTTAATATTTCAATACTTTACATTGGCTTATAAGGTCTTTCATGATCTCACTCATCAACTCTAAATATCTCTTTTGCTTACTCTGTTCCAACCCCACTGGCCTCTTTACTGTTTCTGGAGCTCACCAGGCATATGCTAGACTTAAAGTTTTTGCTCTAATTGTTCTGTCTCTTTGTGGAATATTCTACTCCCTGATATTTGCCTAGATCATGGGTCAGCAAACTGCTGCTTGGGAGCCACATGCGGCTCTTTGGGTATGTTCCATCTCAAAAGTTTGCTGACCCCTGGAAGAGCCAATCCTGTCCCTCAGAACAATTTAAAAATTATTCAAGAGTCATAAATATATTTTGACATAATCACCATTATGTGAATAATATCCTTGGAAAACTTTATAAATGAAACTATGATAGTTTTATTTTCATTGTCAGTTTTACTTCAGAGCCACATGTATGTACCCAAAGAGCCGCATGTGGCTTGTGAGCTGCAGTTTGCTGACCCATGGCAGCTCTTCCATCTCAAAAGTTTGCCGATCCCTGGTCTAGATAATCTCATCTTCTTTGGGTCTCTGGTTAAATTTTACATGTTTAGTGAGACCTACCCAGACTATTCTGTTTACTCTTGTAACTCACTCCCCTTCTTCCACTTCCTACCTTTTTACCGTGTTGTAATAATTATTGCCACTTACTGACTTCTAACATGCTCTATAGTTTAACTTTTTTTTTTTTTAAATTGGGAAATTAGGGGAGGGGAACAGTGTTGGGGAATTGGGGAAGGGGACCGGCCAAGTTGTTCTTCAGTCTTAGTTGTGGAGGATGCCAATTGCCATCTAGCTGCCTGCTGGCAGTTCATGGCCTCTGAGCTCAAGGTGCTGTGTTACAGTCTAAGTTGTGGGTAGGCGTAGCCACCATCCCATGCGGGAATCGAACCAGCAGCCTTGTTTTTGAGAGTGCACGCTCTATCCATTGAGCTATCCCGGCAAGAGCTCAGCTCCAGGTATGGAATTCAGTCTTAGCTGTGGATGGGCATAGCCACCATCCCATGTGGGAGTTGAACTGGCAGCTTTGTTGTTAAAAGTGCATGCCCTATCCACTGAGCCATCCAGATGGCAGCTCAGCTCAAAGGTGCCGAGTTCAGTCTTAGTTGCAGGCAGGCGTAGCCCACCATTGAACAGGCAGTATTGTTGTTAGGAGCACGTGCTTTCACCAGCTGAGCCATCCTGCCACCTATTGGCAGCTCAGCAGCAGCTCAGCTCAGGTGCAGTGTCACTAGCCCATGTGAGAATCGAACCAGAGGCCCTGTTGCTCAGATCTCACATTCTTCTTTTTTTTTTTTTTCAGATCTCACATTCTTAAGCCAACTCTTAACCAACTGAACCACTCAGCCTGCCCTATAGTTTAACTTTTAAAATTGATTGTTCATTGTTTGTTTTTCTCCTTTACATTATAAATTCCAAAAGAAAAGACATCATTTTTTTGTTTTATTCACAGATGCCTAGAACAGTGCCTGGAATATAGTAGGTGCTTGATAAATATCTACTAAAGGAACAATGGAATGCTGTTTGTACCCCTAGTTTATTGCACAACATCTTTCCACTTTTTTTTTTTTTTTTGAGGGCAGTGTCACTGGCCCTCATATGTGGGACCGAACCGGGGCCGCTGGCTTCCCAAGCCAGCGCTTAACCACTGTGCCACTCGGCTGGACCCTTATTGCACAACATCTGACAGTAGTGAACACTCAATAAATATTTGTTGAATAAAATAATGCATGAATAAGTACAAAGCAAATAGAGAAATTTTAATTTCTGCATTTCATTTTATACTATAGAATATGCTGAGGATGTGAGGGTAGAAGAAAGGAATGGGAAAGAGGCAGAAATAGATGGACCTTTCTCCCTATCCACCGGATGAGATGGCTAACTGGCAGGTCCCCAGCCTCTTAACACTTACAAGGGATTCTCTCACCTCTTCTCCCAGGGATGATCTTGCAAGAAGTCTCTATACTATACAGTGTCAAAATCAACAAGTATATGATAACTGATAGTTTGGAGAAATGTGACCTAACCAAGGATGGAAGGACCATCAGTTTGAAAGTCCTAGCAGGACAATTTGATATAGAAAATTACCTACTCATGCTGTCTGACTTGCAGATACAACAGTTGCTTTTTGCTACAGACTGAATTGTGTCTCTCCTCCACCCCAAATTCATACATTGAAGTCCTAATTCCCAGTGAGACTGTATTTGGTGATAGAGCCTGTGAGGAAGTGACAAAGATTAAATGAGGTCATAATGGTGGGACGCTGATATAATATGATTAGTATCCTTATAGGAAAAGGCACCAAAGAGCTCTCTGTTTCTCCCCCAACAATGCAAAGACACAGCAAGAAGGCAAGCTGGGAAGAGAGCTATCACCAGAAACTGGCCTCTTGATCTTGGACTTCTAGCATCTAGAACTTGAAAAAAAGGAAATTTCTGTTGTTTAAGCTACCCAGTCTGTGGCATTTTGTTATGGCAGCCCTAGCAAACTAATATAGTCTCCCTGTCCTTTTTTCCATTTTTCAGATGAGATACATATTGTGCTGGGGCCATATCATGTAGAATAAAACTGACAAAAACAAGGTATAACACAATGACATATGAACAACTCAGATTTTGAGATACATTGATATCCTTGCTGAAACTGAAACAGATAATTAACCCCAGAGTAATATCTTTAGGAGAAAAGCAAAGGAAAAGCCAGGCTTTCTAAACTGGAGAGATAAAACTAACATCTTTTCCATTGAACTGAAGCATCCAACAAAAATGTCATAAATAGTATAAACAGTCTGTTTTTTTAAAACGTGCTTCTAAGCACTATGCATAATCAAAAACTAATCAGACACTCAGTGGGAAAACAAAATATGAGAGCATATTAAGAGCTTTGGATATATTTAACCCTGATTATATCTGAAGGAAATTATTATTCTATAGGAATATTTATTCTTCTTGAGGACACCTAAGTAAACAGAGTGTGAAGGTATGATAGTTTGTTGCAGAAATGGCCTCAATAATTTGCTTTTCTTTATATATGCTCAGGCGTAGCCTTCCCACTCTTACGCTGGGCTTGACAATGTGACTTGCTTTGAGTTGTATGATGGTAACATATGTGATAGAAGATGACTGGAAAAGTGTAAGCTTACTGGGCTTTCCTTCTCTTGCTTCTCTTGGCAGCCCTGTGACCACAGCATGTGTACACACCGGTCTAGCCTTCTAGGTGAGGAGATACATGAGGCCAAATCCTCTCTGTGACCGCCCCTGACATCAAACCAATAGCTAGATATGGAAGAAGTCACCCTATACGAGCCTGATGCAGCTGGGATGGCTTAGAACAGAAATACACGCAGCTGACCCATAGAATTACAAGGAATAATAAGTGTTTATTATTTGTTACTGATTTTGGAAGTGGTTTTAATGAAGCAAATGGTAATTGATACAAAGGGATAGAACATGAAATAAAAATAGAAGAAAACAAAGCACCACGAAACAATGGTAGGTATCCATTTACTCCTCTTGAGTCTGTTTAATAGTGGCTCTATTATTTCAATCTATCATGAATGTTCAAGATGAAGGAAGGGAAGAAAACAAAAACCCTAATCATTATTTAAGTCCTGAATCAGTCTTAACTGAGAGAAAATTGCTATATTCACTTAAAGGTAATAATACCCATTATTTCTGAAATGTCTTCTATGCTGCACTGTTTACCTTTTTACATATTTCATATGTAAAAAAAAGCCCTCATGAGTGCTTTGCAGAAAAGGTGTTTGTAGGTTCTTTGATGTAGAATAAGAAAAGTTTAAGAACTTGCCTTAGTTCAACCAACTGCTGAGTGAAGGGGATGAAAGGTCCATTCTGAATGCAGTCTTTTGTGACAACACACTACATGAAAACCACCAGATCTGTGAATGGCAAGCTAAGGAATTCAGGCATGCTTATGAAAGCAGTATCCATTCTAGGAATTGTTATAACTTAATGCCATCAGTATGACAGCTTTGGCAGAGACTAAAAGAATCCTCAATTATCAAGTGAAAAGTTTTTCTGATGCAACAATTTTTAACTGTTTAAGGGAATTCTACAGAATTAAGTGTCAGAATTGTTTTTCTTATTGGCAACTATTGATCTCTGACTGTGCCACTCTGTCTCATAACAATTTTTTTTTTTTGCCTTGCCAATCAAAGTCCCACCTGCACCAACCAGAGACTGAAAGGCTTTGCCATTATTAACAAAACTGTCTGGTGCCCGGGAACAAAGAAATCCTGCCAGAAGTGTAAGAATAAATCATCAGGGATTAGATAACATGCTAGATGCAGAAAGCAGTTCAGAAGTTTAAAAAACAGGAGTATTCTAAAATGACTTGAAAAAATAGATTTTCTCACTTTAAATTTTCAGGATTTTGGTATTAAAAAACTCTTATTTTAAGCAAGTTGGGTTAAAAGCTTGTGTTATTTTAAACTGTTTTAGAGGCGATTTTGTTGTACAAGTTTGCTGAATTGCACTGATCTCAGGGCAAAAGTATTATGTAGGCAATAAATGTTTCTTATGCTTATAGATAATTTTATCATTTCCTCTAATCATGGTCTATTAGAGCAAACAGATTAGCAGTTAATTGGTATCAACATAGATCTATTTTGGCCTTATTTGCTTTTTTTTTTTTTCATGAGTGATCTTAATTAATACTAACACACAATCTTAGAGTCCAATGCTTCCTATTACCTTATAAAAATGCTGCATTTAGAATGTCATTATTTGCTGGGCATTTAACAGATTACACACAAATTTACTCCTCTGGAGCTTTCCTTCCTTGTTTCATATTCAGCCATTGATAATTTCATGGTGATTACTTTTACAGTACATAGGCATTTTCAAATGTGTGAGCAGCTAATTTTGTTTTGTGGCTTACATTAGCTTAACAATGAACAGATAACCTGTCTAAAATACTAATCTAGGCCCATTAAAAAATACCCAGATGAAGATAAGATGACTTTGTTGAGGTATATATAGAAACAACCATAGTACAAAGCAGATATGTTAAGTGGCTTAAGAATGGTATACATAGAAGATCATGGGGAATAAGGAGTGTTAGGTCTAAGTGCTCAAGGATCAGACAAGGTGTAATAGATCTTAATGCATGGATGGGGTCATGAGGTGAAAGAATATGAATGCAGACAGGATGAATGAGTGCGTTTTGTATATGTGTATGTGTGGTGAGGTCAAGTTTAGAAACAAAGATGATTCCTGGTTCAATGGAGGAGAATATATGGGAATGCCAGATTCATAAATCTGAATTTAATTTTGCAGACAATGAGTAGGTCTTAAAGATTTTTTATTAGAGGGCCGGCCGAATGGCGCATTGGTTAAGAACTGGTTTTGGGATGCCAGCGGCCCCGGGTTCGGATCCCACAAATGAGGGCCAGTGACACTGCCCTCTAAGCTAACAACAGCTCCACCTGGAGCTGGGCTGTGCGAGCACCGGCGATGGTGTAGGCTGCAGCCCCTGCTGCAGTGGGCTGCCATAGGCTACAGTGAGCGGCCAGCAGCCAGCGTGAGCGGCTGGCAGCCAGCGTGAGCTGCCAGTAGCTGTGGTGAGTGACCATCCAGAGGCCAGAGACTGATCTGCCTCATCAGGGAAGAGCGCAATGACGATACCAACATGGGCCAATGAAGCAACGTCCTCCACAACTAGACTGAAGAACAAAAAGACAGAAACTTGTCTGTTCCCCTTCCCTGATTCCCCAACGCTGTTCCCCTACACCAATTCCCCAATAAAATCTTAAAAAAAAAAAAAAAAGATTTTTGTATTAGAGAATAGCATAATTGGTAACTTTAGGAAAAGTAACCTGGCAATGGCATAATGCAGTATATCTGAAGCTAAAATGTACGAAAAACTTTTAAAGAAAATACTGCAATTCTCCTGGATTCCTGGTGTGGATGCAATTTTTTTTTTTAATATTACATAAATGTGTGCATCTATAAATTCAGTATAAATACCTATGATTATAGATCTTGTGACAATTATTAAACAAAAATTAAAATTAAATATCAACTAAAAGGAAAATCAAGATAATTCAAGCTAATAATATTAGATTCCAGACCAAAATGGTGACATAGGGGGCTCCTGAATTTCCTTTCTGGCATGGACACACCTACTGTACAGCTACACATGGAACAATTAATTACCTCTGAGAGAAATCCTGAGACTAGCTGAGTGATTCTACATATTGGGTGAATGAGGAATTACCCACATTGAAGCAGGTAGGAAAGGCTGACACATGCTCTCACCATAAACCCCATCCCTGGCATAGTGCCATATAATCAGGAAGGAACCCCCAATTTCCAGCTTCCCCCTGTGGAGCAAAGAGTTTGACCTGCACATTTAGCAACTCAACTTTTAATGCTCCCATCTGAAGGACAGGCCCCCAAAACATCTAGCTCTGAAAGCCATTGAGATTTGATTTGTGTCTATGAGACCCAGAGGACTATAGGGAACAAAGTAGTTTTGAACAATTGCATCAGCATTCACTGTGGCTATCCCTCCCAAGGCTCAGTGCAGAGGGAGCAGGCAAAAGCACCCATCTCCCAGTCTTTCTCTGAAAGGGGTTTGACTGCATATTTTACAAGCTGTTGCCTGAGGGTCCAATTTGTAATCAGTCAGCAATTTGAAACTAATTGTGATCCTCCACTTTGACACTCATGGGTCTTGGCACTCCCTCAACATTGGAAACTGCTAAGAACAAATATGGTGGCTTGAACAATCACAAAAGTTTGAACAGGAAACCAAGAGCTTGGACTAGGCTGATTAACCAGACTAAAAAAATCATCAATTATAAAGTGGAAAGTATTTTTGATGCAGCAGTTTTTTTAACTGGTTTAAGGGAATTTTACAAAATTAAGTATAAGAATTGTTTTTCTTATTGGCAACTATTGATCTCTGACTGTGCCACTCTGTCTCATTAACACTTTTTTTTTTTTTCACCTTGTCAATCAACCAGAGACTGAAAGGTTCTACATGAGACCAGTATGTCAAGATAGGGAAGGTGGCTATTTTATCTAATGTGTAAAAACCAACACAGAAAATCAAGGAAAATGAGGAAACAAAGGAATGTATTCCAAACAAAACAAGATAAATCTCCAGAAACCAATCTTAATGAAATGGAGATAAGTGATTTACCCCATAGAGATTTCAAACTAACAGTCATCAAGATGCTCACTGAGATCAGGTGAGCAATGCATGAACAAAGTGAAAATTTCAAAATATAGAAAAATATTTTAAGAATACCAAACAGAAATCATAGAGCTGAAGAATATAGTAATTGAACTGAAAATTTCAGTAGAGGGGCTCAATAGCAAACTAGATCCAGTAAAAGAAAGGATTAGGAAACTCAATGACAGGATGGTAGAATTTATCCTATCAGAGGAGCAAAAGGAAAAAAAAGAACGAGAAAGAGTGAAGATAGCTTGAGGGACTTCTCATTTCCCTTCAGCCACTATCAATGGTTGATCTACTCCACATGCACTTGCATGGTTCAGCTGCCTAAGACTCACTAGCCTACTGTGGGGAATGGGATTATACTTCTCAAAAGGTTGCTAAAGGATAGGAATGTAACCCAGAAGTATGAGGACTTAAGTTCTAGTGGGGGCGACTTTGAACAGTAGAAAACGGAAGATGGACAGGATTTATGAAGATTCATACTTTCTTTTGCCCTTCTTCTACTGGGCTGCTTTGAGGCACAATGTTTTCACAACTTTCCACAGATATTCTGCATGGCTGTGCAGATGCATCTGCTGAACGGCCCAGATGTGTATGTTTGTGGCTCCTCTTCAAGCAGTGGCTAGCCCAGTAATACGTCACCTTGTGTTACTTGCTGTCTTCATACCTGACTCCATTTTCCCTCATTCTCACTGCCCTGGACTGCCTTCTTCCCAAAAATTAAACACTAGTGCTTAGTCCTTGCTTCAGTTTCTGTTTTCTAGAGACTTTTGAACTAAGAAACATTTAGAGCTTTTAATATTCGATCTCTGTTTTCCTCAGAATTATGTCTCATAAGATACTTTATTTATTGATAAGCATTTTGATGTGAAAAAAGTAACAAAAATTAGAGTAGATGAGTTTAATAATTTACAACTCACCTAACTTACAAATAGATGAAATTACCTAAATATCTTAGCTAAATTTAATGGATTTATTTCTATTAAATTAAAAAATTCTCATTTTTTTGTATCAATGTCTAAATAATTGAAAACAAATTTAGTAAATTGATTTTCAGCACCTAGAGATTCCATCAGTTACTAGATACACTGCAAATAAGTTTTTCTCCAGTTTTATGATTAGAAAGAAAACAATCTTGCAGCCAAAAGACATGGTTATGAATTCCAGTTCATTTACTAATGATGTGACACTGATTTTCAGTTTATTCCTATGTATATTGCCTTTTTTAATGTGTGGTAGTAAAAATAGAGTAATATGAACCCATTGCAGGTAACATTAGTATGCAAATAGTTTTGTTTATAGAATTTACATTGCTCTAAGTGTTCCAGGTTTACTCTGTCTCCTCTCCTACTTTGTCACAGATTCTGTTTTCTCTTAATCAGAATCCCTTTCCTTTTCTTCACCTACCTAAAGTTCAGAATAGACTACATCCAAATATTATGTTGATTTTTGAGTCCTCTCGGGCAAGTCACTGAGACTATTTGTTTATCTATTTCCTCAAGTATAAAGTGCAAATGAAAACATTTGCTCTTTCCTTATTCCATAATCTTTGAAAAGAATGAAACAATCATCCAAAGAGTCAGTTTTCAAATACTTCAAAGTGTACACCATAAAAATTATTGTTCTATTTATTTTGCAGCATTAAGAAAACAACAAAAAGGAAGAAAAGAAGAATACATTTATTTGACCAAAACTATGACCAAGGAATTAGATGAAAAAGCTGAAAAAAATTAGTAACATTGTTTATCCTCAATATAGCAAAATCTCATTTGCATTATTTCTTTTCACTAAACCATATGACTGATTACAATAGAAGGATTATCACCTGACAGAATAGGGAGAAAAAATAGAAAACAAAAACTATTTAACATGTTTTCAGCCCTCAAGGGCAAATTAGCATATTGATTTGATTTGACTAATATATTAACTTGAATGGATATATTTTTTCAATATAGACATGCCTGTATTGACTAAGGGACTGTTTCTTACATGAAGATTGTTAAGATTTAAAATATATATATATGTATATATTTCTATAAGAATAAAGGAGTTGGAATTTGAAATTTAACAATGACTAAATTTGCTAAATTTTGATACATTGTATCTTAAGTAACCAAATGTTTTAATGTTTTTATTTTTATAAATGTTCTCTCATGTCATTTCTTCCCTCCCCTCCAAGAAGTGTGTTGGAGTCAAGTAATGCATGCTGTGTCTAAACGTGAATTTAAAATAGAAAGTATATGCAAAATTTCAGAGTGTCCACCTACCAGGAAGGAATTTAGTGGTGACGAAGAGCAACGACCTTGGAGGCAGGCTCGCTAGGCTGTGACTCTCAGTGCCACTACCTCTTAGGCTCAGCACTGACAGAGTTGCTTAGGTTTCTTGCCTAAAGATATCTCATTTGTAAAAGGAGGATAATAATAATCCCTTTGTAACAGAACTGTTTTGAGTAGTAATTTAGTTGATGTGTGTACTACATATAGAAGGCTTAGCATAATGCTGGGCACCAGTACTGAGCTATATTCTAGTCTGAAACAAAAAGAAAAATCAGTAATACTGTCTTTAACTAAAGAGCTTGTAGTTAATTAAAATTATACTATTTTGTTCATCATGGATTTTTTTTTTTTTTGCATTAAGTCTGATTATTTTGAAATCTCACATCACAATTTTATGAATCTTATTTATATAGTATTTTTGGGGTACCCTTTTAAATTTTATGCTCAAGGCAAGTGCCTTACTCACCCTAGTCCCTAACTGGTAGGCACATATTTATTTATTTATTTATTTATTTATTTATTTATTTATTTATGTATTTATTTTTGTTTTTTACTTTTTTTTTTACTTTTTTTTTTTTTTTTTTGAGGGCAGTGTCACTGGCTCTCATATGTGGGACCCGGAATCAGGGCCACTGGCTTCCCAAGCCAGCGCTCAACCACTGCACCACTCGGCTGGCCCGGTAGGCACATATTTATTAAAACTCAATAAATATTAGAAAACATTAACATTAAGTCAAATAGACATAGGTTAATTATTTATAAGAGTAAGTTAGGAGTCAGATTATAGGGATCGTTGTGAACAAACAATAGGGGATCTCTTACCTAATATAAGGATTCACAAAAGATCTCCCAGAGGAAGTAAAATACTAGTCAAGGATTCATAGACTTAGATGAAAAAGCGGGAAAGATGGGGAGAGAATAGCACATGGAGGAGAGAGGTAAGAGAAAAATCTAGGACCTAAGAAATTGACATAATCTAGTAATGTCTGTGGCATAGAATGTTATGGGAATTTGAGTATATGATTAGGAAGAGTATTTAGGGCCAGGTTAATGGTAATTTATAAATAGTATGCTGAGTCTTCAGCAATGGCTTCATGGGTGTGAGATACATGTAGTCACAGGGCTCCTTGTTCACAAGCATCCCAAGCTTGTTTCATGCTGTGTTATCACTACCTTGAAATTCTTAGTATTTTTTGAACCAGGGGTCCCACATTTTCATTTTTGCTGGGACATGGAAATTACATAGCTAGTCTTATGTAGGCTTTGTCACCAGGGCCTCTCAAGTAAACTGAAAGGAAAAGATGAAAATTTAGAAAGATCACCATTGTTGCTGTTTGGTCTGGGCCAACAATGAATGCAACATTACCATTTGGAGACAGTTGCACTCCCCTAGGAGAGAAATACTGTAGTTTAAAGTAGGAGACTAGTGAAAGGGATGGAAAATATAAAAGGCTATTCAATAGATTTAGAGAAAAGATCTCTGATATAGTACAGATTAAAAAACAAAACCCAAAATGCTACTATTTGTTTAAAGGCAATATATTCATTTTTTTATATTTGCATAAGGAAACACTGGAAAGATATACCTGAACTAATAAGAGTGGTCACCTGAGTGTGGGTGTGTCGGGGGGGCGGTTGCGGAGAAAGGGGGGTGATTGAAAAATAGAATAAGTGGGCATGGGTGGGAAGGAAACTTCTGAGTGTATGTGGGTTTTTTTTGTAATACTGTTTTTGTTTTTGAACCACATGAATGCTTTGAAGAGACAAAAAAATATAAAATAAAAGGAAGGCATGCAGGCAAAAGAGATATTCCCAAAGCACAATCTATGACAGTTGGTGATTGAATGTGAGGGTGCTAAGGAAGAGGAAGAAGCAGTAGGTGACTGTAGTGGTTCTTGCGTTTAATGCCTCACAATCCATTGAATTCCAAATGACTGTTCCAAACTATTGGTCATAATCCATTCTCCTTGGCAGTGATTAGGAATGGACTTGAGTCCCAATCCTGGCATAGATGATCCATAGGAAGATAGGTTTGGGGATTGTATTCATTTCCAAAGGCTGCTATAACAAATTACCACAAACTGAGTGTCTTAAAACAACTAAAATTTATTCACTCCTAGTTTTGGAGGCTAGAAGTATGAAATCAAGGTGTTCACAGCATTGGATCCTACTGGAGGCTCTGAGGGAGAATCTATTTCTTGTCTCTCTCCTAGCTTATGGTTGTTGCTTGCAATCCTTGGCATTCCTTGGTTTGCAAGTGGATTACTTCAGTCTTTGCCTCCATCTTCACATGACTTTCTTTTGTGTGGTCTCCTCTATTTATCTTTTCACATGATGTTATTATAAAGAAACTATTTATTAGTGTGGGGCCCACCCTAACAAAGAATTTTTTAAAAACCCTGTCTTTAAAAAAATGTTGATATTTTGTTCTTCATGGATTGAACATGACACAATATTAGCTTTTTACATTTGCAAAGTCCGTATTTCCAAATAAGGTCACAATCACAGATATCTTTGTTGGTAACAATTCAACCCACTACAAGGGTCTTCTGGAAAGTTTTCTCATTCCTAAATAGGAGATTCTAGGAGACACAGACCCTTTTTCTCCTCTGGATACTGTCATGTCTAGAAGTAATGGCTGAACCTGCTGCCACCACCTTCCTCTCAGTCTGGGGTGAAAAAGGAGACAACTGCAAGAAAATCACAGTCTAGGAGAGCTAGTGCTAAAGAGAGGTGTTATGTGAGAGATATTTTTTTATTGTCTAAACCAGTTTTAGTCAGGATTTCTATTAGTTTCACCCAATAGCCTCTTAAGTGACAATGACACTCTGATTCCTTATTAGTCAGTGAGATGTGTGGTGATTATCAGAGCACTGAAGGAAAATAGTTCTGGAGGAAAAGATGTCACAACCACGTATGTATCAAATATAAAGATGCAATGATACATACCTCTTGCAATAGTGTTACTTTTTGCCACAGAAAATATCTGATCAAATCACTTTGATTTATGGCTTGTAACATATTTTAATTCATCTAAGGAAGGGTTTCTCTAGAGTACATTCCATTTACAGACAACTTACAGTTAATTTGTGATTCTGCATGACCCTTGTGGAGTTTGACCCATTGGAAGCATTATTGTCATTAAAACTTCCATAGAAGGTACCATACTTGTCTGAGATCTATAGTGTAATCACTTAGTCATATGTATGCAACCACTTGGTCCTAAGTCCTGAAAAATGAGGCATTTGGTAAGGAGGCTGCTGAGGTGGTCTGTGAGAGAGGTGACGAGAACTTGATAGAGAACAGTGGAAGTGACATTTGATAGGATGAAATATACTTTCAGAAGGAATATAAAGTTCTTGGAAGTACGACTGCAAAATGGAAATAGCCAAGAAAGGCAGAAGAGCCAAATCTAATGCCAAGTATCTGAGCTCCTTAACAAGTCCCTTTACACTCTGTCAAAACAAATCAGGCCCACTAGGCATGTGAAATTGGTTTGAGGATATTTTGTGTGATGTAATGTTCTAGGAGTTCTTTGATTTTATTTCCCAGATAGTAGTTGAGCTTTTACTTTAGTTTATGCAATGCTGAATCCATATGGAATAATAATGGGTCCCTTTTATCTCCCATTAACCTAGCAAATATCTTTAAAATGTGTTGATCATCAGTAACAGTTGGGCTTTCTTAATGGCTTAATGACTTAGACATGGTTTGGTGGTGATCTGAATCCTTTGTCAGGTCTCCTTAGAATCGTAAATAAAAAATGGTATTTTTATAGTAACCATACTGTGCATTTAAACAAGTTACAGTAACACCAATTAATGGTCAGTATAATTCTTAAGAACAATGTATAGTAATATCAGTTTGTATGAAAAAGTTTCTTTCCATTAAAATATAACGGAAAACAACTTATTTTTGACATGCCATAGGTTGTTTTAACCTCCATTTTTGCATTTAAGTTTATTTTTGAAAACAATTAACACTGAATCCCAGTAAACATAGACATATGCACTTTTAATTCTGTATTTGTTCTAAAACTCATGCTTTCACGCTGCTTCAGGGACTTTGTTCTGTCAGTAATTTCCTTGTTTTCCTACATGTTCAACATTTTACTTTTTTTGGAGGGGTCTCTTTTCATTAGCATATACACATGTCCTGGTATTGCCCATATTTCTAAAATCTTTTCATGAACTTTGCTTCCTCTCTCTCTAACCTCTTTCTTTCTCTTGATACCCATGCTTTCATTTACTCAGCAAATATTAACTCAGGACCAGTTATGTGACCAGCATATTCTAGGCACTGTAGATACAGCAGTCAATAAGCAGACACAAATCTCTGTTCTGATGAAGTTAATGTTATAGTGTGTGGAGACATATGATAAACTAAGAAGTAAATAAAATAGAATGTTATATGATGATAAGTACTATGGAAAAAGAGAAAGGCAGGGAATGCATGAGAGGGAGGGAGATGAAGGACAAAGAGTTTGCAATTTTATATTAGTTGCTCAGGAAAGACTTCATTGAAAGAGTACTGTGTGTGTCAGTCCTGAAGGAAAGAAAGGAGCAAATTACAGAGATATCTGAAGGGAACTGTATTTCACGCAGCAGGAATAGCATGCACAAAGGCCCTGGGGCAAGATCATAGTTGAGGTATTTGAAGCATATAATAAGGCTAGTGTGGCTGAAACTGAGTGAGAAAACTGGGCAGTTATGGAATTTGAGGTCAATGAGTGGTAATAGGGGACAGATCATGTTGGGTCTTGTGATCATTTGCCAAAAGTTTGAGTGAAAGGGTAGTTATTAGTAGGTTTGATTTGAGAAGAGATAGTTTAACTAGAATATTCTTGCTGCTGTGTGATAAAAAAAGTAATCGAGAGGCAAGCATGTAAGCAGAATGGCCAATGAGGAGGCTATATTAACTGTCTAGAAAAAGAGATGGTGATGGCTTAGTTTAGGGATGGCATTGAGGGCTTGAGTAAGGTGTGGATACATTTTCAAGGGAGAACAGACACATTGTTTTCTGATTAATTCAATGAAAAAAGTTGGTGATAAGTGCTGAATTCTCTTCCACCTCTTAATCACTCTTCATCTTGCTGAATTTTGGGTTTTTGCTTTTTTTGTTTTTGTGAGCCCTGACACTTTCTCTAAAACTGCTATAAAAATCATAGAAACTACTAGGCTTCCTGTCTTGATCTTATATGGCCATCTTGTAACATTTGCCACTGTTCATTCTCCTTCCTTCTTCAAACTCTCTTCTCCCTTGTCCCTGTGTGGATCTCAGTTTCTCTGTATGACAATCTCTACAGATCTGATTTCTCTTTCTAAGGCTGCTAAATGGACTTCACTTTTCCAGGTGTATGCTCAAATGTCATTCTTTCAGTGAGGCCTTCCCTGACAACTGATAGAAAATTGCAAACTCCTCCTTCCCCGAAATTCTATATACCTAAGGGATTAATAAAGTTACATTTCTCACTTTCATCATTAATCACTGGTTAGTGTTTTAAATTTCACAAAATCATTTAATGATGTTAGGAGTACTGTGCTTATAGAGAGATGATATTGGCTGAAATTGTGGGAATTTCTTGTACTGTTGTCATTGTTATTACTGTTGAAATACTATCATTGTGAAATACTATATATTTCACAATAAAGCCCTGAAAAGGACTCTCTTTGACTTAGTTACATTTAATGTTAATAATGATCCACAAGTAAACAGTAAAAAGTGAGGCTAAATCATGTCTCAGAAATTAAAGAGCCACCTATAATATAAACATTGGCTTTTCATTTAATTGGCCAGAGAGCCCCTTATTAATTGAAGAGCTGTTGCTTGTGCAAGATACTTACCATCTCTGAGTCATGGTGTCAACTTTAATAGCTTTAAAACAGGTTACTGCACAATATCATTATAAAAATCAAATTGTCATGTAAAATCTAGTATGACAAAGAATTATGATTTAAGCATTACTTTAAGTGCTGGAGATATGGTGATGGATGGGGTATCCCTGCACTCAATTAGATTGTAATGGGTTGAGGCTACACACCTTAAAAACCAACTATTACTAAACATTTTATAAGTACTCTATTAAAAGTTGATGGAGCCAGAGAAAGGATGATTGATTAAGGGTTCTCCTTGAAGAGGTGATGCTTTAGTTGAGTCTAGAAGTCAAAGTGCTATTTTGATAAGTCTGGAGAAGAGAACCCAAGTTAAGAGAACATCATGCTCAAAAGCGTATAGTCATGAACAAATGTCTCATTCATGTTGTAACAAGCTCAGTGTTGAACACAAAAAAGCATTTAATGAGGTTGCAAGACTGGGAATAATGATTTAGGGAGTGGTTTGTGCTATGACCTAAGAGACCTGAACTAAAATTCAGTGTTACTATGGCTTCTAAAGAGTGGATTAATGGGGTTCTATTAATAATATTAAAAGGTTACTTTGGAAGTCGTGAGGAAGATTGGTGTGAAGCTGAGCTAGGGAACAGGAAGAAATCTAGTGATGTGAATTGAAGAATAAATGATGAAGTCTGAATTAAACAGCAGTGAAGAAATGACCTAAATTGAAAGCATATGTAGAAGGTAGAATAGACTCACCACAGTGAACAATTGAATGTGGTTGAAGGAAAACTCCGTTTCTGATTTAGACCCTGGATGGATGATGCCACTAGAAAACAGGAAATAAAAGAGGAGAGAAATCAGGGTCCAAGATGGAAACTTTTTTTTTTTTCAACATGTCGCATTTGAGATTTTATGGACTATCCAGTAATTTTTGGATAAAGACAGTTCTTTAACATGGCTCAATACCCCATGGTTCTGTCTCTGCCTCCGGTTCCAGGCTCATTCATGTGACCATGTTCCCCATTGCTCCCTGCTGGAACAGCATGGGGCTTCTTTTTGTCCCTTGTATTCATCATTACAAAGTCTTTGTACATGATATTCCATCAGCCTAAATCACCCTTCCTTCTTTTCATTGCTTTTTTTTTCTTCCTACTAATATTCATAACTCAGCTTCAGATAAAATTCCCCCATGGTCTGTCTCTGCCTCCGGTTCCAGGCTCATTCATGTGACCATGTTCCCCATTGCTCCCTGCTGAAACAGCATGGGGCTTCTTTTTGTCCCTTGTATTCATCATGACAGAGTCTTTGTACATGATATTCCATCAGCCTAAATCACCCTTCCTTCTTTTCATTGCTTTTTTTTTTCTTCCTACTAATATTCATAACTCAGCTTCAGATAAAATTCCTTGGGAAAGTTTTCCCTGACTTCTTTAGCAAGATCAAATCCAGTAAACTTTCATAACACTCAGAAGCCCTCAAGACTATATTCATTGTGAAAGAGGTAAATACTAAAAGGAAGACAAATGGATGCTGAGCAGCAAAACACAATGGATTTCGTTTCATTTTTTGTTCTTGTTCACCAGTGTGTGTCAAGTCTCTGGGTTCCAGGAATTCCTGGATCTAACCATACTATTGTTAATTGCAACAGAAATTCAAAGGAAGAGTCTGGATCTGAGAAAGATCCCAAGGGAAACAATGATAAGATTTGATGAATGAAAGGATCTGGGTATTATATTGAGATTTTTCTTCCTTGGTGACTAGAAGAATGATAGTAATATTGACAGAAACAAAGGAATAAGGAAAGTGAGTTCATTCTTCAGGAAAGATGATTAAAAATAAATGTGAACATTGAGAAAAATTATTAAGGACTCCATGCTAGCTGTGAGACTGATAAATCCTAGCAACTGCACCTCTTCATTAAAATTTAATAAAAGCTTTATAGGTTTTTAATGATTCCTTTCTTCAGTGAGATATATGGCTGATTGACAAGGAAGGTCTTTTCATGAAATCAGTGACTGCCTTGTAACTTCCAACCTCTTTTTATCTGACCAGCTATAGAAAATATTAGTTGAAAGAAGTTATGTTAGGTAACAATTTTGTTTTCTTTGTTTGTCGGCAGTACCAATTAACCTATTAGACAGGTTATTCTGATGCCAGTTATTAGGGCGCATTAGGAGTTTTATTGTGCAGGGATGTCCTCAGCAGACATGACCTGTTGCTCTAATTTTCTAAATATCTGTTCTTCAGAGTTCAACCATCATGTCACCACCTAATTAGACTCTAACCACATGAAAGTGTTTTGTGAAATGTAAAGTGGTTATAATAAAACCCTGACACAGGAAAACTAGAGACCTAACTTAAAGGAAAGGAAAGGTTATCCTTGAAGTTTAAGTTTTTCATTAGTGAGTAGATAATGCTACATTTTGGCCAAGACTATTTTGTTAAAGATTTAAAGATTACTCACACAATTCATTTCTTTAAAAAGAACAATGATATAGAAAGGCCATAGACAGGGCTATGACTTAGATTCTGTGGGATCCAGAAAGAAGGGTTCTCCAGAACCTAGGGACTTGCCACAGGCTAGGTTCTGATGCTTCCACATAGTCTACTTAAGACATAGTAATGGCTATTTCCAAGGCTTCATTAACATTACATTCATATACTAGTATGTATGCTAATTTTCACTATTTCCCTACATTTCGGAAATGGTTCTTTACACAAGCATTCAATGATAATACAGAATTTATCATGATCATACTGAATTTATCAATCAATATTGGATTAACATATTTTTTCGTAATTTGACATAGTGTTTAAAATTCCATGCTATTGGTGGCAACTGTGGTTGAGTTGCTATTGGAAAACAATCCAAAGAAAATGACTATGACCATATAATCATATTACCAAACTCCGATCCCCTAATATATATTTAGCCATTCAACTAATATCTGTGAGCACTGATTGGAGAATAAAAATATCAAGTAAACTTTTTATCTCTTTTATTTCTGTTTAGAATAATAATCTTTATTAATAGTTTATACAGCCAATCCTAGGGATTTGTGCTTCTTTTGTGTATTATGATATGTTTTCCCCACAAATGTTAGGCAACCCAGACCTAATGGAAGCTAGAATAAATTTAGAATTTTTACCATCTAATCCAGAATAAATGGATGGGCTTGTTAATATTTATAATCAAGATTATTTTTATTAATAAGAAGGAAGTTGTTATTGGTTATTCATTTTTATTCACAGTTTTTTACATATACACAGACATAATATTGACATTTTTTCAACATTAACAAATCTAGAATTCTGTATGCATTTTCTGAAGCTATTATCATGATAGATTTTAAAACATATTAAAAATCATTTGTGATACCTTTAACTGTGGTACAGACTATTGGATGAGTATAAATACACCTTTATGAGAATATGTATTAGATACCTTAAAAATAAATTGTTTTTTTAACATAAGACCTGGCTATTATTACAAAAATTGATTTCAGGAATAATTGTTTAAACTATTTTCAACTTGCATTAATAGCAGATTTAGAAGAAGTGAGGAGGGTACAAGAATAGCAAGGTTATTCAAGGGTTCTCAACAGTTAAATGACTCATAAAAAGGATTCTTTCCTACACATGTTCTTACTCACTGCACATTGCACACAGATGATTCTAATCACCATTATTCAAATCACCTGATGCCTCAATTACCTTGGCTTCAATGAGCACATTCCAAAGGCCAGAGCACCCATATGTGTACTCTGATAATAGGCTGCCAATTAAGTTATTTTTCTCTGGAAACTTATTATGGCAGCTCAGTGAATATAATATCATCAGCTTCCTTATATTATCATAAGCCTGGGCACTTGCTGACATTGCATGAATATAACTGCTAAGCTATCAATGTAGCTGCTCAACCACAATGGCCTTGAAATTACAAAAAATAAATAAATAAATAAAAATCAGTAGCTGTGAGGGCTTGTTTACATACATATACATAAAGCATGTGAGTATGAATACATGCATTTATACATGTGTGTGCAAATAAGTCTTTTGTAGGAAAATATAGTTGGGGAAAATGATCATCATATAAAAGGAAATCACAAATACCTAGAAAGAAGATAGGTAAATTATTAGTAAAAATTGCTTTATAAAGCTCATGCAAATTTGCCACCCATAAAAATGACATTGTTGTGTCTATGATCAATGTTTCTGTAACTTGGAGCACTCCCAGATTGAACTATGCCTTGTAAAAATATTTTACAATGTATGCTGTTTCCACATGGGAATTGGAAATGAAATTAAGACATTAATTTGAATCTCCAAAAAAATTATGAATGTATTTTTGAAAATGACTAAACTCACTCTGTAATTAGAAGTATATACATTTTTCTATAAAATTAAGTATAAAGTTATACAAAAATTACAAATGTGATTTACTGAGATTCCCATGTAAGTTAGAATTCTGATTTGTTTTTATTAATTAATTTGTTTAACTCACTCTTATTAAGAAAGTGGTGAAAGACATCAGGAGAATAATCTGCTTTATCAGGACACTACTTCTTCCTAAGGTGATGGTAAATAGCATGATAACAGGAGTCATTCTGACTGGATCATAAGCTTGTTTTTTACTATTTATCTTTGGCAAATTCTTTGATCACAGTAAACATCAATTTCTTCATTTATAAAGTGAGCATTAAAATAATCATTATTGGGCCAGCCAAGTGGCGTGTTGGTTGGGAGCTGGCTTGGGACGCCAGCGGCCCCGGTTCAGATACCACATGTGAGGGCTGGTGACACTGCCTCAAAAAAAAAAAAAAAAAAAAAAAAGCACTTCCCCCATATATTACATAATGTGAGGAATAAATAACAAAATACATATAAAGTGTTTAGCAAGGTATTTGGAAAATGGTAAATACTTGATAAATGATAACTTTTGTTTCTGTGGTTATTGATTTAAAAAAATATTTTCAATTATAGTTAACATTCAATATTATTTTGTATTAATTTCAGGTGTACAGCATAGTGCTTAGACATTTATATAATTTATAATTTATGCAGTGATTTAACTGATTAGTCTAGTACCCACCTGACTCTGTACATAGTTGTTGCAACATTATTGACTATATTCTCTATGCTGTACTTTACATCCCTGTAACTATTTTGTAACTACAAATTTGTATTTCTTAATCCCTTTACCTTTTTTTACCCAGCTCTCCAACCACCCACTCCTTGGCAACCATCACTTTGTTCTCTGTATCTATGAGTCGTTTCTGTTTTGTTAGTTCATTTATTTTGTTCTTTAGATTCTACATATAAGTGAGATCATATGGTATTTGTCTTTCTCAGTCTGACTTATTTCACTTAGTGTAACACCCTCTAGGTCCATCCACATTGTTACAAATGATAAGATTTTATTTTGGGTCGTTATGTTTTCATTTTCATTTGTCCCAAGGTATCTTTTGATTTCTTCTATGATCTCATTGTTGACCCATTCATTATTTAGTAGCATGTTATTTAGCTTCCATGTGTTTGTGTGTTTTTCAATATTTTTCTTATAATTGATCTCTAGTTTCATACCACTGTGGTTAGAGAAGACACTTGATATTATTGCAGTCTTCTTAAATTTATTGAGACATGTTTTGTGGCCTAACGTAGTCTATCTTGAAAAATGTTTCATGTACACTTGAAAAAAATGTATATTCTTCTGCTTTGGGGTGAAATGTTCTAAAAGTATCAATTAAATCCATCTGGCCTAGTGTGTCATTTAAGGGTGCCCTTCCTTGTTGATTTTCTGTCTGAAAGATCTGTCCATTGGTGTCAATGGAGTGTGAAGTCCCCTACTATGATTGCATTACAATCGATCTCTCCCTTTATGTTGCTCAATATTTGCTTAATATATTTAGGAACTCCTATGTTGGGTGCATAAATGTTTACAGGGATTATATCCTGTCTGATCACTTTATCATTATGTAATGTTCTCTTTGTCTCTTATTATAGCCTTTGTTTTAAAGTCTATTTTGTCTGATATAAATATTGCTACACCAGCTTTTTGTTTTCATTTCCATTCACATGAAATATTTTTTTATGTCTTTATTTTCAGTCTGTATGTGTCTTTTTATCTGAAATGGGTCTCTTGTAGACAGTATATGTATGGGTCTTATTTTTTTATCCGTTCAGCTGTCCAATGTCTTTTGATTCAAACATTTAATCCATTTACATTGAAAGTGTTTATTGATAGATACATGGTTATTGTTATTTTATTATTCATATTTATGTTCTTCACCACACAACCCCACTTCTTAAAGAAGTCCCTTTAACTTTTTTTGTTGTAATATTGGTTTGGTGTTGATGAACTCCTTTAGCTTTTTCTTGTCTGGGAAGCTCTTTATCTCTCCTTCAATTTTAAATGGTAACCTTGTTGGGTAGAGAAGTCTTGGTTGTAGGTCCTTGCTTTATAGCACTTTGAATATTTCATGCCACTCCTTTCTGGCCTGCAAAGTTTTTATTGAGAAATCATTTGACAGTCTTATCGGAACTCCCCTGTAGGTAACTAACTGCCTTTCTCTTGCTCCTTTTAGGATTTCTCTTTGTCTTTAACATCTGCCATTTTAATTATGATGTGTCTTCTTGTGGGCCTGTTTGGGCTCACCTTGTTTGGGACTTTGAACTTCTTGAGCTTGTATATCTATTTCCTTTGCCAGGGTTGGGGAGTTTTCAGTCATTGATTCTTCAAATAGATTCTCAATCCCTTGTTCTCTTTTGTCCTTTTGGTACTTCTAGGATGCAAATGTTTTTATGCTTGATACTGTCCCAGAGATCCCTTAAACTATCCTCATTTTATTACTATTTTTGATTCCTTTTTATTTTAGCTGTTATAATTGGGTGTTTTCTGCTACCTTGTCTTCCAAATTGCTGATTTGGTATTTTGCTTCATCTAATCTAGTTCATTCTTCATTTCAGCTATTGTATTCTAAATTTCTGACTGGTGCTTTTTAAATTGTTTCTATGTCCTTTTAATTAATTTCTGTCTTTTTGTTGAGGTTCTAAGTTCTTTCAGCATACTTATAACCATTGTTTTGAACTCTGAATCTAGTGCATTGCTTATCTCCATTTTATCTAGTTTTTTATTCTGGAGTTTTCTCCTATTTTTTCATTTGAGATATATTTTTTTTTGTTGTTTTCTCATTTTGGGTGGCTTCCTGTGTTTATTTCTATGTATTAGGTACATCTGCTACATGTCCCAGTCTTGGCCAGGTGGCTTTATGTCATAGGTATCTTGTGGGGCCCATTGGCACAGGGTCCCTAGTCATCAGTGTTGGGTGCTCCAGGAGTGTCCTTTGTGTGTTTTGTGTGTTCACTCCTGTTATAGTTAAGTCTTGATTGCTATTGGTACATCAGTGAGTGGGATTGACCTTTAGGCTAACTGTCTATGGGGTTTGGCCATGTCCACAGCTTCTGGACGGCTATGCAGGTAGGGCTTACCCCATGGTTCAGGATTTGCCTCAACAGGCTTTGGTGCCTACTGAGACTGCCCTTTGGGTGTGGGATTATTAGGTGGTACTCTGCTGTGATCTGAAGCTGACCTCCAGGGATGTTGATTCTGGGGTTTTTTGGGAGGGGCTCCAGTACAGGCCCCATTCAACCACTGCTTGTGATTAGCTGGGTACTACCTGGTAAGCACTACAAAACATTCCATGGTTGGTTCCTGCCTTTGCTGGATCTGGACATGCATGGGAGAGGCCATGCTGAGAACCAAGGCAGTGTGTCACCAGTACCAGGCCCAGGGTAGCTCTGCAAAAAGCCCAGGGCACCTCAAGTCCTGCTGCCACCTGCCAGCTTCTGTGAAGCTCAGCTGCTGATAGAGCTTCATGTGGTATGTGAGTTGGATGAGGTAGAGTCTCAGGGAGTCACACCAGGTGGGATGAGTGGCATTCACTAGGTTAATGTAGATTATGGTTTGGTGCCAGTGCTGTTCCAGGAATTACTCAGCAAAAATCTCAGAGCACACTGAAGCAATCTTCTGCCTGCTTGGGACCTGCAGGCCCCCAAGAGTTGTTCAATAAGGAGTACAATATGTGCATGACAGGCAGTGGACCTGAAAGTACCTCCAGCTTTGGGTGAGTTGGGTGGGGTGGGGTCCCAGGGAGTCACCAGGGTAGAGCAAGTGGATTTTACCAGGCCAATGTAGGTTTAGATTTGGCCATGTGGGGAGGGGTAACACAGGAATGATGGCATCTGTCTGCCTGCTGTATGGGAGAAAGATTACAAACAGGGAAAATGACAACTGTCCCTCTGAAGCCAAGCAACGCAATCTCTCCCAGTATGTCCTTAATGCCTTCTGAGTCATCTGCCAGAGCCCAGGTGAGTGACTGTGAGGGAGTGAGACTGTGCATGGGCATTTTAAGAGGACATCTGGGTTTCCCACAGCCTCCAGTCTCACCCAGACTATCAGTCAGAATTCCCACTGTTTTTCACAGCCAGATGTTACAGGGACTCCTTCTCAGCACTGGTATGCCAGACTGGGGTGCCCAGTATGGGGCTAGCGTCCCTCGCTCAGAGGGACTGCTGTGGCAGAGAGATACCTCCTGATTCTTAACCAACACATATGGGTGATGGGCCAGCCTGTTTTGCATGTCCTCCTTTCCTACCAGTCTCAAGGTGCCCTCTTCTTTATATCCTTAGTTATGAGACTTCTGTTCACCTAGACTTCAGATGGTTATCCAGTTTTATTGTTCTATAATTTACTTGTAATGTTAATGTGGTCATAGGAGGAGGCAAGTACAACATTTATTTGCTCCACCATCTTGGATCCCCTTGTGGTTATTGATATTTTAAATTATTATTAAATTTTCCAAGTTCCACTGATTCTTTTTGGTTGTTCTTATATAGTGGCCTATGCTGATTTGTTACAATTTAGGTTACAGTCATTATTACAGTTTGATCTTTACTTTTACATATGCTAAGTGTTTCCTTTAAGTAAGGTATTTATTAATCGTATTAATAAAGAAAATCACTTCTCACAAAATGTGTGCTATTTTACCATTTTATTTTGTTTGTGGGCTTGTCAGTTTTTTGTGTTTTTTTGTCTTTGAAGCTTCATTTTGTTCTTTAAAGTAAGCTCTCTGGCTGGTTGCCTACATCTTTAGTTCCTTTGTTTTCTGCTGCCTGACAACACAAGGAAGGGTGCTTAAATACATTTGGAAGGGAATGAGTAAGTTCCTGATTGAGGTTTTTCTGTAAAAAATGAGTTGTCACCCTTCGACTTTCCTAACCCCCATATGAGTGTGGGGATTGGGAAATAACCCCCACTTCCAGATTCAAGCATTGACCTTCCTCTCTGGGTTTCATCAATTTCAACATATCCTTATATTTTAAGATACATGCGATATGTCTAGTTAACCATTTCATATCCAATATAGTGTTGGCTGTACTTTAACTTTTCTCCTACCACTTATATTCTATGTGATAATGAGATATTTTAAGTGTTTCCAACTACAGAAAAGAAACTGTTCAGTAAATTAGAACATTTAAGATGAAAACAATTACAGATATGAATACAAATTCTTAAAAGCTGAGACTAATTTTATACCATTGTTTCCTTGGACTACTAAACTATACCCAAAGTATTTAAGTATTACATTTTAGCAGATTCTGTCAGCCCTACTTAAGCTAAAAAGATTTTCTAAAACATCAGACTGAATATAGTTAGACACAGTCTAACAATGTAGAAGTCCTGTGTTTCCACGCATTTATCAACTGTCTTTACCATATGCCTTAAATCATGGTACAATCCTGCCAAAACAGAAATTTCTTTCATTATGGACTACAAAGGAGATACTGCAATATTAGATTGTGAAATACACTTATCTGTAGGAGAACATTCTCTCTGCTGTAATTAAAGACACTACTGTTTAAAGGGTCCTAATGCCAATTATTATGGTTGAAACTAGAATACAGTTAGGAAGATAATGACTAGCACATTGGTTTCTGCAAAACTATCATACTAAAGCATGGTGTGTGATTCATTGTTCTGTAAAAAGTGTGTCTTGAGAAAGTGCTATGTGTAAATCAACTGCCTATCAGAGAAATCAGGGAAAATGGTGTTATGCAGGAATCAGAAAAAGATGTTTCCTCATCAGATTTGGGTTTCATGCCTTGTATTTGACTTGTAATGCAAGTCATGGAGAGCATGGAGAAACAATAGAAATGTACATCCCACTAGGCAGTTTCTTTTTATAACCATTTCATCAGTTATAATTTAGGACTCTATTCCTTTCAGCATTCAGCTATCGGAATGTTATAGGGCATGGCCATACTATTCATGGACTAATGGAGACATACTTTATCTAATCTTAATTTATGCCCCTAAATTTGTAAAAGACGGGGCCTTCACTTTGCTGAATCCTCTCATGCTTCCTTCTGTGCTCATGCATGAAGTTCTGAACTCTCCCTAAATCCCCCCTGTGGCCATACAGTATGTGGAACATCTGACTGTTATTTTCAAAAAATAGTGGGATACCAAAATAATAGAGAAGCAAGCAGATCCTTTTCTGAGAGCGATATTAAATGCTGATAATAAAATGAAAGATAATTACTTTTTGAAGTCAATTTAGTTTCAGAGGACAACTCTTTATATTTGACCTATATTTTCAGATGATATGGACCAGTGCTGTTGATTTCATTTCATTTTCATAAAGATGAAGGTGAGATATCGGAAGTCACTAGAAAGCACAGGAGGCAAGCTTTGGAAAAAGGCCAAAACAGAGCTTTGTAACTGGATCATTAAAACATTCCAAAGTGAACCTTTCTATGGAAGATTTTTGGAGGGTCAAAACTCAGTGAGGTGGCCCAGAATTCTGATAGGAACTCACTGTGCAACCTTGAGGAAAACAGGTGGGTGCACTATATATTGAATGAATCCTTGTGTGGAGACCTTGATAGTGGGTATTAGTTCCAAAGGGGAAGAAAACGTTCTGACTTTGGATATTTTAAAATCTAATTATAAATAGTTAAAAAAAGGGGGGAATTTAAAAAAGGGCATGAGTAATGATTGCATGCATGTGTACTCGTACTGTCTAAGTTCACTGTACATGTTACATGGGCAGTGACCAACAGAAGTCTCTGTCAAAAACCTTAGAGTCACTTCTAATCAGTACTGAGGTTTTGTTGATTCTGTTCCTGCAATAGTTCTTCAATTCCTTTCTACTTCTCTGCCATCTTACTAAATTCCTTTAGATTGGGTGTCAACATTGCCTCACCTCTATTATTGTGATGATTTCTTAACTCCTACTGGCTACCAACCCTCCCTCCGACCACTTCTGCACGTTGTAGCTGGAGAGACTTTTTAAAAAGTGCACATTGAATCATGTTGCTTTTTCACTTAAAATATTTCACTGTCTCTTCGTTGCGCTCAGAATAAAATCTAACTTCTTAGCATACCAGACAAGCCCCTCCATTGTTGGGTCTTTGCTTACCTCTGAGATTTCTCTTTTCCACTCTGTGGTTCACCATTCATAGGCCCACAAATCACCATGCTTTTCCCTCTGGACCCTTTCACAGGAATCCCTTCTCCCTCCTTTGCTCCTTTAGCTATCCAGCCAAGCATCAATCCCTCTGGGCAATCTCTTTCAATGCCTCAAGACTGTGGATGACCTGTCTGTGTGTTCTTATAGCATGCCATGCTCACACCCATCACATCACAAAACTACTAAAACTACTGAAATGTCCTGTGAACTCATCTGTTTCCCTCATTGGACTATAAAACTCTTGACAAGGTCTGTGTCTTGTCATTTTTTTTATGTCCTCCTACATGTTAGAGAATATTTGTTGAATGAATAAATTGAAATAATAAATGAAATAATTGTTGAGTCAGTCTACCCACAGTCAGTCAACAAATTTCCTGGGCCAGCACACAAACTGTGGACTAGACTGAAATGGTCCCTCTTTTCATGGACTAGTGAGGAAAGTAAGGAAAGACAAGGATGCGGAGTATTGGAGAAAAAGAGAAGTGGAGGGTGAAACAGAAGAGGATGGGGGGAGACCCTCAGGAAGTGTAGGGCTCAATGGTACATTCTTAGGAAAATTACTTTGGTGTGTCTGAAGCAACAGGCACAGCTGTGGAAGTATCTTTTCTTCTTACCAGACTTAATTAGACTAATGTATAGCTATGATGGTTTTAAAATAAGATATTTTAACTTTGCTTCAATATATGGGCATTTACAATGAAACAGAAAAAGTTGCATCTACACTATACTTTGTTTAAAGCCAATTTGTATAAAATCCTGCTTGCTTGACTTTTTTCTTTTCTTTCTTTCTTTCTTTCTTTCTTTCTTTCTTTCTTTCTTTCTTTCTTTCTTTCTTTCTTTCTTTCTTTCTTTCCTTTTTTTATATATGTATGATTTGAAAGTAACTTGTTTCTCTGATATCAAATAGGGCCAAAAACCTTTTTAATTGGATTTCAACTTTAGCCTACAATTTCTGTAATAATGTCACAGTCTTCCTTGCCCTGTGCTGGAAGTGCTGCCTGGTACTTTCCAGAACCCTAAGAACCCCTCTGTGACATACTCTAAGAACCAGTGCATCACACCAACTTGGAAACATATGAAATTGGGTAATTAAAAATTCCCAGTTTCACATAGAAGGCTATATGCAGTGCAAATAGTATTTGGATTTGACATTATAGTTAACAGAAGAAAGGGGCCTATGTAATCTGATAAACTTTATCTCTCTGTGTCCTGAAATTTTTATCTCATTGACATAAAAAGAATTTCTGTATTTTCTGTCATAGAGAAATGAAGCATTGTGATATGTTGCAAGTTCAGAGCATGGTACCTGGAGTCAGGCTGCCTGTGGTTGAAGCTCAGCTCCTCAATTCCTAGTAGTGAGACCTGGGGTGAGTTGTTCATTGGCTTCAGTATCTAGAACAGAGTCTGGTACAAAAGGAATATCCAATAAATATTACGTATTATTATTATTGTGGTTGTTGCTGTTATTGTTGCTGTTGTTATTTATATATTTCCCAGTTTGCAGTCCTACCACAAAGGCACCAAGAAAGGCTTTTCTGTGGAAATGATGTGTAGGTTACAGGAGGGAAAGTCTTTTCAGGCAGAGCTAAGAACAGATGGGAAAACCTAGAGACAATAGAAACCATGGTGTGCTCAAGAAATGGAAAGAAATCTTGTCTAGCTGGCATGTCTGGAGCAAGGGAGAAATTAGTGGGAGGTTAGAGAGGGAAGCCAGATCCTTTATGGTCTTGGAGGTTGTGATCAAGGATTTTGTCCTTCATTCTAAGATTAATTGTGGCTCTGAAATGTTTTATGTAACAGTGTTGGTAAATTACAGAATGGCTAGCGATTTTTGTACAACCTGGAGGAGACAGGTGAATCTTACTTCAAAGGCTGAAGAGGAGGGATTCGATTTGATAGAAAGGAATAGGGGTCTGTCCCTAAAATAAGAATTGGAGATGTGTCAATTATGGTAAATCTTTAAACTTGAGGCTATGAGTATTGTTTGAGTTTTTAAGCCAATATAGAGCCACTTGAGCTGTCTGAGAGGCAAAGAACGTGAGAGAGGAGGATAACGAATCTATTGATGAACATACTTAAAGAAGCCATGGGTGCCAGTAAATGCAATTATGCTAAACACAGCATACCTTGCTGAAAGGGAAGAAGGAAACTGATTACCTTGCAAATGTAAACTTTTCCAATCACTTAAGGTGTTTGTATATGTAGAAATGTTTTATGAGTTGTATTGCTTTTGGATTCTTATTTGTAACCTTTCATTTCAGCTGATATGAATTGAAGTAAAATATAAATATTCTAATAGAATTTCACTTACTAAGGCCCAACCTGTTTTGGAGAACTGAGAGTTAGGAGTTTAAAAATGAACTGTAGAAGACTCATAGTTTTTTTGTTTTGTTTTGTTTTTCAGTTTATAAATGACTTTAACAGAAAATATAATCACCATTCAAGTAATTAACTTCATCCAACCCCTAAAATGCAGTCATACATGCACATGCAAATCCAAAAGCAAGTGGGCTTTTCCCAGCCTGACTACAGAAGCTGCACATGGTTGAGGGTCCCACAATTTGTAGTTACCATGAATTTCCATTTTGTCTTGGCTCTTTTTCTCCCTGTGGCTGGGGCCCCAAACAAAACCTTCTCCTCAGTTATTGTTTCCTCCTCTTCAAATCTAGAGGTTGGAAATGGAAATATTTTTTTATTAAAATTTATTGGGGTGACAATTGTTAGTAAAATTACATAGGTTTCAAGTATATAATTCTGTAATACATCATCTATATATCATCCCTGCCCCTTTACCCTCTGGTAACCACTAAACTATTGTCTGTGTCTGAGTTTTTGTTTCTTTGTTTGTCTTGTTCCTTTGTTGCTTTCAGTTTTATATCCTACGTATCAGTGAAATCATAGTTCTCAGCTTTTTCTGTGTGACTTATTCCGATTAGCATAATAATCTCAAAATCCATCCATGTTGTCGCGAATGGCACTATTTCATCTTTTCTTATAGCAGAATTGTATTCCATTGTGGAAATGGTAATATTTGAGGGAGATTTTGTAAACTTTGAGGAATAAGGCCTTCATGTGAGGCAAGAGTGGCCATAGGAGAAGTAGAACATGAAACTGTCAATCCTCCTACTCTCCTCAAGTTGGCCCCTGCATGCTCCACCATATCCACGGACCCCTGTGCCAGCCTCCAGCATGCGTGGGTGGGGTGGGGGCTCTCCTCTGCTGTCCCTCAAATTGCTAATATTGCTGATCAATCACTTCTTTCTTTATTTTTAATTTAATTTAATTAATTAATTTGTTTATTTTTATAGCTGAGCCAGTCGGCCACCTGTTGGCAGCTCAGCAGCAGCTTAGCTTGGTCCGGGAATCAAACTGGTGACCCTGTTGCTCAGAGCTCACACTCTCGAGTGAGCTCTTAACCAATTGAGCCACTTGGCTGGCCCTATTTTTGTATTTTTTAAAAAATGATTTATGAGCCTACCCCTCCACCAATACCACACAATTGTGTTATATAATTCTCAAAATGGGTAGATTGATTCCTCTCACATTATTCTTTTTCAAAATTGTTTTAGTTATTTTAGTTCTTTTCCTTTTCCCTATACGTTTTTAATAACCTTCTCTATAACTACAAAAAAATAAATCTTACTGGGGTTGTGACAGAAATTGCTTTGAACGTATATTTCAATAATCAACTAGCACACGGCTATCTTCCAATTACAGAAATCCTTACTGAAGATGGAGCTGTTATTTAGGCATGATAAGAACTTAGATAGAATATGAATAATTTCCTCCTTAAGCTATTTTATAAAGATTGGTATTCTAGCATAGGCTCCAAAATTAAATTGAAAGACATAAGTCAGAGGAAAATAGAATTTTCTCTTTAGTTTGCCAGGTTCTCAGAGCTGATCTCAGTTTTGAAATGTCTACCTTCATGCCAATTTGTCAGATTCTCCTAGCTCCCAATCCAGTGTTGCACAAGGACAACATATTTGGAGGAGAAAGCATTAACTTTTATGAAGGGAGGCATTGGAAAGACAGTGCTTCTTAGATTTCCCCACAAGAACAACCTAATTATATCTTTTATTTATTTTTTTGTAATTCTAAACATAAATTGGAGGGAGTTAGTAGATTTTACAAGGCAGTGTCCTTGTTTCAGTGATATAATGATGAACCATTCTGAAATAACGGGAAGTTCCACTTCATTACACCACTGTTTGTCATTTTTAACATTCTGCAGGAAAGGTATGGGACATATGACATTTGAAAGTATTCACAGCATCCTTATCTGACTTCCAAAGACCCTTTGAAGCAATTGTGGGATGGCCTTCAGTGTGAGCCCATTGATTAAATTTTAATTTTAATGGGAATCAATGAAATTTTGATATTCTATTAGCTATTTAACTCTGTCAAGAAAAAGTATTTTATCACTAATTATTTATATTTAGTATATAAATCTTTGCATTTATAATCATTAAAGCATAATAAACAGTACTCAATTATGCACAACAGATATCTTTTCAGATATAATGGTGATAAAATTTAGATATTCATACTTACTGGCAATTTATAATCCATAATGGACCATGCACAATGTAATTCTGAAATTATATTACTTCATGGTTTTATTAACCAGCCTTTTTGTAATTGAAAAAGTAATTTATATTCATGGTAAATAAATTTGAACAGTGCAAAGATTATGCAATGAAAGTAATTTTTCTTCTCTCTAGACCCAATTCTCTAATGTGGAGGGGTGGCTGTAGGTCTCAATACTATTTACAGCATTTATGGGATAAAAAAAATAGTTTGAAACCTCACTAACTCATACTAACTGAAAGAAAGGTCACTATAACTTGATGTAACATCTGAATTATAGTGTGTCTCAAAAGAAATACAGCTTTATGCTTTTGAGCTATAATGAGTGACTGCTGACTAAGAAAGGGGAGGATAAAGCAGAGTATTTATTTTACCCATTTGTGCTTTTCAAACAGTTTTTATCCATCTGTAAAGATATTGATATTATGATGCCTTAAAAATAGTTTCCTGTCCTTCACAGTTAAGTATGCTAAGTATTTTCCATGTTTACAGCATTCTTTGGTTATCAAATCCCATTTTACAGAAAGTACAAAAGTAAATTCTAGCGTAAATGCTTGAATTATGTTCATGTCCATTCATATACCACAATTTCAAAATACTGGACTTATATAAATGCTTTGCTATGTTTCTATTGAGTGCTGTGTATGTTACTTGTAAAAATATTTGTGGGAACATGAAGACTCACATGCAATTATTTTTAAACATTAAAGGTATTTTTTAGTAAGTTAGTTTCTCTTGACAACTCCCTCGAAGGTGCATATAAAGATCATTAGAACTTTAAACTGAAGCAATTGTTCTTAGGGTACGTTATTGGAATTATGATTTGGAAAATACATCAATAAAGAGGAATAAATCTTGATGGATAAGATATAAGCACAGAAGGAAGATGTAGGGACAGTTATAGAAATAAAATTTTATAACTCAATGACACAAAGGACTGTGGGGAAGGGGGGCAATGGAAGTATACTGTTGTACAGTTCTTACATTATTCCACATAATAAAATATTATTTGAAAATAGACTATGATACATTAAGGGCATAACCCTAGAGCAATCACTAAACATATAAGATAAAACAGTGTAAATAATAATGTAATAGTGAAGATAAAATATTTTTAAAAATCATCCATTAATATTGGGTTGTTGGAAAAGTCATGACGTATTTTGTCTGTTTTCAGAGGTAATTTATTTATATAAAGAACAAAGATCAATGATATATTGCCCATTTTGTTCGATAACCTTTTGCCATTTTTCAGTGAGCTTCATAATTCCTCATTCATAGAAGGACCTTTTTTTTTGCGAAAAACTGAATAAGGTGCTGATTTACAGCCTTATCTGAATTTAACGTTATACCATGCAAGGAGTTTTGAAGAAAATGAAACAAATGGAAGTCTGATGGTGCAAGGTCAGTCAAGTATGATGGGTGTGCAACACATCCCATCCAAGCTCCAGTAATTTTTGACAGGTGATCAAACTTGTGTGGTCTCACGTTGTCGCAATGAAACACAACTCCTTCATAATTAACAAGCTCTGGATGTTTCTGAATCATGGATTCATTGAAACTGTCCAATTGCTGACAGTACACTTTTGAATTGGTTGGTTGGTTCCTTGGTAGGAGCTTGAAAACCATGATACATTTAAAACCCCACCACACTGAGAGCATAACCTTCCTCTGATGAATGTCTGCTTTCGATGTTGTTTGAAGCGAATCATCACGTTAGAACCAAGACCGTATGCGACCACATTGTTGTAAACAATCCACTTCTCATCACCAGTTACCAGTCGCTTCAAGAAACGATCATTTTCCTCATGTTTAATGAGCATATTGTAGATGTTTATACACGCCGTTAAAATAACTTTGAGTTCATACGGAACCCAAATATAGAGCTTGCTTGCTTACTTGTTCTAGCTTCTTCAGGTGGTCATGAATGCTTGAATGAAAGATGTTCAATGTTTCTGCAATCTCTCGTGTCATGTAACATGGGTTGGACTCAATCAATGCCTTTATTTTGTCGTCATCAACCTCAGTGGGCCTCTTTGATCAAGAAGAGTCATTGAAATCAAAATCACCAGCACAGAATTTTGCAAACCATCTTTGGCATTGATGTTCTTGTAGAGCATTGTCACCATAAACTTTATGCAACTTTTCACAAGCTTGACACGTTTTCTTCTCATGGAAGTAAAACAGTAAAATATGGCAAAAATGCACAGTTTAGTCTCCCATCTTCAACTTGTTGTAAAATCTCCAAAACTCAACCAAAATGGTCAATTTTTTTTTTTTTAGAATTAAACTAGAACTGTCAGCTGTCAAATGACATAGCAATAACATAGATGTGAATGACTCTAGTACTTCCAAAAATGAACTAGTGCCATCTGTTGCAAACATGCATCGTGACTTTTCCGACAACCAGATACAATGAAGGCAGAAAAAGTAAAAAGGGGGGGGGCAAAGAAATGATAGTCCAAACAAAACACAGGAAGATGATGGTTTTAAACTGAATCATATCGATAATTATATTAAACATAGTTTAAACACTCTATTTAAAAGTCAGAGATGATCAGACTGGATTTAAAAAAAGAAAGAAAGGACTATGTGCTTTTTACAAAAAGAAAAGACACTTAATATGTAAAAACACAGGGAAGTCAAAAGTAAATGATAGTAAAGTTACATTGTGGAAAACCTAATTATAAGAGAACTGGCATGCCTATATTAACAATAGATAAAATAGGCTGTAGTACAAAAATTTTTCTAATGATTGTTGATAGCAATGAAAGCATTAATTTACCAAAAAGACATAAAAACCTTAAACCTGTATGCAGCTATAACAAAGTTTTGAAATATATGAAACAAAAACTAAAGATGTGAAATAAGAAATAGATAAATCCACAATTGTAGTTGGAGATTTCAATGCTGTTCTTTGATTAATCAAAAGAATACAAAGATAGAAAATCATTAAAGAGATAGAGTATTTGCACAACATTATCAAGACACTTGATCTAATTGACAGTATGAAATTCTGTACCCAGTGAAAGCACACATATGTTGCATCCCACATGACAGGGAAGGTGGGAGTAGAGAAGGGATGGTGAAAGGTTAAGAAAGAGAGAGAGAGACAAGATAAGAGAGAAAGCAGATTGGGGTCAGGGGACCTCTGCCTCATGGACGGGAACCCCGAATTGGGCCTGACTGCTCCTTTTATTATCTTACAGATAAGATAATATAACTTCCACGGTCTGTGTGTCTCACACCCAAGAAATAATCTCCGGGCCAAATCATCCACACCTGCAAGCTGCCATTACCAGAGGCCCCAAGAGGTTATTGTTATGCACCTTTTAAGAGACAGAATCTCCTCTGCCAAGGCTTACTGATAAGAATGCATGGAGGACAGCTATTATCATATCAATAGGTCATTTCACAGGCAGGCTGCCAGACCTTGAAGAGAGGGACTCAGGCCCTATTTCTATCAACTCATGATTCCTCCTATTGGCACCCATGCAGCTGTGTCTGGCTTAGGTTGCCTCTCCCTTGAGGTATCTTACCCATCATTGACTAACTGGCCATCCTTTGGTGCCAAACAGGGATATATACAGTAAGCATAGTATTGAAGTAATAATCTGTCTTTACGGAGAGGTGCATGGGGGCAGACAGGCAGGCTATAATGTGACACACATGGAACAGTACTAAAATACCATATGCTAAGCTTAACAGGACTCTTTATACACTTAAAATATAGTTAAAATATTTGAAATCATACATAGTATGTTTTTTGACCATAGTAAATATAAATTAAAATTTGTTAATAATGGAAAGGAAATTTCTTTACTTATTTATAAAAACCCTCAAATAGAAAGAATAACAAAGAATTAGGAAATATTTTGAACTGAAAGATAATGAAAACAGAACACAGTATATTATTTTTTTCCACAAAGTCAAATCAGGGCTTAGTGGGAAATTTAAATTTTAAATGTTTATATTAAAAAATGAAAAATACCTAAAATTAATGCCCTAAAGTAGGAGATAATAAAGAGAGGAAATCAGTGAAATGGAAGAAAATCTGTAACATTGAATGCTGGTTATTTGAAATCACTAATGAACTTGATGATCTAGCCAGACTTAACAGGGGGAAAAAATAGAGAATAAATGGCCAACATCAGAACAAAAAACAGAAACAAACTCATAGACACAGAGAACAAATTGATAGTTGCCACATAGGAAGGGTTTGGGGGCCAGGTGAAAAAGGTGAAATAATTAAGAATACAAATTGGTAGTTACAAAATAGTCATGGGGATGTAAAGTACAGCACAGGAAACATAGTCAGTAATGTTGTATTAACTATGTGTGGTGCCAGGGGGTACTAGACTTATAGGGCAGTTCACTTTATAAATTCTATAAATGTCTAACCACTATTCTGTACACCTGAAACTATTATAAAATAATATTGAATGTCAACCGCAATTGAAACAAAAAAACTCTAAGCAAACTCACAAAAGGAAATAGAAATTTTTTAAAAAAGGAGACATCAATTCAAATCCTAAAGACATTAAAAGAATAATGAGGGAATGCTATGAATCACTTTATGCCAATAAATTGATAAATTAGATGTAATGGACAATTTCCAATACTTGAACAATAAGAAATATGAATCTAAATAGTTCTATATGTTTTAAATAAAGTAAATCAATAATTAATAACTTTCCTGCAGTTTGAATGGATTTTGTGGTGATATTTACTAAATATATATGGAAAAAGAAATATTCCTATACAAATATTTCAGAAAATAGAGAAGGGAAAATTTTGAACTTATTTTATGAGGTCAAAGTTATCCTAATACTAAAACCCAATTGAGGTATTAAAAATCAAAGAAAACAACTACTAAAGGAGACTCTTATGAACATAAACAAGAACAACAACAAAAGAGCCTTCACAAAATCAATTCAAACAATATATGAAAAGGAAATACATCATGTCAAGGTGAGATTTATGCAAGGAATGCAGTGTCCTTTAAATATTTGAAAATTAATAAATGTAATTCACTATGTTAATATAAAAAGGAAAATTAGCAATACAATCATCACATGAAATGTCAAAAAAGCATTCAACAAAATTAAATAACCATTGATTAATAAATACTCTTAACAAACTAGAAATAAATCTTCAATCTGATAAAGGATATGTATGAAAAACCTAAGTGCAAGTTGTTATTATTTTTGACAGGTTGAATGCTTTCTTCCTAAAATAGGGAATAAGGATGTCTCCTTTTACCACTTCTATTCAGCATTTTAGTAGATGTTCTAGCTAGTATAATATTGAAAGTAAAATAAATAAAAAAGAAACAGATTTAATAGGAAGAAGTAAAACCATTTTTATTCACAGAGAGCATACACACACACACACACACACACACACACACACACAGAGTCTTAAGGAATGTAAAAAATGGCTTCAAGCCTACTAAATGGGAGAATATATTTGTCAACGATATATCTGATAAGGGATTAATATCCAAAATTTATAAAACACTCATGCAACTCAACACCAAAAAAACAAAAAACCCAATTAAAAATGGGCACAGGATATGAAGAGACATTTCTCTAAAGAGGACATACAGATGGCCAACAGGCATATGAAAAAATGTTCAACCTCACTGGTCATTAGGGAAATGCAAATAAAAACCACAATGAGATACCACCTCACTCTAGTCAGAATGGCTATCATCAGTAAATCAACAAACAACAAGTGTTGGCGAGGCTGTGGGGAAAACAAGAATCCTGGTGCACTGTTGGTGGGATTGCAGATTGGTGCAGCCACTATGGAAGTCAGTATGGAGGTATCTCAAAAAACTGGAAATGGAACTACCTTTTGACCCAGCAGTTCCACTCCTAGGTATTTACCCTGAAAAACCCAAGACACTAATTTAAAAAAAATATATATGCACCCCTATGTTCATTGCAGAGCTATTTACAATAGCCAAGACTTGGAAACAACTGAAATGCCCATTGGTAGATGACTGGATTAAGAAACTGTGGTACATTTACACAATGGAGTATTACACAGCTATAAAGAAGAAAGGAACATACAATTTGCAATGATATGGATGGACCTAGAGAACATTATGCTAAATGAAATAAGTCAGTTAGAGAAAGACAAATACCATATGATCTCACTTATATGTGGAATATAAAGAACTGAATAAATGAGCAATGTAAACAGAAATAGTCTTAGACACACAGAAGAAAAACTGATGATTATTGGATGGGACAGGGGTGGATATGAGGGAGAAGGGGAAGGGACGAGTCAACATAAACTGGTAATACAATACTACCACAGGGATAGAAGAGACAGTTTAGGGAATACAATCAGTAAATGTTGTAAATAATTTTTAGGGGACCAGATGGACTTATCTTGTTAGGGAGACCACTTCATGGATGGTGTAGAGGCCTGACCACTGCACTGTACATATGAAGCTGCTGCTGAATAATATTAGATGTTAACTATAATTTAACACATATATAGTCATGGGATGTGGAGTATAATGTGGGGATGGAGTCAATGGAATTGTAATAGATATGTATAATATCTGGGGTGTGGGGGCAGTGGAAGGGGTTGGGGGTAGTCACTTTGTAAGGGGTGAAAAGGATAACTATTGCATTGTTTTGTACATCTGTAATGAATAATAATAATAAAGATAAATAAATAAAAATAAAAAATAAATAAAAAATGGCTTCAAGAGCTAATAAGTTATTAAGACAGGTTGCAGCATACACAGTCAGTATACAAAAATCAATTTCATTGCTGTACATATGCATAAAACAATTGAAAATGAATAAAAATATCATTTGCAAAGGTATCAAAATATACAATATTTGTAGATAAATTTAAAAAATATATGCAAATCTATGTACTGCAAACTACAATGTGTTACTGAAAGAAATAAGAGAGCTAAGTAAATGGAAAGATATATTATGTTCATGAGTTAGAAGACTCAACATTTTTAAAGATGTAAATTGTTCCCACATTGAAATATATATACAAAATAATCCCAGTCAGAATTATCAGTGAACTTTTTTTGTGGTAGAAATTAGCAGGCAGTTTTTAAAATTTAAAAGGATACACAGAAGCTCAAACAATTTTGAAAAAGAAGAAGTTTGAAGACTGTATACCACCTGATTCCAAACTTATTATAAACCACCAAAATCAAGACAGTGTGGTATAGGTGTAAGGAAAGACATATAGATCAATGACAAGATGGAGTCTCCATGAAAATAGACAGACACATATAATCAAGGATAGTTAACTAGAGTACTGAAGAAACTGAATAGGCAAAGTGTAGTCCAAATACCTGGTATTGGAAAGACTAGATATCCATATGGAAAAAGTGAACTATTATACTTATTTCACACCTTACACAAATAAAAACTCAAAGCAAATTATAGATTTAGATAAAAACAAAACCTATAATTGTAGAAGAAAGCATAGAATAAAATCTTAATCTTTTCTTAGATAAGATACAAAAAGAATGAATCATCAATGACAAAAATTAATACATTGGATTTTATCAAAATTAACTAGTCTATTCTTTAAGACTTACAAAAATGAAAAGGGAAGCTATATATTATGAAAAAAATATTTTTATTATGTGTATCTGAAATATGGATTGTTATGTAAAATATAGATGAGCTCTGACAATTCAATAATTCAAATAACCCTATATTAAAATGGTAAAAGATTTGAACAAATAGTTCACAAAAAGAGATATCAATGGTTGATAAGCACATGTAAAGATGCTCAATATTGTTAATAATTAGGAAAATAAAAACTAGAACCACAATGAGATCCTACTGCATACCCACCAGAATAGCAACAATTAAAAAGACTGAAACCAAGTGTTGGTGAAAGTGTTGGAGCAGTTGGAGCTCTCATACATTCCTGAGGGGACTGTAAAATGTTACAATCACTTTGGGAAACTATTTGACAGTTTCTATGATATTAAACATGTACGCTCTATATGATTCAGCAATTCTACTTATAGGTATTTACTCAAGAATAATAAAAAAATACATATCTCTAAAAAGATTTGGATAAGAATGTTCAAAGGCATTTTATTTGTAATACCTATGTATTCATCAAGTCATTGGATAAAAATTGTGGTGTATTTATACAATGAAACTAATCATGATAAAAAGGAATAGCTATTGATATAAGCAACAATATGAATGAATCCCAAAAAAGTTATGCTGAGTGAATGGAAGCAAGATATAAAAGCATGCATACTATTTATGATTTTATTCATGTGCAGTTCTAGAACAGGCAAAGTTAGTTTACAGTCACAGAGAGCAGATCAGTGGTTGCCTATAGCCAGGATGGAGGTAGGTTTGGGGAGAGGTCTTAACTGCAAGGGGAAAGATGAAATATTTTAGTGTTGGACATATCTTATATCTTAATTGTGATAGTGGTTGTATTTGTCACACTTATTGAAATGTAAATAAACAAAATTGATGCATTTTATTATTGATATTTATATCTCAATGAAATTATTTTTTTACATGGAAAGAATCATGAAGATTCTCCAGTATAAGATAAATCTATCCCCAAAAGATAATGATGTATTTATTCCCTTTTTTATAATGACATCATCCTGTCTTCTCAAAATGCTTCTCAATTTTTTTCTGAACTACCAATTCAGATATTCTCAGATTCAGTCAATGAATATTTACTAAACAAACATAATGTGCCACAAAATGTACAATGTGCCTTGTATATATGAAACAAGAAAAATAAATGTATACATACTTTACTGACCTGAATAATGTCCCTCCAACATCCATGTCCCCCAGAAGCTGTGAATGTGATCTGATGAGAGAAAAGTCTTTGCAAACATAATCAAGTTAAGATGAGATCACACTGGATTATGGTGGGCTCTAATCAATGACTGGTATCCTCATATAAAGAAGGAAATTTGGACATAGGGATATGCACATAAGGAACACAGTGTGAGACACTAGGAAGGGAGCCATGTGAAGACAGGCAGGGATTGGCGTGATTTATCTACAAGCTAAGGAATGCTAAAGATTTCCAGCAACCAATGGAGGCGAGGAAGAAGCAAGAGAGTCTCTTCCCATAGAATGCTCAAAGCATGGCCCTTTCAACACTTTGATGTCAGACTCCTAGACTTTATCGCTGTGAGAGAATATCTTTTGTTTAAGCCACCCAGTTTGTGGCACTTGATTACAGCTCTAGGAAACTGATGTAATACCCAGTGATGAAATATATATATATATATATATTGCAATGAGAGAGTTAAAAATATATTATTTGAATTCAAGAAAGATCTCTTAATGGAATGATCTCTAGTTCAGATGGAGAGATAAGTAGTAGTTGGCAAGATGAAGATGAGGGTAAAGAGAAAGAGAAGGTTAACTAGGCAGTAAGAACAGCACTTACAAAATTTCTGAGTCAGGAAAGATCTTGCCATATTTCTCAACTGGGAGAGATAGTAATTTGCAGGAGAGCGGAGAGTCAAAGCCATTTTATAGCTTTGAACATGAGATTGATGTGACCAAATAAAATCTGGTTCTTTAATTGATTAATTTATTCCTAGAGAAATCATAGGAATATAGGCTACTGGGCAAAAATGGAATTTGGGTGAGGTGAGGAGGGTAACTACTGTAGCAATTCCAGTGACAGACACAGCAGGCTTAAAGTAGGATGGAGAGATGGTGAGAAGCAGACCTATTTGACAACATTTTTGGAGGGAGACTCATCAGGACTTGGTAATGGATTGGATGTGGGCTAAAGGAGAGGAAAGCATTAAGAAGAACTCCCAGTTTTGAACAATTAGTTGGCTGAAAATGCTATTCACTGTGATGAGAAGACAGGGAGAAACATGTTTGGCAGGAGAAGATAAAAAGTTTCATCTTGGAGCTTCTAAATGTGGGATGCTCATGAGATATCTAAATGAGCATGCCTAAAAGATACCTGGATTGAGAAACCTGGAGTTTAGAAGAGGTCTGGGCTAGAAATACACATTTAAGAATCGTAAATGTATAGGTAATATAATATTTATAGGTATATTATAATATTTGTAACATAATAGTATAATATTTTAATATTATAGGCAATATTTTAGGAATGGTCAAAAACATTTAGGGAGAGAATATATAGTAATTAAAAGCCTTACACTGAACCCTGAGGAATTCCAAACTTCAGGAGTTGGATAAGGAAAGTCAATAAAAATGGCTGAAAAGTTGCAGCCAGATGGATAGAAGGGATATCTGGAAAGAATGGTGACATGAAAGACAAGAAGTAAGAATGTTATAAAACTGAAAGAGTAATCAACTATGAAAAACATAGTTGATATGCCCAGTGTGGTAGACTGTCTTACTCTTCACCAGTGTTCACTGCCCCTCTCTCTTAGTCATGAATAGTTATGGACTTGCTGTGACCAGAAGTGACATGAGTCACACTTCCAGCTAGTACATACTTCACCTACCCATTTTCATTTAGCCATAGCACAAGCAATGTTCCAGGGAGAGGATGCTCCACCAGCCTGGCTCCTGGAGTGAAGGCAAAGTAGAGCACAGCCACAACTGCCCTGTGATTGATGTGCAACATGAGTGAAAAATATGCCCTTGTTGTCATTGTTTGGGTCTTTGGATGCTGAAAGAAAATCTAACATATTTTCAGTGATAAACTAAATAAGGTTCAAGTAGAAAAGAAGAATCTGAATTTAGCAACATAGGTATTTGGTGAAAGAGTGCTATCAGTAGCACAGTGGGAGTAGATTATCAGTTTGAAATTAGGTGAAGAGTGAGTGGGAGCTGAGGAATTGGAGACAGTCTAAACTCTGAAGAATCTTTGTGGAGAGGAGCACAGAAATAGTGTGGATACTTAGGATGGGGGATATGAGGTCAAAATTTTATCTTTTAAAAATACAGATGGAATTAAAGCACATTAGAACACTGAAAGGGATAATACAGGGGGAAGGGAGAGAACGAGAGAGAGAGAGAGAGAGAGAGAGAGAGAGAGAATGAATGAATGAATGAATGACTGGGGTATAGTCTCTAAGAAGAGGAGAGGAGGGAACAAATGAGTAGACTTGAATCTGATAGGACCAGTGCTTCAACAGGAGGGAAGAAGGAACAGATGGGGTCACATCCAGGGCTGGGAAAATTTGCAATTCTAAACAAAGGTAAATGTCTTTTAAAAATATTCACATTTTAGGAACCATTGAACTCAGTTTTATGGCTCCGTTTTAGAATGTAAGGATTTGATACAGTTTCTTATGTATACCGTCAGTCCAAAAAATTAAATTTGTTTTTTTTTAAAAAAAAAGTCCCATTAGCATTCTATCTGCTTCATTCAGATTTATAGGGTAGTTCTACTTCAATTTATAAAATTCTTTTCCTTTGAGATACCTAAGTCAAAATCTAGAAGGTGCTGGAATTTTCTCATCTTTGTAAGTCAGACAAAGTGATTGATCCTTTAAGTAAAGCTTTACTGATTATATTCATTTATGCATACCCTGTCCTGCTCTATACCTCTAAGCATCAGAACCTTGTGATGCTCCCGTCCAAAAGCGTTTCTAGAATCTCTTTAACAGCTTATACCACTCTTTGCTTTGGGGGCTGATGGAGAGGACATTACAAGCATTTTGGGCAAAGTGTGCCTATAAGTTATTTTCTAGGGAATAAGTAGCACTGCACACATCATGATAACAATGGATGCATGTGAAATGATTTATTTCTAAAAGAATATAGGAATGTTTTACAAGAAGCAGTATAATTGTTAGGATTTCTCCCTGGCCGAGTCTAATGTTGACAGGGACATAGCCAGTATCTGTCTGAAACATTTTCCCCAGGGCTTACTGAATGGCAAATGTAATTCCTGGGGGAAAGCTTGATGTTCATACTCTCTGAAATAGTTACAGTTGAAATTCAGGATAAAAGCTTATTCTGTGGGTCTGACAGCTTGATGGATATATTTAAGCTACCTCTTGTGGGTTCTTGGTACTTGTATTTTCACAGTATTAATTATAATTTTCCAAGCTCTTGTTAATTTTAATTGTATTTTATAAATTTAAAAAAAATATATATTTTTTTTTTTTTACTATTCCTGTATTGAAAGACTCTGAACTTATTATATTTGAGGATGTAATGGCCAGGAGGGTAAATGACCTTTCCTCCTCCTGTTCTACCCCTTTTTCTTCATCTTTTTCTTTTTCCTCTTTTTTTTTGTTTGTTTGTTACTCCTCTCCTCCTATTGATTCTTTTCCAAATTACATGTTAGCTAAAATAAATATTCAGTACAGATAATCTTACTAGATTGCTCCATAAATTAATAACATTACTTAAATAAGTCTACCCTATTATACACCTACTGATACCAAACATTCAGTGAATTTTAGGTGTCACATCCGTTTGGATATTATCTCTTTTTGCATGGATATATGAATGGCCACGTACATACATATGATGCTTTATAGAGGCATAATTCATGATAGAACTTTTGCTTTAGTTATAAATGTCTAACAATCTCCTCCTCTCCTTTTGTGTAGACCGATCTTGGTCTCATACTGACATCTGCTCAAGTATTGTAAGGCCTAAAATTTCAGCTGCTGTCTTGACATCTTTGAGCCTCATAGGGCCCTAGAGGCTTATCTGAAAGATCCCCTGCTCTTGTCAGACAAACTTCCCACCAGCAGGGGAGGCTCCCCACCCAGCTAGTTCTATCAACCAGACTAGCTGCATTCCACCTGGTCTTCAACCTAATGGATTTCACTTCCTTTCCAGCCCATGAAATTATTCAAACAAGCCAATCACATCCTACAACAGGAACAAAGGAGCGCCTCACCCCTTCGCATTACTACAAGCTTGCCACTGTTGGTTCCCTCTGCCCTGAATGCAGCCCTTTTGTTGTCCTGCCTGGTGTGCAGTATCCTCTTCCCCCGAGCTATGAGTGTATGTGACTAACAGACTTCTCTGAATCTCATGTCCAATGGCAGGTATCATGTCCTCAGTCCTCTTGTACTATTTGGGATGGGAGATCCCACCTCACCAAGGAGGTGGATAGGAAATGATTAGAAACATCTCATTTCTATCCTTACGGAATAAAAACAAACATCTTATGCTACTGGATTTTAGTTGTGATTAAAGTCTGTTCCCTATTATTAACCTAATTTCACTTTATTTTCATATACAAATTTTAAAAGAGTAGCATTTTTTTTTTGTTTCTGTCCTTTTCAGCCATCTTCAATAATTTATGTACATATGTTCATAATTTATGTACATATGTTCACATACATGCATATTTTGAGCTACTTTAGCTTTTATAATGGTTTTGAACATAGTAGAAGTTGCCTTGGGCCGGCCGAGTGGTGCAGTGGTTAAGTGCTGGCTTGGGAAGCCAGCGGCCCCGGTTCGGGTCCCGCATGTGAGGTCCAGTGACACTGCCCTCAATAAAAAAAAAAAAAAAAAAGTTGCCTTTACAACTATTTGATCAAAAAAAAAAATTTTAATGCAAATGTTCAACTTATTTAATTATTCCCTATTAAAGTGATTGTCCAATTTAAACGGGTCTGTCATTCAGGTTTGTATGTGTATATCAAGCAGAAACCCTATTTTATGGAAAAACTCTTGAAATGAAAAAAAGTAAGTGAGTCACTTTTAAATCTAAGTGAAATAGAGGCTAAGGCTTTCTATAACATAAACAATCAGGGGAGGTTATAACTCAGCTTTTCCACCCAAATTACACTAAGTCAGGGAAGCCTTAAATGAATTCATTCATTCATTCATTCATTCATTCATTCATTTGATTTAGCATGTATTTATTATGCTCTTACATGTACAATGTTAACTACTTTTGAGAGGATACTGAAAATTGTGTAGAACATAATGCCAGGCTAAGAAATAAAGCCAAACAGATAAAATTAAAGAACTATAGATTTGGGAAGCATCTTAAAGTTTCTAAACCAAGGCTTGGAGTCAGAGGGGTTCATCAAAGATCACGGAAACCCCGTTCGCCTGATAGGCTGAGATTTGCATCCCCAACATTGAATTATAAAAGTGATTCAATGAAAGTCAGTGAAATGAAAAGCAATTCTCTTTCAAGTGCCAAAACATGTAAAACAATAAAAAAATATTATAGGAGATAGGAGAGATATCTGAGAGTCCATGAGGAAAGCAGGTTTTGAGCTGAGCCCAGGAATTGTTAACTATAACTTTCATATGTAAGGAAAAGAGCAAAGGACATTTTTATTCAAAGGGGTGTCAGAACCAAAGTTCTCTATAGTTAGGAATGTGTTAGTGTATGCTTGGGTTGGTAGGACGACTGACTGAATTAGAGGTTAAATTGCTTTCTAGAAATAAGAGTAAATAGACTAAAAAGTTAATTAGAAAAAAGCAGTATAGTAAGTTAGTAAAAGTATTAGTAAAATATTAATATTTCCATGACTTTAGAGAGTTAATGTGGTTGCAGAATACTTTTAAAATACAAAGAAAGAAGCTTAGACACCTGAGAGGTCAACTCAGCATTGTTTGTTGTCTGCCTAATGAGAAGTTTGAAAGACCAATTTGATTTCGGTGGGTGTTGGAAAAATAGCTTCAACCTGCCTTATCTCATCATTCACCACCCAGCCTCATCAAAATTCATTCCTGTTAATGACTAGACATGATCACAATTATTTGAACCAGTGTGAATAATGATTACCATTTGTTGAACAGCTACTGTGTGCTCATGCACTGTGATGCAAATTAAAATCCCTTCCTCTTGTATTGGATGAAGTGGCATTTTGTTAGGGTAGATAATATACTTTTTTTTTTTTTTTATAGGAAATGGAAGTCATCCATCACTCATACCTAGAGGGAGGAAGTGGAGGGCACATTTTGTACTAGTAGCATCTTGAGAGTACCTCACCTTGGAAATTTACTCATATTTGGGATTTGAAGCTGCCATTTCCCTTATGAGAAGATAATTATAATTAGACCAAAACTGATAAGTGGTGTTTTGATATAAACAATGAACATTTAAACTGATAGATTAATAAATGCTGAGCAAGGCATGCTTCACCTCAGGTTATATTGACTTACTGCAAAAATAATAGAGTGACAAAATGAAAATGTGTTATGCTTTATCTGAGTTACGGTCATAGCAATATATAAGGTAATAGATTAACTCAGATAAAACTTGCTGCAAAAGAAGCATCAAGAACAACTATAAGAGAAGCAATTTGCAAACATTGGCATGAAAGCAAGTGTCTAAGGAGCAATCAGCACACTTCTCTAAAGAAAAATACCTGTCAAACTTGTTCTCTATCTGTAATTAAGGGCCAAGCATTACATTTTTTTAGCTAAAGATTTGACCTTCAACAGAGGTTATTTTGGTAATGTTATTACTCAGAGGCATTAGGTCAACGTCTTAGAGACTCCAAAATTCAAAATCTTGAGTATATTTTTGACAATGTCTTGGAAGTAAAACTGAGAGGTAGTGACTTGGACTATGGCGAGTAGACAGCCTCTGTCTGTTAACTCTTTCATCTCTGCATCAGCCTGTGTCAAGATCATATTCTTCTCAGGTTGGTCTTGGCCAATGACTGATTTAGGCTGCGGTATACAGGCAGGCTGCTTCCACCAGATATGGGACTGCTCTAACAGGCAGTTGTTATGCCAGGGCTCCTTGTAGGCTGGTGGAAACCTCCTGCTCAGTTCTGCTTTATCTTTGTTCCTTTTATAGATATTGCTTGCCAGTAAAACATTTTTACTCCTAACTCTGTCTCAGGATCTGCTTCCTGGAAAATGCAATTGATACAGTGGTAGTAAAAGAGGTTCAATAAAACAGCCAGTGAGATGAAATTTGGAGTCTGGGTTGCTTACTATCTGGTTGGCAATAAGGATCCTATTCCAGGCAGAACATCTGTCACAAGGACCCTATTTCTGGCCCAGATGGTGGCTCAACTACTAACACTTTCAATGGTAGTGACTTTGTATAATTTTCCAAGAAAGGACACACATTGGGAGAGCATAAAATGCTGATGACCAAGCTCAAAATTTAACAGTTACCAAGCTACAAAGATAGTTAAATGCTCAGTCAAGTCAGGACTATTATGCCAAAGTTAGCATCCTATCTGGGCACACCTTGCACCCTGACATGTCTGGGTAGATGCTCCTAAAGCTTATGGCTCCACAATGCCTCTAAATCTTCAGAGCCCTCAGAGGTGGTCTGTGCTTCCTTAGTAAGAGCTCACATATCTCTATGTGGGAAGATACTACTGGGGCCTGTTCCTTGTAAGACAACAGGAACTCTTCTCAGGATTACTCCCCACTCCTCTCTGAGATTCCAGGCCAATAACTAGGGATAAGTTGAAGCATAACATTACTAATATATATATATATATATATATATATATATATATATATATATATATATATATATATATGGCATGATATGATAGAAAAGGACTTTATACCAAAGAATCTTCAAGAAATTAGCCAGCATGAACCAGCAAGAGCCTCAGAAATTTACTTGGGAGTGGATTTTGGTTGTACCAGAATTAAATCAAAGAGGCTAAAATATAAATTTGAATAAGAGAGAACATATTGACTTAGAGTACATTCTCAGGATACTGGCTTAATATCCTAAAAAGGACTCAGGGGATGGAACAAACTTGTTGCAAAGGTGACTCCTAGAAATAATAGCACTTGTTGAACAAAGTCAAAATGCTTGAATTGCCATGAAAAGTGGTAGAGGAAGGGGTTAAAAGGGTTTAGAAATGGGCATGCTGGAATGAATATATTATGTGAACCCAGAAGACCCATCAGATGACCCAAAATAAAACTAAGAAGACATACCTTTCACCAAACCCATCAGGAATGCATTAGTGAGAGGGGTTCCTTATCACTAAAATGTTTAGTATTAATAGTAGCTCTCCTCTGAAAGTCAGGGCTTATTGGAAGGATGTTGTAATGGAACTTGGCTTTTCTATAGCAATGATAACCCCTTTGGGACTTTGTCAAATCTACAATTAAGACTAGAGTGTGATACTCCAGCTCTATTCCTTAAGGACAAAAAACAAAAACACAAAACAACAGATTAGGACATGCTCCAGTTTAGTTATTAGGAAAATACAGAGTAAGAGAGAGGGGTAGAGAGAGGTTGCAAAGCGATATTATTATATAAGAGCAGAAAAAAAGGACTAGGATTAAAGAGTCTTGGAAGATGAGGACAGAAAAATAGTGTACAGTGCTTACTTGTTCACCATATTCTGGAAAACTAGAACTAGGGAGCTACTTCAGAGTTTAATGAGATTAAATTGAAGACTGAAAAAAAGAAGTATCTTTTATTATCATGGATAACTATAGACTTAGAAGGGTTGTTATTTCCAAAGAAGTTTGAGACTGAAATATAGGTTCAAAAAGCCTTCTAAATTCTGTGATGGTAATTATATAATTGTTAATTAAGGAAATGTTGGAGACCATATATTTATATTTATTTTTGAAGTTGATTTTTGGGAATACCCCCATTCTTGCTTACATTGAATCCTTTGGATTTGCTGTCAGAAACAGACCACCGTGTGGGATGCCCAGGGCCTTGGGGAGACAGGTACATAGATTTATATCTTTTTAGACATGGAGGCTCCCTTTCTTTCCCTATGAAGGAATATCAGATATTTATCTTAGAAGAGAATATCCTGAGAAAGGTACAGTGACTGCCTTCAAAAGATGAAAGGCTGATACTATGGTTAAGAGGTAAATGGTGAAAGGAAGCAGATATTGGCCTAGTGAGGAAAAGACTTGCTTGCATGCAGAAGTATCTTCATAAGGTGTTAAGCTCTTTGTCACTGGGAGTGCGCAAGCAAAGGAGGGGCGGGCATATCAAGGAGGGCATGTAAGAAACTTTGAGAGGGCATTTAGGTGATGTGAAGATTCTCTCCTATTCTAAGCTTAAAAAATTGAAATTAGAATCTAACACTATATGAAAGCCTGCTCCCCAGAGTCTGTATTACATGTTTATGGAATTAAAAATGAAAGAAGAAGGGCTAACAAAACAAAACTATAAAATATATGGAACATACAGGATGGATATATAATAAATAAAACTAACAGCAAGAGGTGTATTACAAAGTTGTAAAATCTCTTTCTCTAGAGAACTTAAAATACATGTATAAAATCCTCATATACTATCCAGGATAACTGAATTCTGGCCCATTTTGAGGAGGGCGGGATAGTAGAAGTGAGTGCCTTAATGTACCTTTTAATGTCCTTCCTGGTCCCAAAATTTGAGTCTTTGAATTTGTGCTATCTTTGAAAAATATGGAGTTTATCAAGAAAATTTCTATTTAAAGTTAGGAGAACCCTGATACAACTGTGGAGAAGATTATCATCTTTAGTTTGGGCTTTTTATGACATAAGGAGAATGTTTTATTATATATCATTATATGTGCATATGAAAAATAGCTCTAGTATGGTAAAAACATACCTGAGGTTTTATTTTATGTAAAGAAATAAAAATGATGACAAATTCATATTATGTTCATAAAGCCAATACAAAATGAAATTATGGCTATAGATTTATTTGAAAGCCTTAAAAACTCAAAGAATAGTGATCAAAATAATTCACGATAGTGTGCCATTTGTTAGATTTATTTTCATGTTTATATGAAAATTTCAATTTATATTTACATTTCATATAGATGCTTATAAGTAGATTAAATACAATTTAGATTTGAATGAGTGGTATCTAGAAGTCCTATCACAGAGTGAATAGGCAGCATGAATTTATGCACTCTGTTTTAGGGAATCAGTTGTAAAGTTAAAGAAAAAAATAAAAAGTATGAGACTTTTACTTGTGAAAATTGATAGATAGGGAAACGAATTAATTTCAATTAAACAAAAATGTGTTGAGTTTCAACGATTTGCTCTCATCTATGAATTATACGCTGCCAGGAATCTCAAGTCCAGTGTTTCTAATTAAGTTTAATGTTTCCCTTTTTTTGGGAAATGACTCATCTTCATGAAGAGAGACATGATAATGTTAGAAATAACATGGGCTCTGGAGTCCAATTTTGTTTAAAAAGATATTGAAAAGCAGTAAGTATGTCTTATTTCCACTTGGGCAGAACTATTTTTATTGTGCTTAGTCAAGTAGATTGAACATGTCTAATAATTTTGAAGAATTAAAAAAAAAATTATCATGTTTGGGTTTGAACAGCTGGCCAAGTACAGAAATATTTCCAATTACAGTTTGATGGGTTACATAAGTAAACAGATTACTATACCTATATATATTTGAGAACCATACATTAAAAAGTAGAGAAAAATTGGATTTCTATGAATATGTGAGGTCAACATTTCAACATTAATTGAGAAAAAAAAAATAGCAGAGGAGGCTACAAACATGCATTATGCCTTTCCTTTGTCGCTCACTCCCACTTTTATTTTTGTTGATGGTTCATTAAATCTCTTAATTGAATAGTTCCTCTCCTTCCTTGAATCACTAACCTTTATTTCTGCTTTACTTCTACAAAACATCAATGTGCACCTAGTCATTAGAAGTTGTGCTCCACCTCTGAGATCTGGAATCCACTACTCCTCCTGCTGACTGTCAGCCTTCTTTAGTATCTTTGCTCTTATTGATCTACATACTTCTGGCTGGGCTCACTCACTTTTTCCACAATACCCTGCTTGGATTGTTTTGCTTAGCTAAATATATAATTAGCTTTCTTTTGTCCTTCGTAACAGTCCTTTTTAAATGAGAGAATATTTTCAGTATATATTTTCTGAAAAATAGTACATATTGGATCACACATTCAATGCTACATAAGGAAAGCATTACCTTTTAAGAATGAAGTTATTAATTACTTCAGTGAACCTGTGTGGAGGTTTTTGGATTCTAAATAACATTTTCAGATGAGGATTCATGGACCTGAGTAAAAAGAACTCTGTCAGTATATCATATGGTTTTTAAGGTCACTTTAAGTGTCTTAGTGCCTATCAATACTGGGATCCTAGGGGAAATGTTACAGTTGAACTCGTCTCTAGTAGTAGATAAGGAAGTGAATTTTAAAGCACATTCAGTAGTCTATAGGAGTCCTTCTTTTGCACAAGTGGCATTTAGTGGAGATACTTAATTGTAGCTTAAAATCTGTTTTTAAATCATTTTCTCTTGAAATAGAATGACTACAAGAAAAGAAACAGAGGTAGAAAATAAATTTCATACTTTATTAAATGAAGCCAGAGACTATATGTTTAATAAACACATGTTTATTGGTAATATGCAAAGTAGAATGTCTCTCTAACTGTGTCTACTATGTCTAATCTTTGTGTTGTATATTTTTCACTCTTTTCTGTCCTGCTCATGCCCCAGGAGGCTGATAACTACAGTTTACAACACCTTGATTTTCTTGCTGTCTGATTAATTTCAGACGATGGGAGATACAAGCAGGAGGTCAGATAGCAGAAGAAGAGAGAGGTCAGAGTATTTAGCCCCATTCCCCTTCATCTCCCCTTGCTGTGGTTCTTAGTGGCTGGTCTACAGTTATAGCTTCTGTCTGGTAGCTCCTCTTTCACAGCCCTAAGACCTCTCTAGGCTTCACTAAGACCTTTCCTTCCTCCAGTTCCTTAAGTTCCAGGGAATGGAATGGCCTCCTATTGTTGTTAGTTCCTGGGTGCTTCACCACTGCTTGCTTAAGATTCCCTTAAATCTACTCAAAACTCCCTTTGTTCAAGAAATCCAGGATGGCCATGTTTCTTGGCAGAATCCTGAAATTATTATCTTAATTTTTATTTATGTTACAGAGAGTTGAGGAAAGACTGGGAAGGATAAGATTTTAGAAAAAAGAATCAGCCTCACATCACCTTAAAATACATCAACTTCATGGAACTGAAATAGGACCTTCGCATTATATACATACATATATGTGTGTGTGTATAAAATCAGGGGTACCAAAAAAAGTGTATACATTTTAAGAGATGTTAACTATGCTGAAGCAATAGTGAAGTGTCTGGATGCTGATGGTAACACTTTGTGTACCTCTTGTAATTGCAGAAGTCAAACCTGACTTGTATTTGTCTTTGGTTATTGGTATATATTATTATAATTTTAATACAAGTTTTTCCTTTCTTAAAATGTGTATATATTTTTTGTCTCTCTCTCTCTCTCTCTCTCTCTCTCTCTCTCTCTCTCTCTCTCTGTGTGTGTATATATATATATATATATATATATATATATATATATAGTCCTGCTTGAGGACATTATTATTTTTAATTTTTTTTATATTATTAGTTTCAGGTGTACAAAACAATGTAATAGTTACACATTTCACCCCTCAAAAAGTGATAACCCCCTCCCCAACCTATTGCCCCTCTGACATTGTATGTATCTATTACAGTTCCATTGACTTTGTGCTCTATGCTGTACTCCATGTCCCATGTATATATATATATATATATATATATAAAATTATAGTTCACATACAATATTATTCAGCTTCAGCTTCAGGTATACAGTGCAATGGTCACTGCTTGAGGACACTATGAACTAAGAGATCACTCTGACCTCTTGACTAATTATAATATTATATGATATGAAATATAATTCAGTTAAATAATAATTAACACTGATTTTATTTGACTTGGACATAGTGGAACCAACATCACTGATGTATAAGTATAGATTGAATCTGCCACAGTTGCATAATATTATGATTATATTGTTGATTTACTCAACCAGTCTTCATAAATTTACCCATGTGGGTAAGACTTAGCTGATGGCCATGTTAGATGAGTGTATCAAAGCCCAATTTAGGTTCTACGCTGCTATTTTCCTGTGTTGAGATAACTCATAAAATAGTTTCACAGTCTAAAACTCACCCTGTGTTTTGGTTCTAAAATATCAAGAGATCATGTAAATCTGAAGCCTACAACTGATTATTTAAATTTATTTGAATTACTGATGTGCAGTGTTATGAGTTTGGCAAATCATAAGTCACATCAAGGTCATAGGTTGACTTAATTTAAATAATGGCCTTTGATAAGGGCTGCTGAGGGTGGCAAAATGGAAGTGCTTTCTGCTTAATTACCATCTATGTTGTGTTATAGCTAATAATGTTACACGCTCCCTTGCACCTCGAGATTTAATCCCCTTCTCAGCTGGCATTTTTATGTTTGAATTGCTGTGACTACTTCAACCAGAATGTAGGAGCCTGGGGCAGAGACCGAGTCCTCTTCTAAGTCAGTGCAGAGCAGAGCACAGCACATTGTCAGCGTGCTGCAAAGGATTCAGGAGCAAAACTTTGCAGAGAGTCTTGCCTTACTGACATCAGATGAATAATGAAGGCAATAACAAAGGGGGAAAAAATAGATTCTTGCCATAAGGCTCTTAGTTTCTCTTGACTGATATCATTAAAATAGTTTTTCTTTTTCTGCATGCATCTGGCCTGGGTGTTTGGACTACAGTAGAAGGGGCTTTCTTAGTCCTTTCTGCTTCTTGCCTGTTCTTTTTCCTCCTGATTTATAGTGCTAGGTTTATGGCTCGCAAATTCTCACACTTCCCATTCAGCCTCTGTCCCCCTTTTGTGGAACCCTTCAGAGAACTGAGACTGAAAGGAAATATTTTAATCTTAATAAATGGGTAACCTACCTGAGACATGAAGTTATTCCCCATACATAAGCTACCTTTTAGAAGTGAATGAGTTGGTCTAATTTGCAATTGTCCTTGAAAATTAATGGTTTGCAATTAATAATATGCTAATTCATTTTATTCTCTGTTCCATGTGGTATTGGCTTGAGTTTCATGCTAGGTTTGTCCTTTTGAAAATGACTGAAAAATAATTTCTTACCACTGAGAAGTTTTAAATACGAGGCAAAGTGATTTATTGGGTAGAACTGAAATAAAAGTAAAGAGATGTGCTTTCTATACTTATTGTACAGTATTTGTCGTGCTACTTACATTTTAAGGATGCTGCCAACTGGAACATAGAACTAACTGGGTGTTTTTGTGGATGTTCATTTTAGAGCTTTCCTCTACATAAGGATGACAAAGCGTGTAACCCTGATTGAACATAACAGGATTGCTAACAAGCCCACTTTACTTAGATTGACTGCAGATGAATTCAGGATGTAGAAGATTCCTTGTCACTGCGAGTGTCAGAAATATCTCTGTTTCAAGGACACATGCTTAAATTTAGTCTCATACCATTTAAAAAACCCAAGCTTCTGCCTGAAGTCACCATTAACATTTAGCTTTTCTCACCAAGATCAGTTGGCCATATAAATGGATGGTGTTTGCAAAGTGTTCAGGGTGCTGGCAACTTCTGATGTTTGTCAAGTGTTGAGAGTTCTTCTTACCTCTGGGTTTTGATCCATAGTTCATCCTGTACTTTTAGTTTCTCTCCTATTAATAATTAGGAATTACCACATATCCTGAGGGAAGGTGATATGTACAACATTTCATCAATAGAACATTGCTACTGACCAATCAGAAGAAACACCAGCTGTAAACAACTGCAACATCTGGGCAGAGAAAACAGCTGAATATGAGCTCTGCCCTTAAGCAAGGATTGCCTTGTCAAATGTTGTGTGTAAAAGACCCTGTAGCTGCCCTGCCTATGCCTACTCTGTATTCAATATTTCATTATGTGCCCAAGTTTCCTACTATCTGTCTTCCTGAGGGCTTTCTCTGAGCCTTTGCACAGGCAGACACTAAGTTCTGGAGAATTAATGCCACCAGGAGACACTCTTAGTTAATAATGAATGGAAGTTGGAGTATAAATATACCTGTGCTCTTTTCTGTTGGATGGTGAAACTCTGAGGCAGATTCCACACTGTCTCTGAGAGACCCTCCGCAGGACTGAGTCCCTGAGCCAGAGTGGTATCTTGCTCATTAACATACCCTTTATTGGTTGCCTGTGTCATATCACCTCTCCCCATCCAGTGCTTCTTGGCATCACCCAAATAAAACAGGCCCTGTAAAAACCAGGAGTTGGCATAGAACTCTGGAGGGGGCAATGATTTTTCCTCACTGGATTTATATGTATTCTGGCTGTGGGTTTTCTTTCTTTGCAATGTTCTCAATTGGCACTGTTATCTGAGAACTCACATATATGGCATCCCATATAATATTGCTTTGGACCAAGGGACCCACTTTTTTGACAAAGGAGGCAAATGATCATGAAATTCACTGGTTCTACCACATGTATCCCTTAACCTTGAAGTAGCCGGCCTAATGGAACTTTGGGATAGCCTTTTAAGATGACAATGAAGTATAGCCCTGCTGAATTGGGGTACTATCCTTTAAGATGCGGTATAACTTTCAACCAATTGCTACTATATTTTACTGTGTTTATGACAGAATATGTGGATGCAGGAATGGGTAAACCTTGGAGAGGTCCCTTTCAGTATTCCCAGTGACCTACTTGGGGAAATTTTGCTTCCCGTGCCCTCTGCTGGATTAGAGGCCCTGATTTCTGGGATAGAGATTGGACATGTCTACCAGGGGATGTAATGGTCTCAATAAATAGCTGCTGTCAGGTCATTTGAGGTTCATTGCACTATTAGATTTAACAGGCAAAGAAAGTAGTTATTGTAATGACAAGTAATTAGCCACCATTAAAATATGGAGATAAAGTTGCTGCTGTATGATAGAGTCAAGGAGGAGTATGTTTGAAACCCACACATTGTTTAGGATTCTTCTTGAGTCTTTTATAACAACACAAAGATATATAATAAGCAGGGCTTGGCCTTCTCAGGACCAAGCAGAAGAGATGGCTAATGTACTTAGAGTGAGTAGCATGAATGGTAGCAGATGTACATTGTCAGTTATAGCCCCAATGTCAACTGCAATAGTGAGGACTACAGCTTATCCCATTATATTTCCTGTTTTAAATCCCCATTAACCTTCTTATTATAACTATATGTGTTTTCCTTTTTTTTCTTTTTTTTAGAAATTGTTATGGACCGTTAACTTAAAGAAGTAGGGATAGGACAAATTGAGCTTATCTTGGGAAATGAGTGAATCTGTACATTGCAAATGGTAGATTGTAGCAGATGCTATGGGATCCCCAAGTATATCCCCTTTAATAGTCACTGCTGCAGCAGCACTTACTGTTTTGGTAGAAGAACATCTTGACAATGACCCATTTAAAAATTCTACAGTTCTCTTCCTGAGGGCTTTCTATTAGCCCTTGCTCAGGGCAAGCCAGAAATGCTAGGGGAGTTAATGTCTCTAAGAATAGCTCTCAGCGAATGAGGAATGGGAATTTGGGCATAAACACTTGTAGATAATCACCTTTGGATGGGACAACTCTGAAGCTCCTTTTACTCTGTCTCTCAGAGTTTTCTGCAGGACTGAACCCCAAGTGTTTGCAGTAGCAACCTGCTCATTAATGTACCATGTGTTGACTTGTTCTCCTTCCCTCTCTCACTTTCCAAACACTCTAATGGTGCTTCTTAGGATCAATTCCTTACCTCCCAAATAAACTACTTCATTCAAAGCTGCTGAGTTAAATAAAGTCAAAAGGGAGTCTTGAATGCTGCACCTCTCATATTTTATTGTGTTCAAGTGCATTGTGTATTAACAAGGGTTACACAAGTGCATTGTGTAACAACAAAAGATCTAAAAGAACTTGTCAATCTTATTCAACCATAGTACCTTTCCCACAAATTCCTTTTCAAATCTTAAAGAAATGAGGGTTCTTTGAAGAAAAAGCACCTCCATGAGAGACTAAAATTTCCTAAACTAGACCAAGTGCTCTATAACTATCATTTTAAAATTTGTAGATATAAATAGGTACCATCTATGTGAGAACCAGAACTTTCTACCCCACACTCAGCCTGGGCACTGAAAACTGAAGCCATAACTTCCTGTCTACAGTAATAGGACTTTGCAACTCATTAGCATTTCTTTACTCTTCCTGGGCTACCTACTTAAGCAAATGATGCAATTGTTCATTATAGAAAACTCTCAAAGACTCATCAATTCTTCAGTGGACAATATCAACCAATAGTTTGTACCCAAAAATTATTTGACTCCCTCAGAACTCTACCTTGCTATTCTCACCAAGCCTGGATGGTTGTAACATAATGCCTACACAAACCTAGTAATGTCCCTGAATTGAAAAACCCACCTTACACCAAACTTCCAATTCTTAATAAATTTGGAAACATTGTAAAAGCTTTCCGAGGTAGTAGTCTCCCTTCTATTTGGTAAGCAATAACTCAGGTTTGTCTTATCAACAGATTGTGTTGATAATGTTTGGGGAACACGCTTTTGCCCTTGGTAAATTATTTCCTATTACACTTAAGAAAGCTGGCCTAAGAGTAAGTACTTGTATATTATATACTAAGAAAAAAAGATGGAGTAAAATTAAAGCTGAAATTTACTATGGGTCAAGTCATTTGCTAAGCATTTTATCATTTTATCATGAGAGACTGACTATATAAGTTGACATAGCCAGAGCTTATATGACCCACAGCCTCTGCAGCAACCAGCTTGGGAAACCAAATCACATTCTCTATAATGGTCAGCCCAGAAGGACCAGGACTTGACCAATGACAGCTCATTTCCCTATTCTGTAACTTCACAACCTGCCCCGCCCGCACCCCTCTTCCAACTCAGGACTAACAAAAGAAGGCAAATATGCTCCCTAAACAAATGTCATAAGATGCTCTGCTTCTAGTTAACCTGCCTCCAGCTACCTCATGTCAACAACCTGTAATGAGAGCCAGCCTGAAGCCTTCCTTTTTTTTTCACTATGAAGTGTTTTCACTCCTCTAGCTGTCTTTGTGTCTCTGCCAAATGCAAGTGATGGTGGCTGACTCCCTTGCTGTAGCAAGCTCTGAAAAAATAGTCTATTTTTTCTCATGTGCATGGTCTTTGTTTATCTCCACTATTATAAGAACTCTATGAAGTGAGTGCTTTTGACAAATGAAAACACCGAGGCAAACAGGGATCATGTACTTGTCCAAAGTTCACAGAGCTGGTAATTGTGGGGCTGAGATCTGAAACTGGTTTGTCAGACTCTATAGCATGTTTTAACCACCACTCTGGAAATAGTGTAAAATTCAGGTTCTAGAACTGTATTATCCAACAATGTTACACTTGACTGGAGCCCTGTGATCCTGGAAAACAGGGACAGTTAAATCCCCCACGCATTGTTTCCAGGAAATTGGCTTACTACAGAGAACCACCTTTTTCCATATGTCTTAGATAAGACCCATGGAATCCACCCTTTTTACCTTTTCCAAGCCTAGACACAGACCCTTCAAATTTCCATTTTTGCCTCGTAAAGGATTGGCCAGACTGTCCAAACTGATCAATGGAAACCAAGTTGACTTGACCAGCTTTAGATAAACTTCTCGCCTTTCCATGGACCCTGATCTTTGACTTACCCTCACCTGAACCAGTGCACAACTCTTCCTTACTTGTTCCTCCTGGGAGCCAGATGACTACAGGGGAGCACATTTGTTGATCAACTGTCTGATCATGCTATCTACTCCCCCACACTCAGTGATTTCTAATCTTGTTTACGTGTGTGTGTGTGTGTGTGTGTGTGTGTGTGTGTGTGTGTGTGATGGTTGTAGATTTTGTGGTCAGAGCATTCTCCTGATTGTAACAGTCCCCTTTGTCATATTGCAGCATGCCTTTCTTTTTATTATACTCATTCTTTCAAATGAATTCCCTCCTTATCCAAATCTGGATTTGTTTTTGACACGTTTCATCAAAATGTAATGCAAATCGCATATGTAATATAAATTTTTCTGTTAGTACATGGAAACAAGTAAACAGGTGAAATTAATTTTAGTCTATTTTATTTAACTCAATATCTTCAAAATAGGTTCATTTCAACATGTACTCAATATAAAAGTATTAATAGGCTGTTTTCTCTTCCTTTATACTACATTTTTGATACACAATATGCAGTTTTATACTTATTGAACAGCTCAATTTGGAGCTGCCACATTTCAAGTGTTCAATATAGCAATCCTCCCTTATTTAGTGTTGCTTTTTGTGGTTTCAGTTGCCCATGGTCAACTGTGATCTGAAAGTACTAACTGGAAAATTCCAGAAATAAACAATTCATCAGTTTTAAATTGTTCCCCATTCTGAATAGCATGATGAAATCTTTTGCCATCCCACTCTATCCAGCCTGAGATGTGAATCATCTCTTTGTGCAGTGTATCCTTTCCATGTTGTACACATTCCCTGCCCACTAGTCATTTAGTTACTATCTCAGATATCAGATCCTTTATCAGAGGGAGATAGAGACAAGATTTGCATAACTTTTATTATAGTACAGTATGATTATAACTGTTCTATTTTATTATTGTTGTTAACCTTTTACTGTGCCTAATTTATAAATTATACTTTATTACAGGTATGTATGTGTGTATGTATAGGGCTCAGCACTATCTGTGGTTTCAGGTATCCACTGGGGGTCTTGGAATGTATCCCCATAGGTAATGGGGGACTACTGTACTTTGCTACTATATTGGGCAAAGCAGTATTTTTGGTGCAGTTTCCCTTTGTCTAGCTCCTTGGAAAGTTTATTTTTCTCAGTGAGCTTGACTTAGCTCCCACTCCCTTTGCCTCTCTCCATATCATTCTTATTCTTAATCTTATTGTAATACATTATTGTTACTCTTATTCTTCTTCCTCTTCTTCCTCCTCTTCCACTCTACTGCTGCTGCTACTACTCCTACTCCTACTAATACTACTTTAGTGTCTTCTCCCTGTCTGCTTAAGAAGCTTGCATATTTTTAGTTTCTGTATTTCACTGCATGAGTCACACTTCCTTTGTCCAATTTATATAAATAGCTGAGTTCTTTGACATTATAAAAGATAAAGAATAAAACTCAACATATATAATTATTTTTATAATGTCATATTTTTTCCCTCTCACTGGTGGGGAAATAAACATTACTTGTTAATCTAAAAAAATCATGGCTATTTCACCCATATGCAGAGAAATAATGGTCTCAAAATGTCTCATAACTAGGTACACTTAGTGGGTTCAGTTGGTTTGGTATTTGAGTTGAATGTTGGGATGGATAACCTGTGGGGGTAAAAGGGTCAGAAGGAATAGGGGGGAAAGTGATACTTGACCAAAAAGTGGTGATTTATACCTTCTCTGAAGTTTTTGTGTCTTCTTCTGAAAAGAAAATCATAAAAGCAACACCTGATGCTTCTGTATTCACATGTGGGTCTGGATCATCTGTGCAAATGGAACAATAGCCTAGGATCTCTTCTTCTGCCTGAGTGCATCTCAGAGATTGCTTTGAAATATCACTACATACTCAGCATTTGAGAAACTGAAATTGATTTGAGAAGGATTGCTGTGTTGGTGGTCCATATTACTCAACAAGTTTCCCCAAATGACCATCTCTGTCTTCACTAATGTGGCATTGTTCACCCGCTGGATACATAGGAGCTCTCTGCTTGGTTTGCTGGTCACACAGATGATAGATGGACCCATATTCAGGTGTTCTTTCTCTATGATTGGCTGTAGGAATACTGCTAATATTTAGATTTTGTTTCATTTCACCCTGTTTTTCTTCCTCCTGTTTCAGATCTCATAAAGCAGTGTGAATTTTATAGTACCGAAAATAAATTTAAAAATTATCCAATTCCACCAAAATTTCTTCAGAACCTAGTGTGTGCCAGGCATTGTGTTAAGCACTGGATACACAACTGAGTAAAATACTCAAGAACCTGATACTTTAATATGTATATATAACTATAATATTGGGTTGTCGGAAAAGTCATGATGCATTTTTCTGATGAAAACCAGAAAAAATACGTCACGACTTTTCTGACAACCCAGTAAAAATATGATCAGTGCTGCAAGATAATTCTTTTTAAAATGTGGGTGTATCAGTGATTGAGAGTAATTTCATTGGGTGGTAAGAGTATAGGGACAATCCAGACATGGTGATTACATTTGAGCTGATATTTAAAGAAGGTCATGCAAACCAGAAAAAGAGATATCTCAGGTAGAGGAATTAGCATTGGCAAGAGGCATGATATATTCAAGGTGAATAACTAGGGTTAGGGTGGAGTAGAAGAGGGGAGTAGATGGTCTTAAAGTTGTAACCTGTGGGTAGATTATGTATCTGCTGGTAAACCATAGTAAGGAGTGTGCGATTTTTTGGTAATTCATTGGGGGCAAAAGGAGATTGTGAAGACAATGACATGATCTATGACTTATAATTGTGATTTTGGAGAGTGTGGTAAATCACAATTCCAATATGATATGTGGAGGATACTTTAATTTGAAAATGTACCTTTTTTTCTTTTTTTTTTTTTTTTTTTTTTTTTGGGCAGTGTCACTGGCCCTCTTATGTGGGACTGAACCGGGGCTGCTGGCTTCCCAAGCCAGCACTTAACCACTGCGCCACTCAGCCGCCCCTGAAAATGTGCCTTTTTAATTCCACCTTTTCTGACATGAAGCTTTTATTTTAATTTTGCGGTTCCCTACCCAAGTAATTTTGTACTTGTTACTTATATGGGATTTTCCATGCCAGAGGGAATCTGGGAATGAGGTATGGTTCCTCTTCTTCTAGGTTGGATCACTTTGGAGGATCTTCAGTTATCCTTAATAGCCAATCAGGGTTCTTAAACAAACAGAAAAAGAACTAATAATCATTAAAGACAACCTCCCTGCAAATAAATTTATGATAAATTGTCTGAATCTCTAGTGTAGTGTATGTTTGTGCATGCATTCATTCAGAGATGATGAGCCTCACCAGCATTTATTTCATAGAGACACAGGGAGACACCACATATATGTACAGAGAATGAGAGTTATACATGTAAAGACACCCACAAAGAGAGACACCTCCTCTCAGACACATATACTAGGAAATACAAAGAGCTTAGCCTAGTACTTGTTCAAAACTAAAAAGAAATAGGGTACTGATAGATGCTACGATATGCATGAAACTTGAAAATATTGTGCTAGATGAAAGAAGCCAGACAAAAAAGGTCACTTATTATATGATTCCATTTATATAAAATGTCCTGAATAGGCAAATCTGTAGAGACAGAAAGAAGATCAATGGTTGCCCGGAGCTGGCAGGAAGAAATGGAGAGTGATTGCTTAATGGGTACTGTCTTTCTTTTTGGAGTAATGAATATATTCTGGACTTAGTGCTGATGGTTGCTCAACATTGTGAATATACTAAAAACCTCTGAAGCAAACTGGTTAAATGATGAATTTTATACTGCATGAATTTTATCTCATAAATAAATGAGAGTCGTACCCCCACAAAATCACAGAAAGAAGGACATAGTAGCCACATACAATACGCATTGAAGAAAAACAAAACTTATCCACATAAACATATACAGAGACATATACACAGACACTATGAGAGAGAAGGACATAATCATAGACAGATACACAGAAAGACAGAAAGAAAGCGGGGAGCGGGGAATAGACAGAGAACACAGGGATATCAGAGTTAAAGTGGGGGTATAATAGATTTTATTGAAAAATGGTGAAATCAAGGTAAATAAGAGCCTCAATTTCTAAATAAATTAATTAGGCATGATTGACATGTTCCTAGAGCAGATTTAAACTATATAAAAGATGACCTTTTTTAATAGTGACATTTATTTGACTGTGGAAATGACACAATATATAAAATAACACTTCAGTCACTTAAACCATTTAATTATAGAATGTGTGAAAGGGCATAATTGGAATTTGGGACTTGTGGGATTATCTATTTTAGTCATACAGAGGTATTCATGTTTAATATCCATGACATTGCATTACAGGTAAATAATCAGTGTGTGAATATTGTGTGGAAAGGATGGAAAGGAGTAATATTCTTCAGGAATAAATTTAATTAATTTCCTGTATATAATAGTTGGACTTGATTTTACAGTGGAAAGTAGCTTTATTATCTCAGTTGATTTTATTTTCCTGATAAAAGGCTGTTCTAATATTGCTATGCCTTGCAGGTCTGCTATTAATTTTAATAAGAATTTAATAAGTGTGAAATCCTTTGAGGATTGGAATCTGAAAGTTACCAGATGTTCTGTATGAGGACAGTGTGGCTTAGGCATAACTGAAAGCTGTTGTGCCATTCTCACCTTTTTAAAAGGAGATGAGTATCCTGCTAATCTAAATCTAGTTCATGACCATGGTTCTTCCTTAGTTTCCCTCTTGATTAATTCAGATTGCATCCTTTCCTATTTTTATGATGGAAACTTTGGATTAGTTCAGGAACTGTGTTGTCATTTCACCACTGAGTACTGCAGGAAAGGAATAAAAGTTTGTCATATAGACATATAGACTAAGGTTTAAGGAGAAGAACTGTTCTCTACAGTAGTATGACCTCACCTTATCTTTCCAAGGTTTTGCATCTTACTACATTCTTGAAAGAATGTTTCCAGCGAAGTGCCTCCTTATCATGAATAAGGTCTTATTGTTCACAGTTCTGGAAGCCACCTTTTTTTCAGATTCACTTTTTTGTGTTATCCTTTTTTATCTTGCTCACTTCCATCTTATGCTTTCTCTTGGGCTTATGAAATGAGTAAGCTACAAGCAAGGAGGGGTAAAGGCCATGAATCAGACAGTGGCCAATTGAAGCTTCTATAAAATCTAAATCTTTTGATGAAGGTCGCAAAGTAAAACATAAAGGTGCTGCCATTTCTATAAAAGAGATGAAAGGTGGTTTGAAAGACAATACATATGTTCAATTAAAGATGATTAAAATTAGTGTTTGAAAATTTGACATGTTTGTTGAGTTGCAGGATGAATGTATTGGTAAATGGAAATGGGTAAAAGTTCAACTGATCCTAGGGACGAAGGACTTTCAATGATGAGGGAAAAAGGGCTTTGTTTTGGAGCGTCTATTTTAATTCATGAGGCAATATACTAGACAGTAAATAAGACATGTAAGTGCATATCGGATAAATGGAAAGAAAATTGGTTACCCATTGGCATCTAGTGCAGTTCAATTTCTACTATATGGTGGGATGTGTAAAGCAGTTAGTTGTGTGATTGCTACCAAATTATCTACTGCCTTTCAATGTCTTTGATTTTGCATAGGACGTGACATTATTGATCAGTCACTGTTTGATTTTTTCCTATTTACCTCTTTAGTATTTCACACTCCTGACTCTTCCCCTGAATCCTTAACTATTGTTTCCGTTCTTATTTTTGGGCTGCTTTACCTCTGTCTGATCCTTAAATATGAGTGTTTTTGATTTTGGTTTGGATCTTGGTGTGGTTTCTTTCTCGAACTGTTTTTCTCCCTGGGAAATATGGTTTTCATTGACTCATATTTATAGCCTCCAAACTTCATGGATGGACCCACTTATATTTAATGGACACACACACACACACACACACACACTCACACACATAAGTCTGACAATTAAGTTCTTGAACTTGTTCCAATAATGTTGCTAACCATTTTTTGATATCAGAGGGATTATTCATTATGAATTTGTACCAACTGGACAGTTAACCAAGTTTACTATTTGGAAGTGCTGAAAAGGCTGAGTGAAAAAGTTAGATGACCTGAACTTTTTGCCAACAATTTATGTCTTTTGCATCATGACAATGCACCAGCTCACACGGCACTGTCTGTGAGAGAGTTTTTAGCCAGTAAACAAATAACTGTTTTGGAACACCCTCCATACTCACCTGATCATCCCCAATGACTTCTTTCTTTATCTGAAGATAAAGGAAATATTGAAAGGAAGACATGTTGATGGCATTCAGGACATCAAGGGTAATATGATGACAGCTCTGATGGGCATTCCAAAAAGAGTTCCAAAATTGCTTTGAAGGGTGAACTAGGCACTGGCATCAGTGCATAGCTTCCCAAGGAGAGTACTTCGAAGGTGACAATAGTGATATTCAGCAATGAGGTATGTAGCACTTTTTCTAGGATGAGTTCGTGAACTTAATTGTCTGTCAGTGTGTGTGTGTGTGTGTGTGTGTGTGTGTGTGTGTGTGTGTGTGTAAAGTCTCCAAATTCTTACTTGCAATTCTTCTGAACTGCCTTACCTTATGGAGTGCTCCACTGGGATATCCCACAAATATATTAAATGGTTTAAGACTGGGTACTTATCTTAAATACAGTATGTTCAGAATAGAAATCATGTATTCAACTTATTTCCCTTTAGCTTATAAGGTATCGAAATATTTCTACTTTTTTTAATCTGAGAAACTTGGGAATCATCCTATTACCTATTTTCCTTTTCATTCAAAGTAATCTAATCATTCTGCTGGTTCAATCCATTTCTCTTTCATATTTTTCTTTTCATCTGTTTTCTTGGGAAAGTTTCTTATAAATTCATATTAATATTATTTTATCAGCTTCCTAATTTCCTGCTTTCTAATTAATGTACCCACGATCATCTGTAAAAATTGCTAATATGACCATGTCACTGTCAAGGTTAAAAATATTTCAATGGTTTTATGTAACTTGAAGACTACAGCCCAGACCCTTGTATTACGCATGAAACATATCATTTCATGATATCTACTTATTTATTTAGTCTTTTCTTTCTACTCCTCTGCCTTGAACCCATAGGCCTAACACTAATATATGTCTTACACTTTCTCTAATAGATTATCTTTCCTCATACTCTTTCCTCACATGCTATTTCCCTTTTGAGATTCACTTTGAGAACCGTCTTTTATTCATTATTCAAGATATAGATTGAGCATCATCCTTCTATAAACATCTTTCCAGCCCCTCTCTCCCTCCCAGAATTATTCATTTCATTCTTTATCAGCATAGTATTTGTTAATTTATTTAATCTCTCTTATACCCCGGTTTGTGCTACATTATGGATTCATTAAGGACAGAAATCTTGTCATTTTAATCATTATAGCAATAATAGTAATAATATTAGTCCCACTGGAGGATTTTGTGGACTGTGGAACAGGATCTGACATAATTATAGATGATCACTCTGGAAGCCGTGTGTGGGCTAGGATGTAAGACAGAAGATCAGCTCTTGTAATGAATTAGATGAGATGTGATATTAGTTTAAATCAGGATGGTTATGGGAGAGGTGAAAGAGAAGTAGTTGACAGGATTGGCTATGGATAGGTGATGGATAGATGCTGTAGGTGTGAACAAAAGGTGTTGAGGATTTTGGCCTGATTAAATAGATGCATAGAATAGTCACATATTGAAACTGAAAGACTGTGGGATTTTAGGGGTATTTGGAATTCAGGAGATGAGTTTTGACATGTTAAGTCTAAGACATCTATTAGACATGCAAGTGGAAATGCTGAGCTAATAAGTAGTTAAATATGAGTCTGAAATTCAGGCTGGAGTTCTGAGGTGACATAAATTTAGAAATCAGTATATTGAAGGTATTTAAAATCATGAGGCAGGAGATCATCTAGCAATAAAAGTAGATAAAGAAGAAAAGACCAAGGTTTATAGACTTCAGTATTTAAAGGATGTGGAGATAAGAAGAAACCAGCAAAAGAGCCTGGGAAGAAATGAGCAATAATGGAAATGGAGTATCAAAAGAGCCGAGAGAAAATAGGAGGAAGTGATCAAATACGTAAAAATGCTATTAATGAGTCATGGTGAGAACTAAGACTTGATCATAAGTTTTAAATGAAACCTTATTCATTGATTCATTTATTCCAAGAGTACACTTGAGAAACTTGAGAAGTACTGATATGGGAACTCTAAATCAAATATAAAAAAATACAGGGTGGGGTGACAGGTTAGCTCAGTTGGTTAGAGTGAGGTGCTGATAATACCAAGGTTGCTGGTTTGATCCCCTCATGGGCCACTGTGAGCTCTGCCCTCCCTAAAAGAGTCAACTCTGCCATTGTAGCATGAAAGCAATGTGTTACAAATGATCATGGCTGTTCCCCAATAAAGTTTTTTTAAAAAAGAAAAGAACAGAAAACATATATAGGACAGGAAATAAATGAGGATCTTCTGATCAATCTTATAGCATATGTGTATTCATTCATGCATGTTCCTACACCAAAAGAGAAAATTGGTGCAGAAGGTGATATGAGTGCAAGTAATGCCCACCTCTATAGTCTGTGAGGGAATTGACCAGCACATTTTCTGGAATTTTCTTTAGTAAGAGGAAGAAAAGAAGCTAATATTTCAAAGTTTTACAATGTAGCTCTTCTCTAAAGCCATATTGAAAGTTTCTATAAAACAATTAATTGTTAAGTGAAGGAAGTCTGAAGAAGTTTATTTGACATGATTAGCAGATGTAGTGTGGATTTGAGTAACATCTGATATTCACTGGCGTTGTGTGAACATGCATACATACTGACATTTTTTTCAAAAGGTTAATGCATGTATTATATAAGCTTGGCTTACTTTAAAGCTGTGCAAATTTTCCCCAAGAAATAAAAGGAAAGTCAGTATCCATTATGTCAATACTGATATAAAAATTCTAATACAAAGCAGTTGAAATACAAATACAATAAAGTACATTTAAAGTTTTTTAACTTGAAGAATAGAACCATTCTTTTAAGAAAATTAGCAATTGTTGAGCTTATTGTCCCCAATTTAAAATAGTCGAAAATAAGCAATATATCCAAATAGTTCATAATTCAACTAAAGGGGAAAAATTACTGTCCTGTTCATCTCCCCTTGCTGCTTGGATTTTTTCCTCCTAAGACAACCGAAATTATTAATTGAAGTGAGGCATTTTCTGTTCATGTTAACAATTATTTGTTGAGTGTCTTCCACAAAGAACCTGTTGAGTTTGATGTTGTGCTATCAGCCTTAAAGGAATTTGAAAAAAAATCAAATATGACTCTGAACAATGTGCTAGCTCTACCCTAAAACAGATCTGTAGCACTACTAGTATACTCTGGGGTGGTTCTGAAGGACAGCGGTGGAAAAAAAAATATCCCTAGTCAGCAGAATTTTAAACTTTGAGTGAGAAATCGCCAGAGCACTGTTTTATCAGTGATTGTTGGTTAGATTAGATATTCAGGAACTTGGAAGGAATGTGATTAGAAAATTGGTGACAAAGTGCTAGGGGGTGGAGGTTACTTTTGGATCTCTTTGGGCAAAAAATGTGAAGTAATTTGTATCTCATGTGAATGCTCACCAGAGAGCAACCTCAGTAGAGAAGGAATTTAATAATAATAGGGACAAGGTGATACATTCTGTCTCCAGCTATCCTTGTCCTTGCTCAGTAGGTTCACAAATTCTCCAAGATGGTGGGAATGAAAATTACACATGGGCTCAACAAATGGACTTTCAATCACCAAGGACGAATGGTGACAGCCACTGCTGAGTGCCCAATATGTCAAAAACAGAGACCAATACTCATCCTCTTGTCACATTATAGCCTGCCTGTCTGCCCCCATGCACCTCTCCATAAAGACAGATCATAACTTCAATATTATGCTTACTGTATATATCCCTATTTGGCACCAAAGGATGGCTGGTTAGTCAAAGACGGGTAAGCTCCCACGAGAGGGACAACCCAAGCCAGACACAGTCACGTAGGTGCCTGTGGGTGCCCGTGGGTGCCAATGGGTACCAGTGGGTGCAATAGGAGTTGACAGAAATAGGGCGTGAACCGCTTGCTTCAGGGTCTGACAGCAGCCGCACCTGTGAAATGAACTATTGATATGCTAACATCTGTCCTCTGTGTAATTCTTTTTTTTTTTTGAGGGCAGTGTCACTGACCCTCATATGTGGGACCGAACCGGGGCCGCTGGCTTCCCAAGCCAGCGCTTAACCACCGCGCCACTCTGCCAGCCCCCTCCGTGTAATTCTATCAGTGAGTTTCGGGGCATTAGAGGTTTCTGTCTCTTAGGGAGGTGCATGTAAGCAGATCATGGGACTTTCAGTAATGGCAGCCTACAGGCATAGATGATTTGGCCCAGAGATTAATTCTTGGGTGTGAGCTACACAGACCTCGGAAGATACTTGATCCTTTGATGTATAAGAGAAAAAAAAAGAACAGTCAGGCACGATTCCGGGCTCTTTGTCCTAGAGACACTGAGTCCCCTGGCTAGCACTGCTTTTTAACTATCCTTTGTCTCTTGTCTATATTTTTCTGTTTTTCAACCCCTGCCGTCCCTTCCGAACGTCCATGGCCCTGTCGTGCAGGACGCGACAGACTCTTAACATGGCACTATTCTCTATAATGATCAGCCCCTGAACTTAGGCAAATTTGTTACAGTGAATCATTTCCCTGATGAAAAGGGCAGGGATTTCTTCTCATTGGAATAGACATTACTCTGCATATGGATTTGCTTCCCTTTCCTCAGTTGTTCTTCCAACACCACCACACATGGACCTACAAATGATCTAGTCATTGTTATAGCATTTCCCATAAATGTTTTTGACCTAGAGACTCATTTTACAGCAAGCAAATTGTTGCAATAGGCTTATGATTTTGGAATTCACTGTTCTTTCTCAGGTTCTCCATCACTTAGGAGTATCTGGTTTGATAGATGTGTGTAGTATTGTTTTGAAGATTCTGTTTTGGTGCCAGGTTGGGCATCCCCTGGGCAGCTAGGGCAATGGCCATGGGGATGTGGTATGTGCCCCAAATTAGCCATCAGTATATAGTGGTGTTTTTCCATAGCAGGATTCACTGGTACAGGAATCAAGATGTGGACATATGAGTGAATTCTCATTCTATTACTTCCAGTGTTCAGCTAATGAAATTTCTCCTTCTCTCCTCTTAACTTTGGGTTCTGCTGGTCTAGAGATCCTAGTTCCCAAGAGAAAAATGCTTCCACAGGAATGGTTCCATTAAATTGCAAATTGAGATTGCCCCTTGGACTCTTCATACTTGTGAATCAGCAGGCAAGTTACAGGGTTTCTGCACTGGCTGTGGTGACTGATGCTGGCTCTCATGGGGAAGTTGCTTGACAGCTGCTTAGTGGGTTAAGGAGTCTCTTGGAATGCAGGAGATCCTCTGGGACACTTCTTAATATTTTCAATTTCTGTGATTAAATTCAATGGGGAAAAAAAAATTGAACAATCCCATAGACAGGATACCTAATGGTTCTGACCCTTCAGGAATGAAGATTTTGATTATCCCACTGACCAAGGTGCTTGCAGAGGGCAATGCAGACATAAAAGGGCAGTGAAAGAAAGACATGAATACCAGCTGTTATTATGCACCCAGTTGCAGAAATGGGGATGATAATATCATCAGTATTTCTTCCTTATGTTGTTATAAATTTATTTGTGTATTTTAATGCTTTTTTTCCTCTTATATTCTCCTATAATCTAAATATAATACGTGATGATAGCCAACCTCATATCTTAGTATTTAAGTTACAGGGTATTAAGAAGGAACATGACTTAGCTATTGGATTGCCAGAAAAGTCATGACTCATTTTTACAATGAAAAACATAGAAAAAATATGTCATAACTTTTCTGACAACCCAATAGATGATAAATGAACATAATACAAAGATGGTCAGAGTGACTTTGTAGTTTTTTTTGGGGGTGGGTTAGCATATTTTTGGTTGTACAAGGGATAGTTGTAACATGTTAAGTGAATACATGATTTAGCTATTGGTTTCTATTTGGAAGTTAAGTATAGTTAAAAGAGATGTGTGTGATGCCAGGTTAATAAAGGGTGGACTGTGGTGACTCTGTAATATGTCAATTTAACTGCTCTGGGATTCCTTTCCCTCCATGGTCTGGGTTGAGTTTGAGCACAAGAGAAATTTATGTGAGATTGATCAAAGGTGGGAGAGGAGCATCAGCCATGCATATGCTCAGAAGGTTGGTGGAGGCACAGATACAGTTGAGCCTCATGCACACTGTTGTGGGTTCACAGGCTCACCTCTAGGTCTTGCTAGATCTCTCCCTTAACTTCTATAAACCTTGGGGAAGCTTCATACACAACTCCATGTTGAAGTGCAACTGGTCTGCAGGAAACCTGCACTTCTGAAGTTGGAGGCTAGAGTCTTTGAGGAGGTAGGAGACCAAGGCAGTTTCTGGTGAGAGACAGATGCAGGTTTATTTATCCTTGTAGGTTTAAGTTCATCCTCATAGATTCCAGTTGTCCTTGCTCTCTCCTTATTCATATTTATCTTCCCTTCCTGACTGCTGACCCAGTTTACTTCAAGCCTATCACCATATGTAGAGGTAATAGACCTAAAGTAAATAAATTACTAAAAATTACCCATGGAGGTTCTGCTACTTTGATGGCACATGACTGAAATATTCTAGTCAGAAAGACACATGTGTATAAAAATAGTTATAAGGTAGTGTGTATATAGGTCTAACACATTCTATCACGTTGGAAGCACAGGGGAGAGAAAGAGGGAGAGGAAGAGAGAGAAAGAGACAAGGGAGACCCAGGGATTGAAAAATACTTCATTTAGGGCCGGCCGAGTGGCGCATTGGTTAAGCGCTGGTTTTGGGATGCCAGCGGCCCTGGTTCGGATCCCACAGGAGGGCCAGTGACACTGCCCTCTACAGCTAACAACAGCTCCACCTGGAGCTGGGCTGTGCGAGCCCCGGTGATGGTGTGGGCTGCAGCCCCTGCTGCAGTGGGCTGCCATAGGCTACAGTGAGTGGCCCACAGCCAGTGTGAGTGGCTGGCAGCCAAGCGTGAGCTGCCAATAGCCGCGGTGAGCGACATCCAGAGGCTGGCAACCAATCTGCCTCCTCCGGGAGGAGCGCAATGACGATACCAACAATGAGGCAACATCCTCCACAACTAAAACTGAAGAACAGGGAGACAGCAACTTGTCTGTTCCCCTTCCCCGATTCCCCAACGCTGTTCCCCTCTGCCAAATTCCCCAATAAAATAAATAAATAAATAAATAAATAAATAAATAAATAAATAAATAAATAAAAATACTTCATTTAGGAGGTGACATTTCATTCTCTCTACCTCAAAGAATGTGTGGAATGTCTACCACCATGATAAGGGAACAAAAATAGAGATCAGAAAGTTATCTACTGTATAGGTAACAATTGCCAGACATTTGTGTAATGGGAAACAAGACAGGCATAATCCCTGATGTTTTGCAATTTTTAGTTTGGCAGGGATGATTCACACTGAAAATGTAATGCACTTCATGTGGTGAAGGATTCTAAGCATCCTGCATTTTTTGCTCTGATCATAATTACAGGACCCTTGAATGACTAGCAGAATCGTAGTACCTTAATGTTATCTCAGTATGGATAGCTTTTGCAAGATATCACTAACAAAGTGTAATGAAAAAGTCTCCAGGCTTTTGGTTTCCTCCCTTTGTTTCTCATTCTCACTGCTTCCACCAGCTGTTCTCTGCCATGTGTCTCCACTGTTCCACTGAAACAGCTGTTGCACAGGCCACCAGAGCAAATGTCATAGACCTGTATTGGTCCATATTTTACTTGACATTATTTTGCCATTTGACATTGTGATCATTCCCTTTTTCTTTAAGTTCTCTCAACCCCTCACACTACTGTCTCCTGGTTTCTCTTCTATTTGTAAGCGTCTTTTTAGTCTTCTTTATTTTTGCATTTGGCTAATGGCCAAAAATGATCCGAAAGTCAACTTATCATCCATTTTATCTGTTACTCTGTATAGCCAATTGGTGATTGGCCCCTGAGCTAATAAATTCCTTGTTTGATTTGTTCCCTCTTATTTGATTTGACTCTTCCTGTCATGACTTATTTCTGTCTGCCTCCAATGCATCCTTCACATGGCCATCAGGCACATATTTCTAAAGTGCAAATGTGATTGTATAACTACTCTTTCTACTCTTTAGTCCTCAGAATAAGGACCAAATTTCTTAAGTTAGCATTTAAAAAAAGCCCTGAATGATTTGACACCTAACTGCCTCTCAGTATTTAAATTCTAGTGCCTGTTCCCTTCAACCATGTCAACTAACTTAAACTTCCCCAAAGAGCCATAATCTTTGTATCTCTGAAAATAACTTTCTGTCTCTTTATCTTCTTGACTAACTCCTATTCATGCTTCAATAATAAGTTCTAGGGCTATTATTAACTCATTTCTTCATTCCATCAAAATTGATTGACCACCTTTGATGGGGCAGGTACTGTTATCTCTTTACTTCATGAAGCTTTCCCTATCTAATTGCTCTTTATTTCTTGGTTTCCATTCCCATTGTTTCTGGCTATCCACTAAATAGTACGGGTTATCACTGCTATCCATTGCAATTTGGATTTGAGTCTTCTCCGCTGTAATTAAAATCCTATGCATATAAGCATTGTTGCAATTAACTGTACCATAATTTGTGTTTCCTTGTTTGTCTCTCCTATTATAGCATGAGCTTGTTGATAGCAGGCATTATACCTTTGTATTGAGTGTGTGTGTGTTCGTGTGTGTGTGTGTGTACACATGTGCCCATTGGCTAGTATGATTTCTGCTAGTTTACTATTTCTTAATAAGTTTTTCTGAATGGAGATGATTTAGAATCAAAAGACTTAATGGAATGAATTGTTTAGTCTCTCTGAGCCCTATATATAAAACAAAATCAAAATTAAAGATAGCAATAATTGCTTTGAACATTATAAGAGTTTTTTGGGAATATAAATGTGACACTCTAGGAGAAAATATTTTATAAATAGCAGACCATTATTGTTTTAGTTTATTTCAAGTTGCAAGGAGTAGGGTTGTTCAGGTAATTTCACAAAATGGGGTCATGGAAAGGATAAAATACAAACTGCAGTTCTGCTCCAGGGCTTGGCTAAGTGTTTGTGTTGGTTCATCTCTGTACTGCCTTCCCCTCTGCCTTTGGCAGTGTTTCTAGTGCTACCACTGCCAGTCACCTAACTCTTCTTTGGGCATCCTGTTTACCTCCCCCACTGAGACTTTAGCTCTCTATCTGGAGGGCCAGTGAGCAGGGAGAGGGAGACTCAACACAGCTCTGCCATCAGTTTGATTGTTTCTGGCTCTCTTTTTGGTATCGCTCTTTTGATACTCCTGGTCTTCCACAGTATCTCAGGTTTATTTTCCCAATCTGTTTGATTTCCTTCTCTTATTCAATCCTTGCCTTTGTATAGGTGCCCTCTATGCTTATTTGTTTACTTCAAAGCTTTTGTTAGCTCAAAAATTTTATTTTCTAAATAGCTTTGTTTTTCTGCATGACCTTTTCATAGCTTCATGGTCTCTTTTTAATATTTCTTTAATTTCAATCATGAAAACTTATGAATTCTCTCTATATTTTTCCTTTCAAATTCTAAAGAAATGACAAGCTTTGTATCAAATTCCTTTATGCCAAGTCACCCCCTAGAGTTTTTGGCCAGCTTATCAATAAGGTGCCCATTCCAGGTTCTATCTGCTGGGATATAGTGTTGAGTCATATGTAGCTGACATGATGTCAGGACCTTGGCCTGGTTGACAACATGATTGACACATTTAGGATAATCATATAAGTCTAGATAGTTTTTGTTGAATAAAGATGATGGAATATACTGGGGGTGCCAAAAGAATGTATACACATGACTTGTATTCATCTTTTGTTATCGGTATATATTATTACAATTTTAATAGAGTTTTTTCCTTTCTTAAAATGTATATATATATATACAGACACACAATTTAAGAATGAATATAAGATAAATTTTTCTTAATTTTTCTTTCACTAAAATCTTTGCAGTCTAGTTTTAAATTTAAAAGTGACCAAGTACCAAATATATTCATTTTTTATCCCAAGCATGTACCAACATGCCTGATATCCATTAAATTTTAAATATTTATTGAGTTTGAATGAATAAAGTGGCATTATATTAAAATGACCTATTATGGGAACGTAATAGAGCCGATGATGTGATAATATTAATTAGCAAAAAGCAATTAATTGAAATGATAGGGGGTACGGGATTTAGATTTAAGCTGATAATGTATATAGGCAAAGGTAGGACTGCTTCTTAAAGTGAAAGTTTGCTTTTGGGGTCTGCAAGTAATGTAAATTGATGAAGGCACCAAATATTTTTTTCAGATTAAGGTCTTAAAAATTGTTCTTTGTTTTGTTGTATCTAATTAGTATTAAACTGTTTATCCCTCAAACCCTGTTACCTCATGAGTCCATTATTCTCTCAAAAACAGAGGCTTTGACTTACATACTCACCTAATATTGAGAGTATAGCTAGATATAATTTACCTTGTTACCTAATCATTCAGTAACTTCTCATGGTATCACTTTCTTTTATAAGCAAATATATAGTCTTTACATTGTGATACTCACTGTTCTATGCTCTTAATACACATTAACTCTTTTCATTCCCATAACAACTCTTTGAGATAGGTACTGTCATAATTCCCATTTTACAGATGAGGAATCTGAAACATTCAGAGGTTAAGTGCACCAGCTCTTAAGCGGCAGAGCCAGGATCTGGATCCAGTTAGTCTGGTTCTAGAGTCTAGGGTCTGAACCTTTAGCATTGCTGCATCTGGTTCATACTATGGCCATATTTCCCAGAGATCATTTTTCAGAATATCATGTATCATGAAACGCTGTGATAAAACCTTCATATCCAAACTAGTCTGGTGTCGCGTCCCACACAACAGGGTAGTTGGGGAGTGGAGAAGGTACGGTGAAAGGTTAAGAAAGAGAGAGAGAGACACAAAATAAGAGAGGAAACAGTTCTGGGCCAGGGACCCCAGCCTTGTGGACTGGAGCCCCAAATCGGGCCTGACTGTTCCTTCTATTATCTTACACATAAGAGAGGATCAGTGTAACTTCCACGGACTGTGTGTCTCACACCTGAAAACATAGCTCAAGGCCAAATCACCCACACCTGCAAGCTGCAATTATAAGAGGCTCCATGAGGCTATTGTCATGCACCTCTTAAGAAATAGAACCTCCTCTGCCAAGGCTTACTGATAAGAGTGCTCAGAGGACAGATATTATCCCATCAATAGGTCATTTCACAGGCAGGCTGCCAGACCCTGCAGCAAGGGATACATGCCCTATTTCTGTCAACTCGTGATTCCTCCTGTTGACACCCACTGCTACCTATTGACACCCACAGGCACCCACGCAATTGTGCCTGGCTAAGGTTGCCCCTCCCTTGAGGGATCTTACCCATCATTGACTAACCGACCATCCTTTGGCACCAAGTGGGGCTATATACAGTAAGCAAAATATTGAAGTTATGATTTGCCTTTATGGAGAGATGCATGGGGGCAGACAGGCAGAGTATAATGTGACAGTCTGGCAAATATTTAAGACCATATATACCTTGTATTCATTACCTATTGCTGCTATAACAAATTGCCTCCAATTTAGGGATTAAAATACACATGTTTATTTTCCTACAGTTCTGGTGATCAGAAGTTCTAAAATCAAGATGTGGATATGGCTGTATTCCTTCTGGAGGCTGCAGGGAAAATCTATTTTCTTACCTTTTCCACCTTCTAGAGGCTTCTTGAATTCCTTGGCTTCTGGCCTGTTCCTCTATCTTCAAAGCCAGTAGTTTAACATCTGGACTTACACAGATAATCCAGGATAAATTTCCTATCTCAGATTCCTTAATTTAACCACATTTGCAAAGCCCCTTTTGCCATGAAAAGTAATATAGTCACAGGTTCTAGAGATTAGAACAGAGATATCATTGGGGACCATTAATCTGTTTAACACACACCTTTCGTACTGTCACAATGTATTGAAAGCTATGAGAATTCTTGAAAAATGCAACTTTTCCTACTTTAACACCCATATGCAAGATACATCATTTATAATACCATAAAAAACAAAAACAGAGTGCCGGCTGAGTGGCGCTGTGGTTAAGCGCTGTCTTGGGAAGCCAGCAGCCCCGGTTTGGTCCCACATGTGAGGGCCAGTGACACTGCCCTCAAAAACAAAACAAAACAAAAAATAAAAATGCTGCTAATTAAATTGTGATATATTTTCCAACTAATTTAATTTTATATATATTAAAAGTTTATTTTAGATTTAGATATATATTTTATCTTATATTACTCATATTTTGAAAATTTAAGTGAGATAAGTGAGTTAAGGTATTTTTGAGACTTCACATTTAGAATCTCATTCTTCCAAATCACATCTGACTCATGGTTGTTGATGTTTATGTTGTTTTCTAACAGTACTGTCCACTGTGCAATCTAAAGTATTGGTGATGCAGTACTGAAAAATATCTAAAATAAGATAAAACAAATTAAACCAAAAAAACTCAATAAAAGAACTAAAGTTTGTACTCTTTAAGTTGACTTTTAAATTTTGTAGAGCTAGTATTCTGAGAAATCGTTAAACACCTCTAATTTACCACTCACTTCACCCAGCTCCACTGTAGTCTGACATATAGACCAAAAGAATGCTTCATTATTCGTTATGACATTTTCTTTCAATATATTGACACTAATTCTCTAAGTTTTTTAGTGGTTCCAATGTAAACATGCAGTAACAAAATTTGCTTTATGGCTGGTAGCAGTTGTAAAAGTTCAGAGATTTTAAAATTTGAAAAAAAAATAACTTAAAATTGACAAAATATGGCCATTGGGTTTCATTAAACAATTGGTAAAATAGTCATTTTGTATAGTGGGAGAACAAAAGTATATGCATATATTGAGTCATTACATTTAACACCTGAAATTAATCCAATGTTATGTGCAGTATGAGGTGGCAATGTCACAGTGCATTGCCCATTCCAGAAGTGGTGGATGGATGGCCATCTGTGAAGGATCTTGTAAGAATGTCCCTATATTGGATGGGAAATGGGCCAAATGGCCTCTTAATCCATGTGCCTGTCTAGCAAGTCTGTGAGGCTGAGCTAACTCCAGAAGGCATTTGGAGAAGGTAGCCTGGAAGGGCTATTAATCACCCTTCAGCACTGCAGTCAGTAGACTGTGTTGGTAAAGACAGACTCTGGATCCAAACATCTTATTTTGAGTTCTGTCTTTACTGTTATGCTTAGTTCTGTGCATCTTTTTCCTTTCTTATAAATGGGGAAATAATAAGGTTTATCTTACAAAAGTGTTGTGATGGTTAAGTGTCATAATTCGTGTTTAGGACCTAGAATGGAGCCTGATAGATAGAAAGCATTCAATAAATTTCAGCCAGTATCTTCCTCATCATCACTGCCACTTAATAATAATTAGACTTTAGTGTTTATGTGAATACCCAACACTAAAGTGGAAAGGCATTTTGTAACAAAACAACAGCATTGGTTGGTAATAAGGAGCATCTGGTATTGTCTTCCTCCTACTAGTCTGAAATTTCATCTTCCAAATAACTGGTGATAAGATTTCCAACTCTGTCTTCCAGTAAATGTGGTGGTTGTAATTAAATTGTTTAGAAGGTCTCTTTTTGTGTGCTCCTTTTTGTAATGCTGATTTAATCATCTTCGGCATATAGTGTCCTATTGGCAGGATTCCCATGTGCCCTTGTAAGTGGAAGGTTATATGCTAATGGATATTCACTGAATAATGAGAGCATGGGGATGTTTATTTCTGTTAGCAGAGTTTGTTACTCAGGTTGTCGGTTCCTATCTGTACTCAATTGTGGCACATTTTACCTGATCATGTAAAGGCAGAGTTAAATATGCAGCCTCTCAGTTGTGCCATTGCAGGAGGTTTATGTGCCTAATTTCATTTCCTACTCTAGCAAGTATATCTTACCTGCTGAGATTCCCCTGAATTCCTCTCATGGTTGAGTAGATTCTTGCCATTCACAGATTTAACATTTATGGCTTTGATGAGACACAGGAAACCTGGAAAGTTCATGACTTGCAGTACTTGTAAGTATGTGAGGCCTATGATGAAAATAGTGGGCCTTGGGGCCAGACTGAGGGGGAAAAAGCATGAGGCTCTGAGTGAGCTTGTTAACCACTCTGTTTCAATACCAGTGTGGCTCTGTTGTTCTTAGCTTGTTATCAGGTATGCAGAAACCCTCATTAGAGGTCAAAAGGGTTATTTAAATGCATCATTACATTCAACAAATTTATGTGAGAAATTATATGGTATAGTGACATTTACACATGTGGGGATGTGCAAAGTTCTTTTGACATATCTCTGTGAATGATACAAGTCTGTGGCATATGTTCAATTAAACAGACTATGGTTTTCCTTCCCCCATTGAGGATGATCCCAAAGGGTATTGGTTTTATAATAAGATTCTGGGAAATTGATGGTTGGTGAACTCAATTAGGATTATTGTCCTGCCTAGGCACTAAAATGAAGATCAAATTGTCAGTTCAATTTAACTGTATTCAGGGGTTTCTCTTTTCAAATCTTAAATGAGTTTTTCAATTTGAAATGTTGCAGGCCAATGCATTAAGAAGAAACAGTGCTCTGCACCAGCCTATTTGAATTAGGTTTGTATAACAGGCAGATACAATGTGTAGAAGAAAACTTTAATGTGTAGCTACTTTTTGCCTGCTTTGTGCTTAGTACTGTCACATCTTATTTCACTAGATTCTTAAAACCATTTTAAAGAAAAGTTAGTATGTATTGGGGGGATGTCGCGTCCCACACGACAGGGCCATAGGCGTTCGGAAGGGATGGCGGAGGTTGAATAACAGAAAAATATAGACAAGAGACAAAGGATAGTTCAAAACCAGTGCTAGCCAGGGGACTCAGTGTCTCTAGGACAAAGAGCCCTGAATCGGGCCTGACCGTCAAGAATTAATCTCTGGGCCAAGGCACCTATGCCTGCAGGCTGCCATTACTGAAAGTCCCATGATCTGCTTACAGGCACCTCCCTAAGAGACAGAAACCTCTAATGCTGAAACTCACTGACAGGATTACATGGAGATGTTAGCATATCAATAGTTCATTTCACAGGCACAGCTGCTGTCAGACCCTGAAGCAAGGGGTTCATGCCCTATTTCTGTCAACTCCTATTGCACCCACTGGTATCCATTGGCACCCACGGGCACCCACAGGCACCCATAGGTACCCATGCGACTGTGTCTGGCTGGGGTTGTCCCTCTCGAGGGAACTTACCAGTCTCTGACTGGCCATCCTTTGATGCCAAACAGGGATATATACAGTAAGCATAATATTGAAGTCAGATCTGTCTTTATGGAGAGGTGTATGGGGGCAGACAGGCAGATTATAATGTGACAGCAGGAGGTTTGAAAAGTAGGCATGCATAATTACTTAAGACAAATTAACACTTGCTGTGGTCCCCAAATCTCAATGTAAAGTTTTAATTTATTAAGTTATAGCTTATTGAGGCTTTGTTCCTAAGCTTTCAAATCAAATTACTGGTCTACTTAATTTTCTGTTCAATTTCTATCCAAAGTTTATAACAGAGTCTTGGATCTCAGCATTTGAATGTAGTCAAAAGTTGTATATACAATGGTAGGTTGAATAAATTTTAATAATTTTTCACTCTCCATCCCCACATCCATGGGTATAGTGTATTCCTCTACCTTGAATCTGGGTGTAGCCAAATAACTTGTTTGGCAATGGGTGTTGACGGAGTTAACACAAGGAAGGCCCCTGAATGTGATTAGACATTGTCTCTTGAGCTTTTGCCATTGCTCGTAAATGAACTAGACATGGCACCATCTGCTGGTCCCAGGAGGAGGGTTCCATGGAACACAGCTTACCCATCACAGTCCCTACAGCTTAGAGCACTATCCAGGATCACCCTGCACCCCCATGTCTGGAAGATAACCTAGGTGAAATCAGCAGGGCCTCTGAGTCCAGCCTGCATCATTGTCATTCTACCCATAGATCTATGAGAATAAAAGATTGTTGTTTAAGCCACTATATTTAGAGGAAGTTTACAATTCAGCAAGTTTGTGGCAGTAGCTAATGGATACATATGCTGTTAAGAAGCAAAAGAAGTTATAAGAGACAGAGAAACTATTTGTCTAGCACATCTTTTTTTTTAAGCCATTGTTATAGACTGAATTGTATCCCCCTAAAATTCCTATGTTGAAAAAAAAAAAAAATTCCTGTGTTGAAGCACTAGCTCCAGTGTGACTGTATTGAAGAAAGGACCTTTAGAGAGATAATTAAGTTAAATGACATCATAAGGTGAAGCCATAATCCTGGTGCCCTTGTAAGAAGAGGAAGAGATGCCAGTGATTTCTATCTTTGCACACACACACACACACCCCTGCCACACACACACACACACACACACACGGCCATGTGAGGACAGAGCAAGAAGGTAATCTTCTATAAGCCAGCAAGAGAGGCCTCACAGGAAACCAACTCTAATGACACCGTGATTTTGAAATTTTAACCTCTAGAACTGTCGGAAAATAAATTTCTGTTATTTAAGCCACCCAACCTGTGGTATTTTGTTATGGCAGACAGAGCTGACTAATACACCCTCCTACTAATTTCTACTACCTAGTAAATTTGGCCTGAACAGTATCCTCAAACTTTAATAAACTGATAGCAACATATTCTTGATGGTTAAGTAAATTATCTGGGTTTTGACATATGCTTGAGGGAGAGTAAACAGGTAAGTGACTGAAAAGAAAAATATTTTATTTCAAATTTCTCTTCCAAGAGAAATGTCTCTTCATTATGGTCCAAGAAATGAAGGTAGCAGATCCATATGCTTCCAAAGTCCTTGCATTTCATACTAAAAACATGTCAATGTTTATTTGGCATCTACCTTATGACGATAATGGGTTACTTGCTAAATAAATATGAGCTGGAGGGCAGGGGTGGAGGATTCATAATCTACTAAACACAACATACATACTGAAGGTGACTTTCTTGTGGTGCATTCTTCCTAAGTAAGGGATATGCTTGTTTTGTTTCCAATGTAACCCCCCCCCCACCTTGCCCTCAAGGTGAAATAATTCCTGGCACATTCTAAGTAGCTAATAGATAACTTGTTGAATGAAAGAATAGATGGAAAGATTATCCTTCTATGAAATAACAGAAAGAATCCTCTGTGGATATTTTTCCAGTTGCTCCTTTCTGAAATGTCCCCTTTCACATTTGTGTGCTAAGTATATCAAAATTTGAGCTTAGACTTAAACTCATGTCATTCTACCAGGAAATTTCACCAGTAAATTCTTTAGTATATATGAGTATTGTCTCATATTTATACTCATATTTATGCATTCTACTAGAATACTGCAATGCTTGAAAGTCATGGTTTTATATCCTAAGTGTCTTACATTCCAATAATTCCTTGACTAATTATCTATCTTCTGTATTTTCAAGATATTTTTTTCCTGCTATGGGATTAAATGGTATAAGATGATTGATAATCTATTCATTTTTTTTTTTGAAGACTAGTAACAGCTGTTCACTGGACATCCTAAGACAACATATTAGAAGATGAAATAAATTAGAGTAGTTGCCCAAAGTAAGTTCTGAAAATTGAGATAACAGGAATGATGTTTATTACCGATAATAACACACTTCCTTTGTATATCATTTTATGGCTCCAATTTTAAGAAAACTATTTTATTTTATCTTCATAATAATCTTATTATATAGATGGTGAAAGATGGTCTCCATTTTCCCGAGTAAGACATGAAGGCACTTGAGTTAGCAGTTACTAAGACTGTTGTTAAGAGTCTTCAACTTCTCATCCATGCCATTTCCATTTCTATTATCAAGTATTAGATTTTTGACACAAAATTTGACTTAGCTTAATATAAAAGCACATCATTTCTCTAGCTGCAAACTATATCTTTTTCTCAAGAGTGATCTGTAACATTTAGAATGGTGCAATGGAAAGTATCCGGGACTAGGAACTGGAAGACTGAGGTCCACCTCTAGTATATTATCAATTTGTTGTTCTTGAGAAAAATAGCTTAATTCTTTGGCTTCCAGCTTGTCCTATGTATAATATCCTAGCTTACTTTAGCATTTTTTCCCCCTAAATATTGTTCAACAGAATCACTTGATAAGTGTACTATTAAAGAAATCTCTGGTCAAAAATGCTGCAAATTGATGCAGTCTGTAGTTTTCCTCTTTGAAATTTTACAGTATACTCTAGTATCTTAAAGGGTTTGAGAAGTTCTGGAGTGAAAAAAAGTGAGAGAAAAAAAGAAAAAAAGAAAAATGTTCTTGAGCTTTATTTAACCAAATGATTCCCAAGCTTATTTGGTCAGTCATGAAATCTGTTCTTTGGGAGAAATGCAACCCAGAAATAACACTCACTGTGAACCAATCAAGTTAGGAAACTCTGGATATCTTTTGGTTCTGAAAGCCTATAAATCTTTTATAGGCTCTAATTTAATAAGCTAGCTAGGTCTATTTTATTCCAAAGATTGATTTGTTAGGAAACACATGGGGATTCGCATAAAAAAATATGATTTTTGAAACATATATTTGAGTATAGTATAAAATGTCAAAACCATATTAAATTCCAACATTTTTGACATTGTTAGAATAATTTCTTACTACATTGAGGGATGTGCCCTTGGCCTAGCTTCAGGCCACTACATGAACCCTTTTTCCTAACTGGTTATAAAATCCTTTCTTTTGTTTCTTTTCACTATTCAAATTTGAGGAAACTTGGAGCTTCAATGAATTGGCAGGCTGTAAAACACTGTTGCCCTAGAGCAAGTCGCAGGTTCCGATTGTGGTTTTCCCATTAGTGGCTGAAAAAAAGAGAAACTTTTAATGTGGTTTGTGTCTGAATTATTTGACCCATTTGTGGAACTCAATAAACACTTTTCTTCCCCTACCTATCAGCACTTTTCATTGATAAATAAGAAAAAGGGAAGAAAGGAAAATAGGAAGAAAGGAAGGAAGGAAGAAAAGGGAGAGGGAGGAACATATTTATGTCTTAGTAAATAATCCTTGGGCAATTTATGACTTTGAGATATGAAACTAAGGTTCTACAGAATGAGTTGGAATTGCTGGGATAAAATCTCAGTTTTGCCACTTGAAATGTTGCCAATAGGAAAAACAACTTTTTGGGGCTTAGAAAAGCAAATGTAAAAAGTAGAATAATAATTTATTGATGTATTTTTTATTAACTGTGTACCTTTGGGGAAAAAAGACTTAATACTATACCTTCAAATGATAATAATGATGCAATCTATTGAGCATTTACTTTATGTCAGGTCCTATATTAAGTGCTTTAAAAAGCATTATCTTATTATATCTACATAACTAAAGTAAAGCTAACGGGGTTATACAATTTTTCAAAATCAGATGGAGCCCAATTCAAAAGCGAGTCTTAATCATTATCGTACTGCTTTAATGTCAAGATTATAATGGACACATCTGTTTCATAAGACAAAACTTAATTCTTAACAGCAGTTGGAGTTTTATTTTATCATGATTTCCTAGAACACAAATTCAGTAATCTAGCCAGTCAGCGATATTGATGTAAGGCTCATGATTTAGCTGATGGATTTAACTAAATTAAACTGAAAGGAAATCACTTATTGTCCAGTTATTTGTTTCTTATACATAGAAGTTCCCAAGTCAAGTACCAAAAACGATCGCTTCCTGGAGCATGTTTCCAAAGGGACACTTTGGCATAGGTAAAGTGAAATGCTGCATAATTAGGCTTTAGACAAACCAGAGCATCCCTAGGAAAGAGAAAGTCTTTAGACTTAGCAAAACTAAACTGTGATAAATAGTTCTTACTCTTTAAAAAAAAAAAAATCTCTTGAATATGGTTCTCGATTAACTTTTGATCTCATTAACATTTAAGAAACAATCATTTAAGTTTCATTGTGACACGTATTTGTGCTTTTGAATCTGCTGCATTTTGACAGGTGATCTGGTATGCAGATTGGAGGAAGGGGTGAAGAAAACAATTGGAGGATCTGGGCCTCCATGGCCCTTCCCCTCTGGCCTAGATAATGAATAGCCCAGGTGGCTTTGCTTCTCTGCATCTAACATTCCCTTGCTTTAAAGAGCAGTGAGATTAATGAGTTAATAATACCAATATATACATGAAAACAAATACTAGCTACAATTAATAGATATTGAATTATTTTCTAGGAAGGATTTCAAGTATTTTGGACTTAACACCTTGCCTAATCTTTACTGCATCTTTATGAGGTAGCTGTCGTTATCATGCCCATTTTATTGCTGAGACAACTGAGGCTTTTAGAGAACAAAGGCATGTTTCCCAGGCATATGCTATTACCATTTCTAGGGAATGTGTTTCTATTTGAGTATTCAGTTCGATAGACCTATGTTGGCACTCCACTATTTTCCTCACTTCGCTTTGTACCTTCCAAAGTCCTTTCTAGCATCTTGGAGCAGCCCTGCATGGGCGCACAAAGCATTTGGGAATGAGCACAATGTGAATTTCATGAACTCTTTAGTTTCTTCCTTCTTGAGAAATTTCCCAATCTGGGAAATGGGAGAACAGAAGATAACATTCTTTTCAATTTGCAGAAGATCTGGCATCTACAAGTATTTCCCTATGAAAGTGTACAGAAGTAACCAAATTGATTCAGATACATAAATACAGATGTGAATACCTTAAATATTTTATTTTTCCATTTTTTCTTGTATTAACTGTCTCTCTGTGTGGTATGAAGGCTTCCCTCTAAATTCACACCTAAAACATGATTTTCAGCCTTCCCTTGACTCCTCCTTACATTGATATTCCATATCAAAGGGTTTTTTTTCCCCAATGTGAATATCTATTTCTAGCATTGCTGATCATATTTTTTAAAATTTCAGTTTGATCTAACTTTATGACTTTTAACGAAACATTAACTGCTGCTATGTGTGCTTGTTCCCTTTTTAAATTGTGAGACTTCTTCAATTATTGATGAAATTTCATATGTAGTTTGGAAAGTTTGGAGACTAAAAGAGCAAGAAGGAAATTCATAATTTACACAAAGGTAGGCCTGGCTAACTGATTTTTAAAGTTATTTTTCTTTTCCTGTCATGGACTATATGAACTTGGTTTAAAATATATTAATAAGAGTATAATAATACTTAACAGTAGTCACATGCCCCATCCACAAGATAACACTCCCCAAAGGGAAGAACTTTCAACACTTTAGCTATATCTTCTGGCATTTACAACCATATTTTTAAATAAAATACATATACTGCCATTTCTTGATTTTTAGAGTTTTGATATTATCTATTGATTTCTCTGCTATGTAGATGAGGATTTGTGTCCAGAGACCATTGCTTTCAATTAAACTCTCAGACTCTGGTATGCCCATCCTTACCATACAATTATGTCATCTGTCATATATTTTGGTTAAATGAAACTATATGAAGTATTTACATCATAATGGATATGTAAATATTGTTATAACTGAGCAAAATACAAATTTACCACATTATAATTACATTTACTTTCTTTTTAAAGTTTTTTAAAGCTAGGATTTAAAAATTGCCTCTCTCACTTTGTTTTCTTCTCCATTGTACCCATTTTACCAACGCTTTACCAACCTCTGATAAGCTGTAAAATACTCTGACTTGCCTCGAAGCAATGATGTGCTACAAGCAATCAGCAAACCCAATACAGTCCTGTTTTCTAAATATCATTTTCAATTAAAAGTCAGTGTTGGAGAAGTGACTGACCTTCAGCTGGGGCGGGACAAATGATACATTACAGTACCAGAAAGTAGTGAAATACTCTAGAAGTGGAAAGATGGAGTATGTCAAAGGGACACAGGAGATAACCTGAAAGATTTTCTAATGTCCAAAGTTGGAACACTTTAAGTAGTATTAGGCTATAACCTAAAGCAAAAAATAATTTATAAATGAGTCTACCTGCAGATGTAAATAAATGATTAAATAAGTAAAGAAATGGGGGAGATGAGACACATCTTTCCTATAAAATTTTTCAAATAATATACATAAATACTTCCCTGCAGGAAATAAAGTTTAATCCCAGTGTTATCATGAGAAAAAAAAATCAGAGAAACTCAGATGCCTGGCTAGCATTCCTCAAGACTGTCACAGGAAAAACAAGGAAAGACTGAGAAACTGTCAAAGACAAGAAGAGACTGGGAAAAATTATAACTCTAGGCAGTGCAGTAGCCTAGATTGGATCTGGGAAGAAAAAGAGGGTATTAATGGAAACACTGGTGAAATCTAATAAAAGTCTGGATTTTATTTATTTGTAAAGTACTAATGTCAGATTCTTAGTTTGGGCACTTATATCATGGTAATTCAAGAGGTTAACCATGAAGAAACTAAGTGAGCAATATACAGGAAATCAATGGGCTAGCTGCAAAATTGTCTGTAAATTGAAATTATTCCTAAATATTAAGTTCATTAAAAAAAAAAGAAGAAAAAAAAAAAGAGGGCCGGCAGAGTGGCACAGTGGTTAAGAGCTGGCTTGGGAAGCCAGCGGTCCCGGTTCAGGTCCCACATATGAGGGCCAATGACACTGCCCTCAAAAAAAACAACAACAAAAAAAAACGGCCTCTTGCTGAGGCCAGACATATTAAGTAATTTACCAGGAGCTTTTTTCTTTCATTTGGAGATATTTTTTCTGGTGCCCTTCAGGCTCCTGGTGCAATGGAGACGGCTTGCTCTCTTGGCCTGTGGAACAGCCCTCAACATGGCATTTCCTTCCTCCATCATTGTGAATTCCCTTTAGCTTTCTACTAAGATAGAACCATTATTTCCTCTTTCCATGTCCTCTTTTATATGTCTCCAGTCACTGTTTTTTGGATCACCATTTGGCTGTCTAAAGTATAGTATAAGAGATATACATTTTTGAATATTGGTAGAAAACTTTCTTTATTGAATTTATCTAATAATTTAGGGGCAATTTTAGAATGGAAAACTTCTGAGGAACCCATCACTAACCTTATTTTGACATCTTTGCTTATAACTTTATTCTCCTCCTTCCTCTCTTGTTCCTTGTCTTCCTCTTTGTTATCCCAGAAAACTTTGGGGATATCTTTATCTCCAGAGCTCAGAAACCTTGTGTAGATATGTCTTGGTGGGCACTGTTTTTCATTAGTTATGGTGATAATTAATATGTGTCTTTTAGTTTAGAGAAATATTATTTTATTTTTTAAACCACGTTTCTCCTATTTCTTGTTCCTTTTTTTTTCCTGAAATTTTTGTTGCTCAGCAATTGAACTTACTAGGCTATCCAGTTGTTATTCTTTAGTTTTTTCTAATTTTTGAAAGATTTTTCAACTTTGTCTTCCCAAACTTCAGCTGAAAGTTTAACTGTCATATTTCTATATCCAAAAGGTCTCTCTTCTATTCTCTAATTGTCCTTAAAAAAAAAAAAATAGCACCCTCTTCTTTCTCACAGAGCAACAACATCTTCTAGAAAATTAATTAGATATACACATTTAAATTTGGTTTCCATTTCCTGTATCATACCTATTTCTTTGTATTAGTTTACTTTACTGTTTGTTTTTTAAGGCTCTAACATTTATGTTGAAGGCTTTCCTTAAATGTTGGGTGATCTTGATTATTTGTTCTTTGATTATTTAATATTGAATTACTGAAAACTGAATTACAGGAAACTCTGCTGTTCCGGCAGAATTTCTTGGCATTTGGACTTCACTGCAGGGTGATCAGGCAGGATCACCAATTGTTGGGGATGTTCAGATCTCACCATCTGTATATCTGTTTTTTGGCAGGATTGTTTTTCCAGTTATAGGCTTGGGCTGTATAATCTGGCTGCCAGAATCCTAGACTGTGTAGGAGAAATCATAAATTTGTGTATGTAAGAGTTTACTGTTTTCAATATTAAATTGTGGTCCTATTCTCAGCTATTACTGATGTATCCACCCGTGTGTCAAGAGCCTAATTTTTTCAGGTCCTGTAAATATTATACCAAAATTGAGAGGAGTAGTCTTATGAATGATTAAAGTTGGGAAGGAAATTAGGAGGTCTAACTGATCCTTTAAAGTGATTTTCAAATATTCCTATTTTTAATCTTACTATAATCCCCCAATTCTGAAATATCTGTTGTTCCCAGTTTCTAAGTCTTTCTGGGATTCCTCTACAAAAGTTGGCTGCTTCATGTTGGCATCTATTCCTGCATGGATTTCAGCTTTCTAATTTTTAGGTTTCTTCTGTTTTAATAACTACTTCAGTGTTGTGCTAATGCAAAGTGTTGACAAATATAATTAATTTTGGGCTTGTTCTTACTTTTTCGACTATCTGAATCATGAAAGAAAAAAAGCAGTATCAATCTGTTTTATTAATGAAAGCATATATTTTACTGAAAAATGCCAAAGTTTAATTTGTCTCCAGTTTGAAATGCAGAGTATTTATATCATATTACTTAGTCTTTTTGGAGAAGGCTTGGCTGTACTGAAAATGAATTTGACTAGGCTGAATGTGCAGTTTGCGTTTGAGATGTTTAGATTCTCGAATGTGAAAAACAAAATGAACCTCAATAGGGGTGTGAGATGGACAAATTTGAGCCAAATATCGGGTTGTCGGAAAAGTCATGATGTATTTTGTCTGTGTTTTTCAAAGGTGATTTATTTTTATAAAGAACAAAGACCAATCAATGATATATTGCCCGTTTTGTTCGATAACCTTTTGCCATCTTTCAGTGAGCTTCATGATTCCTCGTTCATAGAAGGACCAGTCTTTATTTGTGAAAAACTGAACAAGGTGCTGATTTACAGCCTCATCTGAATGGAACGTTATACCACACAAGGAGTTTTGAAGAGAGCGAAACAACTGGAAGTTTGATGGTGCAAGGTCAGGTAAGTATGGTGGATGTGGCAACACATCCCATCCAAGCTCCAATAATTTTTGACGGGTGATCAAAACTTGTGTGTGGTCTCACGTTGTAGCAATGGACCACAACTCCTTTACTATTAACAAGCTCTGGATGTTTCTGGATGATGGATTCATTCAAATTGTCCAATTGTCAACAGTACACATTCAAATTGATTATTTGGTTCTTTCGTAGGACCCTGAAAAACACGACACGTTTAAAATTCCACCAGCATAAACTTCCTCTGATGAATGTCCGCTTTTAATGTCGTTTGAGACGAATCATCACGTCAGAACAAGACTGTTTGCACACCACATTGTTGTAAACAATCATTTCTCATCACCAGTTATCAGTCACTTCAAAAAAGGATCATTTTCCTCACATTTAATGAGCATATTGCAGATGTTTATACACGCCATCAAATGAACTTCTTTGAGTTCATGCAGAATCCAAATATCAAGCTTGCTTACGTATCCCAACTTCTTCAGGTGGTCATGAATGCTTGAATGATGGATGTTCAATGTTTCTACAATCTCTCATGTTGTGTAATGTGGGTTGGACTCGATCAATGCCTTTATTTTGTGGTCATAAACCTTAATGGGCCTCCCTGACCCAGGAGCATCATTGAGATCAAAATCACCAGCACGGAATTTTGTGAACCATCGTTGGCACTGATGTTCTTGTAGAGCATTGTCACTGTAAACCTTATGCAACTTTTCACAAGCTTGAGGCGCGTTCTTCCCTTTAGGGAAGTAAAACAGGAAAATATGGCAGAAGCGCACAGTTTGGTCTTCCGACTTCAATGTGTTGTAAAATCTCCAAAACTCAACCAAATTGCTCAACTTTTTTTTTTTTTTAGAATGAAACTAGAACAGTCAGCTGTCAAATAACATAGCAATAACATAGATGAGAATGACTCTAGTACTTCTAAAAATGAACTAGTGCCATCTGTTGCAAACATGTGTCATGACTTTTCCGATAGCCCAATAGTGTGTTTGCAGAAAGTCTGTGGACTAAAAATAATTTTGGAAAGCTTTAATGCCAGCTGATTTAGGTTGTCACTGTCTTAATTAAACTCTAAAGCATCCTGTAATAAGAAATTTCAATTTACCACTTGAGCTTCCCCTAGTAGTCTTATAAAAATGGAAATGGAAATAGACAGGAGGCCGACTCTGTGGCATTGGATTATATATGGTATAATATTCAGTTAGATACAACTGTCCATAGAGAATATACATTCAGTAAAAATGGGTAGAGTCCAGAGCAAATGATGACATTGGTAATTGTAGGCAGACCCATCAAACTTGCTTCCATCTTCTAAAGCACTGTACCTAAGGACTATTGGATATGGAGGAATGATAAAACACTTTCTTCATTTTTTTGAAAGGCATTCTCTTCTTTTACCTTATCCTTTCTATTCCTATCTGAAGTGGGAATTGGACATATAGGCTTCCCATTGTTTTCCAAGAGGCTAAAGGATGCATTATCCTGGGCTTCTTCTTTAAGTCTTTCCACTATTACGGTCTCTATTGTGATTGGAGAGAACAATATAGATGTTACTAAAGAAGACTTCATTCATTTGTAATGTTTTAAAAATAATAAATGGGGGGTTTTCTATTGTCAAATTGGCGTGTGAGTTGCTGATTTTTCTAAGTAAACCAACTCATTTATTCATCTTGTAGGCTTATATTACATTCCATACTGCAAATCTGGTTTTCTGTGATGGAAGCCAGATTGGAGAAGATTTATATTAAGTATTATCAGAATACTAGCATAATATAATTTCATCTAAAGATTAGCCTTGTGTTATACATACTAATTAGAGTATGTTAATGAGATTCCGATGTGTATCTTTTGGTGGAGTTAGTAGTGGTTTTTTTTGTTGTTTTTGTTTGTTTGTTTTAAAGATTTTATTGGGGAATTAGGGAAGAGGAACGGTGTTGGGGAATTGGGGAAGGGGAACAGCCAAGTTGTTGTCCTTCAATCTTAGTTGTGGAGGACGCAGCTAGCTCAGCTCTAAGTCCAGCCGCCATCTGGCCGTCTGTTGCCAGTTCAGGGCAGCTCAGCTCAAGGTACCATGTTTAATCTTAGTTGCAGGTGGGCTATGCCTACCATCCAATGTGGGAATGGAACCAGCAACCTTGTTGTTAGGAGCACCGTGCTCTTACCAGCTAAGCCATCCTGCCACCTGTTGGCAGCTCAGTGGCAGCTCAGCTCGGGTGCAGCTCACTGGTCATGTGGGAATCGAACCCCGATCCTGTTACTTAGAGCTTGTGCTCTTATCCAACTGAGCCACTTGGCCGGCCCCAGTGATGTTTTTCATATAAAACAAAAGTTATATTAATATTATTTCACTTTCTCTAAGCCCACTAGACCCCAGATAACACATGTGTCAACAAGAATCTTCAGAGGATGGTATTTAAAGTCAGGAGAAGTTAAATAATTTCTCTGTGGCGAAAGGTAACGTATATCACCATTAATAGGGTTTGTGTGTGCCAAAAAGCATAATATACATTTTTTTAAACATCTTTGACATTTAGTGTGATCCTTACAAAAGTATTATTTTCAATTTTACTTTAGGACTGCTAGGAATCACCATATACAGTCTGTCTCTAACAAACTAAAAATAGAAAGGAAAAAAATTTCAGACACAAAAAAATATGTAAAACATGCTTCTTGGGTCTCCATTTTTTATGTTTTTATGCCTATCAGTAAATTTTCTCTGAAAATTGCTAATTTTATAGCTGAATGCATGAAGGATATCAGTCAATTTTTCTTTATTTATCCTATATTTACCAGTTAATTCTGTATTTGGTGGTATTCTTTATGACAATCTGAATTCATGGTAAGTTTTCATCAGCATATTATTACATTACAGTCTGGGTGTCATGTTGATGGGCATCATTAATAGGATCAAGCCAGAATATTTAGATGGAAAGAGTAGTCAAGGAAGAGTAATCATTACCAATGTCATTCAGTTTGGAGATAAATACCCTTTATAGGGTTCAGGGGAATCTCAGGCCAAACCCTTTTTCGAAAGTGCTATTGTTTATTTTCCTCTGGGGCACAAAATCAATGTGCTATTTTTCTATTTCAGAACTGCTACATTAAAATGTCATGACATATGTGTTCAAAATGTAAAATCTATAGAAAAGAGAAAAAAACCACTTAATGTTGATTGTATTTTACTTTTACCCTTTCTTCATGAAACAAAAAGTTGTCCTTTTTCTTTTATTCATGACCAAGTTTATATGTAATTTATTTAAAGACATATATGGAGAATGTCCTGCTTTTACCTTGGGTGGGAGGGTGAGGGTGATCCTTTAACAGACAGTCTTATTTCCAGGTTTTGAAATTTATTTTTTCTTTCTCCACCTCCTGTGAGAGACTGCTTAGTTTTATACTAAATCATTTGCTTTTTAGCTATTCACAAAAAATCCACATGCTTGTGGTTATCTATGTATAATAATATAAAGAGTCTATATACTACATATATTTATATGCATTATACACATACATACTTAAATATTATATACAGACTCTGTATATACATCTTATTTGGAAGGATGAGTATGTAAAGGTTTGTGAAAAATAGTTATGTTTACCCAGATTTTGATTAATTTGAAGGTATCTTGAGAGAAGGATAAAAGTTCATCTTAATTTTTATTTTGTATGTTCCACAATGTCTAGAGCATAATAATTTTCTTAGTTGAAAACACCATTCATAATAATTGGAAGAAAACATCAGTTACTAATTAATATTAACCTATTTTTAAAATGACCAGATTTACAGGTATTGATATTGTTAAATAAAAAATACTAAAATGTGAGCTGGTTGAAATAGCTATAAGGCATCTAAATAGCCACCTGAAACAAATATTTAATTTCTGTGTTTTTTTCAACTGGTGCCAGTCAAATAAAATGAGGTAATTTAAATAATATTTGATCTTGCTTATAAAAGTGAATGGGTCAGAGGCAATCTATAGCTACAGTGTCTTTTATATCTTCTCTATATTTCTTTTCATTTTGGAAGGCCAAACTTTTAGTTTAAGTTCGTTGAATGTAGCTCTTTCATTTAAGAGCACATAATGGATGACTGGGATGGCATCATGAAGTATCTGGGCTGTAACTGTTCTGAAGGTAGATTTTGGTTAATGAAACATGCCAGGGTTCCAAGTCAGTTTTTTTGATTTTCAAAACTAGTCGTCGACATTTGGTAAATTTTTGTCTGAAAATATACATATGTAGGTACATCTAAAGGTCTTGAACTTGAAACTTTGATTTTTCATGCTGAGCTCTTAGGACATCCTCTTCCAGGGATCCATGGCTATATTCACAAATATGCAATTGAGGGTTCAGAACTAATACTTTGTTGCCAGAGTTACTTTAACAAGTTTCCTGAGTCTAAGGAGGAATTGGATACAGAGTAGTTCCAGGATAAGTAAAACTGGGTTTGGCCTGGACAGTAGTGGCAACTGTCATAGTTTCCTCTGAGACCCATCAGCTGACTAACAATTATTGTCTTCAAAGAGGTCATTTAGACTTTTCTTTTTGCAGCTTAGTGATGTCAGTCCTAGCTCAGTGATTCAGAAGGACTTCATATACAGTGATACTGTATCACCCACTTGCTTATTTGTTCAACACCACAGAGATGTGTGTAACGTGTCCCATTTTGTTTTCAAACCAATAAGTCCCTTATATGAGTAATTGTTAAACACATGTTCAATGTCCCTAATATAATACATAGTGGCTAAAGTTGAAGAGTTTGTTATTAGGGTATTGAGCAAAATAACCAGTTCAAAAGAAGGTAGTGGCAGACTGCCAGGGACAGGGAGAAAGGGGAAGAAATTAATTTTAAGATGAACTCAGCATGAAAATCTCAATAGCTATTCCAATATTGGTTAAAATTCAGAGAAGATTGAAAAATATCTTTGGGTGCGGGTGGGTTTCTGTAAGCACTGAAATACAAAATAAAATTGTATAGGAAATGGAAAAGGGGAGATTGAAAGGAATAGATATCAGTCAACCATCAAGAAGTACAGGCACACAATAAGAGAAGCAAGAAAGGAAAATGAAATAATGTGGCTAGGGGACTCAAAGGAAATAAGAAAAGTTTCTATAAATACATCCAAGAGAAAGAACAAAACAGAGAGAAAAACACTGTAAAGTAAAAATATTGAGCAGGCAAAGACTCTAGAAATGACCACATGCCTATCACATCTTTTATTCTTCTCAGTTGTCAATAAAACCTGGATTTAAAAAAAAGAATAAAAATGGAAGTAAGTTTGTTTGTTTTTTAAATGTGCATGGAAATTGAGGAAGCTATTAGTGACAATAATAGACAAAACAATTATTGGGGAAATATAGCAATTATGAAATAAGATTTTATGATATACTCATACTCCTGAGGATTAAAACTAAATTGCTTCTGAATGTTTTGAAAGAATTGCCTAGTGTTATAATCCCTAAAAGATTCCAGTAAAAGAAAAATGTTTAAGAAGAAGAGCAAGTGAATATAATTTCACTTAAATCCCCTTTCTAAGAACAGTTTGAATGAAATCAGGGAATATGTGCATGGTAATTAAAATTTTCATCCCAGATGCACTTGGAACCACTGGTGAAATATGTTTTGCATCACAGTTTTAATTTTACTTTATGTTTTGTTTCATTCCAAGATTTGTTAGGAATTGTTGTTTCAGGTTTTGTTGAGAGTAGGAAATTAAAACTCTACTTTGTAAACTTTTTTTCAAAGTAGAGGGGAGGTGATATTTGTTTCAAAGGTGGAGGGGAGGTGATTTTTGTAAGTCCAAATAGTGTTGTTAAGGAATATACACCAACAGATGTACTGCAATTAAAAACATATAATCTCCAGCAATATGACCCAGCATTAAATTGAACTTAATGGAAGTTTCCTTTTTGTACCATGTTGCTTCTGAATGTGTTCGACTCCTTTCATGGTTCACATGGGGAAGGGCACCCAGCGTGTGGGGCCTTGACACCCACTAGGATATGTTTCACTGCATCCCTAAGTCCTTTTGCCTCCCAGTCCTTCCATCATGTCTACTCTAGAGTTTATTCTTTCCTTTAAAGGTCAACTTTTTCTTCCTATGGTTATATAGTTAAATCAGTAGACTATAAGGCAAGCATTGTTAAGGGCTTTACAAATACCTCCTTGTGTGGTATATGCTGTCAGTTTCTTAGTTCCAGAGGGGCTAATTGGTAATGATACATTACCAAACTGAATCTGTAGGTTTCTCTGCTGTCTGGAGATGCTTGTTTCATTACTAGCAACAGAAAGAAAGATAAGGCCAACACAGATGGGGTTAATAATTATATCAGAACTAAATCTAGCAACACAGGTAGCTTCAAACCAGATAATTTAGAAATAGTTTGGATAATTGCTAATTAGGTCTACTGACAGCAGAACTGAATTATTCATGAAAACCTGAAAGCAGAGGATAATTCATTCCTGAATAGCTCTAAAGCTAATTGAAAAGCTATTTAGTATATTTTTCACTAGGTGATGGGCTGATATTTATTTCATGTTTTATTTTTGTCAATTTTATTTTAGAAATGTCTTCAAGTGACAAATAGAAGAGATTGTTAAGAATTATCTTATTGCCTCAAAAATTAGCTCAAAATTCGAAATAAAAATTTACTTTTAGCTGATTATCAAGATCAAATCTATGGCCTTTCTGAATTCCCTTCTCAAAACATTAGGGTGATTCCTTTGGCAAGTGTTTTCAGTACTTTTTCCTTTAATTTATTGTATACTATTTGTTTTTACTATTTGAAATATTGCTATTAGTTTATTTGATGTCTGCTATTTATAGTGCTTCTTAAATTCATTTTTGTTTTCTGCAGGTAGAAGGGTATTCCATACTAGCTTTCAGAATGATGCCTTATATCCATAGATTATATGTTGTTATTTTGTTATTAACCATAGCTTGCTTGAGTAAATCTTCAGGAATAAAAAGAAGCAATTTTAGTAATTCTGAGTTTTCAGATGATAGAATGATTCAAACAGGCATTGATTTAATCATTAAAGTATTTTTTGAACAATTACTATGTGGCATTATTATCACTTTGTGATGCAGTGGAAATACATAGTTTCTCCTTTTATAATTCAAAATCTACTGAGGATGTGTGGTAGAGATGCTACTAGGAACTGTTCAATTGTATGTTCTCTCTTTCTAGTGTGAAGGAATCCCTGCCTGGGAGGCAGCTGCATAATAAGGCTACATTTCCCAGCACCCTAGGCATTTAGATATCACCACAGGACTAGATTTTGCCTGTGGGATGTGAACAGAAGTGATGTTCATTAGTTCCTATGTGGAATTTCTAAGAAGGGTAGTTCTATTTTCCTCATCTGCTCACTGAACCTTGAGGACGGCAGGGCCATAGAAGGAAGGAGCCTCGATCCCCAGATCACAACCTGGAAGAAAGCCACCCAGCTATAAACAAAACTGTACTTGGGCTGAGACGCTTCCTGACATAGCAGCCACTCCCATAAGGACCATCATGACAGTCACAAAAAAAGCACCCCATCAACCTCCACTTGCTACAAGGAATGACTAGACACATAAACCCTCCAGACCTAACACTGAACAACCCTTCCTCTTTTGAAATGCCCACAAACCATTCACTTGTCCCCTCCAACCAACCAAAGGCTGTCAAATATATCTGAAAACCAGCTAGCAGTCTCCTCCACTTCCAAAACTACCATTTTACTAGAATGCTTGCCAATTAGAGATTATCAGTATTCTTCTGTACATTCTTTAAAACTGACTTTTCTTTCTGTCACGTTTGATTCTCTGGTGAAATGAAAGTGACAGCAGATGGGTTCTCTTGCCCATTTAAATAACCGTTGTTACTTTTGTTCAAGACTTACTTTTACCTCTGACAGGACTTTTATGAGTGAGAAATAAACTTTTTTTGTGTTAAAATACTGAAATTTGGGGCTGATTTCTCTCTGTAACTAGCATTACCTTACTGATACTGCATAATAGTCAAATACATCATAATTTTAGTATAGTGTTAAGGTGAGTACAAAGAACCTATGACAGGAAGAGAAGGCAGCTGTGGGAACCCGTTGGAGTGCCACCACCTAATGTGTTTTGGATATTGGGGGCAGGTAGCAGTCAGGAGAAGAAACTTATAGGAAGCAAGATTTCAATTAGGGTGTGAAAGACAAGCAAGAGTTAGCGGAACCAAGAGGAAATGGTAGGGGAAAATATTAGAGAGTGGAAGCAGCATGTATAAAGGCACAGAGACGAATGAAAGCAGTGGGCATGTGCTCAACAGCAATGGGGGTGAAGCATAAGGAAGATATTATAACAGGCCTTCTACTTTATGCTGTCTTGAATTTTTTTTTTTTTTAATTTTATTTTATTTTTAATTAGTTTCAGGTGTACAACACAGTGCAATAGTTATACATTTTACCCCTCAAAGTGACAACACCCCCACCCCCAATAGTTTCAGGTGTACAACACAGTGCAATAGTTATACATTTTACCCCTCAAAGTGACAAACCCCCCACCCCCAATACACCACCCCACACCCCCCCATATCATATATATCTATTACTCTTCCTCTGACTCTCTTCCACAGTATAATCCACATCCCGTGACTATCTATATATATTCAATTACAGTAGGTATACCACCTCCACTTTAGTAATACAGTGCAGTGATCAAACCTCTACTCCATCCATGAAATGGTCTCCCTAACAAGACCTATGATCATCTGACATTCCACAGAATATTTACAACATTATTAATTATATTCCCCAAACTGTTTTTCCTATCCCAGTAGCAATATTGTAGTTGCCTATTTTTGCTGTCTAATCCCTTCCCCTTCTCCCTCATTCCCATTCCTCTCCAAATTAGCAACCCTGATTTTTCCTCTATATCTATGAGACAGTTTCTGTTTACTTTGCTCATTCATACAGTTTTTCATATTCCACATATAAGTGAGATCATATGGTATTTGTCCTTCTCTGACTGACTTATTTCACTCAACATTATAGTCTCTAGGTCCATCCATATCATTGCAAATGGCACGATTTCATTCTTCTTTATAGCGGAGTAATATCTCCATTGTATAAATATACCACAGTTTCTTAATCCAGTCATCTACTGACGGGCATTTTGGTTGTTTCCAAGTCTTAGCTATTGTAAATTGTGCTGCTATGAACATCGGGGTGCATAACTTTTTTTGAATAAGTGTCTTGGTTTTTTCAGGATAAATACCTAGGAGTGGAATTGCTGGGTCAAAAGGTAGCTCTATTTCCAGTTCTTTGAGATACCTCCATACTGACTTCCATAGTGGCTGCACCAATCTGCAGTCCCACCAACAGTGCAGCAGGGTCCCCTTTTCCCCACAGCCCCGCCAGCACTTGTTGTTTGTTGATTTGTTGATGATAGCCATTCTGACTGGAGTGAGGTGGTATCTCATGGTGGTTTTTATTTGCATTTCCCTAATGACCAGTGAGGTTGAACTTTTTTTCATATGCCTGTTGGCCATCTGTATGTCCTCTTTAGAGAAATGTCTCTTCATATCTTCTGCCCATTTTTTAATTGGGTTGTTTGTTTTTTTGGTGTTGAGTTTCATGAGTGTTTTATAAATTTTGGATATTAACCCCTTATCAGATATATCGTTGGTAAATATATTCTCCCATTCAGTAGGCTTCCTTTTTGTTTTATTAATGGTTTCCTTTGTTCTGAAAAAACTTTTAAGTCTGATATAATCCCATATGTTCATTTTTTCTTTTACTTCCCTTGCCCGTAGGGATGTATCAGTAAAAATATTGCTCCGGGTAATGTCTGCAAATGTACTACTCCCTATATTTTCATTTAGGATTTTTATGGTTTCAGGTCTTACATTTAAGTCTTTAATCCATTTTGAATTTGTTCTTGTATAAGGCGTAAGGAGATGATCCAGTTTCATTTTTTTGCATGTGTCAGTCCAATTTTCCCAGCACCATTTATTGAATAGACTATCTTTACTCCAGTGTAAATTCTTGCTTCCCTTGTCATAGATTAACTGTCCGTAAATGCTTGGATTTATTTCTGGGCTCTCTGTTCTGTTCCACTGATCGATGTGCCTGTTTTTATGCCAATACCAAACTGTCTTGATTACTGTGGCCTTGTAGTAGGTTTTGATGTCTGGTAGCGTGATCCCCCCAACTTTGTTTTTATTCCTCAGAATTGCCGAGGCTATTCTGGGTCTTTTATGATTCCATATAAACTTTAGGATTATATTTTCTATTTCTGTGAAAAATGCCCTTGGTAGTTTGATAGGAATTGCATTGAATCTATATATTGCTTTAGGCAGTATGGACATTTTAACTATATTAATTCTTCCTATCCATGAGCATGGTAGGTGTTTCCATTTATTTGTATCTTCTATGATTTCTTTCTTCAATGTCTTATAATTTTCTGAGTACAGATCTTTCACTTCTTTGGTTAAATTTATTCCTAGGTATTTTATAGTTCTTGACGCAATTGTAAATGGGACAGTTTTCTTAATTTCTCTTTCCATTAGTTTATTATTGGTATATGCAAATGCCACTGATTTCTGAACATTGATTTTATATCCTGCTACTTTACTGAATTCGTCTATCAGTTCCAATAGTTTTTTGATGGAGTCTTTGGGGTTCTCTATATACAGTATCATGTCATCTGCATATAGTGACAATTTTACTTCTTCCTTGCCAATTTGGATGCCTTTTATTTCTTTTTGTTGTCTGATTGCTGTGGCTAGAACTTCCAGCACTATGTTGAATAAAAGAGGAGAAAGTGGACAGCCTTGTCTTGTTCCTGATCTTAAGGGGAATGGTTTTAGCTTTTCCCCATTGAGTATGATGTTAGCTGTAGGTTTATCATAGATGGCTTTTATTATGTTGAGATATGATCCCTGTATTCCCACTTTGCTAAGGGTTTTTAACATAAATGGCTGTTGGATTTTGTCAAATGCTTTTTCTGCATCTATTGAAATGACCATGTGATCTTTATCCTTCATTTTGTTGATGTGGTGTATCACATTAATTGATTTACGGATGTTGAACCAGCCTTGCGCACTAGGGATGAATCCCACTTGATCATGATGTATGATCTTCTTAATATATTGCTGAATTCTGTTTGCTAATATTTTATTGAGAATTTTTGCATCTATATTCATCAGGGAGATTGGCCTGTAGTTTTCCTTTTTTGTGATGTCTTTATCTGGTTTTGGAATCAGGGTGATAGAGGCTTCATAAAAAGAGTTTGGGAGCCTTCCCTCCTTCTGGATTTTTGGAATAGTTTGAGAAGAATAGGTGATAGTTCTTTTTTGAATGTTTGATAAAATTCACTTGTGAAGCCGTCTGGTCCAGGGCTTTTGTTTTTTGGGAGCTTGTCAATTACTGATTCAATTTCCTTGGTAGTAATCAGGGTATTTAGATTTTCTGTTTCTTCTTGCGTTAGCTTTGGAAGGTTGTATGCTTCTAGAAAATTATCCATTTCATCCAGATTGTCAAATTTGTTGGCATATAGTTGCTCATAGTAATTTCTTAGAATTTTTTGTATTTCTGTGATGTCTGTAGTCATTTCCCCTCTTTCATTCCTGATTTTGCTAATTTGAGTCCTCTCTCTTTTTTTTTTTGATGAGCCTGGCTAAAGGTTTGTCAATTTTGTTTATCTTCTCAAGAAACCAGCTCTTGGTTTCATTGATCTGTTGAATTGTTTTTCTGTTCTCTATATTGTTTATTTCTGCTCTGGTCTTGATTATCTCCTTTCTTGTACTCCCCTTGGGCCTCTTTTTGCTGTTCTTTTTCCAGTTCCCTTAGGTGTAAGGATAACCTGTTGATTTGAGATTTTTCTTCCTTCTTTAGGTAGGCCTGCACTGCTATAAACTTCCCTCTTAGGACTGCTTTCGCAGCATCCCAGAGATTTTGGGTCGTGGTGTTTTCATTTTCGTTTGTCTCGAGGTATCTTTTGATTTCCTCCTTGATCTCATTTGTGACCCACTCACTATTTAATAGCATATTGTTTAGCCTCCATTTATTTGTCAGCTTCCCAGATTTCTTCTTATAATTGATTTCTAGTTTCATAGCATTGTGGTCAGAGAATACAGTTGAAATGATTTCAATCTTCTTAAATTTATTGAGACTTGTTTTGTGGCCTAACATGTGGTCTATCTTAGAAAATGTTCCATGTGCACTTGAAAAGAACGTATATTCTGTAGCTTTGGGATGAAATGCTCTGAAAATGTCTGTTAAATCCAGCTGGTCTAATGTGTCATTTAAGGTCGCTGTTTCCACATTGATTTTCTGTCTGGAGGATCTGTCCATTAGTGACAGCGGGGTGTTGAAGTCCCCTACTATGATAGTGTTACTGTTGATCTCTGTCTTTATGTCTGACAATATCTGTTTTATATATTTAGGGGCTCCTATGTTAGGTGCATAGATGTTTACTAGAGTTATGTCCTCTTGTTGGATCGATCCCTTCATTACTATGAAGTGTCCTTCTTTGTCCTTTGTTATATTCTTCAATTTAAAGTCCATTTTATCTGATATAAGTATCGCTACTCCAGCTTTTTTCTCAGTACCATTTGCATGAAATATTTTACTCCATCCCTTTACTTTCAGCCTGAATGAGTCTTTGGATCTGAGGTGAGTCTCTTGTATACAGCATATACTGGGGTCTTGCTTTCTTATCCATTCAGCCACGCTGTGTCTTTTTATTGGAGCATTTAATCCATTTACATTTAATGTGATTATTGATAGGTGTGTATTTACTGCCATTTTGTTATTTGTGTTCGTAGTCTTTCATAGGTTGTTTTTCTCTTCTACTTAAAGAAGCCCTTTTAGCATTTCCTGCAAAGCTGGCTTGGTGGTAATGAATTCCCTTAACTTATTTTTTTCTGCAAAGCTCCTTATCTCGCCTTCGATTTTAAATGATAACCTTGCTGGATACAGCAATCTTGGTTGTAGGCCTTTATTTTTCATCACTTTGAAAACCTCCTGCCACTCTCTTCTGGCCTGCAAAGTTTCTGTAGAAAAGTCAGCTGATAATCTTATGGGGGTACCCTTGTAAGTAACTTGCTGCCTTTCCCTTGCTGCTTTAAGGATTCTGTCTTTGTCCTTAACCCTTGCCATTTTCACTATAATGTGTCTTGGAGTGGGCCTGTTTGGAATCATCCTGTTTGGAACTCTCTGCACTTCCTGGGCTTGTATTTCAATGTCCTTTGCCAGGTTAGGGAAGTTTTCAGACATTATTACTTCAAATATATTCTCAATCCCTTGCTCCCTCTCTTCTCCTTCTGGTACTCCAATGACCCTTAGGTTATTGCGTCTGATGTTGTCCCCCAGCTCTCTTAAACTATTTTCCATGTTTTTCATTCTTTTTTCTTTTTGTTGTACCGCATGGGTGATCTCTGCTATTTTGTCTTCTAAGTCACTGATTCGATTTTCTGCTTCATCCAGTCTGCTAGTGATTCCATCAAGTTTGTTATTTAATTCAGTAATTGTGTTCTTAAGTTCTAGCTGGTTGCTTTTCATGATTTCTCTATCCTTCTTTATATTTTCATTAATTTCCTTGAACATTCTAATAATCAGTGTTCTGAACTCTGTCTCCGATAGGTTGGTTACCTCTATTTCCTCTATTTCCACTGATTCAGGAAGTTTCTTCTGTTCTTTTATTTGTGTTATGTTTCTTTGTCTCCCCATTCTGGCTTACTTTTTGTGTTTGCTTCAATATAACAGATAGATCCCCCAGATTTCTCAGTCTTTTCTGGGTAAACTTATATGGTGTGTGTCCTTTATATTTGAATTACTCAGTCTCCCTATTCTCCTGTGCTTGTATCTGAGGTGTTCCTTGTGTCGTGCGTCCTCACTTGTTGAAGTTTTAGTTTTGATTACTTTTGGTTTGTCAGTAGGTGGGATTGACTCCCAGATTGATTAGCTGTGAGGATCAGCAGCTTCTGCAGTTTATGAGCTGCTGTGAGAGGATTGACCCCTCTGATGAAACTTGGACCCTATGGGTCTTAGTACCTGTAGTAACTTCTTTTTGGGTGTGACTCTTGTATGTCAAACCCAGAAATGCTCTGGTTTTATCTAAAGTTGGCCTCCGGGTATGATGATTCTTGTGTCTGTTTGTTTGGACCCACTGCTGCAGAGTGATTTTAGAGCATAACAGATCAACAAGAACAACCTCCGCAGCCACCAAAGGAAACCAAATGCTCGCACAATTAAAAACAACCAACCATCAAACTACAGTCAACTTGTACAGAAATATCAATCATACTAATGAAGAAAACAAACAGAAACAAAACAAAAACCACATACTCAATAGTAACAGAAGAGGAAACAAAATAAAATACAATATCCTAAAATAAAAAATAGAATAAACATGAGAAACCGATTAGCTATACCTAAAAAATAAAAAATAAAAATAAACTAAAATAATAATAAAAAAAGTAAGAAAAATTTAAAAAAATAAAATTTGCAGAAAAAAGGAAAAGAGGAAAAGTATAGCAGTGAGAAGAATGAATAAAATAAGAGAGAAAGTGAGGGTGGGGAAAAAAGAAAAAGAAAAGAAAGAAAAAGAAAAAGAAAAAAGGAAAAAAAAAAATATATATATATATTTGTCTACACACCCATATATATGGACATATATTCACCTATATACACCTATATATATATATGCCTATATTAAAAACTACAATATGATTATAATGAAATAGAAATAAAAACCAAAAACAACCAAGATAAGCAGCCAATAAAGGGAAAACAAAACAGAATAAAACCAAACAAACCAAAAATACCCGTGCTGGTCTAGGCTAAAGTCCACCAAGCTCTCTTCAGTTTGTCTGCTGTACAAAAATTCCTGTGCGTCTTGTGGGAACAGTAGGCCACCTGATGCCTAGCGTGATCCTGGCACTGCAGGTTTGCTGTACTTGAGTGTGGTTGTGACGTGTGATTGGTGGTTTTTACAAAGTCACTGCCTTTTTGCTTTTGCCTGTCCCAAGGCAGGCTGCACCCCCAAAGGCTCAATGAGTGTCTCTGGGCACCCTTTGGGTTGACAGCCGTGGAGAATTAAAGAATTTCTCACTACCAAAAGCCTGCTGCTAAGAATCTGTTAATTAGTGCCTCAGCAGATGAACCTGCCCTGGCCTCCCAAGCCTTGCCTAAAGGTGGGGGCGGGGTGGGTAGTCTTACTCTGCTGCCTTTACTGGGTGGAAATTCTCAACCCCCTGCAGGTAAGGATATCTTCTTAGTCTGCCCCTATTGCTCCCTTCAGGAGTCAGTTTAAGACTGTCTTGGCGGGGGACAAAGTTTGTGGGAGTGGGTGAGTTATTGGGTTGTTTTTTTTTTTTTTGCTTTCTGTTCAAGGGTAGAAAAAGGGAAAAAAAATAAAAAACATAAAAATAAACAAAGCCACAGTTCCAACACTGTTTCAAGCTAAGGCCTTTGCCTCTTATGCTCCAGCGGAGTTCCTGCTGCTCTCCCAAAGGGTCTGCCGGGATTTAGGGAATTGCGCGCACCCTACCGTGTGGCCAAGATCCCCGCTCCGCGTCTCTCGGGGACCTGCGTCTCCACCCGGCGCACTGCTTGTCCGAGCGAGTCCTCTTTTTCCCCTGCTCCCGGGTTCCAGGCTTCTGCCTCGGAGCCGGCGCACCCACGCAGATCTCCTGCTGCTCTCCCAAACGGTCTGCCGGGATTTAGGGGACTGCGCGCACCGTGCCGCGTGGCTCCGATCCCCGCTCTGTCTCTCCGGGATCTGTGACTCTGGCGCGCTGCGTCTCTGCGGGTGAGTCCTGTGTTTCCCCTGCTCTCGGGTTTAAGGCTTCTGCCTTGGAGCCGGCGCACGCCCGCGCCGTTCTCCTGCTGCGCTCCTGGAGGGACTGCCGCCGGGGTTCAGGGGACTGCGCGCAGCTTTCCACGCGGCTCCGATCCCCGCTCCGTCTCTCCGGGACCTGCGTCTCCACCCAGCGCGCGCTGCTTCTCCGCGGGCGAGTCCTCTGTTTTCCCCTGCTCCCGGGTTTCAGGCTTCTGCGCTCCGCGGGACCCGGTGGGCACAGAGACTGATCCCTGAACCGGGAGGGTGCAGGGACTGATCTTGCCCTGTCGCTGCGGGGCTCTGCACCCTGCTTCCTGGGGAACGCGGGTACAGCTCGTACCTCTGCACAGTCGTCTCCTCTCTCTCCTCCCGCACTTGCCCGGCCTGAGGCCTCTGCCTCAGACTGCAAACCGACGCGCTCTGGCTGAACTCCAGGTGGGCCGCGGGCCGCAGGGAGCGAGCTCTGTCTTGAATTTTTAAACTCTCACTCTAATATGCAATATGGCTAATCAATTAAGAGTTTGGGCATGACTACAGGCAAAGAAACCAATTAGAAGTCTGTGGCAAGAATATAGGTGAGAAATAATGAAAGCCTGGGGTATAGTTGTTTCAGCAGGGAGAGGGAACATACCTGCAGTTGGCTACTAAGGAGGTAGAATTAAAATGGTATAATTCCTAATATTGGCTAAAGGAGTGAGTGGTGACAGGAATTAGGAATTAGCAAACACAACTTAAAGACACATGGCATACCTGGGACAGGAGGGAGGAGGCATTGTTCAGTTCCCCATGTCTCCATGGGGAGGCATCAGTAACCACCTAAGACGTTTGTTTGAAACCCAAGAGAGAGGTGTAGAGTAGGACATACATTTTAAAGTTGTTGTGGGACACAACATGGAAGGAAATAATACCGCACGGGAAGAGGGTCAAGAGACTGGCTAAGGAAGACAACTGAGGCCCAAAGCATATGGTGGCTGTTAAAAAAGAGGTCTTGTTGCACTAGGATGGAAATGATGGGGCAAAGGTGTAGGTTAAAAGCATTCAAGAATAATGTCACTGAAATTATAGGAGAAACATGTTTGAAAAAGGATGAAGTTATTAGTTTGTCATAAAGTAGGTCAGAACCGAAGAGTTTTAGCTGGATACTAAAAGTAATTCAACAAAATGTGGTGATCATCTGTTGGCATCGAGCATCACTTTGCACCTTGAGATACAGACAGGAGCAAGCCATCTCCTCTTGTCCTGGATGTAACGTTCTGCGTGGGAGCCAGACTCAACGGAGTAAGCAAATCGTATAATTTTAGGGAAGGACGGGTGCCTTGAAGAACATAAATCAGGCTAAAGGAACAGAGCAAGTACCACAAGGATGGCCTCGGGAGGAAGTTATATTGAGCAGAGGCATCAACGAGGTGAAATAAATGAGGACTAATAGGAAGAGCTGACTGAAGAAGATTTAACTTAGTTTTCTTTTATAAATAAAATAAAAGATTGGATACCTTAAAATGCTTGCAGAAAAGGTATAGTAGAGAGGGAACGATTGATGGTACATAGTTGATGGAAAATGCTAATCATTTTCTTGGTGGCAAATAGGAAGCTGAAACTCTAGTTACATTTTTTTCCCCGAAGAAGAAAATAAACTAAGGATTAAATATTAGATGATGTGATGATTTACCCTAGGAAGTAAAAGGATGGTTCAAATATTTATGGGCTTAATATCAACATTTCTCTTTTATTACATTTATTCCCTTAAGTCTTTCAGACCTTTCTATAGTGGTATTTCCAGTTCTGCCTCAATAGCGAAGGTTGCTTCTTGGAATTTCTGTGATCACCACATTGGATCCACACAGAGCAGCACATATAGTTGCAGTTTGGAACATTCACGTTTTTTGGACAATAGTGTTTTGGTGAAATTTTAAAAATATGACCAAATCAGAAGCCATAAATATTTTCTAACTTAGTATGTAGCAAAGTTATAGAGGTAAGTATGTTTTTACTTTATAATATAGTCTTCTAAATATAATCTCCTTTTACACATTTCTGGACAATTCTTGAAACTTCAGTATCTTGATGCCTTCTTTCTGTTTCTTGTTCATCCATCTTAACATTTTGAAGATTTTTGGCATAATAAAGTCACCAATCCATTTTAAGTTTTCTTACTCTACATGATTCAGTAACATTTTGGAGTCAACAAGTATTTCTTTCCTTCTTGAGACTGTATAGTTGTCATTTTGTGTAACAGGTATTTTGGACTTTGATTATATTTTGTCGCATCCCCTGTATAAACTCTGTCTTCCCTATTAGATGTCAAAAACCTTGATGATGTCCCTTCCTTTTGTTCTGGTAATATACCTTATTGCTTCCTTTGCAAACTGTTCCTTTCCCACTTGATGGCCTCTCAGTCACATGACCCTGTTCTCCCCAAGCTTGAATCTTCAAAGCCAGCGACAGTAGATCTTGTCCTAATATCACATCTCTCCCTCCCTTTCCATTGTTATATTTCTCTCTCACTATAACTGAGAAAGGTCCTCAGATTTTAAGAATGTATGTGATTAGATTGGGCCCATCTGGATAACTTCTCCATCTCAATAGCCTAACCTCAAGCATATCTCCAAAGTTATTTTTGCTATATCAGGTAATATAATCACAAGTCCTGAGAAATAGGGTATGGATATCTTTGGGGGTGATTATTCTGTCTTCCACATCAGCAGGTAGGAAAGTTTATATGAGAGACAGAGATTGATCATTTATTCAACAAGCATTTATTGAGCATCTACTATATGACAAGCACTGGTATAGGTACTTTGAATATATCATTGTAAAAATATCCCCACTTTTTTTGAGAAATCCATTGCTGTGTGTTGAAAACAGGATCAAATCTTACCTCAAGTCAACAACAATTGTGAGCTCCCTGGTTCTGTGTTGGTATTGTAAATTCTCAATTTTGTTTAAATGAGTTTGGGTTGAGTTTTATCACTTTGACCTAAAACAACCCTGCCTAACAAAGGCAGTAATAGATTTAAAAATATTTGTGGTATGTAACACTGTACTACTCTTCCTTTATTAATTGTACCTAGCTAAAATTTAAGAATATCCATCAGTATCCAGATTCATAAGTGTACACAATCATTTATACTTTGTTCATTCAAAATATATTTACTGAGTAACCATTCCTGGGTGCTTTGGTGAAATAGGTCCACACTTGACTTATTCCTTTTTTCAGAGCTTACAGCATCAGATGACAGATATTAAACTAATGAACACACACAAATACACGCGTGTGTGTGCACACACACATACACATACACACCTGGGGTGCCAAAAAAATGTATACACATTTTAAGATAACATCTTAACATCTCGTTATCTTAAAATGTGTATACTTTTTTTGGTACCCTCTATAGATATAACATTTCCAATCATGATATTGCCATGAGAAAAGTGACATGAATGAAAATAATAGCATGCCACAGAATGCTGTGGGAGAGATTAGGATAGGCTGGCCTTTGTTTGAGTAGCACTTAAACATGATTTAGTGAACTTGAGAGTTGATTTTCATTTGCAAATGAAATGTGAACTTCAGAGGTATTTTATGAGTTAAGGGCCATTGGGCAAGTTGCAGTGAGAATCTCCATATCATTGTCAATGATAAAGTCGGATTCAGTCCCTATCATTCTATGGGGTTCCTCTTTCAAAACCTACAAATTGTAAGACATCAAATCTCATATTAAGGATAGATTTGTGTGCTGTCGATAAAAGAAATGCCCAAACCTGTAGAGAATTTTTATGACTTAATTTGAGCTAAACTGATAACATATGCTAGGGAGCAAGATCTCAAATGCTCCAGAGAATAACAGTTTCACAGCTTTTATGCATTTGAAATTAAGGAGGGAACATAAGGAAGATTACATGGAGGTAGGAGAAAGCAAAGCATGGGGATTGGATTACAGGCTAGTTAAGATTATGTGCTCTCTTGAGGGTGCTTATTTCAAAGGTGTGTTAACCTAGATGCACAGAAACAATGGACAGGGCTTGCTTAAGGCAAAGATAAACTTTTCACTGAAAAGTTATATGCCTGAGGCATGACTACCCACCATGACCTGCCCAGTTAGGAATATATGATCAGATCACCTCCAGCCTCCATGAGGTTACTTTTCATAGAATCCATTTCTTCATCCCCAGTGCTTTGTAAAATGTGTGTCGAAACAGTTGTTTTTTGTTTTATGTCAAGTTGCTTTATCCTTTAACTTACTTTTAGAATTCTCAAGTGTTTGTAGTCCAGATATAGATACTGTTGACATAAGAAATGTCCAAACCTGTAGAGACTTTTTATGAGTTTATTTGAGCCAAACTGATGACAATTCCTGGGAAGCAAAATCTCAACAGATTGTGAAAATTGTCTGGGGAATGACAGTTTTGCAGCTTATTTTATACGTTAGAATCAAAGGGAGAGGCGTAAAGATAGTTACATGAAATCCATGATGGTAGATTAAAGAAGCAGGAGAAAGCAAAGTGGGGAAATCTTTAGGATTGGATAAAAAGCAAAAAGGAGTGGCACATATTTCTTTTACATTTGTGGGTACAGGATGGTTGATTAACATCTACAGCACAAAGAGATGGTATTTGGGGAACATGATAAAAATGAAGGGTTCTGCGGTCTCATGCTCTGGTGCAGCAGGGTTGTATCCTGAGAAGTCTGGAAAAGGAGATTACTCTGCAATTTCAAGGGTATGTTATCTTAGATGCAAAAAGACAATAGATAGGCTCACTTAAGGTAGAAATTGACCTTTGTCAAGGAAGCTACAGGCCTAGAAAGTGACCATCCACCGTGACCCACTTTCACATAGGAATTTTTATGTTCAGACCATTTTATGTGGTTAATCTCGATCTCTGAGTTTGTAGGGCTCACAATGCAGGCCTCCCCTGAGCTTGTCAGGTTTAGTATGTGGCCCCCTTTTTCATCCACATACAAAATTTGTAAAATGATATTAATAAAAGAAATCAAAGATGATCAAAGCAAAAGTACCTATAGACAGTATTTTTAGTGACTGAATGAATTTGAATGGCTTAATCAAGATAGTGATAGAATTAACACTGGATTAAGAAATTAGGAAAGCCAAATTCTAATCTCCTTTGTGCCCATGACTCATTTCACTTATCTAAGTTTTAGCATCTCATCTATAGTTAACTTTTTTCCTTCTAAATTTTCTTATAGCTTAAATATTCTTTATAGAGTTCAATTCACAAAAATACTCAAATGTAAAAAAAAAATACTCAAATGTATTAGGAGAAAAGTTCTCTTAATTTGTGTGTATTTGGTGTTGTGGAAAAGGACAATGATAATAATATAGTCAAGGGGCATGAGAACTATTTTTACAGAAGGAACTAATAGGCTGAGTCCCAAATTGGCTTCCTATGTGCCCCAAGGCAGATGTTATCAGTGACACAGAGCCAACTCTCTGAAAAAGTAGAAATCCCATTAGGACCATCCCTGTAGTTAAGCTCCTGGAAAGAAAACACAGGTTGTGCTTTACAAGAGTTGAAGACAAACCTGCCCCAATTCTTCTTGCATCTTACTGAAGTTTAAGATAAACTTAGCATTGTTCTTCTTTCCTCCTACCCTTCATACCAGTGAATTTTCCATGGAAGCAGGAAACATATATAAACCCTAACCTTGGAGTCTCTCTTCAGCTAGAGATTAGAAACCACCACTCTGTCTATGGGGTGACCTTGCTTTCTTACTCTGTCCTAAATAAACTTACTTTACTTTAAACTCTATATAGGCTCACCTTTGAATTCTTTCCTATGTGAAGCCAAGAACCCTCCTTTTTGTAACAATAACATAGCAATATAACTGAGTCACAGTTATTTAATAGTAAACAGTTTACTGGCTGGTTTCTTTCATTACCATGTGGATTGAGCCCAGGAGGATCCTAGTAGCTTTGACACACAAAGAAATTTACATTTTAGAACCTTTAAAACAAAGAATCTACCTTATCTCAAGTGTCTTGAATTTGGCCACAGTTGAAGGCTTATAAAGTCACTCAGAATATCTGAAGCTAAATTGAAATTCTGAAATTCTCTTAAGTATTTAGTCTCTATCACTAAAATAGCACATCCCTTGGGGTGTTTAGTATCATAACTTTGTTTATTTGTTCTCCTTTTATTACTTGACAGTAAATTATCTTTGAGTTCAAGAATACACACACACACACACACACACACACACACACACAGTGCCAAAAATATGTACACACATTTAAAGAAAGGAAAAACTGTATTAAAATTGTAATACTCAAAATATACTGATAACAAAAGATGTATACAAGTCATGTTGGACTTCTGCAATTACAAGAGGTGCTCAAAGTGGTCACCATCAGCATAATTTTAATACAGATATTTCCTTTCTTAAAATGTGTATACATTTTTTAGGTACCCTTTGTGTGTGTGTGTGTGTGTGTGTGTGTGTGTGTGTGTGTATATATATATATATATATATATAGAGAGAGAGAGAGAGAGAGAGAGAGAGGGAGTGACCGAGAGCACACAGACATATGTCTTGATTTTGTGGGCATTTGATAAATATTTGTTGAATATATGAATCTTAAAATGAGTTCCTTCTGGGAAAAAAAAAATCACAGGATAAAATTCAAGAGAACACGTCAGAAGAGATTTTTATTTAAAAATATTTAAAGCATCCTCAAAAATCTCAATATTATGGAGCAATGCGAAAACAAAATCCTTTAAAGCACTGATGCCACATCCCTTTGTTACTGAACTCAGGTTTGGCTCCTGCCTCCCTGAGCCAATGATCAAGAGACAAGGGTTGGCAGAAAGAAAAGTAGGTTTATTCAAAATGCTGGCATGTGGGAAGATGATGGACTGCTGTCAAAGAGGCCACCTTCCCCTTTCCTAGAATGGTGAAGGGGATTTATAGGTACACAAGAAGAAGCAGAACAAAGTAAAGGAGGTTTTAGTCAAGGGACTCCCTAGTGCTGACATCCAGGAGAACAATTCCTGGGACCAGGTGTTTTCCATGATGGTTGTCCCGAATATGTCACCTGATAGAAAACTGCAATCCAGATGCAGTCTAGTTGACTGCATCCAGATATCTGAGGGCTAAATCAATTTATTCAAGTCAGCATTCTGCCGATTAATCAGATTAACAATGTATGCATCTAGATTCAAGAAAACAAAGTTATTAAATCAGGTAGGAGGGAAAGGAAAAATAAAAAAATAAACTAAACTTTTGATCTTGAAAAATACACACCATCACCCTTACATCTTCACTTGAGATCTTAACAGATTCAGAACCTTCTGTAAGATTAAATTTCTGAAGTGTATACATAGTCTTACTGTCTCATGGTTTCCTTTTCTGCTAAAACTGACAAAATAGGGCATAACGATGATGAAAAGGAGGAGCAAGAATCCAGGTGTCTTCTCATAGATATCCTTGCTCTAAATGTTTTGAATAACGTTTTCCAGTTGCAAAGGGAAAGGCAGATTCCTCCTTCCCTGCCTCATCTATGAAAGGGTTATGAGAGTTTCAGTTCTTCTTGCCAATGCAGTGAAGAATCAAAGGTCAGCAAGCTGATTAGTATGCAAGCAGAGTTTATTAGTGATACAATCTAAAGGAGGAGAACAGGCCTAGCCAAGGTGGAAATCAGAGAGAGAGAATGAGAGAGAGAGAGAGGTGGGAGAGAGCCCTTGTCCTGAGGACTCATAGTTTGCTGGGTGGGCTGACAGAGTTACACATTGATTTGGTGGGCAAACGTGCGAGAGTGTGACCTCCTAAGATGGGTGGTGGTCTCTTAATCTAGTTCCTTGTCTTGCTCTAGGCCACCTCTCATCATCTGTTGTGAAAAAACAGATACATGGTTGGAGGCAATTAATCAAAGCGATTTATGAGCTTTTTCTGTAGGCACTATGGATCCCATCCCAACCCTCCTCCTTCGCCTACATTTTCTAATTTAGCAGAAGTAGTTATTAGGGGAGCTGAGGTCTCTTGTTTGAGAAATGTACATGGAAACTGTTTCATCTCTAAGTGCTGCTCGTAACCACTCGGATAACACGATATCTCTGTGATTGGTGGAGTGTGACATTTTGTGGTGGTGACAATAAAAAGACCCTGTAACCTCATTATGATTATTTATCCAGACAAAGTAAGCACTGCATTCCATTGTAAAGTGCCTATAAAGTCTTGTGAATGCTTGGTAAACGTTATCCAGTACTGTCTTGAATATGGGATGCATTCCTTTTCCAAGGCAATCCTAATTATCTACTCTCACACAGGTTCTGCACCTTGTTCTTCAGCAATGGTATTCATGAAGAAGGTGACTGAGGTGGAAGTGATAAATAGGGACATGACAGCTCACACATGCTCTTTAGACAGGGAGCTCAGACAGCCTATCTGCTGTTGGAGTCTCACACCACCTGCTTGGGTTTGTTGGTGTGGTAGCTCAAAGGATTCATGTTGTGACCCCTCCTTAGTTATTGTGCACCTTTAGAAGATTGGCTGGAAGAAAAGGTCATGTGCTTTTCTTCCCTGTGAATATAAATGACTCAGGCAGATATTGATGGTTCTAAACATAAACAGCTTCTATTTTATAAATATTTCTTTACAACTGCAGGGTTGGGCATTACTGGATTATACAGTTAACCTTTGGTGAGGTGAATGTTCAGGATACATCTCTAGCATGTTGTTTTTCTTGTCAATGGCCTAAATTTAGAGTTATGTCTGTGAGGTTCTAGGTGCACTGCTACTGTTCTCCCTATGGCCAGAGGAAGGTGCATGGCTGGCTGTCAAAGTTAGCAGCAAGGGGTTAGTAGTTAAGAAGTTGGGCTTCCATATCAGTGAAAAAGGGTTGAATTTCCATTCTTCCCTTCACTAACTGTGTGATTTTAAGCAAGTTGTTTAATGCCTCAGTGTCTTCGTTTCATTACCTTTAAAGAAAAAATACTCCCATAGAGTTGTCATGAAGACTAAAATAAGATAAGCAGTGTAAAATACATAGTGCCTGCGACCCAGTGAGTACTTAACAAATAGTGGTTCTTATTATGATCGCTGTTCTTAAGCAGGACATTTCCAGTGGGCGGGTGCAAAAAAAAAAAAAAAAATCAAACCACTGTGAATCCCTTCTTACTTTTCTGAAAATCCAGAGAATTTCATCCAAATATAGAACATCTTATCTGCACATTTAAAACAGACCTCATTAAGTTTCTATATTTGAGAATCACCCATATTTTTCTAGATTTTATACATGGATTCCTCCACTCTCTTTGCAGAACTAGTTAAATGGGCATTATTAAGGAGTTTCCCAAAGAATAGATGAAAATGGAGAGGCTAAAATTATTCATTCCAGATTATTTAATGTGAAGTTTTAAAACTGATAGAGCATTTGCAAACACAAAATCTTATAATCAATTGGTAACCTGTTTTGAATAGTGTCTCTTCATTTTACTCTGTTGCTTCCATTTCCCCTGAACACATTTAATACCAGATGGCTTTAGGATGGTTTTAGGCTATGGAACAGACTGGAGTGCATTCTGTTTCTGAAGGGCTGTTACCCTCATGTAGGTGGTGCAGGAAACAGAAGCATAGAGAAATACATTGTAGTAAAACGATTTTACATTCAAGGCAAAAATCGTGTCTTAATTTATTTGCATTCATTAAATTAACATTCTTCTAAGTAGACACATTTCAGTTGGACAACTGAGCTATGGATCTCATTGTTTCTTCCTATGCACACCCAGGCTTCTCTAGAAATGCTTCCATTATGATGGAATAGAATAAGAAAGAATTAGCAGTGCTTGCATTAATGCAAGCATTTCATATAGACTGTGGCATAAGTTTACAGGCAGAAAGCTTAAACATACTAGATACATCAAACTGACTGTTCTCACTATGTTAAGAAAAAAAAGAAATTATTTCAAAAGTCACAGTTCTATGTAACAGATCGCTTCAAGAAGTACTTTGGCTTTGAAGTGATGTATAAACCTTTGCATCTTTATGAGGTCATATTTTTCATACTGCATTTTAAAATACTTTTAATATATGTATATATGCATGTCAAGGCAGAGGGATGCTTTGTATATGAATTTAATTAAACAATAGGCCACTCTGGGACTTGTTTTATAGAGCCATTTGTTTCATGTGAGTTCAACTGCCCAAGCTACCGTGCAATAATGGTCTCAAAATTATCCTCTGGAGAGTCTTATTTCTACTATAATGTGCTTTTACTTAAAATTTAGTTTAATAGCAACATTTTTCCTTGTATATCAGCTGTGTACAAGTAATAGCTATCAGAAAATTTAATGGTTAAAGAGCTTTTGGTTTTATATATTTACTGTTGGGAATTGTTCATTCAAAGAAGAAAAAAAAGGGAGAAAAAAAGAAGAAAATGCGTGTATTACCTTAGTAATAATCTTTGGGTTTGCTATTTGTATCTAATTATCTTTTGAATCACTTCTCATTTAAATCACTTGTGGGCATTTTTGCCATCAGCATGTGCACTGCATACATGTGCTTGATCCCAGCTTAACCTTCTTAGAAACAATGCACAATTTATGGCACTATTTCCTGGAATGAGCCAGAAGATGGACTTTTTATCGGGACCACAGTCATCCATCAATACCTAATTCCAGTTTTTAGTAAGCATCCAATTTAGTAAGAAAACACATTTATCAATAAATGTTTGTAAAATATGTACACTTTATAGCAATGTATACTGGATACATTTTTTAAGCCATGACTTTTGCTATACAGGAAATACATGTCTCTTCAGTTTTTCTACACTGAACTTAGTTTCTGTCTTGAACAAGCCTCCCTTGCATCCAACCAAGATGGCCCTTTCCCAGAGCCCTGCACTTTAGAAGACCTTAAATATCTTAATTACATGCACACATTAATTTTAAAGAACACATTTCTGTTAGTTGGACTTTATCACTTAACACTTGCACCCTTCTAATCCCAAATATCTGCACTCCTGCTTATTATCACTCCCACTCTAAGGTAATAGTTTTCTTCATCTGTTGCACAGGCAATTATGTGTAAAAGCTGTGAAAGTTGTGTGCTGTGCTACTGATGACATTGGAAGTAGGCATTGCTTCACAGTGAGGGGAGGATTAGAGCACGTAAAAAATTTAAGTAAGAGAAAGATGGATTAATTGATCTGTCAAGTGCTTCTTCTCAAAGAGCATAAACACAGTAGAGTCTTGCAAAATGTAGTATCATATCTCAGTAGTGCTAACCATCTATTTCTTGTTATTTTTTATGTTCTAATTTGTGTTTTCAAAGACACTGTCACAAACAGCAGATATTGACAGTATGTTGAAGAACTTAAATATTTACAATATTAAGTAATTCCTATTTCTCTTAAAGTTTTATATACCTGGGTTTAGACATAAAACTCATAAAGACTGATACTTTGCTTTGGAGACTAGACACACATTAAATATAAAATTGTGATGAATTGTATTTTTATAAAATAATAAGTTTTAATTAACTTTTTAAGAGTTAAACATTTTAGATTTATTTCAATATTTTTATTTAAAACTTAAATTCCTAATTGCTTTTTAATAGTTAATTTTGAATATTTAAACATAATTTGGGGTATAACATGAAAAATAATTATTGTGCATGTTCAACACATGAATGAAAATATGTTCAGATTTTGTGTACTTTGAATTCAATTACAGTTTATTTTTCAACAATTTAAATGATTGAGGTTGAGTACAAATTATGATTGTGACAGAAACAGAAAATTTGAAAATTGTGCTCAGAAAAAACATTAAAATCAAAAATTCTGAAAACCTTAAAAAAGAAATTTTAAGAAGTCCTCAAAGAGGTGGCCTGTCTAAATTTTTAAAACTTGAAAACATTGAGAGTAAGCAGATGACTGACCATGATGATTATTATAAAATGTATTAATAAGCCGAAGTGAAATTAGAGGCACCCCTTGTGTGATTCTGGACCACTTACTTAAACTTGCTGTAAAATAAGGGTAATAAAATTGCTTACCTCATAGGGTTGTTGTGAAAATTGAGTGAACATATGTAAAAGTTCTTAGCATGTGCCTGACACAGAGTACTCTAAAAATTTTAAGCAAAGTGGTTAATATTTTGGAAAGGGTAGATGTGATGAGTAGTTAAATACCAGATAAAAGGAAACAGGGATATGTAGGAGGTGTTCAATTTCTTTATTTTTATGTATCTTATTTGGTTATATTTTCACTTACATGTATAGGAAGCAGCTAATAGAGAGAAAGGTTGTCAGTGCAGAAAAATTGGATAACAATTGGAGCTAGATCTTGGAGGAAGCGGAAAAGGATGAGATATAAAGCCTTTAGGAAAGAAATGCCTTGGAAACAAGAAGCAATGCTTCTTCCCTTAACATGAGGATGAAGGTGACAGTGACGGCAAGGAAGAAGTGCTTTGTTCCTCTCTGTAATGTGAGGCTCAAATTGAGTCAGGCAGAGTCAAACTCATCTCTTAATGCGAGAAGATAAGGAGAAAGGGAGCTGCCTGAGTCATCTAAAAGGATCAGTATGCTATGTCCAAGTCTTGGAGCATCATTAGTTCATATTATTGCCTTATTTGCATGGCTGGGTCTCCAGAAGTCTGGTTCAAGGAGGAGAAAATTCAGATGTTTGGATTTATTTAAGTGATCATTTTTTAGGATGCTGTACTAGAAACATATAGAGATAAAGAAATTGAGGTTTATGGCAAGAGGGTGGTTAAACTGATACAGACAGATTAAGGATGGACAGGTAAAGGGATAAGGTAGGAAATAAAGTGATGGATAGGGCCAAAAAGAAGGGTCAAGGGAATCAAGACATTTTGAGGTCAAAAAACTCGTGTAGTGGGAGTGAGAGGCAGACCCCACTTGTTAGACAGGATGTTGAGTTTGTGGCTTCAGAAGTTCAACAGTTCTCACAGGTACTCTTTTTCCTGACTTCTTAGAGAACTGTGCAGAGGAGGCAGGGTGCCAGATAGGTATCTTGTTCTATAAAATGAAACAAAACAAAAACAGCCACCAGTTCTTCATTAGTTATGCTTATTAGTTAGAAAAATTAAGCTTTTTAAACTAGGTGCTTGAATCTGATGTAGATTTAAAGAAAAGGAATAATGTGAGCCAACCGAGTGGCTCCATTGGTTAAGAGCACAAGCTCTGAGCAACAGGTAGCTGGTTCAATTCCCACATGGACCAGTGAGCTGCACCCAAGCTGAGCTGCCAACAGATGGCAGGATGGCTCAGCTGGTGAGAGCACATGCTCCTAACAACAAGGTTGCAAGTTCAACTCCCATATGGTATGGTAGGCTATGGCCATCCGCAACTAAGATCGAACATTGGCACTTTGAGCTGAGCTGCCCTGAGCTGCCTATGGGCAGCCGGATGGCACAATGGTAAGAGCGTATGCTCTTAACAACAAGGTTTCTGGTTGGACTCATGTGTGGGATTGTAGGCTATGCCCATCCACAACTAAAATTGAACACAGCACCTTGAGTCAAGTGGCTGTGAGCTGCCATCTGGTGACTGGACTTGGAGCTGAGATAGCTGTGCCCTCCACAATTAAGATTGAAAGACAACAACTTGGCTGTTCTCCTTCCCCAATTCCCCAATACTGTTCCCTTTCCCCAATTCCCCACACTCTTCCCCTTCCCCAATTCCCCAATGAAATCTTTAAAAAAAAAGAAAAGGAATAATGGAAGACACACTGACACTGACAATACAGCTTGGTGTGCCCAAGTTAATTAATGGAAGAATTATTCTTCACATGGCTATCCAGAAGTTGAGTGAAGTGCTTTCCATCTGATAATGTAACAACCTTCATTAGCAAGAGAGGTTTATATGAAACAAGAACAACTAATGCAGAGCTTGAAGGCATGGCCTCTGAGAACTGACTGCTTCATTTACAGAATTTTCTGTGCTTCTGTTTGTAAAATAAAGACAATAATAGTACCCACATTATAAGGTTGTAATAGCTTTAAATGAGTTAATATCTGAAAAATACTTAGGAAAGTTTCAAGTACATGGTGACACTGTATAAATAGACTCTCAGACAAGGAAGTACAGTAATAACAACAACAGCAATAATAGGAACATCAGCAAATATCAGTAGCAGAAATACTGGCATTAACTAAAGGCCCTGCACCTAGTTCTCTGGTCTCTGAAAGCCTAATAATGTTTCACACAAAACTTAACTGCCCCAAAGAATATGACCCAAAGCTATCTCAAGTGATTAGGGGCCATTTCAGAGCCCAGAGCCCTGAAGCCCACAATGCTGTCGTCTGCCAGTGGATTACCCTCATCGGCTCCTCTGGCTATAGCTCCACAGTGTGCTTGGTAGGATTTGCTGGGGACATATCTGAGGGCCTGCTCAGCTTGCTGGGCACTGCAGTGCATTCTCTGCTGACCTCTTGGTATGCTTGGTTGGAGATTACTTCCTAAATTCCCACATCCCTCCAGCTGCTACCGCATTTCTCTTTATATCCAATTTGTTGGCAGGCATTTTCTATATATCCTCACTCTCTTATTGTCCATTGACTCATTAAGCCAGTGTAGTTTTGTTTTCTTCCCTATCATGTCACTGAATATATTCTTTTCATGATCACCAGTATCAACATACTCAATTTCTATCATTTTATCTAATCTCTCAGCAAAATTGATAAAATAGCCCATTTTCTCATTACCAAACCTGAGCTTCTCTTAGTTTCCATCATACTCTCCTGGTTTTCATCTCTCTTCTTCAACGTCTTCTCAGTCTCCTTTATAGGATTCCTCCTCTACCCAAACCCTAGAAGTCTCTCCCCTGTGCCTCCCCTTTACACTTATCCTTCCTAGGTAATTATTAATTTCCATGACTTTAAGTGCTTCCTTTGTGCTTGCAATTTTTAAATTTAGTTCCCAAGCCCAAACTACATTTTTAAACCCCAGACATTTTGCAGCTGGCTGTTTGAGATTGTAATGTTAGAGAAGACTTGAGGTTGAGAACTGTATATTCTGTGACAAATGAACAGATCCTCACCTTGCTAATTGTGGCTGTCCTGTGCACTTTCATCATTTCCCTGCTAGATAAGAAGGGGGATGCAGTGTCTTGGTGGCCATTCAGCGTTAGCTGACAGAGAGAGGAGGCAATTAAAGATGAATTTTTAACCTTTTGGAGTTAGGCCAGCTTTCCTGCTGGGATATCATCTCCTATCAAAGGAGAAATAGGAGCTAAATCATATAAAATCGCTTCACATTTGAACACAGTTACAAAATCTATTTAAGACTGTACTGATTTCTTATCATACTAGATTCTAGAATGCCCAAATAAAGGTAGCATGGAATAGTTTATATTGCTGGGGGTTGGTTTCTCCTTGGCGTGGTGTCCAGCACAGAATATTCTAAAACTTAGAGAGATCTTGGTTTCATTCCTTGGGGGGTGTTTGGCAGACTCTGGTGCCTGTGCAATTTCCTGAGGGAGAAGCTACTTTTACAAAGGAGAGTGGTGAAGCAGGGTCTCATGGAGGGAGGGAGAGAGTCTGTAAACCATCAAAAACATCTCAAATGTATTATATCCAAATCAAATGTTTGATTTTGCCCACAAAACCTTTCTTCCTCTACTTTTTTTTACATTTTGATCGTTAGCATTACAATCTTAATTTTTCAAACCCAAATTCCTCTCCCTACTTGCTACATGAAAATGATTAGCAATTCCTACTGTTTCTACTTACAAATTTATCTTTACATGTCATCTCCAATGGCCACCACCTTTGACATCATGCCTCATTCAAACTATGGCAATTGAGTTATGATAGTATCTCTTCTCTTGGCTCCATTTTATTCTATATTTTACTCAGAAAATAAACTATAATTTTGGGAAAAAATGAGAAAATGTTACTCCTGTGCTTAGACCGTTTCATGGCTTAATATTCCCATTAAAATAAATTAGAATTCCTCAGCCTGATATACAAATCCCAGGGTCATCAATCTGCACCTGACTCATTGTCATCCTAAGGCCTCTTTCCTCTTTTTCGTTGGGCCAACATCGCTGGACTTCTCTCAGGTCCAAAGATGTCAAGCTTTTCCTAACCTACTTTGTTGATGCCATTTATGACCATATTTAATATTGACTTATTCATTTACCTATTGTTTCACTTCATTCATTTATTCAACAAATGTTAAATGAGCTCCTACTAAGTGCCAGACATTTTTCTAAGTGCTAGCTATAAGAGAAGTTAACAAAAAGAAAAAAAAAATGTCTGCTATTAAGGATCTCACATTCTACTGGTAGGGTGGTAAGAGAGAGGTAAAAAAATGAAATAGAATGTGTCAGATGTTAGTAAGTGCTATGGGGAACAATAAATTTGGGTAAAGGAGAAAGAAATGCTGGCGAGGGGGATGTTTCTATTTTATAGAATGGAATGGTTAAGTCTCTCTGATAAGCTTCTGTTTGAGCTCAGATGAAGTTACAGGGGGATTTATAAGGATATCTGAAAAAAGAGCAGTTAGGCAAAGGGAACAGCAAGTAGAAATGCCCTGAGATGAGGTAGGGCATCAGATGTTTGCATGATAGTGAGGAGGTCAGTGTGGCTAAAACAGAGTGGGTGAGTGAGCAAGTGGCTGAGGGATGAGAAGAAAGAGGGAAATCTGTGTGCATAAATTCAGACAATCAGGTAAAGGAAGACTTTTTGGACTTTTACACATTTGAAGAGTTTTTAGCAAAAACATCTGATTTATGTGTTAAAATCGTCACTCCGAGTGCTCTGCAGAGCACAGGCCCAGGGGCAATATTGGTGGAAGGAAGGAGATCAGATAGAAGGCTATAACTGCAATCCAGGAATGATATGAACAGGGCCTGGAGACGGGCAGCAGTGCAGGTACTGAGAAATAGTTGGATTTTGAACATATTTAGAAAGTAGAATTGAGATAATTTTCTGATGGATTGGATGGTGGTTGTATAAGTGTTAAGGAAGAACACCAGAATTTGGGGGCTAAGCCCTAGAGGTTGAGAACAATGTGGGAGGAGAAAATTTAGTGGTATACGGATGTGGAATTAAAAATTTATTTTTAGACAGGTTAAGAATGAGATGTTAATTAGAAATCAAACAATGATTTGAGTAAGTAATTTTATTCTGATTCTAGAGATGAGAGGAGGGTCCTGACTGGAGATATAAACTGGAGGATCATTATTAGTGTATAGATAATAGTTAATTTCATGAGATATGCTAGACAATTAAAATTAATTTGTTTTCCAGTAAGCTGAAAATTAAAGAGGTATCTGTTTTCCTTGCATAGACAAAACAAAATAGCTAGGGTTCTTGGATATCTAAGATAGCAATATAAAAATATTTTAAAAAAGAAATAAGAGAAAACAGATGATTTAGGGAACAAAAGATGAATTTAAAATTAACTCTAGTTACATAGGTTTGAGACAATATTGCAGTCTGTAAAACAAGAATAGGATGCTATGAAACAGGAGCAAGAAATAGTCCACTTGCTAAGTGAATTGAGTAAAAAAACTCCACAAGATAGTGTCATTGTTTTTGAAAAGTAAAAGTAAAGAGATGATCTTAAAAGCTCCTGTAGATAAAGAAAAAAAAAATAGATTATAAAGAAATAGGAATCAGACTGTCAACAGGAAATGCTTTAAGTATCTAAAGGAAAATTATATTAAAACTAGAATTTTGTACCAACAAAAAGTTTATATTTAGTATTTAAGGTATGAGAATGTAAACCTCTCCTTCACTTTCTATTAGAATGTTACTTAAAGTAATAATCTGATGGGAGGTAGATGGTGGAAAAAATAATGGGATTCCAAGATTTGTTACTTTTCTTGAAATTTTGAAACAAACTAAGGAGGTGATAAAGATAATTATCACATAAATAGGCAACTGGTAACTCTAGAAAAAAAATACAATCACAGGAAAAGCTATAAAAAAATCTAATCATAGCCCAGTATAGTAAACAAAATTCCAGCAACAACTACTCTATTGATTTTTATTTTTATTTATTTATTTATTTATTTATTTATTTATTTATTTATTTATTTATTTGAGGGTAGTGTCACTGGCCCTCACATGTGAGACCGAACCAGGGCTGCTGGCTTCCCAAGCCAGCGCTTAATCACTGCGCTACTCGGCCGGCCCAAAGAATAAGCCACATTTTTTTTTTTGGCTGAGCCATCCTGCCACCTGTTGGCAGCTCAGCAGCAGCTCAGCTCAGGCTGGGCATCGAACTGCTATTGCTCAGAGCTCAGCTCACACTCTTGAGTGACCTCTTAACCAACTGAGCCACTCGGCCAGCCCTTCTATTGATTTTTAGCATTTAGAATCACTCTATATATACAATAATAAAAAATCAACTATAATTAGAAAACCCCTATAAATATTATCAACTTCAGGAATATAAAAGCAGAGATGATCAAAATCAGAAGCTATGAGAGGTAATGGGCAATGGCATAAATTAGTCATGTTCTTATATAGCTCAGGAGAAAGACAATGAATAAAGTTTATATTTGTTTAAAAAGAACAAAACAAAAAAACAAAACAAAAAAAACCCACAAGAGTTGCATGAGTGTATCATTCACAAGAATGGTTCACACAAAAAACAGAAACCAATAATGATAAAAAATGTGACCCAGCAACCCATCTCCTAGCTATCTATCCCAAAAATATGAAAACATTTACCTGTAAAGATATATGTACCCCTATGTTAATTGTAGCATTATTCATGGTGACCAAGACATTGAAACAACCAAAGTGTCCTTCAGTAGATGACTGGATAAAGAAGATGTGGTACATATATACAATGGAGTACTACTTAGCCATAAGAAAAGATGAAATGCTGCCAATTGAGTCAACACGGATGGATCTTGAGATTATTATGCTAAGCAAAATAAGTCAGGCAGAAAAAGTCCAGAACCATAAGATTTCACTCATATGTGGGATATAAAACTGAAAGCAACAAATGAACAATACTAGCAAACAAGCAAAAACTTATAGGTGCAGATAACAGTTTAGTAGTTACCAGAGGGAAATGGAAAAGGCAGGGGGAGTAGAAAAGGATAAAGGGGATCAAATATATGCCAACCGAAGAAGATTTGACTTTGGATGGTGAATGCTTAATGTAACATATAGATGATATACCGGGGGTGCCAAAAAAATGTATACAAGTGGACCCTTTGGTCAACGTTGCTCAAGCACCGTAATCAGAAGTGTCTGGATGCTGATGGTAACCACTTTGAGCACCTCTTGTAATTGCAGAAGTCAAACATGACTTGTATTCATCTTTTGTTATAGGTATATATTATTACAATTTTAATAACTTTTCCTTTCTTAAAATGTGTTTATCTTTTTTGTCACCCTCTGTATTATAGAATTTACATTTGAAACCTATATAATTTTATTAATCAATGTCACTGCAATAAATTTAATAAAAGATTATTAAAAATGATGCATTATGAGCAATACAGTTAGACTTAGCATGAGTAAAGGAAGAAGCAAACCAATAATTTTAATCATAAGTCCTTTTACACATTTTGCTATTAACCCATGTGTGCACAGTAATTTAATATAAAATAATTTTACTTTTTAAAAACAAAGTTAAAGCATTATGAGCTTTTTTTTTTATTGAGGGACTGCTCTTGATATGATTTGTTTTTAGGTATCTCAGTTTGAAATTTTTATACAGAACTTGTGTATTTGCATAGCAAGTACAAGCTATTTGATTATTCTGGTTTTTACTTCATACATAGGTTGTCCTTTCTCTGGGATATTGTTGGGAGGTTTCAATATGTTGTGTGAATGGTATAAAAGATATGCAAATAGGATAGATACCTTGTTGTTCTTTTTCCTCATTCTTGGGAATTGTGAAGCTCATCATTGTAGTTCCCTTTTATGATTACTGAAAACCCTGAAAGATTGCCTTTCCCACAGCATGTCATGTGTTCCTCCTGGGTGACGCTAAACAAAACTAGTGGTGCAATATGTTTTAGACGAGACTTAGACTATAAATACCAGACTCTTAGATTTTGCACACCATTACACGGAGCTCTTCATTTTTTTCTTTTCTTTCTTTTTTTGTTTTTCTTAGAAGAGTGAAAATTTTCTTTGAAATGAAAGTACAGCTCTCTTACAAGAGGGAGTACCCGAAACTGCGATGCCCCAGAACTTTTCTTTATTCAGAATGCCTAGTGTCTTAGAATACATTTGGAGGAAGGTAAAAAAAAAATCACATCTTCAGCAAATGTGGCCTGTGGTGGTGTCTATCAGGCTCGCCAGTTTTATTCTAGCCAAGATGTCACTGTGAAAAAGGGAAGGCTTCAGGAGGGAATGATTCACAGGGTTACTATTTTGTGCGACCCTTCTCTCCATTTTTCATGTTACCTTCAGGTTGGAGCAATTTTACCCTGAGCAATGAGAAAGTAAAAAGCTCATTTTCTCCCCATGCTTCTGGCAGAAGACTATGAACACTCTTCTTTGCTGCTTTTGTACTTTGGATTTCTGTCTATCAGAGATTTGTGAGAGCAGATTGAAAGGATTTTGTGCTCTGCACTTCCAGTTCTCATTCTTGGTGTGCAGGTATTCTCTTAACGATGCCACCCAAATATCCTTGTGCAGTGTATGATATGATACAATTTGACTATTACTACCCTAAAGAAGGAATAAATTTTGTTTATATTTTATTAAACAGGTTAGTTGTTTAGGTACTTCCCTGAACCAAGGAGGTGATAGGTATGTTTGTTTTTATTAATCAACATATGCCAAAAATAATATCTCCAAGAGTGAAATTCACAGAGCCTTTAATAGAGTTTTCACAAGTGCAAGCAATCATCTTCTGTATTTTCACCTGTTTTTACTTGCCCTCATTGCAATTACTCTCTAGATTTCCCTGGAATCCTTAGCTTGAAGGATTCAAATACATTAAATGTTTCATGATTATTCAGGACCCAAGAAAAGACCCAAGGTTGATGCCTCCAAGGGATTTGACAATTTTGGTATTCAGTCTTGGTGATCTCATGAGTCTCCTAAGACTTCAAGTCTCCTCATGTATTCTAATGACCTGGGGGCGTGGTTAATTATCCCTATTTGTTATCAAGGTTCTGTGTGGGATTTTTCTTTTAGTTTTAGTCACCTTGGGCTGTGTCTTAGTCCATTCAAACTGCTATAACAAAATACCATAGGCTTATAAATAACAGAAATTTCTTCCTGATAGTTCTGGAGATGGAGAAGTGCAAGATGAAGGCACCTGCAGATTTGGTGTCTGGTGAGAGCCCGCTTCCTGATTCATAGATTGCTGTCTTTTTTGCTGTGTCCTCACAGGGATTTGGGGGTGGGGGTAGGAGGAGAGATAGATAGATAGATAGATAGATAGATAGATAGATAGAGAGAGAGAGAGAGAGAGAGAGAGAGAGAGAGAGAGAGAGAGAATATTGAGAATTCTCCTTTCCTCTCTATTTTTGTTGTATTCACCCTCAAGGTTTGAATGAAGCTCACCAATATTAGAGGGGGTAATCTGCTTTACTTAGTCTGTGGATTCAAATGTTAATCTCATCCTCAGAGACACACTGAGGAATAATATTGAACCCAATATCTGAGTACCCCATGACCCAGTCAACTGACACTTAAAATTAATCATCACATCTATATATTTTATTAGATCATATAATTCCCACTCTACCATTGACAATGAGGTTTTGTTTTTCATTTAGCACTTAGGCTTTTAGAACGATTTCTTCTCCCATTTCTTTCACCCAGGCAGGCCTAGATTATAGAAAAGGAATTGTAAAGTCAACTATACAGGCTTTTACACCAACCCTGACTATAAGCATCTTTAAAATAACATGCCTATTTTGGAAGAGCTAATATTATACCAATAGCTATAGGAAACCAAGAATACTTTAAGAACCTTGTGAAAACATCAACTTAATAACAACTATTAAGCTTTTCCAGGCCTATTTTAGGAGAATTGCAACATTCATTATCCTTGCTTTGAAAAAAATCAAACTCTGAAACAATAGCATAATGGTTTTGCAAAGATTTATTTTTATGGTTAAATGGTGAGGGCTCTTCTTCCCTTGAGCATGTTTGGAAATTGTTCCTTTATAGCATGTAAATATGCACCCATATTGAAATATTATACATGTCAAAGAAAAACCTATCTCTTACGAAATCAGGAGTGTTAATAAAACCACTCCCTTTATATGTACCATCAAATTAAACAGAGTACTGTTTGGTATACATTTATATTTTGTGTGATTTTTTTTGGCTCAAATTATCAAATCTGTTATTAAAATAAAACAATAGATTACCATTTTAATCAATGATAAAATCATGACATTAAGTGTTTACTAAATATAGTAATTTAGAGAAACAAAGTAACAAATTTACCTCCTCTCCAACCAAAATAGCAATGTACATGCTATAGGTATGGGGAATTTGGAATGTTTTAGATTTCCCAGATAAATAGCAGACATTTAGAAAGGATTGCCATGCAAACCCTATGCAGTATGCTTCATCATTATCCTAATTTTATTATGCCACCTTTCTAAGGGCAATGGGTTCCTTTGATTCGCTCCTTCTTCTTTGACCTTGGTGTTATGCTGTAAAGGCATTCAGCAACTGCTCCTTCGTGATGGCAGAAATACCTGATTTGGCAAGTGTGTACTTTATGAAATGTGATATGGCATCAATCATCATTAACCCAAATATCCCCATCACATGCAGGGTCTGACCATATCACATATGGTTTCTTGTTTGAAAATCCTTCACTTTGTGGAGGTTTTGCTGATAATAATACTCACTATGATCTCTAGGCAATGGAAACTGACAGAAGATGAATTATCTGTCACTCAGCAGGATGCCTGAACCATGGAAACAATCAAGTACAACTGTCCATTATTATTATTTTTCCCCTTGGCTTTGTTTATTTCCTGGATTAGTTTCCAGCTCAGCATCTGCTTTAAAAGCCTATTGAAAAACCTCAAGAGAAAATATGCAGTAGAGGACTCACAGTGAAATTCTTGGTTGAGAGCAAATGCAATCCTTTTCTCTTTAATGCCCAAATAATATGTCGAGTCATAACACATTAGTTTTACCAAAGGAGCATTTAAAAGTACACACATATATTGTCTGGGTGTCTCAAGAACAAGACTTTTTGTTAGCTATTAAATGTCTGGACAGATTGTAAATTTGTGGTTAGGAATCACTGGTTTTAATTCTCCTGAGAAGTCTTAGGTAATTAGTGATTTGATATCAGTAACTGAAGAGGGTTATATATTGGATGCAAAATATTTTATCATTTAAAATTGATCAAAAGGGTTATTTTAATATATGTAATTCTTTTTCTCACTAAGCACTGATTCTAGGCTGTTTTACAAAGAAGCTGTGATATCTGAACACCACATTCTTTTCATCAAGAACATATAGGGGTCAGGAAACAGAAAATCTTGCCTTTTTTTTTTTTTTTTTTGCACAATTCATGGTGTTTTAGACATCTTTGAAATGGAGGGAAGAAAGTTTGGTGATGAATAAGAGGATAAAGTCTGTAAGTGGTTGTTGCAATTTTCTCTGTGCATGAGGAAGAAAGATCATTTGAAAATTTAAATTCCTAGGCAGGGAGTCAAATGGTTGCAGAAAGGCCAATGGATTTTGAGATATTAGGAGAATTGTAAGGGGAAAGATTTCTTAAAGATTTATGTCTATATTAGGATGCCAAACTCAGCTGCCAATTGGGGCTAGGCAGATAATATACGTTAGTGGGATATGAACAAGCTTTGTTGCACATTAAATATACAGCAATAGAATTTAACTTCATGTAACCATATGAATGTATCTCACAAACAAGATATTGAGCAAAAGAAGACAGACACACAGGAATACATTTTGAGTGATTCTATTTTCATAAAGTTCAAACAGATAAAGCAAGTCTATGGCGTTAGAAGTTAGAATAACAGTTTCCTTATGGGAATACTGGATGGAAGGAAGTACAAAGGGGCTTCTGGGGGTGTTGATTATGTTCTGTTTGTTGATCTGGGTGTTGGTTGCATAGAATAATTCAACTTATGAATACTCATTGAGCTGTATACTTATGATTGGAGTCCTTTCCTGTATATTTGTTTTACTTCAATAAGAAATTTAAAAACCATGTTCCTACAGAAATATTTGTCACTCTTTTTTTTTAAAACTTGTAGCCTAAAGGTTATTCTAGTTTTTTATAGAGGTGTAAATATAGAGAGCTGTTTCTTTGCCATAAAAAAAAATAATTTGTTACATTATGACCATAAATGGCGACTAGCACTGGGCCTTGGTATCAAGAAAAATAATGAGAGATGAGGACCATGAGAACTGGGTGGCCCATGCCTTTCTACAAGGCACCTGCTTTTCTATTTCAGCAGGTTGTGCCACGTGGGTATGTGTGCTGAGGGCTACCAGGTTTCCTAAATTTTTATTAAGCCAGGAATCTCAATTTTATATTAAAACTCCCAATATTCAGTTTTTAGGTAATTTTTTTAAAGCTCTGTGACACTATAGGAAGCGTATCTGTAGATCAGATTGCCAGATTTGACCTCGTTTGATCCAGTTGAGGAAGTCGGTATTGATTTCTGGGGACTTGTGGGCTATCTCTGGACAGGTATGAATAAAAATTAAGAAAAAAACATAAAGATAAATAGAGGCAGGAGGGAACATCCATATACTTTGTGTTTAATTGGACTTTATGTGTGACTTATGCCAGTGCTAATGATAGTCTGTTCGTTTTAACCTCTGCAAGTTTAGAAAATGGGGTATGACTTACACGTCCTGGTAGCTCAAATTTGAAGCATGGTGGAAACTCTGGCCTTCTTCTCATGCTGCTTTGAACATGTTTTTTCTTTGATTCTCCCCAATACACATTTTTCCTTGCTTACAATGTTCTAGGCACTGTGTTAAGCATTCAGGATTTAGGTTCTCATTTAATGTCCGAGTACTGTGATTATCAACAATTTGCAGTAAAGGAAATTAAAGTTTGCCTAAATTTATAACAAGTTAGTGATAATTAGAATTCAAATCAGGTCTACTGAACTTAAACTATTAACTACTATTCTATCATTAATCACTAATCTTATCACTGTATCTAGAGATATATACAAATCAAGGATTTTCAAGCCTATAGTATACATGAGGAAACTGAGGCACAGATCCTTTAAATGACTTGACAGAACTGACTTTACTATTTAGTGAAAGAGATTTGATAAAGGCCTCTCATTCTTGTTCTTACACTCTTCTCCCCAAAACCTTGAAGATCATTCAGGGAGTTAATTTTGTCTTAGCAGATTTCTCTAATAATGCCTTCTTTCCTGTCACATAGCAGTATAATTATCCTTTATTTGTGGGTATAATCTAAATAAAATCAATTTAATCTTGGATGATAAGATGTATTCCAGACAAGAAGTGCACTGATGTCTGATATGCATTCTGAATTACCATTCTTGATGCTTAGGATAACAAATAATGGTGCATCCATCTCCTCTTAGCTAGTGAATTAGAAAGCTATGCATTCATCAAATATGCAGATGTTCAACCTTGTGTAGGCAAAACCTCTCAATGACTGATACAATTTTCACATTAAATTACATTTTTTGGACCTGGGCAGTGGCAGAGTATTCAGCAAGTAAATGCATAATTTTAAAAAGAATTCTTTCAATCTTGACCAGTAGCAGTCCCAGTTGAGTGGGGGAAATTTTTATTTTATAGTTTGACTTATTAATCTTATATTGTATTTGTTTAAATTTTAATTGGTCCTTTTGAATTTTCTTGGTTTTGTCCACAGAGCAGTGATTAAGGTTCACAGTTTCGTTTGCTAGATGAAATTTAAGTGATCTTAGCAATCAAAACAAAACTTTGTTTTATCTACTCTTTTTCTTATTCAGTCCAGTCAGGAAATCATAAAATATTGAATGGAATATTTGAAATGCAACAGTTGTAGAATTTCTCTTGAAATAAGCTGGAATGTATCAGACAAAGCATTTTTATTTGTATTCTTGCTTCCTCAATATTTACAGTAAAAATAGAGATGTAGCTTTATTGTATTTTTGCTAAATTCATTAGGCCTTCTATTCAGTCTGTTAATTTCACTTCCTGTTGTGTGGTCCTAATGAAAATAATCCATTTTTAACCAGTACCCTCCATTCTGGCCCTGATGTTACCATGGAAATGAAATCGTTGGTTCTGATATTGTGTGCCATACCTATTTACAGTACATTAAGTAAAACCTGGACATTAAAATCTTGCAATACTATAGATTTTTATTTTTGAAGAACACCAACAATACCATTTTCCATTCACATTAGTTTCTTGCCATTCTGGTGGTTGAGCATGCAAGCAGTCTTTACCAGCACTGGTAAAAGGTTGGCTTTAGATGAGATTTTTCATTAACATATATTATGTTCTATATAATACATACATATAACAAGTAGAAAAGTACCAGACTATTCACAACATAAAATCAAAACAGCTTATCTTAGTCTATTTTTATTAAATCATATATGTACTCTTCTTCTAGAAGACATCTCAAATCCATAGGTATAGTGGTATTTCTGTTCTATGTTTGTGTGTGCCTATTAGGTATCCAATGCTGCAATAATAACTGCTGTTATTATACAAAGATGAATAAGATATATACTCTGACTGCAGGGAACTCACATTCTAGAATATCAAATGGCATAACTTGAGTAAGAATATATAGTGAATATCTTCCAATGTGGAGAAGCCCTGGAACTGGAAGACAGTATCACATTTATAGTTAGATGAAAGGTGTAAAGATAAAATGTCAATAATTGCCTTTCCCTTTAAAAATAGTTTCTTAGGCAATTTCATGCCATAGCTTAGGATGGGTACATCAAGGAGATCAGGAAAGACATCATCCCTGTCATCTACATGTTCATGCTTAACTATTGGCAGTACATACGTACCTTTCCTTTATCTTTCCATACCCCACAGCAATTTCCAAAAATATACTTAATCTCTCAAATTTATGTTTAGTTTCCAGATTCTGATGGTCATTATTAACCACAACTTTTCCGAGATTGTCTGATTGTCAGAATTCTCAGGTCTCAACATCAGATTTCCTACACATCTTTATTCTTTCCTTATTCCTCCTGCTTTAGAAATAAAAAATAATAATAATAACTTTTGGATTCCAGGCTGACAGTCTTCACCCTTGGTCTTGACTCTATCATCTCCAAACTTCTTCAGGCCTCAAAGCTCCATTTGATTATGATGATTGTCCCTCAAGTTGTCACAATAGCATGTGTAGTAGGCCTTAATAATGCTTGTGTCCTTCACTTATGCTCAACCACTGTCCCATTGGTCATACTCTGAACTTGTCATTATGAAGAACTTCAATTCCCACAAAATTGTGATTTCAAGGACTCCACTCACTGACTGTCAAATATTTCTGGCTCGCTTATTACTTCATGCCTCCTAAATACATTTATCCCATAAATACCTCTGGCATGCTACTTTTTAACTCCACTAGTATAAACCCACAAATCTTCACTTCTCTGCTTATCTAGAGTACACTGCACTGTTTATCTTTATCACCATGACAGTCCCTGGAATTCACTTTAACTCTCTTTTCTCTCTTTTTCCACATTTCCTGGTAAGACGCTAACACTGGGCTAACCCTCCTTTCAAACATATGCACACCATGGCAGCAAACACAGCTGAAGGGAAAACGCAATTGCACTCACTGCTTTCATTTTAAAATCATAATCACAAGACTCATGTGTTTCCTTAGGACTTCCTGGCCTTTTGATCCTACTCCATTTCCTTAATCAATTCAACTTCTCATTCTTTCAAAAGATTATTTTACATCTTTTCCTATTTCCTTAGGGTTTCAACATCCCTTTCACCTTCTCACTCTGTGCTGATGACCCTCTTTTTATAGCACCGAGAAAACAGAAATAATTAGAAGACAAATACCTCATTTTCTCACCATGAATCTGCCCACTTCAGGCATCTAGATATATAATTATTGCTGATCTATCTTTTCCCATGGATGAACTCTACATTTGTGCATGGGATTCCAGGCGTTCTGATTCAGTCAATAAAATTAATACCACAATTTTCTCCTTTCCTTTTCTGTTCTGTATGCTATTGCTGCATAACAAATCACTCCAAAACTTAATGTCTTAAAAGAAGCATTTTGTTATCTCTTATAGGTCCTGTGGATCGGGCACTCAGAAGCGATGAGCTGGGCAGGGTGGTTCTGGCCAAGGATCCCTCATATAATTGCAGTCAGATCATGGCTGGAGCCAAACACAGATGGAACAGAGAGTCAGGAGAAGCTGTGGATTGATCAAGTGTTTCTTTGGCTTCATACAGTCTCAGAACTCCTTTCTGTCTTATCTCTGTCTTAGTTGCTTGGGCTTCCTTACAGCCCCTGTTGCTTTAGGTCAGTCAAAATGGTTACACAACACTGGAGGGCTACCATGGGGGTGTTACAGTGATCAGGCATTATGTGTCATTGTCTTTTCTCTCCTAGCCTCAGAACAGCAAGATGCTTTACAGAGCATCCATTCTCCCGATCTTTTTGATTACAAGCCAGTCACAAACTGCTCAGATTTGAGAGGAATGGACATAAACCCCACTTCTTGATAAGAAGAGTGTTAAGGTCTCATTGCAGAATGCATGTGAAATGGGAAATATCCTTGTAGTCATTTTAAGAAAATAAATCTGCCATAGGTTAGTGAATATTTTCTTTGCTATTAAAGGATTCCCATCCACATAAGAATGTATTGCCAAAGTATGCCAAAGTACCCATTAAAAAGAAACAAATCCCTATGTCCCCATGCCCTCTGCCTGTACACCTTCTCTGCTGTCTCTGAGTCCCCCCTCCCCCACTTTTCTGGTAGTTCCTATTCTTCTCCTTTGCTTCGCTGATCTATTTATGCTGCAATGCACCAGAGTTTACTCCTCAACCCTCTTCTACTCCTCATCTACACACATGCCATAGATTATTTCCTCCAGTTCTCTGGCTTTAAATTATATCACTCAGTGATAACCTCTCAGTCTTCAGTTCCAGCCTTAAACTCTGTCTGTGCTCTGGACTTATATGTCTGATGCCTTCTTGACATCACTTTGTGATCAAATTGGCATATCAAATTTAATATGATCCAAAATAGAATTCTATCATTGTTTCTTTCACCATCTCCACCCTTACCCCTAAAACAAGTCCTCATTTTATCTCATAATCCCTCATTATAGAAGATGGCACCATCATTTATCTAGGGACTATACAAATGTCTAGTAATCTTCTTTGAGTTCTCTCTTTTCCTCCATAGCCTATTCATTCAAAATCCTTTCAGTTGTACTTTTAAAATCTATTCAGAATTTGTCAAATTCTCACTATCTCTACTACTGCCACCCTAGCAAATATATGTTAAGCTAACAGTAATTTATTGGGGTGGACAACAAATTTTGTGCATCCCACTTCTTTTTCCCCAATAATAAATGTTATCTTTAACATACATAGTTAAAACAAATGTTTTGCTCACAATTCTTAAATGGTTTCTAAATGTATTCAGAATAAATGCAGTGTCCTTATAATAACCCTCATGTTTGTTCCTAAACATGCTGCTCCCTGTGTACCTTTGCTCCCTCATTTTCTGTTGCTTTTCCTCTTCCTCACAGTTTTCTAGCCCCTGCGGCCTTCTTGCTCTTCTTTAAACCTGGCAAACTTTTCTCTGGACTGCTGAACTTAATTTTTTTTTTTTTTCTGCCTTGAGCATCGCTATTCGTTTCCAGTTCCTTTAACACCTTCACTGTTTTCCAGATCCTTCAGAGATCACAGAGGACAGGCTCTTTCACATCCAGGAAATGTAGTTATCCAGGTCATGAGACTAAAGCCTTTCAGGTGTTCTGCCATCTTGCTGCACATCAAAATCATTCAAGGAACTTAAAAACAGTACAGAATTCTAGACTCTATCAAAGGCCTATTGAATCATTCTCTTCAAAGATAGGTCCAGAAGTCTGTATGTAAATGCTTCTTCCATTGTTTGCTCTGTAGTTAGTCCATGGGCTTGTGTTTGGAGGCCACTAGTCAGACCCAAATGCATTCTCTTCTGTTGGTGTCACCTGTCTTGGTTCAAATCTCCTCTTACTATTTTTTTTCTTACCTTCTCATTTCAACAAATGTTCTCTTTGAAGATTAAAAAAAGCAACAAAATAAGACTAAGAATAATTTTCCTTCTCATATTCATTAATAGTAAGCCATTTGCCAACTTTAGTAAGTACCTTCTCTTATGTAATAGCATGTAAACTGAAAAACATTTTTTTTGTCATAACACATACCAAAAATCTCAACTTTTGTGAATTTTTCCTTTATTTCTGCTATAACACATCATTTGTATGCACAAACCTTACATATTTTATACATTACTCTTAAAATCTAAGTTTGAATGTTTCCATGTATTGCTATATCTGTTTCTTCATATGAATGTGTTTCTTCTTTTTACCTTTCCAGTATGCATGGTTTGTATAGTTGTTTTTTATTAAAGATTTTATTGGGGGGTTGGGGGAGGGGAACAGACAAGTTGCTGTCCTTTTGTTCTTCAGTCTAGTTGTGGAGGACGTTGCTTCATTGGCCCATGTTGGTATCATCATTGCGGTCTTCCCGGGTGAGGCAGATCAGTTTGCTGGCCACTGGACGTACCTCTCACGGAGGCTCACGGCTGCTCACGCTGGCTGCCTGCCACTCACTGTAGCCTATGGCAGCCCACTGCAGCAGGGACTGCAGCCTACGCCTTCGCTGGCGATTCACAGCAGCCCAGCTCCAGGTCAAGCTGTTCCCCATCTTAGCTCTAGAGGGCACAGCGTCACAGGCCTAATGTGGGATCCAAGCCAGGGCCCTGCTGCTCAGAACTGGCCTCCCAAGCCAACTCTTAACTGACGCGCACTTGGCCAGCCCCATAGTTGATTTTTTTGGTTTTATATATCCCCTAAGCCTATGTAACAGTTTAGAATGACAGGCTATGAGAATGTGCTTGCTTCTTTGATTTTTAAAAAATCCGTTTTGGCCCAATTTTGGATGTTTTCAACTTTTCTTCATACAGGAACCCCTTTATAGCATCAACATACTTAATACACTTCATGTTGTACTAGTTATAGTTTTACTATCTATTGGTTAAAAAAATCCAAATACATCTATGCACTCATGGATCCAATTGCTGCATGCCTGTCTTGGGTCTTTTAGAATTTGGGGTATGAGCATTGTTGCTAGTATTATGGAGAGAAGACATTAAAATAATTGAAACTGCCAGCTCCTCTAGCTCCTCACAGTGTTCTTCCCAAATTATAAAAATGAAAAAAATAGAAATGCTACTTTCTATAATGATGACTGTTGTCCCCAGTGAAATTGTTGGTTAAGTCTGGGAGGGAGAAAAAGAACTGTGTTCAAGTTTAAGTGAGTTTTCCTAGCATCCCTCATCCTCTTTAATTGCATCTTTAAAACTGGTCCCCTTTGACTATCTACATGGAAGAAACAAAGTGAAAATAGAATAACTCATAGGACCTATCAAGGGGCAGTCTTATGTTTGTTTACCCACATAACTACATCAAAGCAAGAAAGTAGAAGAAAGAGGCATGCTTGGGCCTAACTAGAGGAGGATAGTGCTGGCCAAGTATGCTTATCACATGGATATAGGAGTCAGTTTTCAAGAGAAAAAGCTTAATATGTGTTTGCAATTTTTAAAGCACAGCAACACTGCCCACAAATATTTGGGCAAGAAATGTAATCCAAAAAATATCCCAGGCAATAACTGACTAGCTTTACAAATGAGGCTACCATGTTTTCTGGCTAATGCCATGCTATTCTTTCTAGCTTTTTCCATGTAGTCATGGCCTTACAACTCTTTTTCTATCTGGTGATATATGAATTGCTGTTAGATAAGAGGAGCTCCCTGGAGTGTTTTAAAATTCCTGATAAAATATGAGATATTCACCTGGCATACTCTTTACCTCTGGTCCTTTCACCTATTCCTCCCTAAAATGTAGATGTAATATCTGAAGTTTAGCAGTCATTTTGCAATTATGAGGCTCTAAACCAATGGGATAAACATGAAAGAGTAGAAAAATAGAAAGCTTTTGGTTTCTTGTTGAAAAGAGGACTTCTAGTAATATTATATGAATAATGATCTCTGTTGGTTTAAACTGCTTTTGGTTGGATTTTCTGTTACTTGGAGAAGATACTATACTCTTCAGGAATTTAGTTGTCCCTAAAGGGGATGGAACAAGGCAGGAAGGGGATGGGAAAAGAAGAGCCTGGTAAGTTACTCTGCCCCTATAGAAACTCTGGCCCACTGTTTGGGAACAAAGTTGTGATTGTGTTATTTTATCAATCTAAATTCTTAAGAATGAAAACACTCTATCATTGTTTTTATTTCCTGTAACACATTGTACAATGCCCTGTAGTACCTCTCCCTTTCTCTAATTTGGTCCTGTCCAGATTAGTAAAATAAAACTGTTGATACTAGATTCTGTATGCCAGGTGTTGTAACAGAGATATAAAGATAATAGAGGTCCTGAGAGAATTTCAGAGTTTAATAGGAGGGACAATAAAAAGAATGAACACACATGTGACACGTTATCATAGGTGTAAACAGAAAAAAGGAGCTATATCTAATGATGTATAGGAAAGGGAGGAGGGTTGTAATGATTTCCAGATTGTTTTTAATAACTTACAAAGTTAAGAAACTTTCTTTTGGAAAAGTATGCATAAGGGAATAAGACTATTTTTGGTGTTATGTGTCTTCATGAATCTAGAAATACTATTAAAGAATTCAAAGTTTTAATCAAATCTATTTGACAGAAGAAATGATATACATAATGTATTTTCTGAGATATTCAGGTCTTTTTTCTATATGTATGTATGTGTTATAAAATTTACATCATACTATATCATGTGGTACATATTGTTCTGTAATCTGCCTGTTCATTAAGCTATATCTCATAAACATAATTTCATGACAAAACATAGATATCTACCCATTATCACTCATGGTGACTGTAGACTCTTCCATAATATGAATTATGAACAATTTATTTAAAGAAACTTCATTTTTCGTATGTCTAAGTTGTTTATAATTATTTGAATGAAACATCCTGGTACCTAAAACAATACACTTTTACCCAATTATTTCACTAGGGATTGGGAAAAATAGAATTTGAAGCAGTCCTGTATCTAATTTATTCTCCCTAGAGATGTCCAGGAAGAAATAATAGCTGCATTAATTCTCTTGGCAAACATGTGAATGACCTGGTAAACGTACAAATGCCCTGATAAACCCAGTAATGATATTTACTAGCAGAAGGATAATGGTAACTTTTTATCTATGAAAGGATCTTAAGAAGGAAAAAACTATCCTGTTGAAATTGCTTAGTGTAAATACAACTGCAGTTTATTGATTTATGGGGGCCAGCTTTCTGAGGAAGGTCACATACTCTGTGTAATTAATATGAGATAGCCCCAAAGGCGTTCTCTGCATGAGTGATGTGTCTGCATACCTTGCTCAAATGCTTCATTTGTTAATCTGGAGCTTTGTTATTTGGCTTTAGAGAAGGAGCAAGACACAGCCCTCTATACAGACTACACAGTCACGATACCCTCTGTTTCCCTGCTCTGCTATATTCATCATCCAAGAAGAGAGTGAGGCTTATATAAAGGCTAATTGTTTGTTTATTTCTTAATAAGTACTGAAAGGAGTGTCTGGCCCAGCAACTGTTTTGTACTTGCTACTTTTTGCTCTCCATTTAGTGTCCCAGATCTCAATTCTTAAGATAGGAAGAAAAGTCTCATTTAATTGTTCTGTTATATACATATGAATAAATTACATTCCCAAAGGTACTACCTATCCGTACATCTAACAGTCCTTATGAGAACTGCTTATCAACAGTGAATATTATAATTCATGTAAGTTCTGCTTATCAGATAGGTCTAGAATTTCCTTTATTGCTGTTTTAGTCTGAATTTCTTCATATTTAAGTTGAGTTTTAAAAAATGTTTATTGGTCATTTGTATTTCTTATGTAAATGCATATTCATACAGTTAAGCCCATTTTTCTAGTGGGTTATTCATAATTTGATTATTAATTTGTAGCTTTTCTATTTATACTGAAGATAATGAACATTTGATGACCATGTAGGCTGTGTGTGAGTTTTCTTTCAAAGTTTGGTTTATTGCTTTTTCACTTTATTAATGTTATTCTTTTCTTTACACATATTTTAAGTTTTTACATAGTCAAAACTATCAAACTTTATATGTTTTATCCCTTGAAATAAGTTACTGTAAGCTATTTCTCATTCTAATACATTTATGGTTTCTTTTTATTATTGAAATATTTAGTTCACTTTGAATTTATTTTGGAATAAAGTGTGATATGAGAATTACCATTATATTTTTCAGTGTTCTTAGTAATATTTGTTTTTTAAATCTGCCTTTTCTCACTGACATCAGAAATTATTTTATACATTTGTTTTAATTATTTATTCATTCATGTATTTAAATTTTAATATACCATGTGATAGGTATTCTTATATTATTTTTACTTTTAAAGTTTTTAATATTAACTAATTTCAAGCATTTACATTTGATGGTGAATGGTATAATACCTTTCCAATGTTCTTATTCCAAAACCTCTTATTCCTCTCTCTCTCATTCTCCCTCTCTCTTTCTCTGCCTCTCCCTCCCTCCCGCCTCTGTCCTTTCCCCCATCTCCCCCTCTCTTTCACTTAGGAACACTCACAGCCTGTTTTATTGATATGTTTAAGTAATTAGCTCTGAGGGCATGTTTCTTGGTTTTTTAATTTCTAGTCTTTAATAACCTTCTTTTACTTTTCATGATTGTTGCGTTGTTCTTTTTCTAAACATATTGAATTGAACGCTTAGTTCAACAGTTTTTATTCCTTTTTTCTTTAATTATAAAGCATGCTCCACTAGCTTTGTCTATAACCTTAGGGTTTGATTTATAATCATTCTTTTGTTATTAATTTCTAAGAAGCCTATAATTTTGGTTTCATTTTTTCTTTACCAAAGAATATGACAATTTCTCTAACCACCTAGTCTTTTAAAAAATTATTCACCTGATATGAACATCACTTTTTGGTCAGAATATGGCCTACAGTATGGGATGCTTGTCAGGGATTTTATTGTATTCAATAGCATGAGTTCTGCTTGTTATTTTTTTCATTATAGGTGGTTTATATTCCTTTATTACATTTTTAACCTCCTTATAACCCTTTTATATTTTATTCATTTCTATCTCTTCTCAGCTTATTGCCTTTTCAACTGAGCAAGTTTTCTTCTCATGACTTTCTTCCCTATGTATAGTAGTTACATCTTGCAAAATTAGAACTTGGTTTCAGGAATTTTGTTTGGGTACATAGTAACTATTTCATAGGCATGTTTTCTAGGTCTTCTAAATGCTCTTCTTAGATATGGAGAATAAATACTTAGTTTCATGGTCAATGCAGGGCTTGGATTTTATGGTCAGTGAAAAGATTCTTGGACAAGTAAGAAATATTTTTCTACTCTACCTTAAGTGATCTGTTTGACTTAGGAAACTATGGTGCTCTACAGCTTGCAGAAAGATTTCTTATGTTAGATACCCATGCTTTCAAATAATTGACAGTGCTTTCTAAATTTTAATATTAAATGCCTGAAAGTCTTAATTTAAATTGTTGGGAAAAAATTCCCTTTACTTGTTACTGAAGTAGAGGTATAAAATACTACTTATAGTAAAACAAAACAAAACAAAAAAAATGACAACTTTCATACTCTATTTTTATTACTATTATTCTTACTCTTATTCTCGGTTTGTTACAAAGCACCACTCATATTTGTATTTTAGCAACTTCCAAAATACAGTATCCTTAATAAACATTTAATGAGTAAATATTCCCTAATTGCAGAGAAATAAAGAAAAAGGCAAATTATTTTAAAAAATTGTTTTGGTGAGCTAAGATTTTAATATTTCAAAATTATACTGCAGGTGAATTAAGAAATTAAGAAATTAAATTATACTGCTAACAAATTAAACAGATGGTCAAGAAGTAATGTATACCTAGAAATTTGTTTTTTAGATACTAGGACTATCCAAGGAAATAAAATTTCCAGCGGTATTAACAATTTTTCCTGTTTCTAATTTAAGGGGATTTTTGTGGTGCTGCCTACAAGATTTTTAGAGGTTGGGTGCAACATCTAGCACGTCTTTCTAGTCTTGCTATGTGTCACAGACTATGTTTTTAGCATAGTGATAAATAGGGATAAAGTTGAAAAAAAAAATTAAATGCAGCAAACTTTTTCACAGTTTGCTTCATTTCTTCTTAGTATTTCAAGAGAACAGTTTGTTCCTTCCTGCTAAGAGAGTAAATGAGAGTTGATCTTTGTAGAGCTTATGGTTCAAAATGAGGACTATGGAAACCAGAGAACAACTCCCAAGCTGAATTAGCTTTTAGGGCAAGACCAAAGCCACAAAATAAGAGTGCAGTCAATTGATAACTCAGACAAAGCTAACTACCCACACAAGTAGAAGATGTTGGAAATCTTAGGTGCCTACTCTATTAATTCCTTAGCCTGATCTGAGTTTAAAACTGAGCATCTCCCTAGTCAGATAGCACTTTTCCTATTATCCTAAGAAAACATTATGCACTTTACACTGTGCTGGGTGAAGTGAAATGAAAACACTATTCTTGTCTAGGAGACTCATTCAATGAGGTGGAGAGTAAAGATTTGTTTTCATGAAATTCTAAAAAAGTAAATATCGGCAATGTGACCAGAAGAAAGAAACCTTCAGTATATGATACCCTACCCATAAGTGATGTTTTTAAAACTTCTACTGAGTTATTGAGTATGCATAGTCTTGACTAGAGTTTGAGGAAAGGGTCTGTAAGAAATATTTCATGCCCTTTATTCTCATTGTTTCCCGCTTTCCTAGCAGAGTAGGGGACAGAAAAAAAAAAAATAATGGGAGGAGGAAAATGAGAATGAGTAGGTGGCCAAGCATCATAGAATAATGACAAAATGGCCTTTAAAGAACAACATTATTTAATATTAAATTATATTTATTATGTTGCATTTCCTTCATGTAAATGCCTTTTATTTCTTGATACCTTTATAAATGTGCTGGGCACATAAAAATTTTTGAGTTGCTCTTTTAGAAATATAATAAAAGAACAGTGTTCCAAGTTTGGGTCAATACTGGGATAGAGATGAAGGAGAGTAAAAGACAGAGCAGAGAACAAAAATTCAGCACAAAAAGCAAGTCAGAGGGAAGAAAAGAGAGTCAGAAGTGACCAGGAGTTCAAGAACCCTTCAAATTGACACAAATCTAATGAAAGGCATTGTGCTTTCTGCAACTCATGGAAGGTAAAATCTTATTTAGATATTAATTTGGGAGGAAAAACCACCACTGATACCTAGATTATACAATTGGAAAAAGAACAAGTTGTGTGGCACACATAATAAGTCAATTGGAAAAAATAGAATGGGTAAATAATTGGGAGTTTAAGTGAAGAAAATGATGGACCATAGCTGGGGCTTAAATGGTCAAACGGATGATAATAGGTGACATAGAATTATACTGTTAATGTGAATAACATAAAGGTGTCTCTAATTTCTATAGAAAATATCACAATTCAGACTAATAGGTGATATACCAGGTTTGAATACATAATGAAATGCATAATTGATTTATGGTCATTTAAAATCAGTTGCTAGCTAGAGAATATGATTCAACAAGTGTCAGAATTGTTCTTGTCTTCCTGTCATGGACAACTCAAATTCTATTTAGAGATTAAAAATTATTATCAGGTCTCATAAATGAAATCTCTGTCCTCTGTCTTTAGAGCCAAGTGAGAAATAAATGCATGTTAGAGGGATGGAGAACATGTCAGGTCTTACTCATGTAATTATGGTCCAATATGAGCTAGATGCATCGATCTGGCATTATTCCCAGTTTTCCTGTTCCAGGTTTTTGAGGGGAACTTTGGGTCCGCAGAACAAACACCTTTGTCCAGAGATCATTGCCCTTCTACTCACCAAGGACAGAGGTGCCTGAAATCTCTTGCTTCAGGACTTGTGATGGATCAATTCAACCTATTTAAGGGAAGTGGAATCATACAGGTGACCAATCCACTAGGGGTCACATTCTACCCCTATGGAGAGGAGTAGGGGCAGGCAAGAAATCAGAGGTGTTTGGATAAAATCCTTTCTCATGGAAAGGTGTCAACTAAACCCTTCAACTTCAACCCCAACTACTATGTACCCTCTGAACTCTATATAATCCTTGCAGGGATCAAACATGTAGTTCCTATAATGCAGTCATCCATTGACATCAGTCACTATCTTAGCTCCTTCCCAGTGTGATCCCTGATGATGCCCAGCAAGTACACAGCGCCTCTGTAGCACGTCTGCACCAGGAACCAGGCACCATTCCCCTCCTGCTTCTAACACAGCGCTCCTGCTCTTCTTCCACAGACCTTTTGTCCCGCTGCATTCACGTCTCCTGATATCTCTCCTCTCATGGTTCCACGTGTGTGTGTGTGTGTGTGTGTGTGTGTGTGTGTGTGTATTGTCTTATCCAGTTTGTTTAAGAGCTAAGAAAAGCTGTGGTAATCAGAAGGCAGAGAGCCCATGAGGTCACTAGACATAATAAGAATTTTTGATATGAAAAAGGCATTGACAAGAAAAATGGAAAAGAAAGTTAAAGATGAGATGAAAGAGATTCTACTGAGATCTCCTACTTAATTATTTTGTCTCAGGGCCAATTTTTATCACATTAAATTATATTTATTTGAAATCCAGATAGATGGGAATACCATGGAAAAAGTTAAGTAGGGTGGCTTGGGCAATGTGAATATGCTTCACTTTAGATATCAATTACTGTGACTAATGGACAGTCAACAATTTTGAAAAATGGTTTAATATAAAAATGTGCATAGCCAATTGAGGTAATAACTATATGTGTTATGTTTTATTTATTTTTAATCTAAGTAGGATAAAAGAGCCATGAAACTACTTATTTAATATAGAATTCTAGAATAATATGGTTTTCAACTTTTTTCCCTTCTGATATCATTAAAACTATTATACTATAGTGTATTTGTGTTCTATGGTATTATTGATGAATTGAGTGATAAGACATCTATATAAATAAGTGAATGCAGCTAGAGAGAGAGAGAGAGAGAGAGAGAGAGAGAGAGAGAGAGAGGAGATACTTGAGGAATGTCCTTGATTTTGAAGACATTTGAGCTGAAAATGTTTCTGTTGTATGTTGCAGCCTGTTCTCTACCACACGCACATGCAGGCTGTCTACCTTTGAAACTCCACCTTCTCTCATTGCAGGATGTGGGGATCTTTGTGAAAGCAACCATTTCATTTTAGCTGGGCATTAGCTTGAGCCTCTGCTGCAGGAGTTTCCCAGCAGTCTACAGCGATGACAGTGTTTGAAGCTCCGCTCCAGGGTATCTTTAAAACCGCTTTGCTTAATCACCCTGTTTGTAGGTGCCCTGCTTTCCTCCTCATCCATGAGCTGCTTGAATATCCTGTGCACATCTGTCGTCTCACCAATCCAACTCAATAGATCAACAATGCAGTCCATATTTATTGAGCTCCCATTACATTCAAGAATCAGAAAGGTGACTGTATTGTATCAAATTTTAATGCAGGTAGAATGACCGCATTCCAGAGCCTCCTTGTTGGTCCTTGTAACTTGTCATTTAATGATAGAACTTTGAGATGTTGCTAATAAATTGTTTAAAAATAGAATGGTTTTTGTAGAAGAGACATATGAAAATGATAGAAAACAGTTTAAGGTGTTTTTTTTTTTTTTTCCTGAAAAAAGCAGAAGGGTGTTTTAATGAGAGTCAGAATTTTCAATACTATTTTGGTAGAGAAATGAATGGTAGTTTTCTTAGATAAAAACATCCAAGGACTTTATTCAGATAAGCTCTGGGCTTGCAATTAGGGGCCATAAACTTGTTTGGGGTTTTTGCATTGTGAAATATAAATAAATAAAATGCTTCATTTCCCCTTGCATTTAAAATTTCTCTAAATTTTTTCAAAACTAGAGAGTTATGATGAGGCTGATGATTTAAATATGCAAAAAGCTACTATAATTATGATTTGAGATATAAATAATAAACATATTGATTATATTTAAATGGCCTGCTATGAGGGTGCATTTGCTTAAAGTTTTGCATAAGTTAATTTTGGAGATTATTATAGAGTGATCAATGATTAAAGATGTTTGATACATTTATGCATCTCAAATTTTCATCTGTATGACATAGAGCTGAGATAGTAGATGTCAGAGTCTGATACATACACATTGATAACTGCCTCTGATACTCAATAACCTTGGCAAAAGCACCCCAAGTGTTCAAACCTCACTTATAAAATGGAAATGATAATACCATTATATCATTCAGTTGTTTTGGAGATTTTATCAGATCATATTTAGTTCTTAATATAGTTCCTGACATGTAAACATCCGCTATTGTCCCTATTATTATTCTTACCATTTTTGAAAATCACCATAGAAAAACAACAAAAATACATAAATACATCATACTAAGTAGTCAAAGTGAGCAGATTTTTAAAAGAATAATAAATAATATTCATGATAAAGTGACTGATAATCTTAAATTGAGCGTTAGATCATACCGAAAGTTATTTAACTCTGCTCTGTGACTTTGGATAGGTTTTTAAGCTTGGATTGCCTCCAATTTTTATGTGATACTATAGTGGTAGTCGCTACCTCATAGACTTATATGAAAAATTAGTGAGTTAATGCATGTAAATCAGTTATAAGTAGTGTAGTGTTTGGCACATTGTAAGTATCAATGCATAGTAGTTATTTTTATTATCACCATTATCACTAAGCTAAATATTATGAACTAGGCTTTCTTTTTGATTGATTTAAACTACTTTATAGGGCACTGTGATGGAGGTGTTTGAAGTGCCACACATACTTATATGTGCTGAACCAACTAAAGGATAGCTGTCGAAAATGACCAAAACAACAGCTTCATAACTAGCAAAGCTGAGTTTGAGGACCCTGTTTAAACTTGCAACTAAAACCAGGATTTCTGCTCTTTTCCCAACTGAATCAATCTGCCCACCTTAAATTCTGGGTTCTATCCTTGCCAGTCAGTGCCTGTCCTGATGTAATTATCACTTGAAACACAGGAGAGTGTTTGTATCCATTGGTAGGCTAGGTAGGAGAAGGAGACCAACTGGTTTGAGCTACATCTACTCAGAGGCTTTCTCCCAGCCTCATTTCTAAAATAAGCTATCCCTCTTTTCTTGGGAATGAGTGAATGAGAGAATCAGAGTGGAGAGAGTAGCCAGATACATTTCCTCCAACATCACTCCTTCTGGTAGGAGCAGTATAAGTTCCCTCCCTCCATGACAATAAAATGCAAGGATCTCTATCAATCTGGGTTGACACACTTTAGACCCAGCAAGCTGAATCCCTTCTTCTTCCTTTTTTCTTTTTTCCCTGAATCATTAGATAAGACTTAAGTTTATTGCACTTGAGAATTTACTACCTGGAAAATGGGAATTTGGTGGACAGACTTCCTCTCTCTTGCAGTAATAGCCTGGAGATTAAAGAAGAAAACTGCCTTGGAGATGGAGGGCCTCACACAAAAGGCGCCATTATGATCAAGTATCGTGGACTAGATTATGGGTCTTGTAGGATGCTAACAATTTTAATAGCCAGTTTCTTTTTCTTTAGCGATCATTCCTTCTGGTATTTTCCATTTTTAATCAGGCAGAAGTTACCTCCAAATTTCCTTTGTTTATTAGAACTTTGTTTTCTCCAAAATAGTTGAGGCATCTTTCAAGATTAGAAAAATATAGTCTTTAAGATCTTCTTGACATTTATACCAAAATAACAGTGTAGCTGAAATCAAGTGGGAACATTTAGAAAGCTAGAATGATAATTGCAATAAAAAAGAAAGGGGGAATGAAACAATTTTCACTGCTTTTGTTATGAAGTTTATACTTGTCATACTATGCAGCATCGAAAGTTGTCACCAGTTTGATCTCTCAGATAGTGTGGCTGCCAATTCCTTCCCTAGCACTCTGCCGCTTGGCTTGTTTCCAATGATGCCATGTGTAGTTTTCCCTTCCCTCTACAAGTCCATTCTGGCATTAGCTTGCAAGCTGTATGATTGGGTTTAAAATTCAAGACATGATTATCTTTAAGGCATTCGTAATTTCTCAAGTTTTCATTTCGAAGAATGTAACTTGATCTTTAAACATGATAGTCTCAAAGTTTATTTGAAAAAATATAGTTTGGGTTGAAGCCAAAATTGGAGTGATTTTTAAAATTATTTTTTGGCTTATTTTATTTTCTCATAGATGTCTTCAAAATGTGATTTTATTGTACTTTTCAGTGACTTCAAATTTGTCAAGTTCCATTTCCTTTTTAAAATATATCACCCCCTTACCAGATCATCTTTATCTAGTATATTTTATAACAGTTATTTCCCAGTATGTGAAATTTACAGAAGCAGCTCAAGTTTTCTGTACCTTAACAGCATCCATATAAATCTCCCCTCCAGTGCACAGGGCATTGATTACTTTTATTAGGAGACAATATTGTTTTGTATTTTTTCTTCTAACTTCATTATTGTTTCTTCTGTGTTGGTGGGCAATCCATCTAATCTATCTATGTGTCAATAACTATATCCACGTATTATAGATAGGATCATCAGCCACCTGCTAACTCCTAGGGAAAATTAATGTACTCTTATTTCACAGGTCCTTCCTTCTAAGAGACTTGAATTGATCTATACAGATGTCATTAGTCCTTACTGAATCTTCAGGGGAGAGTTGGCAGATGTATTTATGTTACAGATGGTCCCTCATGTTACTTCACTCTCTGTACAGCACCTAGAAAGCTTGCAGTAGACATAGCGGATCTGTCACCCAGACAGGTGGCAGTCTATAAACCTTTGGGGGTGGGGATGCTATATGTGAAATGAGGACACATTTTCCCTAGGTTTTGCAATCCCTTTGTGGCATCTACTCTTATTTAATGAGCTATAGCCATTAATACACTTGCTAATGCTCTTTGTAGGAATACTTTCTCTTTATTTGGGACTTTCAGAAGGGGAAGAAAGAAGTAAACAAAATAGCTTCTAGCCTTTTCCTCTTTCATTTCTTATTTGCTTCCCTCCAAAGGGTAAAAGCAAAGTGTGTAGGCAAAGTAAATGGACATCCAGTTTTGGGTACTGTAGAATGTAGAAGGGAATGAAAATGGTCAACTTTTAGATTGTACAAAGTTAAAGCCCTTTTCTTTGCCATGCTTTCTCTGTACTGAGTCCAGTATAAATTCATATATTACTTGCATTGCTCTTAAGTGCAGTGATTCAGAATACGTAACCCATCTCCTTGAGCATAAAGATGTTGGCAATTTAGTCCACAGTCACTGATCTAATAGGCAGATGATCACCAAGCATGTTACTGAATAGACTCATCCTAGATAATTCATATTAGTGACTGGATGCTCCTGCTGCCTCTCATTGAATAAAGTCATGGATGTTTTGTCTACAAGTTTTTGAAAATGAATGTCTCTGGCTGCCAGAATAGCCGTCTGCCCCTGATGCTGCAGGAAGGAGACGGGCTGACTGTAGATGTAAGTGAATTTGAGGAGCAGCGAAGTGGAAGAAACCCAAGGACTACACCAGCTTGCTTCCTGGCAACTTTCCAACACAATGTCAAAACTGTAGGGACTCTGTGCACCTGTCCATGCCGCACTTAAAATTAATGATTATTTGTGAGAAGAGGGAAGGAGGAAAATCTACCTCCTTCACAAGTTTGTGGTGTGGACTAGCTTCACTGGTATCTAATGGCTGACTGCCACAGAGCAGATCTTCTTTTGTACTTTCTGGCTCCCTCCTCAGGATGCCAGAAGCTCTTTGTTTCGCTAGTGTTTTATCTAATTCTGGCACAATCAATTCCACCTCATTTTCTCTCAGCACAACTGGCAGGATGTTATTGTTTATAGGGAAGGTATTTTTCCTCTAATTTAATACCTGGAATCTTTCTATGTTCCTTCCATTAAAAACAAAAACCAAACCAAAAAAAAAAAAAATCCTTCTTGTGTCCCTTTCCTATTTTCTTCTTTTTTCTCTCTCTCCTCCTTCAAGCTATATAAAGATCTATCATGTAACTGAATTCCCAACTTCTGTTGTTCTTTACTTTTTGGATATATTTTTACTTATTTTTTTCAAGTTAAAATTAAAAGAAAAATTCCTCATCTCAATATTTTTCTCTTGCTTTAAAATGCACCAGTGAAACTCTGATTTATGCATAAGCAGATTTATGCATACAGCTTGCACATTGTTTAGCAGTAAATGTCCACATTATATAATGAGTTTGTTGTATAGACTGTTTTAATGGTACAAATTAAAGCCATAGTAAGTACAAAGTTATCTATTACAATGTCCCAAAACATATTTTTATTACTAGTGCAATGGGAATCCTGCTCATCACTGTGGTCTTCATCATGTGTTTATCTTTAGTGAGTACCCGCATGATAGAAAAGGCCAGATAATCGTCTATCTCAGTATTCTTTGGGGCAATGGTTTCCAAAAGCCTTGGCTTACAATCTCCCATCAGTTAAAGGTTTTGAAAGTGTAATTCTTACATATATTTTAATTTATAAATTATATACTTTTGTATACATATGTAATATATGATTACTATTATACCATAAGGTATATGAAAAATATAAGCAAGTATTTAAAAGTCCACAGTAGAATGAATAGGAATAGAAATTCTGATATTTTTCCTTGCACACCAGTAGATTATATTCTGCACAGCCAGAGGAGCATACTTTGGGGATGAGTGATTTCCATATCTGATTAGAAGAGTCTGGAGAGATTTTAAAACTTTATATTGCCTCTTGCCTTCCCCATACTGATTCAATTGGAATCTCTAATTGAGATTAGAAGGTACTGCTATATGGATTTTATAAACAATTCTCAGTGATTTTGATATCTAAAAAAATATCTCTCTAGGGCAGATACATTTTAGAGCTGTCCTCAGTTTAGAACACCAACCTGATATTCAGCTGAAGAGAGTGAACAGAATTTTAGAATTCCCAAGAGTCTTTTAACATTAACCAGGTGTTTTGGTTTGACTTGTGTTGCCCAAAATGATGAAGTCCTAACCCCCGGTGTCTGTGAATATAACCTTATTTTGGAATAGAAAGTCTTTTCAGATGATCAAATTAAAATGAAGTCATCAGGGTGAACTCTAATCCAGTATGACTGGTGTCCTCACTAAGGGGAAATTTGGACACAGGAACAGACATGTACAGAGATAGAATACCGTATGAAGATTGGAGTTCTGCTTCCACAAGCCAAGGAACTACCAGAAGCTGGGAGACAGGCCTGGGACAGATGCTTTCCAAGCATCTTCAGAAGGAACATGCCTTGCTGGCATCCTGATCTGTGAGCTTTCAGAACTGTGAGACAATAAATTTTTGTTGCTAAGCCACTCTGTGGTACTTTGTTATGGTAGCCCAGAGAAATTAATGCATAAAGGAAAAAACTATTTCGAGCCAAACCAACCCAAACAGTCTAAAACAAACCAAGTCAAAACTGACAAACCACATTATCCTTTCCTTTTTCCTGTTTCCTTTTTTTTGTTGTTGTTGTTGTTTCTTTCCAACCTCTCCCATGGGAGAGTCTCTACTTTTAGCATGAGTAGTATAAGTATAAAATATTCTAATCTATTTGTGCTATAACAAAATGAAGTTTAACTTATATTCCAATAATATAAATTATTATTATATTCTAAAATAAACATGTGCATTATTATAAACTTACATATGAAAATGAAAAAAAAAATATGAATAACTGTACCAGTCCAACTACTGTAGACATTTGGTATATTCCCATATACTCCTTTTTCCCCCTCTATATACTATTTAAAATATATTTAAGAACTTACTAAACATAACATTTTGTAAGGGTGAATGAAAATGATGTTATTGAGCCAGCCGAGTGGCTCAGTTGGTTAAGAGCTCACTCAAGAGTGTGAGCTGAGCTCTGAGCAACAGCTGTTGGAGGCCAGCCGGAGCTGAGTTGCCATTGAGCTGCCAACAGGTGGCAGGATGGCTCAGCTAAAAAAAAAAAAAAAGAAAATGATGTTATTTATATTCCCATACTTTTAAAAATGTTTGTAGACTTTTAGTTAAACATATGTATCTGTGGTTCCTGTGAGGGACAGCAGAAATGAGGTGTCAATATAATTATGGAAGAGAAAAAGCAAAGAACAAATCGTAACTGATTTAGGTCAGAGAAAGGAAACCTGACCTGCCTGCAATACAGAAAGACAACGCAATCAGGTGAGTCATTTACTTCCAAAAACTACTTGAAATGCTCAGGAATTGGCCCCAGCAGGTACATCTAAAATTGGAGGAGGAACTTAAAACAGGAAGAGCTGTTGAGAATTCTTAAGGTTTTTTTTTTCAGATCCCACAAATGAGGAGGTCCTCTCATTTTTGCAAAGCTCTGGTTCTAACCAAATGAAATCCTGACTTAACTAAAAAAATTTATAATCAGGGCAATTGAATGTCTTCAAAAATGCCCATAATTGTTCCTGATTCTAGTTCTACCTGCTTTTTTTAAAGTTCTTTTTTTTCCTCCCCCCTTTATCTGGTAGAACTTATTAATGTTCAAAAAGTGATTTTTGTGAAAAAGTTTTTCTCTTAGGTATTACAGGGAGAAATGCAGAGACTAAAATTTCATTTTATTAGAAACAGTTTTACAAAATATAAAATAATCAAAATATATTTTATAGCATAAAGCATGCCTCTGAACGTTGAAATGTACTTGTTTGAATGGTGCATACAACGTGGAATATGAGCTTTCATGTGAGTTAGGTATAATTAATTTTTCCTACCTAAAAATATCATCACTCTTATTACCTTTATTGAGAATAATGTTTTTAGGTAAATAATGAACCATTAAACAAAGAATTTTCAGATGTACATAGTTAAAATGTCTTAATGCCAGTGTTTGCCAATATATAATTCAAATACAGATAATGCTCAATTGTTTTTTTGTCAGACTTGATTTGAACATAAAGTGTTCCTTGGGGAAAGGAGTATTTTGATCATTATAACTTCAATTATAAAAATATTTGGGGTAAATTTTTCTTGCTGTAAAACAAGTCTAGCTTGCCCCACCTGATTTTACAGAGATGAGGTTACGGTACTACCCTTCTGCTTATTCAGTATGAGGATATAGCTAGTACCTTTATAATGGCTGTTTATTCAATTTATTAAGATGTTTGGACTGAGAATTTTAAAAAATGGATCTACATAATACAGTATGTCCAAAGTTCAGTTACTACTTAGAATTAACTAGAGCTCCATAAATTCTGAATTTAACAAATATTTTTTAGCATAAATTATGTTCATTGTTTTTCTAAGAGCCTTAGGTTATCTAGGAATGTACAGCATTACATGTAATAATAACTATTAAATAGCGAGTAAAACCAACTAACACTTCGAACTTATTTTCAAATAATACAATTCAAAATAAGTGGATCATTTTGTATTTTCCCTGCTAGTCTTAACCATCTTTTAGAGCAGGGCAATCTGCAGCTGCTGAATTTTTTGGCTGTTGAGTGGGTTACAGGTAGAAACTGAAATGGGAAAAGATGATAAAGTATAGATAGCTTCTACTATGGGCTCTATGAGTTATGGATGCCTCAGATGACTAAAAAGTATTGGAGATGTTACAAATAACATTGAAATCTGCCAAGAGGAATTATCTGTTATAAAATGTAAGAAGCCATCATTTTCTTGAAAATACTGGTTTCTCTTCTTTACCTTTTTAAAATTTTATTTTTCCAAAGTAATCAAGTATGTCTGCTTGGATTAATTCTGCATTACTAAGCCTCTTTTTATTCATCTGATGCAGTGTATAAAGATCTTCTAATAGGTAACAAATTTCTAGCCAAACAAAAAGTTATTGATAGTTGGTACCAATCTTAAAATAAGAATTTTAAGATTGCCAATTAACTAGATAAAGTGTGTACATTATTTTGTTAGAATTCCATTGTGGGTGTAGCTTTGTAATATAAACTCACTAATATAAATCCTATTTTATTTAAGAAAGCAAGCTAATTTCATTGTTTTCTTCTATAAAGGTAATGCACTAAAAGAATATAGTCCCGATTATTACAGATTCATAGGATATTTTAAATGGGCTCTTTGAAAAGCACAATATAAGAAAAATGCTTGATTTGATATTAGATTGACCAAACTTTATATTTGAGTGTAGTTGGTACATATTTTATAATTTCAATAAACTAAATTTATTGAAAAAAGAAGAAAATGGTTAAAGGGAGCTATTTAAACCTCCTCAAAAAAAATTGCCCTGAACTTGTTCTCCGAGCATGTCATTCATCATTCATACCCAGTAAGTAGAAGGGTAGACATTGTTATGTTGATACCAACATTGAGTAGATTTTTCTAAGGGAGAAGATAAAGAGCAAGTATTTAACAAGGGAAATCTAAGATGGCAGAATAATACATACACATTCAAACATAGGGAATGAATAGGTTTCTAAATATTGTCAATTCATTTAAAAATATTTAATTATGACCATCTAGGGATAGTCATTCTGCGATGGCTCAAATGGTGAACAAAGCAGACATGATCTCTGGTCCTTTTTAGTCACATTCTAGTAGAGGGACAGACTATAAATAAGGACACAAAAAATTAGTGAATTGCAAATTATGATCAAGTGCTATTAAGAAAAAACATGGTACCAAAATGGATGATAATGGGCAGGAATGTTTTTGTTCTTCCTTTCTTAAATTCTGAGCCTCACTTTAAATAAGGAAGATATACCTTTGGTAGTAACATTTCAAAGATTGAGAGATGAAACGGAGCTACTTATGCAAAGAGACGGGGGGAAGTATTTCTGGAATAAGGAGTATTGTGTTCAAAGTCTCAGCCTAAAAAGAGCTTGGAATGTTTCAGCAACAGAGAGAAAAAGCACATAGCTGAAGTGGAAAGAAAAATATGACATTCTAAGAGGTTGGAGACTGAAGACAGTATAGTGCTTAGAACAGATAGGTCCTACAGGCTGTGGAAGAGGCTTTGGTTTTATTCTAAATGCAATACAAAAACATTAAAAGGAAGTAACATTATCCAAGCTGAGTGTCAAGACAATTCTTTCTGTTCTTTGTAAAATAAATTCAAAGGTGTTAAAAATGAAAGTACAGATTTCGTTTTAGAGGCTCTTACTGAAGCTTGACCAGAGGTGTTGATAATCAGGTCTAGGCAGGTGTCATGGAGATACAGAGGAGAGGATAAAAGTAATATATGTTTTAGAATCAGAATCATAAATAGGAATTATTGGTGTGTTGGGTGTGAAGCAAAGGGAGTGTGGTCAAAGAAGAGGAACTAAAGGTGATTTAAACTTTTGACTTGTCAAATTAAAGTTTGACATGAATTTCTAAATTGGGAGAATATTGAGGGGTGGGTTTTCAGAAGGGAAGAATAAAAAAAAGTCTACTTGGGGCATGTTACATTTGAGATATGTGAGACATTTGAGTAGAACTTCAAAATAAGAGGGGGAATGAGCAAATTTGGGTCACAGTGGATGGGTTTGTTTCAAAGTCATGTAAATGAATGCATTCACTTAAAGAGGACTATCATAGGAGAGAAAGAGAAGAAAGTCCAAGATGAAGAAGGACTTTCCATCATTTAAGACTGTGAAGAGTAGCAGGAGATAGTAAATGAAGCTGAACAACAGATAGTGTAGGAGGAATCTTTGGAGAGTGTGCTGTCTTGAAATCCAGGAGAAGAGATTATTACAGGAGGGAAATGGTGGTAATTACTGATGAAGACTTCAGACAGGGCAAATGAGATGAGGAATATTTGACATGAAAGTGACTTTGACAAGAGCTGTTTTGGTGTCAAATACCTTTGTTATTCCACCAAGTCATCTCTAGTCATCTCACTAAAAATAATAGCAGATAGTAACTTTAGGTGTGCATGTAGAATTGCCATGGGGAACTACAGATTTTTATGAAAGAAAAATAGACTTTATTTAAATATAGCCAGTTGGATTCCAGAAAGTTGGACAAAAACAGTTTGTGAGATTTGTAGCTCAATTTCTCTAAACTCATACATCTGTCCCAACTTGTTTGCTAAAATATTTGATATTACTTTAGATATAATCAAGATAACAAAGTACTGAGAAATATCCAATATTTGGTTCGGTTATTGTTTTGTGTTATATTTCTATTTACTTAGTTGCAACTACAAGTAGAATTTATCCCAAATGGTTTAAATGAAGATAATTTTAATAGGCAGATTATTTGCAGGGAACACACATTTAATAGTGAGTCACACAGAAACCTGCAACAATGGGAATCTATTGCTATCTTTAGAGGTCATGGTAAAGAAGAGAAGAGTGTTATTGAGTCCAGGGAGCTGGTATTGTGGAGGAGGACTGCTTAGTGGAATCAGCAGTCCTGGAATATTGAATTTTTTGCTAGGGACACTGAATGAAAAGGAGGGCAAGCCAGAAAGGAAATAGCCCATCTTACATCTGATCCTCTGATCTCCTTTCTGCTCCTTTCATTGACCAAACCTAAGCAGAGGTAAAGTACCATAGTGATATAGTCTTCAGAGTGCAGCCCCTTAGAATTCAGAGCATAACAGAGAATATTAGAAAAAGGATTTGGGTGATTTCTGGTTTCTGGTGCAGCATGTAATGTACATGGAAGTCATCATTTGATCCTAACAAGTAAGAAGCTGAACAAACTGAAAATTAACAACTCTTTATAGATCCATCAGAGAATTGAGGCCACAGGGCAAATCACTCCTCTAAAAAGTGAAAAGACAGACAGGCACATACAGAGAATAACAGTTTATCAGAGCAGAAACCAACAAGCAGAAACCTCTGTGGGAACCACTACTAGGGTAGGAAAGCTAAACTGTAACTGACAAGTTGCTGGAGGTTCAGTATGGACAAGCCTAAGAGTTAAAATCTCCGGAGGAGGCCAAGTCTTAGGAGGAACACTCACCCTTTTATGAGTGTATTTGTCTGCCAGATTATAACCACAAAGATTGGAGAAAAATCCTCTTGGGCTTTCAGCAAGGGGAGAAGAAAAGTAACCATCTGAAATACGCCAGAGAATTCTGTGCTTTTTAGTGAAGCCTGTCTTCAAGAGAAACAAATTATTTTACCAGCGCCTAAACTATCGGGATTTTATCAGAGCCTAACTGACCCGGGAGAAAGGAAATACTAAACTCGAACTTCTTCTAGCCTTCCACATGGCAGAAGATAAATGCCCAACTCTAGCCCCTCTAGCCATTCTGTTCTGTGTAAGGAGTGAGAGAAAACTGAGGAGCACTTGTGAAGCTCACAGTCCAGGGGCACAAGCTCACTGAAAGGCTGAGACCTAATCAAAGGACCACAGGATGCTTTCCCTCTCCCACAACATGCTACCATGTTACTATATACTTATTTACTGCAATTTCTTTCACCCAGCACATAATGTCCAGCTTTCAACAACAAATTACAAGGAATATTAAAAGGCAAAAAATACACTTTGAAGACACAGAGAAAGCAGATATGGAAGGGATGTTAGAATTATCAGAAGAGGAATTTTAAACGACTGTAATTTATATACTAGGGGCTTTAAAGGGAAAAGTAGGCAGCATTCAAGAACAGATGGATAATGTAAACAGAGATGGAGGTTCTAAGAAAAAAATTAAAAAGACACACTAGAGATCAAAAACAGTATAACAGAAATAAAATATGCTTTTGATGGGTAAATTAGTAGATGGAACATAGAGAGAAAAGGATCTTGAAGCTTGAGGATGTGTCAGTGAAAACCACCAAAATTGAAAAGCAATGGAAAAGAAAAAATGACTGAAGAAAACAAGAACAGAATATCTAAGAACTATGTACTAAGTACAAAGGTGTGACATATACATAATGGCAATACCAAAAAGAGAAAAAGGAACATGAAAAATATTTGAAAGAGGATTTAGGATAGGGGTCTGGTTATTGAGGATAATCACAATACTGGGTTACTTTACTCCTATTTCTTGGTAGAGAAAAAGATCAGAAAAAAATCTATCTGCCTTGGATTTTTTTGTGGCCCGAGGGAAAGGATAAAAGGAAATGGGTAACAATTATGTATAAGATAAGGTAGAGAAATTATTTGCTGTACTTGGTGATAAGGAAATGGAGAGAAAAGAAGGGAATAGAAACAATGAAATAGTGAAAGACTATTCAGTGTCTTTTTTCACCCTTTGCCAGGCTTGTTGAAGTTGATTATTATGGATAACATTGTGTGTCTATGATAGTAAATTCTCAAACCATTGGTTAAACTTTGACTAAAAATAGTTTATTTATTTATTTATTTATTTATTTATTTATTTATTTATTCATTGCTCATTACATTGTTCTTTTGTTTTGGCTTGATAGGTTGGGGTGATGTGAGTAGAATAATTTTCTGTTGAGTTTTGTCAGTCCAGTCATGCAAGTTTTACTTTGCGCTTCCCAAGTGTGTGTATTAATTATTTGGTTTGAAATTGAACATTAATTCTTTTCTTGACAATGAGTACAAACAACCTATTAATGGGATCACCTATCTATATTTATTATATAATTGTATTGTATTAGCTTCCTATGGACAATGCTGGAACTCTATACTCATTCATTTAAATATTCTTTCCACTAATATTTATTAAGTACAAACTGTGTCTGAGGCACTATTCTCAGTGCCATATTATGTTGGTAATTTGTGCTTATTCATGCCTAAACCATAATACAAAATTAAAGTGAAGTACTGAAGACACAGCAATAAAAGAGAAAAGAAAAAAGGAATAAATTAATGAATTCTCATCCATTTTTCATGCAGTTGACTCCTAAAGGTATCGTCCAAATTGTGTTTGTGATTGTTAATTCAGTCTTTTATTTACAATGAGACTATTGATGACTTGCATTTATCTAACTAAATTAGAGTTTTTAATATTAATGATTGTATTTATTTTTTCTGATTATCATAAAATAATACTTTCATTATAGAAAGATACAACAATAAGAAAAAAAACATAAATCAAATCCAATCATTCAGATAGCCTGCCTTTGTAGATTTAACATTTAGCTAAATGGAATTTTAATAATACATCAGTAATACATTGAATGTTTGAGTTAAATTATTGTGGGATTGTGTTATTGTTAGCTTTTTCTCTTTTTTTCTGTGATAGTAGTAGTGTTGCTGACTTTTAATTCTTCAAACATATTTGTTTATGCTGCTGGATTCCTGCTCTTCTACTGAGAACAGAGGCTTGACTTTCCTCATAGAAAATTGTTGATTGTGTTAAATTTTCAATGAGTTTGAGACTGGAAATGGCCTATATTCTTTATCTCCTTTAGGGCTTTTACTGCTAGGGTTTGTCATGATAATCCACTATAGTAATGCTCAATTCACATCTAGCTGGCAAATTAATACATCAACTAATTACCCCAGGGCTTTGAGCTGCAGCTCATGTTGGCAAATTCTGCAGATCTTCATTAACTCAAATGGAAAGATTGGGACACAGACAATTGAGGGCACTGAGGTCAACTTCCATTCAATGCTTGGAAACATAAGAAATTATAATTTTAGTTCTGTCAATTGATTTCTCCAGAGTACATCACATGCAAAAATTTTCCTTTACTAACTATTCCTTCTATAGTTTGGAGAGATTATCTCCCCCCCACCCCACCCCATTCTGTTTCCTGAATTTATTTAATGCAGCACTATATTTGTTTCAGGGTCTATTACTTTCTCTTTTAAAATGATAAATATATATATAAAAGTGAATTTCCCCTTGAAGTAATTTATATACTTAAAATTCTTATCTATATTGTTAGCATTACTACTCAATAATCAATAATTTAAACTTACAATATTGTTCTTTAGTTAAAAATGAATTACTTTTCTAACTATCCATCTCTTCTAGAGAGGATGCTAATGGCTTATATTTACACAAATAATTACTGAGGGTGCTTAAATGACATTATAATTTCAAAATCACTTTTTTAAAATCAGCTCTGAAATTTCTGGATTTCTGTTGTGAGAAATCATGGCATTTTGCACTTTTTTGTCATTTTTTTCCGCAACTGATTTCAAATAAATTTCTTGAACTTGTATTTTAGACTGTATGTTAGACTGTGAGCTCTGTGGAAGCAAGAACTGTGTTTTATTTCTCATATCTTCCCCCAACATTTTATTCAGTGTCTGGCACATGACATAATATGGGAAAACATAGAAAGCACACCTAAACCGGACTTTGGACATCAGAAAAGATGTCCTTGGGTAGGTCACACTAGAATTGCATGGATCAATGAATTAGCATAAAGAAAGAGAATGTGGGAGGATATTTTAAGTACTTTGAAAACATTAAGGTAAAGGAGAGCGTGGAGTAGTCTGTGAATTGCATAGCATTCAGTAAGATTATGGTGTCAAGTAGATGAATGAGGCTTGAAATATTCATTGAGTAAAGACTGCAGTCTGCTTTTCTGCTATGCTCAGGGAACTTGAATTTTACCCTGAAAGCAATGTGAAATCATTGTTTAGTTTTAAGCAGATTGGTGACAAACTTTCCCTTCCTCCCTTCCTCTGTCTCTCTCTTGTTTATTCTTTCTTTTTAATGATCAATGTTTTGCTAAGGTGTGTATATTGGGGTTGTATCAGACTGAAGGAGATAAGGCTTTATAGAAGACCAACTGCTGCAATTTACCCAGTAATTATTAGATCCTATACTAAGGTATAGGTCATAATACAGAAAATGGGCAGATTTGGGAGATCTTAAAAAGTTTAGAGATGAACAGGACATAGAGAAAAATGGAAAGAGTAAAAACCAAAATGCTACTTGAGCTTTGTTTCCCAGTGTAAGTGCTATTAACTGTTCATTGACATCAAGAATATTAAAGCTAGATATCTGGAGAAGATGAGTTTGGTTTTGTACATTTTGAATTTTAGTAGCCTATGGAATATCCAGGTATAAAGACCCAATAGATAGATATTTAATTGAGACTTAGATGTGAGTACACATAGTTTATTGGCAGTTACTCCCAGGAAGCCCTGACAGAGGAGTGGCGAAGTGAAAAAAGAAAGGCAAGTAAGTTAATACAGAGTGTGCTGCTAGGAAGTTACCTACTGAGGCTTTGTTCCACTGGGGTCCTGTGACAGTCTAAATAGAACGTGCCTCGGAGTAGTTCTGCCTGAATGGTGAGGCTGCTGGGGTACTTACCTAGTCACTCTGGTCTGCCCATGGTTGCGGCTGCTTCCTGGGAGCTAGCTCTCCACACTTGTAGCTTAGCTTGCTTGAAGGGCTCTCTCAAGTGCCTACCATCATTCTCTATGCCCTCAGATAGAGTTCCAGAGCCTGGCAGTGAGAAGCTATGCCAAGGGTTACAGGTATTGGGGGCACCAACTGATTTTCCTAAATGTTAGCTAGAGTTTGTCTGGAGAGATGTTCTGAAAGCCTTGAGCATTTAAAAGATAACTCAAGTTAATACAGGATAATGAAATCATTCACAGGGTCTAGAAGAGAAACCTGTAGAATACTAAAGTTTAAGAAACAACACAAAGAAAGAGAAATCTGTGAAAGATAATGTCTACTATCTTTGTATAATTAATAGATTGAAGACACAAGCCTTGAATATGTTTAAAACAAAACAAGGTAAGGGCCGGCCATAGTGGCGCGGTGGTTAAGCGCTGGCTTGTGAAGCCAGCAGCCCTGGTTTGTTCCCACATATGAGGACCAGTGACACCGCCCTCAAAACAAAACAAAACAAAACAAAACAAAACGAAACAAAACAAGGTAAGCAAACCAAAAGCTAATGGAGTCTCCATTTATCCACTATTTATATTTCTTTGATTTATCCACCCACAAATATATTTGCTTCATTGTAGCCTTGGCCACATCTAATTCATCAATATATCTTTAGTACCTTGGATGGTCCTTGACATAGAATATGCACCAACTATGTTTTCTTTTAAACAGGTTATTTAGGATTACTGAATTTATATACACACATTTTAAAATAAAGTTAGACAGTAGAGTTTAAGAAATGTTGATAGTATCAAAACATATTTTGTATAAAAATATTTTAACTCCATACTTTTGTATTCAAATACTTGTGTTTTTTTTTCCTTTTTGTTAAATTTTTTTTAAATTTTTTTATTGAGGGCAGTGTCACTGGACCTCACATGCGGGACCCAAACCGGGGCCGCTGGCTTCCCAAGCCAGCACTTAACCACTGTGCCACTCGACCGGCCCTATTCTTTTTTCCTTTTAAATCAATAAACTTTTTCACTTTTTTTAGAACATTTCTTGGTTCATAGCAAAATTGAGTGGAAAGTGCAGAGAACTGCCATATACACCCCAGCCCCACACATGCATAACCTTTCCTACTGTGGATTCCTGCATCACAGGGATGCTGTTGATCCTGAATTAACACAGCATTATTAGCCAAATCCCATAGTTTACATTAGGGTTCACTCTTGAGTTTAAACATTCGATAGGTTTGGACATATGTATAATGACACTTATCTATCATTATGGTATCATACACAATGGTTACATTGCCCTATAAATCCTCTGTGCTCTGTTCATCCCGCCAGCCCCCATCAGTTACTTTTCAGAAGTCAGAAACTGATAAACAGAGGCTTACACAGATTCATTCACCTTTTCCTCTTCCACAGATTTATTTCATTGCCTTGAGGATTTCTTCCAAGTTGAGAGCACAAAAACAAAGACGTAAGAGAGAAAATGTATGTTTCACCTGTACTGAAGTGTTGGTTTCCTAAGTGCATTTTTATGTATTGGATATTTGAATCAAGTTATTTCTCTAAACCAACATATGTCAGTCAGAACACTGCAGGGAATACTTTAAATATTTCTGGAACAATCAATTATATCTTTTTTTTGCCAAAATGTTTTTTTTTTCTCTTAGATGTACATCCTCTGCATTAGTTTGCTTGATTTTCATTTCTGCATTCTACTTCAAGTCATGATCTGTATTTATGTATACGGTCTTTCTGTGATTTGCTTAGTAGCTGGTAGTGAGTAGAGAAACCCCTAATGATAATTTCTATTATTATTATTGAAAGTAACTTAGAAAAGAAAAATATATGTTGGTGCCAGACATGACTCAAATGATTTTTTTTTTTTTTTTCCCGAAGAGCTTCCCAGCATTGTAGTTACAGTAGCACATTTGGGAATCTGTTCCATCAAGGATGAATTAATTGTGAAATACCAGGAAATGTTTCATCTTCATTGGAAGAAAATTTATGACAGGATTGTCCTTTTGAAAGGGATGTGTCCTTTTGATGAGGATCAAGTCAAAAGCTACATTGATAGATTGGAGAAAAAAATGATTTTTGAACGTTTATGTCAGTATATTAGATACAATGGATATTCTATATATTAATTTTCTCTGTTTCTATTCCAAGTGCATGTTCTTTCATAACTGCAGTCTTACACTTTTTCTTTATATACTTTTTCTAAGGAAAAGTTAATCTGCACCTACTACTATGCTTGTCTGAAATATATATATTTATATTTAAAAAGTCTTTGCTTTTTTTCTTTCTTTTACCTAATAAATAAGTTGTGTTTTCTTACTTTTAATTTTGTTTATCTTTTCAAAATTGGCCCCAAAATGGTCACATCAAACAGATATTCTTGCTATTGGCTTCTAATTTTTGTAGATTGCATCACTTTGACTCTTCATTGAAGTAGGATTGTTTAAAATGGTACATCATTGAGTTAGTCGATATTTGATTACAAAAAATTAACAACCCAGAAAAATCCTTCTGAGAAATTATTAGCATCAGCAAAAGCATCTGCTTTCCTGTCTTTTAGAGATTTGAAGCTCATCTATCCCTTTTCCCTTTGAAAGTTAAAGAACTTCAGAATTTGAAAAACATCACCATTTTGGGAATAAGGAAACAATTTTAAAAAAATTTATTTTAATCTTTGAGACCTAATTTCCTTGTTGTTAAATTTAGATAATAGTAACTGCCTTGCAAAGGGATTGTAAGATCAAAAACATGTGTGAGTTACCTAATGCACTATCTAGTATACATAAGGCTTTCATCAATACTGACTGATCTCCTCCCCCTCATTCATCTGCTGCTTCTGCTTCTTCTGTTTCTGCCTCTCCTTCTTCTATGCTTCATCTAGATCAGTGGTTCTCAAACTTGAATGTAAATGAAAATCATTTAAAGGGCTTGTTAAAACAGATTGCTGGTCCCTGCCTCTGGAGTTATTCAGTAGGTCTAGAATGGACTAGAGACTGTTCCTAAGAAGTTGCCAGCTCATGTTGAGTTAAGAAGCAACACTGTGAGAATTACTGTCCAAGGAAGATAATGCAAATGTAGTGAAGTAGAGCCTTGTGGCTACCAATACTTTTTCCTGTAGTCGTCTCTGACTAATACATATTATCACTTTTTATTTTAAACATTAGTGCTCCTAATACTTCCTTTCCGATGATGTTCATTCATCTATTTGGAAATAACTCTTCCAGTGTCTTAAACAATAGTGTGAATGTTGCTCTTTTCAAATTATGTAATATTTTGAATATTAGAATTCAGTTTAAATAAATTAAAAATAGAAAGTGGCCTTTCCTCAGTTGAGCATCTTTGAGAAAAAACAAAGTATATTTGCCTGTTTTGTCTTTAAACTGAGCAAAAAGAAGGCTACCTGAAACTTGAAAAATCTATTCTTTATATTTCATTACAGTGTAAAGAGATTTGCTCACCAGAGTAGGTACAGCTATCCCCCACTTTTCCAAAGTTCACGTTACACGATATCTCTTTTATGAAACACCTACATTAGAACTTATTTTCAAGAAATCCAAAGAGGATTTTGCTCTTATGAAAAAAGGCAAAAAGTGAAAATAGCATTCAGGAACTACACTCAACGTTAAGCTGCCATAGCTTTGAACTGTGTCTGTGAACATTTCTCATTTATTTCAATTTATTTTATTCTCCCATTAGTAAGAGGTGTCCTAAGGTATCAGAAAAGTATAAGAGAGGTCCAAGGGTATTATGCTTCATGTAAAACTGGACATAATTAAGCGTATTTGGTAGATTACTTTTTGGGTCTTGCAACACTCAAAAAAATTTCCATATAAATTAATGATAATTGCTTCTTCACTTTATGCCATTTCGGCTTACAAAAGTTTTCGTAGGAAAGCTCTACTTTCAGATAGTGGGGAAACCTATATTATTATTGTACTTGTATAGAATATAGAGAATATTTATTTAAATTGAATGATACTTCCATTTTCATTTTATCTGCCAGATTTATTTCTCTTGTTCAGTGACCTTATCGTGTCACCGGTAATGAGAATCTGGAAAACACAATTACCATCGTGACTAGCAGAAAGAAAAGACCTCTTTAAATGATCACATTTAATCAGAAATATCTTGATGAGTAATAAGTTAAAAATCTTCACTCTTGATATTCAGACAATATTGCCAAGTGTCAAAATCTAAATGTAGTGCATGATGCAATACACTGCAGCAACAAATAACAATAATTCCAGAGGAAAGTATAGATATCTAAAAATGTTATGTGTTGACTTGTTTCTTTGGTATCTTCTGAGTCAACTTTAATGTAGCGTTAATGCAATCTCAAGCTACATATTAAAATACTATTAATGGCCAAAAAATAACATGCAAAAAACTCTCACAACATATTTTGACTCAGGGATGAATATTTAGAACTCTTATTTTCTTTTTATAACTCTCTCCCTAAGAAACCTGATATAGTTTTTTGTTTGTTTTAAACACCATCTACAGGCTAAATTTATATGTATAGCTTGGATGGATCGGCTCTGAACTCCAGATTCTTATAATCAATTGTATTCTTGGCATCTACAATTGATATGGAATAGGAATCTCAATTATAATATGTGACAATTGCTCCTTCTGCATAATTCACTAGATATAATGCTTAACAGTAGCTACTTTATCGAACCACTCAGGTCACAAACAATGATCCTACCTTTAACTCCTGTATTTGTCTTGTACTCTATACCCTCTCCACAAACAAACATTGTCAGCTCTGCTTTGAAGATGTAACCAGAATATATGTTTCACTCATCCATTGTTGTCACCATAGCGCAAGCCCCATTATCTCTCCCCTGGTTTATTATAATAACCTCCTACTTATTGATCTATATACTGGAGATGCCAAAAAAATTGTATACACTTGACTTTTATTCATCTTTTGTTATCAGTTTATATTGAGTATCACAATTTTAATACAGTTTTTTTTTCTATTTTAAAATGTGTATATATTTTTGGCACCCTCTGTATATCATTTTATTCCATAAAATATCCTCCTAAGAGCTATGTTTTAAAACATAAACAGATTATGCACTTTTCTTTTCCAAACCACACAATCAATTCCCATCTTTCTCAGAACAAGAGTTAACATTTTTATAATGGTCTACACATAATTTTGGCCACAACAAAGTATATGAGCTCATGTCCAGTGGACTCAGCTCCAGCTACTGTGGCTTTCTTGAACTTCTGATACCAAAGCCACATAAAGACATTATAAAGAAAGGTAACTGTGGACCAATATACCTCGGCACATAGATGCAAATATTCTAAACAAAATTCAGTAAATCAAATATAATACTATATGAAAGGATATTAACTGATGAGCAAGTGAAATTTATCCTTGAAGCGCAAGGTCAGTTTAACATTTAAAGTAACCTATAATATAACTTAGATCAATAAAAGAGAAAAAACATATAATTATCTCAACAAATACAGAAAGTTTTTGACAAAATATAACATCCATTCCTGATGAAACCACTCAGTAAACCAGGAACACAAGGATACTTCATATACCTGACAAAAGGCAACAATAAAAAACCTACAGCTAAATCACATTTCATGATAAGACTGTTTTCCCCGTAAGATTAAGAAAAACAGGTATTTCTGAAATCAGCACTTCTGTTTAACATTATATTGGAAGTTCTAGTGATAGCAGTCATTTAAGTAAAAGAATAAAAGTCACCTAGACTGGAAATAATGAAATAAAAAAATAATGAAATAAAAATGCAGATAACATAATTGTGTATTTAAATAAAACAAAAACAAAAAAAACCCTACTGGACTCTACAGAGAAATTTGAACTGATAATTGACTTTAGCAAGGTTGTAAGATATGAGATCAATTTACAAAAATCAACTGTATTTTTATATAATAGAAACAATTAGTAATTAAAATTATAAAATGCCACTTAGCATAACATAGAAAATTAAAAGAAAATCATTAAGGATAAATCTGACAAAATATATAAAATGTATGTACAATGAAAACTACAAGGTATTGCTGAGAAAAAGTGATGAAGACCTTAATTAAAGAAGAGATATGCATGGGTTAAATTAATCTTTAGATTCAACACAATTCCAATAAAATCCCAGAAGTCATGATTTGGGGGGTAAAAACTGATAAGTTGATTATAAAATCATAAGAGAATTAAAAGAATGTAGAATGCCAAAACAACTTCGAAAATAGTTCTCAAAGGAATAACACTTCCCAAATTCAAGATTCATTATAAAGCTACATTAATCATGATTGTATGAGATTGGCATGAAGATAGGCAAATAGATCAATAGAATGGAGAAGAGATTCCAGAAATAGACCTACAAATATATGAACAACTGTTTTTTGATGAAGATATAAAGCAATTCAGTGGGTAAATGATATTGTTTTTAACAGATGATGCTGAAACACATATTTATATGTAAAACAAAACCCACACATCATACCTCATACTATATGTAAAAATTGACCAAAATTAAATTATACATCTTAATATAGAACTTAAACCTAAAGTGTTCTAGGAAAAAAACTAGGAGAAAAATCTTTGTTACCCTTGGTTAGTCAAAAGTTTCTTAAATAGCATAAAAAATATATAGCAGTAAAAATGGATAAATTGAACTTTATCAAAAATGAAAATACCTGCTCTTTGAAAGACATTGTTGGGAGCATAAAAGTGCAAGCCATAGACTCAGAGGAAATATTTGCAACTCATATATCTGATAAAGGCCTTGTATCCAGCTTACATAAAGAGTTCCCAAATTCAATAGTAACAGCAACCCCACAAAATATATATATATATATATATATGTATATATATATATATATATATATATATATATATATATATATATATATGGGCTGAAGGTTTGAACAGACACTTCACAAAAGAAGGTATATACATGATAAACAAGCACATGAAAAGACCTTTAACATCATTAGAGAAATGTAAATAAAATCACAATAAGATGCCACCAAAAACCTAATATAATGGCTAAAATTAAAAAGACATAAATGATCGAAAGGACATGGAGGATTAGTAGTAACTCTTATACATTGCTGATGGCAATGTAAAATGGTACAAACACTCTGAAAAATAATTGGGCAGTTTCTTAAAGTTAAACATGTACCTATCATATGATCCAGTGATACCATTCCTAGATATTTACTCAAGATAAATGAAGGTGTATGTCCATCTAAATATATGTACATGAATGTTCAAAGGAACTTTGGTTGTAACAGCCCCAAATCTGGAAACAACCCAATGTCTATCAACAAATGAATGCTTAAATAATTTGTGATATTTCCATACAATAGAATACTGCTCAACAATAAAAGAACAAATTGTTTATATATGCAACTATATGGATGAATGTAAAAATAATTATGCAGAATTTAAAAAGCCAGACAAAAGAGTACATGCTGTATTATTTCATTTATATATAATACAAACTAATCTGTCATGGCATAAAGTGGACAGTGGTTGGCCAGAAATGTGGATAGGATCAGGAATGGAGGAAAGGGGGATAACAAAGGACACAAGAACCTGTTGGCAGTGGTAAATATGTTAATGTCTGGATTATGGTGATGAAAGTCAAATCTGATCAATGTTTAAATTTAAAATATTTTCTTTTGCTCTGATGGTCAAATGTAAAAGATGAAAAATTATTTAGGATTATATACATTGTAACCAATGACACCCTTAACATTAATGTTTTTTTGTTTGTTTGTTTTTGTTTTTGTTTAGCTGAGCCATCCTGCCATCTGTTGGCAGCTCAACGGCAACTCAGCTCGGGCTGGGCATCGAACCGCGGTTGTCCGGGCTCAGCTCGCACTCTTGAGCGAGCTCTTAGCCAACTGAGCCATTCGGCCAGCTCAACATTAATGTTTTTAATGTTTTAGTTCAAGAAATACATTTTTCTCATAAGAACAAGGATATCATAAGCGAAAGGATCTCGTTAATGTTTCCTTTAAATGTGTTTTTTCCTTCTCTTTAGTGAAATTGAATTTTAATAAAAACTATGTGTTTTCAGCAGTAAATGAATCATGCTATTGTAATATACGTACAAAGTATAGGCACGTCTGAAAACCGCCAGTTTAAGGAGGATGCCAGCTTCCAGTTCAACATCGCTGGTGACTAGGAACCCGAGAAAGGGAGGAAGGCCATTTTACTGTCTATATCTCAGTATCCCTCAAGGTTTAATAGGGACTGCAGTCCTATGCATTACTGTGAGGACAAATGTGATCCCAGATGAGCCTTTGGCCACCCCTTTAAGTAAAGTGAAGTTACAAAGGAGCTTATTAGATGTTGGCTATTTCCTACTGTGACTCTGTCTTTAAGTTCTAGAGGCTGCAAGTCTGACTAGTTTAAGTACCCCTGAAGAGACTTAATCCAGTGTGGATAGCTGCTGTCTCTGAGATAAAATGCATATACTCATATTTGAATATACTTAGTTTGCCCTATGTAACCTTTTTAATGAAAATACATGGAATAGATAACTGATTTTAAGAGATTCTTTATATCATAATAAGGAGTAGTATTATTTAAAAAGTTAAGGAAATTCCCTCAAAAAGAAAGTAAACTCACTGTTGGCTTCAAACTATTTTGATTCCTTTTATGATTTAGAATAATATCTGTGTGATCAAGTAATATAAAAACAAGCCTTCCACATGGACACTGTGCCTCTAAATAGTTATAGTAGTTTTTACTAAGTGTTGGATGTGATGTTTTATATGCAGTAATCATGAGGCCAATGTGTTTTCATATCTCTTTTTTTAAACCTCTTTCTCCAATTTTCATCCTTCAGGCCTCCTTAACTTCCTTTGTTTCTCCTTCTTCTGCCACTTTATCATCTCTGTAGCCTGTATCTGCCTCTTGGTGTTTTCTTGTTCTGAACAATTTTTGCTTGTTCTTTCCTTCCTTGTCTCTCCTATACAAATATATCTTTGTTAGTTTCCAAGATCAGGCTTTCTACCTGTGTTGTGAATCCTTTTCTATCCTTCTTTCTAGTAGGCCATGTTCCATTGATAATACATTTTTTTTCCTTTTTGCCTCTTTTGAATAAGACCTCAGAGAATGCAGATTATTGACAACAGACATATTTCCTATTGCTTTATGTAGTCCAAGATTCATAGTGTACTTTAGATAATCTTTTCTACCACCTGGATACTATTATCCTTAAGTCCCATCTAGTGTGTATTCTATTGGGTTGTAAAAAGAGGTTTTATTATTACCTGACATACTCAGATTATCCACACAGGTTAAAAGTCTCACAAAAATCACTGTTCTTAACTAAATGGGAATATTGATAAAATCCAACAGGGAATAACCATGGACACAAATAATAACATAAATAAAACAATTACATAGAGTTATAAATGCTACAGGAAAGTGTATGACAGTAATGGGATAAAGAAAGATTAGTACAAAATCGAGAAAAGAGCTGTTTAGAGAGAATGGTCAAAGATGTTATTTTCTTAGGGGGTGAAACCTGAATAAAATTCAGCCAGCCATGTGAAGATCTAAGGGAAGTGTGCTCTAGGTAGAGGGAAGGGAAGTGCAAGGCAAAACCATGGTCCCCAAAGCAGGACAGTGATGAGAGAGCGAAGGCCAGTATGTCCGAGCATGGTGAATGGGGGAGGTTGTGAGGCCCTACTTGTGGAGGGATAGCTGTGGATATCTGAATTTCATTTTAAGGGAAAAAGAGGCACTGAGAGGTATTAACTCATTCCGATTGGAATGCAAATTGAACAGAGGGATGTCAGAGGATTTAATTTTTTTTTTTTTAATTGCAAAAAATAAGGAAAAGGGCTCATCCAGTTGTATCAGAGGCCAACACATATTTCCAGTGCAGAAAGTTAAGTTGTGTAAATAAAAATGATATCACCCAATATTTATCAAACAGTTTATAAACAATCTTGTCTTATAAATAAGCCCAGGAATTTGAGAATGGCATCACAAGTTATTGAAAAGCTCCTTAATATATATATGATTTTTTTCTTTGTTTGTTTGTTTTTTAAGCCTGATTTTTTTCTGTAAGGTATTTTCAAGTTTTCCCTCACAGTTTGTTTCTCATCATTCACTTTAGAAAGTGGTCACACAAAGGCCATTTCTAAAATATTTAGATACAAATATGCTCTATTAGTTGACATATTCAAGCTCAAAAGCATTAGATAAATTTTGCTTATTATACCCGGTAATTTTGAAATTTCCTTCGTATGATCAAAGTTATCTCATGTGGGATTAAATATTCATTGGAATAGTCACACTGTTTGATGATGATGGAGAGGCTCTGATGTTTGTACAGTGAGGCTGTTCAGACCAATCGACTCAAATTCTTCCATTCTGACCTACATTTAAATTCCTATTTTTCAGTTCTGGTTCATTGTGGACAGAACTAAAACACCATCTCCAAAGTATAAGGTGTTTTATGTTTATAGTTTTCAGTGGTAAGGAAGTGTGATTTGCTTTACGGTGTGTGTGTGTATGTGTGTGTGTGTGTGTGTGTGTGTGTGTGTGTGTGTGTGTAATAATGTGCTATATTATTGTTGTAGTACTTATACAATCAGTCTATAGTTTGAAGAAGATTGTGGAATGCAAGTGAAAGAGTATTTTTTTTTCTTTAAAAAGATTTTATGATACTTAATGGATATTGAAATGTTTAAAAAAATTCTGAAGTTGGAACAAGAGCTAACCCTTATGAGTGTCAAAGATGTGGAAATTGAAGCAAGTCCCATCAGTGCCTTCATTCTGAGGATAATTTTCCATGCTGGTTGCTATTCTGTGCCCTGCATGAGTAGCTCAGTGTGTACCTAAGGACCATTTTAATGTGTGGCATCTGGATGGACACCTGGAAGCTGTGAAGCTTTGAACTAAGGAGCCATTAATGCTAAAAAAAAAAATTAACATTAATGTTGATTATCCTCTTTAACTTGTTTCACCCACAACTGCTCAATCATTCTGCAACCAGATTACTGCCAGTTCCATATGCTTCTGTGTCACTTAGGCTTGACTAATTAAAATGTTCTGTTACAGGTACCACAACAATTTTAAAATTCTGAGATATCTATTTAACAAATTGAAGAGAGTTTTAATGTTTTATGAAAATTAGTGTGTAAATTACTTCTAACCTGCCAAATACCAAACATATGACCTAAATTTTTATGTCTGATTTGATTTTGATTCAGAAAAAGAAATCTATGCATTTCAGCTGTGTTCTAAGCTTTGCCAAACTGAAACAATCTTTATAATCCTGATAAATTTTCCTTAATAGTTTCCTTTAAATTTGTTCTTGATAACAAACATAAGAATAAATTTAGCTAACGAATCTATGACAAAAAAGATTAATCCTCATCAATATGAGAAGAAACGCAACCTAAAACATCAATCAAATATCGCTCCATTCTTTCAAAATGTCACTGATATAAAAAGATAATAATTAGTGTTGGCATTCTCAAACATTGCTAATGTGAGAGCAGATTGGCAAAATATTTAAAACACAATTTGGCAGCATATAGTGAGCGCCTTGATATTTTCGTTTCTTTGATTCAATTACTTTCAAAAAATATTATGAGGCAATAATAAGATGTACAAATTTTCTGAAAAAAGATTTATCATAGTGTTCTTTAGGACATCAAAACTTGGAAATATGAGTAACAATATAAAAACCATTCAATTAATCAATTCTTCTGTGTGTTGGACAAATGTGCTGTTTATAAAAAATATTCCTGGAGCCTAATTAATGCCAAAAGGAATTTTCTTGATATGATACTATGATGTTAAGGGAGAAGAAAATTTTCAAACAAACCAACCCAGCACATATGTATTTATAGAAATACTGAACTGAAGGGCAATACATTAACATACCTTATTTCAAGTGCTATTTATTTATTTAATCATTTATTTTAATCTATTTACACATTTAAATAATGACCACTTTTTATAATCAGGAAAATGTTATCAAAAACAAACAAGCAATTCTAAAACTATTTTTTTCATTAAGTGTTCATTTTGAATGGCTTTATCATTTATCTCCTATGGAGTGAATATAGCACATTTATTTATATGGTCATATTTAATTTTTAAATATTTTCAAATATAACTTCTCTAGCAAAATTCTAAACTTCCTGAGGTTGAGCCTATGTCATTTACTTCATTTTTATCCCGCATGGTGTCTTTTGGAATGCATCAGATCAACTCTGTGGAATTTTGTTAAAATTTGTATGCCCAAGCCCTATTTCTAGAGATTCTCATTCAGTGTGTCTGTTATGCCATTACTGATTCTGATGTATATAGAGTCTCATAATCTGGAATTCACTTATTTAATTTAGTTGATAGTGCTAATAAAAGACATTTTGCTATTCCTTATTACCTCAGAAATGAGAAATATTTATTTGAACTTGGTTCAAATAAGTTCATTTGGACATTGGTTCAAATGTAGTGATGCCTTAGTACAGAGATATGTTTTAATTTAAAAACAGTGTCTCTGTTCCTTTTGTATGCTGACTAGGTATAAACAGATACCTAACTAAAATAATTTTCCTTCACCTTGAGCTTAGATTCCAAGTCAGGCATATTTATGTAAACACTGAGTCTGTAAATAAAAGAAATAATAAATTAAACCAAGTCAGGTCACATGTAATATGTTTGCTTAAGAACATATACATTGTTTTCATTTTCTGTTATAGGGCAAAGCCACACATATATGGACTTTTACTTTTCATTTATATCCAGTATCACCAAAGGAAACAATTTTCAACCAATTCTCTGACACTTTCTCATAAAACAAGGCAGCAACAATGATCGGCATAGTAACACAAACACGAATTAATTTAGTTATGTAATTAAGTGTTTGAAGCCATAGTCCCCGAATACATATGCACATTCATACACATGTGTGCGCATGCTTGCACACATGCATACACACAATAGTAATATTTTGAATGGATAGGAATATATTCTTATTATTTAGCTATGGAAATAAGTAAACAATATATAATTAATGCAGGGAAATAAACAATGCTTGAATTATAAAACATAATTAAATTTAAAATCTTTTTGCTAGTGCTACCTGTAATTTATTGCATTTGAACTATTTATCACTTTCTAGGAGTTAGAGCTGTTAAAGTAACTAAACAAGGAGGCTGTTAAGCTGAGGTGACTCTGATGTCTTGGTAGATTCTGTAAACAAACCAAAATCTAAGTCAGAGTCAATGCGCTGGAATCTGAGAAAATGAAACTTAAGAACAACTAATCACTGCCAATGAGGCTCTCTCAAATAAGACAACCACTTAACCTAGAGCCAATCAGTTAATTTCATTGCTTTACTTTCATGTTTTCTCTATAAAATCCTCTCCCTTAGCTTCTGTCAGTAGAGAACCCTTAACTTCAGTTTATCCTTTGACAGCACCTAATGTCCAATTTCTAAACATGATACTAGATGCTGAGTTGGTACATACAAACTCATTGATCAACAAATAAAAGCATTTTGGGAAATGTTTCTTTAAACATTTTAAGAGATATTTCTTTCATAAATTTCTCCAATGTTTAAACACTACTGCTTTCAAAATTTTCCTTGAATCTATTTTAAAAAGTCTTCTGATTTGGTTAAATCCTGCTAACCTCCTTTTTTTTTTTTGTTTCTGTGTAGTAGGAACCTACCTACTCACCGTTTTTATCAGAAGGACATTTTAGAATTTAAATATCAAAGAAAATGTGAAATGTTCCTGGAGAGGGTTGTTCTCAATAAACCGGAATGGGAATAAATCTGGCAGGTACATCGTCTTTAGAAACAATATTAACCTACACTAACATGTTATGGGAGCTAAATTAGAATCTCTGGGTAGAGAAGAACAAAATAAAGGCCTGTCAATTCTACTATGTGGCAGGGAGCACAAAGTCCCTATCAAAGACCCAGTAGTTAAATCCGGGAAAGCTTATTTAATCAACTCTCTTTGGTGAAATACAGAACAAAGACCAAGGGATCCTTCAGCAGAGAAACCTATTTCCTTGTTTGTTAATGACTTTCTGTTATTTGTTTTCCGAGGCTTCCAAAATTATGCAAAATGCTGCAAGAACACATCAATTAGCTTTGTGTAGATGATATTAATCCTGAATACAAATATGTGCTTCTAAATACTATGTCCTTGAAAGATATGCAGGGGGTCCTCACTTTGCACAGCAGTGCAGATCCATAAAAAATGATTGTACAAGCTTAAAGTGCAAAAGTGATCCTAATAATCAATGGGAAATTTATGATTGTTTCATAACCTTTGCTTGTTTTTGCAAAAATATTGACAATTTTCTTAATTGATTATAAATGTATAGAGAAAGAGGAAGTATTAAAACTAATACCTATTTAGTGCACAGTTATTTAAAAATTAGAAAAATAGAAAATTAATGTGTTTTGTTTCTTTGCAAAAATCTTATCAAGAATAGTTTGAACAGTGCTTGTCTTCTTTTTGCTATATAACTTATGATATAGAAGGAACATTTTTTTCCTATGGCTTTGTAAAATTGTATGCTCTTTCCTAAATTTGTATCATCTTGTAATATTATCCTTTGCATTTTACTTTTTTTTGAGGGCAGTGTCACTAGCCCTTCTCACATGTGGGACCGAACCGGGGCCGCTGGCTTCCCAGGCCAGCGCTTAACCACCGCGCCACTCAGCCAGCCCATCCTTTGCATTTTAAATGCTGTGAAATAGCTCTGGTTTTCTTTAAAGTTTTTTGGGTTGTTGTTAGTGTCACCTCCTCTGGGACATTTTTATCCTTTTCATCACAAGTCCTTTTCTCATTTATGCCAGTAATTTCACCTTTACTTAATATATCTGGTTGTATATATAAAGCCCTCTTTTATTAAGCAGTGTGAACATTTCCATGGTCAACTATTTCTTTTAAAACCTCATTTATGTACAATTCAAATCCTGGAAAGTTATTTGCAGTGAGGTAAAAGTTTATACACATTGCACACATTTTCTTTCCTGCGGTGATGCTTGAATGTATTCAGTTGCATCCTTTATGTCATATTTCTTCCTAAACTCAACTAAAGAAATGGCATGATCTCCAGTTGTAGCATCCATAGCCTGTCTGAAAACCCATCTAAGAAAATTGGTGGTAAAAAGCAAGTTTTCACATTTTTATTCAATTACCCAAAAAAATCAGAGTGATCTAGAGTATTATCCACCAGTAATAGTACTCTAAAAGATTGTTGTGCCTATAGTATCTCTAACACTGCTCAATAAGGAGGCAAAACAACTCTATGTTTTATTGTCTATGTATGAGTAACAGATATACAGTGACCCATCACTGACAAACTTTGAAAGAAATGGCATGATTTGTCACTGATCATTATGTGCACCTGTTATTTATGTGTGATTTGTGGATTGAAGAGATAGTAGCAGACAGCTCTTTATCTAATCACTCACAGTTAATATACACTGTAACTGAAATTTCAATGGTGTCATTGCAGAGGCTGGTGTTATTTAGTTAAATTAGAGTAACTGAAATACTGTGCAAGATGACAATTACCTTTACTAAGTTCAACAAATTTGTTTCTGTTTATCTTTTCAGGAAACTGTACTCAGTTACTCATTTATTTTTCAAATGATAGTATAAGATTTAAAATGTAATAAATCAATTTAATTCGGTGAACTTTAAAATATAAATTATTATATTAACTTCCTTACACTAATAATGGAGATGGTGAGTAGAATCTGGCTTCTCTCTTTATGTCAGCTCAAGGGGTGATCAGAAGGATAGATTTTCCTGTCTCCCTGCACATGCTCCGTCTGGCTGCAGCTGAAGGTTGCACCTGGAGCTCTCTCACATGTATAATTGAAGGCAGCTTATTGGATTAGATACAGATCTTCACTGTGTTAGCAGCCCAGAATGGAGTCTTAAAGAAAAAATTATGTCCACAAGTATATGCAAAGCATCCTTGAGAAATTATAGACATTTGGAGAAGTAGGTAATAGACCTAGGGGAAAATCTGCAGTCTGGCAAAGCCACAAAAAAGGATGTTTCTCTCAGGTTCTAGTAACTTAAAAAAAAATTTAATCAGGTTCATTGAGACATCATTTGCACAATATGTAGCTTTCCCATTGTAAGTATGCTGTTCAGTGAGATTTAAAAACAGGGAGTATATGATGAATTTGCAGGTTTCTTGTGCAGGGCTATACTGATTTTCACCAAGTTGTTCCAGTTTTTGTTCCACTATGTGCTGTTGTCATGCAGCAGCCTACCCGTCTGCCCCCATGCACCTTCCCATAAAGAGGTGAGCATCTATAAAGACAGATCCTTTTACGGACATTGCTTTAACATTATGCCTACTCTGTATCCCTGTTTGGCCCCACAAGATGGCTGGTGAGTTAAAGATGGGTAAGATTTCTCAAGGGAGGAACAACCTAAGACAGTCACAGTCGCTTGGGCCCCATAAGGAGAAATCACGGAGTTGATGAGAGTGGGCACAGACCCCGAGTCTTAGAGCTGACAGCCAGTTTATGGGCTTAATGATGTGATAATATCTGCCCTCTGTGTAATCCTATCAGTGAGTTTCGGCATAAGAGGTTTCTGTCTCTTAGAGAGGTGCATGTAAGCAGATCATGGGACTTAGGGTGATGGCAGCCTGCAGGCATGGGTGATTTGGCCCTGAGCTAAGTTCTCAGGTATGAGCCTCACAGAGCGTGGATGATACTTTGATCCTTTCTTGTGTGAGAGACAATAAAAGGAGCACTTAGGCCCGATTCAGGGGCTCAGTCCATAAGATTTGAGTCTTCTGGCACCACATGCATTGTCTCTCTCTTTCTTAACCTTTCGCCCTTCCTTCTCACTCTCCCACTGCTCTGCCATGCTGGATGCAATAATGTGCTGCCAAGTCAAGCAGTTTCTGGAATTTTAAATGTGTGGCAGAAAATTACCATTTAATACCTTTTCAGAACATGGGGTCACACCTTAGAATTTCTTTTTATGAAGCATATTAAGTATGTATTTATTATTTGTTTGGAAGCATTTAAGAAATATATAAATAGACAAATATCCACATTCAACTAACATTTAATGAATCTTCATAGTTTTAGGATGCATTTATCCCTATTTTATAAGTGAAGGAAGGGTTTTCAACAAGGTTAAAGAACTCAGCTGAGGGACAAGACTGGTACGTTTTGGAGCTAGGATATTATCTTATATCTTCTGATTCACATTACATTGGGATATCTGGTGATAATCCATCAATTACAGTAATAATAAGTAATATTTATTATGGTCTCACATAAGCCATTCTAAATTCTCTACATGCAGTATTTCATGTAGTCCTTATAAGAACTCTATGAGGTAAACATTATTTTTAGTAGTGGGTAGATGAGGCAGTTGAGGTAGTGAGTTTAGGACCTTGTCCAAGGTCATAAAAATGACAGGTTGCAAGGTGGGACCCTAGTTCTCAAGTCCACTATTATATTTGCTTCACCTTATCTCCCTTAATATCCAGTCCTCTAAGTGGAAAGACAAAGACTAGTATTGCTGCTAGAACTTTCCTTCTGGAGTAGAGGGAGGCAAAACAAAGAATGGGAAGGAAAATTTCCATTACTCTTTGGACAGGGTTTTATACGTGCCTGGAAAACCCCATTCTCTTAACAAATATTTTCCATGTAAAGATGTGTATTTCTAAACTTTCATAATTTCAGATTTGAGGTCTTCATTTAATAATAAATCCCCATTTTTAAAAATTTGAAACAATTTTCTAGACTAAAGGGAAATGGGACTTAAGAGACAATGGCAAATATGCCCAACATTGTGTTAGGGTGATTTCACCTGCGGCTCTCTGGGCCTGAGATTGCTCTGTCCCCAGATGTGACATGCTCACGCCCTCATTGAGACTCTTTCCAAGAGCCATCTCCCTAAACTGTTTTATTTAAAATAGAACACCCCCCCTTTCTTTTCATACCCTGATTTCTTTTTTTCCATTACACTGATGACCTCCAACCCTAGATTCAGATTGATACTTTCAACCCAAATTCAAGACTATAGGACCTTTTCTTAACCTTTTCTTCATTGCATCTGCACCTTTCTTTATCACTGAGAATACGGTTCTCGAGGGCATGGAGAATAATAGAAAATCTTATAATTGCTCATTTTTCTACCTAATACTTCACGTACCATAGTCTTAGACTAGCAATACTATCACCAGTATGGTTACATTGTTTTGCTTTTGTTCTCCCTAGTATCCCCCTTTTTTATAGTTGTTTTATATCTATGTTGTCTGAGAATATAGTCATTTCATACCATATTCTTTCCTCCATTTCCCTCATTGAGTCTTAGTGCTACCAGTAACTATATATTTATGCACCAACAGTCCTTATGTCAATGTCCCTCTAGTTATTTTGCTTGTCTAAGGTTGTTCTATACTAGAATCCTTAGTAAGGGCTCAAGGGAACAATATTCCTGGAATTATTGCATGTTGACAAAAGTTTGCTTGTGTACTTTGAACTTGAAAATCTGTTTTGTTGCATGAAAGTAATTATTGGCTCACACTTTTCTTTTTTTCTTGGATATCTTAATTATGTTACTGCATTTTGTTTTGGCACAACGTGTTGCTGCTGAAAAGTTTGATAATATAATTTTCTTTCCTTTATAAATCATGTGCTCTTTTGCTCTTTATTTTCTAGGTAACTAAAAGATGCTCCTTTCCTTCCTTTCATAAAGTCCCATTCCTGGAATATGTTTTGATATCATTATGGGTCATTTTGTCAATGATGTTGTGTGTACTTTCAATATGCATTTTAAAATCTTTTATTTTAGGAAAATTTTCTGCGATTTAGTAATTTTTCTATATTCTCACTTTGGGTTTTATCTTTTTTCTTTTCTTATTATCCATATGCTCAAATGTTTTTGACTGTCTTCTTTCAATATTTTTAACTTTCTCTTGAATCTTTTTTATACCCTCATTACTTTTTAATTTTTAAAGTTTTTTCTTTCACCTGTTACTTTATTTAAGCAATCACCTGTTGTGTTTGTTCCCTATTATGTTATTTCTCATTGATTTCTATACTTTAGGCATTCTTTTTTCTCTTATTTCTAATTATTTCCAGAGTTATGAAACATCATTTCTGAGCTTTCCTAGGTCTGATTTATGTTGTTTCTTTCATGTATTGCAATATTTTCTTAATGTTTCCTAGCTAGTTTTTAATTTTTTTTTTTTTTTTTTTTTTTGAGGGCAGTGTCACTGGCCCTCATATGTGGGACCGAACCGGGGCAGCTGGCTTCCCAGGCCAGCGATTAACCACCGCGCCACTCGGCCGGCCCTCCTAGCTAGTTTTGAAATAGCTGGTGATAGCGGACATGTTTTTTTTAGCATGCTTTTATTGTGTATAGTATGTTATTCTGCTTTTTCCCTCTCTTCTTTTTTCTTATGATATCTCTCTATGGGATCTGACCTTGATTCTTTTAGGTTGTTCATTTTTATGTGAAATTAATTTTCCTAAGGGAGAGTTTAAGAAAACTCATATAACTCTACACAGCTCCCTCTTCTGTTGTTTTTATGTTGTTTGAAAATGTGGTAATATATTTTCTGGGATTAGATCTGTACTTTTATTTTCCCTTTCTCTGTGTTGTTTGTATCTTGTTCAATTTTGATTCCCCTTTCAGGAATTTTTCCTCAGTGTGTATTCCTGTTCTGAAAGGGAGCCCTGGTGCATCAGTTCTGAGAGTTAACAGGTGTTCTCTGCTTCGGGTTGTTCAGAACTTCTCAGGAAGAGGGATAATATTCACAAATTCCTGGTAGTTTTAGCTGCTATTCCCATGTTGGTACCTGCTTTCCAGTATATTCCTGCTGGAGATTTTAGTGTTGTCCTGCTCTCAGGATACTCATACACTGCTCCGTTGCTTTCTTCCTTTCCCTCCTGTGAAGATTCAGGTTTCATTAGTTTTAAGGCTGTTGGTGCTTGGTCTCCACTGCAAATATTTTGGGGTTCATGAGGATAACTATTTATCTTCATTTTGTTTTAAATGCTGCCCATGGTGTACTGGCTTTACTATCTAAATGCTTTCTTTCTTTCTTTCTTTCTTTCTTTCTTTCTTTCTTTCTTTCTTTCTTTCTTTCTTTCTTTTTTTTTTTTTTTTTTTGAGGGCAGTGTCACTGGCCCTCATATGTGGGACCAAACCGGGGCCGCTGGCTTCCTAAGCCAGCGCTTAACCACCACGCCAGTCGGCCGGCCTAAATGCTTTCTTTTTATGTGATGATTTGGCAACATTAAAAACTGCACAGCCACCACTGCCATCTTCCCAGAATTTTCTTTCCTGTGTCGATTTTCAACATGTTCCTTTATTTGCATGGTAGCTATTGACTACCTCAGTAAATGCTTCTAATAGTGAGTTGCATGATATATTTATATATATTAATACATTAAAAATTACCAGTCACTTAAACTTGAAACTGTTAATGGTCTTGTATAGGTAGTGCTGTTCAGGGAGACCCAAGTCCATCTGGAAACAATTTGATGAGTTTTACCTCAAAGTAAGCAGCAAATCTTTGTCTTTTTTTTTTTTTTTAGTAATAGAGTTTTCAGAGTTATGTTCCTGCCTGGTAGAAATAATTTTGTTGAAACAAAAACCAACAAAAACAACTCTATCTAGGCTGATTGACAGTTCAAGTTTCTCTTCAAGCAATCAATTTTGAAGTGTTTTAAAGGCCAGTTTTACCCAGATGATGGAAGTATAAAAGAAGAATAAAAAAGAAAGTATTGCACTTACTTGGATGCAACTATTTTCTTTAGGAATAGGGTGTAGGCTGTAGTAGGCTATTGCCCTATTCATGACATTAGTGGAAGCCTTTTCTAGACAAGGGGAGGCTTACACAGGTAACTCTTAAAGTGCTGAGAAATGATCCAAATTGGAAGACGAAGACATAAAAACGTATACATGCTTGAAAGACCGTGTGCGCTCATAGAAATGAGATGTTATGGTGGTCTTTCATCCCAATCCCTGCAGATAAAAAGCTATCACCACATGATTTGCTAAAGCCCTTTTACCTTGCCTCTACAGAGCAAGGAATCCTGATTTAAAACAGGGCAGAGTTTTTTTGTCAAGTTGCTATGGTGAGAAGATAAGGGAAAAAAAGGAAAAAAAAATCTAAATGTTCATAGAATTGAAATCTCTCTTCCATCAGCCCTTTCTGATCAACTACTTATATACATTTTTTTTTTTTAAAGAAGAAAGCATAAGTGGATTCATACTCCTTTAAAAGATTGTCTCCTGTCCTCCATGTCTAGGATTTTGCACACCAATTTCTAATGTAAACCTGGCTTTCTTCTTTTACAACAATAAGTGATAGAAAAAATATTCTTCATCCATTATATTATGAAAACTTACATTTATTTTTGTCTACTCTGCTGAGTACTTTATTAGCTGGCACAACCATAACAAACAGAGAAATGTTCCCTGTGCCACTGAGTACTTGTGATCCCAAATACTCCCTAATCTTAAATCATTTTTCCTCTAAATGAATTTGAATTCCTTTGAAGGGAGAAAAACAGACTTTAAATTTTATTTATTTATTGCTTTTTGAGGTGCGCATGTTCATATAGGTACAAGATATAAAGGAAGGCTTGTTCATTGTTTTGTCTCCCAAATTCCTTGCAGACAGGTGGAGGCTGTGGGGGTGAAATTTTCATTATATAGTTGTTTATTAGGCACAAGTAATTGAGTGAGAGATATGGTGCTTCTAAATTTATCTCAGGTATGTAATATTAATGCAAAGTAGACTCTTGGAAATAGTTGTCTCAAGTATTTAACCTGATATGCAGATTGTTAGACAGTATCCACCTGGATACACATTTTTTTGGTGCGGAGGTTTTCTAATTGAACATTACTTAAGATTGAACATGTTTGGGATGAGACCATTTACTTTATAGATTTAATCATGATTTTACCAAAGGGTAAACCAACATAATATATTCATTTATTCATCCATTTAACAAGCATTTATTGATCATGTATGTTTCAGGTATGTTGCAACATTCTTAAAATTTTGTTTATGGATGTACTTATTTATTTCTATCTAGAGTGTTTTGTTTTGTTTTTCATTTTTTTTTTTTCTGACCATCCTGAACTAGTTGTGGTGCCTAGTTCTAGATCTGTATTCTGCAGTGAAATTGCAGTATAATCTATCATCAGGTATTTTATCCATTTTCATCTCACATGGAAAAAGAGGGGGAAAAAACTGCTCCTACTAGCAGCTGTATCTGGAAATGTGATTAGAGCAGATATAGGTTAGTGACAGCTTTAAAAGCACCTCACAGTGCTCAAATGAAAGAGGCGAGGAATTGCATTTGTTATGGGAGTCAATATATTTTTACTTTAGACAATGAAGTCATGAAAGGTAACTAGTTGGCTTCATGAGAAACAACCCGACTTTTTTTGGTATGTACAAAAACTTATCTTCAAAAAGAGATTGGGTGATAGAAGGACATTAAAACTATGAAGCTTTGTTAGGGATCAGAAAGATAAGCATGAGAAGCGTCTGTGATTTGAACCTTAAAGCTTGGCTCTACCCTCGTTTTGCCCCTGGAACATGGTACTAGAACCAAGTGATCCTTTTCCCCTCTATCCTGTTCTCCTCTCCCCTCTAAATCAGAGGAAACATCTGAAGGGAAGGGTAGGGGGCACGCATATGATGGGTGTATCTTATGACTGGCCAGGGGAAAAAATGATGACCACCTATGCTACCAGTGATATGTTAAGGGATCTGAAGCACAGTAATATCATGAGGAAGGAGATTGCTTTCTGGTTTGGCCTGAGATGACTTAGGTGTTCTGCCTGAAGTATGAATTCCTAGAGAGAAAAAACTATATAAACATAGGAAGTTAATGGTAGAATTGAAATCGTCCTGTGATAGGTGTTTGCCTTGCTTACATATTTGCAGTGAGGTAGTAAAATGTGAGTAATGTTCCTTATTGGCATTGTAAAAATGCAGGTATTATAATGAATTAAGATAATATATTGAAAGGCTGGCAAAGTTCAGTGTTTTCTAACATATACCCTATATGGCACAATTTTAGCCAGTGTTCTTGTCATTATCTAATCTCACAAAATCTGATTTTTTAGGGCTGTCATCTTTTTTAGAATTTACAAAGGAAATAAAATTTAGACTATTATCTGACTTTTGTTCCTGAGAAAGTAATGAGCAAGAGTCATTACTCCTAACAAAATAATTAATTGGATTTCCACTCCATGCCAGACAGTGAGCCGGGATCTGGGCTCACCTAGATAAAAAACAGTTCTTTTTCTCATGGTACTCACAGTGTAGGGAGAGACAGGTAAACAAATCTTTGCTATGTAAGATGATAAATGCTATAATAAACGTATAAACAGATGCCATGAACATAGAGAAGGGAGTATTTAAGTGCCTTCAGCAGAAAGCCGCCGTTATCAGAGTAGCTGATACATAACTTGTAATGAGACTTCACAAAGCTAAAAAGGAAGGGTCAGGAAAAAACACTTGAAGATACTAGCATAGACAGAGGTACACAAAGTTTGAATAAATACAGGGCCAACTTGAGAAATAGCTTTTCTATGAGGCCAAAGAATTAGAATTTTACTCTGAAGAAAACAGGAAGACATTCTAGGAGATAGATACAATCAAGATACTTTCCTCCAATTTTAATAAATATTGATCACTCATCTACTGCATGCCAGGATGCCATGAGCTTTCTGTGTGCTACATAGTATGTTATTGTTGGAATGAAAGTATTAAACAGGTTTGATGGTTGAATGAGTAAGAATAGAAGATGACTGGTAATACGAAACTAAAAATGGCTTAAGCAAAAGAATGTTTATTCCTACAGTACAAGAAATCAGCAGATTAGCAATCCCAGGATTGATTTATGGACTCACATTGTTATAAAGGACCAAGATCTTTTCATCTTTCATTTTTACTTTATGCTTTATGTAAAAAAAAGAAAAAAAAGAAAAAAAAGAAGAAGAAAAGAAAAATGGCTCCCAAAGGTGCAATTGCCATCTAGTTTTATAACTAGTTCTTATACAGCAAGGGAAAAGGGAAGAAATGGGAGTTTTACTCTTTCATCTCTCTTTTTATTAGTGAATCAGGTCTTTCTGAGAAGACACCTTGAAGAGTTTTTCTCTGTCTCATTGTAGAGATTTGAAAATACAGACATGAAAAATCTTAAGGGAGTTTGGGAAAAGGAATAATATTTCTTTTCAGCTCTTGGTATTTTCCAGTGGAATTTTCCAGTGGGGGAAATGGGATAGAAATGGCTGTTTAACTAGTAACAAATGGTGCTTGACTCCCATTTGGTAAAATTAATACTTGAGAGTTGAGAGGAAGAGGAGGCAGCATTAAAGTAGATGTAGAAATAGGGAAAAAACAAAACAAAACAAATGATGGAGGTGAATTTGACAAGTAGGAGGTCACTGCTGACCTTTACTCTAGAAATTTCAATGAAGTTTACTATTAGGTGCCAAATTTCAGTATGCTAACAAGTAATGGGTGGTGGGAACGGAGATGTAGAAATTGGCTTTCTTAAAGAACTTCCGGTAAAGAGTACAGAAAGAAGCAGCCTGTGATGGAGAGAGATTAAGGAAATGCTTTATATTGGGGGGATGAAAAATAATTGATCATATTTACATGATGTGGATGGAAGAAGCACATATCAGAAGCAGAAATGAATATAGTTCAGCATACGTTGGAATGGGTGGATCTGGGGTGGGGGCATTCTTCAATTCAGGAGAAAGAATGGAGTCGGAGTAAGTAGCCGATAGGTCGTCATTAAAAGCTTGTCTAAGGCTAAAGCAGAGACCAGATCATAGACACGTTTGGAAATTGAGGGAACAGAGAAGTTCTGCATGAAGGCCTGTTTTTATTGAAAATTTGGAGATAATGTCAGATACTGACACTGTATGTGTGTAAATAAAGAGGGTATGATGGGTGATAACAGTGGGCAAATTTGGATTAGCCAAAGCATGAAATTAAAAATAGTTTATTAGGGATCAGCAAAAGGGCTATTGGAATGCATTCAGTACCAGGATGTTCATTAAAAATATACCTTTAGGGCCGGCCGATTGGCGCGGTGGTAAGTGCTGGCTTGGGAGGCCAGCGGCTCTGGTTTGGGTCCCACATATGAGGGCCAGTAACACTGCCCTCAAAAAAACCCAAAAAACCAAAAAAACAAAAACAAAAATACAGACCTTTACATACTACAGACTTAGTATGATTACATTTTTGTCCCATAGTGATCAATAGCAAGTAAGTAGAAGTAGGTAAAGCTATTACTCTAAATGACCCAAGGTTAAACATTATCAAGTAATAGAGGATGTGAATATAATAGAGCTATCTAGGATGTCATTGAACAGAGTTCTGGAATTGAGTGTAAAATGAGAAGAATGAATATACAAGGATGCTACTAGACTGGAAAAATAGAAGACGTCTGTACTTTTATATGAAGTCTATCTTGCTCACAAAATCCCCTTTCTTTGGTATTTAGCAGTCGTATTTATCTAGCTGTATACCCAATCCCCAGTCATAGTTAATTGGCCCAGGGTCAACACTTAATGGTTTTCACTGGCCTAGGAGTCAACACCAGATTGTTGAAAACTAATTTTTCTTTTTCTTCCATTAATTGGAATTCAGAGACAGTCATTAAATCTGAATCATCTATACATCAGCGAATATATTTGTATGCTTTCTGGGCTGATAATTTTACAGTTGGTTCTCAGAGTATAGACTCACAGGGAATCCTAACCTATCACCAAATGCCAAGCCTCATTTAGTTATTGCTCACATAAATTACTTTAATAAGAATTAGAAAAAAGCATTTTGGGGCTACATATTCAATGCACATATATTTACTTATCCAAGTAAAGTGGTCAAAGAGAACAAGAAAAGAAGAAAAGAAGCCATGCTTTTCAAAATAGCACTTCAGACTATAAATTTAGACTTAGATGTTTGAATATTTTCAAAACTTGCTTTCACAACACTTTTGATTTATTCTGCTTCATCTGCACTCCTGTATCCATACATACAATTGCTTTAGATGACCTCACCATCCTGTGCTTTATGCAATTAATTTAACGTGTTTTGGGTTGTTTTTGTGAACGTATACCAGCCTTACTAGTGAAACTGTAAGATCCTCCAAAGGAGAAGCACTTTACTTTCATATTTATGCAGTTTCTAAACTGCATAATAGTAACCTATAGAAGGTGTGCAGAAAAGGGATATTACCAAAGGGATTGACTGATGGAGTTACTGAGTGCAAGGCTGAGACCTCCAAACAGGATCTATGAGGAGAGGACAGAAGAAAGTTTATTGTTTCTTTATCAGTTCCACTTCCATGCAGACTCATCAGTACATTGTCTGAGAAGGGAAGGGCTTTAACCAAATCTGATGTTGCTAATGCATCCTTGCTCTGGTAATCAAGGAGTAAGTAGCACAGATGCAGATTGCAGTATGTACTTTGGGGAAGGGGGACAGATGAAGTTTCTTTACAGACTTTGTCTCAAGTAAATATGACATGATGTTAGAGAGACTATATTGAACTGTGTGTCTTACACTCACTGTGCTAATCATTTAGAAATTGTGACTTTGAAAATGAGCCCCAGTAAAAGAACGGAAAGGCCATTTTAATCATAAATCTACAACATTCTAGGCAGTGTTAATAACTGATAGTATTTATATATCACATTTAATTTCATGAAATCCTGATAATTCTGTGAAATATCATTATTAATACCTTAAGGACAAGGAAATTTAAGTTATAAAAGTTATTTGACTTTCCCAAGTTCACACTAGTAAATGAAAAAGATAGGGCCGGCCGAGTGGCGCATTGGTTAAGCGCTGGTTTTGGGATGCCAGCGGCCCCGGTTCGGATCCCACGTGAGGGCCAGTGACACTGCCCTCTACAGCTAACAACAGCTCCACCTGGAGCTGGGCTGTGCGAGCCCCGGTGATGGTATGGGCTGCAGCCCCTGCTGCAGTGGGCTGCCATAGGCTACAGTGAGTGGCCCACAGCCAGCGTGAGCGGCTGGCAGCCAAGCGTGAGCTGCCAATAGCCGCGATGAGCGACATCCAGAGGCTGCGACCGATCTGCCTCATCCGGGAAGAGCGCAAGAGCGCAATGACGATACCAACAGTGAAGCAACATCCTCCGCAACTAGACTGAAGAACAAAAAGACAGCAACTTGTCTGTTCCCCTTCCCCGATTCCCCAACGCTGTTCCCCTCCGCCAATTCCCCAATAAAATCTTTAAAAAAAAAAAAAAGATAGACGTCTGATGCAGATCTCCTGATTTTAAAGGTGGATTATTTTGTTGCTCTGCGCTGTTGGAGAAGATTCCATGTTCTCCTCCAGAATTTTACTCAGTTCATAGCCCGTAGCAGTAGTGTAGCAATAGTAGCAGTAGCAGTAGCAGCAGCAGCAAAAGCAGTGGTAGATATTTATCAAATGCTTGCTAGGTGCCGAGAACTGTTCTGAATGTTTGTCATGTGTTAGCAGAATAGGAACATGATGGGAAAGAAGGCAGTGATATTCCAGGATCATTGCTTATTTTATTCAGATGTGGGCTTTGTTTATCTAAAACACCTCTTTTAGCTTTCATAAGTAGGTTAACAATAGGACATGCAATCACATATGAAACTTCCAGGTATTACTGTCTTCTAGCTTCTTAAACATCTTCCCCTTCTTCAAATACGCGTGAGAAAAAGCAGCAGCTTGTTTTGTTCCATATATATTGGTTGTTTAGAAGTGGTTTGCCAGTGTCTGTTTTTAATAGTCAAGGACACAGATTCCTTTTTTGTGCCCATTACGCATCCACAGTTGAATCAGATATATTATGAGTCACAGCTGCCTTACATTTCCTAAGTTGCCGTATTAATGTTCCTCTGCTTTAGATTACTACGTTCTTATTAGCGTCCAATGGCAACTGATTGCTACCAAGTCAATGCATCTCTAAAGAATTATCAAGGATGTTATGTACTGAATTAAAAATGAACACTACTTTGGGCTGAAACAAAAGCCATAAAAAGACAATCATGTACAAAATTAAGAGTCTTGTAAAATGTGCAAAATAGGAAAATTCAAAATTACATGAAGATATACACATATCTACAAGATCTTTCTCCTTTGCTATTTCTGAAAGTGCTAGATTTCCTTCTGCTTTCAGTCTTGAAATTATTTCAAGCTCAACATATGCCAAATGAAACCACATTTTCCCAGTTTCTCTACAATATCATTTAAAGCTATTGTACCCACAGAATGTCTCTCCAAGAATCCAACTCATCTCTGTATTCAAAGGCAGCTAAATTGGGGAAAGATATTGGGATATCCGGAGATCTTAGAGGTGGGCTCTGGTTTTGAAAGAGAAAATTAATTCACCTGAAAGGTTTGAATAATATTATTGAAAAACAATCAGGAAAAGTTGAAGTCATTGCACAATAAATGCTATGAAAAACATCTCCCATTTTACATTATATTGAGTAATGTGCTATTTTATCAATTGCCTTCTGTTCATTAAAATTTGTCAGTTTCCTGAATTTAACAAAAAGATCTGAAACATTAATTTTTATATTTAAAAACGGATAATGTTTTATCTTATATCCATGTTCCACACAATATCGAGGTATATATCAGTAAACAGTAGTGATATGGGAAATACTTCACATAATAATTAAAAATTGCATTTTAATTTAACATAATATTTAAAGACTGCAGCTTGAACTTATTTATGTAGGAACATCTTTTGATTTAATAGGACTTCAAGTTATAATATTATTAATATTTATTTTTCTACTACCTAATTTTGTACATTTTGTTGCTTATTCTCACTACCCATAATATTGGAAGTTTCACAAAAGTGTATTTCCATATCCCTTGGTTTGATTATTTCAAGACAAATATATAATGGAGGACAAAGTATTTGGTATAAATATTAAAAGGAGGGCCGACCAAGTGACGCAGTGGTTAAGCTCTGGCTTGGGAAGCCAGCGGCCCCAGTTCGGTCCCACATATGAGGACCAGTGATACTGCCCTCAAAAAACAAAAACAAAAAAAACAAAAAAAATATTAAAAGGGCATGTGTTCACTGAGGATAATTAATTTAAAACAGGCTAAAGAAAGGAGCCTTCATCACAAATTTGAATAGATATGGATCCTGGAATTAATTCTAAAAGTGGAAGAATACCTAAATTGATCTCACCTTAGAAATCAAAAGGTATATATATATTCCATATATTCTTCTCATCACAATAGGAATAATAGCATAATATGTACCATATCAAAGCTTATCAAGAACTTCCTAAAACATGATCTGATTTAGTAGACACTTGCTGACTAACAAGACCTACTCATTTGTGGAAACCTTCCTCTAGATTGATCATGCCAAACTTTATCATAAGAGAAGGGGAAATCATCCCATATGATGTCAAACACGCACATTCTCCAAAATCATCAATATTCAATTATCATTGACTTTTAGGAGTTGATTGTACATAATCATCATTTCACACCTTAATCTTCAAAGTTATAAAATTGTAGTACTTCTCTTAGTGTCGATGTTATAAAGTATATAGTGCATACAAGAACACACAGCTTATGATAGCATCACTCCTGTTAGAACTTTTGTGTACTCCTATACAATCATTTTCCTTTTTATAGTTCTACAATTGTGATAACAATGCTTATATAATATCGTATCTGGATATTTTTACTCTATATTAAGATGTTTTTCATATTAATAAGATACTTTTAATAATAATTGCAAAGGCTGTATAATATTCTTTCTAATGGATGCACAATAATTTGCATGATCTTTTTCACATGTAGTAATGAATATCTTTATATAAAAATAAATTTCCAATTTGTTGTTATTTTCTTGGTCTAGATTCCCAGAAATAGATCACTGAATTAAATGGAAAGAACATGTTTTGATTTGTGGTATAAATTCCCCAAACTTTTCTAAAATACAGTATCTCTTTACTGTTACTCAAGCAAAGTAGGAGTGGACAGAATTACTATACTTTCACCAGCTTTGTGTATTGACATTTTTAATCAACACTTCTTTCATACATAAACATGATCTATTATGCTTATTTAGATTTACATTTCTTTTATTCCCATGAGTAGACATTTTCCCCATGTTCATTTACAAGCTATATTTCTATATTTGTGAATTGTCTATTTTCATATTTCATCCATAAATGAGATGGAGTATAGGGCTGTGGAAAAAATACAGTTTTAGAAAACTTGAATGAAATTTAGTTCCCCATTGGTTTTTGTGGCCTTTAACCAATAACTTAGTTCTTTGATTCTCCATTCCTTATCTGCAGGATAGAAACAGTAGCATCCCATTTATAAAGATGTATTAAAGGTTAAAGACATAACATATAAATGCCCAGCACAGCAACTAGTAAATTCTCAGTCAATGTTGACTCTTTTCTGATAAAATTACTTCTGGATTTTTGCTATCATGACTACTAAAGGAATTACAGTAATAACAGGTGGATTGACTCTGTCTACTAAGGAATTCATTATTAATTTTTATGCTTATGTACCTGTTTTATGTTTTTTTTTTTTTTTTTGGACGGTTAGCCTACTCAAAGTTCTAAAATACTCAACATTTAGCCTTAGGGAAAATAGTAAACAGAAATGCATTTTATTACTTTCCTAGGATTAGCAAGCATAATTTTAATGCCTTAGTGGAACCTCATGAAGAGAGCAGCAATAGCTAAATTTACAAGACATACAATGAAAGAGATATGTTAAACATGACACAGTTTGCCTATTTGCCAATCATTGATGGACATTTGTGGATCGATGGATTTTTAAACATTAACATACTCCAAGACCAGGAAGGATGAGATTTTGTGAAAAATTCAGGCAATAATTTCACTGAATTTAAACTTTTGGCTTCTTGCAGTCAGCTAGTTAACTGTAATCAAACTCAAGCTTAAAAATACTCAGAGTTAAAATGACAGGCTTTAATTAATTTTCCAATTAGTTAAGAATTGATTCAGGATGTCCTTTAACTCTTCTGCCATTTAAAGAGCCAATCATTTACGTTGACAGAATTTGCTTTGTGTTTAACATTTCCATTAGGTATGCAGTGTCATCCTATAGCTCTCAATCATCATAGTTTTGACCCAACCTGCCCTAAGTGAAATAGTGAATGGTTGGTCAGCCGTCATACATATATTGTTCTTTTAAAAGGTAGACAGTTTATATTAATAATCTTGATCAAACTCTGATTACCAAGAAGATCAGAATGTAGCTTTTAGATACTCATGGAGTACTATGTAACAGAAAATTTATTAAGGTAAAGAAATCCCGGCTTCTATCTAGTGTATCATTTTCAGAAAGAACCTAAAATCTCAAATTTCCTGCACATATTTTTTTCTCATCTGAAAAAAGTGATATTAATATATTTTTCTACTTTAAAAGATTATTTGTTATTTCAAAATGTATAACATGTGTAATAATCCTGCTCTTAATAGCTGGCATATACTAAGCCCTCAATTTTATACAAATTCTGAATGAATGATTAGGTTCCTGAATCATTTCTTTAAACTCAAAGTAGAAAGCAACTAAAGTACATGATTCTTTCTCATTTGTTTTATAGACCTGTGTCATGAGGTGCCAACTATATAAAATTTTCTGTTTAAATTCAAGGCTGCACATCAGTTTTAAATGTTTCTTTTATTTTCATTTATCAACAGTTTGTTACCCAAATGCCACACAAATATACTTTAAGTCTTAGATTACTTTTTTAAAACATTTTTTTAATTTAGGGGTGAGAGTGAGGGGATGAACAACATCATTTCTGAATGTATTTTGAAAACGATGTAACATTTCAGAAAAATGTGGCCATACTCGTATCTCTCAAAATAATTTCATGTATTAAAACCATTTTCTTAGACGAGTGGAAAGGTTGCAGTGCTAATAATTTAATTTTGAAACAATAGCTGTAAAAAAGCCTAGGTCAGATATTTAACCCTCTAAATGTGAGTGTTAATTTTCTAGATAATGTGTTATGTTGAGGACAGTGTGCTACGTAGAATGCCCTCTTTACTCTTCCCTTTCACCCAGAGAGGCAGTGTCTTATAACAGTTGAAGCTCCAGACTCTGGAATCAGATTGTCTCAGTTAAAATCCCAGATCTGCTACTTAGTTCCTGTGGCATTTAGTTAAATCACTTAAACTCCCTGTGTCTCAGTTTTCTCATCTGTAAAATAGAAGTAATAAAAGTAATATCTCCTAGATTCTGTGAGGACCAATGACCCAGTATGAGCATTCTTTTTATAAGCCTTTTTACACAGGGTTTAAAGGATCTTCCTTGAATGCTGATGTAGACATCATATGCAATGTCTCAGGAATGCCCATCTTATCATTAGACTTTCCTAGAAGATAGTTTGTGTAAGGTGACCCACAACATACTGGCTCCATGATTATGCCCAATAGAGGTGGGCATTTCATCCAAACTGATCTAATTAGATTCTCTTTCTTAAAAATCTAGGAATTGGTAGAGAGAGTGAAAGTGCATAAGTGAGTGTGAAGAGGGAGAAGAGAAAGAGAGAGACAGAACACCATAAACTAATACATTCATGGCATGCCAATTTTAGATTATGAGGTGGGCATGTTCTATCTTCCACATGTAGGCAAAATGAAGCAAATGCATAGACATATGCAGAATAAGAGACAAAAAGAAAGCTTGGCTAATTGAAATCTCTGGTTCCATACATACCTGAGATTCTTATGGTACATTCTCATTTTCTATTGATGCTGGCAAGATTTGTTTTCTTATAACAAGAAACAAAATTATAACATAAACACAATTACATGATGAAGTGAACACAAAATCAGGGAAATGATACCTAAAATGCTAGGGCAAGATCAGGTGAAAGTGAGGGCAGGCAAATCATTAAGTTTTCATCTAATTACTAAATGTGATTCACAAATGTACTCTAAACTTTCTTGTGGTCCAAGAAAAAAAAAATTGGAAATCTAGTCAATATACATTGTTTATATTATAAATAAAAAAAATGCAAACTGCTTTATCATGTAAATAACTTTTCTTGATTTATAAGAGGTTTTCTTCTTCAAATAGGTAAAACTAGAATGATGTATTGAATAGTGTCTTCAAAAAATCTTTAAAAAAATTGAAATGCTATGTTTCATTCAAGTGCTTCAACCCTACTGTATAAATTGAGGATATAACAAAGTAAATTGACTGACTGAAAGAAATTAAGAGATTAATACAATTACATATTAGCAGCTTGGCTAAAAAAAGAAGTCTAGGATAAAAAGGGCAGTGAATGTCTTGCATATATTCTAAACTATCTCCCACCAATATACATTATCTCAAACTGGTATTTTAATAAAAGTGAAACATGAGACAAATCAATAATGTGTGGTATAGTACACCTGAAATGCAGATATTTTTGGTGGGAATATTGTACATTATATTGGTTATTAATTAATGAACTTGGCCAAGATTTTTATTGGCAAGGTAACCATTCACATTGCCATAGAAACAAACAAAACTTCAAGGGAATTGGATGACATTTCTTTACACAATTTCTACATTAGCATCAACATTATCCTTATAAGTGCCAAAGTGATTACCCTGAACACTGTGTTTTATTATTTCTATTTAAAAAAACAGTTTTATTAATGCATACTTTACCTACATAACATTCACCCATAGTAAATGTAAAGTTCACTGTTGTAAGTGATCTTCACTTTGGTTACCTAAGTTTTAGCCCTCATCATTTCTTATCTGGAGCTTTGAGTGGTCTTTCAGCTGACTTTTCTGTCTTCAATTTCTCAGTCTTTCCTACTGCAAATAGGTCAGAGTCATTTTTGTAAAAACAAGTCTTATTATTCTAATTATCCATTGCTCCATCACAAACGACCTCAAATTACAAGACTTAAAATCGACAATTTGCTTTGCTCATAAGTGTGTAATTTGGACAGGGATTGGAGGGAAAGACCTCTGCTTCACACACTATCCATGAAGGACTCAGTTAAATGCTGGAGAATAACTTCTAAGATGGAACATTCAAGTGTCTGGCCAGTTGGTTCTGGTTGAAAGTCAGCTGATGGCAGAAATTTTAGTTCTTTCCTCTTGGGCCTTTCTGAACTGCTTGGAGTTCCTTCAAGATAGTAACTTATTTCTAAGAGCCTCTGTCCCTAGAGACAGGAAAGTAGATGTTGTCTGGAAAACCAAATTCTTGGAAAGTGGCAAAGCCCCTCTTCTGCTGTATTACATTAGTCCAGCCGTCATAGAGCCTTGATTCAATGGGACCAGTCTCAATGAATTTGGGATCATGTTTTAAACTTGTCACACTTAACATGTCACTTTCCTATTTAAAATTCAGCAATGTCTCCCTCTATTATTTAAGTATTTTGATCAATCAAGAAGCACAATTCTTCATGCTCTTTATATAGTTTACCTCTGCAGCCTCATTTCTTTCTACTTCCATGTTTTGCACTCATGCTCTTTTTTTCATTCCTGTCTATTTCCAGTTGACAAGAATTTACATTCTACTGTCCCTTTACATTCTACTGTCCCACTATTGTCTCTATAACTCCTATCAGTTCTTCAGAACTCTGGTGAGAAATGTGTTCTTCTGGAAACATTTGCATGACCTCTGCCTCTGCTTTTCACACCCTGCCCCACCAAGACTGAAATAGCTATCTCTTTTATGGATCCTTTTGCCTATAAGTCAACAATGCATTTTTATTATATTCTACTTATTTGACTTTATCGCTAGATTATGTGCTTCAAAACGACAGGTATGGAATCTTATTTTCACTGTACTCTCAAAGTTTATTGCATGAATAAATGGAAAAATGATCAAACTTATTCATCATAAAGTGTAGAAATGATTTATTTACACACATACAAGACTTACACTTTATGTTAGGCATGCACTTCTGGAGACCTTCCATAGTTGAAAAAAATGAATGATTCAAGACTAATTTTCAAATATAAATTAATATAAACTTGGGTTGATGTATCTTCAGAGCACATACAACTATGATAGCAACTTGTTACTTAAATACTTTTTAAATGTTCTCATTATTATCTCTAATATTTTAAAAGTGCTTTCTTTTTTTTTTTTTTTTTTTGTGACTAGTATTACTGGCCCTCATATGTGGGACCTGAACCGGGGCCGCTGGCTTCCCAAGCCAGCGCTTCACCACCGTGCCACTCAGCCGGCCCTTAAAAGTGCTTTCTAATAAGTGAGCAGCAGCATAGTCTCTGGCCTTGTATTTTATCACATTTAATATCTACTCCAAAGTTATTGATTGTGGGACAGGATTTTTTAGTACTAGAACTTGCAAGAGCACCTCAGAAATGTTTGAATGACATCATTATAAGATATAAAAATGCTTTCCATTATCATACACATGACTTAAAAATGCTCGAGTCACTGAAATCATTTGCACAAATTTCTATTTATAGATATAGATATATATCTATGTCTATATTTATTTATACATAGATTGTTATAGATATAAATATAGATATAGATGTAATGATCCTCATTATTTGCAGATCCTATATTTAGTAGATGCCGGCTTACTGAAAGTTATTTCTAACACTAAAATCAGTACTTGTAGGGCATTGGCCAAGCATTTGTGGACATGAGCATGCACCAAGTGGCAAAAATTTCCAGTTGCCTAATGGCATATATTCCAGCTGAGGTCATACAAGGTGACATGTTGCGTCCTGCACAACAGGATAGGTGGGAGTAGAGAAGGAACGGTGAAAGGTTAAGAAAGAGAGAGAGACACAAAATAAGAGAGAATACAGTTTGGGGCCATGGGACCCCAGCCTCGTGGACAGGAAGCCCCGAATTGGGCCTGACTGTTCCTTTTTTTATCTTACACATAAGCAAGGGTCAATGTAACTTCTGCTGACTGTGTGTCCCACACCTGAAAACATAGGTCAAGGCCAAATCACCCACACCTGCAATCTGCCATTACTGGAGGCCCATGAGGTTATTGTCATGCACCTCTTAAGAGACAGAACTTCTTCTGCCAAGGATTACTGATAAGAATGCATGGAGGACAGATATTATCATATTAATAGGTCATTTCACAGGCAGGCTGCCTGACCCTGAAGGAAGGGATCCATGTCCTATTTCTGTCAACTGGTGATTCCTCCTATTGGCACCCACTGGTACCCACTGGCACCCACAGGCATCCATGTGGCCACTTCTGGCTTAGGTTGCCCCTCCCTTGAGGGATCTTATGTGTCATTGACTAACCAGCCATCCTTTGGGGCCAAATAGGGATGTATACAATAAGCATAATATTGAAGTAATGATCTGTCTTTATGGAGAGGTGCATAGGGGCAGACAGGCAGGCTATAATGTGACAGTGACACTTTGCCTTTTAGTTTTAGCTCTCATACTGAAACTTTTTTTGCAGTCTATTTAGTGCCATGTTTTCCACATTTTGTGCTTTTTGTTGGTGTTTTCGCTGTTTAAAATGGTCCGAAATCATTGTGCTGAAGTGCTCTTTAGTATTCCTATGCATAAGAAGGCTGTGGTGTGTCCTGTGGAGCAAATATATATATCAGGTAACCTTTGTTCAGGTATGAGTGATGGTGCTATTAGCCGTTAATTCAAAGTTAATGAGTCAACAATATAGTATATTAAATAGGCATGTCATTACACAGAAATTCATGTAAAACAAGGTTATATATTGCTCAACTGATGATGACCTGTCGTCACCAGAGGCTCACAGGACCCTAATCCTGTATTCCCTCTTTGGACAATGATTCTAGCATTGGCTAATTCAGTGTTAACAGTGACACTATAGAATGTGACAATAACAAATGACTGTAATCCACAGTATAACCAAAATATGGTTCACAGGATACTGACAAGAGATGACATTATTTAAACTTAATTTATAAACTGCTTTGCTAAATTGTGAGAGTAAAAACATGACTTACATATCACTTGGCCCACCAATTTTTAAATGATGAATATTTAAAGATAATTTTGCATCCAGCTTACAATGCTTCACATTTTGTGCATAAAGCAAAGCTTTATTAATATCACATGTCATGATATTTCAAAACTACATGATTGAAAAATACAGAGAATACAACTAACACTTTTTTTACAGTTCAAATATTAATTTTATCATTAAATGAATTAATTCAAACTATTTGTTACAGTTCCAAAGGATTATTATTTTCCCTATAAGAGCTACCTGAAGGTTTTCTATTTTCTTTGATGTAAAATAGACATTTGCTAAATGGAGATGATTAATTGGTATGAATTAGAAAATTTTAAATGCAGCTTATTTATTAAAGTAGAATAGTATGTGCAGTAATACAAACTGAAGATATAGTCTGATGAGGTATTAAACCTGATTTATTATAAGTAAAAATGCTGCTATATACATTTTTGCATGGTATGCATACTTCTGAAATGCTTTCAAAGGTAATTTAGGGGGAGCACATGGAATTATGTGTCCTTTAGCAAATTGGAAATGGTTTATATGTGGGTTTGCTTGGCTAATATATGCCCGATGAATAGTATGTGACAAAGATAGACATGTACAGTAATGTTGCAATCACTGGATGATACAGAATCTTGTAAATCACGCTAAAATTTCTGATTGTGATTTCTCTCAATACCTTTGAGCATTCACTATTCTGTGGAGAAATAATTAATGTCCCTCTACTCTGAGAATTAGGCTGGAAATTGTAAGATAGGTTTGGTGAGAACTGAAACTTATTGCCACTACATTGCTGTAAAAAAGATAACTTTCTGTCCATTTCATAAAATGTTACAATGAATCCAGTATATCTGTCCAAATGCTTGATTTTCACTGGAATTTTCTAAAATCTATTTGGGATTTATTCCAGGCACACATAATTACTTAGAGCAAGACAGCGATGATGGAATCAGTTTGGACTAGAAAAACTGAAAAAATACAGTCAGGTGCTATAAATATAAAAATATAACAGTCCAATTATTATAAATGTCCTATTTGGAATCCTTTCAAAGTTTTTTAAAAAAAAGTAATTTTAAAGAACTCGGACGATTATTTTTATAGTCAGTTAAATAAGAGAAAGATTTCAAAACAATGGAAAGCTGCTTCCTAAAGTAGACCTTCCTAAGGTCTCATCTTGTAAGTACCAGTTTACCCTGGGATGCCTCTGTAGGGTGTGCCACTTGAGTTCCTTACACAGTAAGCCATAATGAATAAACTCCAATATTTCATCTCTGTTAAGCCATGAAATATACTCTATAGGAATTACATTAAAGCTGTGTACTGGCATACTTAAATGAACCCTTAAACAGAAACATGGAAATTTAACAAGGCCTGATATATAAACATAAACATTCAAGTAATGAAAAGAGTCTCTGACTAATGGGAAAAGAGCTAACTTCTCTTCAAACTATGGGGGGAGAGAACAAAAAAGTAATAGGGCACATTAAATATTTTTTCTGATTGATGTAGAATTTTGTTTTCAATAAATATAAGTATATCAATAATAAGTATATATAAAAAAAACATGTTATGGGTATCGGGAAAAGCCAGACAAGATCTATTGTTTCTAGACATTTCAAATACTGTAAGGCAAAAATTTGTGCCCCTTTATCACTTTCTATCTCTCAAGGCTACAAAAAATAATAATAATAATAATAAATCTGTACCTTTTCCATATAAAGGAAAGTATCTACTAACCAGCTAAGCACAATGGGTATAATAAAATCATGGAATTAGTCTGGCTTTCATTTGACAAAATACTTCAGAAAGGCCTGTGATGCTTTTAATGAGTGGCCTTGAGCAATTCATTTAACATGTTTTAGCCTCCATTTTACTGTTTTCTAATCCAAAAGATTAAGACACATCTACTTCCCAGCAGTGTTGAGGTTTAATTTCATTTGCTTCAAATGCCTTTGGGCTTTTTACATGATCAGCTGTGTTTGGTTTCAGAAAGTTCAGAATTGTCAAAATTAGTCACACAAAAGTTAGGTCACAGAATATCTCCTCTGCTAAAGGCTTTACTGATTGTATTTTTGTTTAAATATAAATAGGTATTCTAAATTCCTTTAGCAATATATACATATATAACATATCTCTTTTGATGTAGGCTGTTCTAGGAAACTCTTCATGACAAATGTGGTTTTCTTCACCAGTTTGAAGAAAACATCACAATGAGGAAAACATCAGTGATTCAATTCCCTTTTGTAAAAGCCCTTGGGCAATACCTGTGAAGAACAAATACTCAAATATACTTGACCACATATAAGAGAATATGTAATGTGCTGTGTCAGTTTTAAACATAGTTTTTATTCAACCTCAATATAATGCTTATGCATGCCATGTATAATCAATATTGTCAAACAACAAGGTAAGAAAGAAATGTGGTACAGACATTATGATTACAGGAAACTGATAGACTGAGAAAAAGATATGCATACTCTTTTTTTTTTTAAACCTGGTAGAGAAACTTATCCACTTTGGCTTTATCACTTTTTTTTAAATTTTTTTTTTAAAGATTTTATTGGGGAATTGGGGGAGGGGAACAGCATTGGGGAATCAGGGAAGGGGAACAGACAAGTTGCTGTCTTTTTGTTCTTCAGTCTAGTTGCGGAGGACGTTGTTTCACTGGCCCATGTTGGTATCGTCGTTGCGCTCTTCGCGGATGAGGCAGATCAGTCGCCGGCCTCTGGATGGTCGCTCACCGCGGCGATTGGCAGCTCACACTGGCTGCCAGCCACTCACTGTAGCCTATGGCAGCCCACTGCAGCAGGGGCTGCAGCCTACACCATCGCTGGGGCTCGCACAGCCTAGCTCCAGGTGGAGCTGTTGTTAGCTGTAAAGGGCAGTGTCACTGACCCTCATATGTGGGATCCGGACCAGGGCCGCTGGCATCCCAAAACCAGCTCTTAACCAATGCGCCACTCAGCCGGCCCTGCATACTCTTTTTAATAATAATGATCTATGCAAACAACAATGGATTGCATATTAGTTCACCTTACTGAAGTTGAAAATATCCTTTTCTTGTTCCAATATCACTAATCATTAGAGAAATGCAAATATGAACCACAATGAGATACCACCTTACTCTGGTCAGAATGGCTATCATAAATAAATCAACAAACAAGTGCTGGTGAGGTTTTGTAGAAAGGGGGCCCTGCTGCACTGTTGGTGGGATTGCAGATTGGTGCAGCCACTATGGAAGTCAGTATGGAGGTATCTCAACAAATTGAAAATGGAACTACCTTATGACCCAGCAATTCCACTCTTGGGTATCTATCCAGAGAAATCCAAAACACTAATTTGCAAAAATATATGCAGCCCTATGTTTATTACAGTGCTATTCACAATAGCCAAGGCATGGAGACAACTGAATTGCCCATTGGTAGATGACTGGATAAAGAAACTACATTCAATGGAGTATTACTCAGCCATGAAGAAGAATGAAATCTTATCATTTGCAATGACATGGATGGACCTAGAGAATATTATGCTAAGTGAAATAAGTCAGATGAAGAAAGACAAATACCATATGATCTGACTTATATTTGGAATCTAACAGAACAGAATAAATGAGCAAACTAAACAGAAATAGACTCAGAGATATAGAGAAAAACTGATGGTTGCTAGATAGGAGGACTTGGTGATAGAGGAGAAGGTAAAGAGATTAGAAAGCACAAATTAGTAGTCACAATATTGCCATGGGGATATGGAAGATAGTTGGGGGAGTATAATCAATAATGTTGTAAAGATTTTATTGGGGTCAGATGAGCACTTATATTATTAGTCCACTTCATGAACTGTGTAGATGCCTGACCATTGGACTGTACACCTGAAGCTGAAGCTGAATAATATTGAATGTCAACTATAATTATATTATATACATACATACATACATACATACATACCAGGGGTGCCAAAAACATGTATACAAGAGGACCCTTTGGTTAGCGTTGCTCAAGCAGTAGTTCGCTGTAATCAGAAGTGTCTGGACACTGATGTTAACCACTTTGAGCACCTCTTGTAACTGCAGAAGTCAAACATGACTTGTATTCATCTTTTGTTATTGGTATATATTATTACAATTTTAATACAGTTTTTTCTTTTCTTAAAATGTGTATATGTATTTTTGTTTCTATATCTATATCTATGTTTATATCTATTCATGGGATGTGGAGTACAGCATAGGGAATAGAGTCAATGGAACTGTAACAACTATATACGATGTCAGAGGGGTTGTAGATTAGGGGAGGGGGTTTTCATTTTGTGAGAGGTGTAATTGTCTAAGTAGTATATTATTTTGTACTCCTGAAACTAATTACAAAAGAAAATACTTTTGACTACAAAACAAGTAGATTATAAATTCATTTCTTCTGACTTGCTTTGTGTTGTAGACTGAACTCTTGTGTCCCCCAACCTTCAAAATTCATATGTTGAAGCCCTGACCCCCAATGTATCTCCTTTGGGAGATATACTTAAAGTTAGATGAGATCATGAGGGTGGCACTCGTGATGATGTTAGAGATCATATGAGCACACAGAGAGATAGTGGCTGTCTACAAGGCAAGAGGAGACCTCAGAAGGAAACCTATCTTACCAGCACCTTCAAATAGACATGTAAAATGACTTGCAAAAATGAATTGAAGTAACTCAAGTTCTACATTTCCTTCTTTATAATCACTGTGCTATCATTGTTTATTTCAAATATAGTACTTAGTTATAGAAATAGATAGCTTCACAGGGGTTGGAGACACAACCTACACCTGAAGTGAGCTCAATGATTTGGAATCATTAGGTAGTTATTCTCTAAATAAATGCTTGTTGCTGAATATATGCTTACAAATAGTAGAAATTATTCTTGAAGAATATTTGCTAACATTGCAAGTAAAAACTGGCATTTTATTTGATTTACTTTTTTTTAGATCATTGGTGGGATTTAGCAAGATATATTTATTGGCTACTCATATTAACTTATTTTGAAAATTTATTTTTAATATCTTTTGCCTATTTGGCTATTATTCATATTTATTTTTGTAGTGATTAGTGTGCAATGCCTTTATTAGGAATAATAAAAACTTGCTTGCTTTTTGGGCCAATTATGGAATATTTTAAGAAGACTGTTCCTTGAGTCTGAACTGAAGTAGATATAAAATGTGGTTTAATTTCAATCTATGGTAAAACTTCGTATTTGTGTATATATATATATATATATATATATATATATATATATATATATATATGAAAATTGTGTAGAAAATGGCCCCAGATAACAAAATTGTGTAGAAAATTGTGTAGAAAATGGCTCCAGATAACAATTCAGTTAGCTAAAATTTGTCTCTAAGGAGCTACAATAATACCATTTATCATGGTAGTACTATAATAAAATGAAGCTGAAAGCTTTGTAAGTGACGGTAAACACTTATTTTTTGTGTTCTATAAGATGAAGTCACATAAAGAAGGACCTTGATCTAGTGACATTTAGCAGATAAGCTCTAGAGTAATAATGGTTAAGTGAGTGGAAAAACTTCAATAACAAGTCAGATAGAGAATAGGTCCATAAATGTCTTTGACGTCCGCTCAATTTGTAGTATTTTGACATATCTACTTTCTGCATTCAGTTGTCGTACTTGTTTTTGTGTCTGTCTCATCCTTTTCTCTGAGTTATTACTATGAGTTATACACTCCTAAGTTGGAATTTCCCCAACAGGTATCATGTAGTAATGGATCAATAATGTTGCACATTTGAATAAGTGTTCTAATTGCAGGTCCAGTGCTCTTCCAAATGAACTTTGTTGCTTTCTATGGTTACAAGGGCATTGGGTATTCTCTGCTGATGCAGGGTTCAAAGGTGCTGGAACAGCAAAGAAAGTCACAGTAACAGCAGTTTAGCTATGAGTGCTGCCTAATAGTGTGTTAAAACTGCAGTGAAGACTAAGTTGCTGACATGGTGCCTCCTGAAGGGACACACAAATGCTGACTCCTTTGTTTTTTTTAATTGGTCAGTTCTGTCCTGTAAAATTTGGCATGAGAGACACTTTGTCCTTTCACATTACTCTGGGCATGAAATTCCTAACCAAGCAAAATCCAGGTTGCTCATGTGTGAATGAATGTATCTCTTCCCTTTGGGGGAAAGAAGCACTTTCCTTTCTGAAACCACATTTAATGTGCTCTTTGGTAAACATATACCAAGGTGATCCTTTGGTCAACTAGATAAGTCAGGTTTGTGCTTTGTATATAGGAAATTGAACAGCAGGACAGGATAATTTGAGAATATGAAGAGGGGAGAGATGAGTAGTCTTTTGACCTATGAGATCCAAAGAAAGATTTTCAATGGAAGTAACTGGGGGCCTAGTGAAGTTGAGCTCTGGATGGTGAGCACACAATGTGATTTATAGATAATGTATTATAGAAACGTACACTTGAAACCTATGTAATTTTAATAATCATTGTCACCCCACTAAATTAAATATTAAAAAAAAAGAAAAAACCGGGGGTCAATATTAGAAAGGAAGGAAGGGAAGAAGAGAGGGAGGGAAGGAGGAAAGAAGGAGAGAGGGAGAGGGTGGAAGAGGAAAGAAAGAAAGTCTAGAAATGAGAATTTCTAAGATTTTATGAAGACTAAGGAAACCATTGTGCTATAGGTGGCTGAGCTGCTTTGAAACTCATTGTATTGGGTTGTCAGAAAAGTCATGATACATTTTTGCAATGAGAAACATAGAAAAAAAATATGTCATGACTTTTCCAACAACCTAATATATGTATTATAGTGGCTACAATTTATATTTATATATTAAGGCAACACATATTAAGAGCTGTGTCAAAGCATCTTTAGTTTATAAAATGGACACCTGATGAAACATACATGTTTCTAATATTGGTTTTTTATTTAAATCAATAGATAAGGAAAATAAAAGGAACCATTTATTAATTGTTCAAGTAGCACATGGAATTTTGAGCATAATAGCATTTTATCCATTTTTAAAGATAAAAAAGAGGCTTAGATAAGCCTGCGGTGTATAGTCTAGGAAGTAGAAGAGTTGAACATTTAACGCAGATTTGAATTTTTAGCTAATGGTTGTAACCATTTTTCATTATCGTGCACCTTTCTGTACGAAGATTTATATGCAGTTGTCAACTCAGTCTAATGGTAGAAAAACCAAGATAAGTAAGTAGAATACATGAAAATATACAAATTACTATAACATAAGGCAGACTAACCACAAGAAAGACTAAGAAGAGAAAAGGTTCACTTTGACCATGGCTTCATTACCCATATAAGATTCAAATAATCTTGGAAGATGGGTACAATTACAACAAATAAAGTTGGGGAAAAAGACATTTCAGGCAGAAGGACAAATAGTAAAAACAGAGATATAAAATGTGGTACTTACCAAATAGTAACTAGTCCAGTTTTATTAGAAAAATGAGTTATGAAGTGAAAAACAGTGAGATATCCCATTAGCCAGTTAGACATAGATAGAATATGAAACTTTGAATTCCTGAGGAGAAAGGCAAAAATTTATTCTGTGGGTATTTGAAGTTTTCTAACAATTGAAATGCCATGCTCAGAAGGGTCTTTTAGAAAGATTAATTTGGCAATAGAATGCAATATAGATGAGAACTGGGAGATAATCAGAGGCAAATTTACCAAGTAGACATTCTTACAAGGACACCAATTAGAGATAGTTAGAATAACATGGAAAACCCATGGGAAAGAGAAAGTAATTAGAATTGAAAGCCTACCATGAACCAGCACTCTGCTGGGTATCCTGGATGATTAAATATATTATATAATTTACATTTCATTATCCTTATATTATGGCAGTATCCTTAGAAATTAAGACAAGTACATGAGAGGGATGCTGCAGAGAGAGAATGAACATAATTGATTGATAGGTTTTAAAAACTTTCTAGTTGAAGATAATTCTGAGGCTCCAAGTTCAAAGTTCTAAATGGTGCTATGTCGAGATTGTTTCAGTTGCAGATGATGAAACCACTTGAAATCTTGAGTCTGAAATGTCAGCTTCTTTCTTTTAGGCACAGGGGCTGATTGTGATGTGTGTCTAGTCAGGGAGGTTGGGGTCAGGCAGGGCATTAAATCAATGGTAAAATAATAGTGATGATAGTAACAGTGCTAAATACTTTATATCATGTATTTCCCACTACAGTCCTACAAAATATACTATTTAAAACTTACACACATAGTAGTAAAGTTGGAGAATGGCAACTATTTAGGTATTTTAGCAGGAAACAATTTGATAAATTATATACTTCCAGAACTTTGATAGGGCTGGGGAGTAAAGCCCAGAGAAAACCACTAATGATGTGATGATTGTTAGAATTGTTAAAATGACAGGGAAATGCTGTATCTCTGTTGTCTGCAATACCAAAGCAGATATTTTTCAAGAGCTCTCGTGAAGCTATTAAAATCTTCATAGATAGATACCTAATCCTCCCAGATATACCTGTTACCATTAGAACAGAATAATGCCTTCTTTTCTCCTACCTTCTAGGCTTCCAGCATCTGAGGAAAAAAATTAGTGTTCGGACTTGATAGAAAATAAGAGAGAGAGAGAGAGAGAGAGAGAGAGAGAGAGAGAGAGAGAGAGAGAGAGAGAGAGAGAGAGAAAGAGAAGAGAAATACAGTAAATTAAAAGAGAAATTTGCTTACAGGTTCTAGGTGTAAAATAATGAAAGCAAGATTTAAGACCGTTTATTTAACCTCAGAATTCATGGTCTTCACTACTAGATGGCACAGCCAGTGAATTAGGGACAGAGCTACAGAGGGGCATGGCCAGGTTGGTAAATCAATACTTTGTGATATAAGATCGCCAATGAAAGGCTTACCCAATTGGACTCTGAAGGGCCCACAAAAGTTCCCCATGATAGTGCCAACTTTACCTATTTTCGACACCTAGGAAGTTCAAAAGCACCCATCTGAGTTAGAACACTCTATCCATACTTTAATTCATTATTCCTGAACTGACTGTCACAGGATCTAAAATATCACCAACAAGTGAATGAGGAAAGAAGTTAGTGGAGTAAGAGGTGAAAGTCACCACATCTCTTCTACTGCATGCGACACCACCTACAAGACAAAGTGGATGGAGTGAAGAGAAGTCTTACTACCTTTGAGTGAAAATTGAACCATAGATTAATGCTAATGTTAGACTTAATGGTTTAAAATTGCCTAGAAATTTACATTATCTAAGAGTGGAAATAAAACTCATGATGTTGACCTTAGTTTCCATTTTAGGCCAAGGGAAGATTATCATACTGAATAAAAGTTAAAGAGAGAATAGACAGTAAAAATAAAATACAAGTTGCATTTGATATCGTACACGCTGTGTGGTCAAAACACTAGTAATATCAATATTTAGGAAACTTAAACTAACACACGATGTAAGTACTGATTGAAAATTAAGAACCATAATAAGTAATGGGGAAAATCTTACTGTATTCCACAGATTAAGTACACTAAAATTAATCCACTTTAATTATTTTGATAAAATCAACAAGGATATATATAATGTGATACAAGATCTATGATGCTCCTGTATAATATGACACAGAATTTTTCTATTGATTTATAACTCTTTAAAAATAATATTATGTATTTAATTATGTAAAATAGAATTTTGTTTCTCTAGGAAAAATCTTTTCATTTTCATGAATGTTTCACTTGCTTTGGTGCTCAAATTGTAAGAATGTTGTTAAGCAAATATCATTTTTACTACATCTTGCCGTTTCTTGCTCAGACAAAATTTTAGTTTTTTGCTCTTAACGTTTTCACAGGATTATTCTACCATTGATAAAATTCCATTGACCTGTTTTATATTTGAGAAACTTTAGTAGTGTTTATTGTACATCTTTGCTGCAAAACATGCTAATAAATGCATTCTGATTTATTTTTCTCCTCCCAACAGGTTCTGACTAGTTTTAAATGAAAAAGTATTGGAAATGAAAATAGGAAATCAGAGGTGGAAAATATGAGCATTTTTTTTTTTTTTAATGGGTTTTTTTTTTTTTTTTTTTTTTTTTTTTTTAGCTGAGCCATCCTGCCACCTGTTGGCAGCTCTACGGCAACTCAGCTCGGGCTGGCATCAAACTGCTGTTGCTCAGAGCTCAGCTCGCACTCTTGAGTGAGCTCTTAACCAACTGAGCCACTTGGCCGGCCGGGCATTTTTTAAAAGTTATATATTTCTGGCCGAAACCCATGTGGGGATTGCAATTTTAACTTAAAGCAGATATATAGATAGATAGATAGATAGATAGATAGATAGATAGATAGATAGATAGATAGAGATATAGAGATATAGATATAGATATATAGATATATATGATATTTATATAATGTATATAGTATATATAGAGCAACTACATATATATGACATGTGTATGTCTCATATATCCAGTAGGTACACACACACAAACACACACACACACTCTTCATTCATCAATTATTTTTTTAACCTGCTGTCTAAATTTAAGGATTTAGATGAAGTTATCTCCAAGCTCCTCTTTTTCAATCACAAGGTGCTAAAAAATATTATTTTTAAAAATCGGTTCTGTAGTGATTATTGTCAATTTACATATTATACTTTGACCGACTTGAAAGAAATGCATATATATTCAAAGTAGCCTTTCAGTGACTGCTATAATTATCACCAGAGCTGATATTTAGCTGGTATACATTGGCACAATTCTAGTATTTAAATAGTACCGTACTTGTTGCTAAAACTCCACTTCTCTCTTGAGAATCTTTCAGTTGTGATACCACCACCCTCCCCCACACACATTAGGCTTCAGCATAATCCAAGACCTAAAGGATTCAACTAGCACAGCAGGGCCTGTGAAACTCTTTTCCAATGTGTTCAGATTGGTCGATGACTGAGCTGTGCCAGTTGCTAACTGTAAAATCACTCCTGGTTATTACAATTAAAAATAAAGAATGATACTCAGCATAAAATTATATATGTAATACATTAAACAAGACATTTTATAATACATTCTAAAGATCCATAAAGATTATTAGCTGCTTTAAGATTCATTCCTTGTTTTAATACTTCAGTTCTCCCTGATGCTGTCTAATTGTTTTTTTTTTTTTTTTTTGAAACGACCACAAATAATGTTTTGTAGGCCAAATGGCATATTCCACATCTGTCAAAACCACACTTTATTAGCCTATAACTGTGTTTACAAAGCCTCTAAGACCTTTTTTGGATTGTTCTGGCTGTTTGCTTTATGTTTATTTCTTTCTTTAATGTGTTTATATTTTTCTAGTTTTCTCATTTGTATTACAAATTTTTTTTCTCATTTGTATAAATGAGAATACACTGGAATGAACATTCAGTTCCGATTCTTTTATCCTCATGTTTCTAAAACACCTGGCTTTGCTGTATATCTTACTTGTTCCAAACTTAATTAAGAACCTTGTGTATTTTATCAAATCCAATTCTTGGTAGATGGTGATAATTATAGAACAGCACATTTAACCCTAGGCGGACCCTCATTGCTGCTCAACAATTCACTTGATCATATCTTATTGCCACTCTTTTCCACATTTACTTTTCAAAAACTTTCTATAATGTAAATTCTCGGCCAAGTTTGCTTTCTCACAGGGATTCAAGTTTTGCCCTAAGAGTCAATTCTCTTTAGATTTGATCTAGGTAGGATCTAATGAGCTGGCACTGAATGGTGTATTTTATTTCTCAGACATTTCTTTGAGCTCCTTACATAAAGGATGTAAATAACCTTAATATAGTATTAAATAATCTTTTTTCTCTTCATTAAAGTTACGTCTCCTTCCTCCTCATTCCTTAATGCAAGTGTTATGAAAAATTCTTGTTATCTCTCAGTTGAGGTCTTGGCTGTTTCATCTACTAACAGAATTTCAAGTTTCTTCTCTATAAGAATAGGTCAAAGTACATATTTGTAGCATTAACCACCTTCCAAAAATCTGCATTTATATTTACTATTGCTAATATGACATCTCTACCGGAGTATGCACTAAATATGTAAAAAGTAAAACGTTACCATTTCCCAATAAATCAAGCACTCATCCAGAATTCATCCCGATGTCTACTACCTGCTCCTTAGATAATGACACCATCATCGACAGAAACCAATGGCTCACTTATCAAAATTATTAACTTTTCCCTCTGTCTAACATTTCCCCCCATAATACCTGACAAATAATTAGCCCTACTGATTTTTTCTTTGTAAGAAGCTTTTGTAGCTGCACTTTTATCAACACTTACACAGAAACACATACCTAACATCTTAATCTTTCAGTACTTTTTTTCTTTTTTTTTTTTTTTTTTTTTTTTTTTTTGAGGGCAGTGTCACTGGCCCTCATATGTGGGACCGAACCGGGGCGCTGCCAGCGCCTAACCACTGCACCACTTGGCCGGTCTTCATTACTTTTGATAACACCATGGCTCTTCCCTAACCACTTCCCACCTAGATTACTTGCAACAGTAATCTTATTTTCAAACTGACCTATTAAATGTCTGAATGAGCAAATGTCCATAGTTTTGCGAATAAGATATAGTTTCAGTAGTCTCTTTTATCAATAAAGCTTTTATGTTTTTTACTAATATATTTTCCCAACTTTATCTTTCACTATTCTGCTTCTCTCATTTGTAATTTTCTGTGGACTCCTCCATTATCCATTTCCCAGCATCAGTTGTCTCTCCATCTCTTCCTATAAAAGTCTTCACTGTTTTTCAGGGCAGCCCACAACACTTTCAATTATGCATTTTTTACTCATAAAAAATTAAAATTCAGTCCCTTACACCATTCAGAATTAATATTTACTTCCTTTGAATTTCTTTGCCACTTAGTACCAGTCTTATAGAAATTGTCACAGTCTATATTACTGTAAATATTTATGCAAGTATTTTTCTCTCTCATGTATGACATTAGTCTTTGGTTGAAAAGATGATCTCTAATTGAGTTGGATGTTTCTCATATCATCCAAAAGTCCATATTTCATACTCAGAATAAATTAACCAGTTTTCTAGCAATGGTGACAGATTCCACACAGACACAGATTCCATAAAACATAATATTCAGCCAATTTAATTAAAACAGACAATTTAGCCAAATAGTTGTACACACTAATATTTTGGAATCATATCAAAAAAGCAACTGATTAATTGATGGAACGGTTTTACTCTTAGCACTGTAAAGACACAGATAGGCTAAGGAAAATAAAGACTATAACCAGTTAAATTTAGAATATTTGCTGCTATGGTGTTTTATACATGTAATGATAGCTTCAAGAAAACAGGCTATTTTTATTGGATTACATCTAATACTGTTTGAAAATAAACCAAAGAGACCAATAAACCAAGATTTTTAAGTATTTTGGAAACATGACTCTAATTTTGTTGCCAACATTTTGCTATCCCATTTGTTATCAGCATCTATTATGGTCTGTCATTTTAATAGATATGAAACATGTCAGAAACACAGTTCTAATGGCAGCACTAAAATTCTCTAATTATAAATGATTTCATTAAAATACATTTGTTTGTCTGAGTCAATGGTGACACTTTATGTTGTAGGAATTTGAGGGATGCATTTTTTTTTAAAATTTTTACAACCAAAGTGTCATTTTGTTTAATTCCTGTCTCTACCATTTCCTAGTTTGTGACATTGGATCAGCTAATCATTTTCTTGTGATCCTTGCTTCATCTGAAAAATGAGAGTCACAATTTTAACTCTTTGTGAGGATTAAATAATTTCATGCATGTGACGGTTTTTCAAATGATCCTTGGCACATAATAGGCATTCATTAGGAAATAATAAATATAATTATATTTATTAATAATTTCACTCCTCAATCTTTTTGGCTATTCTTATTCATATCAATGATTACTCTTGTAAGTCTTTTCCTATAATCAGAAATGTGTGCAAGCTTTCTCATTTTGAATCATGATACTATCAGAGATAAACTTTGCAATCATTGCTGTAGTTTTGTCATTTGAATATACAATTATAAATTTTCTTTTATAAATAGAAAATAAAATATGTTTGAGTGTTTCTTAATATTTGATTGTAAGCAACTATGTGAGTTATCTTTTTTTAAAATTAAATTATTGGGGTGACAATGATTAGTAAAATTACATAGGTTTCAAGTGTACAATTCTGTAATACATCATCTGTATATCACATTGTGTATTCACCACCCAGAGTCAGTTCTTCCACCTCCATGTATATGACTCCCTTTATCCTATTCTGCCATCTCCTCTCTCCCCTTACCCTCTGGTAACCACTTAACTATTGTCTGTGTCGATGAGTTTTTGTTTCTTTATTTGTATGTCTTGTTCCTTTGTTGCTATCACTTTTTTTTTTTTTTTTGAGGGAGGTGTCACTGGCCCTCACATGTGGGACTGAACCAGGGCCTCTGGCTTTCCAAGCCAGCACTTAACCACTGCACCACTCAGCCGGCCCTGTTGCTCTCACTTTTATATCCCACATATCAGTGAAATCATATGGGTCTCAACTTTTTCTAATTTATTTAGCTTGGCATAATAATCTCAAGATCCATCCATGTTGTTGCAAATGGCAATATTTCATCTTTTCTTATGGTAGTATTCCATTGTGCATATATACCACCTCTTCTTTATCTAATCATCAATGGAAGGACACTTTGGTTGTTTCTATATTTTTGCCACTGTAAATAAAGCTGTATGAACATCAGAGAACATATATCTTTACAGATAAATGTTTTCAGATTTTTGGGGGTATACACCCAGAAGAGGGATTCCTGAGTCATGTGGTAATTCTTTTAATTTTCTTTTTTTTTCCTCCTTTTCTTTTTTTTTTTTTTTTTTTTAGCTGAGCCATCCTGCCACCAGTTGGCAGCTCATCGGCAGCTCAGCTCAGGCTGGGCATTGAACTGCTGTTGCTCAGAGCTGAGCTCACACTCTTGAATGAGCTCTTAACCAACTGAGCCACTTGGCCGGCCCGCTATTCTTAATTTTTTGAGGAACACTGCCATCCATAGCAGCTGCACCAATCTGCATTCCCACCCACAGTGTATGAGGGTTCCTTTTTCTCTGCAGCCTCTCTAATATTTGTTATTATTTGTCTTGTTGATGATCACCATTCTAACTGGTGTGAGGTGATATCTCATTGTGGTCTTGATTTGCATTTCTCTAATAGCTAGTGAAATTGAGCATTTTTTCATATATCTGTTGGCTATTTGTATGTGTTCTTGGGAGAAGTTTCTGCTCATGTCCTCTGCCCATTTTTTAATTGGATTGTTTGTCTTTTTGTTGTTGAGTTGTATGAGTTCCTTGTATATTTTGAATATTAGCCCCTTATCAGAGGCACTGTTTGCAAATATCTTTTCCCATTTGGTTGGTTGCCTCTTTGTTTTGTTGATGGTTTCTTTTGCTGGGCAGAAGCTTTTTACATAATCCCATTCATTGATTTTTGCTTTTACTTCCTTTGCCTTTGACGTCAAATTCATAAAATCCTTTTTGAACCCAAGGTCCATAAGTTTAATACCTATGTTTTCTTCTATGCAGCTTATTGTTTCAGGTATTATATTTAGGTCTTTGATTCATTTTGAATTAATTTTGGTACATGGTGACAGATAGCAGTCTAGTTTCATTGTTTGCACGTGGCTTTTCTATTTTCCCAGCACCATTTATTGGAGAGGATTTCTTTCCTCCATTGTATATTTTTGGCTTCTTTGTTAAAAGTTATCTGTCCATATTTATGTGGGTTTATTTCTAGGTTTTCAACTCTATTCCACTGGTCTGTGTATCTGTTTTTCTGCCAATACATGCTGTTTTGATTATTATTGCTCTGTAGTACCAGCTGAAGTCAGGGAGTATGATATCTCCGCCACTATTCTTTTTTCTTAGGATTGCTTTGGCTCTTCGGAGTCTTTTGTGATTCCACACACAGATGGTTATTTTGTTCTATTTCTTTAAAAAATTCCATTGGGATTTTGACAGGGATTGCATTAAATCTGTATATTGCTTTGGGTAATATGGCCATTTTAACTATGTTGATTTTTCCAATCCATGAACACAGAATGTCTTTCATTTCTTTGTGTCTTCTTCAGTTTCTTTTTAAAATGTCTTATAGTTTCTTTACTTTTCGTAAATCAGTCAATGACATCTGCACATCATTTTTTATTTAATCTAAAATACTACAATTGTAATGTTAAAGTTTTGGTTACATTTTTAATATCTTGGAAGTAATTTAATGTGTTTATATTTTTTCAATTTCACACTGAGGAGGAAAGAAAAAAAAAAACACAACCAATCATTCACAAGTAAAAATAACAGCAAAATTATTGAATAAATCTTAAGGAACAATGTTATTTAGGACATTGGGTCAGGAGATAGGAGGACTGTGTTCCAGTCTAGTACCGCCTTTAAGTAAACTTGTGTTCTTGAGAAAGTCATTTAGTCTTTTTATGCCTTATTTTTCCTCATGTTAAAAAGTGTAGATTGAACTGTATGGTCCCAAGGCAATTTTTTAAAGAAGTTCAACTGTTCATATTTTAACCATTCTTCTTTCACGAAGGGTCTTGTAGAGGAAGCTTTTAAGCTAGAATAGCACCTATTTCTTGAGGATCTTGTCTCATGGCACCTGGAACTGGTAGTTGAATTGCCTTGAGGATGCCCTTTGGAGAAGGATGCCCAGCACTGCCAGGTTGACATGATTCGTTCCTGTCCTGTCTTTCTGAGCCTATTGATACAAAGTGTTGCATATACTGGTATTGTGAATGTGAAAAGTGAAGAGAATCTACAAACATCCCAGTAGGGAAATCACAGTAGTGTAGAAATGAAATGGGTTTTCAGAACAATCCTTCAATTAGGGAAAGGCACTGTGAGATTAAAAAGGATGGTAAGGGAGCTGTTGGCAGCATGTTATATATACACGGAAGGGCCAATCCACCTGTGGCTTGTTGGGAATGTTTTATGACTTATGAGAAAGGATAACTCTCCCCCTTGTGCATAAATAAAAATTGGAGAGAAGCTAAAGGAAGTACCAAGAGGAAAGAGTACTCAAATCCCTTAACCAGCATGGAATGGACTTAATGAATAGTGAACAGTGTCTTAAGTATATATAGATCTTTTTTTTTTTTTTGCATATTATGAAATTTTGAGGTTGTTTACATGGGCTCATCCACTCCAGGACGTTTTTAAGGACCTAAGATCCTTCCATCTTTACAGTATGCCATGGTTTGCATATTGTCCTCAGGCAGGCACTTTTGGGTTGCAACATAGCTTCTTCTCATATAGGTATCCTGTTTCTATTCAAGAAGGAAAGACTGAGAGAGAGTACTGTAGAGCTTGTTATAAGAAAGCATATACTTCCCAGAAGTTCTTAGTAGACTTTTGTTTATGTCTCATTGTTCAGTGTGATTGAGACTGGTTACTTTTGGTTGCAAAGTTAGATGGGAAAGGGGTATTTAGTTTTCTAGTTTATTGTGTGAACAGACAAGGAAAAACAGGAAAAGAACTGTTTTTCCAGCCAAAACAAAGGAGTTGCTACAGTGAGGGATCTGCAAGCCATGTCACATGAGAATTGGTTGCAAATGCCTAGCATATTTAATGAGAAAAGAGTAGATTTAGAAAAGTCATAAAAAATGTTTCCAGGCTTTTTTTTTTAGGGCAGTGTCACTGGCCCTCATATGTGGGACCCGAACCGGGGCCGCTGGATTCCCAAGCGAGCGTTTAACCATTGTGCCACTCGGCCAGCCCTGTTTCCAGACTTTTAAACTTACATTTTATGAAATGAAGATCATCCATATTTTCTCTAGAAGTTAGTTCTATATCTGGAAGAACTTTATAGAAGCACTATTTCATAGTAAAGTTTCTCTTATGAGAATAAAACAAAAACAAAAACAAAACTGTGATGTTTGAAGTTCAAGAAGGAAATTCTTTAATAATCCACAATAGATATTGTGGAAGCAATTCTTATATTAGTTCAAGGAGAGGACAGTTTTACTCCTAAATTTGTTTCCAACATAGTTATGATATGATTCTAATCTTCCTTATTTAAATGTCATTTGTGGACTCTGAAGAGAGTTGCTTATTCTAACACAGTCACGTTTGTTAGGCAGAATCTTAAAATTACCATCAACAAGGCTTTTCATCTGACTCTCAAAGGAAAGGCCAATTATTTACTTGAATTTAATCAATTAAGCATTTAATGTTTTGCTTTATTAAATTTATTAAACCACCACATTTTGCAAATGTAAAAAGTTATAAATAGGCAAGATGATGTATTAGAAATATCCATTGTTTCAGAATAGTTTCTATTATAATCTGACCATTGGATGTACTCCAGAGTTATACTGTTGCTCTCATAACTCATGGAATATAGTTTGTAATAATAATCATCTTCTCAAATTGGTCATTACCAAAGTTAATGACCTGTTTATTAGAACATCAACCTTGGCTTTGCCTCAGTCTCTTAATTAGCACATCTGTCATTTACTACTAGTGGCTAAGAATTTCTGAGTAGAGGACAGATCCAATAATGATGGTGCCATTAAAGCGACATCTCTATATATCTGGATGGATTATCAAATTTTCATTGGCCTATCAGAAGCAGGATCCTGTGAGGCTTTAAATAGTTTTGGCAGCCCCAAATGGTGAAAGCTCAACAGCAAATAGAACAACATTACCCTCCTTTGTGGAGCATTTGCAATGGAAATTATTTATTATCACTGTTGAGAAGGATAATCCCACAAAACAATTTGCTATACTTTCACGTGCAAAGAACCATTTTTATCCACATTGGTAAACAATTCCCCTCACTCCCCCTTCCAGATGTATTTTATCCTGCCATATCCATCCATTCATTCTTTCATTCATTTGATAAATATTGTCATATTACATTTATATAGATGCCTTTAGCAAGCTAATAACATATTGATATTCCCAAGTTAACATCTGTAATATGTACAGGCTTGAAATGTTGGAGTTTTTTAAAGGAAGGAAAATGGCATTATCATTCTCCAAAATGGGCTGATCAATATTCAGTTTCTTAAATCCTCATTTGAAAATTGGTCTGGCAGAGCCTGACACCTTGACAAATACAATGAAACAAAAATAACAAAACGCGGTCTCCTATATTATCATTTTCTTTCTTTAAAATGTATTAAATATTAAATGCTTGTTAAAATTCTGCTATCAAGGAAATATTGTTTAACTTTCATGTAACACCTATCTTCTCAAATAATCATGTAGGAAAGGGAAGTCACCTGCAAGTTATGTTTTACCTGTTATTTTAAGGATAAATGCACTTTATTATTCTTCAGAATCCATCTTTAATTATCATAGAAAGTCTGACGCGATAAAGTAGTTTTGCAAGGCGCAAGCACCCTGGGTTCATGAGTACCCTATGAGTCTGTGATGTCTTGGGGTTTGTGAAAGGGACTGGCCTAAAAATTGATGCTATAAGCTTCAACTGAGGTAAAAATAAAATGGAAATAAGGTAACAATGCTACAATAACCATTTATTTGTCCCCCCTTACTGTGTCTGACTTAAACCTTGTATTAGGAAAATACACAATAAATTACTAGTTTTGTATTAGTACAGATTTCTTCTGGAAAAAATTTAGTAATATATTTAAAGGAATCACAGACTACAAATTTTGTCTATTTATAGGACAAAGGTGTCAAAACTCTACTTAAAACTCACTAAATTATAGACTCCTGATTATAATTTACTAAATTATAGACCTGACTCAGCTCTGCATTGTGTGGCACATGTCCATCTCTGCAACCTTACCTTCCTCTACCCACTATGTCCCAATCAATATACTTCACGTTCCTTAAAAATACTGTATATGAGAGCCCTACTCTCTGACTGTTTAGAATGCTACTCTCTACTTCTCTTTACTAAAATCTTCACTCAGTTGTCATCTCTTCAGGGATTTTCCTCATAGGACTAATTACTATGTGACATTATGTTATTATTTATTTTCTTTAAGTTTATTTTCTCTTTTATCCCACTACAATATAAGTTCTTTGAAGTGAGGCTTTTGATCCCCAGTCCTCTACTGCATCACCAGTGTCTAGAATAAAGCCTAGCACAGAGATTAAAACACAAAGAGATCCCAAAATCTTTGTTAGCAATTAACTGATATAAGTCTTTGAAGGGAAGCAGAAACTTTTAAATGAGGTATAATTATATATAGTCAAAGCCCAAATCTTAATTGTATAGTTTGAAAGTTTGGCAAATATATATATTTGATTTATATATATCTAATATCTATGTAACCAACACCCATATCAAGATATGGAACAAGAGACATGACTTTTTAAACTTAAATGAAAACTATTTCCTTTTGAATGTATTTATGGATCATATATTTTGCTCCAAAATGAAATCAGAGTTTAAGTTCAAAGTGGTAAAAGATGATATAAAGATGGTTTAAATTAAGTTATGATATAGAAATATTCCTAATCTTTGCAAATCCGAAGAAACTTTGATGAGTTTGAAACTTCTAACCATTATCAAACAGCAAAGAAGAGAGTGCTGATGTTTCTTTTCTCTTAAATGCAGGGTAAACTGTCACATATCCCTGTTTGCACATAGTTGTTCCAATGTATCTATTAGGGGTACTCCCTTTTATTCTAAAAAGTATCGTTGGTGAATAAATTACACGATCACCCAACTTTCATATCTTTTTTGGTGAAAGATAAGTACTGATTTTTTGGTACAATGAAGCTCTCTAGCTCTCTTCCTCTTTTTAACCTAGATGATAGATTTTGATTTAAAAAGCAGTTGTACTTTCAAGAAACAAGAGACATCTCAGCAGACATTGATTGCTGCCTTGACCTCATTATGTTGATAAGGGCATTTGTGAATATTGTCTAAGTTAAGGTAATAAACACCCCAGGTAGAAGGTTAATGACACATTTAACATCGGTGGGGTGCTGGACAGTCTTTCACAGAGAAACCAGTTCAAGCTGGTAAACCTTATGTGCTGTCCATGTAAAACAAAAATGCATCATGTTTTTATAAACTGAATATAATTCAGAAAGAGGCTAACAGCATGCAGAAAATTCATCAATTGGCTGACTACATTGTTTTGCCAAAGAATAACAAATTTAAAATGTTGTCAAGTCATTTTTAATGGCAATTTTCTGTAATCTTTGGGGCCTCCTGCTATGAGTCTGCTAATCTGGGTCTTACTGCTGGCTGACACAAAATGCAGCATTATGACAAGTTTATAAAATGATGAGTGAGTCATTTTCCACATTCATTCAGCTAATGAGCAAAACAAGTCATTATTTTTTAAGCCTGATTATCTCACTCTGTTATTTAATACAAGAAGCACATACAAATGCTGTTAAGCTGCTTTCCCACAAAATAACACTATGCTAAAACTAATAGCATCTATAGGCTAAAGTTGCCTGGTAGACTCAAAATTGGAAAGAACTGATTCAAAATTTCTCCATGATATCTATTAAATCCTTACATTTTGGCATTAGGATGTACTGAGATCATCATATGCTAATTCCAATGATTTTAAGTTATATGAATGAATTATCAGTAGCTTCCACGTACATGGGCTTTCAATTAATTGGTAAAGAAAAATGATGTATTATAGAAGTGTACTTGAAACCTATGTAATTTTACTAACCAATGTCACCCCAATAAGTTTAATAATAATAATAATAATAATAATAACCATCAAACATTCACTACAGGAATGAAGCCTGTCGTTTCAGACTTCTGGCTGGGATATCATAATGGAGGAGAGATGCGTACAGCATAGTAGAAGAGAGAAGACATCAGTGTAAAGAGTAGCTAAATGTGAGGCGGTCAAGAATAAGAACCAGGGCCGGCCGAGTGGCGCACTGGTTAAGAGCTGGTTTTGGGATGCCAGCGGCCCCTGTTCGGATCCCACACATGAGGGCCAGTGACACTGCCCTCTACAGCTAACAGCAGCTCTACCTGGAGCTGGGCTGTGCGAGCCCTGGCAACAGTGTAGGCTGCAGCCCCTGCTGCAGTGGGCTGCCATAGGCTACAGTGAGTGGCCGGCAGCCAGCATGAGCGGCTGGCAGCCAGCGTGAGCTGCCAAAAGCCGCGGTGAGCAATCATCCAGAGGCCGGCAACAGATCTGCCTCATCTGGGAAGAGCGCAATGATGATATCAACATAGGCCAGTGAAGCAACGTCCTCCACAACTAGACTGAAGAACAAAAAGACAGCAACTTGTCTGTTCCCCTCCCCCAATTCCCCAATAAAACCTTTAAAAAAAACAAAAAAACAAAAGAATAAGAACCAAATGAATGGAAGTGGCAGGATATTTGGAGGAATTTTGGGAAGGGAGTGTTCTCAGTGAGTTTAGAGGAAGTGTGAGTTGAAGGATGGTAATGGCCAGATGGACTTGAGCTTTCAACTATGCTTAAATTTCCACAGCTAAGGAAAACCTGACAAGTACAAAGCATTATTTCACTTTTGACTGGTTATGAGCTTAGTTTTTACTAGATGGGAGTTTGATGTAAGAATTTGTGAGGAAATCAGGGCAGTTTCAGTGTCAAAAAATAATTTCTGTCCCCAGCTCTCTGTTAGATCACTGTTGAATCTTAAATGCACTGTTAAGACAAAGAAAGAGGAATTTTAAGAGTTATTATCAATAGTGTAAATGGTAGTCAAGGAGGAAAGAAGGATACTTTGAATGACTAATTCAAATGTCAGGTTTGGCTTATGATAGACCTTAAAACTGCAGTGAGACAAACAATTTGAAGCTATCAGATTCTTACATTAAATAGAGTTGATCTTTGGTGGGCAATATGAGCATATAAGCAATGATGCTTGAACAATGGATATTTTAATTAACTAATATTCTCATTAACTCAGAAAGTTATTATTGATTACTGAAGATTTAAAATATTTCTCAAATATGTATATTTTATATTTTATTACCAAATTGAAAAATTTATTTCCCAATTGAACAATTTGGTAATTAACATAATTTGATCTCATTTATAACTCATGATCTTGGATTAAAATTTACCTGCACCAACATCCTTTTTGGTGGCAGACTAAAACCCACCCTGCTCCACAAAGATGTCTATATCTTAATCTCCAGAATCTGTGAATGTATTAATGCATACTACAAAATGGAATTTGCAATGTGACTAAATAAAGAATCTTAAAATAGAGAGAGTATCCTGGATTAATAGGTTAGGCCCAATCTAATCCAATGGATTCTTAAAATCAGAGAAACTTTCTCAGTTGTGGTCAAAACAAGAAAGAGATATGACTAAAGAAGATTTGTCAGACAAATGCAAAGTTGCTGGCTTTGAAGGTGGAGAAAGAAGGCCAGAGCCAAAAAAAAATGGGTGGGTGGTCCTGAGAACCTAGAAAAGACAAGGAAATGGGTTTTCCTCTAGAGCGTACAGGAGAGATTGCTGCCCTACCAATACCTTGATGTTAGCCCAGTGAGACCCATGTCAGACTTCTCATCTACAGAACTGGAAAATAATAAATTCGTGCTGTTTTGAGACACTAAACTTGTGGTAATTTGTTATGGCAGTGATACAAAACTAATACATCATTTCTCATAGCAGAGAATTTGTGGTAGGACGAACTCTAAGGATGACCTCCCCCAGTGAAAGATTTCCCTCCCTAATCCTTGGGACTCTGAATATGATGAGTTATCCTGCCCTTGAATATGTTAGGGTGCATAGAAAATGGTACTCTACCAATGTGATTAAGATTACTAATCAGTTCACCTTAAAAAGTAGGGAGATTGTCCTAGATTACCTGGTAGACTAAACTAATTACTCAAGGCCCTTAAAAGAAGAGAGCTTTGTTTTGTTTTGTTATGTTTTAGCTCGGTGGCAGAAGAGTGAGCCATGTGAAAAAGGATGTAGGTGTTGTGTAGACTCTGAGGGAAGCCCCCAGCTGATGGCCAGCCAAGAAATGGGGACTGAAGACCTAGAGTCTTAGGGAACTGAATTCTGGCACAACGATGTGAACTTGAAAGTAGATTCCTTCCGAGAGCCTCTAGAGGAGATTACGCTCCAGCTAAAACCTTATGCTTCTTTGAGCGTAGGACTCAAGTAAGCTTACCCAGACTTCTGACCCACAGAACTGTGAGCTAATAAGTGTGTGCTGTCTTAAATTATTAATTCTGTGGTGATTTGTTACATTGTGATCAAAAATTAATTTAGAACCCTGAAGTTTACTGACTACCCCTTAATACTGAGCATTGCACAGGACCATCATATGTTATGAAAGGCAGTGTAGCAAGAAAGACAGAGTGGGGTTTGAAATTAAACACACCCAGGTCAAGCCTTCTCCCAATTATTAACTTTATTGCCAGAACAAGTTGATTCATTTTGATAAGCATCATTTCCACATTTAAAAGTAAGGCTAAATATGTCAGTCTGCTTGGGTGGATGGGAGAAATAAATGAGTCTCTGGAACACATCTATGGTAATGGCTGGTGAGTATTAAGTCATCAACAAACAAACAAAAAAAATAAATAAAAGTGGATATTCAGGAGGACCTTCAAATAAATGGAGACATAAAGCAAAAAATGAAGATGGAGGTCAATATGTGACACTTTTTCTTTTTTTTTTTTTTTTTTTATGGAGGCCAGGTTGGAGCATGTGGCTTTAAGTCTATTAGTCAAGTGGATTTGCTAAGACTGAGCCCTAGAATTAGGGAGAGTTAATCATCTTGTCACAGAGCAGGCCAGGAAAACCCTTCACATGTTTGGTATGGAGGAAAAGCAGCAATTGTTCTCTCTGCAGGCCGTTTGATCTCAAGAGAAAGAAGGGTAGAGCTGAGTTGAGGGTGCAAGTTTTCCGCAAAGAGGGACAATGTAGAAAGTGGGAAAAGGTTTGTTTAGGGAAAATCCTCCTTCACTGAAACCAGGGTTAATGTGCAGAAATGGGCCCTAAGATTTTTAGTAACTTTTCCATATTTACCTAGCAAAGATATAGCTGAGCCAGAACTTGAAATCCTTATCTATCAGACTCAAGGGCTTTTGCAGTACCTATCACAGTTACTCCACTTTACTGAAATACAGCCGTGGAAAGTAAGTAATATGGCAGACTTTGACTAAAAGAGCTATTTAAATTAAATCTTTGAGTATATTTTTAATTTTAATGTAGTATAAAATTATACTATAATTTTAGAAAAATTTAACTTTTTCTACCAATGTTTATCTGTATTCTAAAAGAAAAAAAAATGCTGGTTAAAAAAGTTCCTCATAAGTCTTTCATTTATTTATTTTTTTCAATTTTTTTTCCCAAGGGTTTTATAACAGTTTATAGAATTCATTCATTCATTCATTCATCTATTTCAGTTACCATTGACATTCAATATTATTTTATATTAGTTTCAGGTATACAGCATAGTGGTTAGACATTTATTTAATTTATGCAGTGATTCCCCCCAGTCAGTCTAGTACCCTCCTGGCACTATACACAGTTGTTGCAATGTTATTGATTGTATTCCCTATGCTGTACTTTATATCTCCTTGGTTATTTTGTAACTGCCAATGTGTACTTCTTAGTCTCTTTACCTTTCTCACCCAACCCCTTATACTTCTCCCATCTAGTTACCATCTCTGTATCTATGAGTCTGTTTCTGTTTTGTGTGTTCATTTATTTTGTTCTTTGGATTCCACATATAAGTGAGATCATATGGTATTTGTCTTTCTCAGCCTGATATGTCTTTCATTTAAATAAATGTTTACTATAATGTTAAAAAAAAAACAAAAAAACAACTTTCCTAAATGAAATAGATAATTCTAAAATGAACTACAAAATACCAGAGTATTTCATAGAAGAAAATAAAAATAATGATAATGATAAGCTATTTACAGGACCACATTTTAATTAGCATTCAGATATTAATAACAAAATTTGCCAACCTGTGGAATTTTTTTATTTTTTTATTTCTCAAGTATAACAATGGTGCACAGGTTGAAATACAGAAGTTATTAAATAGCCTCAGAAACAGATTTTGCTGTCAGTAACTCAAATTAATAAATGATACTCAGCTGTAATATAATAGTGGACTGGGCTGGGCCTTCATGTTTCACTTGGGTTTCTCTGCAGTTAATTATATACCACCACAAGGCATACCAATCTGTACCAAAATCGCTAAGAAAAAATCTTAAATCAGTTTACTCCAGTTGTGATGGCTAATTTAAATTTTTATTTGCCAGATTTCACAAATTGCCAAAAGTCATATTAATTTTTTAAAAACAAAATTAGAAAGCTACAAATTCCAGAGTTATAAACTATTTTCTAATTCTGTTATTTTTTAGATGTGTTACTTCTAATGATATGCAGTGAAAACAGTTAAATATACAGAGAGTGACTTAAAGATATCTTCTCATTGGAAAGTATGAGGTGAATATTTCTAGATGAAAACTTGCAAAATTGTTATTGTAACACAAGTGTGCATTACACTTTGTGATACCTTCATGAATATTATTTTCTGGTATTTCTGAGACGGTTACCAAATTTTCCTACTCTTTCATTTTGCAATTCTGTAACACATTACAATACGAGAATACGTTATTAGTTGGTGGTAATAACTCCTAAAATATTTTTTCTTAATAAAACTGTCATGTTGCATAGAAAGAACAAAAAAATCTAAACTTTTGCATGAGTGCCCGCTGGCCACATGTATCAAAGCCTTCTGAAAGATTTTTTACTCTAAGATGTATTGCTCAGAAGCCCAGCATTTCAGAGCTAGTCCTTGGAGCAGGAAGATGTCAGCTGATATGTAATTCACCCTGGGACCAGAGGCAAAGGCCGACTTCCAATGCTTGCTTTTACATCCTCCATTCCCAAGCAAAATATCACGTAGCTAAAATCACCACTGTGATGTGTTCTGTGCCCCAAACACCTTGTTTCATGTCATGTGACCTATGGCTGTTCAGTAAACACTAATTGATCTTAATAAAATGTGTGGGCTCTGAACACTGTGAAAAATGTAGAAGGAACTTTTGCAGGATTCCAGGAAAGTCTGTATCACGTGCTTTGTTATTACTGGCATACATGTTACTGGCCAATGTTTTCATTTAAAATTCTTTCTTATTGTAGCACCAAATTTATCATATTGTAGGACTCATTTTGGTACACCATATGGCTAAAATATTGTATTTATTTTCTGCTGATTTTAGCTTGGTTATTCTTTTTATGAATAGGAGCCCTTTTACATAAACTCAAATGTGTCTTGATTCACAAATCTTTTTATGTTACCAATACCTTGCAATGATTGTGTTCTTAGCAGCCTGAAGAAATGTAGGTTCAGTATTAAGGGAAACATTTTAAAGGGCTAACTAACAATTTCTCTTATTTACCTCATGAAACTATAGGATTAATTCCTTTTTGAATTGTCTATTTGTACATCTTACTTTTAACATCTTAAAATTCTCCTATACTGTTTCTTTTAAGTATTACATTACCTGACCTGAAACAGAACAGTTTCCTTTTGGCAAGAGTTGTTATCACTAAAGATATGTTTCTTTGGTATATTAACAAAAAAGGTATACCAATAAACCCTTATGAGATGTGGTGTTTGAAGGATATTTAAAGAGATATTTGTATTTGTATTCCAAGTAAAATTTACAACTAGTTGTTCCTATATATTGGTGGGCCCTGAGCAAGCTTAAGAAATAATTTTGAATTCAGTAATAGATTATATTTTAGTGAAATAAATAGAATAAATGATTTATTTTATTTTTCATCCACCATGTATTTATTGCACATGTACTATATGCCAGATTTGTGTTAGATGCTGGGGAAACATCCAGGAATAATCCAGAGAAACTATGGTCCATTTTGCTTGGCAACACATTTCTACTTCTCTTTTTCTATTATTTCTCAATGTGCATCTATTGCCAGAGCCTCCTGTTTCATCCAATTGTTATTATTATATTTATTGTATTATTACATACATTATTACATTATAAACATTATTACAAAAATGCTCACTTAACTGATAAAGGAAAAAGGATCAAAGGATCCAAAAATTCAGCATCTCAACAGCCTTCTACATACTCATTTTTCTCAACTTATTTTTCTTAAAAGCTTCCTTTTTAATCCATCTTTCCCATACACAAACACCTCTGATTTCATCCATTTCTGTATTTTAAATGCAATTTGCTATTTTTATATACACTCCATTTTCCCTAATTGCTCATTATTAAGAAAACATCCCTCTTGGGCCGTTTGAGTGGCTCAGTTGGTTAAGAGCTTGCTCAAGAGTGCGAGCTGAGTTCTGAGCAACAGCAGTTCGATGCCCAGCCAGTCCGAGGTGAGCTGCCACTAAGCTGCCAACAGGTGGCAGGCCGGCTCAGCTGAAAAAAAAAAAAAAAAGAAAAATACATCCTTCTTTCTTTTGACACACGTCTTTCCTTCCTTCCTTCCTTCCTTCCTTCCTTCCTTCCTTCCTTCCTTCCTTCCTTCCTTCCTTCCTTCCTTTTTTCTTCCTTCCTTTTCTTCCTTTCATAAATATATTGAGTAACTCCTGTGAACCAAGCATTACATAAGTTCCAGCATGTGCATAGTATTAAAGAGTTTTTTGCTGAATTCATCTAGCTTAACCCACCCTTTGCAATATATATTATTAACTTCATTTTATAAAGAAAGTACCTAAGGCTCAGAGAAATTAAATGACTTGTTTAAGAATCAGAAATAGCAAGAAACAAAATCCAATACATAATTTTTCAAAAATGTCCTTAAAAAATGCCACTTCAGTTGTTTTGAATGTGTGGAGTCATACAGATTTTCTTGAAGTATTGCTGTTCCTCAAAAGATTGATTGCTTTATAATAAATTTTTATTATCTTGGAAATTTATTAAAATATGGTTTTATTAAAAAGAATGTATTAATTGGCTATTTAATTCATGTTTAGAAGTAATCCATGCCATTATAATTGTATTTGAGCTACAAACTATTGATCAGGTCAAAGATTCTCACTTGATTTTAACCTGTAATGCCATTTATTTCTCCTTATATGATTTGGCTATAATATAAATAATGTCCAATATTAAATAAATCCAAAATAATGTCCTTCTTTAAAAAACAAAAAGCAAAGCAAAGAGAGAATAAACAGAATGTAGAATTAAAGTATAAGATATTTTTTTAATGACAACTAATATTCCTCAAGTCTGTTTGCTTTTATTAGATACTGAGTCATTACTTATTTCACAGTTTCATAACTATATTCTTTATGACATATCTTCATGCATTGCCTGAAAAATGATATTTAGAATTTAGACATATAGCAATTTATTTCACACAAAATGACAGAAATTCATAACATTTATCATTTTAGCTCTCTTTTTTCTTGACAGATAAAATAAATATTTACATATTTTCCATATGAATTTTTTCTTTTTTCTCTATTATGAGCAAGAGATAAGTCATTTTCTTCCAATAATCTGAAGTGTGGTCAACCCATGAGAATGCATTTGAATAATTCCATTCTTTTTAAGTTACTGCAAAATTAATTATGAATAAGTTAATTGTAGGTATAAAGCCTAGATTTCCCTGTAAGGTAATATCTCTCTAGTAGTATATAGTATTAAATATGTATAATTAGTGGTCTAGATAAAGTTTTTACAGTATATTATGAGTAATTGAAATTCCACTTCAAAGGACTAAGTTTTATAATTATGTAATAAAGCATGTGTCTTCTGTAGTTGGTGATGAATAAAAGTATTTCATAGAAAAGAGGTTCTCCAACACATTATTGCAAAGATACAATCACCAAACATCTCAAGTTATAGGAAAGCAGGGTCCACAATAGGAACTGGAGGATTTTCCAGAGTAGACTTTGTAGCAGATATTAACAAATTGAAAGGATAAAGACAAATGACTGCATTAGCCAATGTGAAAAGGTAACTCTTGCTCTTTTAGGGGCATTTTCCTTAATGTGGTGTTTTTTAAAGGTTCAAGGATTTGGGATAGTGACAGTGGTAATATCAGACCCACAGTTCTTTGTAGTAGTAAAGTTTTCATAACTGATCAGCACTTCTTTCATAACTCATTAAACATCAGTTATTTATGCCCCAGGAAGTGTGGAATAAGGAACTACAAGTAGGACCATAAATAAATTTTCAGGGAACAAGTAATATGTATCTCTGTTACTTAGGTCACTGTTATTCTCTATTAATACAGAGAACTTCAGTATCTGCCTTATACTTGGAGTGTCATTGAGTGTCTTGCTAATTCGATCAAATAAGGAACAGAAGATTAGTGATGGAGAGAAGGTATTAAATGAAAATGATCTCTAAAGTCCCATTTAGCTCTAAAATTCTTTGGTCCACTTACATTTTACTTATAAAATGACTTTTAACCTTTGAGACCTTAGGCCACTATTGCAATGTTTTTTCTAAAAGGCAATTCCTAACAAGTGAGTTATTCTGTTACATTCTCAAGTAAATCTATGCTATCTATTCCAGGTATGACCTGAGCATTATTACAATATACCAGAAGGTTATTCATTTATTGACCTGATGAAGAGCTATTGATAATAGCAGTGTTTTCCCAAATATGTGTCCTGATCCATGGGTGAACAAGAGTTTGATATAAGTAGAATCTCTGGTTGACTATCATAAAAGTAATGCAGTGCCCAGAATATAAGAAACATTGAAGGAATTGTTGTTACTATTGTTGTTAACCACCCCCCACCATCCTCACCCCCCAGAGGATTCTAAGACACATTGGCCAACACTGAACTAATCAAAAGTGTGTCTCATAAAAACAAGTGGGGTTGGAGGACTGAAGGGAATAAGAAAGACATTTGTGTTACCTAATGGGGAGAGAAAATTACTGTTTTGCCAAATCAAGTGAAATGAGAGCGAGAAGGAGTGTGAGGGTAAATGTTGGTAAAAGTAGTATTTCCTTGTTATTTTGTTTCAGAGGGGCGTGTTTCCTTGATTTTTAATCCACAGCAGGTACTTCTAGCCTATGACCTTTTGAAGGTAAGATGTGAAAGTGCTACAGGCGTTATAACACAGAAAGGGAATTCAGTGCCTCTGAAAAAGGCCATGACTGTTCAACTGAGATAATCCTGAGATTTGATTTTGGAATATTCCCTGTATTAATTTACTTATATTGCTATAGCAAATTACCAAAAACTGGGTAACTTAAAATAATAGAAATGTATTCTCTAGTATTCTGGAGACTAGAATCTAAAATCAAAGCATCAGCATTGTTGGTTCCCACTGGAGGCTTTAAAGAAAAATCTGTTCCATGACTTTCCCCTAGCTTCTCCTGGTTGCTGGAAATCCTTGTCAGCTGCTCCATTCCAATCTCTACCTCCCCTGTCACATGGCCTTCTTCCCTTTGTGTGTCTTCACATGGCCTTCTCTGCATGTACGTATATCCTCTCTTTTTATTAAGGACACCAATCAATGGATTTAGGGCTCACCCTAATCCACTGTTTTCTCATCTTAAATGAACTCATTATATCTACAAAGACCCTACTTCCTAAGAAGAGCACATAATGAGATTCCAGGTGGGCATAAATTTGTGGGGGAAACTATTAACTCAATGAATTCTTCATGCTCAAGAAAAGAGTGGAGTTGTTTGAAAGTACACCAAATGAATTGTATTTCTTGTAATGGACCTTTGGGAAAAGAAATACATGTCAGTGGTTGTGGAAATAGGTTTTCCACACTGAAGCTGTCCAGAACTTCAGTTTCTCTTAGCAGTCTGATTTCTTAACATTGGCTCTACACGTTATGTGTATGTTTCTAATAATTACATTTCTTCATATATCTGTCTGCTTGTTCTGAATGTTAGAGATCCATTGGAATGGTGAAAAGAGGGAAGAGTCCATGGCCTTAATATTCTGGGGAGAGAATGAAAAATTTCACAGATAAAATTTTTTTTTTTTTTGAGGGCAGTGTTACTGGCCCTCATAAGTGGGACCTGAACCGGGGCCGCTGGCTTCCTAAGCCAGCGCTTAACCGCTGCGCCACTGGGCTGGCCCACAGATAAAATTTTTATACCTCCAAATGTGTTAGAGAATACTTCTGTACCTCGTGTTGTCAGGACACTTTCTTCATGAAAGAAAGAACAAAAGCAGATTTTTGTTTTGCTGTGTTGAACATACAATATTTAGCAACAGAATAAAAAACTTTCATAATTGTGGGTTTTTTTTGTTGTTGTTTTTATGAGCCATTATGGTCTGTTTTTTATAATACAAAGCTGTAGCTGAGAAGGCACTGTCCAATCAGGACAGCAAGGATTTCCAGTATTCTTTTAATCTATGTAGGGCCATATGACTAGTTCTCACTAAAAGAATGTAATGAAGTGATTTAATGGTGTGTATGCCTTCTCCATGTGCTCTTTCTCTCTCCATTTGGCTTCATGCAGAAAATGATGGACCACACAAGCCAGGTGTTGAACATGGAAGACATATAATATGGAATGAGTCCAGGTCCCAGAATTACCATTTTGAAGACAGCTGCCCATCAAACAGGAGAATACATTTTGGGCTTTGTTTTATTAAGAAATAACTTCTTATCATAATTGAGGCATTATATGTACATTCAAATTGTACAATATAACATGAATATATATTTTCAAAGAGCAATCACTTTGCTTCATAATGTAATTAAAAGTTTTACTATAAATAGAAAAAGTCAATCCTTTTTGGAATACATATGATATTTAGACTTGCACAAAGCAATATGAAAAAGTCTCTAAAAATCTTAGTTTGGAAACATATTTTTTTTAAAAATACTATGAATCATTTTTTTTTTGCAAAAGTTTGAGCCATTCTGAAGCAGCCCTATCACAATATTCCATAAAATTCTAATTTCAAGCCTTGTTGTTTAATTATGAGAAGTGATTATTCATGTTGAACTATGATTCTGTCACCTTCTGTATGACAGATGCAATTAACTGCTTTGTGGTTTAATCCCAATGAAGAATTTTATACTTGTTTATTAGTGCTTCCTATTATTTCAAAACAGAGAAATGACAATTTCAGTTAATGGACTCAGGACAACAGATGCAGTCTTGTGCAGTGATAGCTTTGGTACTCAGTCTCGGTGATAAGTTAATGTAAAATGTAATTCAGTGGTATGGTTTAGTACATTTCTAATCAGGTAACTAGCACTATATATTTCAGTTGGTAAAGTATTGTTAAATTGATGAAACACTCTGTTCTTAGCATGAAATCAAAAATGACTTCCAGTATTATTTTCCCAACTTCATACCATGTGGAAAATAATGGCAGGATATAAGCTAGAGGTAAAATGGATCTGGAATAAGAAGCTAAAGATTCTGACAATCCTTTCACTCAATAACATATAAGATCAGTTAATTTTTTCAGTTTTCTATTTTGCTGTTTTGAAAAGTTATAATAATTACATATACACATATAAAGATTAAGGAGATGGACTCTGTGCAGTGTATCACATTCTCTGTAGGACATTTTAATATAATATTACAAAAATGTCACTTTAGTGGAAGCAGATTGAATTTCAGCCAGCTGTTTTTCATTAATTTCAAAATGTTTGCTTTAGAACTAGAACACTGGGAAGTGATCTCATTAGTTAGTTCTGTGTTGCCAATTGAGATTATTGAAATTTGCTCTCCAGACTTTTCACAAACATTTAAACATTGTCCACAAATGTGCATCTACTTGTCACTTAAAATAAGAACAGGTTTGAACATAGATATGTATCTTCCTTACTTTGAGGAAAAGATGGAGGAGAACTTACTCAGCATCAGAGTCAAAGTTATAGCAGTTAGCTCTGTGAGCTAAATAACTTCCTATGTTCCTCTGTACCTGAATTTTTCTCTAAGGCTGATGGAAAGAAAGCAAAAGTAATGGAATAAGCAAAAGGTATCACTGCTTGTATAAAAGCTAGAGATATATGCTTCTATGAGTGAGATTTAGGTTACCTATATGTGAAGGGAACATGATATTACATTTCAAAGTGCCTTGTTTTTATTGTTCTTAATATGTTTACTTTTATGATAAGAAAGTAGGAAAAATTCAGATAATCAAACTGAACCCCAATTTAACACATATTTGCTGCTTTTAAAAATATAGATTCATAGAATTTTAGAACTTGAAAAACCCTTGCAGCCCCACTCTCTCACTTAATGGAGCAAATATAATACTTGAAGTGATCTGTTCGCGATCACACAACTGGTCAGTGGGAAAGTTGGAACCAGAATCTAAATACCTATATTACATCTATTTTTCTCTTCATCTTTTAAATTGTTCTTTTCATCTAATTAGCTAAAATGATCATTTTTGATACAGATTTTGGATTTTTTTTTTAACCAAACATTTGCTGTAGTAATGTTCATGCTTTCTGTAGTTGGCCACCCTTGGAAGCCCTTATCAGAATAAAGAGAATGTGATATTTTGACTTGCTGCTGCAATTTAAACTTCTCACTTTTATAACTACTATTTAAGACATCTAATGAAGTCCAGTCTTCTTCAAAATAAACCACTCCTTTCAGAGATATTAAGGAGATTTTTCCCATTGAATAATGTCTAGGGTTAATTTCATGGGATTCAATGGAAGCATATTTTACCTCTTTGCAAAGTTTGTCCTACTCTATGCCTACTCTATAAATATATCACAAAAAGCAAACTAAATGATTCTCTAATACAATATGCTTTTCTTTCCAGTTCAAAAATAAGTATATAGCTCAAAATACTTTATTCCTTTCTCTTACTTTCTAGGTAAATATCTGAGTTAAAGAAAGAATGGCAGCTTTAATATTAAGTTATTTAGTCTTTGTTGGGTTAACACAAAAGTAATGCTATTTAAATGTAATGCTTTTGCCTGTGAGTTTGAATTAAACATGGATTCTATTCATTGCCAGCACATGCCTAGTGACCAGTTTCTAAATTATATTGCTACTGAATTGAATTATTATAATAATACTGTATCAAAAGTCAATTGATTATTCTAGGGTAATCAATATTTTTTAAAAGGGAATTTTTAGTTGACTAACAGCAAAGATTTTTGTTTCATGGTTGTGGTACTAGATAATTTTTAAAACATATGTTAATATGAATATGTACTATATTCAGATTAACAAAAGAGTATGCATTGAATAAAAATTGCCTTGTCGGGGCTGGCCGAGTGGCGCGGTGGTTAAGCACTGGCTTTGGAAGCCAGCGGCCCCGGTTCAGTCCCACATATGAGGGCCAGTCACACTGACCTCAAAAAAAAAAAAAAAAAATTGCCTTGTTCTTATTTGTAAAAGCCATGAGGCTGAATATCTGAAATTATATGTAATTGAAGTGCTATAAATTATTTTCCTTGTGATAAAGGTCTGATCCATTATTGGCTTTGTCACCTGCCAAAAATAAATAAATAAATCTACTCAGCCATTGAGCATTACATTAAATCATGTTTTTGTTATGTCAGTGAGTAACTTCATGAGTGGGAGGAAAAATGCTGTCCTTAAAACAAAGTTAAAAAGTAGTTATAATTCTTCTGCATCTGAGAAAAGGTTGGAAAGGGCTGTGCATTATAAAGCTAAAAAAAATCTAACTCTGAGTCTCTCTGTATTTGTGTTTAACGTTTCATCAAAATATCTGGCTTTGAAATTATTATTTACATTTCTAATTCTGATGTGAAGACTATGATAAGTAAATATGTTACAGATCTCACAGATTTCACACATCTCATATCTGTTCATCATCTATCTGTCATCTTCTTAACATCTATTTAATCTTTATAATCTATCTATCTATCATATTTCTGCCTACCTATCTCTCCATCTCCTTATCTATCTTCATTGCTATATATTGGATATGCCAGATATTTTCTGCTCAACCACATTGTCTTTTAAAGGGGCTGAAAAGGATTTTAAATCCAGCTATAAAATCTTTCTTAAAGGTATTATATTACCTCTTGATATTACAGGAAGATATCCTAATATAGTGACTTTCTTACAATCTGAAAACAAAAACTTTTTGAGGTACTGATTTCTTCTTGGTGCCATTGGGGAATAAAGTTAGTGGGTAACTAAGACATCATTTAGATTGTGTAAGTAATTACATAAAAGTGTCTATTTAAAGTTGTCTGAGAAAGGGATGTATATACATAGGGAAATACACAGTTTCACCTACTTATTACTCAGTGGTTTGTATTCTTTAAGGATTTTTACAAGATTTTCAATGCTTTATTACCTTAACTTGAAGAAGCCGGATAAGAAAATTTATGAGTTATATACAGTACAGCACTGATTATAGTAATCATACACTTAATTGCAATTATTGTGCTACTTTTCAGAATTTGCAAAATTCTGTATGTAAATCTGTACCCCCTTTCTTCACTGTCCTTTTGTCACTAGGCACATAGAATATTTTTAACCCACCAAAGATAGAAAGAAAAACTTAAGATCACAGGAGTGAAGGGCTGGCTGAGTGGTGCGGTGGTTAAGTGCTGGCTTGGGAAGCCAGTGGCACTGGTTCGGTCCCACATATGAGGGCCAGTGACACTGCCCTCAAAAAAAAAAAAAAATCACAGGAGTGAAGAGCTCCTTTTCATGTTTTCATGAGGGAACAAATATACATTAAATAATCACAACTCTTCTTATTCTCCCTCCTGTGTTCCATCCACTGCAAGCTAAAAAGTAATCTCAAAAAAAAAATGTAAGTATAAGATAATAAAATATTTATAAATATATAAATACATTTTTTGTCTTATTCTTTTTCAGATGTAGGAAAGCTGCCCTAATTTATACTTTTCCTCATTTCAGAACAAATTAGTGTGAATTACCCTGCATATAGTAGAAGGTGACAAGGAAACAGGACACATGCAACTGTATATCTGGAAGGTTTCTCTTGTCCATGTAGAAATCAGCTCACCAGTGTACAGAGTCAAGGCCATTCCAATGCTGGGGAGAGGTAAAATGCCAGTGGGGTCTTTTAATGACCATATATTTTATGGTATAAAATATGTAACATAGAAAGTATGTAATACAGAATGTATAGTACATAGTATATAATATATAGTGAATAATGTATAGTGTGTAGTATATGTATATGCTCAGTTTCTGCTTGGCTTTTATAAAAGAATTTCCAAAGTTTGAAATTTCTTTTTTAAAAATTGGTATTCACTGTACTTATTAACATGAAACTATATTTTATCCATCCTTTTTCATCTTGTCTTAAGAATTATTTTTTACACCTTCAACTTATACAAGATTATATATCAATCATATCTCAATTAAAAAAAAGTTTGTTTGTTTTCTTTATCCCCAACCCCTCATATTCTTCCCTGTGGCAGCCATCAACTTATTCTCTATATTTGTAGGTCTATCCATATGTTTCCAATGGCAACATTTCACTCTTATTTATTGCTTAATAATATTCCATTTGTGTGTGTGTGTGTGTGTGTGTGTGTGTGTCTGTGTATTTACATCTTCTTTACTCACTCATCTATTGATGGACATCTAGGTTGCTTCCATATCTTGGCTATTACTCGTAATACTGCAATGAACATAGGGGTGCATACATCTTTTTGGATCAGCGTTTTTGTTTTCTTTGGAATTGCTGGATCATATGACAACTCTATTTTTAATTTTTTGAGGAACATCCATACTGTTTTCCAAAATGGCTGCACTAATTTAGAAACCCATCAATAGTGTATGAGGGTTCCCTTTTCTCTACATACTCACCAGCACTTGTCATTTGTTGATTTATTGATGATAGCCGTTCTGACTGGTATGAGGTGGTATCTCATTGGGATTTTAATTTTCATTTCCCTGATGATTGGTGATGTTGAGCATCTTTCCATATGTCTATTGGCCATTTGTATGTCCTCTTGGGAGAAACGTCTGTTCAAGTCCTCTGCCCATTTTTAAATTGTTTCTGTTTTTTGGTGTTAAATTGTATGAGTTCTTTATATATTTTAGATATTAACCCTTTATTAGATGTATCATTGGTAAATATTTTCTCCCATTCAGTAGGTTGTCTTGTTGTTTTGTTGATGGTTTCCTTGCAATGCAAAAACTTTTCAGTTTGATGAAGTCCCATTTGTTTATTTTTTCTTTTGTTTTTCTTCCTCCAGATGATGTATCTAAAAAGATATTGCTAAGAGAAACGTCAGTGAGTTTACTGACTCTTTTCTCCTAGGAGTTTTATGGTTTCAGGTCTAACATTTAACTCTTTAATCAGTTTTGAGTTTATTTTTGTATATGGTGTAAGAAAGTGGTTCAGTTTAATTTTTTTTTTTGCATGTGTCTGTCAAGTTTTGCCAACACCACTTGTTGAATAGACTGTCTTTGTACTCCATTGTTTATTCTTGCCTCCTTTGTCATTGATTAATTGACCATATAAGCAAGGATTTATTTCTGTGCTATCCTATTCCATTGATCTTTCTATCTGTTTTTATGCCAATACCTTGATGTTTTGATTATTGTAGCTTTGTAGTACAGTTTGATATCAGGCAGTGTGATGCCTCCCACTTTGTTCTTCTTTCTTAAGATTTCTTTGGCTATACAGGGTATTTTGAGGTTCCATATACATAGTATATAGTATATAATAGTGTGTAGTGTATAGTATATGCTCAGTTTCTGCTTGGGTTTTATATAAGAAATCCAAAATTTATATTTCTGATAAAACTTCAAGTTGAGAATCTTGACGCTTCTCTCTGATGCCTTTGCAGTAACTTCCATTTTCCTCCATGTTGCTGCTTCAAATGATGACCAGTCCTTACGTCCCTTCATGATGCTCTGAGAGCCTGTAATGCTCAATTAGCCAATGGCCCAGAGTGGACTGACTACAAGCTCTTCATTGGTTTGGAGGTTGTTGTTTTCCACCTGTGTTAGTTTACTAGGGCTGTATAACAAAATACCACACACTGAGTAGCATTAAATAACAGAAAGTAATTGTCTCAGAGTTCTGAGCTCTGCAAGTATGAACTCCAGGTGTCAGAAGAGTGGTTCCTTCTGGAGGCTCTTAGGGATCATTGTTCCATGGCTCCTTCTAGTTTCTTGTGCTTGATGGTGATCCTTTTTGCTCTTTGTCTCATAGCTGCATCACTTCAATTTCTATCACTCTTCTCATATGGTTGTCTTCCTTCTGTGTGTCTGTGTCCAAATTTCCTCCTTATAAAGTCATTAGATTAGCACCCACCCTAGATCAGTACATCATCTTAACTTGATTATATCTACAGAGACCCTATTTCTGAATTTCTCATTCATAAAAACGAGTTTAAATCTTCAACATATCTTTTTGTGGGATACAGTTCTACCTACAATAGTCTGCAAGTGCATACATGCAGCTATATTTTCTGAGGGATTCTCGTGACACTTAAGTGGCTGGTCCAGTACAGTTTTCAGGATTTACTGCATGCTGTAATGGGAATAACACATACCTTTTATGTCTGATGCCTTAAAGTTGATTCTTCAGAGGAAAATAGTCTAGACTTATCTTCTCCCTTAGAATAAACATTGAATATTCCATATAGTAAGGTCCCTTCTGAGTCCATGTTGTCTTTTCCTATAACCCAGAATATTCCAACCTTTTTCACACCTTGGCACATTTATTATGTAGTTATATTTATATGGCACACAGAAATATAAGGACTCAGTGGAGCCACTGCTCCCTGCAGAGTCCTTGGATCTTGTAGCTTTGCCTCTAGTCCCACCCCATATCTCCATACACCTCTATGTGGCACACAGGTGTTTGGAAATATTCAGACAGTGTTTTCTAATTTTACTTTCCTTTCTTCAATATAAGGGATTACTGCATTGTTCCTCTTTTTATCCAGGAAGTTTCTTTATCCTTCTGTAATTTTGCAAAAGCAAATTGACATAAAGAGGTTAAAGTACCAGACAGTACTCACAGAAACAGATCTCAGAAGAGAATCCATGCTCCTAGCTTTGCTTAAAGAAACAGAGATTCTTTAGACTTTCACAATAAGATTCTTTAGGGGTGGGGCCCAGGAATCTCAATTTTTATCAGGCAACTTGAATGATTTGGAATTAGATTGACTTTTCTGAAGCTACCTCTTTGAAGCTGCCTTGCACTTTGAATTATTTCTTCGGGTATACATTTAATTTAAAGAAAATATCACTTTTTAAATTACTGAGAACATTTCTTTTTTATTGTCCATTGGTTTTAATGCTGAATTTCAAAAGCTATTTTTTAAATTAAATAATTTTTGATTATCTCTTATTGCTGTTAAAACAATAGTTATATGTAGACCACTTGGGAAAAATGCAAAATTTCATAAATAAAATAAATCATAATTCTACCACCCAGTCAGAATTACCAGTCAGAAACCATTAATTTTTGATGTTTTTTCTTTCTACCTTTATTTCCACTTTATATATGCATATGTGTGCTTTAAAATATTCACATATTTCAATTGAATCTTGCATATCATGATTATTTCCTGATATTATTAAATAATTCTGGATTTTTTTGTGGACAGAGTTTTTACTGCTTACTCATTTTCTAACTTATGAATGTACTTTAGTGAAACTAAGCTTATTTATTACTGTAAATTTAGTTGTTTTTAATTTTTTACCATCTTTGGGCATATATTTGGATGAATCTCTTACTATTTTGTGAGGATAATTTCTAGTGCTCAAAAATGCCAGGTCTAAAACATTGTCTAAAAGTACATTAATCTAAAAATACAATGTCAAAAAAAATGCTTAAAATTATTTATATATATCATCATTTTGCCTTTTGGAAAAGCTAGATAAATTCACATCCCCTGCAGTATGTGTGATTTACTTTTTAAATTTCATTTTATCAAAGAACAGGGCATATACTTCATACAAAATACGATTTTGCATTGTAGTACTTTTGTTAAGAATTTTATATAAATGTTATGTGACAACAATTTCAGGGCTGGTCGAGTGGCTCAGTTGGTTAAGAGCTCACTCAAGAGTGCGAGCTGAGCTCTGAGCAACGGTGGTTCGATGCCAGCCTGAGCTGAGTTGCTGTTGAGCTGCTAACGGGTGGCAGGATTGCTCAGCAAAAAAAAAAAAAAAAAATGTCCTAAACTTGGGCTGGCGAATTGGGGGTGGGGGGTTGTCACTTTGAGGGGTAAAATGTATAACTATTGCACTGTGTTGTACACCTGAAACTAATTTAAAAAATAAATTAAAAAAAAAAAAAACAGTTTCAAAACTATGCTCCATGAAACAATATAGGCAAAAGGATTTCATGGTCTAAAAAGTCTGAAAGGCACTAAATATTAGGTGTTCTTTCCGAAGAGTCAAAATGTACATTAACTTAATAAAGACTAAACTGATCTAGAGTAAATAAATACATTGGGACTAGGTTAAACTCAGTGTTTCCAAAACTCAATGGACACAGACTCCTTTCCTATGTAACATACCACAATTCAAATATTCCACAGAATAAATGTTGGAATATGAAATGCTTGCCAGGTCTACCTTAAAAATTACCATATAGTACAGTTGAGGAATTTAGAATTATTTATTTTACTAGTATACTAGTACATTAATAAAATAAATAATCATCATCTGTAATGGGGGCCTGAAAAAACAACTTGGCCTATATTCTGAGTGAATGTATTACATGCTTGGCTATTACATAATATTTGACTATATATGTATATATGCGCATATATACATATTGAAAATAATTGCATGTGATCATTCGTGAAAACTTTATAGAGGCACTTTTTCTTGTGAATTAGCTAATTTTGCCTTTGTAAGGTGTAAAAGCTGATATTTTCATTTATTTACTAATCCCTAAATGCTGGCTCAATATCTCAAATGAAAATGTATTTTACTTAAAATATTATTAGAATATAAAATGTTAGTGATGATGGGAGAAGCTGTAAGTTTTACACACAAGTGTTAAAATGTGTATTTATGTAACCATTGTGGAAGACATTATGGCATTATCAGGCAAAAGTGAAGATATGCATAATGTATAACCAACAATTCTTCTATTCCTAGTAATATAGCCTTTAAAAGCACTTTCATATATACTCTTGAGAAGCTATCACACATGGGTACCAGGAAATAGAAACATAGAAAAGAACATTTCTAACAGAACCATTGTCCTTTGATAGATGATTGGATAAAGAAGATGTGATATATATATATATATATATATATATATATATATATATATATATATATATATAATGGAATACTATTCTGACATAAGAAAAGATGAAATAGTGCTATTTGCAACAACATAGATGGATCTTGAGATTACTATGCTAAGCAAAATAAGTCAGACAGAAAAACTTAAGAACCATATGATTTCACTGATATGTGGTATATGAAACTGAAAGCAACAAAGGAACGAGACAGACAAATGAAGAAACAAAAACTCACAGAGGGAAAGGGGGGTAGAGGGTGGTAGACGAAGGTAAACGGGATCAAATATATGGTGATAGAAAGAAAATTGACTCTGGGTGGTAAACACACAATGTGATATATAGATGATGTATTACAGAATTGTACACCTGAAACTTAGGGCAGGAATAACAGGAGGCAGAGCTCGAGATCCCTTTCTCTCATCTGAGATCATCTAGGGTGAGAGTTCCGTAAACCCCAATATACAGGGACAGCTGGATGCCCCTGCCCAACAGGAAGCAGATACAGAAAAAGAGACCTCCTGTCCCTCAACTTCCCATAGAGATATTGTCACCTCAATAAACCTTAATAATAATAAATTGAAACAATATAAATGCTATTAACAAAAGACAGTGTATATAAATTGTGCTGTGTTCAAACTATAGAATACCACAGAATAGTGAAAATGAAAGATCATAATGAATCTAACCCAATAGGGAAGTTTTTTTTAAAGTTCCTGAATGATATATACTTTGTAATTCCAATCATATAGAGGTCAAAAGCAGGCAAAATGAAGCAATCTTTTGATGAGAGATGCAAATATATGCATAAAACTGTTAAAAGAATAACAAATCTAGATGGTATGTCCTCTGGGACACAGAGGAATACAGGGTGGAATTTGGAAGGCATACATAGGATGGGGAACTTCAAATTTTTTTTTTAAATAATCTACTTCTTAAGATGGTGGTGAGTAAATGGATGCTTGTTTAGTTTTATTCTTTAAACTTTATACATCTGTATAATTTATAAATAACAAATATTATTCTGCCCTTAACATCCAGAATGTTTTTAAAACATATTACAAAATTTTAATATATTACATGAGTCTTTTATTATTATTATTATTATTATTATTATTATTATTACCACTTGGTTTCATGACCTTGGACAAATCTGACTCCATATGGCCTGGCAAGAATTTTTCAGAACAGACTCAGACACAATATGTAATTAATGACTTTAAACATTAGATGATTTTAGAAGAAAGAATACTGATAGTATTCATATATATCTTTATACCTAATAGCTGTAGATAGAGGTATATAGATAGGTATCTTATATTTTCAACACCTATGTATTGAATACCTACAATGCCAGGAGCTGTTTTCAACATTTGAGATATATCAGTGAGAAAGACAGACTCCTTCCCCTTTGAGCTTACATTCTAGTAGGGAGACAATAAAATATAAACATAGTATATAACTATATTTATAGTAGGTTAGAAAAAATGTTTTGGAAGAAAGGAAAAAAAGGTAGGGTAAAAATAGATTGCGTGTGCTTTGATTTTTACAGAAGTCTTCAGAGTAGGCTTTAATATAGCCCAAAGCATCTTTTGATCCCAACAATTTCACATGAAAGTAGGAATACTCCTGGGAAGGTAAGTTATTATCCATTATCACTATAGCTGGGATTAGTTAACTATCAGTGTAAACCAAAGAAGCCTTGCTAAGAATGGAACAGAGAAAGAAAGGGATATGGGGATGAGAACACAGAAAGGGGGAGAGGATCAACAAAAAGCTGCAGGTACATTAATTTTTTTTTTTACTTTTTTTTTACTGGTGGGCTGTTCATGCCAAATATTGCCAGATATGGCTGTGAATAAGCCTTTAAAAAACAGGAAATCTAATTGCACATTTAGCATCTGAATGCTGCAACCAGTGAAAAGACCAATTTAAAAACTTCTTTCTCAGTGTCCTTCTCACTCCTGATAAAATTAACTACTTGTTTTAAAAAGGCAGTATAGTTCCCTCAAAAAAGTGCAGTCTCAGGCTTTGGACAAAACTTCTCTTGCTTCTTACAAAAACCCACCAATACCACCTTAAGATATGCTAGCGGTTTTGTACAGACTAGAGGAGAAAAATAATTCTACATTAAAAAGGAGGGGGGCCTGACTCCCCTCAAAGGGTTCAAAAGCCTGACCCCTTTGAACATAAAACATAAAGCAAGGAGGTGCCTTGATAAAAGGGCATGAAGGCAGAATCCCAGTATGGAATAGGGGAGCTTAGCAAGTCTGAATGATGAGAGCACTGGATGGGGAAGTGGGGCATGTTTTTCAGACTCAGCTTTGTATTTGAGGAGGATCTAAGCTTTTTGGAGTCTTCCTTATCTTTAAATAAAGAAGCTAAATGCACTTTAAAGATTTTTCCAAATCTAGAGTGCTATAATTTTAATATAAATTGTCTCTGTAAATACATGTATAATTTCAACTATGTTTTCGCCTGTGACCAAATAGATTGTCTGCTCCAGTTAAGGATCCTAATTATTTCAGGGATGAAAAGCAGGAGTTAAACTTTCTTGATGTTTTACTGATGAAAAGCCTGAGTTAAATTTTTCCTGACTGTCTACTGAGGGTGCATTCTAGATTATTGGATGATAATTAATGAGCCATATACTCTGAAGTACAGAGGATACATGGATGCAAATCAGCCTGACATCTCGCTTTACCTTTGCCTATTTCCCTTGGTTTTGCTTGGTAAAGAAGCCAGTTCTTTTCTAAGCAAGCAGCCTAAGCTTATGGATTTGAAATATTTTAACATGATAAATTCGTTAACAGGTAATATATAGAGGGAGGCAGATGTGAAGAATTGTGGAAATGGCTCTACTTGAATTATTGTGCTATATCAGTTCCAGGAATGTTTTATGGGTCATCATATTTCAATATTTGCTGTAGGGAATCTATGGAAAAACAAGACCTATCAATTGCTGGTATTTATGATAAACTTTAAGAAAATAAGAGGAATCGTGCTAATGTAAAGAACACCACATTTTCCAGCCTGTTCAGCAATGATGATTTATACCTGTTATTATCTAAAGTGAAATGGCTACTGGGATCTTATGCTGATTGAGTGTCACCACTGAAGACATCTTAAAAACAAATGCCCAGATCAAATTGTAAAGTGCTGTCAGAGATACTAAAGGTCCTTGACAGATCACAGCACCTGAGCTAAGCGCACATATATTTAACTCCACTTAAAGTACCATGGCACCCATCAACAGATCATTTTCAAATATGAAATATTTAGAGAAGATATGAACATTTAAATGTGTTTTACACATTTGAAAAATCCAATTCAAGTGACCAAAAATGTCTTATGCAGTCCATAGACTAAATAAATGAATTCCTATTGGCTTGAAATACATTGGAATAATTCAGGAGAATTGGGGCTTTTAGAACTGACGTAAATCAATGAACACATTTACTCAGGATTATCTATGGGCAGGAAACAATCAATGAGTTTGGTGAAATGCTTTCTGAAAGTGCAGTACCTTTCTTAGTTTACAGTTTAATATTACTTTTGTTTGTTTGTTTTTTTAAACGAGATTTTTAGACAAAGCATTGTGGCATCATTCTTTGTCTAGCTGAGAGGAGAGAAAATAGCTTTCCCCAGGATCACTAGCAAATGCTTATTACATTTTAAGGCCTCAGTGTGTGAAGTGCAGAGAGGTTCTGATAAAAACCTTGACAAATCTTTCTCTCCTTTCCTTGGGGTCTTTCCTTGTTGGTTGAATTTTAACTGAGAATTGATTTTACCTAGCTGTGGGGTCCACCACTGAAGGTGGATCATTGGGACTAAAAGATTCCCACAGAGGTGAGGATTTTAAAAAATAACCCTTTGAGATAAGGCACCGCAAATATCAGAATGAGTCTTATTTGACAGATCAGTGCTGACTACTAGAGATTTTCTCTCTCCTCACATTTCATTTTCACCTGCTCTTTTTTAGCTTGCTTGGTGTGTGTGATAATTTATTGGAAATATCTGATTTAACATATCATCAATCATTAGATTATACATGTAAGGCTCAATGTTTATAAGCATCTTCAGCACTATTTGATATGTCGTTTCAAAAATATTCAATAGTAGTATTGCAATTTTGCTATCCCTGGATGTTCCAATTACCTTTATTGCTGCTAACAATTTACCCTAAAACATAGCAGCTCAAAATAATGATTTTATTTTAATTACAATTTTGGTGGTTGAGTCTTGGGGAAGGACTCAGTGAGGTGGCTTGTGCCTCATCCTCATGGCATCAGTTGGGATGGCTGGGGCTGGAAAACCACTTGCAAGAATGCTTCTTCATTCACATATCTGGAGCCTTGCTACTTTGTGGCCTTGACCTTTCTCTACATGGCATTTCATTCTGCAAGGTCTCTCCTAGTGACTTGGGTTTGTTGAAACATGGTGACTTCTGGAAAAAAACAGACTTTTATGTGGTGGCTGACTTCCACCAGAGTGAACATTCCAAGAAGCTTGGCAGAAGCTCCAAGACCTAGTCTTGGAAAATCTGCAGTGTCACTTCTGTCACATAACATTGGCCAAAAGAAATTACAGGCCGAGCACAGATTCCAGGGGAGAGAAAAGTAGACTCCACATTTCTATGGGAGGTGCAACCAAGAGTTCATGATACTCTTCACCTACCACACTAATCTTCAAACTCTTGCTCTTCTATGAAATCTTCTAATCAGCTTCCTTGAAGTAGGTGCTTCCCAGAATGTAGCTTTTGTTACAGTAGAAATAGTATGAACTTTAGAGAACAGTTAGGGTTAAATCTCATCTTCTCGCTCTCTATGTAACTTTCATTACTTAAACATATCTGAACATTAGGTTTCTCATATAAAAATGTGGATGAAAACATTTTTGAGAAAGAAAAAGTAATCGGAATATGGTCTTAATGTAATGTAGTGCCTGGTATTAAAAACAAAATCAGTAAATTTTGGTTCTGTAGTCCCTTCCTTGGGGTTTTTCCCTAGATGACTGGTTTTTCCTAATAGAAATCACACCTATAGTTTAAAAACTCTTGCTCGAATCTGCTCTGAATGCAACTTCTACTGGGGAAATCTTAAAGGGTTTCTTTAAAATGTTACTCATTGGGCCGGCCGAGTGGCGTGGCGGTTAAGCGCTGGCTTGGGAAGACAGTGGCCCCGGTTCGGGTCCCACTTATGAGGGCCAGTGACAGTGCCCTCAAAAAAAAAAAAAGTTACTCATTTTTCAAAACTGTTGCATGGCACTGTACTGAAGTCTAATGAAGTGTGATCTGTTTGGATGACCGGGGGCTGTGCAGCCTGTCTCCAGGTTGTTTTTCTCCAGGCTTTCATCTACGGCTACCCAGCATGAGACAGGGACCACACACTGTACATTCCGTACTCAATCAATAACCATTTCTTAAGCATGCTAAGCCCATGCTAAGCTCATGGAACTATTAGAGTTCCAGAGATATAAACATGAATAAGACATATCTTTTCCTCTACATTTTTACGTCTTCTATTCTTAGCTGAAATTCTGGCTACTTCTTGAGCATAGCGTGGTTACCACCCATATGTTATATTCACGCATGGATTGAGAAGCTGAGTGCCTTCCTTGTTCCTCCTGCTTCTCAATTACCTTGACCATAAATATCTCTGTGAATTCTTTTCTTAGGTTTTCACCTTCCATTTTACCATCTGTTCTTGTTGTAACTTTTACTATTATCAGCCATGTTTTTACCTCTACTTTGTAACAACACAACTGAAAACTAACTTTGATTCCCTATCCCTCCAGTTGAAGCTAGTCTTTCACTCACTTTGTATACTGGTACTGCTCTGAAGATAATTATTTTACCTGGTTCATGTCATCCTCAAGACAAATATTTAGGTATTCAGCTCCCTTTATCTCTTAAGTACCTACCACAGGCTTAAATCCACGTCTCTTTACCCTAGATAATAAAAAACAAAAATAATATTCCCTTTCTATGGGAACTATCAAAACTTTGGATTGTGGCCTTATATTTTAGTTATCTGTGTGCATATTTCATAACACTTGTACTTAAATCTAGCTTTTCTGTATATTTGAACCCTTTGTAACAAAGGGGATATTAATATGCCCAAATAATATTTAGAAAGAATGAATAAAACATTTTTCCAGTATGAAATAAATAAGGGAAGTTAATTGTTTAACACATTATTTTTTTCTATATCATTTTCAGTTTTTAGTGTTTTCATTTAGATATGACTTGTAGACAACTGAAAAATGATACAATCAATTTATATGATATAGCAATAGCTAATAATAAATTTAAAACACTTAGTAATTAGAAGAGAAAAGTTTCATTTCATTGACTTTGGGCTCTAAAGGATTACAGCAGTGTTTGTTTTTTTGTAAGATATATGAAAAATATTTTCTAAAATGTTTTAAAATGTTACCATTAATCTTAAATCTTAATAGTTAAGCTATTTCACTGTAAAAAAGTTCTGTGTTTGGTGAGTTAGTTCTTATCAGCTTTCTAAATCACCGGTCTCTGTCCTAAACATTTCTTGTTATCTTGAATCTGTATTGCACCTAAAAATGTTTCATGTTTAAGGTTATCTCTATGGAAGAGAAATTATCTAAGGCCATCTCCCACTCAGGAAGTTTTCTATCTTGATTAAATAAGGGATTGAATATCCTTTTCTAAGTGGTGCGTGCTGCCTTTCTCTCTCCCAGTCTCTCTACCTCCCTCCCTCTCCTCCTTGCCTCCCTCAACAATTTCTGGGTAAATCTTAAATGTCATGTCCTGCATGACAGAGCAGTGGGAGAACGAGAAGGGATGGTGAAAGGTTAAGAGAGAGACACATATGAGAGCAAAAATGTATGTGGTACCAGGGCACTCAAGTCTCAAGGACTGAGCCCTGAACTATGCCACTGCATGGCTTTTATTAGAATTTACACAAGGAAGTAGCATTGTTTTTTTCCATGGTCTGTAAATCTCATACATCATACCAGAGAACTGAGCTCAGAGTCAAATCACCTGTGTCTTCAGGCTGCCATTACCAAAAGTCCCATGAAGTTCTTAGTTATTGCACGTGAACCTCTCCAAGAGACAGAAACTTCTCATGCGGAAACTGACTGATAAGAATACATGGAGGACAAATGTTATCACATTAGTTCATTCCAGCAGCACGTTGTTATAAATACTATACATTGTCTCCTAAAACAGGCTCTGTGCCCACCTTCATCAACTCTGTGATTTCTCCTATGGTGCCCATGCAACTGTGCCTGTCTTAGGTTGTTCCTCCCTTGAGGAATCTTACCCATCATTGACTAACCATCTTTCGGGGCCAAACAGGGAAACAAATAGAGTAGACATAATAGAAGCAACATCTCTACAAGGATCTGTCTTTATGGGAAGGTGCCTGGGGGCTGCTGCATAACAATACTTAGTACTTGAATATAAATTAGGGTTGAGTGGTTACTTCACTCTTGAATGAGGGATGAAATGTTTCTCTCAAGCACACTTTAAAAATTGACATAGATAAAGGAGAAAGATAATGCTTAGCAACTATGGTCAATATATTTCAAGTATAACTAGAGTTAGGAATAGTTTTTCAGGTTGTAGGAGTCTGTGCCTCTTCAGTCATACCATATAGGAGACTTTGTATTCTGTTTCATACATTCTATCTTTACAGATTTGTGATAACCTGAGAAGTTGTGTGACTTGGAGGAAGTATGGAATATTATGGTAGAATCCTGAAACAGTATAAATCCACTCTCATCTGTCTATTTCAAAACAAATTGTAAGGACTGGGAAACAGGCTGTCAGAGTTATCATTTAGTTGTTTCTATACACAATAATTTATTCATTAAATATTTTTTGAAAGCCTCGTTTGTATAAGGCACTATGTTAACTCTTGTGGGTATACAATAACGTATCCAACTCTTTAAAAAAAACTTATAATCTTGTAGTAAATAATTTTACAATTCCGTATTTGAGGGCCGGCTGAGTGGCGCGGTGGTTAAGCAGTCAGCGGCCCCAGTTTGGTCCCACATATGAGGGCCAATGACACTGCCCTCAAAAAAAAAAAATACAATTCCGTATTTGGATTATAAGATATTTTAAATAGCATCTTTCTATAACCATTCATGAATACCTATTAACAATGATCCCTATTAATATTATAGCATGAATATTTATAGTATACTCTTTTATTTTCAAAAGTGTGCTAGATTGGAGGTTAAATTATACTAGTGACTCTCAAAATAGAGTCTGAGTATCCCTGCAGGAGTGCTTTCATTGGGTCAGCAAGATTCAAATTATTTTCATAATATTCCACAAGATTCTTTTACTTTTTCATTTTTGTTTTCTTATCAGTGGAGTTTCCCAGAGCTACATTATGTGTGATATTGTAGCAGATTAAATGTAGAAGCAGATCTGAAAATAGAGCTGTCTTTTATTAAGTTAAATATTTTTTTTTTAATTCATGAATGTAAAACAAAGCCTTAAAGTTATTTTGCTTGGGAAAATATATTTATTTTTTATTAAAGTACATTTTTGGGTTGTCAGAAAAATGATGATCAATGAAAAACACAGAAAAAATACATGATTACTTTTCCGATAACCCAATATTTATGGTAACATGTCCTGGATTTATTTTACTTATATTATTTTTGAATGATTTTGTAAGTAAATACATGTTTTATTATCATATTTAATGTCTAACATGGTAAGTATTCATAAATGTAATCTATATAAGCATAAGCATTTTGGGTATCAATAGTATTTAAGAATGCTATATGAGGGGCTAAAAAGTTTGATAATTATGTTACTGTAATGTTTCTTTTTCTTTTTCCTTTTTTTTTCTGTAGCACTTCAATTACCAGTTTGGGTTTGTACTTCAGTTTCTGTCTTTGGGGTTACATAATTTTATTTTTCTAGATATAAATAGACTTTCTCTCATTAATTTGTTCATTCAAGAACTGCTGTGGACCTGTGATGTGCTGAAAGATGGAAATACTGAAGCAAATTAAATGAATTTTGTCATATAGGAAATAATTTTTAATCAGGTAAGCATTAAACATGTAAAATTCCCCTGTGGCAAGCTACAAAGAAAAGCTATGTGGTTTATGTTTTCCTATAAATACTTTGATTTGAAGTTAGAGAGGACAGGAAACCTTTTCCTGGGGAGTTACATTTGAACTGAATTATAAAAAGTGTGTAAGCATATATAAAATGCTGAGTAAAAAGTGCATCACAGAGTGAGAAAATAGAATATGCAAAGGCCCTATGTAAGGAGGGAGCATGAAGGAGCACAGAGAGCAAGGAAGATTGATAAGATTAATATGGCACACAGAAAGGTGGGTGGAATCAGGTAAGAGATTTGGGTAAAGAGGGAGGGAAGAACCAAACTCTGAAAGGCTATATGTGCACAATAAGGAATTTTTCTTTAATTCTAAGAGCAATATGAAGCCACCCAAAAATTTAAATGGAGAAAGTGGTCACCAAGAAGTGTTTTGAGGTTCATGATTTTATTTATGGGTATGAAAGTGAGTACAACTGTGAGTTGATGGAGTTTGAACCAGGCTGATAGTTTTCGAGAAATGGAATATTATTTAGGTTCAAAATCAATGTAGCTTGGCAATGGCTAAGATATGGGGAAGGATGATAGCACTGTGAACAAGCTTCCTTTCATTAATTTATGCATTTAAAAAACCTTTAAGATTTAAGAAATTGATTGTACTTAGAGATTTCTGAACTATGCAACTTGCTGGATAGTGAGGAGAAAGGAGAAGCACTGACTGATAAAGGCCCAGAACTTTCAAGAAAATGACAGTTCCTTGGGGCTGTCACATATGGGTCCACAACTCTACAGTAAAGAACAAAGATGATGAACCGTAAACTTCAGGTTAAATAAAATCAACAGCCCAATAACATCAATCTCAATGAAAAGAGTTGTTTTATCCTCCTGAAATAGGAACATAAATCAAGCTCAAACTGGTTTTGACATCTATTGTTTTTATAGTTCTGGATTCACTTCACTGTTTTTTTTTTCCCCCCATTCACTGTGGCCAAGCATACCAGGGATCAGAAGTTGTAAGTTTTCTTTTTCCAAACTTTTTTCTTTTTACTGCCTCATTCACCCAGTCAATAAGAATGAGCATCTAGAATGTATTATGTTACTTGAGGATACTTTACTGTTTTGTTTTGTTTTGATTTTCAGTACAGTGTTTATGTAGACTTACAACAGCATCAGTAAATCTTCGTCAAGTTTTCTTGAAGGGTTTCATGACAATGGAGAAAGCCAGGCTCCAGGCCAGGCCAATTGATTCAGAACTCTGGGAAGAGGCTCAAATAGAGGAAGACATTTCAGTCACCCCCAGGCAACTCCTCTATACAGTAATGATGGAAAAAAACTGCAAGAGAAACTGTGAGAAAATACTGAAATCTGGGTTTTATAGATTATGGAGTCCTTGAGGTGGTAGATATTCATGCTTGAGACCTAGAATGAAGCTGCCTTTGGAAGCTTCCAGAATTCTACTTTCTTTCTGACTTAATGGCATTTCATGGGTCAATTTGTGAAACCAGCAGCTTTTCTACAATTGATTAAATTTTGTGACTGAAAATTTGATTATGATTGACTTTCTGAGGCTTCTTGGGTTAGAATTTACCCTGTTCTTAAGAGAAATTTTACTTGGTAGCCCAATCTGTTTAATCATAATTCTAGATACCTTTTTTCCTTTGTCACATGTGTAATAACCTGGTGTTCCACTTTTCTATCTGAGGAGAAACTTCACCCTTTTATCAACTAGAATGATTATTCTTCTAAGACAGTTCATCGGTGGCCAGTAATACTTGAGGAGACACTATTCATTTGTGTTAAAGAATTTTAATTGATTGCATGTTGATAGTTTTGAGAACATATAAATCTTACTTACATATGCATATACTGCTTAACATTTACTTTATCTCCAGAATTTTCAGCTGAATGTTTAGTATTTTAATCAAATTTCTGTGCCTACTTACCCCACTTTGAGTTTTATTGTAACACATTAAATAAGCTACATGGGATTAGAATGTCAGGTGGTTCATATATAGTTTCCACACTCATCTATGATTTTCTTTCTGTGGTTTTAGTTACCTGCAATCAATTGTGGTCCAAAATATTCAATAGAAAACTCCAGAAATAAACAATTCATAAGTTTTAAATTGTGCACCATTCTGAGTAATATGATGGAATGTTGGCACTGTATTGCTCCCTCCTCCCCGAGACATTAATCATTACTTTGTCCAGCATGTCCATGCTGTATATGCTCCCTGACCACTAGTTATTTAGTCGACATCTTGGTTATCAGATTGACTGTTATAGTGTCACAGGACTTGTGTTCAAGTAACACTTGTTTTACTTAGTAATGGCCCCAAAGTGCAAGAGTAGTGATGCTGGCAATTTAAATATGCCAAAGAGAAGCTATAAAGTGCTTCCTTTAAATGAAAAGGAATGTATGTATAGTTATGTATAGTAAAAAGCATTGTATATATAGGGTTTGGTGCTATCCACTGTTTCAGGCATTCCCTGTGGGTCTTGGAATTTATCACTCACAGATAAGGGGGGACTACTGTACTTACTAATTTGAAAGTATGAAATGATAGGATTTTAAGTTGAAATATATTATGAGTGAAGTAAGCCTACTGTAAATTAGATTCCTAAAATTAATTTACCTGTTTACTTGTTGGTGCTAATTTATGTCTTAGTTCTTGATGTGACCAGTACTTGAGAAATATATCAATTGTCTTACAAATATTTTATAATTAGTATTCTTTAGTCATCCCTTCTGGAGTTTCCCACCATCTCTTCTCATTCTGAATAGTGTTTATGATACTTTAGATTATTATCATTTTTTTTTTAAGAGGGCAGTGTCACTGGCACCTCATGTGAGATCTGAACCGGGGCTGCTGGCATCCCAAGCCAGCTCTTAACCACTGCACCACTTGGCCGACCCATAGATTTTTTTTTTTTTTTCACAAGAATGGTATCAGTTTTATTACCACAAAAGTGAAAGGGACAAGTGAGTTAGTGGTCTTATTAAGGAAGCTTTTGAACTTACATTTTCTTTATTTAGTTGGAAGTATTTTCCATCTTATAGTCCTACAGATGTTATAACAGAAACATGAAATAACAAATAACAACACATATAATTTAATCAGGTTTATTTTGTAAATATCAGTTGTGTGGCTATATAGAGCTTTATGATTCTCTTTAGTTTTCTAGCTATTCATACAGATGTGATGGCTTATAAGAAACAATTATCATACTGAAGATTGTGTCTGCCAAATCATTGGCTAGCCATAAAATAATGGAAATAATAGTGTTTTCAGGAGAAAATATATATATACATATATATATATGTATATATATATATATATATATATATATATATATATATGTATATATATATTAGTTGGCTTTTCCTTTGCAGTAAATGAAATAAAGCTTTATTTTAAGGGGAAGATGGACATAACTGCAAAGACAATTTAGACTTAGATTTCTCTGTATAAAGGCCATCTGCCCTAAGCCTATCAATCACATGTGTAATTTCTCAAGCAAAATATAAGGCAGTGCAGCCATCCCCAGCGTTGATGAAACTTTTATGAAGGAAGATTTATACTAGTTGTGCCTGATGCTCAGTTGGGAGCTGATTAAATGATTTATATTTTGCATGATCAGAAAGCCAGGCAGGTTAAAAATTGTGTCAGTCCCCTCTCCGAGTACACATTGTTGTCTTTAGTTCATTGCTGAGAGAAATTGCCAATGTGATTCAAGGACAGCTCAGCACTTTGTACTTTCTCAAGGCAAGTCATTACGTAAGTGGCTGGATATATATTTCTAATAACAATGCCTTTGAAAGCTGACTTTCCCCTGTAATTACAACTCTGCCAAGTAAGATGTTAATTTAGAGCTATGTGGAGTTTCAAGAGGCAGGTAATGAATGGAATTTACTTAAATATCTTCCAGAAGTCTTATCTTTCAATTTCAAGATGGACATAACTTCATATTACAATTTTAAGCATGACAGTAACTCACTTAGAAATTGGAGATGAACTGAAACACACTTAGCAGAGCAAATCTGGCCAACTGAAGGCAGAATTGAGAGAGCCAAGTTAGGCAGGAAGAATCTGCTATGTATTACGAGTCAGAAAGGCACTGATTGAGTCTACCAAGACAGATAGGCCTGAACAATTTTCTCGCAGATTGCTATTTCTTATTCTGATACATATCTTTATTTATCAACAGAATTTAAATGTCATTTAAATAAATGTCAGCAACAATGAATATTTATTGGGGATTTATACAAAATACAGTAGGTTTAGAGATTTAAGGAAATAAGTTATAATAGGCCTAAGATTTGCTACTTATTAGTTTCAGAAAAGTTCTTTTACTAGAGAGAAATTTGAGAAACTGGCATTGGAAAGAACAGAACAAAAAAGTAGTACATACATATTTCATCCTGCTCTTCATTGATGATGTTGCCATTGTTCTTTGCATATATCTCTAATTTTACATATAGCTCTCTGGATGATGATGATGATGATGTACACATCTCTACTTCATTAGACTGACTGGTTTCATTTATTTCTGCTCCAGTGTCTACAACACTGCCTGGAATGAAGTAGATCTTCATCTTCTATAAACATTTGTTGGAAGATTGGAAGCAGAAATAAATAAAACAAGTAACTCATCCAAGTTTCTAATAATCAGGGGTAGTAGATTTTCTGGGGATTGGAATCCAAGTAGAAAAAAGAAATAGATATTTTGAATGGTGCAAGGTAGAAATCCATAAAAGCAGGCATCTTAGATATTCATCTGTCTGTGGTATGTCCTGTAACTCTAGCTCAGCAGCCACAAGCCCAGCACTGGTGGCTGCCAGCATTTGTTCATGGCTTGGCCTCACGAGGCATCTTCAAGCCAAGTGCAGGTGGCAGCCATCTGTGGATTGCTTTCTGTTTCATGTCAGGTGGCAACAGGCCAGACACAGGGTGTGACTGAATTTGGCCTGCAGCAGGGTCCTTCTTAGGAGTCCCTGGAGCTAGCAAACCCAGTGGCCAGCATTAGACAGAGCTGGAGCTTCACCTGACCACATCCACAGATGACACACATGAACAGCAGACTGGGCAGGCACCAGAGCCCTGTGAAAGCAGATCCTGCTCTGTAGGGTCAGCCCCTGCACCACAACTTCTCCACTGGAGTCATGGCCAGTTCTCACTACCAATCAGCCCAAGGGTGAATCACTTCCACTGACATGGAAACAGCAACCAAGGCTCAACTACACCAGGAGGGCACATACAACCCACACAAGGGACATACCTGAAGTACCCAGGTTAGGTGACCAGGAAGACTGCTCCACCGGGCCCCACAGCACGACTACAACATTAGACCACTTACTAAGACTGGGGGGGGGGGGGCGTAGCAGCCTTACCTACCACATAGAAACAAATACAGGAAGTCAGCCAAAATAAGGAGATGAAGAAACATGTCCCAAATAAAAGAACTGAACAAAGCTCCAGAAAAAGAACTAAACAACATGGAGACAAGCAATCTACCAGATGCAGAGTTCAAAACACTGTATAAAGATGATCAGTAATTTCAGGGAGAACTTCAACAAAATTATAGCAAAAATAAAAATGGAGATAGAAAACATAACAAAGAACCAGTCAGAAATAAATAATACAATAGCTGAAATGAAGGATCCATTAGAGGAAATCGACAGTAGATTAGATGTAGCACAGGATTGATTCAGTGATTTAGATGATAAGGTGGCAGAAAACACTCAAACAGAACAACAAAAAGAAAAAAAAGAATCCACAACAATGAGGAGAGTTGAAAGGGCCTCTGAGATGACATCATACATAACAACAATCACATCATTAGAATACCAGCAGGAGAAGACAGAGAACAACAAATTGAAAACCTATTTGAAGAAATGACTGAAAACTTTCCTAACGTAGTGAAGGAAATAGACATACAAGACCAGGAAGCACAGAGAGTCCCACAGAAGATGAAACCAAAGAGGCCAGCTAAGGCACAACATAATTAAAAAGCCAAAGGTTTAAGACAAAGAGAGAATCTTAAAAGAAGCAAGAGAAAAGCTGTATGTTACCTACAAGGGAGCTCCCATAAGATTGTCAGTTGATCTCAACAGAAACTTTGCAGGCCAAAACGGATTGGAAGGAAATATTTGAAATGATGCAAAGTAAGGACCTACAACCAAGATTACTCTTCCAGCAAAAGTATCATTTAGAATCAAAGGCCAGATAAGAGCTTCCCAAACAAGAAAACGTTAAAGGAGTTCATCACAACCAAACCAGAATTACAAGGAATCTTAAAGGGACTTTTTAAAGATCAAAACAAAACAACAACAACAAAACCATCAAAAATAGGAATGATAAAATGGCAATAACTACATATCTATCAATTACTTTAAATGAAAATGGAGTAAACGCTCCAATCAAAAGAAAGGTTGCTGAATGGATAGAAAAACAATACCCTTACATACAAGTATCCTGTCTATAAGAGACTTACTTCTGATGGAAAAACACACACATCTGAAAACAAAGAGATGGAAAAAGGTATTTCATGAAAACAGAAATGAAGAAAGAGAATAGAATAGCAATACTAATATCAGACAAAATAGACTTTAAAACAAGAGACAAAGAAAGACCCAGTAATCCCACTTCTAGGTATTTATCCAAAGAAACTCAAAACACTATTTTGAGGGGATGTGTGAATCCATATGTTCATTGCAGCTTTTTTTTACAATGGCCAAGATGTGAAGGTAGCTGAGTGTCCACTGTTGAAAGAATGGATAAAGAAGAGGTGGTACATATATACAAAGGAATATTGCTTAGCCAGGGAAAGGAATGGGTTCTTATCATCTGGGGCACCATGGATGGACCTGGAGGTTATTGTGCTGAGTGGAGTATGTCGGACAGAGAAAGACAGATGCAATGTGTTTTCACTTATATATGAAATCTAAAGAACAAAATAAACAAACAAACAAAGCAGAGACAAACTCATAGATACAGAGAACATTTTGATGGTTACCAGATGGGAGGGAAGTTGAGGGGATGGAAGAAAAAGGAGAAGGGATTAAGAAGTACAGATTGGTAGTTACAAATTAGTAATGGAGATGTAGCGTATACCCTAAGGAGTATAGTCAATAATATTTTAATAACTATATATAGTAGGTAGGTACTAGATTAGTCAGGGGGATCGCTTCTTAAATTCAATTGGGTTGTCGGAAAAGTCATGACTTATTTTTTCTATGTTTTTTGTTACAAAGATGCATCATGACTTTTCCAACAACCCAAAATAAATGTCTAACCACAATGTTGTGGACCTGAAATCAATATAAATTTATATCGAATATCAACTATAATTGAAAAAAATAAAAAGGGAAGGGGGAAGATGAAGGGGAATAAGAAGTTTAAATTTCCAGGTATAAAACAAATAAGTCATGAGGATGTAATGTACAGGAAAGGGAATATTGTAAATAATATTGTGACAGTATGGTACAGAGTCACATGATTGCTAGACTTATCATGGTGATTACTTTTTTAGGTATATAAATGTTGAATAACATTCATATGGTGTATACCTGAAACTACCGTAATATTGTATGTTGGCTATATTTTAATAAAAATCTTTAAAAAGAGAACATAAATATACAATCGTGGTTTCTTCTGGCTTTGTATGGCATGCCAAGTCTATAAATGCTGTAAGAGCTAAAAGAGACTTGGAGGGTGTGGAAATGAAATGGTAGAAGAATTGTCTGAATTCATAAAATGTGGTACTATTTACACTGTATACTGCTGTCCTTTTATGGGACACATCAACATATTTAGACATAACATTGAAATGGTATAAATGTTATGTAAGAGAGCTAGATGATACATTGAACCAAAAGATGGATAAGATGTGTTTAGAGACTCAAAAAAGTGATTTCTAAAAAATTACATTTGAGAACTTGTTAGAATTTTAAAAATTTTCACACTAAAACTTTATTTGTAAATTCATATTTAATTTACAAGCAAGTCATCAGCAGTGTATTAATAAATACTTTTATTTCTTTCCCCCATACATACTATATAGTGGAAGTATAATGGAGAAAAAAAAAGTCAGGAAAGAACATAGATGGAATATGTACTTTTATTTTTTTCAAAAATACCCACTTTATTTCTTTTGTTTTTTCTTTTTTTCTTTTCTTTTTTTTTTTTTTTTTGTATTGAAAATATACTTACTAAAATCAGTAGGATGTACAGACATACAGTGGGAATGAGTTGACTCTGAATTGCAACATTTTCCTTATTAATGAAAGCTATTCACAGTCAATTAAAGAATTCCTTCCTTCACTCCAGTCCCTTTGAAAGCCTATATGTGAATTCAAAGCAATGTAAATGGTAGTTGCCTTTTGTGATTTAAATGATAAACATGGTCCCAGAGGCATGTTTGGATTGTGTAATACAGTGCTTTAAATTATAATATTCATGCATCAATTTTCAAAAAGCTGTTAAAAGTAGCACGTAAACACTTTCTACACTACTTTGAAAACCTAAGAATTGGGGTCCTTTTTCCTGTTTAGCAGTTATTGAACCAGTTACTAAGACTTATAACAGTTTATACAAATAAGTATATACTAGAGACAACTTTTACACATTGAAAAATTTTCATGCAATTTTGTAAAATCAAAGACTAAGTAAGTAGGGAAAGAGTATGGTTAAATATTTCAAATTTCACTATGAGTTCATGGAGCTTGTGATTCACAACTTCCCTGCTCTTAAACATTGGAAATATTATGGCCAAACCTACAATCAGCTTTGTTGAGGCCATTACTTGACATCATGTCTGTGTCTATCACTTTTGATTCTTTAGTTTAATTTTAATTTCAATTTGTTACGAATATACACCAGTGTAATGAAAACTGACATAATGTGTTTATTCAAAATTAAATGATTTAAAAACATAATATAACCATGCAGGAAAATAAACATCCAAATAATGCAGCAGAGAAAAGATAAATTGTTTATGACTTAATTTATTTTTGAAAAAAAAAGTAATGCAGCATCTTGGGAAGAAGTAATTTTTTTCTTCTATGTTTGCAGAGTTAAAAAAATATAAGTTTAGCTATAACATTCTTATTAATCTTCTTCTTCCTACCTTTCATCCTCCTTATTCCTCTTGGCTCCCTTTATCTTTTATTACTTCACCTGAGACAAAAATATTAAGACTGTGTAACATGAAATGATAAATCATACATGAGCCAAATTTGTAATCTAGTATAATCACCTATGCAATTAAATTTACAAATTAGCCCTCTATGAGTCCATAAAAAATGACCATGTCAGTGACTCCTACTTAGACAAATTTTTGTTTAGGCATTTATTGCACAAATGGTAGAGTGACTAGATAGTAAGAAGAGGGTATATAAGAGCATGTACTAGGTACTACAGGACCATATGTAGATAACTCATCTGAAACTAGCTCTCTCAGGTATTCCTAGTGGGACTGTCTTGACTTGCTTTAGGGAGGAAGTCTCTGCCTGTGGTGGCATCTATTTCTGCAGGTTTCAAGGAGGATAGTCACTGCTAGTATCTTTTCTCTTTATCCAGGAGAAGGAAAAAAAAAAAAAAAGGGAAGGAAAGGGGTAAGGAAGGTAGGAAGGACTGGAGCAAGGGAGGGGAGAGAAAAGAAAGATAAAATTAGGTTCATCTCTAAGATTTCCCCCCCACCACCATTTATAAAATTCACATAAAAGATTTATATTAAATTCATAATTCAATCCACTGCATTTTAGTAAGTACCTACTATATATTAGGGGCTGTCCTAGAAATTTTAATGTGTACCATTATGTAAAGTATGATATATTCTATGGGGCCAGTAAACTTTTACTGTTAAGGGTCAGATGGAAAATATTTTGTCTTTGGGATATATGGTCTCTGTCTCAAATTCTCAAATATGCCTTTGTAATACATAAGTAGCCATAAACTATAGAAACTAATGAGCAAGGCTGTTTAAATAAAACTTTATAAAAACAGGTGTGGGCAAGATTTGCTCTGTAGGCTGTAGTTTGCCAATCCATGTTAATTCTAAATGACAGTAATTTGAAACATTGTCATGCCTCAGATAAAAGATATAATACTATGAGGTGTAATCAAAAAATATAGTGAATACTGCTACTGAGTGCCATCCAAAGGGAAAGACAGGGATTATCGATGTGGGAAGCGGTATATCAAACCTTGGTAACTTGTTCAGTGCAGTCAGTCGGGTATGAGCTACAGTTGAGAGAAGTTTGTTTTAAAGTATGCTGTAAATCATGGATCAAGAACAACGAATGAAATTTTGTTTCAAACTGCAAAAAAGTACTAAAGAAACACATGAAATGTTAAAATTAGTTTACGGTGATGCTACAGTGACCATGATCTGGCACCGTGACTTCTGGCTCTTCCCTAAAATCAAAATGACTATTAAAGGAAAACATTTTAAATTGATTCAGGACATTGAGGCAGCCACAAGAGTGCAATTAAAGACACTCGCGAAAATGGACTTGTAGAGTTGCTTCAGAAAGTGGCAAGAACAATGGGATCAGTGTGTTTGATATGAGGGGAAGTATTTTGAGGGGGATTAATTGCAATGTGTCTTTTACTGTAATAATTTTTTTTTTTTAATCATTCACCATATGTTTTTATCACACCTCATTTGTACAATACCTGCATTCAAATTATTACCTCAAGTATGGGTTTGGGGTTTTGTTTTGTTTAGGGGATATGGGTTACATTTTAATTATATGATGTGTAATGAATTTTATGACAAGGGACTCCAAAATGACTCCACTCTGCCTTGGTCTAGTCACTCATTATTTATGTGAATCTATAGGTTTATTATATACAAGGAATAATAGCAGCTAGGAGGGAAGAGTTACTTTAGGGCAAAACTCTATGAAAAGATTTGATGCACACATTACAGTCCAAAAGGAGGTAAGTGACTCTGCAACCTCTTAAGTCCAAATCTAAATCTTAACATTTCCATATCTTCTCACTGGTCATATGATAAATGAAAGTGAAAGAATAAAGTTCATGTTTAGACACAGCTAAGCAAACCCAGCATTGTGAATTTGCCCACTAATAAAGGTGGACCAGTGTTCTTAAATCTTACTAATCAGATAAGTATTCCCCCTCTTATGAGGAACAAATAAGAGATTGATAAAAGATTTTCTTGCTGTAAAAGTGGTAGCAGAAGCTGTTCACTCTTCAAAGGCCTACAATTTGATTTGATATATATCTATAGCTATCTACTATCTATCATCTATCTATCTATCTATCTATCTATCTATCTATCTATCTATCTATCATCAATCTGGGCTTAAATAGCAGATCTTTATTTTCTTACAATTATGGAGCTTGAATTCCAAGATCAAGGTATAAGTAGGGTTGACCTCTTTCCTTGGCTTGCAGAGGGCTGCCCTTTTCCTGCTTCTTTTCATGGATGTCCCTCTGTGCACACACCCATGCCCCTGCTGTCACATCAGACATATTGGAACATGGCCCCACCCTAAAGGCCTCATTTTAACCGGAACACCTCTTAAAGACCATATCTTCACATACAGTCACATTCTTGAGTTGAGACTCCAGCGCTTGCATTTTAAAGGGACACTATTAATCATATAATACTGTGAATTAGGGTAAACTGCCCTCCAATGGCAGAGATCTGAAGTCTCAGCCACGTGATCTCTTTTTTTTATTTATTTTCATTTGTTTTGGATTTTCTGAGGTATTATTGAGGCATAGTTGACAAATAAAATGTATGTATTTAAGATGGATAGTGATTTCCTGTTTCAAAGAGAAAACTTAGATTCTGAAAATTGACTACCAGCTGTTCACCAGTATTTAATAGAACCTGTCCAAGTTAACATGAGTGTAAAATGTTGGGCCTAGGATATAGAAATAAAAAAGTCTACAAGAAACTACCTAGTCATGGCAACATTATAAATTTGAAAGCCATTTCTTACAGAAGAGAAACAGAAAAAAAGTGATTCCACATAGGAAAAGTCTGACTTCAAAAGCGATCGAGTGAGTTGCCCTTACAAAAGAGCAGTAATGTTGCTCAGATTTGATTATAAGATACAAGATCTTGAAGTTCATGTTACTGACTAGTCATATTAATGATAACAAAAAGAAAAAGAGCAGTATCGATCGCCAAACTAATTGGACATTTCTTAAAACTTGGCAGTGCCAAGCCTGGCTCCTCTCAGAGAGAGAGACCCAGCACCAGCATAATAGGTTTACTATTCCCTTTGGGTTGTTATAAACAGAATCGATATGTACTAATGACTGCAGCAATAAATTTGGTCATACTTCATAGGGGAGCATTCTGCACTTACCCAGTTGTTGGTTTGACATAGAGTAATAGAGTTTACCCTTTTTAAGTTGTAAATTACTATGAAAATGCTGAGTCTAACAGTAAAATGCATTTGGGATGTTTTTAAGCTTAGGAAATATTGGTAATACTTCCACTAAGCATACTATTAAAATAAATAAATAGTATTTATTGCTTGGTTCCCAGCTATAGCTAAATGAAGAACAGTGGAAAAGAAGAAATAAGACATACATATTTATCAAATGCATAAGGTTCATGTTTACTTAATTCACTTTCAAAGAGTTGCTTATACCAGAGGGGTGGGGGGGAAAGAGAGTTTTCTTTTTATTTTTGAGGATCAGTTCAGTAAAGTTGATATAAATGATGATGGTACCGGCAGTTACAATTATAATTGAAAAACTAATAGTTATAGAAGATCAGCCATGACCTTTGCCCATCATTAATTTACTACCACTTTGTTATGCTTTTTGGTTGAAGTTTCATCAAGACTTCTGTTTTGGTCTCTAAGACTGAGTGAGGAATTAGTCCCTCAGAATGAAATAACACACCCACACACATACATATGCACATATATGTGCATGCTGTATATGTCTACATATAAATTAGTTTTATACATTCATGTATATATAAAGTGGTATATTGCATTTGTGTATGTGTATTCAATGATACCATGAGATAAAGTAATTTGGCCTATATTTCACTGTAATTAAAAATTATCTCTCTCACACTATTTTCAGAAAATTTGCAATTATATTTGGTACATAGGGGCATGGATTTATATGGATTTAATATACTGCAGCAATGTTCACCCAATCATACATGTACGACTACATAATGATGTGTGTGTGTATGTGTGTGTGTGTGTGTGTGTGTGTATGTACAAACCAATCTCTTACTTTTTATAGCTCAGAGAAAGAATTTCCTTTCCTTTACTTTCTTGAATGCATGCATAATATGGGTAGCAAAGCAAAGACAGTTTGCATAGGAAATAGAAAATTGTAAAAAGAAATCAATTTAGGAATAAAATTGGATTTCAGTGTTTTGCATCTCATCTTCCTTCTGTGTAATTTTCATTGCACTTACGCTTTCACAAATGTGAACTTTGGCCATATTTTTTCCTTGTATTATATAATGGTGTATATCTTCTTATAACAAAATAGTGAGCTTGTTGAGAGCCTAACAAAATTTCCATTTAAATAAAAAATCCCAAATACCTGGCACAATGCTAGGCATATAAAATATTTAATAAATACTTGTAAAATTAAAAGTTAGGGAACACATGGGCTAATTGTTTAGGTCTGGCTTTAGGGTTAGTAGAAGGGTTAAAGAGAGTATACAAAGGTCTGTAAAAAGAAAGAGAATGGAATGTGTATATTTGGCTTACTCATAAGAATCAAAATTCTGCAACTTTCTTTCAAATTTTTGAGAGATATATTTATTTTGAATAATACGTCAAGGTTTTATTTAAAATATTGTACTTAATTACGTTTTGTTGATAACAAAAAGCATACTAAAGTTGTGTATTATGCTAAGCAATGAGCTACATATAAGAATACTGGGGGGGGGGTGGGAAGAAAATTGAATTTTTTTCTGCCCTCTGATGAACCTGTTTCAAAACTTGTTCCAGTTGCCTCTTTTTAAAATGAAGTTATTCCATGAATTTCTAACCAGGCTATATGTTTTTATTGGGCACTGGAATGTCTATTGATATGCTAAGCATCTGGTTACCCTGATATTCTGGCTTAACTGGGCAGAACAAGCATTTTTTTTTTTTTCTATTCAATCCACTGATTATCTACAAAAGAATTATTTCATCATTCTGGTCACTGTACGTCATAAATGAGGTAATGCATTAAAGTGTTGGTGCTCATTAACATGGAGTCATTTGAGACTGAAATTTCAGGTGGAATGGTGTCTGTATGTAGCGTTAAATGTTGACAGATAGCCTTCCTGTAATGGGAGAGTGGAGTGAAGACAATATGCTGCCAATTGAATTGGAAATGCAGATACTGAATCATTAATGGTTTAAACTGCAAAGCATCTGATCTGTCTAATTTTAGGAAGCATACGCTTTTATGGATATCAGATTCATACTCTGAAAACATTTCAGTCAATTCTGTGTCTCGCCTCACATAAAAAAGAAATGTTTAAATTTTGTTTTTTAAAATTTTTTTGTCTTAAAATTAGAGGCATTCCAAACTAGTAACTTAAATGACTGAAAACATAAGGTAAACATCTTTCCACTTGTATCAGACCCTGTATGTGTAAAAGGCTCTAAAATCCTTGCACGTAGATTATGTGGCCGACCTGCAAGCAATTTAGTGTATATTTAGTAACATGGGATTGAACAGAGCAATCTCTATTAATATTCAGAATTTAGATCTTGTTTCTAATTATTCCAAGCTATTGAGGGAAGTCTACCCATGAGTTATTTTAAGGCACACCTTGCCTTTCTGCTATGACGAATAACAGAAACAACTAGATGTGTTTTAAGAAAGTAGCATTCTTAATGCCTGCAGTCATTTTTTCTATCATAGTTGTTTATATGTATACTTTACTCACAACTTAAAACATAATATACTCCAAAATATACTTCATTTATTCTAATTCCAATTCAGAATATCTAACACAGTGCTATGGGAAGAATATTGGAATTGGAGTCAGAATATACATTATCTGTATTTGAATTCTAGGTTTATTCGCTTTCCAAGTTGTATAAACTTGAGAGACTCATTTAACATCTCCTGTGCAATGTTATTATCCCTAAATCTAAGATAATATTTTACAAACTTGTAAAAAATTGAAGAAAGTCTATAGAAAAGCATTGTAACTACAATTAGAGATACCAGTATTATTATTGACACATAGAAGACAGTAACTACCTGATAAATTATAAGTGGCTCTCAGGGACAGCAGAGTCACAGATTATAAGTCTCTTCTGGCTTAACCATTTTCCACATCGAGGCTAAAATATGTAATGTCACGGTAACTTGATTATAGTGTTATAGGGACCCTACTGTTTGACACTCTGGTAAATGGCATTTCTATTTAAACTGGGGGGAGACTGTCAGAAAACAAAGCCAGTTCTATGTCTACAGCAACCCATGACAATGCATTAATAGTATATCTATAGTACTAGCACGCAGTCTATTTAAATTGGATAGATGGCTGCTTTTCCTGCAACCCATCTGCAGCAGTCTATAAAAGAATGTAATTCAGCGGAATACATAAATCTCCCTCTGTTGAGATCCTTTGTTCAAGTCATTTCATTTTTCTGCTTGAAGCTGACTGTTGGACAGCTCAATCTATCACTGATGTTTATTCATATCCTAATGCTATTTACATGTTGCGTTAAAAATCTCAAAGTGAAAATGGGTTCTTGATACCATATATTTCTGTAATAAAAGAAATAACTTGTTTGCTTAGGTCATTTTTACCATGATATGCAATTTAAAGAGGCTTCCAGTAAAAGCTTTGCAAGACTATGGGGTTGTCATGGTGGTGCCACTCAATTAAGACTACAGATATTTTTGGTTTCTTTGTATATTTTTAAACAAACATGGAATTTTCTACCAATACTTCCTACTTTCACCATATAAAGATATCCAGTGGTACACTTCTTTCAAACAGAATTTCTTATAACTCTCTTATTATGTGAAGTGAAAAATTTTATATAAACTTAGTTACTGTATATTCAAAAATCTACCTTTTCTCTTCTTGGTTTATGACTTTCCATATCCTGAGTATCCATCTGTAAAACAGGATACCTGAGGAAGTTTGCCTAAGGGTGATATGGCAGTATAAATCAATTTCTAATCTTAAATAAGCTGCTCAGTAGGTATGGGCCTGATTTAAGCTAACTAACATTTCTGTTTCTCATTTTTTTAAATAAGCAAATGGGTTGAAAAGCTTAACTGAACTAAAGTATGTTAATTACCTAGGATATAGTACATCAATTAAACTAATGAAATTTGTTTTTATAAATTTAGCCTGTGGACATGACTATGTAAGAAAGAAGTTTGGGATGATTTTGGATATTAGAGAGAAGGCAATTGTTTTAGGAGGGGATACTATTAGAGGCAGTTAATAGAAATGAAGGATGAAATTCTCTAAAGTAGAATTTGATCTAAGTGTTAACTTTACACAATAGAAGAATCTTATTATTGAAGTTTAATATATAAGCTTGAACCTTAATCTGATAATCTAAAAACTGTATAAATTTAACATTAGATTTATTTAAATATGCTGTTTCTCTAACTTAAGTTTACTAGATAATTGCCATATTTTCCTTAATATGGTACCATATATCATTTAACCATGGTTGGCTTATTTGGTGAAGGCCTTCAGTGGATAATCACGATAAACTGGCTGAGTCATAAATCAAGAAAGTTTCTTCATCTATTTAATTACTTTACAGCTTTTATGCATGTCTGAAACAATATGCCTCTGTTATCTTTTGGTTTTCTAAAAAAGAGTATAGTGGCTCAAATGAAAAGACCTGAAAGCAATACAAATATAATGAATATGCTCCATTTATCCAACAAGTAACAAAAAGATCTGACTGTCAACTACCAAAGAAGAAAGTTGGTGATATTCTGAAAGTTGTTCAGAACTATAGTGGGTTGTTTCTATAAGGTACTTACGAATCACTGAGTGATTTTTAGTCTATTTAAATTTCATGCTGAAGAGGAGGTGATATAAACAACCTATGAGTTCTACTTTTGTTAAGCAAGCAAACAAACACCCTTCAGAGCTGAAAGATTTTATAAAAGAAGAGGTATATTGAGCCACATGTCAGCCAGAAAAAATACCAGGTCCTGGGGCATATAATCTAAACCACCAGCAGCAGGGTTAAATGGAGAAGACAGCAAGTCTGCTACACTGGAGCTGATGGGGCTCTTTTATACATTAAGTTTGAGGAAGAAAGACGTAAGTTGTTTTGAAAGAGTTTACATTGGCTATAGATAAAGGTGATGAGAGAAGGTGAAACAGGCTAGTTCTAGGATAGGCACAGGCTTCCCAAGGAAGAAGTGTGTGATCTTTGGGGTTGGTTGTGGACAACAGCCTGGAAACTTCATGGGTAAGCAAGATGTGGTAGAGCCTGATGGTTCATTATTCAGCTATTCTCTATGGATAATTTTGGAAATAGCCACCTGGAAGTTAATTCAAAGTTTCAATATACACTCAGGATTGTAAGCAATATTTTGTTTGTTTTGGCCGGCAGCTATTAACCTATTAACCTCTCTTGTCTCTTCCTTCCACCTTCTGCTGTAATTTAATTGAGCACATCTCAGAATTTTATCCCTGTCACTTCCCTGTTAATTATTCCCAACTGACACCATCCCTCAACTCCAATCATTATTAAGCCACAGGGAGTAGAATTAATTCCTATTAGTCCTGCAGTTAGAAGTATTGCCCATGGATTATTATACCCACCATCTTTTCAACCCCTCAAGTTTTCTGGACTGTATATTTGTCTGGCTTAGTGAAGAGAAGTAAATTGAAACTGTTGGGGGAGATTTATCAGAAAGCACTCCAGGGAAATAGATTGGTTGACTTCGGTCTTAATGCAAGAAGTAAAAAATAACAGAAGTGTCCTTTAATTGTGCAGGACAACATGATGAATTATGATGATAGCATCCACATAGAAGCTTTCTTTTCTAATTTGTCTTCTGAAATATGCTATTTTAGATGAGCTTACAACACCTGCCATGTATCATATTAATACCTTTATATTTTCAATGATTGTGTTGGCCAGATATCAGTTTCAAAACAATTTTGTATTCATCACTCATCTCAATGAAAATAATAGAACACATCATTTTAATTTTAGTAACTGAAAGACTCAGAAATAACAGGAATTGACCGGCATGCCTTTTTTTTTTTTATGTTGAAAGATATGAGGAAAGAAAGTTAGGCTAGTAAAAGGAAACCGACCAAGAGACGTTTTTTGTTCAACGACATGTTAATGGTTTGTGTGCAGTAAAACTAAACCTGTTGATTATTCAAAAAATTAAATTGCAAGTGATAACCCCATTGATGAAAGGCAATTTACTTCATAATATATTACACATGCAATCATATAGCATGGGGAATCAGGTAGATCAATAGAACAGGGTTACAAAAAATAAAAACTAGAGAAACTAAAAATCCACAGTTTTTCATATACTCCTAAAGGACTGAGACAACAAGGAAAACTGCCACAACAAAAATCTAAAGAAGAGATGGTTACATCCAGAGAGATACAGTAATCTGATATTGCTCAGTTGGAGCAGAAGCCACTGGAAACCGAAGGAATATGACAGCTTCACAAGTAGTTGGAATGAATTGCTGCTAGAGGCTGAACATGAACAACAATAATAGAAAGAAACTCCTGGGAGCTGAAATCACAGGAGTATCCCCATTTTTTCATGCACTTTCTCTCTAAGAACCCCCCCAGGTTCTCACAATGAAGATTCTAGTAAAATGCCTTCAAAGCCATAGCTGGTGGAAAAGGAATAGTAGTTTAGGTATCACCCTCCCAGATTCTTCTCCATAACAAAGGTCTAATCTCAGAGAGAAAGACTCCCGTAGGGCAATGTTGAAACAGTTTTAGACCTGAGTTCCTCCATCTTTGTGTCATACCTAAGGGGTAAATGATAGGGGAGAAACACCAAAGCATAGTCACCAGGATGCAGGGCTTCAAAGAAATAGATTTGGAATACTCCAAGCAGGAAGTAAATGGTACAAAAGGTGGAAAAACAAAGAAAGAAAAAAATTGTACTCCTGGAGGAGAAACAGAATCACCTATGAAGTGTGAAACACCCCCCAAGTCACAGGCCTACTGAAAGACAATCTTAATCAGAAGATTATGGAATACCTTTCCTTCTCTATATCCTACTACCACACTAGTAAACTTTCAGTATTAGAATAGTGGATTATAGCAGAAAAAGTTTAAGACATGGATTCTCTCTTAGCAACGGTACAAAGGAAAGTTCCAAAACCAAGACTGAAAACACACAAAAAAAGACATCAGAGAAATTTGAAGCGTCTGGTACCTACAGCTACAATAAATATTAAACACAGCTCAACTCCTAGCCACATTAACACAACATCTCACTAAAGGCCTATTTACCTCAGTGTATATCTATATCTATATCTATATTTATATCTATATCTATATATAGATTTTTTTTTTTTGAAGGCATTGTCACTGGCCCTCATATGTGGGATGCGAACCGGGGCCGCTGACTTCCCAAACCAGCGCTTAACCACCGCGCCACTCAGCTGGCCCCCTCAGTATATTTTACTATATAGAGTACAATGTGCTACTTTCAACAGAAACAGAACAAATGCTAAAGGCAAGAAAAGACACAGTCCATAGAGACAAAGTATGCATCACAACCAGACTTACATAAGATACAGATTGGAAATATCTTATAATATGATATGATAAATATAATCAATATAATATAATTAATATAATATAAATTATATATTATAAAGAAATATAATATATTATAAAGAATAAAATAACTGATTAATATGGTAAACATTCTAGTGCACAAAATAGAAAATGTGCAAGACCAACAGGGAAAGTCATCAGAAAAATGGAAACTATAAAAATAGAATAAAAATGAAATACTAGAAATGAAAACCAAAGTAACAAAAATAATGTTTTCAATGGGCTCATCTTGTACTCAACACAACCAAGGATAGAATCGTGAACTTCATAGAAATTTCCCAAATAGAAAGGTAAAGAGAATAAATAAATAAATAAATAAATAAATAAATAAATAAGAGGAACATCCAAAAACTATGGAGAAATATCAAGACGTGTAGTATATTCATAATTGGAATACCAGAAGGAGAAGAAAGAGAGAATGGGGCAGAAGAAATATTTGAAGAAATAGCATCTGAGATCTTTTCATATGTAATGATAGACACCAAACCACTTATTTAGGATGTTTAGAGAATACACACAAAAAGATGAAATACCAACAAAACAAAACAAACAGATTACCAAAACAAACAAATGAAAAACACCTAGCCATATCCTATTCCAGCTAAAAAAAAAAGCTAAAGACTGGAAGAAAACCAGAGGGAAACACACAAACCAACAAACAACTTACCTACCAAGGACAAAGGTAAGAATTCTGACTCATCAGAAACCTTGCAAGCAGGAAGAGTGGAGCAAGTGGGATAGAGGAGTAGCTAATGCCAATAAAAAGAAACCAAAGTCTTGTTTGATTAAAAGGCCACATGTTGCATCTAATGTGTGCTTTTAAATTCTAAAGGTATAAATAATACTGTAAGACAGTACTGATATAAAACTAAACATTTAGATATTTATGAACTGAAAGTTACAAGAAAATATTGTAACCATAGAACCAGCTTAGAATAGTCTTATTCTGTCTGTTTTTACCAATATACTGAGTTGCTTTTCAGAGAAAGCAGACCAAAACCATCAGTCATGCAGCTAAAGCATGTGCAGAGGAGAGAAATTTGACCTCCAGCTACACCTGGAACCAAAGTCTTGTCCCCCACCTCCTATAGAACCAAAGGAACAGGTCATAACCAGAACTTGAACACTGGACCGCTTTCAGAAGCTAAATGTCCCTTGTCCAGGAAGATACAGTGCTGATGCCCGTTATCATATCTTACCATGAATGGCCAAGTTCCAAAGTCCTTCAATTAAAACTTGCCCCGCTAGTTTTTCCGCATCCCTGTTTACCCTAACCACTTTATTAATTTTTTTTAAATTTATTTTTTATTTTTTTGAGGGCAGTGTCACTGGCCCTCGTATGTGGGACCGAACTGGGGCCGCTGGCTTCCCAAGCCAGCGCTTAACCACCGCGCCACTCGGCTGGCCCTTACCCTAACCACTTTAAACCCTATCCCCAAACAATGGATTGTAGAGACAGATTTGAGTGGTGCCTCCAGTCTCCTATAATCTGACTCAGCATTTAAAAAAAAATAAAAAATTGCTCTTTATTTTCTCAAAAACTGGTATCATAGTTTGGGCTTCTATGCATATCACGCAGCAGACCCTTATTCAGTAGCAATATTGCTTCACTTTTTTGTGACATCAGATAAAAATATATATTTGCTTAGTATATTATTTATAAAATTCTTCTTCTCATTTCAGTAATCTGATGACCATATATTAGGAAATATAGAAATGATAGCTTCTTTCAGTTTTTGTCCTTCTGATGCCATGCTACCCAAACCTGAGTGTGGATGTTAAGTGACATAACAGAATGAGCATACTTTCATGCAATGCTAGACTATAAAGTTCTCATATACATCATCTTAATGACTCTTCCCAACAACTTCACAATGCAGCCATTATTATAATCCTTACGTTCTAAAGAAACAGAATTTATGTAACTTAGAATCACAAAAATGATAGAGTTGGAATTCAAATTCAGAATTTTCAGGACTAAAGAGTTGTTTAACAAAGGAGTTACAAACTCAAGGCTCTAAAAAAAAAATTGTGTGAAATAAATATCAATTGGCACAATTTTATCAGGTTTTTCCAAATATGCTAATATGAAAACTATACATCTAAAACTAAATTCTCAACAGTTAAGAGTGTCTACAGCATAGAAACTTGCTTAGTATTTAATGTAGAAATTTTTCTGTCTGTATAAGTGGCTATCTCCTAGTCATCTGCTTTCCACAGAGTGCTTCTCAGGGGATGGAAATGAGACATCATCTGGGAAATGCTGCTTTGCAATATGTATATGAATTCAATAGTTACCATTACATAGGGTGGAGCTTTTGAACAAGAATATAATAATGCTTTACTCACCAATGACAACAGTAAGTTAAAAGGAGATTCAAAATTGGGGGAAAATAGATAGAGATGTTTACATTGTCTTCTTAAATGAATAGTTAATATATTTAGAAGCAATAATAAAATCACTACTGTTGTGGGGCAGGGGGTGCAGGGAAGTTTTCGGCTGTGAGATGCCCAGCATTGAAAAGGCACAAGGAGGGCAGGCTGAGTGGCGCATTGGTTAAGAGCTGGTTTTGGGAAGCCAGCGGCCTCGGTTCGGATCCCACATATGAGGGTCAGTGACACTGCCCTCTAAGCTAACAACAGTTCCACCTGGAGCTGGGCTGTGAGCCCTGGCGACGGTGTAGGCTGCAGCCCCTGCTGCAGTGGGCTGCCATAGGCTACAGTGAGTGGCTGGCAGCCAGTGTGAGTGGTCGGCAGCCCACGTGAGCTGCAAATAGCCACGGTGAGTGATATCCAGAGGCCAGCGACCGGTCTGCCTCATCTGGGAAGAGCGCAATGAGGATACCAACATGGGCCAGTGAAGCAACATCCTCCGCAATTAGACTGAAGAACAAAAAGACAGCAACTTGTCTGTTCCCCTTCCCGGATTCCCCTATACAATCTTAAAAAAAAAAAAAAAAATCACAAGGAGTTGACATGAGGAGGAACCAGTGTCTTTAATCAGCAATAGCAACCTTATATAGTGGTTTGGGAGAGGAGAGCGCACAGGAGTGTGCATGCTCCCTCCTGCAAGTGCAAGTCATGTTACACAAAGGGTTTATGTAACTGGAGTCCAGTGCCTGCACAGCAGGCTCCGGAGCCACGGTCGGAACCTCAGCCTGCACCCATCTGGACATGCCTGGGCCTCGTATCCCGGGCTTCCACTTGTGTGCACCTGAGTGCGCCCAGGCTCTGTCAACTACCAAACGAAATCAAGGAAGATTAAATTTGTTCTCAAAATGTTCTGTTGCACTATTAGAAAATGTGTTGTAAGGAAGGAAAACAGAAAGAGTAGACTTGATGACCATGAGTGATGGAAATTGTGGATAAAGAAATTATAAGCCACATAATAGCAATGCTGGTCTGGAAGAGAGAACATATATTCAACTTAACACTTCTTTGACAAAATGTAATGATAAGGTGGATATTCAGAGAAAATAACTTCTTTGAAAAAAGCTAATGATTGCAATTCATTAAAGACAAAGGCAGGAAATCACATCCAACCACTATAGCCCTTCAAAGAACCCAACAGTTGCCAATTGTTTCAGTTGCAGAGAAATGTTTCTTATGAGGAAGAGATAGAACTGGAGTTTTGGCCAAGAAAAAGACATCTGTCAAGTTCTCCAACTCTTTTGTATGTAGATCTAATATTTTCAAAGTAGGCATTAGTTAGCTCATTCAGAAAAAAATGAATTGGCTATGTATATACATCAGTGTCTTTCATGTTCAAATGTTTTTCTTCTGAATATGAAAATCAGTATGTCAAAATATAAAAGGCTGTCTCTGTTTTGCATCTCACTAAGTAAAGAAGACAGCCTAAAAAGACTATATGTTGTATGATTCCAACCATATGATATTTCGGAAAGGACAAAACTAAAGACAAAACTAAGGACAAAAGATCAGTGGCTGCTAGGAGTTAGGGATAGGGAGGGATGATTAGGAAGAGCACAGAGGGCTTTTTGGGCAGTGAAATTACTCTATGAAACTATAATAGTGGTAACATGTCAGTATACATTTGTCCAAACTCACAGAATGTACAACACAGGGAGTGAACCCTAATGTAAACTACGAAATGTGGTGATGATGATATAGGGAATGTTGATAAAGGGAAAAGCTATTCATATGTGGGGACACAGGGTAGAGGGGAAATCCTTGTATTTTCCACTCAGTTTTTCTGTGAATCTGAAAGTGCTCTAAAAAATAATGCCTATTTAAAAAGCAAGCTCATTAAAAAATGGGCAAAGGACTTGAAGAGACATTTCTTCAAAGAAGATATACAAATGGCCAAACAAGTACATGAATAGATGCTCAAAATCACTACTCATTAGGGAAGTGCAAATAAAAATCACAATCAAATTCCACTTTATGCCCATTAGGATGGTCACTATAAAACAAACAAACAAAAAATGGAAAATAACAAGTGCTGACAAAGATGTGGAGAAAAGGGAGAATTTGTGCACTGTTGGTGGAAATGTGAAATGGTACAATTGCTCTGGAAAACAGTATGGTGATTCCTCAAAAAGTTAAAAATAGAATTACAATTGATTCAGCAATTCCTCTTCTGGATATAGACCCAAAATAATTGAAAGCAGGGTCTTGAACAGATATCCGTTCATACAGGTTCATAGCAGCATTAGGCACGATAGCTAAAAGAAAGAAACAATCCAAGTGTCTATCAACAGATGAGCGAATAAGCAAAATGTGACAGATATAGATATAAATATTCCGTCATGTACATATGTATTGATATGTGGGTAGATATAGATACGATGGAATATTATTATACCATAGAAAGGAAGGAAATTCTGACACATGTTACAGTATAGATGAAACTTGAAGACAAAAATGCTGTGAAATAAGCAAGTCACAGAAAGATAAATACTGTATGATTCCACTTATATGAGGTACCTAGAGTGCTCAGATCCTTAGAGACAGAAAGTAGGATGGTAGTTGCCAGGGATTGGGAGGAGGGAGTTATTGTTTAATAGGTACAGAGTTTCAGTTTTACAAGGTGAAAAGTGTTCTGAAGATGGATGGTGGTGGTGATTGTAGTACAACAATATGAATGTACTTAATACTACTGAACTGTACACTTTAAAATGGTTAAAATGGTTTAATTTCATATTATGCATATTTTGCCACAATAAAAAAATCTTTCAAAAAAAAAAGAACAGTTATTTTTTTTTAGGTGAAAAACCTATTCTCATGGTCTTTATGAACACACATAATTAACATTTTAATAATACTAATGAGTTTACAAAGTGCTTTTCTATACTCTATCTCACTGAATCCTCACGCTCCCAAGAAGCAGAAATGAAGCTCAGAGATATTAGTTAACTACTTCAAGGGTGGAACTGACCTTTTAACTCAGAGTTTTTGTTTGATACCATTTCTGCTTCTTTCTCTCCTATATTTTTTGTGTGAAACGGCATTATGTTGTTTACTGGTTAGTCCAACTTAGCCCATGATCTCTTTCATCTATTTTTCAACTTTATGTTTCATTTAAAAAAAAACTTACATACTCTGCTTCAGTCACTTTGTTTTACTTTTACTATCTCATGATCATTTTCTGCCTCCATTTCAAAAATTAATTAATTGTACACTTAAAATAGCTCATATGAATAGGCCAATGGGATAGCCAAGCACAGTTTTTTTCAGATCCTCCATGCAGTATTGCCTGCAGAGACAGAACACATCTCTATGTTCATCTGGCTCTCTTTTATGTTACATTTCCAGATATCCTGCACACAGATCTCTATGAGAATCAGCAATGTACTTTAAGCATGGTGTAGTCTAATTCTATTTAGAAAAAGCTAGTGAAACTACTGCTGCATATGTCTTCATGAAAAAATACTATTCATAGTTTTAAGGTATAATTTTCCAAAATGTGAAATTATGACTCATAAAATATTAAACTTATAAATTTTATACCTTTATAAAATATAAAACTCTTAAATATAAAATTAACATTCACTGAAGATTTTATTCAACTTCTTAAATGATGGGAAAAACAGTAAGATATAAAAAAAACTATTCAAATTAGAATTTAATGTAGATATTTATATTCTCTACTAGATTAAATTTATTACATTGCTGAAAACAATCATTTATATTGCTGTGGATAGAATAATAGTTTAGTCAATAGAAATTCAAAGGTATTTATCATTTAAGAATCATGTAATACCCAGAGAAGGTCCACTAGAAAATGTCTAGCACTCCATGAAAGAATACTCAATACACTCTCTTAACCATTTACAAGTATTGAACAGAACAAAAACCACTATTCAACTTTTTGTGTTCAAAAAACCACATTCAGATATTCCCTAGGAACAGATAGGTGTTTGGTCTATATTAGCATAATTCTAAGGTATACTACATGCAGTTTTCTTGAACAAAAAGGAGTCTATTGCAAATGTAATTTTAATACAGAAGCATCTTAGCAGGCAGACATTGGTTACAATTTTAAATAAGTATTTTTTTTTTACCAGTTTTAGAAATTTTCTCTTCCATTGTTAATCAAAACTATGAATTTTAATAGGTATACTCTAAAAGAAACTGAGATAAAAAATTAAATATCAATAGACCCTAGTTGATAGGCATAGTACCAATGGCAACTGAACTTAAAACATGGATTGATTTATGTCATGTCCCTGGAACCTAGTTTCATCATTCATAACATCTATTATCAGTAATGTCTCTTATAAACAGTAAAATAAAAAACTAACTGTATATGTAAAAATAGGATAAAAGACATCACATCACTGGTTATGTGGAAATAAAAATGGAAAACCATACTTTTTGTTAAATTAGAAATGAAATTCATTGGAGCTTAATCTTATCCTTTTGCCTCATAAAATTTTAGTTTTTAAAAAGGTAATTGCTCAGCAACTTCTTTAAAGCCATCATTATTAGTAACTTCTTGTGATAGGCAATATATTTCTCTAGTATTCTTTCCACATTTTATAAGATACTTAATTTTGTTTGTTTTACATTTTTATTTCAGAAGAATGTTATTAATCATACATCTGTGATTTATTTTATCATCAGTGCATGATTTTTATTCTCTCCAAACACTGAATAGTGTAATCATTTCTAGCTCTGCTCACATAAGAGCATGTCCTCATGATGTGCAGATGAAAATGTAATTTAGGTATATTTCAGATCATGGCTCTATGTATAATTCAGAGTAAAATTCTATAAATTTGTGTGTGTGTGTGTGTGTGTGTGTGTGTGTGTGTGTGTAGATGAAATCAGTTGAATCTCGTTATTTGTGCTAGTTATGTTCTATGAAGTTGCAATGAACACCAAACCATTGTTCCAAAGTAAAATGTGTGTGTGTGTGTGTGTCAGTGTGTGTGTATGTGTATGTAATATCTCACATAGATTATGCTCTTAAATACCAAAATAAATTACTCTGGTAGACTCTATTTTCTTAATTTTACAAAAGACACAGTAAGATTCAGAAGCGTTAAGTGACTTACTTATCTGTGGCCGCCCCAGTAAAAGGTGCCTGAATTAGGATTCATCCAACTGGCCCCATGACCAGATCTTCTTGCACTCCACTCCTCTACCCCTATCCCCTCTATTCCCTGGCCATCACTGTATGCGAGCTGAAATAAAGCAGAGGGTCACCTTGGTGGAAGTCAGCTGGGAACAGGTGCATCAGGTGGCTCAAATTTTTTGGCTCCAAGCATGTTCAAGAATAACCTTCAAGTGTGGTGAGTATTAATTTTGGGTTTTCTAATAAATGTTAGCAAATTAGCAAATTCACAAAAAAGGAATCCACAAATAATGAGGATTGACTACACACACACACACACACACACACACACACACACACACACACTCTTGATATTTTTAAATTAAACTGTGACATGGATATTTTCCTGCAAACACAATCTCATTTGCTTCAATTCTACGTGGCCTTTTTATAATGGATGTTCACAATTGTTTTATGAAGCATGAAGAATCTATCTGATTGCATCACTCCTGCTTCCATAGACTTGATTTGAGCACTTTTCTTAATTACACTTTTAAAAAGACATTCGTTTGTTAAATCTAGCACCCAGAATAATATACAAAGTACATTTAGTGAAACAGGATTTTAGTAATTTCTTTGCCTTTGTTAATTTGTAATACTGTATTTGATAATTCTTATTAAGGTATCCCATTATTTATATAAATTACCAGCATAATAATAATTGTGAAGGACTTTAAAACATAGTTAGTGTAAGTATTTGCTTCATATGAAACTTCTCTTTTATAACAAAATATAAATCTATTGTAAATGTCATTATAATCAGGAAACAGATGTTTGAAGCTTTGCTTTGGATTTTCTGTAATATAACTTTTCTTAGGAATTTCAAAGTAGGCAGGTGGATTCTTGCATTTCTGTTATAAAATGTATAGAAATATGGGAAAATATGTGCATATGTATATATATATATATTTATATATTCAATAATCCATTACTATTTCCAGATAAGTGTTTAAAATGTGAAATGACTTTTTTTATTAAAATTTGTCATGGCTTTGCCATATTTCATACAGAAATTAAAGCAAAAGATCAGATATGTTTAATAGCATATTTCAACTATATCTATAAAACTTAATTTGAAAGATTTCATTCCCAAGCTGATTGATTGTTTTGTTGGATTGTTGAGCTCTGAAATAAGACTAGACTAATCTTTTTTAGGTATTCTCCCTCTCTTTGCCTTAAATATCATTATTTTTTTCCAGGTTTTAATTTAGCTTTTAATATTGCTAGTAGTGCAGTCTGAAGGGCTAAATTGAGAATAAAATGAAGTAGTACAAAAAATGCTAATGTTTTAGCCATGCTAGATTTATCTAACAAAATTATCATGATATCCTAAGTAGTGTGTATATATTTAGTATTACAGGACATATATAAACAATAAGTTTCATTGAAATAAGGACTTGTAGATACTAGCATTCCAATTTTAAGTACTATGGCAGAGAACATTTTCTTACTTATCCCAATAAAAATGATTAAAATAATACATATGATATAAAATACATTGATAAGTTGAGAAGAAAGTACAGCCTGTTTAGAAGCCAAGTAAAACAGAGGTCTTTAGGGACAATTCATGTAATGTTCTGTGAAATAACTAATGGTCTAAGTCTCATAGGAACATATTAAATAGAAGGTGAAAGAGTTAACATAGCCTCAGACAAGATTTCTGTCCCTAGTGAATGTGAATGGCTTCTGATCCAACTTCTTTAGAATAATGGAGAACAATGCATTCACCAGTTCAGTGGCCACTTCCAAACCCAAGGCTTGATCTGCTTTGGCAAAAATACCTCAATGGGTACAGCAGCTGCAACTGAGGCCACTCTTTGGTAGAATTTGTGGTTCTTTTCCAGGATCCATCTGGTTTTTGTGAGGGCCAGAATGGGAGAATAAACAAAGATAAGACAATATGAACAAATCATTATTCTTTAGGTCTTTAAGGGTGGCACTGGTTTGCTACTGCGTCCTAGGATGCAATATTAGAATTATTGTCTTGGATTAAGATGGAAATGTTGATGCTTCCATTTGGCATTCCCTCTATAATAATTTTTATACCACAGACCAAGTAAACAATGTGGAGTTTCTGAGAACTACCAATTCTATTTATTCTAATTATACATTCAGGGACCAGGGAATTGACCAATAGATGGGTCTGTCAACATAGTAGGCCTATAATAACCTAGATTTGGGTCAATTTATTACCTGCCTTCTTATGTTCCCATTCTAACAGGAGGCATGATGTCTAAGCCCTAGGTGCTTGTAAAAATTTGGAATAAGCATCCTCAAATATTTGAGTATTCTGCTTTCCTCTGAGAAAGGTTACATAATTGAAAGGCTGTAGATCTCTTTGGAGAGATCTGGGGAAATTGTTATCATATATAATTGGCATGATTTTGTTATGTTTTTCCATTGAGTCTCTTTCAGTCTTCCAGTCAATGGGTTCTGCGTCTAAGAACTGGATCATATATGAAAACTGGGTAAAAGATTTTAACTTTTCATTGGAGTGACTGCCTCAGACCCTTGATGATTCACCTTGATTTCTTTTGATTTTATAAGTTAAGGGAATTGGCCACCCATCTTTCCTGCCACTGTGAAAGCCATGTTTTATCAACTATCTCCATAACTGTCTGTGAATCAAGTCCCATTGGCTGCTAATCCATCCTTAACACTTGTCGTGTCCAGGATGACAGAGCAGTGGGAGTGGAGAAGGGCCGGCAAAAGATTAAGAAAGAGAGAGGCACAAATAAGAGAAAAAAATGCAGTTGGGGCCAGAGGACTTCAGCCTCATGGACTGAGAACTGAGAGCCCCAAATTGGGCATGACTGCTCCTTTCATTGTCTTACAAATAAGAAAAGATCAATGTAGCTTCCACAGTCTGTAAATCTCACACTCAGCGCCTAATCTCCCAAGCCTGCAAGCTGCCATCACCTGAAGGTAATGCACCTCTTAACAGACAGAAACTTCCTCTGCTGAGGCTTATTGATAAGAATGCACTGAGGGCCGGCCGAGTGGTGCGGCAGTTAAGCGCTGGCTTCGGAAGCCAGCAGCCCCGGTTCAGTCCCATATAAGAGGGCCAGTGACACTGCCCTAAAAAAAAAAAAAAAAAGAATGCACTGAGGACAGATATTATCATATCAATACATCATTTCACATGCAGGCTGCCAGAACCTGAAGCAAGGAGTCTATGTCCTTCTTCCTCCACTCTGCGATTCCTCCTATGGCTTCCATGTGACTGTGCCTGGCTTAGGGTGTTCCTCCCTTGAGGAGTCTTATCTGTCTTTGACTAACCAGCCATCTTTTGGGGCCAAGTAGGGATACATAAAGTAAGCATAATATTGAAGTAATGATCTGTCTTTATGGAAAGGTGCATGGGGCAGACAGGCAGGCAGTGTGATGGCAAACACTCATTAAAATAACTGTACATGCTTTGCTTCTGATGATTAAGTATACCACGTTGACTGTAATACTTAATGATTCTCTCCTTCCCCTGCCTATGTGGGAGCCTAATTCTGTAATATTATAATCTGACATCATCAGTCCTGACATTTAGAAGGCATTCATCACCAAGAATGCACTGAGAATGCATGCACCAATGCATTCCTTATTCCTTATTGTTTAACAAATGAATGTCCTTCTATGGTACATGTCCAGCTTTAAAATATGTCTTGATATCTAGTAAAATTAGTCTTATTGTATTTGTCTTTTTTCAAAGGTTTATTTTTTTTCTATACTTGGCCTGTTTCCATATTAATTTTAGACTCTGTTTTTGAATTTCTATTCAAAAACTGTTTGGCATTGTAAATTATGATAGGCAGAAGTCTTGACTTCCTGATAGCCCCCAAGATAATCACTTCCTAGTGTACATGCCTTGTATAATTTCTTCCCCTCGAGTGTGGGTTAAACCTGTTAATATAATACCACATTGCTCTCTTGAGGTAGCTGTGTTCTATGAGCCATGTAATATGGTAGCCATACCTGTGATTACATTACATTGTGCAAGACTTCATTGTGCCAAGATAGAGTGAGAGTCACCTGCTGCATTTGAACAAGTAAGCCTGCATGTTGCAAGAGGACCACATTGTTGGAATGTGAGAATTCTTTTTAGGAACTGAGAGCAACTCTGGCCAACAGTCAGCAGGGAAACAGAGATTGCAACCCTACAACATCCAGGAACTAAAATCTGTCAACATGAAGCTCATGTGAGTTTCAGATGAGACTGCACACATGGCTGGCAATTGACTTTAAGCCTTGAGATACCTTGAGCAGAAAACCTAGTTGGGCCTTGCCCAAACTTCTGACTTTAGAAGACTACGGGATAATAAGTGAGTGTTGTTTTTATTTGTTAAGTATGTCATAATATGTGGGTCAACAGTAGAAAATGAATAAACATTCTATAGAGAATTGATGTCAATATAATATTTAGCCTCCTGAACTTTGAACACATTATGTTATTCTATCTATTGAGGTCTTTCTTCTTTTATTTATCTCAAAAATATATTTTTAGTATTCTGAACAAATATATTGAACATAGTTTTTTAGATTTAGCTTTAAATATGTTTTGAAGGTGTTATAAATACTATTATTTTAATTTCACATTCTTTTTTACACATTTGTGTATTGACCTAATATTTAGCAGCTGTGCTATACTTATTTGCTTATTCTAATAATTTATCTATACATTCTTTTGGATTTTATTACATGCAGGATTACATTGTTTATAAGTAATGACAGACTTTTTTCATACAATACAATCCTCATAACATTTTTAAAATTCGGCATTCTGACCATGACCTGACCTCCAGTACAATGTTGACAATGAAGGGTGATTATGGTAATCCTATTCTAATTTTCAAACTGAGAAGAAATTCTGTCAACATTTCTCAATTAGGTATGATATATGCTTATTTTTTTTCTTGTAGATACTCTTTCTAAATTTTTTTTATTTTTTATGTTTTCTAGAGGGCAGTGTCACTGGCCCTCATATGTGGTATCTGAACCGGGGCCGCTGGTGTCCTAAGCCAGCTCTTAACCAAAGCACCACTCGGCCGGCCCTAGATACTCTTTTTAAATTAAGAATGTCTTTCTTAAAACTGACACACAGACCAATGGAACAGAATTGAGAACCCAGGAATAAAACCACGTATAAATGGGCATATAAATGTTGATAGAGGAGCCAAAGACATACAGTGTAGATAATACAAAGCCTCCTCAATAAATGGTGCTGGGAAAATTGGAAAGCACATACAAAAGAATGCAACTAGACTGCTATATGTCACCATACACAAAAATTAACTCAGAATGGATCAAATACCTAAATATAAGACCTGAAACAATAAAATGCATAGAAGAAAACATAGGTACTAGACTTATGGACCTTGGTCTTAGAGTGGATTTTATGAATTTGACCTTAAAGACAAGGGAAGTAAAAGCTAAAATAAATTAATGGAATTAAAGCACACTAAAAAATTTTGCACAGCAAAAGTAACCATCAACAAAACAAGGAGGCAACCAATTGAATGGGGGAAGATATTTGTAAACATCACCTCTGATAAGAGGTTAGTATCCAAAATATATAAAGAACTTCTACAACTCAACAACAACAAAAACAACCCAATTCAAAAATGGGCAGAGGACTTGAGCAGAACTTACTCCCAAGAAGACATACAAATGATCAACAGACATAAAAATGTGCTCAGCTTCAATAGCTATTAGGGAAACAAAAATCAAAACCACAATGAGATACTGCCTCACACCTGTTAGAATGATGATAATTAAGAAGACAAGTAATAACAAGTGTTGGAGAGGCTGTGGAGAAAAAGAAACTCTCATACTCTGCTGTTGGAAATATAAGTTGGTACAGGCACTATGGAAAACAGTATGGAGGTTCCTCAAAAAATTAATAATAGAATTACCATATGACCCAATGATCCCTTTTCTGAGTATCTACCTGAAAATTTTGAAAACATTTATTCGTAAAGATATGTGTACACCTGTGTTCACTGCAGCATTATTCACAATAGCCAAGACATAGAAACAACTGAAGTGTCCTTTGATAGATGATTGAATAAAGATGATTGAATAAAGAAGATATATATATACACAATGGAATATTACTTAGCCATAAGAAAAGATGAAATACTGCCATTTGCAACAACATAATGAATCTTGAGAATAGCATGCTGAGCGAAATAAGTCAGATGGAAAAAGTCAAGAACTATATGATTTCACTCACATGGGATATAAAACTGCAAGCAACAAATGAACAAGACAAACAAACAAAAAAATCCATAGACACAGACAACAGTATAGTGGATACCAGAAGGTAGAGGGAGGCTAAAAAGGTTAAAGAGGGTCAAATATATGGTAACAAAAGATTTGACTTTGGGTGGTAAACACAGAGAACAATATCAGATGATGTCTTATAGAATTGTACACATGTATTGCATATGATTTTATTAACCAATGTCATGCCAATAAATTTAAGAAAAAACAAAGTTTTCTTAAAACCCTAATTTGCTGAATTTTTATCCTATGAATTTTGAATTTAATTGAATGTTTTTTGCATCAATAGAATGATCATATAATTTTCCTATATTTCACTAATGTAGTTAATTACATTGATTAATTTTTGAACTGAACCACCACCTTGTATTACTGAAATAAAGCCAACCAGGTCATGAGACAGTTCCTTTTCTATATTTCTGTAATTAGTTTGTAAATGTTGTTAAGAATTACTGAATCTATGTACATGAGCGAGTGCAGACAGCAATTTTTCCCTTCTTGGAAAATCATTGTCAAATCTAGATATTAATGTTATGCTGACCTAAGGAGATTAGAAGTTCCAATATTCTCTGCTTTCTGGAAGAGTTTGTATGATTGGAAATATTTATGCTTTAAATGTTTGGAGTAATTCAGCAATAAATACATTTGACATTTTTTGTTGTGAATATTTTAATTATATACTTAATTTTTTCAGGTTTTCTATTTCTTCTTGTGTGAGTTTTGGCATGGCTGTCAGTGTCCCTGATTATTCAGTCCTAGACATAGTTAGTTATTATTCAGTCCTAGACAATTTAGCCTCACTGAACTCCCATGCATCATGCCAACCATAATTCTGTACTCATGGGGCATTGCAAACACTGTATGGGAATGGGCTAGCAAACAATGGCAGATAAACATACTGCATGTGCTTCCTCCACTCAAACCCATGACCAATTGAGATATTTAATTTCACTTACAAAATTCACAAGTTCAAAAATGAAATTATTAAGAATTTCAAGACAGTGACAGCAGAGCATTAAGTGGGGCATAGAGCTCTTGTGATTTCAGGCACTCTGCTATTGCACAGCTCACATGACCATAAAGTCAATTTTGGTTTTATTCATAAACAACAAAATGTAGAAACTACCCAAATGGTGACTGGATGAACAAACTGTGGTACATCCTGTCCAATGGAATACTACTCAACAATAAAATAAATTAACTACTGATAAATGTAGCAGAATGGGTGAATCTAAATTTTATTATGCTAAGTAAAAGAAGCCAGACATTAATGTCTACATATTGTATGTTTCTATTTATATGTCATGGTGGAAAAGGTAAAGTTGTGGGGGCACAAAACAAATAGTGGTTCCCATGGGCTGAAGTCAGGAAAGTGAAATGACCACAAAGGGACACGAGAAAACTTTTGGGGGTTAAGGAAATTAGGTGGTAGTTCCATAGATATGCATTTTTCAGAATTTGCTTCTGGAAAAGAATGACTTTTATTGTATATAAATTATCCCTCAAGAGGCTTAGCTTAAAAAATATATATTTTTGGTTTTCTTGGTCCAGGCTGCCGTGTCCTGTACGACAGGGCCATAGGAGTTTAGAAGGGACAGTGAAAGGTTGAGAAACAGAAAAATAAAGAGAGAGACAAGTAAAAGAGAAAAAGCAGTGCTAGCCAGGGGACTCAAAGCCTGTTGTACTAAGAGCCCCAAACTGAACCACTGTAAGGCTTTTATTATGATATACACAAGAAGTAGCATTGTTTTCTTCATGGTCTGTAAGTCACATACATCATACCAGAGAACTGAGCTCAGAGTCAAATCACCCCTGCAGGCTGCCTTTACTAAAAGTCCCATGGTCCGGCCGAGTGGCGCGGTGGTTAAGAGCTGGCTTGGGTTAAGCAGCGGCCCCGGTTCGGGTCCCACATATGAGGGCCAGTGACACTGCCCTCAAAAATAAAAAAAACAACAACAAAAAAACAACAACAACAAAAGAAAAACAAACAGTAAAAGTCCCATGATATGTACACGTGCACCTCCTAAGCGACAGAAACTTCTCATGCCGAGACTCACTGATAAGAATGCACGCAGGACAGATGTTATCACCTTTTTAGGTCATTTCACAGGCAAGCTGTCAGCACCTAAAGCAAAGGGTCTTTACCCATTTTCCTCAACTCGGTGATTTCTCCTATGGCAACCCTGTGACTGCGTCTGGCTTGGGTTGTCCTTTCTCATGAAGGGTTTACACGTCATTGACTAACCAGCCATCTTCTGGGGCCAAACAGGAAGATAGAGTAGGCATGATGTTGAAGTAATGTCTCTATGAGGATCTGTTGTTATGGGAAGGTGCATGGGGGCAGATGGCTAGGCTGCTGTGTGAACACCAGGCTATTATATATTTATTATTATGTAGTTTCTACTATTGTTTTAATTATTCTTTCATTCTAAAGTTTTAGGGGTTTTAATTTGCTCTAATTTTTTAATCTTACTTGAGATTGGTGCTTAACTCATTGATTTTTTGTCATTCATATCTTGTTTTATATATATATATATATATATATATATATATATATATACACACACACACACACACTAAGGCTATAATTTACCCTCTTACTATGGCTTTAGCTGCATCTCATAAGAGTTGATATACCCTGTTCTCATTGTCATTAGGTTCTAAATAATTTTTAATCAACATTGTGAATTCTCTTTTAATGTGTTATTTAAGAATATAGGAAGAATGTGACATGATAAAAATAATGTACTATGTAAATACTAACAAAGAAAGTTTTTGTGTCTTATTAATATCAGGCAAAGTAGTTATTATGACAAAAGGCATTAGAAATAAATAGGTACATTTCTTTGTGATAAAAGTTGAATTTATCAGAAATACGTAGCAATTCTAAATTGTCATGTAATCAATAGCATAATTACCTCAAAATTGTAAAGCAAAAAAAAAAAGCAGATTTAAAAGAAGGAATAATGAAATCTATAATCATAGTAGGAAATTTACCAAGTATCTATCCAGTAACAAATAAAACATTACATTTTAGATGCATCTCTTGTAAACAGCATGTAAATTTTCTTTTAAATCCAATGTTTTTGTTTTTTAATTTGTGTGTTTAGACCATACAGGTTTAAATCTAGCAAAATGCAGTTTGCCTTTTGTCTCACCCTTTCTGTATTCTAGTCTTGTGTCCTTTTATTTTTCTTATTTTTATAATTGTTTATTATTCTATTTTCTTTTTAAAACAGATATGTATTCTTTAACTTCTTTTTTTTTCTTAGTTATGTATAATAAAGAACTTGGCTGGCTTTTGTCCCCTGTTCCTGATAGGTAAACTCTAAACTCTTGGAATTTCCTAGTGTTGAGAGTATCTTTATTATTCATGGTAGGCCCTGCAGACCACAACTGATAGTTTGTGCTGATAAGGTGACTCTAATGAGCCCCTAGATAGTTTATGTTAACGAGATGATTCAGAATGAGTGCTGGCTGTGCCAGAAAGTATAACCATGTGATTATAGGGTTGGATCATGTGATATTAGCTCAAGCTCCCATCAGGGTAGAATATGGAGACTGAGTCGTATTGGGCAATGATTCTATCAGTTTTGCCAAGGTAATAAAATCCCTACTGAGAACTCTGAACCCTAGCTTGGGCACATGTCCCTGGTTGGCAATATTCTTTGAGTTTTGTCATACTTCAATGTGGGGAGGGTAACATGTCCCCAAAGATATTTGGAGCCCTTTCAAACTTCTCTCTATGTATCTCTTCTTTGCCTAATTCTAATTCAATTCCTTTTGCTAGAGTAAAGCTGTAATTGCAAGTATTGTACTTTCCTGTGTTCTGTGAGGTTTTCTAGTGAATTATTGAAACTGGGCATGATGTGGGAAATCCTAAATTTATAGCCAGTTGGTTAGAAGTGAGTGTGGCCCTGGGGAACCAGGAGCTTGTGGCTGGTGTTTGAAATGAGGACAGTGTTTTGGAGGATTATGCCCTTAATCTTGAGTTTGGCTACCTTCTGGTAATTTATTACCTAGAGATGCCTTGACTTGTAAATTATAGTATTATATTTAAATAATATATAATTCTTAATATGGGTATTATAATTAGAACACCTAACCCCATGTAATCCTGTCTTCCAAACTTGTATGCTGTTTTTGTTTTTTTTTATATTTTAGTATCTTTTAAAACTAACAAATTAATATCATCATTTATTTAGATGTATATATTTACTCTTTTGTTATTCTTTATTATTTTCTGCATGTAGAGCTTTAGATTTTTGTTCATATTAACATATTTAAGTTAATCATCAAAATCAAAAACATTGCATAACATTAAATAAAGTAGACAAATAGACATGGAAAAAGTAAACTACCCAAATCCATTAATACTTTAAAAGCTACATTATGAATGCTATAGTCTTATAAAGAAATGCAATGTAGCAGATAAAAACAAAAACAATACACTAATTTTATCAATATACAAACCAAGATAACTCTCTGGAACATAACACTGAGTCAAATAGAAATTATGAAGGAAAAGTTATAGTACAATTATATAAAGTTTTAAAATGCAGAACAAAACAGTATAATTTTAGAGTTACAAATATACATAAAGCTAAGAAAGAAAAATAATATAGTAAATATAAAATTAGAGTGGTTATAGCTAAATAGCTAAGGTTACAAAGAGACTTAAAAATCAGGATAATGTTCTTTTTCAAACCGAGATAATTTGCTAGATGTTTATGTATTTTTATACCTTAAATATACGCTATCAATATTTGTATATTCTCAACATTTAATAAGAATAAAATATTTAAAAAAAGGTGTTAGAAGTCCATAGGCAGATTATTCATGCTTTATTAACAGTCATAACAATATGTTATTGATTCAGGACATATTCAAGGATTTATGTCCTCAGTAATGTGTTAAATTAGAACTGTGACATTAGAGACATAGATTAATGCATTGCTATTTCTCCTCTCATTTAGAAGTGGGACTATACCAGAAGATAAATTAGTTCTATAGTCTCTCTTTAAACTTGTTCTGGGTAAAATGAGTTTCCTTTACCAACACAGTATCGGTCATCATCCCAAGTTTATATTCATGATTATACCATTTCCTCTAGCTTCTATGATAATAGCCAGACAAAGACAACAGGAATGTTAATGCTTAGCCTTAGCTGTATGTAATGCAAGCAAACTTACTGCTTTGACTTCTTAGTGACTGGGATTGACTGGCAATTATCCACCTTTCATATCAGTATAAATACAGGGAGTAAAATGAAAGCAAATATTCTAAAGGGTCATTCTCCCATCTTTTTCTGTACCTTTAAAAAATCATTAAAATAAAGCATGCTTACTCCCAGAACTTTACAAAACACATAATGAGAAGAGGAACCAGAAGAAAAAGCCTAGTGGAGTAGGTAAACACTGTGCTTATCTCCTCCCACAACCACAACAAAATTACAACTAAACGACAGAACAACCATCATTGTGAAACACCTGAAGCCTAGCTGAACAGAAATTCTGTAACTAAGTATGTACAAAAGATGCCCCAGGAGGCTGGTACGAGAAGAGGAGATGAGTACAGGCTGGTCCCACACCCATGTGTAATGGCTACAAATCAGGAGGGATATCTCCAGGAGAGCATGATGTATGACACACTTTAAAACCCCAAACACCTTCTCTAAACCATAGCTCACACCCAACTGACTGCACCAAGCAAGTTGAAACTTGTCACACACTGTTACTAAGGTTTGATGTGCCACTTCCTGTTTTGAAGATCCCTGCCTTTCCATTGGATGACACTGGGCAACAGTATTCACTGCATTTTGATCACAACAGAAAGGCTCCATATTACACATCGCATCTGGTATATGACAATTTCTGTCAAATGAAATCATTATGGTGTCCTCATCCACCTTATTCACTGGATCTGGCACCATGTGACTTCTAGTTCTTACCCAAAGTCAAAATGACCATGAAAGCTAAACATTTTTAATCGATTCAGGACATCAAGGCAGCCATGATAGAGCAACTAAAGACACTCACCAAAGAGGACTTCCAGAACTGCTTCAGAAAGTGGCAAGGATGATGGGATAAGGTATTCAAAATAAGGAGGACTACTTTGAGGGGAATAATGGAAATGTGTCTTTTACTGTAATAATTTTTTTAATTTAAACATTCACTGTATATTTTGATTATATCATGTATGTATATGCATAATAAAATGGCAATAACTCCACATCTGTCAACAATTACTTTAAATGTAAATGGATTATATGGTCCAATCAAAAGACATAGGGTGACTGAATGGAAAAGAAAACAGGGCCCTTCCATAGGTTTCCTATAAGAGACTCATTTCAGATTGAAAGACACACACAGACTGAAAGTAAAAGGATGGAAAAAGATATTTCATGAAAATGGAAATGAGAGAAAAACATGCTAGGGTAGCAATATTTATACCAGACAAAATAGACTTTAAAAGAAAGGCTCTAACAAGAGACAAAGAAGGGCCCAGTAATCCACTTCTGGGTATTTATATGAAGAAACCCAAAAGACTACTTTGAGGGATGTGTGCATCTATACGTTCATTACATCAGTGCTTACAATTAAGACCAAGATGTGGAGGCAGCCTGGGTGTCCTCAATGGATGAACGGATAAAAAGGAAGTGGTACATATATACAATGGAACATTGCTGGGGCATGGATAGGAATGAGTTATTGCCATCTCTGGCAGAATAAATGGGCCTGGATGGTATCGTGGTAAGTACAGTAATCAGACAGAGAAAACAGATGCGATGTGATAGTGCTTATATGTGAAACCTAAAGAACAAAATAAATAAACAAACAAACAAAAAGAAGCAAACTCATAGATACAGAGAACGTTTTGATGGTTGCCAGATGTGAAGGGGATTGGGCATGTGTGAAAAAGGGGAAGGGATTAAGAAGTACAAATTTGTTGTTACAAAGTATTCATGGGGATATAGGATACATAAGGAATATGGTCAATAATATTGTAATAACTATGTATGGTGTCAAAAAGGTACTAGATTTATTGGGATGATAGATGTGAAGGGGGTTAGGAAGTAGGGTGACAAAATGAAGAGATTAAGAAGTTCAAATTAGTAGTTACAAAATAATCATGGGGATAAGGGAATATAGTCAATAACAATAATATAACTATGTATGGTGTCAGATGGGTACTAGATTCATTGGGGTGATCACCTCATAAGTTATATAAATATCTAACCAATATGTTGTAAATCTGAAACAAATATATTGTACTTCAACTCTAATTAAAAAATATAAAACATTATTCAAAAAAAAGGAAAAGCCTAGAATATCAATAGGAACATTTTTGGTCTACTTATTTTAGTTTTTTTCCATGTAAAAATATTGTCATATTGGAAATACATGTTCTCTTATGCTTTTTTAACTTAGAATTTTCTTATGTTATTATTCTTCAAATACATTATTTTTATATCACTGCATAATATTTTCTATATGAATGATTAACTTACTGTCTAATTTATTAACAGACATAGGAATTGAATACAATATTTTGCTATTATTTAAATGCTGCATGTGAATCTTCACAGTCTTTGACAGTATATTGATTGTTTTCTTGTGTGACAGAATAAAATATTAATTTAGGAGTCTTTTTCATCTATTCTGCTCATGAAAGGAAATTTCAGCTCGAGTTCCTCAATTTATTTATTTGTTTCTCTTGACACATTCCAGTTCCTGTAAGGTCCTGGTTTGTCAGATCCATTTTTATTATTATTACTATTTTGTTGGTAGAGAATTGAGGAGCCATAAAGGAAATGCAGAGGAAGATGATGACCCTGGACTAGCCTAGAGGGCTTTTTCCATGGAGTGTTGAAGGAGAGCAACTTCACAGGTAAGGAGGTAAACAGAGAAAAAGGGGAGCTCTAAGAGCTATTAATCTAGTCTAAGATAAGGAAGTCAGTAAGAGCCTTATAAAAATAAAAGAAATTGTTTTGTTTTGAAGTTATCTCTTGGTTGAAGACTTGGTATTGTTTTGGCTGTGACATTATTCTAAAACTGGAATATTAGGGTCATGGTTTCATAGCTTTACACATTTATAAGGAAAGATCACTCTCCTCTTATTACCTGTCAGAATTGCTTTCTCCAAAGCTAGGTCATTGTGTCGTCTTTACCATCCTGATATAAGAATGCCTTTATGTTTGATTTCATACAACCTTGGGATATTATCATTTTGACTTGGTAGGTAAAAAAATGCTACCTGGTTATTTCATTTTGTATTTCTTCATTAGTGGGTTGTACATTTTCCAGTTTTCTTTGTATCTTAAATCTCATTTCAGAGTGTTTTGATCATGATCATTTTTGATTCACTGGATGTGGATAAAGTATTTCTTCAATGAATTTGCAGATTTTCATGTTTTTAAGGGTGTTTATTAAATTTCATATTTGTTGCAATTATTTCCCTTCTCTTTGTCATTTTATTTCAATTATGTTTATTAGTTTTAAACATAGATGTGTTATAATTTTATGACTTACTCCTGTATAATTTAATCTATTATAGCCTCAGCAAGCACTTGCTTATTCTGAGTGTTGAGCAAATACTCACCTATGATTTTAATATTTATTTTATTGAATTTGTTTTATCTACTTGGAATTTATTTTGATAAAGTATGAAGATAAAAATTTAAGGGGGTGACCCATTGTTCCAATACAATATGTTTAAAAATTGATTTTTTTACTCTTATTAGTGATGCTATATTTTTAATATATATTTCTAATATATTAGGCTACCTATTCTATGCTAATCTAGTATCTAGCATAACTTTTATAATTCCAAACTAGCTTGTGTTTTAATATACAAGAAAATACCTTATCAGTCATCTTTTTCAAAAATGTCTTTGCTATTCTTAGTGCTTTCTATTCATATAATTTTTAAAATCACTTTGCCAAATTATTTAAAAAGTTATCATTGGAAAGTTGATTAGAATTAGATTAAATTTCTAATTAGTTTGGGAGGTAGTCTTTCTCTATTTATCAAGTATTTTAAATATATCAGTAAAAGTTTGAAATTTATTTTGTGCATCCATGCCTTCATTAAGTGTATCTTTTTGCATCTTTTTAACTGGCACTGTGATGGGCACCTTAGATTTAATGATGTGCTGGCAAACCTCTGTATTCCAATTCCCTTGTGATAGATGCTTTGTATCAATGAGGTGATAAAACAGGGCAAAATAAATATTCTTTGCTGATGGTATCAGAAAAATAAATCATTTCATACACTGAAACTATGTGGCATAAACTATGTGGCGATGAAGCTCAAAGAGATGTATTTTCCATTAGCTGGAAAAATTCATTGAAATAGTTTGTGATAACTCATAGCTAATTATTACATACTGATATACATTATAATATTGAAATGTTTTGGTCACAAGATACCTTGAAATCTAAGACAAGCAAACCTTTTATTCCTGATGGTGTGCCTTGCATATATTTGGGTTTGAACTGACTGTAAATGAAGAAGAAAATAATACATAGGGTACTCTTCTTTTCATGCATAAGAAATCAGTTCTCTGCTAGTGTCTTATCTATTCTGTTTCATAGAACTGCTTCATTCTGTACAAACTAATTTTTGTTCTGGAAAGAAACTGAATCAATAGAAAAAGGAAAGAAAAAGAAAGATAATCACTCATAGAGTAGACTTCACTTTATCCTTTGGATAGAATGATATTATCACCATGTCTAGAGATAATTTTAGCCTTTCTTCATAGAATGTAATTTGTTGAAAATGTAGCATCCAATTGAATGTTTCTGATTACAATGTACATGTGTCTATGTAATTTTGGTATCTCCCATTATTTCTGTGAGTGTATTCAAAACACAATTTCTTTAAATTTTTTATTTCTTTTGAGTTGCTCAATTGATTTTTATAGATTCTTTGGTATCAGAAAGATAAAAATCCCAACTGTTTGCCTCTTCTGATGAAATTATTTTTATCAATAATGTTACAGTATCCGATTGTGACTCTGTTCATTGTTTGTTCTCAAAATAAAGTTCTGATCAATATAACCTTATGGTACCCAATTATTGTTATTGAAACAATTTTAAAAAAATATATTATCTTCTTTGTATCACATGAAACATATTTTCCATAAATTACTGACAAAAAACTTAAAGAACAGAGAAGCTTTTGTCAAAGTATTAGAGTGGAGCTTCAGTGAGAACTCCCTATTACTTTTATCATTACCAATCTATGCTTAATAGATAAATCTCTATTACCACCTACATTTATTTTTAATTTTCTTCCACACCTTTTCCCCTACAAATATAATCACCAAATTTTTGGAGAATTTTTTTTTTTAAAGAGAATAATAAGTCCTAATGATCACATAATGATTTAGAGTTCATAAAAAGCTTAATACAAACAAGATGTCAGTTGGTTCTGTGAAATTGGTGGAACACAGTTCTATATTTTTTGCATAAATAAAGAAAAGATTGGGAAATTAAGGGACTTCAGGAAAATATTATTTTCCTTTAATGCTCAGGGAAATGAAAGAAGAAGACTGGTGAGTACGGGTTAGAGAGACATGGGGCAAAACTGGAAAGGCAATGAGTGACTACAGCAGGAAGAAAACTCTAGTATATAGCATAGTAAGGATTATAATGCTAATTTGAAATAAATGGTACTTTTTCAATTATGTTCTAGAGAAAATAATACCCTGGAATATCATTTGTTTGCTGCTAGTTTATGATTTTAGCTTTAATATTTTTCACTAAATGCAACATCCAAGAGGGTATATTGGTTTAATAAATATGTTCTTCAAAGCAATTTACATTTTATGGAAGACTTTATAGATGATTAGCCAGCAAATGAGAAAATCATAGTTCCCTGCTATTCAGTTTATAATGAGGGACAGTAATTGATACATAACATATTTTAAAGGAATTTTGAAAACGTAGAAAAGTACAAAGAATAATATGAAAATACCAGTATTCCCACCACTATACATTTAAAACTATTGTTTTTTTGCATATTTGCCTCCTCTTTTGTTAATAAGTGTATGAATATATTTCAGATAAGGTTGAAATGATCAATGATACCATCCCTAGTCATATATTTCTTTCTTCTTCCCCTAAAGCAACTACTATCAAAATTTTGCTATATGTTGAAAAGTATAGCAATAGCATTGTTTCCTTATAATACTTAACAGTGTGCTTAGATAGTATTACCATTGTGAATAATATTTTGCAATTCAGTTAGTCTCTTTTTTTGCCCATTAAACAAATACTTGTTGAGTATAGTTTATGTAACAAATACCATTGGGGATGAATGAACAAGTATAAATTCCTGCTTTTGATACACTTATATTCTAGAAGAATGGGGAAAAGAAAATATAAACAGATGAACATATAATATGTCAAAAGGTGATAAAAGTTATGAAAAATATAGCAGTTAGGGAATGGGATATACCAAGTGAAAGTGTGGGCATAGTGTTGCTATTATAAATAAAATGTCTATTGACTGGTAAGTTGAAATTTTATCAAAAAAAAAAAACTGAGCGATATAAACAAGGGATGTTTGGATTCCAAACTGAGGAAATGTAATATGTAAGTAAGAAATCCCTGAGACAGGAAAGTGCAGGGAGTAATACTAGTGTTAAATAGTTGGGGAAGAATGGTACAAGATGAGAAAAGAGATATAGCAGGAATTGGATCTTGCCAAACAACTATAATTATCAACAACAGAACACTTTTATTTTTAAATTTTTATTATATATATAATATATAATAAAATATATATATATATATATTAAGCTGAGCCATCCTGCCACCTATTGGCAGCTCGGTGGCAACTCAGCTCAGGCTGGGCATCGAACTGCTGTTGCCCAGAGTTCAGCTCGCACCTTTGAGCGAGCTCTTAACCAACTGAGCCACTCAGCCAGCCCCCAACAGAACACTTTTAAGAGTGAGAGAAAGCGCTATTAATAACTGAGTTGGAATAACAAACATAAAGAAGGACTCTCTTGGGCAAACTGGGATTTATAATTACCCTATGTTGTATGGTCTTAAAATCAAATTGAGATGACAGAAACACTGGTTTTGTTCAGAATTGTTATAATCCAGCCCTTAATTTAATAAGATCCCTCTAACTGTTGTGTTCAGAATAGACTGAAGGGGAGAAGAGTAGATAGAAGCTGGACAATGAGTTAATAGGTTACTGCTATGATCCTGGCAAAAAAACAATGATGGCTTGTTCTAGATAGTAAAGGGATTGGAAAGAAGTTGTTGATTTCTGGATGCTAGATTTACTAGCAGATATTTTTCTATGTTATTTTTTTATTGATGTGTGTGTGTTTGTGTGTGTGTGTGTGTGTGTATTGACTGGTCTTAGTCCAATAAATAATTTCAATGAAGTTCTGTCATTTTGATTTGTATGTTTGTTTGTTTGTTTTTCTTTTTTTTCTGGACACTAATTCTTTGTTGTTTAGGTAGTTAATTTCTACAAGTCTGTTCAAATATTTCAATTTTAATTATAGTTCTTTCATTTGTTCAATCATTTATATAAATTAAACACAGTTGTGTTAGTCAAATTTAATAATAATTTAATATTATACTTTTGTATCTTTAAAAAAAAAAAACCCACCTGAACCCAATACCATATAGACTTATCTTATATTTTAATAGCTTTGATTTTAAATCTTCACTCACTTAGGAATTTATTTCTGTCTTTTGTGTATTCAGGTATCAGTATAATCTTTTCTAGGTGGCAATTCACTTGTATCAAAAACATTTATTGAATAATTTGAATGTCACTGTATTTCAAATTTCCATATAAGCATTAATCTGTTTGATATATTTTTTCTCATTGATCTATTTGTTTCTTTCCATATCAATGCACCACTCATAATATCATAGTTTTATAATAAGTCTTGATAAATGGTAATTTCCTCCACCTTACTTTTATTTTTTAGAATTGTATTGGTAATTCTTCATGTCATTACTCAATAATGTGTATTTCAGTGTTTCAAATTCTGTAAAAAATTCTTCTAGGATTTTCATTGACGTTAAATGGAATTTATAGATTTACTCTGGGAAAACTGGCTTTTAAAATACTGAATTTAGTACAGTTTGTCTACAAACATATTATATTTTGTTAAATTTACATTTTGTATTTTTCATTAATATTTTATGATTTTTTGCCTGTTTCTTGTTAGGTATCTTCTTAAGTAGCTTTCAATTTTATTAGTTATGGACAGTAGTTTTTTCTATTACATTTTCAATCTGTCATTATTTATGACTAGGGATAATACGGGTTTTTGCATATTTTAAGATGTTTAGAATTGTGCTGAATATAACACTGTTGGAGGCTATCCAAATGCAATAATAAAGCATAGCCTGTTGTAGTGATTAAAACATGAACACTGAAGCCAGACCACCAGTGTTCAAATTTTAAGTCTGCCACTTATAAGCTCTTGGAACTTGGCAAGTTATTAGTTACTTAACCATATTCTATGCCTCAGTTTCTTCATCTATTTGTAAATGGGACTTATAGGGTTACTTTGAGGTGTTGGTATCTTCATATGGAAAGCCCATAGAAGATTGCCTTACACATAAGTGTCATATAAGAAATAGCTATTATAATAGTTATAATTATTATTCTCATGTGTTGTCAAAGATTATAAATGGAAATTTTACTTTATTTTCTTTAGGAAATGTAAGCTTTTTTTCACTGTAATGATAGAGATGTTGGAGAAGTCAGAACATATAAATCTGTTTTACATGGGCATGTCTGGTGGAATATAAGAAATGGCTGATGGATTAACAAAATCACCTGAAAATACTCAATAAATCCTTCAAAGACTGTTTAAAATCGCTTAGATATTTAACTCTACAGAAATTATTATGCCTATTATTTATATCCTGTATTAGATAATTTATAATCAGATATTACCTTGGATTTTTTTCCTCTACATAAAAATCTAATCAGAGCTGTGTTGATTCTTTTTTTTTTTTTGAGGGCAGTGTCACTGGCCCTCATATGTGGCATCCGTACCAGGGCCACTGGTGTCCCAAGCCAGCTCTTAACCACCGCGCCACTTGGCTGGCCCTGATTCTTTCTTAGTGGGATCCCTGCTGATAAACTCCATTAGTGGTAGAGTGAGGAAAGAACTTTTTATTTTTATTTTTAAATAGACTTTATTTCTGGGGCTGGCCAAGTGTCTCAGTTGGTTAAGAGTTGGCTTAGAACGCGAGCTCTGAACAACAAGGCCACCAGTTCGATTCCAACATGGGCCAGTGATGCTGTGCCCGAGCTGAGCTGTTGCTGAGCTGCCAACAGGAGGCAGGATGGCTCAGCTGGTGAGAGCACGTGCTCCTAACAAGACTGCCTGTTCAATGGTGGGCTACACCTGCACACAACGGAGACTGAACTCCAGCACCTTGAGCTGAGCTGCCGCCCGGATGGCTCAGAGGATAGAGCGTAGGCTCTTAACAACAGGTTGCTGGTTCTACTCCCGAATGGGATGGTGCTATGCCTACCTGCAACTAAGATTGAACACAGCACCTTGAGCGTAGAGGCCATGAGCTGCCCATGGGAAGCCAGATGGCGACTGGTGCCCTCCACAACAAGATTAAAGAACAACAACTTGGCTGGTCCCCTCCCCCAATTCCCCAACACTGTTCCCCTTCCCCAAATCCCCAATAAAATCTTAAAAGTATTTTTTCCTGCCAATCTAATTTCAGAAAAGAGAAAAAGGACTCACGCCATTTTTAACTTCTACCGATCTTTGCAGACAGACCAAGAACTACATGTGGCACCTGGAATTCACATAAGCTTGAAATTTCCAAAGACAGTGAGGAATTACCAGATAAATAGGATATTTTAGACTAGGGTGGGAGTGAGTTATTGATTTTAGGTGTAAAAATGAGAGATTTACAGGTAATTCAGGAAAACCTCAGCATATGTGGCAAGTTAAATTTTTGTTAGGCTCCTGCTTGGAGTCTTCACCTCTACTGCTAAGGTGATTAAGCTCAAGTTTTTATTTGTCTTTCACCATCTTTAAGGAGGCAGAGAAACAGGGAGCCAGGCTAGATAAGTGAAGCCTGTGTTTTTAAAAGCGGCCCTTTTCCAATTTTTTTTCCCTTGTTAAGCTCGGCATCCTCAGGCAGTTATGGGCTTTGTGGGCTGTATTTACATTTCTGATCTACTCGGCAGAGGGCCTGGGGGAGATGCTGAGACTTTGTCATTTCTTTCAGACTGAAAAATCAGCTTCCGTTTTTGTGATGTTTCTGATTGGTTATTAAATCCTTTAAAACCTGTTTCAACATCCCAGTTCTCAAAATCTTATATCTCCAGAAAGATTTTTAAAATTTGCACATCTCTTGATTTTCCCTTTTGCCTTTTTTAAACCTAACGTTGACATTAGCATCTATAAGACCCAAGAAGCTGAACTCCTTCAAAAGCTTAACAATAGTTAAATTTCCTTGTATCCATTTGTACTAAAAAATGTGGTCTTTCTCTAGGTTCCAATCAAACAGCTGTTTGCCATGAGAGTTCTCTGACACATTTTCCAATTTAGAAGTTTATCTCATTCCAAGGATCTCATACTCTGGCTACTGATGGTAGGGTTTTAATAGCTGCTTAAACCAAAAAGCCCTTTGACAATTTAACCAAAGAAGCCAAAGGCTTTCTGTTCCTGTGGTATTTCGTTGTCATGACGAACGACACAAGAGACATAGACACACACAAAATGACCATCTCTGTGAGGAAACATTCAATGAAGAAAACCTGTGAGTCGCTGCTTCTGAGAAACTAGCTTCACAAATATATGTAGAAGACAGGAAAAGGACATGCATCACTTCAAAATTCTTCCAAACCCCGCAGAAATAGACCAGGAAGGATGACAGGTTGAACAAAAATACTGCTTAACTCTGCCGGCAGACGGCCACGAGCTCCCAGCTGCAGCAGTTTCCAGGAGCCAGCAGTGCCCCAGTCAGTGATTATCCTTGGAGGATCCTCAAAACTGTGTGTGTGTTTGTGTGTGTGGGGGGGGCGCTAAAAAACTAATTCTTTTGCTCTCAACATGTACGTGTGTTATCGGAGAGTGGGTCATTGAGTCATCACAGGAAGGCATTCCAGGATGTAGGAACAATTGCCCGTGAACAAAGGCAAGCAGTCCAAGGATTTATTAAAAGAAAGAGAATATATTCCCAAAACGCAGGAGTGGATAAGCCCAGGAGGAGAGAACAACTGCCAATTCTTTTGTAAAATGTCTCCTTAACCTTTTTCTGTCTTCCCTGCTTCCCCTAACACTAGGCTTTTATTATCTCTTGCATGAATAGTTATCAGAGACTTTGATCTGTCTGCCTCTAGACTCTTTATTTGCCAAATTTAGACCCATACTCAATAATTTTAAAGTATGCAATCAAGCTTATACTCACTATTTCTTATCATTCCTATTATAGGTGTATTATTAAGTATCTGAATTATAGTTTTGGTCATGTCATTACCCATTTGAGAAAACTTTTAAGAGCTTCCATTTCCTTCAGGTCCAAATCCAAATTTTCTGATGCCATCCTACTTGTATAGTCTCACATCATGATATCACATACCCTTTACTTCTCAGTCCTATTTGCTGCTTTCCTAAACGTCAAGGAGATTTCATATATTCATACCGTTGACTATGAAATTATATTTGGAATAACTTTTCTCTCACTTTTTCACCAGTATTCAAGTACATTTTACCACATATGCTGCTCAACTAAGATAATTTAACTTATGCAATAAGTTTAAATCATTGATGATTTAGTTTATAGGTACTTCCTATCAACTTTTCCTTCCATTGTCATAATTATTCAGTTCCTACTCTATATTTCATAAAATTCTTTACACAATATATACTGGATATATATGAATCTGTAATTTTCCCACAGAAATCCAGAATCACCAATCACTATATAGGATTTTTATTTCAAATTGATATTTTATAAATAACAAAATTTTATTAATATTTTAATCAATTACATATGGCCTATGTATTCCCACATAAAATAATTAGTATGGGATCTCTTTCAAAGTATTTGATTATTGAACAGGTATGTATTGTGGAATCTAGGTGCAAAGTCATATAAAAAAAGACTATCATCTCATCGAAACACAAAATTTATCTGGTATTTTTGTCTTTCTTGGGCTGCTGAAACTGTTGTCCCATTATTACTATTATTAGCTTTACTTCATATTTATGCCAAAATTTTCCTTGAGACATCAAAGTGTTTCGAATATTTTGAAAACATTAAATGCTATTTTGTTGCTAAAGTGTAAAATTATGTCTTAGATACCTGCTGAATTTACTCAGCCATATGAGCAAATCCGCAATTGATCTACATGCCCCTTTATTTTGGAGATATGCCTTGTTAAAGTTGAACAGATTAAAAAAAATGAATACACTAGAGATTTTGGTTTCAAACCTGATTTACTATGATAAGTTTAGATCCAACTTGAATCTAATCTTGGTAATAGGATTAGTGGTAGACCCTGAGATCTCATCATTAAGAATAGAACTGTAACAAGTCAGGTTTCCTAGTCAGAGTTTCTATGTCTGCTCTCATCACTTACCAGTCCATTCAATATGAAACACCCTTATACTATGGCACCCTAATTGTGAGAAGGGAGAAATTTTTTTTGGATTAAAAAAAATATATATATAAAAATTATGATGAGCAAACAAGCACAATTACTGGTTGTCATCTTGCAAATCACTCCAGCTTAGATTATTGACTCTTCTTCATAAATAAATCTTATTTTTTTAAATTTCCATGATTTCTTTTAAAAACTTAACTGTCTTATTTAATTATTACTTTGAATAGGGTTTTAAAAACCTCAGATTCCCCCTCCCCTCCCCTTGGGATTTATCTATTTCACTGTTTAAGTTAGTTTTAGTATAAGATATTTACTAGCGTTTGTGAAGGTCAATATAAAAACATTCTCTTATTCTTCACTTCAATTATTTTTTATTAAATTTATAATAAATATATTTATTTGGTTAGTAAAATTGGTTACTAAAATTATATAGGTTATTATATAGGTTACATTGGTTAGTAAAATTATATAGGTTTCAAGTGTACATTTCTATAATACATCATCCATGCATTGCATTGTGTATTCATCACCAAAAGTCAAATCTTTTTCTGTCACCATATATTTGACCCCCTTTACCCTCTTCTATCATCCTCCTCCCCCTTAGCCTCTGGTAACCACTGTCATTTTGTCTGTGTTTATGAAGTTTTTGTTTCTTTGTCCATTTGTTGCTTTCAGTTTTATATCCCACATATGAGTAAAATCATATGGATCTTGGCTTTTTCCATCTGAATTATTTTGCCTACCGTGACAATCGCAAGATTTCTCCATGTTGTCACAAATGGCAGTATTTCATGTTTTCTTATGGGTGAATAATATTCCATTGTATATATGTACCACATCTTCTTTATTCATTCATCTATTGAAGGAGCCTTTAGTTGTTTCCATGTCTTGACCACAATGAATAATGCTTCAAGGAACATAAGTGTACATATATCTTTACAAATAAATAGTTTCAAATATTTCAGGTAGGTACCCAGAAGAGGGATTGCTGGGTCATATGGTAATTCTATTCTTAATTTTTTAAGGAACCTTCATACTGTTTTCCATACTGGCTGTACCAATTTACATTCCCGTCAGCAATGTATGAGGGTTCCTTTTTCTCTGCAGCCTCTCCAGCACCTGTTATTACTTGTCTTATTGATAATAGCCATTCTATCAGGTGTGAGGTGGTAGCTCACTGTGGGTTTTTTTTTTTTAAAGATTTTTTATTGGGGAATTGGTGGAGGGGAACAGCATTGGGGAATCGGGGAAGGGGAACAGACAAGTTGCCGTCTTCTTGTTCTTCAGTTTAGTTGCGGAGGATGTTGCTTCACTGTTGGTATCGTCATTGCGCTCTTCCCAGATGAGGCAGATCGGTCGCTGGCCTCTGGATGTCGCTCATCACAGCTATTGGCAGCTCACGCTTGGCTGCCAGACCCTCACGCTGGCTGCGGGCCACTCACTGCAACCTATGGCAGCCCACTACAGCAGGGGCTGCAGCCTACACTGTTGCCAGGGCTCGCACAGCCCAACTCCAAGTGGAGCTGTTGTTAGCTGTAGAGGGCAGTGTCACTGGCCCTCATGTGGGATCCGAACCGGGGCCGCTGGCATCCCAAAACCAGCGCTTAACCAATGCGCCACTCAGCCGGCCCCTCACTGTGGTTTTGATTTGCATTTCCCTAATAGCTATTGAAGATGAGCATCTTTTCATGTCTGTTGGCCATTTGTATGTCTTCTTGGGGAAGGGTCTGTTCAGGTCCTCAGACTTTTTTTTTTTTTTTTTGAGGGCAGTGTCATTGGCCCTCATATGTGGGACACAACCAGGGCCGCTGGCTTCCCAAGCCAGCACTTAACCACCGTACCACTCGGCCGGCCCTCCTCAGCCCTTTTTTGAATTGTATTGTCTGTTTTTTTTGTTGTTGAGTTGTATGAGTTCTTTATATATTTTGGATATTAGCCCCTTATCAGAGGTGTTATTTGCAAATATCTTGTCTCATTTGGTTGGCTACCTCCTTGTTTTGTTGATGGTTTCTTTTGCTGTGCAGAAGCTTTTTACTTGGATATAATGCCATTCATTTATTTTTGCTTTTACCCCCTGTCTGTGAGGTCAAATTCATAAAATCCTGTCTAAACCCAATTTCCATAAGTTCAATACCTAGGCTTTCTTTATGTAATTTATTGTTTGAGGACTTATATTTAGGTCTTTGATCATTTTTAGTTAATTTTGGTAGATGGTGAGAGACAGCAGTCTAGTTTCATTCTTTTGCATGTGGCTTTCCAATTTTCCCAGCACCTTTTATTGAAGAGCCTTCCTTTACTCCATTGTTTTTTGCTCCTTTGCCAAAAATTATAAATATATTTATATATATATATATATATATATATATATATATATATATATATATATAAAATTTCTGGGATCTCAATTATGTTTTGTTGGTCTGTGTGTCTGTTTTTCTGCTAATACCATGTTATTTTGATCATTGTTGCTTTATAGTATAATTTGAATCAGGGAATGTAACACATTCAAACTTGTTTCACCCCCGCCCCCAGGATTGTTCTGGCTATTGGGGTCTATTGTAATTCCATACAAATCTAATGATTTTTTTTGTTGTTGTTGTTTGTTAAAACAAACAAAACCAAAAAACAACAACAAAAAAAAGCATTGGGATTGTGATGGGTATTACATTCTTAAAAATTGATAGATGTACAAAAGGACAAAGATGAGTGTGTGGGTGTGTATGGGGGGGGTCAGCTTTATTGCTTTCAAAATGTTGATGAATATGACTTATGTGTGTGACCAAAATGTGCTTCATAATGCTGAACCACGAAATAGACAGACAGATGCAAGACAGTGCTCCTCCCAGGAAGGAGCAAAGCCTTTTTGGCTGAACACTTTCTGTGGCTTGGAGTACACCAGAGAAAATGCTGTCCACATGCAGGCAGTTACACAAGAGATACAAGGAGGAGACAGGTTAACCTTGACATTCCCAGAGTCCATTCCCCAATTTACCCAAGTGAAATGTACTTCTTCCCTTGGAAAGATTGAATAATGGAGTGGAGAAATGACAAGGGAGTTACATTAATTGATGTTCCTCCAAGCTAAGACCTAAAGTCAGGAGCAAGGAGGTTTCTCCAACGATATTTATGTCATTCAATTTGCAATGCGAATGGGGTTGTGCAGTTAAAACTGGTGAATTAGGTAGGCCAAATTTTACTGCCTATGCTGATTTAGATGGGCTTTGGCCTCTGATCCTTGCCTTGAAAACATGGCATTCTCAGGGATGGTCATCAAAGCAAAAACAGACTCACTAATGTAAATGTTTCTTATCACTAGCAGATTCCCTCAGCAATTTTATCTCAAATTCTACCTTAGTCATACTTTAGTTAAATATCATTTTGTTGGTAACATTGCAGAATGATATCATTAGTTTTATGCATTTAAATGACTTACCAAAGTATAAATTTGGAGCATTGTCCTGCTAAACTCTTGTTTCCAAGAATTTCAATGTCTAAGGAGTTAGTTTTACCTGAACAATTTATGACATATAAGAATGGAAGAAGATCATTCAATACCTTTGTTCATGTTTTATTAAATTCGTTTCTCTCTCAGATCCCATCCTTTCCTCAGTAGCCATGCTCTCTGAAGTTCCTTTCATGTTGATAAATAGATGATAGATAGAAGATAGATAGATGATAGATAGATAGATAGATAGATAGATAGATAGATAGATAGATATAGATGTTCTAGTCATGTTTGGATATTATAGTTTACATTCTTTTAGGATTTTTTGGGAAGGGCCTGAAGGCATAACAATATTAATGGATAGTCTGTGAACTGCATCTTTTTTCCTTAAAAAAAAAAAAAAAAAAAAAAAAAAATGAGATAAAATAAAATAAAAGGCTGCCCTCCTGGTCCAGCTGATCTTTCAGACAAATGTGGATTAAGTAGAAGAAAAGTATAGTGTGAGTACAGTATCTGCATAACATCTACTTAAACTGCCTGTTCTTTCGGTGGCCTGTTGTGCTGTGGCATTTTATGCCTTAAACATACCATTCTCTGTTGATTTTTTTGTTAGCAACTCACTGGGGGGATACCACTCTGAAAATAATCACTTACACAACATAAAACCCTTAAGCTGTTTAGGTGAGAGAGATTTTAACACATTAGGGTGGGAGAATAAAGAAGCTATAAAAGGCATAGGTCGGACAATGTATTAAAGGAAAGAAATAATTTGATGGCACTCTTGCTTGCTTGGCTCACTATTGGAAAACATGCTGAATATTCCACAACTCCAGATTTAACAAATGAGATTTTTGTCTTTCTATAGATGGATTTCAATCTTTGTTTCACATTCCCTACTTTTCTTTTATGTTTGCTTACTACTGTTTCAAGATGATCCACCTAACTTTAAAAGCAGTGGGTATTAAATATTCTGTGGAGGCTGATTCAGCATGGCTTTAAGACCAATGGAGCTTTTCTAAATACTATCTTCAGAAAGTAATTGCCCCATGAGTACACAGATAATTATTCTAAGTTCAATTTATGAGAGTATTATAATGTGCAATTTATAGTATTCTGCTTTACATTAAATACCTGTTAATATCACTGATAAATTGCTTAAAAATTTGCATACTTTCACTATAGAAACACCCACCTACAAATAGCAGTTCAAAGTTATATGTGGTTGCCCAGAAAGTGAATAATGCAGCACATCAATTTATAGTGTTAACTGGAGTCTTATTTTCCCTTTTCTAAAAGCCGTTATTCAAGCTTATTGCTTGATTGTATTTTTTTTTCTTCTTTATCATATTTTTCCCCTTAAAGAGATCATGTATGGTGACATCGAAACACAACTTGCTTTTAATTTTATGGAACGTATGGCTTTCAGTTTCTGGTGAAACTTAAAGCTTTATATAAAATGAAGTCAATTCTTTTTAAAAAAATCATGTGGTCTTATTTTCCATAATTACCCTTTTAAAAGGGTTACAGTAATTGAAAACAGATTCAGTATGTTTATTATCCCCAACCTTAAATCTTTTCTACCACTTTCTACTCTGTTTTTCATGTGGACATACGTATGGACGGAAGAGAAAATTTCAATTGTCATCACAAAAGTCCTCTTTAAACTTAAAGGATAAACAGGAAAATTTAAAATGTGTAGGGAAAAACTTTGATCCACTTAAGTCAGATCCAATGAACTATTGGTATCTTCTGAAGAAAGAGCTTTTTCTAAAAAATGATTGTATCTAATTGCATTAAAAATTGTTAATACTAGCTAATCTTATTTTTACTAATTTCTTAGTTAAGAAATAGTTATTTAAGATTATAAGAAATATTAGGTAAAATTTTAAAAATTATGTTCACATATTTTCTCTATTTCTCCTTTGTTACTCAGTTTTGTTATTAAGATTTCTATGTGATGGTATATGTAAACAGAAGTTCTATACATTCTATATTTACTAGAGGGAGACAATAGAAAACACTAGAAATCAATTTAGACTAGGGAACAGGATTTTTCTTTTTCTGTTTTTTTTTTTTTTAATGGAAATCTTTATGAGCAAGCTGCTTATATATTCTGTGCATTTAACAAGCAAAATTATTTGGTTCATGGTAGAATTCTCACATTTTTTTCTAATTCTATAGAATAGAAATCCAGCTATTACAAATTGATGAACACTTTCTGAAGTCAAATATCCATGGAGGTAAAGTTATGAGCTATTTAAAGCTGAATCTTCAGTTTCATTGTGTCTCTGAGGCACCTGGAAAATTTGGGAATTTAATGATAGTACCTCTTTATCCAAATTTCACAATGCAGTGAATTAGGTTGGCATTTCTAAATTGGAATTAGCTGAACATTTCTGAAATGGCCCTTCATGTAGAAAATGCCTGATGTTTATATTATGCTTGATTGAAAAAGAATTCCAATAGAATTGCACATCAACTCTGTGTAGATAAAGAGGAAGTAGCATGACAATTTAATAGCTCTGGGTAGATTCAGTCAAAGAACTTGTTAAGTGGCTTAGAGAGCCACTTAAATTATTAATAAAAAATCTAGAGTAGAGGTGATAGATATGAACTGAATGCTGGCAGACAAAAGGAGCAGAGAAAAGTCAGAAGGCCTATCTACTAGGTGAAAACTAACCATTTGCCTCCCAATTTGTTATACAAGTTATATTGCCATGTTTATTTGATGACATCATGGTTCTGAAACACCTATATGATGCTCAGGTTTTTAATTTATGCCAACTAAATCAGAATAGTTATTTGATAGGGGAATTGCTATATGCTTTATCAATTTGACCTTTGGGACATTTTAATGGAAAGGTAAGTTTGAAACATTATTTTTAGTTCAATTTAAAATACTTTGCCCCCGAATCATTTCCAAAGCTAAGGATACCTCAACTTTAGTTTCCTAGCTTATATTATATTTGCTTTTATTTCAAAGGCATTCTCCCAGATAAAAACTGATCAATGCTCTAATATCCATTGACTTTTCTCTTTGAACTTCAGTTTGCTTTCTAGCAGTTGTTTGAGGAGGACAACACTGGTTGGTATTGTTTGTAAATACTTTTTTTCCTTTTAATAGCCAAGCAATAGGACATTGTTATTGAATGGAAAAGGTATCAGGAAATTGAAGGGCATCAATATCAGTGCTCCAACAAGAAATAATGCAACCAGTAAAATGTTCTACAACATTTTATAAGAAAGCAGTATAAAAATTTACAAATTCATCTGAATTGTTAATTGATGACCTACATATATTTCATTCTATGATTTTATGCTATTGTTCTGAATTTTTATATAATTTATCATCTAGATAGCAAAACCATTTATGTGTATTTCACTGAATATTTAGTTACTCATATATTTTCTTTTCTCAAGTGTATTATAATTTTTTTTTTTTTTTAAGATTTTATTGGGGAATTGGGGGAGGGCAGCAGCATTGGGAACCTGGGAAGGGAAACAGACAAGTTGCTGTCCTTTTGTTCTTCAGTCTAGTTGTGGAGGACATTGCTTCACTAGCCCATGTTGGTATCACCATTGTGCTATTCCCAGGTGAGGCAGATTGCTGGCTGGCCTCTGGACGGCCACTCACCGCAGCTCTTGGCAGGTCACACTGGCTGCTGGTCACTCACACTGGCTGTGGGCCACTCACTGTAGCCTATGGCAGCCCACTGCAGCAGGGGCTGCAGCAATGCCTTCGCCAGAGACTCACAGCAGCCCAGCTCTAGGTGGAGCTGTTGTTCTCCAACTTAGCTATAGAGGGCAGTGTCACTAGCCCTTATATGTGGGATCCGAACTAGGGCCCTGATGCTCAGAGCCAGCGTTCCAAGCCAGCTCTTAACCAATGTGCCGCTCGGCCGGCCCTGTATTATAAAATTTTTGACCACAACAACCATATGTTTTGTTTCTTTATATCCTCCTATTTCCTGGTATAATTCTGAGCACTTAAAGTACTTATGATAATTAACAACTACTTACTAAACCACTATTAAAATAATGATTAGTGGTTAAATTGGATACGAGTAGACACGATGATTGTTCAGATTTCCTGTATGTATAATTACTTGACTGCTGTGGATATTTTGTAGAGATATCATCCATATAGACTTACTAACACGGTAACAATTTTTTATGGTGGTTATATTGACTGTGACATGACTGTTTTATTCCTTTCAGCTCATTTTCATAGGCTCTTACAATTGGTAATAATGTACACATCATATTTTCCAGTGTACTTTAATAGAGTGTCTTGAAAATCTTCATTTATCCTTCCAGATGAAATTTCTATGCTTCTCAATCCTGCACCAATCATCTGGACACTGACCCATAGAATAGATCAAATGACTCCTTTGACCTTCAGCTTCTGATTGGGATCAATAGAAGGTGCTAACAGGAGATCTTAAAGATAAGATTATTGTGAGGTCAGGGTTTATATTGACCTAGTCCTTTTTTGTTAGATGGGTTGAGTTTGGTTGCATTTTTCTGTTGTAGTCTACAGCTTCTCTCAAGGATAATTCTTTCTCTGTGTTTTATAAGTAATCCTTCTTCAACATTCAGTTCTAGTGTAGCAACAGCTCCCTTGATATTACCCATCATGGGGTGTTTCACCATTCTTTGTTGTTTTTTTTCCAAATAATGTTCATACCTTGATAAATTCTCTTTTTTACTAACTTCTCCTAAAATTATCCATTTTGAGTTTATTATCTGTGTCCTGCTCATAACCTGATTTCTGTGAAGGATGACAATTATGAACCTTACCACTTCATTTTTTTACATTTCATCTCCCAGATAATGTAGATGCTTCTCACTAGTAGAACAATGTCTAATTAGAACTCTGGAAATAGGTTTCTTCAGTAGAGCCTTCTTGCTTCCAGTTAAGATGGAGTAATAGGAGCTGAATTTACTCTCTTGCATTAAACAATTTAAAAAGGGGGAAAAAAAGAAGAGAAAGAAAAAAAAAGAAAGAAAAGAAAGAAAGAAAGAAAGAAAGAAAGAAAGAAAGAAAGAAAGAAAGAAAGAAAGAAAGAAAGAAAGAACCAAGCTAAATTTGCAGATTTTGGATAACAAGCAGCAAAGAACAATGATGCCCAAGATAAAGACTACAAATAAAGTCAGCCTTAAAATTATTCTTTAATTTTTGAAGAGAGTTCCAGGTGACAGCAGAAGATAGAAACCCAAATAGAGTCCAGTGATATTGCTGAGTTGAAGAGACAGAACAAAGAATTCAGGAAGTCCAAAGTGGTTAGAATTTTCAAGGCAGGATAATAGGAGGAAAGAGCTATACAGAGAGTAAGCTCTGGAGATATGCAAAGGATTCCTCTCAAGGCTTAAATGGTTACTATTGGTGAATGCATTTGAGAAAACTATTTGAGGGAGGGGAAGAACCAATCACCAGGGAAAGAAACAAACAGAATAATGGCGGTTCCTCACACAAGATCAGAATTATTATAAATTCTCACCTGCCAAAGTGGAAAAATTCTCATAATACATGCCCTGGGGTGGAGTACTCCTAAGGGCATTGTATCAGTAGTGGGGCAAAATTAGCTCTAGACTAAAGACTGCTCTTGTCCTGTGTAACAAATCATAAAATTAAGCCTCAAACAGCTCAAAGAATTTCCAAGAAAAGTAACTGAATCCCTAACTCAGGTGGAAAGACATGGGCTACATAGAAACAAATAGCCCAAACATCTAGGGATGAAAAAAAAATTCATGTGTGAGATAACAATTACACTGGTAAGATCAACAGATTTATTTATTTCAGGAAAAGAAGATAAGTGAATTTGGAGATTTAACAATAGAATCTAGTCAAAATACACAGAAAAAAAAATGACTTAAAAAATAAAACATCCGTGACTTATGGGACAATTTCAAGCAGCCTATTACCATGCCTTTGGAGTCTCAGTGTAGGGGAGACAGAAAACATATTTGAAGAAATAATGGCTGAACATTTTCCAAATTTAAAGATAATTGTAGACCCATGGATCCTAAAAACTCTATAGGTCTGAAGCAAAATATACCAAAATATATTGCAATCAAATTGGTTAAAACCAATGATAAAAAACAAAAATTTCAAAACAGCAAGAGAAAAAGACATGTGTACAGAGGACCAAACTAAGTAGGATAGTAGCCCTTTTATTAGAAACAATGCAAACCTTATGGCAGTGGAACAATGTCTTTAATTCAAGGGAAAAAAATGTCAATTTAGAATTCTATGTCTGGAGAAAATATCTTTCAAAAGTGAAGGTGAAATATAAGACAGCTACACGATTTTCTCAATTGGACTGGTTATTTCCTACATTTTTCAATGCATTTTGACATATAGCACTTAAGATTGGGGTTTCAGATAATACCCTGGTATTTCTGTCTGAGGGACTAAAGAGCATCTTGGAAAGAACTCCTGCTTAAGAAGAGTTATATGCTCTTTTTTTCAAGTCTCTGAAAAAGAGAAGGTATTTTGAATTCAGCATGTGTCATCACACAAATTTGGCTTCCAGTTCAGTATACATGGATTCTGGTTGAGGCCCATATTAAGAGTACTATTTTTACATATACAGTAAAAGCTTGGATTGCGAGTAATGTGGTTTGTGAGTGTTCCACAAGACGAGCAAACATTTCTAATACATTTTAATGTGGTATATGAGCGATGTCTTGCAATATGAGTAGTTTGTTTCTGGAACAAATTATGCTCGCAAACCAAGGTATTACTTTATCTCTATGAGATACTTGGAGACAGAAAGTTCTTTGCTCTGGAGTCAATGCAAACAATAACAGCAACAACAGGAATTCTCTTCACTTAGTCATAGCGTACAACATGACTTTAGTGCTTTGGCAGCCAATGATGTTATTAGGACCCTCTCCTCCTAGAGTAACATATATTGATAGCTGGTTTTGTGCCAGCCATCAATATAGTGGCATCCAGAGTTCAGACTGTTGGGTACATAGCAGAATCACTCCTTTCTCTGGTTTGTTACAGTGTGACAATAAATTCAAATAAAGCAGCTTCATTTAGTGCTAAACATAATGGTGAACAGTATCAGCAATGGTTATGTCAAGGTGCCCTTTTTAGGCTTCTTAGGTAGAAGAGGCCTCAGCCACAGCCATCCCAAAAAGAGATGAGAACAGGAGAGGAAAAATGTCGATAGGTGTGATAAATTTCTGAGAAAACATTTGATTGTTGGTGGGCATTTTGTCAGACTAATAAATGTTAGCACAAAGGCAGAGAAAATTAGTTAGAATAAAAAAGGTAATATTAAAAATAGGCATGTTCTTCAAACATCTTGCATACAAATCTTACTATCTTTAAAACCTTGGGCACATATCTTAACTTTTTTTTATAGTTTGGGTTTTCTCATTTGTAAAATGAGAATAATAATATTCCCTACCTCATAGGATTATTGTGAGGGATAAATGAGACTATACATAATTTTACATGTCCATTAAATTTTATCTGTATTTGTGGTCCAAGAAACTCAGGTTATCAAGAAAGGTTGCAAAGGGCTGGTGGAGTGGTGTGCTGGTTAGGAGCTGGCTTGGGACACTGGCTCTGAGCAGCAGGGCCCCGGTTTGGATCCCATATATGAGAACCAGTGACACTGCCCTCTATAGCTAAGATGGCCAGCGACGGTGTGGCCTGCAGCCTTTGCTGCAGTGGGCTGCCATAGGCTACAGTGAGTGGCCAGCAGCCAGCGTGAGCTGCCAAGAGCTGCCATGAGTGACCCTCTAGAGGTCTGTGAGTGACTGCCTCACACAGGAAGAGCTCAATGATCACAATACCAACACGGGCAGGTGAAGCAACATCCTCCACAACTAGACTGAAGAACAAAAAACAAAAAGGACTGCAACTTGTCTGTTCCCCTTCCTTCATGCCCCTACGCTGTACGCCTCCCCCAATTCCCTAATAAAATCTTTAAAAAAAAAAAAGAAAAAGGTTGCAGAGACCTCAGTGTGGCATTTGTGCAAAGTAATGAATTAATGACTTTTTGAATTACTCCTTTTGTGATCATTTTGCCCAAGTTATCTTGTCTGGGTTGTTTTACACTGCCCCTGAGCATAATATTTTTGTTTTCTCCACTGTTTCTTATTAAATGGGCAAAATTGATGATAGAAGAGGCAAGATTCTTATTGTTGTCTAGATCATTTCTTCAATATTAAGAGGAATCCAAACCTGGATTTACTTGAAAGTTAAGCCTTTAATAATATAAAAAGGGATTATTCACAGTTGTCTTTAACAAAGACATATTTTTTTTCTAAGGGTCTTTAAGGAAAAAAAGTTCAACATTTAATAGCATTAATTAAATTATTTAATTGGTGACTTACCACCCAATGTTTGGGAAAAAATTGATATATTAAACCAAGTGAAAATATGAAATGGATCTCAAACTCATGGCTCCAAATTTTTAATGGTTGCTATAAATGCTTAAAAATATTATTGAGATATAGAGCTATTGAATAATGAACTATTGAATATTGAATTATTCATTGAATAGCTACTATATCATTAATCATTATATGAGTTACTGTTCTAATAGTATTTTTGTAAGGTCTCTCTACTCATTGTTTCTTTCTTCTCTCTTACCTTACTCATACCCTATTTGATACTACCCAAACTTTACCAATTTTTCAGGTCCAGTTCAACCCCATCTATTAACGAAGTCATCACTAATGACAGGGTCCTTTTATGAATTTCTAGCACTTATTATTTCAACCTATCATTTCAAAATAATTATACACATTTAACTGATTGATGCCTTTTCTAGTATTTAATTTTTTATATGCATATTCTGACTCTGTGCATGAATTAAGTTATGTAAGAGAAAGTTCTTTTTATTAGCATAGTACTCAATGTTCAACATGATGAATTAATAATTAATATCTTTCCTAATGATGGTCTCTTGGACAAATTCCACTCTCATTCCATTTCACTAGATGCACTGAAATACATACTTGCCATTCTTATAGCATTTCTTAGCCTAAAAATATTAACAAATTCTGCTTTGAGAACATTTTATTAAATATTCTATAATGTATACATTCTCTCTTCTTTCTTCTTCTGGTTGGCTAAAATTATAATGCACATTACTTCTCCATGACCAGTTTTAAACCTGCATGTGGTAACATGCCAGTCTTTTCCAATTTTGAATGCTATTTGCAATCTGGATAATTGCATGCCATTTAGAAAGTGCTTGATCAGATGTCTAACTAAATTTCTCATAAAAGTTAAACTTTATCCCCAAAAAGAGAGAATATGCCTCAAATTCTTTGAGGATTTGTGTTTGGCATGTCTTTGCAAGTCCAATATTTTGAACGAATATATATGAAATAGATTTTTGCTTTTACCTGTGGCCATCAACACTTTTAACCCATAAAATAACATTTGTCCATATGAGAGAGACATCATAGTTTATGTGGTAGATGAGATGGGCTCTTGGTTATAAGCATTTCAGAGCACAAATTTTCATGCTATCTTTTTCTTTCACCTATGAAACATATCAATCCACGGAGTTAGATGGACACATTAAAAATGATAATGTGGGGGTTATTTACATTCATTAAAAAGGTTAATCGTTTTCAATTTTGGTATCTGAACTCTTATTGGTAATACATTAGTGTGCACATCTCACAACTGACCATGACATATGGTGCTAGCAAAGTCATTGAGAATCCCTGCCCTAGGCTATCACTAAGTAAATATCAAAGGAACTGTGCACCAAAGAGCCTAGGATATAAAGTGTTAGAGACTAATGACTGCACTATAATTATGAATTCAGTCCACATGTGGGGCTAAGAACGGTGACAGATGCTGTGGGTTTCCAAACTATCTCCCTCTGGCACTTTCTGCCTTGTTAATGCAAGGACCTTCAGGTTTTGCTCTAAAGGATTTTTCTGACTGCAGAGGTGTTAGCTAGAGCAGGCTGGAAGTACTAGGGAATTAATTACCAATGACCCCTTCTTGCGAAAATTGGTGCATAAATACCTGAATTCTATCTGTCCTCCCATTGTAAAACTCTAGAGCATATATCTCATCCTCTACCAAAAGTACCAAGCCAGATGGAATCCTAGTTGTCCACAGTGTTAACCTGCTCATGAAACACTCTATATTGGCATCTTTCCCTTCCTTGCCTTATTTCCCCACTCTCTCAGGATTTTCATCCCAATAAGCTACTTGCACCTAAGTCCTAACCTTACAGTTGAGCTTCTAGAACTCAATATGAACGATAAACCAAAATTGATTATCTTTTCTTAGCATTAACCATTTCTAAAGCTGGAACACTTAAGATCTTGCATGGAAAAGATGAAAACATAGTAAGAATTGTTATAACCTCAGTGAATAGTTAAGTTCTATATCAAGACTGGTCTCTTTCTCAGGAGCCTATCTTCATTATGTTTCACTATTAACAATATATTTTAAAAGGGTAGTAGAAATATTTGTATGCTGAATCATTCATTGCATTTTATGGTCTAAATGTATTGTCTAGTTGTCATCAATATTTTCTTAGGACCATAACAATAGACAGCGTCACTCCTAAGCATTTATGTCTGGAAACTTGATTTTCATAGGTTTATTGCTTAAACAAGCTGACTTTGATATTGTTTCCACTAAGCCTGTCAATATAAACAAACTTCTTTTAGATTTTGTATTTCACTTGATTCCTCTGAAGACAGTTATGTTAATATTTTAATCTAAGGTGTTTTTTTTTCTTTTTTTTCATTTTGGAATCATGAATTTATATTAGTCAGGATTTGTGAAGGAAAACTTAGGTTTTTTATTGTTCTTTCTGAAATGTAAGTGATGGCATTTGTTTCTCTGAATAGACAAATAATATGAATAGAAACATTACTTAGATTCCGTTCTGGGTTTTTCACTCATTTATAAATCTAAGTATAATCTAAGTTTTACATATGTCAGTTTCTTTGTATGCCAAGGGGAGGTATACTATTTACCCTCCATTTTCAAATACCAATATATGATTAAAAGATTCATGAGATGACTTGTCAGAAAATAATGTGCAATATGGCTGCTTAATCAACCACCAGTTTGAAGTGGCTAAAATTTTAATTTTACTTATACATGTTCATCCATGAAATTCTGATAAGGAGAGATAGTAATGATCTTGGCGTCATACAGATCTTTTTGGTATTATTAGCCACAAGATACCGAAAGAGCTCTGCCTTGGTGGATGCTGCTCCAACTGACCACCTCTTTCCCAGTTCCTATTTTTCAGGGCTGCTATTTTTCACCGTTGGTCACCTACAATAAAGTGGCAGCTGTTTATGTCCTGTCATAATAAGCGGAGCCATTGCTCAACTCAAAGGGGTAACTTTCTCATTGAAAACATTATATTCTACACAGTTGGCAACCCCTGCTATTGAGCAACACTGTGGGCAGAACAACAGTCTCTTCTCTAGGTGCTGTGGCTGAGTAGGTCACCATCTCTCCTCCCCCAGGCCTCTTAGAGTTGTGGCTGTTGATGGGTAATAATTTTAAAGGATACCAAGAATTGAGTATTTTCATATGTCAATCACTGTGCTCACCACTTTTCCTGCACTATCTTATGTAATCTTTAAAACAATTTTGAGAAGTGTTATTTTATTCCCATTTGATAAATGAAACAATTGAGGCATATAACTGAAGCTTAATATATAGTTGGGTAGCCAATAAGTTCCTTAGTTTTAGAACAAAATGGACATAGTTTAAATCTTGTTTTTGCCACTTATCTGTTAAATAGCCAAAAGTAAGTTTCATAATCGCTCTAAACGTTATCTGCCAATTCTGAAGCATGGATCTAACATTAGCTGCCTGGCATGGCAGGAAGTTTAGTGAGGCCAAATTATACATAGATGGCATGTTTTGTATAAAAGATGAAGCAGCACCACAGTAAATTTTAATTTTATATTTATTGTTTGCTGGGGCCTGAGCATGAGGTACCTTCCCCCAACTGCATACAGGATATTGTTTGGCTCAGAGTCTAAACAAACCTTGGCTCAGAGTCTAAACAAACACATTCTGATCAGCAGAGCCCTATAAGGTTACCCCCTGCAGCCATAGTGCTTCCTCCTTTCGGTACTTCCATTTTCTTTTTTCTTTTTACCTCCCCCACTAGTCCCGTTGCTATTGGCAACTCCCGCCTTTGCGTATTCCTCCTCCCCTTCTAGTCCCGTTGCTATTGGCAACTCCCGCCTTTACATTCCTTCCCTCCCCTTCCAGTTCCTTGACTATATAAGCCCCCTCCTGTTCTTCAATAAACGAGGCTTGATCAGAACCCTGTCTTGCCTCCATTTCTTCGCGCCTCCTATTTTCTCCTTTCAGAAGGCTGCCCCTCGGCCCCTGTTGAATGCCCCGCCGGTCGGGGCATTTCTGGCGCCCAACGTGGGGCCAGAGGACTGCATGCCCTCCGGAAGACTGTCTGCTTCAAGTCCGGCCGGACACACCGCTGAGTTGCCGCGTGGTATTGACCCGCGAGTCTGACTCGTTTCCTGATCTCCACGGACAAAGCCGGTCCGTGAGCCTGATCTGAGTAAGGTGAGCAGACTGACAGAAAATAGACGTTTCTGGGATGACAAATTGGTGTGATAGTCTCCTCGGTCGTATGTCTGTGTGAGTGCGTGGAGGTTCCAAGACTTCGGGTCGCGGAATCTGATTGGGCCCTAATCTGCGGTTCCGTTTCTGTCGTAAGGTTAAACGGTGACTGGGCTGTGAGTGGCCGACTCCGGAACTCTCCGGAGTCGCCCCCAGTCCACCAGTGCGGGGGCTTATACCGCAGAGCTTTTGCCAAGACAGATTTAGTCCCGCGAGGGGCACGGCCAGACGGGCATCTGAGTGTTTTTTCGAGTGTTTGAAGGGCCGAGGAGAAAACAATGGGCCAAACAACAAGTTCACACGAACTTTTCCTCTCGGGTTTAAAGTCATCCCTCAAGGTGCGGGGAATTAAGGCTAGAAAAAAGGATCTCCGCCAATTCTTCGGTCTTCTGACAAATATCTGTCCCTGGTTCCCCCAGGAGGGAACGATAGACGTGTGCTATTGGAAGCGTGTCGGTAACGCTCTCCAGGATTTTTATAAGTCATTCGGGCCCGAAAAGGTCCCCGTTTCTGCCTTTACTTATTGGAGTCTCATTAATGATATCCTCCAAGTACATTCCCACGACCCAGATGTTAAAGAGATACTCAAAACAGGGGAAAACCTATTAAAGAAATCCTCTCGTCCTCCGTCTGCCTGTGGGTCGGTTTGCATAGATATTCCTTCTCAAGAAAATAAGCCCCCTACTGCCCCCAGTCCGGTTGAGTCATTAAACCAACCGTCAACAAGGCTTCATCCCTGTTTACAAAACCTTCCTTCGGGCTCAGACACAGTCCTCCCTCCCGAAGACCAGGCCACCCTCGATGAGGAGGCTGCCCGCTACCATCAAGAGGACCCCCCCTTTAAGGTTGCCCCACCTTTTCGGCCACCCCCATATTTGCCTCCTCACCAACCTCCTTTTTTTGCCTCTATCGTGGACACTCCCGTCACTAATTTGACCCCTCCATCCGCTCCCCTTACTGCCCCAGGGGCCCAGACAAATGTCCCCCTAACCCTACTCTGGCTCAGGACTGCTGGCTATGCATAGCTATGGGGATTCCCATACCCCTTGTCCTTCCTAGTAACTTGTCCAAGCCCTCTTTTAACTCCCCAAACTGCAATATTTCATCCCCTTTCCGAACTCAACCCATGGGCTTGGTCTATGGTCCATGCCTGTTTTCCAACGTCACCAGTAATGACACCCTTGATGTTGGTTTCTTTTCTTTAAATTGCACCTCCATCATCAATTCTACCTCCCCCGCCTGTCCCGGCCCTCGGCACGTTTTTGTCTGTGGCAACAGCCTGGCTTTCACGGCTCTCCCCGCTAACTGGTCTGGTCTCTGTGCCCAGGCCCTCCTCCTACCTGACATTGACATTCTGCCTGGAGACCAGCCGGTCCCTGTACCGGCCCTTGATCTATTCCCAGGACGCTCAAAGCGAGCCCTCCAATTTATCCCCCTCATGGCAGGGCTGGGCATTACCACGGCCATGGCGGCCGGCGCCACTGGTACGGGAATAGCCATCCACACTTATCAAAAGCTCTCTCTCCAGCTTATTGAGGATGTTACCACCCTGTCTGGCACCATTAGTGATCTCCAGGACCAAATTGACTCACTAGCTGAGGTAGTTTTGCAAAACAGACGGGGACTTGACTTTTTAACTGCAGAACAGGGGGGAATCTGTTTGACCCTGCAGGAACGATGCTGCTTCTACGCTAACAAGTCCAGCATAGTCCGAGATAAGGTCAAGAAGCTCCAGGACGACCTGCTCCAACGCAAGAAACAACTCCTTGAAAACCCCTTCCTGACCGGGTTTCACGGTCTCTTGCCTTACCTCCTCCCTATTCTCAGCCCCCTTTTAGGACTGCTCCTAATTCTTTCCTTCGGGCCTTGGGCATGGAAAACGCTGACAAATTTTATCAAACAGCAGATTGATAACATTCTGGCCAAACCCATTCATGTTCATTACCATCGGTTGGCTATGGCAGACGCCGAGGAACAAGGACCTCCCAAGCCAGGCCCCCGATATATTGATATCTAGATGGCATGTGGGCTGAAGACATGCCGGCCTCCGAGCCCTGGGCACCGAGTTGGCTGCAGCTATTGAGTACTGCAAGGGAGGGTCCTTACAGACCCAACTTCAGATCTCCCTGATTACATGCCTGATTTGCATAAAGGTTGGTACCCTTTCATATTCTCTGCCCTGCCTTTCCTCCCACAAAAGGTACCAAGGGCATCAAAGGTTTTCGGCCCTGCCGGACCCCTGGGGAGGAATCAGGCCACTGTTTTCCCACTCGGTTAAGGCCCACCCTCTAAAACACAGAGGGAGGAGATGCTGGGGCCTGAGCATGAGGTACCTTCCCCCAACTGCATACAGGATATTGTTTGGCTCAGAGTCTAAACAAACCTTGGCTCAGAGTCTAAACAAACACATTCTGATCAGCAGAGCCCTATAAGGTTACCCCCTGCAGCCATAGTGCTTCCTCCTTTCGGTACTTCCATTTTCTTTTTTCTTTTTACCTCCCCCACTAGTCCCGTTGCTATTGGCAACTCCCGCCTTTGCGTATTCCTCCTCCCCTTCTAGTCCCGTTGCTATTGGCAACTCCCGCCTTTACATTCCTTCCCTCCCCTTCCAGTTCCTTGACTATATAAGCCCCCTCCTGTTCTTCAATAAACGAGGCTTGATCAGAACCCTGTCTTGCCTCCATTTCTTCGCGCCTCCTATTTTCTCCTTTCAGAAGGCTGCCCCTCGGCCCCTGTTGAATGCCCCGCCGGTCGGGGCAATTGTTCATACTTGTTTAGTCAAAGAAACATGTATATTTCTTTTTCAATCCAAATCTCCAAAGACAGAAATCTCAATGTATTATACCCAATTGAAATTTCATTTTCGTGGTTTAAAATAATCAAGAAATTCACTTCCTCTTCCTCTCTTCTACCACTTCTACACAATCATATTGACTATTTTAATAACCAGACTAAAATATTAAATTTTAGGCTAATAACATCTTTGAACATCCCCATGTTTATGAAAGAGTAAAACCATTTGCTCTCATTTAAATCAGTTTCCTATAACTGAAAAATTTGTTGGGAAAAGTAATTTTAAATATTGTGAGATAAAAAGTGAATTTTTTTTTGATATTTTAAAATTTTCATTATTTTGAAATAAAACAATATTTAAAGAATATATCTGGGAAACAGAATTCATAAAGTTTAGTTTTCCTGAACAGATCGTAATGGAGGAGAGGCATTTTCTCAAAAATAGAGATGAGACGTGTCCTTGAGAAAAATTTCTTTATAGGTTCATTCCATTTTAAGTTAAATGAGGAGGGCAATTGTGTGCAAGATTAATTTTATGTGTTAACTTGGTTAGGCTACAGTACCCAGATTTTTAGTCAAACATCAGTCTTGATATTACTGTAAAGGTATTTTTAAAAAGTGGTTAAGATTCATTCAGTAGACTGAGTAAAGCAGACTATCCACCATAATGAGAGTATACTCCATTCAATAAGTTGAAACCCTTAAGTGGAAAAAGACTGAGGTTCCCGCTTAAGAGGGAATTTTTGCCTCCAGCCTGACTGTTATGAGACTTGAGCCAGCACATCAGCTATTTTCTGGGTCTCCAGCCTTTTGGTCTACTCTGTTGATTTAGACTTTCAAGCCTCTAAAATCACATGATCTATTTTCTTTAAAAATATCTCTGATGACACATATTAATGATTCCGTTTCTCTGAAGAAACCTAATACACTGCCTGTTCCATCCTTGATAATTCTCAACTGCACACAGTGGGAACTCAGCAAGTAAAAATATGGACAGCAAGCACTTTATAGATGACACATGGAAACAAAATCTCTCCCACAGGAAACATACAGGAAGCACATCTCTTTAGGAACTTTTACCCCGGCTCAGGGAAAATCTCCAATCTCTCCTAACTTTTCTTTGGATGCATGCTGATGCATTTTTATCAAGATAGCTTTTTTGTTTTTTTCGACACTGAGCTTGATTTTATGGCTTTCTCATGAAGTTAAATATAGTCTTTTCCAACCCTTGCCCTCCCCTATTTCTTTTCTCTCTTTTTCACTAACCACAAAGGGTATCTGATCTACTCCTGGCTACACATTGTGAAATCTATGAACTGTGAAACTACATAATTAATAGACAGTTGAATAAGTAAGTAGGAGAATGCTAGAAAGTCCAGGCTATATTCTCTTCTGTCCCCTCATCTCCAGCTTTCCCCTTGGACAACACAGTTATGGCAGCAGATACAAAGGCAATTAGCTTTGAAAACTCTGGCACTCAGGAAGTCCCCATATAATAGCTTGGAATAAGGAATGGTGTGTACTAAAGAGCTTTGTGAGTATTCACCACCATCTGCTCTTATCAGGACTGTCAGTTCTGCATCAGTCCCTCTCTCTCCTACCCCACTCCTACACACTGTGGGGGTGTCCTGTGTTATCTTTGGAACAGCCATCATCTGGCACCTATTTTAACATATGTGCAGCCAATATTATTGCTTTAAGTAGCTCATCAACTTAGAGCCCACTAAAGTGAGGAAAAATATTTTTACATGTGGAATGTTTGCAATAAAATGAGTCTTTCTATGTTTTGTTAAAACATGAGTACTCATTCTGTCCAGTTTCAAAGTCTACACCTCGTTTCACCTACGTACTTGGGTCACTGGTGTCCAGGGCATGAAAAAATCATTTTAGCTGGGTTCAGTCTTTACAGCCATTCCAATTGAAAACTAAGATTTCTATTTTTGTATTTTTTGTATCTTTTATTTTTTTAAAGATTTTATTGGTAAGTTGGGGAAGGGGAACAGATACGTTGTTGTCCTTTAGTTGTGGAGGGTGCAGCTAACTCAGCTCCAAGTCCAGTCACCTTCCGGCTGCCTCTCGGCAGCTCGTGGCCTCTCAGCTCAAGGTGCTGTGTTCAATCTTAGTTGCAGGTGGGCACAACCCACCATCCCACACAGACGTCTAACTGGCAACATTGTTGTTAGGAGCACATGCTCTCACCAATTGAGCCGTCATGCCACTTGTTGACATCTCAGTGGCAGCTTAGCTCGGGACCATGTGGGAATCCAACCTGAGACCTTGCTGCTCAATGCTAGTGCTCTTAAGCAACTGAACCACTTAGCCGGACCGATTTTTTATTTTAAAGATAAAGGATTTACACATTTGCCTCAAAAATCACCTGGAGCTTAAAATATTTTAGAGTAATATCTATGCAGTCAAAATGGGGAGAGTTATTGTATTTAGTAGTTTTCTGAAGGATGGTAGATAGATAAGAAAAGACAATGTGAGAAGAAACATGAGTCCGTGACATATTTTCATGAAATTTTCATATTTGAAGATTGTGTACAAGTTAATTCTGTGGTCACCCTTGGAATGAAGAATAAAAACCTGAACACTCATATCACTGTGTCCTTCATAATAGTAAATAACTATCTGAGATATATGCCTGAAATTAAAATTACTGCATGTAGCAAAAACCAAGAGGCTCATTGATTTGGATGGTGTTGAATGAGGGGAAAAAATATATTTGAGGGTACTCTATGTTATCACTCCATTCGAAGGACAGAAGGCTGATGGATATGCTTTCTATCCATATTCTGCTGAATCCAAATAGGAGAGATTTGGTTGTTCTGTAAGGTGTCACAGTAAACTGTTATCACACAATGTGGAAGCTTTCAAACATGTTATCATTGGTCAGAAATAGTCTAAATAAAGAAAGGCCTTTTCACAGATTGCTTATTATATTTTATGTTTAAATTTCTGTTTTTGATTTTCTATGATATCTAGTATTTCTTTTAATGATGTAGAATAATTTTTTTTTTAATGTGCTGATTAATCGTTTTTGGAATGAAAAAGCCCAAAAGCCCAGTTGTAGTTCAAATATTTATTTAGTTATTTTGCTTTGTTAAAAGAGAATACACAAATAGAAAAATAAATAGAACATTTTATTCTTTTGGTTCCATGTCTACCATTGTGGATAATGAGCCAAGGGCTATCTAAATATTTTTATTTTCAGAAATCAATATAAAGACTTTCAGAATTTTATGTATTAAATATAATTGCATATTAAGTTTCTATTTAGCTTGAACTTCTCTGGTGAAAAGTGTAAGGAAGCTATATATATATATATATATATATATATATATATATATATATATACACATAGTCTTACTTTTCAGTTAATCTTCTTACAAATTAGATACTAAGAAATTTGGGAACTAGCCCTTTTAGGTTTATCTTGACCCTTAGTCCCTAAATTTCTCTGTATCCCCTTAGTCTGGGCCATTATAACTTTACTTTCCTCTCAAAATAGGTGAACACTGTTGTTAGTCTTTTCTGGCAACCGGAGTTATCTCAGAGATTTGTCCAAGTTATGGTGAGTCTCGTCACTTTCTTAATTGCTGCTGAACTCAAGGAATTCAGATGTTTACCTTAAATAAAAAAAACAAAAACAAAAACAAAAACAAAAACAACAAAACTCGTTTAAGATAATGACAAGTACACATGCACAGGCAAGTGTATGTGATTTTTCTGAGATAAATGGGTGTGAGATACAGATACAAAATATATTTGTGCTGTTGGGAGGTGGCAGGAGAATAAATATACAGGGTATGATCAAACAATATGGTGAATGTTTAAATAAAAAAATTCATTACAGTAAAAGACACATTGCCATTAATCCCCCTCAAAATACTCCCCCTGCTTTGAACATATCTCACTGTTCTTGCCACTTTCTGAAGCAGTTCTGGAAGTTCTCTTTTGTGAGTGTCTTTAGTTGTGCTGTCGTGGTTGTCTCGGTGTCCTGAATCATTTTGACTTTGGGGAAGAATCAGCAATCTCAAGGTGCCAGATCCAGTGAATACAATGGGTGAGGACACACACTAATGTTTTATTTGACAAAAATTGCCATATAACAGAAGTGATATGTGACACAGAACATCGTCATGATGGAGGATGATTTATGGCACACTTTAAAACACACCTTCTCTCAACCATAGCTCACACCTGACTCACTACATCAAACAAGTTGAAACTTGTCATACACTGTTACTAAAGTTCGACACGCCTCTTTCCATTTTGAAGATCCCTGCCTTTCCATTGTATGGCACCTGGCAGCAGCATTCACCATATTTTTTTGATCACAACAAAAAGAAAGTCTCCATGTCACACATTGCTTCAGATATGGCAATTTTTGTCAAATAAAAACATTAGTGTGTCTTCATCTACCCTATTCACTTGATCTGGCACCGTGCGACTTTTGGCTCTTCCCCAACGTCAAAATGACCATTAAAGGAAAACATTTTGAATCAATTCAGGACATCGAGGCAGCCATGACAGCACAAGTGAAGACATTCATGAAAGAGGACTTCCAGAACTGCTTCAAAAAATGGGAAGAACAATGGGATAAGTGTACTTGAAATGAGGATGAGTATTTTGAGGGGAATAATGTTAATGTGTCTTTTACTGTATAGGTTTTTTAAAAATTTAAACATTCACTATAGTTTTTTTTTTTTTTAATCACACCTCATATAATCCTTTGAGGGAAGGAGAGAACAAAGACCAATGCAAAGGAACAGTAGAAAGTGAAAAAAATTACATAATGGAAAGAAGAGGAACCCAGAAACGATGAGGTATGGAATTTAAACAACTTAAAAAACAAGTCAAAGGGTTAGTTTTGCCAATGAGGATAATGGAAAGCTCTTGAAGACACAGAGCAGTATTTAGAGGAAGAACGTGGTGAAGTTCAAAGGAGTTTATATGGGATAGATGCAATGTTATCAGAAAGGGAGAAAGTAAATTGTGGAGAACAATAGAAAAGAATGTAGGAATTTTAAAGCATGAGCAAAACAGGGATAGCATCTAGCAGACACAGAAAAGTCAAAGTGAGAGAAATACAGTCATTTCTAAGAATTCTGAGGATCTAGCTGAGAGGAGAAACATGGGTGCAGTGATTTAGTCTAGACCAGTTTTACGAGTTTCTTGGTTATTTTTTTCAGGCCTGGAATAGAAGTAATAAGTAGATAAGGAGGTAAAGAAAAACCAGCAATTATTGCTATCTCACTGAGTTCTAGGCATGATGGGTGACCTCACTGCTTCAATCAATCAAGGAGTTCCTAGGACTCACTTACGGCTGAGGATTGGTGCTAGGACTTGATTTGAACTTTTAAACACAATACAGTAAGTTCCAGTGATACAGACAAATGCACACTATTATGGACTGAAATTAGGTATAAAACACAGACAAAAATTGACCAGTTTATGATTTCTTGTGAATTTTGCCAGTCAACTGGTTCCACAAGAAGAGCTGTCATCTTTTAGATCTTATGCCTGTTACTCTGCTTTCTCACCTTCTTCATATGTGTATTTGTTTTACTCATATTACTTAGAGCTGAGACCATCTTACTTTACCCAAATAGCTCATTGAAACATGGTTTAGTGGGACCTGGTATATAATTATATTTTTCTGGGTTATTAATTTCTTCCTATTATTTTTTTCCTTGTAAGTTCATGAGAAGACAACTCCCATAAAGGACAGTGTAAGAATTCTTTAATACCTTAACTCTGGGCTTTTATTTGATATTTTTCACAATGTATATGCATAAGGATGTTAATGCTAATTTTTTGAAAATAGACTTTGAGATTTCCTACTGTTTTCATTTTTTTTTTTTTGAGCAAGGTATATTGAATATGGAGATAATATATTGAGTACTTTATGGTCTCAGTAACATATTGACTTTCAGAGGCCCATATTAAGAGCCCACTTTTGTTTAGCTTCTGCATTTAAACAGTTTAGCACAATTACCTTAATCAGACTTATGTAGCCTCATCCTGGGGGATCACCTTCCTCCATCAGCAGACCTAATAAAACAATGGGGAAGGAAGGACCAGTAAGAAAATTGATTTGAATACCAGATGAAGGGAAATTTTGCTAAGGAAGCCTAGATGGTAAGTGGTTTGTGGTGAAGTGTAACTCCATCAGTGAAAGCTTGTAACCATGAAATGATCAGAGTCCAGGCAGTCTTCATGTCCCCTTTCTAAGAGGGCAAGTTGGAATGATGTTGCCAGGACTTTGTTTCAATGCAAAGGATAAAGATGAAAGATAAAAAGAAACCTGGGATAATATCTTAATATTTTTAAAAATTATAGAAAACTTGAGGGAAGCTCTTGAAATGAATACAGGGAATTCCTAATATCCTATGTTCAGATCCTACTTATCCTTAATTTCTACTTGTATACTTTCTTTTATTTTTTTTCTTTATGTGGGTTTCCCTGAAGTATTAGAATATTTTGGTGCTGCTGACATAAATGAAAAGGAGTTTTTAAAAGACTAACCAGTAGAAGATTATTAGCATGATCCCCAGATACTTGGTATTGCCAGGTTTAAATGCAGATTCTGATTCAGTGGGTCTGGTGATGGGCCAATGTTCAGCAGTTCTAACAGCTTTCCAGATGGGGCTGAAACTGCTAATTGCTCAGTAGATGTCAGTCCCACTCTTTCTTTGCTGTTTTTATTTATCTATGGATCCTCTTGAGCTATCAAATACACTGAAAAATCTAGAAATATTCCTGTATCACCTAGGGGCAGTTATATCTGTATACCTAGAGAGTTTTCTAAAAAAGTGTCTGATCTGTAAATGTGTGTGTTCAATCCAGCAGTTGCATGAATTTGTTCTCTATAGAGTGTGGTATTACATGTTTATTGTGATAGGCCACCTAATATTATAATAACAGAATCAATACTGAGAGAGTGTTAGGATGCTTGTGTTATATTTTATGCTCTGCATCTAACTGGTTATGTTAGACTAATAATCTCTTATTACCCTTTCAACTTAGTGATTCAAAGCCAGTGAACACAATATAGGCCTATTTAGCTTAAGATGTCATTCCCTAACATTTATGTGTTTTGAATAATAAAGGCAGCTCTTTCTGCATGTGTCTCTACTGAGGTTTTTTTTCCAATAGGAAGATGCCTATTGGAGAACACTTAAAAGTCTAAGGATTTTTAATTCCTCCTAAAACTATTTTTTTTCTATCTTTGAATTTAGATCTATTTGAAGAGGAGATACCACACCCACAGGTCCCTGATGATCAATTATTTCTTCTGCCTGAACTTTTGTTATGCAACCCAACTAGGCTGCTCTGCTATAGGGAGGCTCACAAGATAAATTGCCTCCCTTTGGCTGTGTTTTCTTCAATTACACAAACAGCAGCCGGAGAATCTGGAAGAGATGAGAACTATAAGAATTCTGGGAGATGATAACGATTAGCACTTGCATTATTAGTCTCTGGAGGTTCTTAAAGCTCAGAGTCCCTCATGGCATTGTCAGAATAGCAAAGTGACACAGAAGCAGGCAGCAGTCAGGCATCATTCAGCAGCCCAAGATACCGCTCTCCCTGTGTACAAGCTGTTTGTCTCCAGAGTCCCATGATCCGCCCAAGAATTAACACACACTGCATGGCCCTGATGGGTTTAACTACATCTAATCAGTCTGCAGGGGTGATAGCTGTGAAAAGCCTTGTTACCCTGAGAGGGAACCCTATCTTTCTCTAATAAAACAGAATGTAGTTACTGTACCACTCATTTTCTAAAGCACTCTCCTTTGTATTATTAATTTTTTGAAAGTGCAAGTTTGGGAAAGTCTTTGGAGACAGTAAGCTTATCAACTCGATTCATCTTCTGAGTGAATAAATTTCTTGATGAAAATAATACTCTTGGAATGTTATTTGTTTATGGCTCTCCAGGGAGAGAGCTTTCTATCTCTCCGTCTCTTCTCCATTATTAGTGGAGCTCATAATAATATGATTGTCAAAGGAAAGAAAAACATCCTAAGATATTGTGGACTGATACATCAAAGAAAGGTACAAATTTGCTAGAAAAACCTTCAGTACTATTTTGCAGGCACTTTTTCAGCTGGCACTGTAGGTTCACTGAAGCATCTTTTTTGAGGCACAGGATTAAACTCCCAGAGGAGAGTGGAAGCTTGTTGATAATATGCAGATAAAAAGCATAGCAATCTACATACCAGAGGTGTTTGTGCATTTCAAGACAGGAAAGTGAGAGGCAGGCCTTGGGAGAGCGTAGACGATGTTAAGTAGAGCATATGGGAAAGGCTTAAGCATTGGACTTGAACCCATCTACCTTAAAACAAAGCTTTGCTTTGTGAATTTGGGCACGTTCTATTTCTGTTTTCCATTTTTCCATTTGTAAAATGGGGATAATAGTATCTTCTGCTCGGGGTTGTTGAAAGGATCAAATCAGATTGGTCTAAATTGATTTCCTCCTATGTAATACATGACCAGTAAATGTCAGCATTGCTATGAACTTTCTTTCATAGGCAGTGTTCACTGCTCCTTCCTTCAATTCTATCTCTTTTATTGTTCTTAAGACATTTCATTGAAATTATTTGTGTTTCAGTCAGTGTAGTTTTGGATTTTCTCTTGGATAGGAACCATGTCTTATATTAAGATCAATAAATTTGGTGTCCAAATGCTTAGGTTCAACCAATATATGTGTTTTTAGTAGTAAATATGGGATGGTAATACTTCTCAAAGTATCTATGAGGATTAAGTGGGAACGGTAAAGGGAAGGTACCAAGGGTACCTTCCTTGGTATGGTGCTAGGAAGAAGGGCACTAAGAAAATGTGAGTTCCATTCTTTCCCTCGTTTGCATGATCAGTGCCTCGTAGTTTCTGGCACATATTTCATTTGGGTATTACCATTGTTTAATGAATGAGGGAATCTATGGATCAGTGTGTGAATGTGTGAGTAACAATAGAGCATTGGATGGAATGTCAGAGATTTTGGTTCTAATTTTGCCTTTTACTTTAAGTGTGTATCTGTGTGACCTTGGGAATGCACTTCTACTCTCTGGGCCCCACTGTCAGTCATTGGAAAGAAGGGATTGAGTTAGATGGACTACATTATATATAATGTATCTTCTAGGTTTAATCTTCATGACACAAAACCCTGAGATTCTGTCATGATCTAAAACTTTAGATTTATATGAAAACTTACCTTTCAAGGAACCCAAATGTGCCATGGTTAATGATAGAGCACAGGTGTTTTTCTCTAGCATTACCTGGTTAAAGTAAATGCAAAGAGTAAAAGGTCCTTGAAAGATATCCACAACAGTGGCTTCACTGACCTGTTTAATGACAAGTGATTAGTTTTAGGTAATGAAAAACAAGCCAGTAAAATGTCAGTTTACCATTTCAGACTTGCTAAGCATCAACACTGTTTTGTGAGGAATCTTATCACAGTGAAGGGCTTCTGAGGCCATAGGATGCAAACCCATGCCTTTGCTACTTCTATAAAACAACACACTGCTGCTGCATCACATGGTGATTATAAAATAGCAGTTCTCAAATTGTCGTCCCTGGACCAGTAGCATTAGCAACTGCTGGGAACTTGTTAGAAATGAAAATTACCAGGCCCCACCCCAGACCTTCTGAACGAGAAATTGTGTGCATGGAATCCAGCGATCCATGCCTGAGTGATTCTGATTCACACTAAAGTATGAGAGCCACTGCTTTATTAAGGAAAACAAAATTTTACAGGTGGACTGGTATTCTGAACCTTGACTTGTTAACTGTTCAGAATTAATCTCAATGATGTTCTTACACATAAACAGAAGCTGTTACAATATTTCAATACATATTAAGTACAAATGCTCACATGTTCAAAGAATATCTTACATTCTACCACTTTCTAAACATAGCAGAATTCATATACTTTTATTAGAGCAGAAGAGTGAAGTTATCTGACTTGAAGAACAATGAAGTCATTTATTTTTACCTATTCGTAGCATGGATAAGTCTATTCTTCTCTGTTTCCTCTCTTTTTTAAAAAACATGCTCAAATATTCAGGGTTAACAGCTTCTGGAAAGTTGAAGGGAAACACTTTGTTTCACATGCCAAGACCCCAGCAGCCATGTTGCCTTTGAGCTTGCAGTGCCTGCTTGTCACCACATGCCCTTTGTCTTTGTGGAGGCACAAGGAGACATCAGCAGCAGTGAGTTCGGCTGCCTCTCTTCTGCAGATTTTCTGTGTGTTTCTATTCCACTTCCTCCACCTTTTTTCAGTTACAGAAATAATGAGAAAAATTTCTCTCCCCTGTACTTTTCATCATGGTTAGAGGAAAGAGGAAAAACCTCATTAAAATAATGAAGTGATTTCAGCATGATTAATTATGTCCCAAAGTCGTTGATGTCCACAGGTAATGAAAACACTCAGTTACCCTAACCTTTGGTTGTAAGATAAAGTTATTTGCTCCTTTTTCAGCAACCATGGATGGGTAGGCAGTAGCAGGCTTTGGCACAGCCAAACTTAGATGAATAATCTGTTTCATCTTGTGCTGCAGCTGGATCAATTTGGTCACCAAGAGTAGACAGATTTCATCTGAGCCTTTTGACAGAAATTCATTTGGCACAGAAATCATTGAGGGGTTTGCAGTGTCTGTTGTCAATGAAATGAATTTAAACATGGAAAAAGAAGAAATCCTTCACTTGGCAAACATAATGGAGGGGAATAAGATGAAGGCTCATCAAACATTTCAAGCTGTTCTGTCAAAGGAATGCATTTTATCACTAATCGAGCCCTGTAGTTGGGTGACATGTGTAGTCACCTGCATAACCTGGGCTAGTCCTTGTTTTTTTTGTGTTTTTTTTTTTTTTTTTTTTTTTTTTTTGAGGGCAGTGTCACTGGCCCTCGTATGTGGGACCGAACTGGGGCCGCTGGCTTGGAAAGCCAGCGCTTAACCACTGCACCACTCGGCCGGCTCTAGTCCTTTGTTTTGAAAGAGTTGAATTTAAAGGCATTATTGATACAACTGTTTTAAATTATAGAAGGAAATATATATGAAATTTATTTGTACATGGTGTCTGTTTACCCTGATTTATGGAATTGATCCCAATCAGCATTCTTCACCAGGAGAAACAATTGCTTGTATTATCACTGCTCTTTTGAACTGGAAGTAGATCTAAACCACATGAAGCATCATGATAAGTTTTACGAAGCTCTAACTAAAAACGAGTTAAAACAGCAGATGTTTGGCTTGTGGTTTATAGGGATAAGATACTTTGTTGTACCACAAATGTCAGCTCCACAGTCACTGGCAACAGATGAAGATATTTTGAAACACATAGCTTCTTTCGAAGTGAAAGACAAAAATATGTAAGTTACTAGAGGGGACCCAAATGAAATTTACAGCTTCATATACCAGTCGCAATACCAATAACAAAATGCTCACCTATAATAGGATTCCTAAGAGAGTGGGTGGTTATAGTCCTCAAAAGCTATAATAGCAGGCCCCTTTCTCTTTAATGGCTAATCTTTCTCCAATCATGTTCTGTAGGTAATGCTGTGGATGGAATTTAGTCATTTAATTATGAGGCCAAGGGAAAAAAAGGCCATAAACCAAAGCTCATGTTACTCAAGTAGAAATAAAAACTGACTGTCTTAAATCCATCTCATTGTAGTAAAGGCAGGAGGTTGCTGGGAGACACTGAAGTATTTTCATTCTAAAATAAAACATTTGTAAACTTTTATTATACACATTTGAAATTAGATCTTTTCCCATTTTTTTAAATTAGTTTCAGGTGTACAAAACAACATAATTATTAGACTCCTCACAAAATGATAACACTGCCAAGCCTATGTATACACCTGATATCATACATAGCTATTACAATATGATTGACTATATTCCCTATGCTGTATTTTATATCCCATGACTATGTGTGTATAAAAAATATGTATATTATATTACATATATAATATATATTATTACATATATAATATATATTACATTTAATTATGGGTGAGATTCAATATTGTTCTAGATTCGTTTCAAATGTACAGTACAGTGGTTAGGCATTTATATAATCTAGTTCCCTCAGGTGTAAAGATAGACTTTGATTTGAGATTTTTCTTGATTTTTTTAGGTAGGTCTGTGCTGCTACGTACTTCCCTCTTAGGACTGCTTTCGCTGTGTCCCATCGATTTTGGGTCATTATGTTTTCATTTTCATTTGTCCCAAGGTATCTTTTGATATCTTCCTTGATCTCATTGTTGACCCATTCATTATTTGGTTGCATGTTATTTAGCTTCCATATGTTTGTGTGTTTTTTAGTTTTTTTTTTCTTGTAGTTGATTTCTAGTTTTTTTGTTTGTTTATTTGTTTTACCATTGTGGTCAAAGAAGATACTTGATATAATTTCAATCTTCTTAAATTTATTGAGAGTTGTTTTGTGATCTAAAATGTGGTGTATCTTGGAAAATGTTCCATGTGCACTTGAGAAGAATCTATACTCTGCTGCTTTGGGGGTGACTGCTCTAAAAATATCAACTAAATCCATCTAGTCCAGTGTGTCATTTTAGGCTGTGGTTTCTTTGTTGATTTCTGCCTGGAAGTTCTGTCCATTGGTTTGAGTGGGGTGTCAAAGTACTATGATTGTGTTACTGTTGATCTCTTATGTCAGTCAATATTTGCTTTATATATTTAGGTGCTCATACGTTAGACACATAAATGTTTGCTAGGATATATCCTCTTGTTGGATTGATCCCTTTATCATTATGCAGTGACCTTCTTTGTCTCTTATTATAGTCTTCCTTTTAAAGTCTATTTTGTCTGATATAAGTATCACTACCTCAGCTTTTTTTTTTCATTTCCATTTGCATTATATATCTTTTTTATCCCTTAGTTTTCTGTTTGTGTGTGTCTTTTGATCTGTGGTGGCTGTCTTGTAGACAGCATATACATGGGTCTTGTTTTGGTATCCATCAGCTACCCCATGTCTTTAGATTGAAGCATTTAAACCATTTACATTTAAAGTGATTATTGATACATAGATAGTTATTGCCATTTTATTATTCATATTTTTGATCTTTGTTTGTTTTCTCTTGTGTTTGCTTCTGTGTATTAGGTAGATCTCCTATGTCTCTCAGTCTTTGCCAGGTGGCCTTATGTAGTATGTTTCCTGTGTGGTCCAATGGCACAATCTCCCTGATCTCCAGTGCATGTGTTCTAGGATTGTCCCTTGCATTTGTTGTGTGTTCGCCTGTTGTAGTTGAACCTTGATTACTTTTGGCATGTCAGTGGTTGGGATTAACTCTCAGGCTGGCTCACTTGGCTACACCTACAGTATATGAGCTGCTGTGCGGGTGCTAACCTCTCAGAGGAGGAGTGGCACCCATGGAAGATTGTGCCTGTTGAGATTCCCATTTGGGTGTGCTGTTTATGGGGCTAATCAAGTAGTGCTCTGGTGCTATCTGAAGCTGGCCTCTGGGTGTATTGTTTCTGGTGTCTCTTGGGAGGGGCCCCCATGCAGGCCAAACTCAGCCTTGCCTGTTACTTGGTAGGAGCCACAAAGCTGTATGTGTTTGGCTGTGTACCTTTGCTAGACCTGGAGGCATGTGGGGGTGGCCTTGCTGTAAACCAGGGCTGGTTACAACCAGTAGTGGGCCTGAAGCAGTTTAGCACAAGGCCGTAGGTGTATCACCACAAGCCAGCTGCCCATAAGGCCCATCTGTTGAAAGAGCCTCATTAAGTGCATGGGCCAGGTTAGTTGACCCAGTGCTGAGAGTGTCCCCCACAATGCAGCACTAGCTGGGCAGGGCAGGGCCCCAGGGAGTCACAAGATATTCCCAGGGGTTTGTACAAAGTTAAAGCAGATTCAGATCTTATGCCAGTGCCTAGCCTGTGGCTTCCTCACACAGTGCCTCAAGAATACTGTGGCCATTTCTCACAGTGTCCTCAGAACACTGCAGCCAGCCACTGCTTGCCTCAGGCTTGCAAATCTCCAAGAACTCCCCAAGAGTGTCTGGGGTGCAGGTTTTGGGTCACTTTCCACCACCAAAATCTCCTTGGTCATTGCAGTCTGTCCCCTGCTGGAAAAGCCTTCTGCAGCTTGTGGGGCAGGGTCAGCTACCCAGACACCCAGGATGCCCCTGGCACTGAAGCTCTAAGGGTATAGGTGTGGTTCCAGGGAGCTAAGGGGTGTCTTTGGTGGTTTTTACCAAGTCAATGCAGCCTCACTCCTGCATAGCAGCTGGGCCTGTGATCACCCACAAAAATGCCCTTAGAACACCATGGCCAGCTTTCACCCTTCTCAGGCCTGCAGGTTTCCAAGACTGTCTAAGAGATGCTGGGGCACAAGTCTAGGGCAACTGGCTACAAGCAAATATTTCCTGGGCCATTGCAGGCCATGAACCAGCTGCAGAGAGGCTTCTGCAGCTTGTGGGGTGGAGCCAGCAGCCCAGCAGTCAAGAGTGTCCTGGGTGATGTAGCACCCTCTATGTGGCAGGCAGGGACCAAGGGCATCACAGAAGCAGTGCACATGCACAGATTCCACCAGACCAATGTGGTTCCAGACTTGACCCTTTGAAGGGAGGGCTTAACACTGAAAAGATGACACCCTCCTGTAGGCTCCACATGTCAGGCTTCACACCGGGACAACAATGGCTCCTGTCCCTCTAGCACACAACTCAGTCCTTCCCTGAGCATCTCTGGGCCTCCTTAGCTGCAGCCCCTCCACCAGAGACCAGGTGAGTGCCCACAAGTAAGCGAGTCTGTGTGCCGGCTCTACATGAGGGTATCTGGGTTTCCAGCCACGCTTTGCCCCACTAGGAAGGGCAGATAGAGTCCTCGCTAATTTTTATTACCACATTCCATGGGAATTTCTCTATCATGGAGCTGGGATCTCTCCCTCTTCAGGGAGGACCTCTGATACCAACGTGTCCCTCCTAGCATTCAACCACCATGGGCTTGGGGCTAGCCTGCTTAGTGTTTCCCCGCCTTGTACCAGTCTCAATGTGGCCTCTTTTTTATATCCTTAGTTATAAGGTTCTGTTCAGCTAGACTTCAGATGATTCTTGAGGTTAATTATTCTATAATTTATTTGTAATTTTGATGTAATCCTGGGATGCAGTAGGCATAGCATTTACCTAATCTGCCATCTTGGACCTCTTTCCCTTTTTCCATTTTCTTAATATTCCACTGAGAGTTCTCAAGATTTATTATGTAAGCTACAAGTGTCATTATCCTTTAGGGTACTATTAAACATTTCAACTATTTCAGTGAAGATCTGTTTACTCAACACTATGTGCAAGATATTGTGCTTACGCAATACCTGTTTTCCTATAACTTATATTAAACCCTTGGTATAAAGTCAATGGAGTCAGGTGATAATTGGCTCCAACTCTTATATCCACAAGGAAAGCATTTTAGTTTTATACTATCTCTTACATACATATGGGCTTTTCAAGTTTTAGGGCAATGGATCTCAACCTGACTACAACCCTGACTGTATATTAAAATCAGTTTTAAAAACTATGAATGATTGCTCCCTTTTGCAGACCATTTAAATAAGACTTGCTTGCAGTGAGTGCCAGGCCTTCATCATATTATTAACACTGTCCAGGTGATTTTAATGTGACTTCTCTTCACTATTGAAAGCCACTATTTTCTAATTTTGACTAGAGAAGTAAATGTGTACCTCAATATTCTATTCCATCTATTCATTTCTTTCTCTTCTAGGCTTGAAATAAAGTTATGGCCAAGCCTTTGTAACTTGTTTTACAGATTTAAATGTTCCATTTATTATGGTTCATACCTGTGGTCAAATTTATTTTCATTGATTGAAATATTGCTTAAATTATTACAAAGTCTTGGAAAACATCTAATATCCAAATTTTTGTTTCTAGGTTGAATTCTGCAATTAATTTATGAGGCATTCATTGTAGGTCAGTGATCTGGAAAAAAATGCTATAAAATAAAAGATTAATAACTAAAAAATAGAGCATGGTAACTACTTTATTGCCCTTGTTTTTCATATTTCTTTTTATTTTATATGTTTGTTTGTTTGATTATTTATTTTGCTTTTTGTCTTCCTTCCTAACATTTGTTGGCCTTGGCTCTGGGTTTTATCTTTTAACTACAGATTTTCTTCTGGCAAATGCTTCATTTTTGTTATTAATATTTTAACATACTATGAAATATTTATGACTTTGGAAATGGTGTAAAGAATAATGCGGGCTGGCTGAGTGGCATTGTGGTGAAGCGCTGGCTTGGGAAGCCAGTGGCCCCAGTTCGGGTCCCACATCTGAGGGCCAGTGACACTGCCCTCAAAAAAAGAAAAAAAAAAAAAAGAATAATGCAACACGTAGCCTTTGCCCATCGCACAGTTTAAGAAATAAAACATCACCAATACAATTGAATCCTTTGTGCATTCCTTCTTCTTTCATTGGGTTGTCAGATTTAGCAAGTAAAGATATAGAATACCAGTAAAATTTGAATTTCAGGTAAACAACCAAAAACTTTTTTTAGTTGTCCCAAATATTACATGTGACATTGTTATACTAAAAAAAATATTGGTTATTTATCTGAAATTCAGGTTTCACTGTGCACCCATACTTTACCTGTCAATCCTACTCCAAACTCTACATGTGTTTCTTTATACTTTCATTATATATGTAATGATTTAAAAGTTTAGTACATATCTTATTATAGTTATATCCTTTTTAACCTTTTTATTTACTTACTAATATGTATTAAGCTATCCATTTTGTTCATGTTGCTCTAGTTTATTCATTTTTCAATGCCACGTAGTATTCCGTTTAATGACATTCCATAAGTTAGCTGCACATTCTTCTGTTGGACATAAAACTTGTTTCTAAATTTTTTGCAATTACTAACAGTGCTGCTATGAACATTCTCCTGTGTTTCTTCATGCAGATATCTGAGTTTCTCTGAGATTTTTATCTAGGAGTGAAATTGCTATATTGTGGGTGGCACATACAATGTCTATTAATCATTAATTGTCCAATATTTGGAAAGGAAGGGGAAATGTTAGACATTTAGATATGTTGCCAATGACAATACATTTATTTTCATTTTTACATTTTCAGGTTCCGATCCTGAATGACTTATATATAATATCTCATTTTATGACCCCAAAATGCTACAAGATAGGTACTAAAACTAATAATGATGGTGACTCTAGCTTTAACAATTATCTGATGCACGTTACACTCTTGAGAGGAGACATCATTATGTACATTTTACAGATGAGGGAACTGAGGTTATATGCTTATGTCAAGTCTCTCAGTATGTTAGATTCAGGACTAAAACCCAAATTTTTTAAATTCAAGCCTCAGGTTCTTCTCTCTTTATTATATGCACACAAATATAAACCAAATAATTTTGGTTATTACGTTCAAAAGCATATTCTTAAATATTTTTCACATTCCACAAATTGTTTAGGTAGCATATATTAATAATCTAAATGATTTGAGAAATGGTGCAAAATATATAAACTGCATTTCTTAACTTGGAGTACATTTGGTCTTAAAATTAGTACCAATTTGCTTTTAACTACTTGGACCATGCTATCTCTTCACTGCATGGTTTCAAGTCTGATCAGCAGAATCTGTCATCTCCTTATTTGGTCCACAAGGAAGATTGAAGGCAATAATCATGGAAATATTGCTATTCCTAATGTTTGCAAACACTCACCCAACAAACCAGGATGCTAAGAACAAAGTTCCTGAGATTATTCTATCTTGGCAGACATCAGTTTTTTATAAGCACATACTTTTATGGCTCTTACTGTAGATAAAAAAGTAGAAATTCCAAGAGATTAGGTAATTTACTCCTAGTATGAAATGGAAACAACATGCAGACTTTGAGTAGGAAACCAATGTTTTCTAATAATTACATGAGAATCTTATGGTCTGTAATAGGCAGAATAGCAACCTCCCAAAATGTCTACATCTTGATTCTTAGAAGCTGTGAATATGTTAGTTTCCAGGGCAAAAAGATTTTGTAGATGGATTAAGTTCAGGACCTTGAGAGGAGGAGAGTAGACTAGATTAACCAGGTGGGCCCCATCTAATCACATGAGATTTTATAGGAGGTGAACCTTTTTCAGCTGGAGTCAGAAAGAAACACCACATGGAAGGACAGAGAGATGCAAGAGTGCTGGCTTTGAAGTCAGAGAGCAGGGTCCTGAGCCCAGAAATGTGGGCAACCTCTATAAACTGAAAAAGGTAAGGAGACACATTCTCTCCTAGGTCATCTATGAGGGTTTATAACCCTGTCCACTCCTTGATTTTAGCATGTTAAGACCTGTATTGGACTTCTACAGAACTCAGGTAAAATTTTGTGTTATCAAGCTTGTGGTAACTTTTCACATTGACAATAGAAAAATAATGTTTGTTGTAATTTTGCCATACAGCTATCATGTTTGTGTAGATAATTGGTAAATTTAATAATTTAATAAGTATTTCTTAATAGCTCTGACAATTGTTTTAGTTAGGAGAAATAATATCAGACTTGGAGACAGGCATCCTGGTACCTCATAAGAATCAACTCAATTTTTATTTTAAAATGCTGATTCATGGTGTCTATCTCAAGAGTTTCTGATTTAGAAATTCTAGAGTAGGATTCTGATGGAGATTTAAAAAAAGGAACAGTCACCTTGGGAAATGGTTTAGCATTTGGAACTTCAAATGTGCATAAGCTGCTACATGAATCGATTGTAATTCACTGACACAACAAAATACTGATCAGACAGAAAAGTTACAAATACTGATAAATGCAGTGATATGTATGAATCTTAAAATCATTAATGCTGAAATTAGACCTAAAAAGCAACATATGGTATGTTTCCACTTATATTCTGAAAAAAGAGAAACTTTTAAAAAGGAGCAGAAATCGGATCAAAATTGCCAGAGGCTGGGAGTTGTGGGTGTGTGTTATTGATTGCTATTGATTGCAGGATGGTAAGGGAACTCTCTGGAAAGTGATTAAAATGTTCTATGTCTTCATTGTGGTGGTAGTTATAAGACAGCATATATTTTTCAAAATTCACTGAACTTTATACTTAAAAGAAGGCAAATTTTACTATATGTAAATTATACCTTAGTAAACCTGGTTTAAGAAAAAATAGTTTGTTTAACTGTGTCTTTCTCAGTTTTTGCACAAACTGAGTTAAAACTAGAATATGAATATATTGTAGTTTTAGGTTAAACAACTACAACAATCTCACAATTTAAGAAACACTGAGCTAAGTCTCAGAGTAAGGAATAGGAAGAAAGTGCTTTCACTTGATTCCTAATCAAGTACTAATTAAGCCAATTAAAAACCCAAGGAAATAATATAATAGGAATTCTCATGAGGCTCTGAAAGGACTCAATTCTGATCCAGATTTTAAACAACAGCATTAGAGAACCATGAATTTCAGGTTTATTATTTGCATAGAGATAAAGAGTATTTTGTCCCAACTAATTTTCCCAAAAATGATAAAAGAAAATCCCAGAATGTTGTGAAAGAACCTCAGAAGTCATCTTTGCCTTCTGTGATTCCATCTGGTTGTGCAGTATAAATTCATTTCCTTTCTCAAGATATCTCACAATTAATGTTCTTATTAACAATGGGAGAAGACTCATCTTTAGTAAACTGATTTTTAAAATAAAATTACTTTAAAATTATTAAAATTTTATATCCTATCAAGGATTAAGAATTCTGTTTAGTGGCTTTTGGTTTTTAAAAAGTCTGAGATGTTGCATAAAATATATAGATATATTTTTAAATACCCATTTCACCTTTTATCTCCTCTAGTATCTTTTTATCAGAAATAATTTTTTTTCTGGCACATAGTAGTGCAATAAGTGCTGCCCTAAAGTCTATGAAGTTCTCCTGAGCCAAACGCTAAGAATCTGGAGGATTTCAGAATGAGTCATGTTGATATTTTCCCAGCCTATGGTGGGAAGGGACTATTTATATAACATTTCCTGATTCCCTGAGAATAGTGGAATAAATGAAGTTTCCAAAGAACTACAAAGCAACAGTGAATATTTTTAAACCCTGAGTTATAAAAAAATTTAGGATTGGTGGGAGAGTATTGATTACATTTTTGAAAGTAACTTTAACAGTTGTGTAAAGGGTGTGTTATGTAAAAAGTTTGTTAACCTAGTATAGTGGGTATTGCCATAGTCCTGATTGGAGTTAGCTAGAGTGATTGGGATATATTGCTATAGGCCAGGGGAGCAATGATGCAGTGTCAGGGAGAATAGAATTAAGGACAGATAGACCTTAGGGCCCTAGTGATCAACTGAATAGAGAGAGAAATAGGGATAGAATTTAGATATGATTCTAAAGGTTACTAGATATTCTCAAGTCAATTATCTTCAACTGCCAGGTCCTACAGTAGTGATTTTTAACACTGGCTTTAGAGCATTTTGATGTACTTCAAACCTTGCACAGGTGTACTACCAAACTTTGATCAACACATAAATTTTATTTTTATTCCACCTTAATGTTCTGGAAGCTCCATTTTCAAAAACACCATTTTTCCATGTTCTTTATATCTATGAAATACAGTTCCCCTTCCTACTATTTCATACAATTCCATTTTCTGGAGTAATTCAGTATATCCTTAAGAATGACAAATTCTTATAGGATAAAGGCCATTAATCTTAATATCACTTTCTATCTGACTGGAAACTCCTTTCATTGAGTGATAGTCAATTCTTGCACTCCAAACCTTCACCTGTTAAAATGGCTTTCTAAAGATATTTTAACTAAAGTATGTTAGGGAGGAAAGCAGAGGGAAAAAAGCTGGACAATATAGCCCCATTGTTTGATTTCAGAACTTTGCCCTTCTACTAAGATCAAGGTCTACAAAAAGTGTTGACAACTTGATCTGTAATTAAAAGAAAAGGTACTCACAAGAACCTATTTATATACTTTATGGTATCCCCTGGGATCATTTAACTCACTAATTTGGACAGAATAGACAACAAATTGAGGGCCTGGTCTCTTCTCCTTATATGACTTTGTAAACATAATCCCAAATTGATTGGTCTCTAATTCATGAGAACCAAATGAAAAATTAATTAGATTGGCTACAACTGTGAAGTGAGCACTTTATTGCTTTGTTGCTTTGTTATTTGATGCTTTTTCTTTTGAATTATCAATGAAGTAGCCTGTACAGAAAAAGATAATTGAAGAAAGGTAAGAATGAGCATCAAATTAATTCAGACAAACCATAAAACTGAGCAGTCTTTTAAAAGTGTAAGATTTAGAGTTGGTCCCTCGGTATTAACTGCACTAATAATATATTAATTAACAGGAAATCAAAATTTTTCTCAATTTTAAACTTAGGTACTTTTTTGTATTTTTTTTCCTATCTATGTACTAGAAACAACAATTTCTCTTAATGTGTTGATCTCTTCATTTCAATTGTATGAACCAACTTGAAAGAAATTGTAGACATTAGAAAATTGGAACCGCTTATGCAATGTAACCCCCTCATTTTCATGGATAAAGTCCCTAAAAGCCTTGAAGTCCAGTGGTAGTGTCGAAGGACAAGAAATCATTGTCCTGACTCTCATTCCTGTGTTCAGTAATCACAGTTAGCTCATATCCTGCCAGCAGATGGGTAAGACTTTGTTACACCAATATATCCTCCCAAGGGATTGGTACAATTTATTTTCATACATCCTACTTAATATCACATTTGGTTATAAGTAAAATTATTTTATGCTTAATTCTAGATCCAAAAACTAGGTCTATAGGAATCCACATATAAAATATGAAACAAATATTAAAAATTACATTTTATTTATATTAAAGTAAGGTGTAAGCATTTGTTTAACCACTAAGCATCACAATTTTCATAAAACATTTGATTTTTTTTTATTTGGTATTCAATAATAGATGAAACCCAAATTCATCAGGAAATATGTAATATTAATATTTTTGTCTGGATATTGTTCTCAATGTGTAAGTCAAAATATTAGAATGTCTTATCTTGGAGATGAGTTCTTTAACTAAATTAGTTACTAAAAATCACAAATTCAAAAATTTATGTTTTATTAAGATTAAACTAGCTCTTCAGATTAATGTTCAAAACAGCCTATGGTAAAACATTAGTTATTTAGTATACAAAGTTGTGGGCAGAATAATGTCCCCAAAGATGTACACACCTAAACATTTAGAATCTGTGACTATATTAGCTTACATGGCGAACAAGATTTTGCAATAAAATTAAGATTAAGAATTTTATAATAGGGAGATTATTCTGGATTATCCATGTGGGCCTGATGTAATCATATGGACCTTTAAAAGTGAAAGGAATGCAGAAGAGTCACTCAGAAAGGTGCAAGGATTGGGGAAAAAACAAAACAAAAAACAGGAAATGAGAGATTCATGTTGCTGATGTTAAAGATGGAGAAAGGGGGAACATGAGTAAAGGAATACAAGTGACCTCTAGAATCTAGGAATAGCTCTCAGCTGACAGCTAGCCAAGTAAAAGGGACCTTGGTTCTATCATTGCAAGAAACTGAATTTTGTCAACAATCTGAATGAGTAAGCAAATGGATTCTCCCTTAGGCCCTCCAGAAGGGAACATAGCTCTGTTGACAGCTTGATTTTTAACCCAGTAAGACAAATGTGAGATTTTTGATCTACAGAACTGTAAGATAATAAACCCGTGTTGTTTTAGCTCCTAAATTTGTGGTAATTTTTTTTATGGGACCACTAGGAAACTAATACACAAGCCCTTAAGATAGTGTCAAAAGAACCAAGGGTGTTAGTCACTTGTGAACTAGCAAGTATTAATTTTTATAATACCAAGCCTAATTCCAAGCTATTCTCTTGAGATAGTACACATTTATTTGCTTTTCTTCCTATAAGTAATATAAACTGTTAATCTGGTCTTGTTTGTTTGCTTGTTTTTTTTGGTTTTGTTTTGTTTTTCTTTTTCTTCTCCCTATATGGCATTTATGGTTCTTGTGGAGCCTGTTGACTCCAGAATTACCAGCAGGGAAACGTTTTTCTCTTAGTTTAGGATTTCAGAAGAAAATAGGTAAAGTAAGGTCTTCTCTACCCTGAGGCAAAATTATTAAAGAAATTTTTTTCTTTGTTATTGTTTCACCATACCAGTAGGTAACCAATCAAATAATCATACAAGTGTTGCAATTAATTCTAAATAAGAGCTTGCAGTACTTATAATTCATTTACTAACTCAATATGTACTGATCACTTTCTCTTGATTACTCTCTTAGACAATGAGGCTATAGAAGCAATAAAACAAATACCTTCGTAAGTCCTGAAATCTAGAATATAGGCAAGTAAATTTATATATTGAGTTGGGAAAGTCTTCCTCTGTGAGTTAAAAGAAATATTTAAAACACAATGAGGTGAGGTGTGAATAACTTATCCACTTAGTGAGTAGCTAACAAGAAAAGACAGTTTTGAAAACTTGTTCTAGAGATGTTGAATTCATTAAAGTACAAACTATCTGTTTAGAGAACTACACAATTATGTACTTTTTGTTGCAACGGGAAGTGCTAAATGCTCTACGTGGAGATGAAAGTTATTACTAGAATTTTAACTAAAAAAAAAACAACCCCTGAAATGTATATTTAAAATATTGAGATAACTTATACAAGTACAGGGATGTGTAATGTCAACTCTTTAGTATCTCTTCTATGATTGTAAAAACTAACAAGAAAAACACATTGGGTTTGTTATGAACTGTGATGGAAAAGAAAGAACATGGTTTTTTATCAGCTGACTTCTGAGGCAAAGTCAGACAATGTAATAACTGAAGTGCTAAGGGAAGTATAGGATGCTTTCGAATAAGTGCAAAGAAAAAAAAGGAATAAGAACAAGGTTCGTTCAGAGAATTAGTGGAGGTCAGAGTGAGGAGACCATGAAATATAAATTATATATGTACATTTAACATAATTTCTCAACATGATTCCTTAAACTAAACTTAATTGATGAGTTATAATGATGAAGTACTTGGGACCAGGGAGAACTAGTTCAACATAAACAGCTTCTTAAAAGAATAAATTGCTTATATGATGAAAACTGTGATCTGTCCTTCCTTCCCTCTTTCCCTTCTTCCCCTTTCACATGAGAATTTATTTATAAAGGATTTGTTATGTCAGTAACTAGACTGAGTATCAGGAATACAGAATGGAAAACATGACACATGGTACAATGTGATAAAGACTGTGGCAGGGTCCTATGGGGAGGCACCTATACTACATGGCCTATAATGGAGGTTTACATGGTAGGCTGCTGTCAGATGGTGACACTTGATTTGAATTGAAGAAGATGATTAGGAGTCAGCCAGCAAGAGAAGAATGGCAGGAACCTATGCTAAATCATACATATAGAACTATGTGTAAAGATACAGAGGTATGAACAAGCATGGTACATTTTGAGAACTGTCAGCAGTTTGGATTGCTTTACACAGATTAGGGATGGAGTGTGATGAGTCAGCTTTGAATTCATGAAATGCTACATACTATCTATGCTATATTTGGATTCAGCCCATGGTTCAAAGCAGTTGGAATATTTTAAGTGGGATTGATAATTACAAGCAACTTAATGTGTTCTAGTTACTATGAGAACAATTGTACATATATTGTCTTATTTAATAACTTTTACAAAGAAAGCATTATTGTTTTCTCTGTTTTCACATACATGCAGAGGGAGAGAGGGAGAGGCTGAAAAGTTTTACACAATCCTAGAAGTCAGACCATCAGAATCAATAGATAGCCTATTTAAACATGATTCTGTCCTGGCACTAACGGGTTTCCCTTCTAGAAGGATCACCTGGTGACAATGTTAATACTGCACTAATGCAGGAAAAGTACAAATATATACAAGTCTACATAGTTACATACATATATAGTCACAAGTTAGAGGCTATTGTAATAATCAGTGTGAGAAATATTTATGTTCTTACCAAAAGGCAATTGCTGTTGCTATAGAAAAGATTTGGTCAGATTTTAAATGCTTAAAGGGAGAAAAATAAATAGAATTTAACTGATTGGAGGTGAGGCTAACAGAAAGGCAAAAGTTGAGCACTTCCACCTTCCTGAATTTGGTAACTGAATGAAGGGTGATAATCTTTCCTAAGTCATTGAACTTAGTAAACAAAGGAGAGACAGTTTGGTGGTGTGAGAAAGATAATAGAGTCACAGTTGGGCATTTACTGTAGAGATACTTGAGGGATTTCCCAGTGTGAGTTTCCAAGGGTAAGAAATATATAACGGTCTTGATAGAGTTGAATACAGTTTTTAGACCGAGATAAAGGTTGGAGTAACTATTAGCAGGTGTTGTGCATTTGAACCTCATCATTTTGTGGCTTCTGAATTTAAAAGAACAAAATAGTTGCTGATTGTTCTTTGGATAAAACCCATGTCCCTTAGTATGTCTTACAGGATCCTGCATAGATCTGACTCTGCTTATGTTTTCTGTTTCAAATCTCAGCAATATCGACTCCAAGCAGCAACCCCAACCCCACTTTTGATCCACAATCATATAAGGCTCTTTAGCCTTTCTGAAATATTTTTCTTTGATTATTACTCTAATGTGCTATCTTCTCTCTCAGCGAATATTTATACATAGCTTTTTATCTCTTCTGAATATTGTTCTTTCCCTCGTTTAACTGCTTAACTGCTTTAACATACCTCAGTGCTCCGTCCAAATATTATTTCACTTGGCATATGTTGCTTGACAATTCTTATCCTCCCAATCCCCACTCCCACCCCACACACATGCATTTGAGTTAAGGAACCCTTCTATGTGCTCCCACAGCAGACAACACTTTTCCAACTATATCACAGTTTAATGATTTTTTTTTTCTTGTCTGTATCCCCAAAAGACTCTAAGCTGTAAGACTGCTGAGTTCTATTCTCTCTCATTAACCATCTCTTTCTGAGAATCTAACATTTTTAGTGCTGGTGTAAAGGGCAGTATGAGATTTTTGGAATGAATAAAGGAGTGAGGAAGAAGGGAAAGGAACAAGAAAGGAAAGCTTGGGTGAAATGAATTTAAGATGTAGAAAGAAGATGATCTTAAAATGGGTCTATGAAGGAAATTCCAGACAGGGGTTTCATAGGATTCAAAAAACAGGAAAGGGCTTCCCAAGGAGGGACAGGTCAACAGGTTCAACATTATAGATGTCAAATTAAGAAGCAACAGAAACTATCTACTGGATTTTGGAATTTGAAAGTTAACTTTAGAACCTAATGGATGTATGCGTGATTTCAGCATCAGATTAGAATGGATTTTCTTTTGAATGAGTGACAATAATAGGTCTTCTCATTAAAACACACACAAAACATTTTTCTCTCAAGGCATAGGAAAAATGAGTACTTGTAAATAATTTAGTTAGTGCTAGCTTAATATTTAAAATTTTTAATACCTACTAAAAATGCCTAACTGTTACATTTACCATAGCCTGACATCAAAAAAATATATATTCACACACAATTTCAATATTAAATCAAAATTCTGTGCATATTAGGCAATTTAAGCAATAAATTTCTCCCCAAAATTGCAGAGGGATTTCAACTGGCCTTAAAATTTTAGTAAATAAAAATGTTGAACTGACTTTTAATTTTTTTTCATTGACATATGGCCAATATGTATCTTACCAAATATTATTATAGGCCATTCTTGCTTTCCTTAGATAGAATTAATTTTCTTAAAATTTCACTTAGAATATTCAATTTTGAAGGTAAAAGAACATTATTATCAATAATCTTTGGTAATATGCCTGTTTTAGTCTTCTGAGCCATAGGATTTTATTGAATTTTATTTTTTGTGAGATAAAACACAGATCATTTTCCATTTTTTTTATGCATAGTTTAAAATAAAAGTTTAGGAATAAACACCCACATATAGATTTGTGCTTTAAAAGAGAGGAAAATGATCTAAGTTTTATATATACATTTATAACTCTTTCTTTCCACCACCGTGTTTTTTGTTTTCTTGTTTTTTTTTGTTTTGTTTTGTTTTTATTTTTGTTTTTTAATGTGTACTAGTCATTCTAAATATAGTGTTATGAAATAAACCTATAAAGCATGTGTTCCTCTACCCCACATGATAGCTAACTGGGGGCAGAAGTAGCATAATTAATATGAATATTATAAAATTTCACAATAAGGAAATAAATGCAAGATTATAATGTCTTGAGTTAAAATGTTTTGAATTCTATGAAATGTCCTAGAATTACAAAACAGGTTTTTGAAAATATATTTACTGTTAATTCACAATATTTAATGATAGTTGCTAACAAAAACCTGCATTTTATATGTGATCCATCTGTGCAAAAAAATTTAAAAGATATGACATTTTAAAAGAAAATTCACAATAGGTTATGTTAAATCTCTCTCAGTATTGTAACTTTTATGACATTTGGTTTGCATTGTTTCTCTTCAGCTGTGTTACATTAACTACGGATGATGAGTTTGATCATAACACCACTTTGTTTTCTTCTGTCTACAGGGTAGTAGGATTTCAATAAGGCTTTGGAAAATAAATATATGCATAAACAAAGAATATATAAATTAAGGGAAAACAATTTGTATATGAGATTCTTCTGTTTTATAAGGAGTAAGAATGGAAATGTGAAAAACAAGGTCTAGGATTCTGTCCAAGATTTGTATTTGCATAAACATTCCATTGGTGAAAAGTGGAGAATTTGTTAGATGGCATTTGACGGCCCCTTCCAGTTATGAATTTTCAATTTGCCATTGTCGCTTAGTAAGGCATTATGCCATTGAATCCTTGTCTGGGGCACTCAGGTGAACATTTCTCTAAATATCTCTGACTTTTCTGTGATATGATAATTCTCTGCAGTAACATCTGAGGCAATTCCAGCAAAACTCCATGAGGGAAATTGTGGGTGGTGTAAGAGAGCAATAACAGTAATGCTAGGACATGAAACAAATGCCATTTTGTGCATCTGATATGTGAGGTTACAAAGCCAGGCCTCTGCACACGTATATTGTCTAATTATTTTTATTTGTAAGACTTTTTGATTGCCATTTTACCTCCAAGGAAACTGAGATTAAAAGAGATAGATAATTGCTCCAACTACCACAGCAAGTAATGATGATAACAGGGTAACACCTCCAGTCTTTATTTGTATTATATATGTTAAGAAGATTAACTACGCTGCTCAGTACAGCTGAAAGGTAACATTTGTTTACCTATGTGATGTCAGGCACTCTGCTAGGTCTAGTGGGTGGGCACTGTAATAACACATTCTCACAAATAGGTAGGATAAGACAGTTGGCTGTCTTTTGCTCCTGCCCTCTCCCAGGATTAAAAGCTACTTATTTTTAGAATCTCCTCATAATTCTTGATAATCATAAGGAAAGAACTGTGCTATATACCTCTCAGAATGGAGAAAATAACATTTTGGAATATCCCACCTGCAACTGAGATAGAATTATCACTTTTGTTTAGAGATGTAATTTCCTAGAAACACATCATTTGATTTTTTTATGAAGCTCTCTGTGGACCAAGATATAGTTACCTTGGTAGTTCTGTTGTTAGCACTTTATGTAATTCATTGCATGCAACAGGTACTCAGAAAACAATTTTGAATGAATTATAGATTGAAGCCTGACTAACATAAGGGCTGATCTCAAACTGAATCCCCTGGGTGTTGACCAGTATGCATTTTCCCTGCTGGAGCCCAAACTTATTCTATAACTTTTTATGATCTTAAGACTTGAGGTATATCCATATCTCAACTGACCAAATAAAAAATTGTGGGGTCAGAGATCTACTTTGGTGTTCCACAACATTTAAGAGGAATATAAAATGGAGATATGTCTGTTTTATTGGCGTTGAGAGTTGTACATAAGTTGGCTTTAGTGAAGGAAAAACTATAACATGTTAAGAAATTTTTGTGTGCTACCAAAAGCAATGGGCCCATTATAGTGCAGCAGGGATCCCAGAATCAAAATAAACTATGTTTACCTTTGAGGTTCAAGACAAATGTGGTAAACTCTTGGGATATGTGTGTGTTAGGAACTTACTTACAAGAGTAAGGACACTTCTATGAACATCTGGAATATAGTTCCCACATACTCAGCATTTCTAAAAATATAGTCTGAACATTTTCTGGTTCTTCACATGATGTCACTTTACTTTCGTGTTTATAGTAATTGAGGCTCCCACCAAAGTATTGTTGCTCAATGTGCTCACCAGTGCTTGCTATTGTGAGACTTTTAAAATTTGATGGTTTGGTGGAAGTGGTATAATTTCTCATTTTATGTGCATTGATTGATCTCTAAAATTTTTTAGCACTTTTTCATGTATTTATTGACCATCTTGGTTTACTTTTTCTGTATGAGGTTTCTGTTCATGTTTTCCGCATCCTACTCCCACCATTTTCCTACTTTTTTTTTTCTTTTTGTATTCATTTACAAGACTTCTTTTTTGGTTACATGTGTTGAAATTAACTTTTTGATTTGTCATTTCTTTTTTATGGTATCTTCTGAAGAGTATAAATTCTTATTTGTAATATAGTTGGATTTGTGTGATATTTTATTATGGTTTGTGCTTTTCTTGTATCTTGTTGAAGAGAACCAACCCCATTTCAAGGTTATAAGATATTCTCTACATTTTCCTATACGATGTTAACATTTTATATTTATGTTGATATTCCTTCTGGAATTCATTTTCATATATAGTGTGTGAGGTATGGATTCAATTTCCTTTGTTTGCAATAGGAATATTTGATTATGTTAGCATTATTTATATAGTCATCCTTTCCCCAGTTTTTGCAATGCCATCTCTATCATATATGATTTCCACACATGCAAAGGTCTATTTTATTCCTTTATTCTGTTTCTTTGTGGGTAGTTTGTGTATTTATTTAGTTAGTTAGTTGTTGTTATTGTTTTTATTAAAAGCATGGCAATTTAACATCCAGAATAGGGAACTGAATCTGCTATCTGTAACCTTGGGCGAGTTGCTTAATTTCCTGTATCTCAAACCCCTCGTTCATAAAATAAGTATAATAATATCATTGCCATAATGTTACTGTATGTCTTACATAAAGTACGATCCATATGTGCAAATTTTATCATTTTAATTATTAATTATTGTTTCTCTGAAAATACCACATTGTCTTAGCTAATATATCTTCATGATAAGTCTAGACAGTTTTGTGAAATCACTTTATGTAGTTTTAGTCTTATTGGTTTGGTTATTCCTAGTCTTTTGATCTATACCTACTGAGAATAATTTTGATAGAGTCCCTCAAAACACATTTTTATTTTAATCTGAGTTGCATAGGATATGGTTGTTGTTTTAGGGGAGTTTACTTCCTCTGTTACTGAGTCTTCTATTCATGAACTCGGAATTTCCATTTATTTGGTTATGTTCTTTCAAAAAGTTCTATTTTCTATAGAAAGGTCATAAATGTCTTTTTTAGCTTTATTCTTAGGCAGCTCATATTTTTTCTTGCTATTAGAAAAAATATATGTTTAAACGACATTTTCTTAACTATTTGTTTTGGGGTTTGACCCTATCTGACTCGGTGCTTTGCGCTGTATCTTCTCTCCTTTCTGCTGTGATAGATATTTAGTGTGATATTCATTTCTGTGAAGACTTTTTCTTTTTCCTGATTTTCTCCAGTTCACATTCTGTCTCACCATACTCCTTCCCACCATACTTTCTCTATGGACCTCTTGTTTTTCCTGTTCCTTTTATTCTTCCTCTTTGTATTGTTTCAGTATTGCTTTCTTGAAACTTCCTTTTTAATCATTGCTTATCTTTCATTTTGTCTCAAACCTGTTGTGTGTAGGAGGTGTTTGTGTGTGAGTGTGTAATGGGGGCGTGAGGGGTGATGGTGAGTAGGGATGAACCAGACCTTCACCATCAGCTTGCAGGAATTATCCCCATGACACAGGGTTGTGTGTGAGAGAACATTATTTGAGTATTTCCTTTATCCTAACCCCCTGAGTTCAGCATTGCACAGCTGCAGATAATGCAGAGGCTCTCACTCCTGCCTCCTGAATCAACAGATTGCTTTCTGTAAATATCAATTGTTTGTGGCATTCCTCCTCACTTCTTCATGCAATATGGTTTCAGGGGAAATTCTCACCTTGCATATTGTTTCTATTGTTCTAAAGAAGGAATTGTTAGGTTTTATTCCTTAGAGGTTTTGCCTTCCTACTGAGAGCTGAAAGCTTTGTCTAGATCTGCAGCCTTATCTGTTAGTTATACCCTATGAGTATTCCCTCTTTCACATAGCAAATATTTCTGTGTGTAATATGCCAAGTACTTTGTTAGTTTCTGGACAACATTTGACAACATGAAAATTTATGGCATATGCCCTGAAAACACTCATTCTTGTGAAGAGTGAGGCACACAAAATAATGACAATACAATAGATTAATTGCAATGGTGGAATGATGCACAAAATGCTTCAAGATAGCAAGAATGCCCAAATCTGCTCAACTTGCACAAAGACTTTAGTTGGTTCATAAAACAGGAGATAAACTTGCTGCATAGGTTCTGTGCTATATGTGGAAAAGCAACAGTGACGGAGGGCAGCATGCTTCTTGTCTGATAAAGTTTGTAAGCTAATTGGCTAAAAACTGTGACTTTTAAACTGGTTAAGGATGAATAGGGTTTTTTTCCCACAAGAATGGAAGAGAATATTCTAAGCTAGGGGTCAGCAAACTTTTGAGACAGAATGTACCCAAAGGTCCGCATGTGGCTTGTGAACCGCAGTTTGCAGACCCCTGTTCTAAGCAGTGGAAAGAATGTGCAAAAAGAAGAGAAACCTAAGAAATGACAGTAAGTGTATGTAACTATGGGGAACGGCAATAGTGGATCATAAAAATCAAACAGTGCTTGCAACAAAAGATATAACCAGACAGGTGGGATAGTGCTATAGGAGAAAGTATATTGTGTGTTATCATAGCAGTTTATGTTTTATTCACCTCTATGGAGGCAGGATCATTGAAGAATTTTTAACAATGAATGACACTATCAGATTAGTATGTTAGTGACAACACTCAAAAATAAATACGAAGAATTGATTGGAGAATGTTAAGACTAGCGTCTGGACCATGGACAATGTGTCTATTTTGACAGGGAAGAAATAGGGAAATTCTCAGCTTAGGGAGCTCCAATAGGGTTGGAGAAGATAGAACAGTAGCAACAACATGGATTTTTTTTTTTCATTTGCATTATAATTCGCTCTATATTTTGTTATTTCTTATCCCAGGTGAAAGCTTTTTAAGGACATGAGGCCAATGTGACTTATTGCCATGATATTTGCTGCAGAGTTATGCAAAGTTCTCCCACACCTAGCAAGTACTCAATAGGTAGCAGTTGCAATGTGAATGAAAGCACAGTAGAGTGGGACCTGGCATTGTAGGGAGTATGGAAGCAGGGAACTGCAAAGTGTTGTGGGCCACCCAAACTGCCTTGCCAGTGCTGTAAGTAGAACTTTTTTGGCTACTTGTGTTGATTTTGCATGAACAAAATATAAGAAAAAATACTAGAAAAATTAGCCATGGTTTATTGGCTTACAAGTTTCCAATTTTAAATAATTTGTTTTTCATTGAATTGATTGATTTCCTTTAAGTGGGCTAAATGACTTGTCTGTTTTGGCATCAGTAAATGGAGCCCCATTTTGAGATGATATTGCCAAAGCTATTTAACCACAAAGTTTCTTAAATAGTTTATAAGGCCATATGGACAGGATGGGAATTTCCAGCTAAATTTTAGATGTACTTATAAAATATATTTCTTCTTTCAATTTGGAGGTGTGTGTTTGTGTGTGTGTGTGTGTGTGTGTGTGTGTGAGTGTGTGTGTGTGAGAGAGAGAGAGAGAGAGAGAGAGAGAGAGAGAGATTACAAATGTTATTCTAAATCAGAAGATATTTTAAAACATCAGAGAAAAACAATGGCAAAATGGCAAAAGTACCATGGGAAGTATGATTCATTTCTCTTTTTAGTTTAACAACTTGCAAATACAATATTTGATTCTGGCTCTGGTTTTAGTCAAGCTTTTAGCTGTTTAAGATGTTTTATTTCTAATTTAAATGACAAACAAATCTTTGTTGATGTCTAATGATTCTTCTAGTTCAGCAGCTTTAGAAATAATTTCAAAATAGTTAACAAAAATAGATACTATTAAAACAAATATATATTTTAAAAGATTTTCTACCCTGAAGCATTTTTTCATTTCTCATTTCCCCCATGCCAGCATAAAGGATAATAACAATTTTTAAATTTCTTTTCAAATATTGTCCTACTTTGATATGGTAGAAAGAACATTTGAATTCTAGTTTTCTCTTGTTCTCAGTCGGTCTGAGTCAGATCATCTAAACTTTATTGTCCTGATCCTTCTGCTATAAACAGAAGAGTAATAATACCTAAAAACATTGCAGTGGCAGTTTAATGAAAGAACCAATGTGAAATACTTATAAATTACAATGTACTAGGTGTTTTAAATATTAGTAAATTGAAACATGCTTCTTTCTTAACATTTGTAAAAGTAAAAAACAGATTAATATTTGTGACATAAGTTAGGAAGTCCTCCTGACCATTTCTTTAGAAATCAAATTACTCTCAGGATAATTTCTTAATGTTGGACCTAAATTGTTAGAAAAAAATCAAGTTAAGATAAAACCATAAGAGACAATGCTGCCTAAGAAAAATCACAAAAGGAGATAAAATGTTAGAAGTATGTACTTTTTGCTTAGAGACCATGTATGAGAAGCTGTGATAGATGGGACAGATTAACCTGGCAAAGAGAAACTTGAAATTACATGAGAAGGAATTGGACAGGTTCAAATTAGGGCACCTCTTTTAATTGGTCAATAATCACTTGGAAACCAAATAAAAATGCAACTACTTTGACACTATCCTTAGATATTCTGATTTGAGAACAAGAATCTGTCTTTTAAACAAAAATCTCAGGTAATTCTTCCGGAGTTAGTACATATACATCCTCACTATATATTACTTTAGACCTTTTCAGAGTTATTCAATTCTACTTGTCCTTTCTTAATTGCAGGAAATATAATAAAAAAGAAAAGTGATTAATTTTATTTATTTATTTATTTATTTATTTATTTATTTATTTGAGGGCAGTGTCACTGGCCCTCATATGTGGGACCTGAACCAACCGGGGCCGCTGGCTTCCCAAACCAGCTCTCAACCACCACGCCACTCGGCCGGCCCGAAAAGTGATTAATTTTAATCATGAATTTAGGTTAATGCTTTCTCTGGTTAAAATATTCCAAAAAATTTCAGTTGGAGGTAACTAAAAGAAATGTTTCTTTATCTAGTTTGAGAGCATTTTTATCATGCTTTTTGTTTTTGTTTTGTTTAAGAAGAACAGAGAATAGAGTTAATTTGAACTTGTGTAATAAGATAGAATATAAAAGCTGACGGTATTAAAGACTGAAACACATAATGAAAAATGGTATATACATTCTACATGATAACGTAAGAAGTGTCTATCCAGTTTTGAATAGCTGAGAAAGCCTATGTGACTGACTTTTCCAATGTTCATGTAAATCACTAGAGGGCAATATATACTATTCCTTTAAGATGACGTATCACAATCATTATTGTAGTTACATAATTGTAGAATGCAGAGTCCTCACTGGCAGAAGTCAGAAAAATAATAGCTGAGACTATAATTACTGCTAAAATCATTAGTTAATTTAGTTAACTTCATGAAACCATCAGTAACTGATTCTTTAGTAGAAAAACCTAATAAATAAATTTTAAGGTTTTTCTCTTAATTTTTGAAAAGAATCAAGTAGACATAGTCATTATTCTATAAAAGTCATGCACACAATCATGCAGAATATAAAACAAAGTTATGAAAAATGGAATACTTTTCTAGCTTGCAAACATCAGTATCAATTACAGAAGGGATGCTCAATCACTTTTCTCTGGGTAGAGTGTGGCCTGGTTTTCTTCTTAATATTCTATTACATGGGCTCACCTCATTACTGCTTATGTTTAAGAAAACATGAAAGAAGCTTTCAATGGGGAAAGATCTAGTAATTGACTATCTTTTCAACCAAAATCAAGGAAAAAGAAAATAACACCTTAGGAATCACAGTTCTAATTTTCACATGTAATATTAATTTTGTCTCATACTTTTATATATAAACCTTTTTGTTGTTGTATTTGTGTTTTAATGATGGAATGTTTATAAATCTATCTTGGAGAAAAGCTACAATAATGAATGAATTAAAAAGTGAATTTAATGAATTTTCTGTCTCCAAAAGATTTTAAAGAAAGGAGAATGAACTAAGGTGGGGAAAAATATAACTATGGAGGAAGGGAAATTGAATTTAGTGAAAAGAGAACTGCATGTTTTTAACTGAAGTATTACATTCTAAAATAAACGAATTTTATCTTTAAATAAATGATATGTGATCTAATCCTGCTGTTTCCAATACAGCAGATGACATAGTTACCAGTTAAATTTTAAAGCACTTAATATGTGATAGGCAAAATGCTTTATCTTTATGTTCTCATTTAATCCTCTCAATGAATTTATGGAATGGAATTATCACCATATATGCTATACATGTGTAAACTGATATTTTATAGGTTAATTTAGTGGTGGAGCTGAGACCAAATCCAAGCAATGAGTCCAGACCCTGCAGTCGTAATTACTGTGCTTCTCTGTCTTCTATGGACAAATGTTATCTCTGGAGAAGAAGGAGATTTTAATCATCTCTACCAGAAAGTGGGCATCTAAATTTCACATTCATTCAAAGCTGCTAAGTCCCATCTTATTTTACTGGTCTAACAACCTGCATGGAAAGAAACATTATCCAAGTTCACATTGGATAAAATTAATTGGACTTATTTAAAGACCAATTTGATTTCAATCTAAGAAGCATATTCGCACAATTTAGAGTTGGAGAATATATATGTTAAAGTGAATCTATTTCATGATTCTAGGGAAACAATGGGAGCTTTTCAAGAAAACTGTCAGAGGGTAATGGTAGAATTATGCATTCACCCATTCATTCAGTGCTTTGTAAACACCTCTTTTTGAAAGCATTTCTGGATGCTAGAGGATGAACAAGGCATTATTGTAGCCTTAAAGAAATTGAATAATTAGCCTCTTCATCTCTAGCTTGGTATCCTAAAATTTCACTTTTCCTGTTGAGAGTTAAACCACTGCGTAGTGAACTACATTGGGGGAAACATCACAAACAAGCAGGTACCAAAAAGCTCTGAGTGCTAGTGGACTTCTGAGGTCTAATTTTAATGCCTCATTCCTCAATTTTGACTTTCTAGAAATTTAGTATTTACTAAATTTGTCTTCAGCCTACCATGCAAACTATAAAAGTCCAAACCACTGTGTAATTTAGTTTAAAAAAGGTGATCTTAAAAATACAATTGCCTACAGATTTAAAAGTTAAGAAATTATAAGAAGTTAGTTACACCTTACAAAGTGATTTGCAAAACATTAGTCTCCTGTATCAATCAAGATTGCCTAGGCAGTCAAGAGAGCCTAGATTATGATGCAGTAACAAACAATTCCAAAATTTCAACAGCTTAAAACCCCAGGTTTTGGTTCTTGTTCATGTTACCTTTCCACTGCATATCACCTGAGAATGCTGCTCACTCACCTTCACCCTTGAGTCAGCCACCAGAGCACCCACTCTCTGCAGCATTGGCTCTGAACATGGCAAGGAGAAAAGAGAGCTCTGAGGGGTTTCACATCAGCATTATACATTTTGAACTGGAAGTGGCTTGTAACTCATTGCCCAGAATACTCACGTAGTCCTGCTCAGCCACATGGGAGCCTGCTTGAAAAAGCCATCTACTATGGTTCTAGAATGGAGGAAAAGTAGAAGTGGGGTGAATGACAATAATGGCTCCCACATTTCTCTGACAAAAAATGGCTTTTTACTCAAGGAAGATACCTAAATTTTATACATGATTTGCAAAAATCAAGTTAAAACACAAGTTTTGACAGTATAAAAGTATTTTAAGGGAAAATTTAATCTATTGACATCTTAGAGGGTTCTTCTTTATGAGTTTAGTTAAGCTGAGAAGGAAAGGGCTAACAAATTCTGCTTTTTCTCTGTCTAAATTGACTTAGAAAATATAGGTTCTTATCCTACTTTCACAGCTTGTGATGGCTATGTTTATTAATAAGAATAATAAAAGTAGTACTAACAGTAGTAGTGATTGTAGTAGCAGTAGTAGTAGTAACACAGTTAAAGCTTGCAGGCTCAAAAACTTATCCATCTTCAAAGTAGCTCTATAATGCCCTTGCATTATGATGGTTCAAGATACCTTGCTGATATCTCAACTGCTCTATTTAGGTAAGTTTCAAATTATGTATGCATGCCTGTTTTAAGATAAATTTAAGATAAAAATATTAATAGAATAGTCTGGTATTGTTAAATATTATTTTTTTTAACTTAGATATACTATATACATTCTGTTTTTCATTTGCTGGTTTTCAAAGAACTTGCTTTCTTTCTTGTCCCTAAATTTCATGTAATAGCTAATCAGCATGTCTTCTAATAACTTTTATGGTACATTTCAATTACTAAACAAGATTTCAGAATTTTACAAATTATAGAAACTCTACTCAAAATTGTAAACCTATAGTCACTTGTTGCCATGCAGTTAGACCAGTATAGTTCTTTTCCTTATTATAATCAATTTATAAAATATGTCCGGATATTTTTTTCTTTGCTAGTTTTTTTTTTTCCTCCTCTATGAGATCAAGTTTGAAAATAAATTAGCTATATATACAAATGATTTTAAAATAAAAATTTCAAGGAGATTGACAGTAAATAATACAATCACAATATAAAACTAAGTGTACCAGGGCATCGGTGGCACAGGCAAATGGAAACTCTCATCATGCTCAGCCTGAGAAAATATACTGGTTTATAAACATTATCAAAGTATAACATGGCTTTAAGTCATGTTCCTGTATTTAAAAATCTTTACTTCTCTCCCTCACTGATTTTTCACACAAAAAAAATTAAGCATATGTTTGCATTTCATTGTAATTGTGGACATTTGAGAGAAATCATAAATGGATGAGATGAAGCAATATATTGAAACAATGAGAAAAAAGGTGATTTTTTCACCATAAATATTAATAATGAAAGGCAATATATGCAAAGTAAAAGGGACAAGGAGAAATTATGAATTAAGTACAAGAAAACATTTGTCTTTAGAAAATAAAATGAAAGCTAGGGAAGTGTAGATTCTAGAAATGTGTTTCAGAGAAACTATACTGATTAGTTTTCTTTTTGGCTTCCCAAGCCAGTGTGTAACTACCGCACCACTCAACGGGCCCAGTTTTCTTTTCTTAATCACTTAAAACTTTTTAAGCTATAAGTACTGTCAAGTTCTGCTATGCAGAATCCACTAATTTTTCACTTTTACACAATGAAATAGTCCTTAAAATATTTCTTATACCACTAGGGTGCCATTCAGTAAATTGCTTCTTTATAAGAACTAAATTGCACGCTAATGTCTTGAGAAAGAAAGCTATCTACTCCCTAGGATTATAAATATTATCTCATTAGTTCTAAAAACACCTACAAGGATGGAAAATGGAAATGGAAATATTTCTTTCATTTTAGAGGTTGAACAATTGAGACACTGAACATATTAATAAAACATCAGAATTATCAACATTCCAAATTCCAGAAATTCCAATGTAAAAGTCTAATTTTTGAACACTAAATAGGGAATTTACAACTCAGCAAATATCTGTATGTCCATGTTTGCAAAGCCTGTGATAGGAGCTATAAAAAAAATCTGGCTTTGTAAATCTTTATTCAGTTTGTTTTGACAAGGATTCCTTCCTATAGCAGTAATAGTGGACAAATGAGAAAAATGGTAAGTGAATAAAATGAAATGGTAGCATGTTTAAATAAAAACAGTGGGTGAATGGATGCAAATGTTCAAGTTTTTCATCAAGATGATATTAATTCTGAAATAAAACGCGTGACAGAGAAAAGGGACAAGAAGAAATCAAATTTGGAAAAGAGTGTTTTACAAAAATGCCTTCCTCTTTGTAGTACTTTAAAATTCCTTCTATAATTTACCACTTTCTGTCTTTATTTCTTGCAATTTTACTTGTGAATAATTTCAGGGTCTTTACACTTTTTCATGACTCAACTGTTTTGATTGCTCATTTGCTACTCTGCCTGACGAGATGGAGCACAGGCAGGTAAGGGCTTGAGGGCATGAGTTTTTAAACTGTCCCAGTAGTATAACTTCCTCATGACTACTGAGAACCATGCTGAAACCCTGGCTGTGTTGGCTTCTTGGATCCTTATCAGGCCTCTTTATCCTGTGGGTCCCGTTGCCCTAGTTCCCGTGACACCACTTCATTCCATGCCAATCAAGATCAGTATTTAAAGCAAAATTGTCTAACACATTTCCCTAACTTGTTCCAGCTTCTTACATTCACACATATGTTCCGTTTCCCCCAGGACCTCTATCTTCTTTCTCAGAGTCTGATTCTTCTTCCACCTATCAGAACCCTGGGCCTCACCAATCAATTTAACATACTAGAATGGAATTCACAGACCAGGATCCCAGTCCTAATCTCCTTTCAAACAGGTGATTACTAAGCACCTACATCAACACTTGAATGCATAGAGATGTGTCTATGAAGGTAACACTTATCTCCATTCAGTAAACACATCTAAGCCTAAAACACTCATTAAATGACTCATTAAATCCAAACTACTATTGTGTTTCCTAAGGACTATGCATGGGTACTTGACAGATAATTAAAGAGGACACTGGGCTCCCAGCTTAAAAGTATATTTCAATCTTCTGGTTTTATTTCCTTTTCAAACATGTTACAATTCAGGCTCTGCAGGATCTCTCTCTCTCTCTCTCTCTCTCTCTCTCTCTCTCTCTCTCTCTCTCTCTCTCTCGATATATATATATATATACACACACACACACACACACACACACACACACACACACACGTAGACCCTTTGGTCAACTGTTGCTCAAGCAGTAGTGCCCCGTAATCAGAAGTGTCTGGACACTGATGGTAACCACTTTGAGCACCTCTTGTAATTGCAGAAGTCAAAAGTAACTTGTATTCATCTTTTGTTATCAGTATATTGTATATTGAGCATTACAATTTTACTATGTTTTTCCTTTCTTAAAATGCATATACATGTTTTTTTTCAAGATTTTATTGGAGAATTGGGAGAGAGGAACAGCGTTGGGGAATCGGGAAAGGGAAACAGACAAATTGCTGTCCTTTTGTTCTTCAGTCTAGTTGTGAAAGACGTTGCTTCACTGTCCCATGTTGGTATTATCATTGCGCTCTTCCTGGCTGAGGCAGATGGGTTGCGGACCATTGGATGGCCACTCACTACTGCTCACAGCAGCTCATGCCTGCTGCCAGCCACTCATGGTAGCTCACAGCAGCCCACTGCAGTCCCACTGCAGTCCATGCCATTGCCTGGGACTCACAGCAGCCCAGCTCCAGGTAGAGCTGTTGTTCAGCATCTTAGCTGTAGAGGGCGCAGCGTCACTTGCTCTCATGTGGGATCTGAACTGGGGTCCTGCTGCTCAGAGCTGGTGCTCCCAAGCCAACTCAACCAAACCACCACTCAGCTGGCCCTGTATACATTTTTTTGTCATCCTTTGTTAATACCAGGGTTGCCAAAAAATGAACACATTTTAAGAGATGTTATCTATGTATTACTTTTCGAAAGTGAATTGAATTGTGTTAGCAGTGTGTAGTATGACATTCACTCAAAAGATAGTGTCCATCAAATGACTGCTAGTAGCTTCATTGTATTACAATTTTAATACAGTTTTTTTCCTTTCTTAAAATGTGTATACTTAGAATGTATATAAAATCATATATATATAATTTTACTCTAGGGGAAAAACCCTATTTGAAGAAATGTCTATGTTCCATATTTTTGGTGGACTATAGATTTTGCTGCTTAAATTCCTTATCTTAAAATTTTTATTAATAAGAGTATTTCAAAAAGAATTTCAACTGATTACACTAGAAGCATAAAAAAAATTCAGAAATAAAACAATTTTATTGTGAAATAAATGTGACCTCTGGCTTCCTAGTAGTTTTTCCCTTGATATCTGAAACTGAATATTGAAGGTCAAATTAGTTGCAACATTGCTTTTCTTACCTAAATGATCTATGTCAGTTATATCACTTCCATTTAAAGATGACCTGTGCTTTTGAAATATTGTCAGTAATTGATGGTGCCAGAAATGTTGAAGTTTTCTGTACAGTTTTTTCCTCTCTATGACTTGACTGTGTCACTGCAGTTTTTGTCAGTCCTGGCCTTTTCCCTTTTCTGCAATCAGTTGAAAGTAAGGTGTTATTCCCTGTTTTCATCTTACCTTGCTGAAGCTACTGAATAGCTGTTAAACTTGGAATATGTGAAAAGGGGTAAGAATATGGCTAAGTATGCAGAACCCCAGCTAAATACAATAAGATATTCAATTTTATAGTTAAATAACAGTACCAGATGCTCAGCAACCTACATGAGGAAAGGGGCAGTGAGGTAATCATTACGTGATAATCATAACAAATGTCTGGAGTCACACTTTCATTGACATTGAACAGATTAAGACAATGTGAAATTTCTTCTCTTTAATTAATAACTGCTGCTTTTCTTCAGAAATAATTAATGGAAACTAATCATTTATTTATTTATTTATTTATTTTTTTGTTTTAAAAATCATTTATTTTATTGAAGGAAAATAAAGAAATAATGAATGGAGCCCATCATTAATACTACTTCCCTTTGAGGGTTGCACGATTGCATACTGGTATGTGATCATTAATTTTATCTGCCAACTTGACACTGGGCCATCGGATGCCCAGATGACTGGTTAAACATTATTTTTGTGTATGTCTATGAGAGTGTACCTGGAAGAGATGAGCATTTGAATTGGTATACTGAATGAATTAAATGTGTCTGCCCAATGGGGGTGAGTGTCATCCAATTCGTTGGGAGCCTGAAGAGAACAAAAAGGCAGAAAAAGTTTGATTTAACTCTGCCTGTCTTCTTGAGTTGGGACATTGATCTTCTCCAGCCCTCCAAACTTTTGGTTCTCAGGCCTACATTGGAAGCGACACCGTCAGCTCTTCAGCTCTTAGGCCTTTGAACTATATCATCAACTCCCCTGGGTCTCCAGTTTGCATAGGACAGATATGGGACTTCTCAGCCTCCATAATTGTTTGAGTCAATACCTTATAATAAATCTCTCTCTCTCTCTCTCTCTCTCTTTATATATATATATATCATATATTTTTATCATATATATGTATATCAATCATATATATATTTTAATATATATATATATATATATATATATATATATATATATATATATATGATAAAAAATCTGCTTTGTTTCTCTGGAGAACCCTGAATAATACGTGCTAGAAATGATCTTATGTAGTTGAACAAATTTGATCTGTTTCCAACATTGACATTTATGAGATATACTGGTAATGTGACTTTAAATCATTACCTTCCTATCCTTAATGTATTTTGTTATCCCCATTCTCATGGTTTTTCTACTGTTCTTCACCTGTTTGGTGTCAGGGGGCTGGCCTGTATGAGCTGCATTAAATGGGCTCTCTAGCCTTCTAGCTTCTGGTTGGGGTTAGCTAATAGAGGAACTGATAAGAGAGAGACTGGAAGGTCGAGAGACAGTTATGTTTAATTATTGTTCCTTTTTCTCTCTGATGAATCTGTTTTACCCTTCCTAAGAACAAAGTTCCTATCCAATGGTAGCCTATTTACTCCCTCAGTTCTAGCTCTCAAGGTGTTTGGGTACCTCCCCCTTTCCCCCACATTGCCTGAGCTGGGGGTGGTGAGAATTCTGTAGTCGCTAGGTTCAGGGTGTCATTGTATCTTCCTTTTGGTTTTTCTTTAGTAGCTAACATATTTGTAAATTGTCCCTTTATTAAACTCTCTTCAAGTGCTCTTTTGGAGCATGTCATGTTTCCTCCAGAAGTATAACCTGTCCTATAATTGTTTTCACATCTCTAAAAGGAGGGTTGTGATAATCTTAGAATTATTATGAATATTAAATAAGATCATGTAAAGTGATTAAGATTGTAACCACCTCATAGTAACTGAAATAAATGTTGACTATATGCTAACATTAACATCATCATTCTTTCATAATAGAGGTAAATAAAGATGATGTTTCTGATGATGGTCAAAACAATTTAACATGTAAGATGGTTGTTATCTGTACCAGTCTGGGTACTCCAAAAATCTGAGCCAAGACAAGATTATATATGCAAAAGATTTGTTGTAAGAAATGCCTCTGAAAGACAAATGCTCAAAAGGAACCTTTAGAGCACATTTTAGATCTGACAAAGTGGAGGGGATGGGATAGGCAGGGAGAGACAGGCTAGTTAGAATCCCGACCTTTGGGAAGCAGTGGAAAAAGTCAAGACTTTAGAAATGCAGTCTAACTCCCCTTCCAAGGAGAATCTGAGAGCTGGGCTTTTTGCCTGTTTGCTCTGTACTAAGATGGGGAAAGAGCTATGGGCAGCGCTTGTGTGTCCATTTAAAACTGCCTCTTTATTCTTGCAGCCCAAAGGACTAGCATTGCTGGGCCTCACCTGTTCCCAGAGGTGGGTGAGTTAGGAGCCAGCCTTGCAGGTAATAACCATAAAAGTTGGGATGCTAGATATTGAGCCAAAACCTTAAAATAAGGGAGAAGCTGGGAGTGGAGGATTCCTTCCTGATTATATGGTGCTGTGTTGGGATGCGGTTTACCGTGAAAGTGTCAGCTTTTCAGTTGTTTCACTGTGGGTTTTTTTCTCAGTTATCTGGTGTGCAGGAGCCTTTCAACTAGTTTCTGGATTTCTCTCAGAGGTAACTGATCTATGTGTAGCTGTTTATTCAATGTGTCCATGGTTGAAGGGGGAGTCCAGAGCTCCTTTTCTGCCATCTTGCTGATTCCACACACACAAGATAATTTCCATTCAGGACTTTTCAATGGTAGACTCAGCTGCAAGGAACAGCTCTGCATCTGACCTAGTTCTAAAGACTGCTCAAAAATGGAACTGACCTAAAATTAATTATATTTTGTAGACTCATTTGGATTGAAAATTATCTCTTTGACCTCAGGGCTCAGGGCACATATTGCCTCTTTTTAAACAAGTACTATATAACTAATGGAAACTGTAGGGATGATATAATACATGATTTTTTTTCTTTAGTAGTAACTCCAACTTCTTTTTCATGTAATTATTAGAAAAAGGACTATTTCATAGTTAGTTCAGCATTTCTCAAAGTATGCTTCAAAAGCCTGCCTCTGTAAGATGATACAGGAGGTGTTATATAACAATGTTTCATGGTAAAATAATTTTGGTAAATACTGGATTAAATAAGATGTAAATATTTTGATACTCATTAAAAGCTTTAAGAAGGAGCCTTGTCTTTATTTGAACAGAGAACATTTTTACCTCAGATAACACACTTATATCTATAATATAGCAAACATACCAGTATAGACATACCTCAAAGACATTGTAGGTTTGGCTGCATACTACCACAATAAAACAAGTATTGTAATAAAGCGAGTTGTAATCTTTTTGCTGGTGGAGGGTCTTGTTTTCAATTTGTAAAGTATGCAATATCTATGAAGCTCAATAAAGCGAAGCACAATAAAATGAGGTATGTCTGTATCTAGTTTTTAGTTCATTAGTTAAGTTCCCAACTTGAAGGTTGATGTGGGGAGGTGACTATGTAAAAACAGTTACAGAATGTCTAGCAAATGCAATAAGTATGAATACCTACATAGGATGTTCAATAAAACTCAGTTAAAATTAATATAAATATTTGATTCAAAATAATTTACTTCATTAGTCCTTTCCTTGTAAAATTGCATTTTTAAGGTTTTTCCAAAAAGAAGCCTCAAGTGCTTGATTTCCACTCTCTAGCTGTAAAGATGAGACTGATGCAACTGTGCCTACTACACTGTAAGCATTTAGAAACAATGTGCTTAGCCTGAGGAAAAAGACATTATGCATATGAATATAACAGGTGTTTTTAATTGGGGAGGAAGTAGATTTAGGGGGGCTCATAAGAGCCTGTACAGAGTAATGGTACAATTGATTAATAGAGAAGTTTATGAGTGAAAGGGCTATTCACAATGATGTCAGAATAAAGCAAAAATGAAACAACCCTTGCAAATTTGGGCATTTCTTTGTGAAATAAGGATTCAAAGAGCTTTAGTAAGGCTTTTTTTTTTTTTTAAATCAAGGTTTTAGAGGTAACTCTTAGGTTCCCCCAAATGTTCAGCATTAAGTTTTTACTTTGATTTCTCTCTCTCTCTCTCTCTCTCTCTCTCTCTCTCTCTCTCTCTCTCTCACACACACACACACACACACACACACACACACACTCACACACACTCACACTCACCTTTATCAGCCCACTTATTTATGTGAGTCATTGGGAAAGTGAGATGTGGAAGCATAGGAATTGAATGATTTGTTAGTTATATTCACAATCTTCTCATTTCAAGCTACTACAACGCCTTATAGAAATTTTGCTTACTTATGTCGTATACACAAGGGATACTTCTGCGTACACTTTTATTTCAGAGCAGTGCATTTATCTGTAATTACCCTATTTTGTTTACAATTCTCTTCTATGGCCTGTGGATTCATGATTTCGGACTATGTTCTGATAGTAAGGCCCTTCTACGGACTTCGTATGAGCTCCATAATTTATTATTTTAATGCAACCTGTGAAAAATTCGATAAAGTGTATGGGAGGGGTGTGAGGAAAAAAGGCAGATGGCATGAATGATGTCTCATTCTTCTGACAACGAATATAACAAGGATTGAAAATGATATACCGTGAATTCATTGCAGTGACAAAGAGTATAATGAGAACTGGTATGAACATAACCGACTGCATTCTCATTACATTCTGCGGATTGTAATGTGGTCCTCCTCAGAGTCCGCACCAATCCTCCGCTGACTGATGAGCCTTCCGCATAGCTCTACTTCAATTTTTACATCAATATTTTTAACATATATGGGCCATTAGGAAAAACAAGTAATAAAAATTTCAAAATGAATGCTGCAGCTTTAATTCTAGTGACTGGTCAAGAAGAAATTTTATTTGCTAGTGTGAAAGAATATTAGTTGGCACTTGAATAAATAGCAGTGTTTCAATCAGAAACTGTCTCTTTACTCTGGGTAAATAAGGCTTAATGATTGTGGTGTCTGTAGCATACACCCTAGGTAGAAGGTTGAATAAAACTATAAAGAAAAAGTTTATAAAGAGTTGGAGTCTCGGGTTTGTTTTATTAAACTACATTATGATTAGTTTTATCATAACAATATGTAAAATTATGTAACAATACGTCAGATTATCTAGTGATACTTCAACATTTTAAAGGAAGTTATAAATTCATAAGTATCGATCTAATAGCAGTAATACCTTAAGCTAATTGCAGAATAAATTGAGAACATGGTAAAGTAATTTTTTTATAAAAATACATGTGGTAGAGTTTCATTAGAGTCCAAACAAATTTTGAAGCATACTACTGAGTCTTAAAACTCAACAATGATAACTTTCTTAATAAATAAAATGTGTTAGAAAATATCAAATATATTTTAAAATACTATAAGCATTACCATGCTAATAGCAAACCATTTACACGTTATCCAGCTTTATCCTGATGGTCAAATTTCATGTGATAAGTCAAGAAAATAAAGGAAATAGTACTTTAAATATAGTCACAAATAACATTACTTCATGGCAGCTTAATTTTTAATTCAGGAAATATAAGAAAATTGGACTAGAAATAAAACATAAGAGTTTAGAAATTTGTCTACATATAAACAGTTGTTAAGATCTTTCCTTAATCATAATAACCATTTAAAAATTTAAAAAAGTTATTCATAATAGCAATAAAACTATAAAACACCTGAAAAGAAATGACAACTCTATAAAACAGTTTATAAACAGTCATTAAGGGGTTTAAAACAAAGTTCAAATGAAAGGAGAGATATACTGTGTTTTCCAGATGAAAATTTTGATTAATATTCCAGTAGTATTATAAGATCCTTTGACAATTTAATTCTATATCTCACATGGTACAAGAATTGTTGTAAATCAGCTAATAAAAATTTAGAGGACATTTACTATACTAGATATGAAAGTATACTCTGAAACATCAATGACTAAAATGGGATGGTATTTAGTGCAAAAATAAAAACTAAACTAGATGCAGATATACATTGTGTGTGTGTGTGTGTGTGTGTGTGTGTGTGTATATTATATATATATATGAATGTTTGGTATATTACAAAACTTATGTTTCAAAGCTGTACAAATATAACTACTTAATAAATTTAGTATATTTGGTATCATGGAAAATATAATAAAATATTCAAAGCTTACATGAATCATAATACATTTCAGATATTTTCTCAGTTTAAATCTAAAATCTAAAATTAGGAGTGAGCTATGAGTGCGGTAATATAAAATGTACCAGCAGATATTTTATAATCTTGATGTGGGGTATTGTAGCTGAAAAACTTACAATTAATTTGCTAAGATTTAGCTTCCTTAGAGTAGAACTGATTTTTTTTTTTTTTTAAACTTGGCCACTCTCTATGTGGGAACATTCTTTCAAGGGATATATTTTCATCAGGTTCCTGTTCTTTCAATAAAGGATGCAAACCGTACTATTTCCTGACCTGACAGTAGAGATATATGGACCTGTATTTGACAAATAATGTAAAATACTCAGGAGGCATTTTTTTTTTTCTGATAGGCTTTAGATCTACTTATATGTCATACTTAATTGTAAATGCTGGTAAGCAATGAGTTATAACAAATTGTCTAGAAGTTATGCAGTGAAGTGTTTAATACTCTCCAATGTATCTAGTCTTGGACTTACTCTGATCATCATAGGTGAATCATGATCTTTTGTTTTGGGGATCCTTTAATCTCCTCTGCCTCCCTGCAGAATACAGTTGCTTTTAATGAATTGCACTTTGGCATAATGTATCAGCCAGCACTGAGGTATGCTAGAAAAAGCAGCCCCATGTCTCCTTTTATTGTAGTCATTAGGAAGGTGTTTTTTTTGAGGATATTTATTGTTTTGAACTATATTTTATTTTCTGATAATGCAAGGAAGTAATTTCTTAGGACCCAGGGCCTGGGAATAGTGATGCTTCCATTGAGTAACTAGCATATTTGTAATTTTATATATAGTCTTAAGAAGGTATTTCTGCCTCCCCCCCACACCTCCACCTTTGGTTAAAAAAAACTCAGAGCCAAATTATTCATCCTTGTAAGGTTTTTAAATAGTACATTTTGTTAGTAAACCTTATTTTGTATTTTAATTCATTTGCTGTAATTGTTATACTTTAACATATGTTCTTGCTATTGGTAGTTGATTAATTTGAGGTGAATTAAACTTTTGGAGGTCATATTTACAAACATAACATGCCATGTAAGTATACATATCAGCATTCAATAAATTTTGGTAGGCATTATGCCTCTTCAAAAAGTGATAGATACGGAAAGAAATTCCATGTGTATACCATGCCAAAAGACCACTTAGCAACCCCAAAAATATGTATTATAGGGTACAATCTTCCACGTTAAATCAAAGTTCCTCCATTATTTGCTTTGCTATCCCACAATGAGATTTTTATAATTTATAGCCAATCACTTCTTAATATAAAATGGAACAGTGACAAAATCCTGTCATAACTGTTGTATAACCTAGTTTTTAATATGTAATACCTATTTCTTATGTTCATCTTATAATTGTAAGAATCTCATTGGATGGAACACTTGATATCCCAGGACAACTAAATGGGCAAGGAAGGTATCTGATGAAAGATGACAATTGACCAGAGTGATTTTTGTTGGATTTTTTTTGTTTGTTGCCTTGCTTTGTTTTTGTCACCCTTAAAGTATCCAAAGTTTTGACTGAGACAATCAGATTTTCTGGAAAATTTTAGGCAGAACATGGATTTGCTTATATATAGTAATTGTACTATTAACATGATAAAGACTTAGGAGCTAAGAACAAAATTTTGGGGGAAATTATGGGTGAGTTGAAGCTACCTTTAGAAAAGAAAAATAGAACAATAGAAACAGGAAAAACAAACAAACAAACAAAAACTGCACCATGTGGCATGGCACACAAATAAGAATTCTGTGAGGCAAAGTGTCCAGATTTCCAATGGTGCTCCCTTCCTGATTGCTATCCTTCCTGAACTTTCAGTGAATTCCTCTATCTGCTCATCCATTATGGCTGGATTTTTGTTTATGTAAGGCTACTAAGACATAAATGAAGTTAAGCAATTCAGGAAATACTGCTGAGAGTTCTCTGAGGCAGGTCTTTTCAGAGTTACTTAAATTCTCACTCCACTTACAAAAGACAAAAACAAGAATCTATGTGCAAAGAATTGAGTGGAAAAGGTTATCTCTGATCTTGTTTTATACTTATAATAAGTCAATTAAATGGAACAAGTCATGTTAAGGTTAATTTGTATAACATTATGTACTCAAAATACAAAAGAAAGGAAGAATGAAATATTTTTTCCCATTTGAATAAGCATTGAGTTGATATAACAAAATGATTATTGAAGTAACTCAATATTAATATCTATATCAGAGGGCTGGCCGAGTGGCGTGGTGGTTGAGAGCTGGCTTGGGACGCCAGCGGCCCCAGTTCGGATCCCACATATGAGGGCCAGTGACACTGCCCTCAAAAAAACAAAACAATCCCATATGTTCATTTTTTCTTTTACTTCCCTTGCCCGTAGGTATGTATCAGTAAAAATATTGCTCCGGGTAATGTCTGCAAATGTACTCCCTATATTTTTTTTTAGGATTTTTATGGTTTCAGGTCTTACATTTAAGTCTTTAATGCATTTTGAATTTGTTCTTGTATAAGGCGTAAGGAGGTGGTCCAGTTTCATTTTTTTGCATGTGTTAGTCCAATTTTCCCAGAACCATTTATTGAATAGACTATCTTTACTCCAGTGTAAATTCTTGCTTCCCTTGTCATAGATTAACTGTCCGTAAATGCCTGGATTTATTTCTGGGCTCTCTGTTCTGTTCCACTGATTGATGTTTTTTCACAACAAAGGAAACCATTAATAAAACAAAAAGGAAGCCTACTGAATGGGAGAATATATTTGCCAACGATATATCTGATAAGGGGTTAATATCCAAAATTTATAAAACACTCATGAAACTCAACACCAAAAAAACAAACAACCCAATTAAAAAATGGGCAGAAGGTATGAAGAGACATTTCTCTAAAGAGGACATACAGATGGCCAACAGGCATATGAAAAAAAGTTCAACCTCACTGGTCATTAGGGAAATGCAAATAAAAACCACCATGAGATACCACCTCACTCCAGTCAGAATGGCTATCATCAATAAATCAACAAACAACAAGTGCTGGCGGGGCTGTGGGGAAAAGGGGACCCTGCTGCACTGTTGGTGGGACTGCAGATTGGTGCAGCCACTATGGAAGTCAGTATGGAGGTATCTCAAAGAACTGGAAATAGAGCTACCGTTTGACCCAGCAATTCCACTCCTGTATTTATCCTGAAAAAACCAAGACACTTATTCAAAAAAAGTTATGCACCCCTATGTTCATAGCAGCACAATTTACAATAGCTAAGACTTGGAAACAACCAAAATGCCCATCAGTAGAAGACTGGATTAAGAAACTGTGGTATATTTATACATTGGAGTATTACTCCGCTGTAAAGAAGAATGAAATCGTACCATTTGCAATGATATGGATGGACCTAGAGACTATTATGTTAAGTGAAATAAGTCAGTCAGAGAAAGACAAATACCACATGATCTCACTCATGTGAGATCTGTATGAATCTGAAAAACATGTGAAAAACTGTATGAATGAGCAAAGTAAACAGAAACTGTCTCATAGATATAGAGGAAAAATCAGGGTTGCTAATTGGGAGGGGGATAAGGATGAGGGAGAAGGGGAAGGGATTAGACAGCAAAAATAGGCAACTACAATATTGCCACTGGGATATGAAAATCAGTTTGGGGAATATAATTAATAATGTTGTAAATATTCTGTGGAATGTCAGATGGTCATAGGTCTTGTTAGGGAGACCATTTCATGGATGGAGTAGAGGTTTGATCACTGCACTGTGTAACTAAAGCGGAGGTTGTATACCTACTGTAATTGAATATATATAGATAGTCACGGGATGTGGATTATACTGTGGAAGAGAGTCAGAGGAAGAGTAATAGATATATATGATATGGGGGGGAGAGTGGGGTGGCGAATTGGGGGTGGGGGGTTGTCACTTTGAGGGGTAAAATGTATAACTACTGCACTGTGTTGTACACCTGAAACTAATTAAAAACAAACAAACAAAAAAAACTTAAAGTCAGAAAAAAAAACAACAAAAAAAACAAAACAAAAAGAAAAAACACAACAAAACAAAAATACCCAGAAAGACCTAAACGTCCATAATCAAATCAATGAGAAATACCTCAAAATAAGCAGTCTTCTTATCTCTATTTAGGACTAGGTCAGGATTTTAAAACTTTAAACATAAGTACTGGCTGTGGTTTCATTTCTTATTTTCTTTTGAACAGAAGCATTTAGTCCAGTTCTCCTGTGAGATAAGCAGTTGATGGACTAAATGGATGCAGCAACTCCATCCATACCAGTGGCAGACAAGGTGGAGAATTGATTTTATTTATTGGCAAAAACAAAGTCACTCTTGCGTTAATGATAGGCAGATATTTCCAAGAAATACCCTTTACTTTTAACCTCCTCTACAGGCAGGCAGGCTGATGGCTCACTTGTCGAGGATAAAAATACACCTGGTAGAAGTCATGGGTTTAGTCTTAAAGATAAAGAAACCAATTCAACTTAATTAACCTTTTTATTTAAAGAGCTTATATAACTAATCTTGGAGCTACAATCGTATAAAGAAAAATGATTATTGATTTTATTGCGTTGAAAAACTATAAACATATTTCAAAAGGCTATATAGTGTGTTTTCTGTATGGTCACATCACCACCTGAGCTTTGCACAGCTAATTAGTATTTTAATTTATTTTATTGCCCAAAATAAAACAGCCCACTGAAGTCTTTCATAGGAAACCTGCCAATAAATTACCCCAAAGTCCTTTCTTATCTGTGAAGTAAATGTACATAACTTAGAGAAATATCCTCATGTTGTTATTAAGGGTGTGCTGTTTTGAATAGCCTACATATAAATTTATGGTGAGATTAGTTGTGGACAATAAACTCAAATTTTGAAAAAATATTTTAGAAGTCTTTTCTAGAAAATAACAGTTCTATTAAGATATTCATGCACAAAAATATAACACTTATTTGTAAAGGCAATTTTTTAAAATAGGTGTTTGTACTTTTATAAGGCTTGTTGAAATTGATCCTGTGGGTATATTTTTGATATTTATGATGTGAAAATTGCTACAATACACAGTTTTGCAATGAAACACAGAAATCTCTTTTTATTCTATATAATTTTGGAATTGTTAAAGTGACATGAATATTCAGAGTATAATGTGCAACAGAATAATAATTTTAAAACTCATTAATTTGAGCTCTCTCTATGCATATGTTGGAATGGCCTAGGCTGGAGGGCGCTGGAATTAGAAATGGAGAAAAGTAGATGAAATACATGGCAAGATATTTACTATTTTGTTAGAAAATAGGCTCTGTTCTTTCATTTAGATGTTAATGAGTGAAGAAGTTAATTAAACATAAATATAAATAATAAATGTAAAAGAATTGCCTATGTTCTATGAAATAAAATATATCCAGATATATTGGTGGGTATTATTTGATTTTTAAAATGATCAGAAGATCATTTCTAAAACAAATTATAACAATCCCTGAAAGAAGTGCCATTGTTTAAAAATTAAGGCACTTTTTAAAAAACTCAAGGGTGGAGGTTCTGATATTAAACCTGGATGTAAGGACTGATTCCAATACTTACTGGTCCTATAACTTTGGAAAAGTTATGAGACCTTTTGGGGACCTTACTTTTCTCATCTACAAGATGTTAATGATAATATTTTTCTGACATAATTTTTATTTTTTTATTTTTAGAATTAAAATAGTAACATAAAATATCTGAATTGTTAGTTATTATTATTCCAGATTTTCTTAGAGTATTTAGCAAAATAATTAAAGAAATTTTTTGAAAGTTGGGTTTTTTCCTTGAATTTTTTTTTTTTATCGTGTTGGTTATCACTCATCCTATTTTTTTACGAAGAAAAATACTGTATTTGAAAGCTGTGAGGACTAGCTGGCTCACTAATTCATTTATTAATTTAACAAATACTTATTGCGTGTATACTGTGTATTAAGTACTATGACAGATTTAGTTTTGCAACAGTGGGGAAACAGATATGACCTTTGCTTTCATGGTGATGTTTATTCTTGCGAAGGATAGAAGACAAATAAAATATTTTAAATATTAAGAAGAGATTGTTTTAGATCACATTATTTTAGATCAGAATATAAAACATTTTATTCTGAAACACAACATCTGAGAAATTGACAAACATTTATAAAAGATGAAAAGAAATGCTATGCTAATAGGTAAAGGAAGAAAGTTCTTGAGCATTCAAGGGCAAATACCTTAATTTGAAATAGGTTGTTCTAAGACGTTTCAGAAGGCCATTATTCTGGAATATGAGTTGGAGGACTGTGTCAGGAGTTTTGTAAGAAAGGCTACAGACAAGCTGTTCTGTATGTTATTATTTGTATGTTATGGAAAGATTTTGTATTTAATCTAGATATAAGGAGGGGAATTAAAGGCTTTAAGCAGTTGTGCATACTATGATTCTCTTTGTGATTCCTCTTACCTGTATGCTAACTGCGTAGTAGCAGGGCAAGAATGAAAAAATGGCAATCAGTTAGGAGTTTCCCAGATATTTAGGTATGATGAAGAGCTTAAGCTGGGCTGTGGGGGAGGGGGACAGGAAAGGGTGTTCGAATTAGAAGTGGAGGAAAAAAATTGGATTAGAGACATCATTTGGAGGTAGAATAGACAAGACTTCATGGATTAATTGTAGGGTATGAGAGGGAGGAATCAAGAATTCTTTCTGGTAGATGAGTGTTCTTTTGCTATAATCTGAGTGAATAATGTTAACTTTTAGTAGTATTAAAAGTACACACAGATGTTTGTATATGTCAAAAATGAAATAACTACATAAATGCCAAATTATTGCTGATAGTAAAGAAATATCCACTTTGAGATGTATGTTGTTCCCTCAGAAATCTAAAAGGACTAATATCCTTCCATTTAAAAAATTCGCAAGAAGTTAATGAGTGTTCTTCCTCCCACCTCAAATGTTTTTATAGTGTGTGGGAACAAATTTAGACCTTATTGGATCCTTAAGGCCTTGTAGAACTAGGTATTGTTGTTGAGGAAACTGCGGTGCAGGAATACGTAGCAGACATGGTTGGTGCTTCAGATAGGAGTATTTTCAGGATCAATTAAAGTATTTAACTTATTTCAGTAGGTTTCTAAACACTATGTGCTCCTAAATATTTGAAAACTCTAAAGGTTAAAAAAAAAATCTTGAATCCGTTTAGAAAAGTGCATACATACTTCAGCTCACAATCCCCTTGTCACTTGAATAGCACTTGATGTACCAAAAATTATAGCTATTACAGAAGAAATTGCAAGTTAAATACAGGGAAGTTTATGAACTATATTTACCACCAACATAGTTCTAGCACTACCCATTCCAGTATGATGCCTTCAGTAAAAGTCATAGAAATGGTGACACCTGTGTCTCATTTGGTATTTCTTTCACTTTTTAAGTCATGACCATATAGTAATCTTTTAAGTAAGTATCGATTTCTTCCCCCTCTTCTTGCTAGTTACTAAACACCGATTAGTCTCTGTGACCACAATTTTGTTGAATGTTCACAATACACCCTGTTGTCTGGTGATTCAAGATTGGTCTGTTTATACTAGTCGACATTCTTCTGAGCTCTCCTTTTTTTTCAAATAGTAGTTTAGATAGCTACAAATTAAATCCTAATCTTCATTTGATCTTTTGAGTAACATAGTATTGGACACATTACCCTTTATCTCAGATAATGGATGCTTACTCTCTTTGTCCAATACTTTCTTAATAGTGGCAAGAGCAACAATGGTATCATGGATAAGTACAACCTACAAAAACATTAGAAATTCTCAAACTCTTTCAAGTAATATTTCTGATTCCCTTTCCCATCAGTGTTTCATCAGATTTGTCACAAAAGACAGCTTTGTTGATTGACCTTCAATTTTATTTTTGCTGTAGATAAGAATTATTAGGAAAATGGCCTGAAGACAGGTAGTTGCAGAGTGAAGAATATGGTTCACATGATATATAAATTGGAAAATTGGCTCTGCAATCCCAGGGAATTTACTGAACCTTGGGCAATTACGGATCAATAACAGCTATGCTTACACACATACATGTTTTCAGGAAACAAGCAAACTCGAGAATGTAGAAACTTGCCTCTTCTGCTAACCCACAGATACTCTGTTTCTAAATTCTCTTTATTTTATTTTTTTTTGAGGGCAGTGCCACTGGCCCTCATGTGTGGGACCTGAACCAGGGCTGCTGGCTTCCCAAGCCAGCTCTTTTTTTTTTTTTAATTTATTTATTTTTTAAATTAGTTTCAGGTGTACAACACAGTGCAATAGTTATACATTTTACCCCTCAAAGTGACAACCTCCCACTCCCAATTCGCCACCCTACTCCCCCCCATATCATATATATCTATTACTCTTCCTCTGACTCTCTTCCACAGTATAATCCACATCCCATGACTATCTATGTATATTCAATTGCAGTAGGTATACCACCTCCGCTTTAGTAATACAGTGCAGTGATCAAACCTCTACTCCATCCATGAAATGGTCTCCTTAACAAGACCTATGATCATCTGACATTCCACAGAATATTTACAACATTATTAATTATATTCCCCAAACTGTTTTTCCTATCCCAGTAGCAATATTGTAGTTGCCTATTTTTGCTGTCTAATCCCTTCCCTTCTCCCTCATCCCCATTCCTCTCCCAATTAGCAACCCTGATTTTTCCTCTATATCTATGAGACAGTTTCTGTTTACTTTGCTCATTCATACAGTTTTTCAGATTCCACATATGAGTGAGATCATATGGTATTTGTCCTTCTCTGACTGACTTATTTCACTCAACATTATAGTCGCTAGCCAGCTCTTAACCACCCAGCCACTTGGCTGGCCCTCTAAATTCTCTTTATAACAGCTTATGCCACTGAAAACTTCTCTGGATAGCAAATTTTATGAATACGAAAGATCCCCCTTATTTTGCTCAGCAGTGTGTTTTCAGCAAGTAATGTCAGGCACAAAATAAATATTTTCTATTAATAAATCCCAATCTATAACTGTAGCTTTATTAATTCTCTGGCAGGTGATTGCTGTAAATTGTTTGACACTTGTTATCATAGACAACTGAATAATCACTTTTATAATATATCTTCACCTTTCTAACTTCGTGATGGACCCTACTCATTGAATTTGTATTGGTCTATCATAGAATGTACTGGTTCAGTATAATTTCACAGGCATTGGACTATTTTATTAGTTATGAGAACTTGTACATGTAGTTTAAACTCTAAGCCTCAGGTTTTCTGTTTTTTTTTTTGAAGGTGCTCATAATTTTATTTCTACCACTGTGTATGTTAAAGACTAGATTTTAAAAATTCTAAACAAACAAAAAAAGCTATGTATCATTAACAATAGCATTTAGAATAAAAACATACCTGGTTCTTAATTTTGGGATTCTAAATATTGAAGATTATGTACTTTAAACTGGGTTTCTGCTGGCTACAGGAAACACGTTTACATGACTTTAGATTATCTAACAATTACACCTGAGAGTCAGAGAATAGGGCATAAGATGGCATTTTTGTCACAAACATTTCCGGAGGAGTGGAAATGTAACTGCCACAATGGAATGTTTGTACCTGTTTTTTCTAATGTGCTTCAAGGGATTAAATACCTCAGGCTGCAACACTGACTGATTCTCATGCCACTTCTCATGTTTCAAAAAGCTCTTCAGTGAAAGTCACCTTGAATGTTCTTACCGATAATCCACACATTGCTGTGTGTAGAAAAATGTGTAAAAGGCTTTTCAACCACTTTTTGCTGTTGAGACAATCTTTGAGACCACATAACTTTACACATCACTACTGATGTGGTTGAAGTAAAAGTAAGTAAGCCCTGGCTTCAAGAATGTTTGAGCATGTGTGCCACAGGGATATTTGTGAGGCTAAATTTTAACATTGACCTGAGGAACAGCAATTTTAATTTGGGGAATATCTGATCCTGTTAGTGTCGACATAAGAAAGAATCCATCTGTATCACATGAGAAAGAAAAGTCATGTTATTGTTGTCTGCACATAATAGGTGAAGATTCGTAATGGTAAAAGTACAGTTTTTAAAAAATATTTATAGAAAATATTCAGCCAATTAAATTTAACTGGGATGAGATATACTGAAATGTGAAATAACATAGAAATATTCAGGGAGTATATTTAGCAATGAACCCTAATTTTCTATTTTCCAGTGTACAGTACTGGTCTACTCACCCTTGACCATAAAATTAAACATGGTCTTTATAGATTCATACTTCTTACATTTGCAATAATGCCAATTGAGCCTGTTTATAGGACTGGTTTCTCAATATTAAATAATTATAAAATATATGCTTTACTGGAAGGTATTAATTCAATAATACTTTGGATATTTGAGTCAGAAGGATATTAAATTAGAAATTTCAACATGGTTTGTGTCAGCATTCTAAATCTTAGTAATGCTTAATATTTTGTATTACGTTTGGATTTAAATTATATTTACAATTACTGGACATTTCGATAACTTTTCGTTGTAGAAAATGAGGGAAGATATATAAAAATCTAAAGACAACTCAGAGGAAATGGATTGAATTATGTGATATAAGAGAGACCACTGAGCACTAACCCAAATGAAAACATTTTTTGCTGTTTGATAATTTGTTCTTAGATCTGGGTCTCAGATCTAAGGAGTTGTACAAGTCAATGTGGTCTCTAATTTTGATTTTTAGTGGTCAGTTGTTTTATTGGCCTTTCTGCAAATCAACTCTCAGATTCTTAATCTAGCATCAACTTTTAACTATTTTTATTAAATTGATTTGAGAAAGGACAGATATTTTAAATGGCAATTGATCATAGAGCGTTTATAATAGGTTGTAAATATTTTTATATACATTTTAATGTATGCTGGAGGTGCCAAAAAAATGTATACAAATGGACACTTTGCTCAAGCGGTAGTTTGTCATAATCAGAAGTGTCTGGACACTGATGGTAACCACTTTGAGCACCTCTTATAATTGTAGAAGTCAAAAGTGACTTGTAGTCATCTTTTGTTATTGGTATATATTGAATATTACAATTTTAATGCAGTTTTTTTTCTTTCTTAAAATGTGTATACAGGTTTTTGGCATCCTCTGTATAACTCATTTTAAAGCACTAAAACAACTCCATTAATAAAAAGCTGAGAAATAGTTTAATTTTTTCCTCATGCAAATATTCAATACTGTGCTCCATATATTTAAATCTATATCAAGCAAAACACTAACTTCAGACTTTTTTTTATCCCCCTCAAACTTTCCTGAAGAAGCAAAATAGCACTGAAGGCTTAATGTTCACATTTCAAAGGGATTCCTTACAGGATTATAGGTTATGTAGGGAATGAATAAATTGAGGGATGAAATTTCAAATTAAACTCATTTTGAGGATTCCAGATAGCTGAAGAATTTCTATTCATTGAACATATTTCTTTGAGTGCTAATTTTCATATTTGCTTCAGTTTCAAGGATTTTTTTTTTTAAAGATTTTATTGGGGAATTGGGGGAGGGGAACAGTGTTGGGGAATCTGGGAAGGGGAACAGACAAGTTGCTGTTTTTTTGTTGTTGTTCTTCAGTCTAGTTGCGGAGGACGTTGCTTCACTGGCCCATGTTGGTATCGTCATTGTGCTCTTCCCGGATGAGGCAAATTGGTCGCTGGCCTCTGGATGTTCTCACTGCAGCTATTGGCAGCTCACGCTGGCTGGCAGCCACTCACTGTAGCCTATGGCAGCCCACTGCAGCAGGGGCTGCAGCCTACACCATCGCTGGGGCTCGCACAACCCAGCTCCTGCTGGAGGTGTTGTAAGCTGTAGAGGGCAGTGTCACTGGCCCTCATATGTGGGATCCAAACCGGGGCTGCTGGCATCCCAAAACCAGCTCTTAACCAATGCGTCACTCGGCTGGCCCTCAATTTCAAGTATTTTGAATGACAATATTTTCAGCACAATTAATAACATTTAGTATTTTTTCACAAGAAGGTATCCACTGTAAGAAAAAGGATTCTTTTGTTAAAATAAAACATATTCCCTGAAGTTAATAGTTTATTAGTCTAACCTAATACACTCCAGGTATACTTTTATTTTTTATTTTATTATTATTTTTATTTTTTAAAGATTTTATTGGGGAATGGGAGGGTAGCATTGGGCAAATGGGGAAAGGGAACAGACAAGTTGCTGTCTCTTTGCTCTTCAGTCCAGCCGTGGAGGACATAGCTTCACTGTCCCATGTTGGCACTGTGATCATTGCTCTCTTCCCAGCCAAAGCAGTCTGTTGCCAGCTATTGGATTGCTGCTCATGGTGGCTCACGGTGGCTCACGGCAGCCCACAAAAGCACAAGCCAGCTGCCTGCCAGCCACTCTGCAACCTACGCCATTGCTGGCGACTCATGGCAGCCCAGCTCCAGATCGAGCTGCTGTTCATCCTAGCTGTAGAGGGCGCAGCATCACTGGCCCGCATGTGGGATCTGAACTGGGGCCTTGCTGCTCAGAGCTGGCCTCCCAAGCCAACTCTCAACCTGTGTGCCACTTGGCTGGCCCCCAGATATACTTTAAAGTTCTTCCAATTATTTCCTAAAGTTTTCTCTTTCCTGTTTATAGATTTATCAACTATAATTTCATAATTTTGTCAGTTTCCTTTCAAAGAGGTTATTTTTCAATTTTAATTTGACATTTTTGTTGATTTGTTTTTTTTCATGCATTCGACAAATATTTATTGACTCGTTAGTGTGTGGCAGATACTGTTCACTGCCTGAAATGGGTTTCAAGTAACTAAGAGCTCTTTTTGGAGTAAAAGGCTTACTTTGGTAACATTAATTTGGGGGGGATGTTAAAACACAAGTATTTACTTTCTTGACAGAAGTGTAGCCACATAGTGCCATATTTTGTCATGTACAATATAATGTGTACTTTTTTGCCCAAATCTGTGAGGGAAAAATAATGCACATTGTACATGGGTAGTATTAATTCCATAATATAAATGTTTTTCATTATCTTGTTTATGCTTATGAGTTAAAAGTATAACTGTATAAATCAATAACAATATCAATATGCGGAATAGTACCCTGGAATATGATAATCGGTTTTGTTGAACTTAATGCTGAACTTGCAATGACAAAGAGCTCTTGCTTTCTATGACACATAAATGTCGTAAATTTGTTACCGGTACATAAAATTTCTTGTAGCTTGCATCTGTTCTTGTGTTTTATAATTATTTGTTACACAAAATTTCTTGTACCATAGTATGTTAAAAAATAAATGCTAAAATCCCTTTATAATGCAAAAAACCCAACCAATACCTAAATGTAAACAAATAAAAATTTGAATTAAAAAAATTAAACCAAAAGATGTTTTCCCAGAAAGTTTGGGCCAAAAATGTGGGTGTGCATTCTATACGGGAGGGTGTTATACAGGCAAAATATGATTGTTTTTACATAAAAGAGATGTTTCAATGTTCCCTTAAGTGATATTGTTATAATTTGGTAATTGAATTAACAATTCATGTACGAATCCAGCAGTTCTCTAAGTAATCCTAGAGGAACCCCAAAACCATTCAATAGTACCAAATCATACAAGCAGTCATTGTATTCTTCACTGCCACATATTTACAGGCAAAAAAAAAAAAATCATTTAATAAGGTCCTGGATGAAGTACTAAAATTTTATTTTATTAAATCTCCACACTTAAATATACTTCTTTCTGGTATGCTACATAATAAAATGAAAAGGACACAACAAAGGATTTCTCCTGAATAGCAGAGTGCAAGGCTTGTGTGGAGGAAAGGCACTTGTAAAATTATTCAATTTGCAAGCTGACCTGGCCACTAGCCTGGAGACTACTCTTTAAGAAACTCTGACTTGCACATTTTAGTGTACTATCAAAGAGTTCCATAACTGTCTGAAATAATATTTTATAATTATTTTCCAACTAAAAAACTGTATGGATTTTCCTCACCCACTTTAACTGAAAATAAATCACAGCAGCAGATTAAATGCAGAAGCAGATATGAGAGCTCAGCTATCATATGTATAATATATGTCATACATTAAAGAAATTTACTCTTCTAAGTTATTTTGTTTTGGAAAATATCCCTTTTATGTTAAAATATGTTATTTATATTAATATGCAATGAGTTGATTGTTCAAAATGAATGAGTAAATTCATTTTTAATTTCTAATAAGGTAAATATTAATAGCTATAACCCACAAAAACTTTTAAGGTGTTAAATTATCCTAATTCTATCAAACAATTTAATTGTAGAACTATATCTCCTTCTATTTGAATCAGCAAACTATTATTGACTTCACCAGTGTTTCTTTTTCTTAGAAATTCTTTCTGCTTGTCTCCAGTGTGTAGGCCTGGTACCAGTTACTACCCTCTAGTTAAGCTTATGTGTCTCTTTCAGCTCTACTCAGTTTCCTTGTCTGCATATGTGTTTCCCTGTCTGTCTCTTCATTGGACACTAATTCACTAGTGATCTTTACATCATCAGCACTGATTATAATATTTAGTACAGAGTACATATACAATAAATATGTTTTGAAATAATATTATAATTAGTATACTTTTGTCTCACTTTTTCAGTAAGGTTTCATAATAACTTCCACAGACAATAATTTACAGTAGCCCTCCTATGAGGTGTGCTGTGACTAAGAAAACCAGGTCACAGAAATATGAAATGATTTATCATTACCATTTAAATGAAGTATAAAACATAACATTTGTATCTCTACATACAAAATAGTGTATCTGAATCTACAGCCATGTAGGTAGTTGTATGTAGCCACAGAGGCAGAGATTAGAGTGATGTGGCCACAAGCCAAGGAATGCTGGCAGCCACCAGGTGCTGGGTGAGGAAGGAACAGATTCTCCTCTAGAGTCCCTGGAGGGAATGAGGCCCTCCTGACACTTTGATTTCCACCCAGTGAGATAGATTTCAGACTTTGGCTACAGAAGTGCAAGAGAATAAATATCTTTTATCTACCAAGTTTAATAATCTGTTACAGCAGCCATAGGAAACTAATACAAATAAGGATAAATTCTGTATACTTTACAAAGTGCTTAAGATGTAGTAACTTAAATGCTTGTTCAGATACACGTCTCTTTTCTTAAATTTGAATTTCCTAAGTGTAATTTAAGTAATTGTTTGTTTCTGAAGCTACTTCCGGTGTAAAATTGTAATTTTATGAAAAGATTCATATTTTAAGTGTACTGAAAATCCTGGTTTTCCTAAACTAGACCATACGTTTTCTAGTGTTTCTAAAATGAAAAAAATAGCAACATTTCAGAGCTTTCTCTAGTTCCCTACAGTTTAGAGTATGTCTTCGTGGAATTGAATACATTCTTGATCCTTTATTAGAAGGGCAATGTGTTCATGGCTAGTGATTGATAAGACTTTTAATTCTTTTATTTTCTCATTCTGCATTATAGTATTATAGTTACATTATTTGATGATAATCCCCCAAAATTTATTTATATTTTTAGTCCTATATGAATAAGCTGGAACCACAATAAGATAGCACTTCACACTTACTAGAATGACTAAAATAAAAATAGACAATGTTGGAGAGAATGTTGAGAAATTGGAACCTTTATATATTGCTGTTTTGTGTGTGTGTGTGTGTGTGTGTGTGTGTGTGTGTGTGTGTGTGTGTTTGTGTGTGTGTGTTTTAGGGCAGTGTCACTGTTTCTCAGATGTGGGACCCGAACCGGGGCCACTGGCTTCCCAAGCCAGCACTTAATCACCGCACCACTCGGCCTACCCGTGTTTTTTAGCGGTTACATCGAATGTTGAATATAGTTAGCCTTTGACCCAGAAATTCCCCTTCTAGGTATATAACCAAGTAAATGGAAAACATATATCCATGCAAAAATTTGTATACAAATGTTCATAGCAACATTATTCATAATAGCCATGAAGTGAAAACAATCCAAATGCCCATCAAGTGATGAATGGATAAACAAAATGTAGTATATCCATACAACAGAATATTATTTGGCAATAAAAAGAATGCAACACTGATACATGCTACAACCTGGATGAACCTTGAAAACATTATGCTAAGTGAAAGGAGCCAGTCAAAAACACTATGTATTATATGATTCATGTATATTAACTATCCAGAATAGGTAAATCCATAGAGACAGAAAGTAGGTTAGTGGTTTCCAGGGACTGGGATGGAGTGGAATGACTAGTGATTGATAATAGGCATTGAGTTTCTTTTGGAGTGATAACAAATGCCCTTAAATTAGATTGTGTTGTGGTTGCACAACCCTGATCATACCAAAACCACTGAATTATACATTTTAAAAGGGGTAAATTGTATTACAATTGTATCTCAAAGTTGTTATTTAGAAAAATGAAGGAATAGTCTATTTGGCAGTCAAAAATTGTTTTAATTTGATTTGTCCTAGTTTTTAAAAATGCAGGAAAATGATTCCTAAATCTGTTATTCTAATTGTATTGTGAGAGCATATGATCTTGAATCTGAAACTGAGCATGAAGTAATCTTATATATATTTGCCTGGTTTGATAAGGTGGGCATACATTCCACTGAAGGCTGAGTCTATATTGGAGGACCAAAGTTCCGATTTTATGGAGACAATTGTTTCTGATTTTTTAAAAACGTATTTATTTATTTATTTATTTATTTATTTATTTAGCTGAGCCATCCTGCCACCTGTTGGCAGCTCAGCCGCTGCTCAGCTCGGGCTGGGGATCAAACTCCTGTTGCTCAGAGCTCAGCTCGCACTCTTGAATGAACTCTTAACCAACTGAGCCACTGGGCCAGCCCGCAAATTGCTTCTGTTTTAAAGGGAGATCAGTGGGAAAAACAAAGATACAGTTACCAGCATAATTAAGTCATTATCACTTGCTTCCCGATATAACATATGAACAAAATAAACTCAGAGAAATTACATAATTTGGTCAAAGAAGCACAGCTGGTAAATAATTAAACCATGGTTACAACCCTGGATAGGAATGCTTAATAAATTTTTAGTTTACAAGAAGCTAAAGAATGTTTTTAAATTATTACATTATAGTGGCTATTATATTCGTTAATTCAAATACAGCTTTTACTGTGTGGCTGAAATGATTTTAAAAACTTCATGTTTACTCAATTATTTAGTCCTCATAACACTATGGGATGTAGATTCTCTTAGATTATTATCCCCATTATGGATGAGGAAACTATGGCACAGAGAAGTTAAGTAATTTGATTATAAATATCTGGCCTAGAATATATACACAATCAGTCTGACTCCAAGCACTATGTTTTGCAACACTTTGCTTTAATGCCTCTCTAGCACTAAGCATAACAACTTTCTTCCTAGGCATTTAATACCTGTTTTTTTTTTCTTCTTAATTGAACCAAAAAGTCTAATTAAATGACTTTATGCCCATCTCCTACTATGTATTCTATTATAAAAGCTTAAATTGTAAGAAGTTAAAAATATGCAGTTTCTACTCTGTTGGCTTGTCGGAAAAATCATGATGTATTTTTTTGGTTTTCGCTGCAAAAATGCATCATGACTTTTCTGACAACCCAATATTTCTGCACATCCAAATTTATTCATTCTTCAAGTCCCAACTTTAATGCACTGAACTTATAAAGCCTTTTATGATTTTCAAATCAAGTGTAAATTCTCCCTATCTAAAATATCTTAATGTACTTACATAACTAGATTATTCAGCTGCAACACTGAAATTAATTTATTTCATTCACATTTGTATTTCTCTGATGGATTGTAAGCTTCTCAAGGGAAGGATCCTTGTGTAATCTAACTTCGTATCCCTCAAAGTGCCTGTACACAGTAAACGCTCAATACATATTTGAGAAATGAGTAAATGAGTAACTGAATAACAATGATAGTTACCGTGGGATAAAACAAATTGCTTTCTATGTCATCCTTTAAATGAATGTATTTCATTACTTCCTCTGAACAAGAAAAGGAAAATTGCCAGTACTATATTCTCTGGAACCATCTTTAATCATAGTAGATTTATGCACTGAGCTGACTAGTAAATCCCTTTTAGTATTGATCCTGTTTGGAATAATGAGTGACTTTGGACAATTTCAATCTTGTAAAGTAGAACATTTAGCAATGATGTGTCAAAAAGGCCTATGCTCTATTAGAAATAGCAACAGATTTATTCTAACATTTATCTGGTTTACACAGAATTGCCCGTCTCTTTTGTCCTATATATGACAATCTAATACATCTCCAAATGCTTAAGTTTATATCTAGATGAAGGAAACATCCGAAGTCAATTTTCAAATTGTTAGAGAAGTTGGTGAGTTATCCTGATGAATGGTTAGGGTACCTAAGGCCTGTCTGAAAATGCATCCATTATTTATTCTACCATCAGCACATTTTAAAAATAAGAAATGAACCTGATGGGGATGGACAGGTTCAGAAGTAAACTCAGTATAGCATGTTATGACCAGGCTACTTACATGGGCCCAATTCCCTTATAAGTAAATGAGTTCTTAAAAAATGAATAATCTGAATTGATTTAAAGTCAGCTGGAGTAAAAGTAATTGTTACCATTTACTTGGTGATTATTTAAGTTCAAGATACCACTCTGGATGGTTTATCTCACTTAATTTTTCCAACATCCTGTAAGAAAGATAACAGAACCATCTGGAAATCAGGAAAGTGAGGTTCAACACTGTGTGCTTACTTGCCCAAAGAGGTAATATTGAACAGGAAGAATTCCAGTCTCTGTCATAACTAATTCTGAGCTTAACATGGCATCTTCACTATTTCACACTTTTGAACATTAATGACTTGTTTACTTTGATCATAAATATAATTTTGAAATGATTATAGGTAGGAATTACAATGCATATCTTTAATTCTCCTGATTACACATTATCTAATAGTTCCTGATTACATATTATCTAATAATTTTTATTATTAAATATATTGTATTCTCAAGACCCTGGATATGATAGAACTGTGATTTCCTTTTACTTATCTGCTTTTACTTCCAACATTGTTTATGTAGATTTTGGCAATCAAGAAGAGTGAGGTCAATAAATCTACAGACAAAACTTAATAACTATTTATTGAATGCCTGTTGAGTGCCTATGAATCAGGCACTCTTCTTTGGATCCACAATATGTGTGTTTTCAGTTCCTGTCTCCAAGGAGCTCAAAAAGCACAGGGAGAGGGAGCAGATATTGACAGAATAATTATACACAGTGTGTCAGGAGTTGCAAGACTGTATCTTAACTATCTATGAATTGGTGATTCCAAGAGTGTTCTGGATTAGAAAAAAAATATAAAAGAACTCTTAATAAAGAAGGCCGCAGTATAGCATGTCCTAGTAGTTAAGATAGCTAGGTACTGCAGTTCCAATCAGGTTTTGGGACACTGGACAATTTATTTTATATTTATAAGCCTCAGCTACCTCATCTCTTACGTGATAATAAACTGAACTCATAAGACTGCTAGAGTTAAATGAAGTAATGTTTGTGCCTGAAACATGATAAACAAGAAGAAAAATTGGCAAATGTGTGTTATTCCTCTATCTGGAGAATCAAAATGCACGTTGTGATCTGAGAAGTGAATCTTGCAATACAATAACTCTACTTAAATTTGTCTAACCGAGGCTCATTTAACTATAATACAAGTTTTTAATTATTACCTAAGGAGCACGATTTGAAAATGCTGATTTAAATATTAAAATGTCTGGATATAAAATGAAAAAGTGAATGTCCATATTGTGTAAATATTTGGATATGTTTATGATTTAATAAATATATTGTTATGACACTCTAATTTTTAAATAGCTTGATATTTTATCATATTTAATTTAGTGTAGTGGTCAAGAAGCAAAGATTTGGTGGCATAAATCCCTGGGTTTAAGCACTAATGACACTAATTCCTAGTTGTGGAATTTTAAGAAAAATACTAAGTCTGTCTGAGCCCTGATTTCCTCAGTTGTATAATTGAAGAGAAATAATACCTATTTTTGTGTAGTACTTCTGAAGAAAAATGAGATAATAGAATAAATATTAATATTTATCATATAATGCCTGACATAAAAGTTACTCAGAAAATAAGCTATCTCTATTACTAGTGATTTCATCATTGTTTTCATAATTACTTTTAGAGTATTGACACATCCTATTAAAAGTATTGATACTTTCTCAATTAATAGTATTGTCACTTCCAATTATATTATGTATATATTACATAATTTTTTTTTTTTTTTTTTAGCTGAGCCATCCTGCCACCTGTTGTCTGTTTAGCAGCAGCTCAGCTCGGGCTGGGCATCGAACTGCTGTTGCTCAGAGCTCAACTGGCACTCTTGAGCGAGCTCTTAACCAACTGAGCCAATAAATAATGTATATTTAAATTTCTTAAATGTACATTATATATTTATATTTAAACTAAATCACCTATAAGCTAAATCACCTATTTGGAATTATTAGCATTAAATATAGAACAGAAACAGAATATTAATTTCCTTAGCTATTCTGTATGCAGTTGTGCAGATCCCTCCGTGCTTTCTAGTACTGTAGGGAGTGACCTTTTCCCAGGATGGTTTTCCATGACATGGAGCTAACATCTGCTGACTCTTATAATCTGGGATGGTATTAAACAGACTGTTCTTTCCCATAAAACAGGAGGCCTCTATAAATTGTTTCTCCTTGTATAATTACATCGAACAAAAATCAACACTCTTAACATAAATTTAAAAGTCTACACTTCCCTCTCCTAAAAGCAATCTACAAGGATGTCTTTGTCTATTACTATTAAGTATGGAAAATCCTAAGTGTTACCTTGATTGTTCTTCCTATTCAAGAATGATATGACAGAATACCAGTAGTGGTGTGTACACATTTCGCATTACTTTTTTCCAGTCATGTTGGCGGTTTTGCACAGATCCAGGTAGAATCTCCCTTAGTTCATTTCCTTTGTCAGCAAGGGCTATGTAATGCTTATGGAGGGTAAGGGTAACCTGTGGTTGGAAACAGGACAAAAAAGAGTGAGATCAAAGCCTTGACCACTCTACTCTGGCCCACTTAACACTGGAGCTCACCAGGATCATTTTTATGAAAACAGCCAGATGCTTCCAAATGGAAAGCCAGCATCACCTGCCCTCCTGCCTAGTGAATTAGTTCTTTTAATTGGCTGCAGATTGAATGTAGTTATGGAATTTTTTTAAAAGACATTAAAATGTTGGAAGTGACAAAAATCTACCTGCATAAAGAAACGGTGAATAAGGGTATATGTGTGTATTTTGGAGATTTAAAACTACTGAATTTGAGGTGACTCAGGTAACTTCCCGAAACTGAACAAATGGATTTAAGCATTTGGGGGAATGATAAAATTTTGCATTAAATTCTGAAGTTGTCTACATTTGTCCTAGTGGAAAACAGAACAAAGCAAATATAGTATTGGGAATCTTCAGCTTGTTTTCAAACCCGGAAAGTGAGGCTCAGTGTGCTATTAATAAAGCTATTTTATCATGTGAATATTTCCTCCCATCCCCCCAAGTAACATTTAAGTAAATATTTCTACAGAACATGTTTTTCCAACTGCTGTTTTATTCTTCCACTGACCTTTAAGGGAACGTATTGTAAAAACCATGTTGGTTTGCATTATTTTCTTTAGAAAAATATCTGAAATTCAATAGCTATTTTAGTACTTTGTTCTCAATTCATTGCTTTCTTAGTGTCATTCAAAAGCAGGGCCTGTGAGTAATTTGGAATTTAGTATATTCATGTTTGATTATGAAGTGGTGGTAAGAGGGGCAGGTTTTTATTTCTCTTTTAAAGACATTTTCTATATCTATTTGATAAAAGTTACCAGATTTAGTGGGAATAAATGGAAGAACTGTGGAAATATGAGGCCAGCAAAATGTTCACTGTTATTTGTCCATTTACATTTATTTACTGAAACACATTAAAGTGTAAGCAGTGTGGGAATAAATATGAAGCCGGATGCAAACTTTTCTTCATAACTTATAGTATATTAGGGAAGATTAAAAGTAAATAATGCTAAGTAATATTTAAGTGTTATAAAGAAGATATAAATCAAATCTTATTAGAACACAGAAAAGCAGAATTATCTTTCAGCTGTAAAAAATAAAGCATGTGCCCCCTTCAGGAGGTGAATGGTTTACTGTGGTACATCTAGCCAATGGAATATTATTTAGTGCTAAAAAGAAATGAGCTATCAAGTCATGAAAAGACATAGGGGAACCTTCAATGCAGATTACTAAGAGAAAGAAGTCCATCTGAGAAGGCTTCATGCTGTATACAGAATGAAGAATACCAGATGGCATTCTGGAAAAGGCAAAACTATAGAAATGTTAAAATGACCAGAGGTTGCCAGGATTTGGAGGTGAAGGGATGAATAAGTGGAGCATGGAGGATTTTTAGGGTGGGGAAACTACTCTGTATGATAGTATAATGATGGATACATGTTATAAATTTGTCTAAACCCATAGAACATACGACACCAAAGTGAACCCAAAGGTGCACTATGGACTTCGGGTGACTATAATGTGTCAGTGTAGTTCATCAGTTGTGATAAATGCAGTGCTCTGGTGGGGAATGTTGATAATGGGGAAGGCTAAGCATGTTTAGAGGCAGGGATGATACAGGTATATCTCATTTTATTGTGTTTCACTTTATGGTTGCACTTTTTTACAAACTGAAGGCAAGACTCGCCACCAGCAAAAGATTACAACATATTTTATAGTAATTTTTGCTTTATTGCAGTGGTCTGGAACTGAACCTGCAATATCTCCAAGATATGCCTGTATGGAAAACCTTTACACATTCCTCACAATTTTTGTTGTAAACCTAAAACTGCTCTAAACATTTAAATATTCATTTATAAATAGTAAAACATGCCTTGGGAGGAGATGGTACTATAAGCTCACCCAGAAGGATAGGCATTACTTTTATTTATTTATTTATTTTAGAGGTTTAAGACATGCTCCTTAAATTTTAAACAGAAAACAAAATCTACCCAAGAAAAGTGTTGCTATCGCATCAAAAATCATGATTTTTTTCATGTAGTCAAAGTGGGGAGAAAGTGCATCACAGGATGATGGAAGAGGCCATGCTTAGGACAAATTTAAGAAATAACAAATGTGTATAACAAACATGGTGACAGTGGAATTTGGAACATAACCAGTGGTATGCAGATAAATGTTTTAAAACAGTCTCTCTGGGGCCGGCCGCATGGCACGGTGGTTAAGCGCTGGCTTGGGAAGTCAGTAGCCCCAATTTGGTCCCACATATGAGGGCCAGTGACACGGCCCCCAAAAAATCAAAAATAAATAAATAAATAAATAAATAAATAAATAAATAAATAAATAAAACAGCCTCTCTGGTAGAATAAACAAAAACAAAACAAAACAAAAACAAAATTGATAGTATTTACCCATCTTCTTGGTGTAAATATTCCCACCATGGCCGATATTAAGCTACTAGCTATATCACTGAACATGGAGGAAGGAAAAGATACACACAATTAGTTCTTCCTCCTATACCATTGTCCCCAGGATTACACCAAACTGAATACTGGGATCAGACTAAGGACATGCTTAAATTTCACTATTTAGGGGACTGAATTCTATTCTTCATTATTGGGTTGTTGGAAAAGTCATGACGCATTTTTGAACAAAAATCATAGAAAAAAAATATATCATGACTTTTCCAATAACCCAATAGAAATACATTGAAATTTAAAAGCTGATAATTAATGTTACTATTGTAATAGTGTTCAGATTTTGATTTGAGTTGTGATTATGGGAGTGGCCCAAAAGAATATGTAGGTGTTAAAGGCATTTAAAAGGATAATATACAGGGGAAAGTAGCTGATTAGGTATGCGAGGAAAATGAAGTAATAAAAGATGAATATTCTTATCCTATCACTTAAGCATTCTTGTGTTAAATTGCCTATATATCTAGTACTCCCTTCCTTCTCTAGTTCAGTCTGTTCCTGAAAACTGTATCACATTTTTTTCTCATTAACCACTTTGTAAGTCTGCATGAGACTCGGAATTCTGTACTATACGTGTCAGTTACATGAATCCACATTCTTAGAATCCATGTTCTTAGAAACTAGTGAGAGAGCAGCAAATGCTAACAAAGTGGGGTTAAGATTAATATAGAAAATGGGGAAAACTGATGTCATCACCATGGTGTGATTGTGAGGGTTTTGTAAAGAACTGCATCTAAAAGCACTTTGTGTATTACCATACAATTCAAAATGATGTAAATAATAATTATTAAGAGGGAAATGATGAAAAATGGAGACGATTTCTTGGCACTGTTCAAGGAGAGAGATGTGTAAAAGTCAGAGTCAATTGCATAACTTCATTTAATTTTATTTCCTGAAGAACCTTTGCAGCATTGAAGGAAATTACTCATCTCCAATGGAAAGCTGAGAAACCTGACTCATAGAGCCCACAGTGTTTCATCCTAAATTCACACAAGTTACTACCAAAGGTTTGATTAGAATTAGATGAGTAATTTACAATCATGTGTCCATTTTGCTTTCCATTACAACTGTATTAAGTAACAAAGGGAGAATGGAACTGGTAAAAGGCCTAAAATTTTTTAAAAAGCACAATAAAGCAAAACTAAATAATAAAGAGTCAAGTAAGGATAGCAGTATGGTGTCACTATTCTAATCGAGCCCTTACTATCTCTCACCCAAATTACTGCAATAGAATCATGGCTACTAGCTCTGCCACCTTCACACCTTCACTATCATACTTTGATAAGACTCAGCTTATTAAGTACAAATTCCAACACAACTAGCCTGTCTCTGCATTTTCTACCTTATAATTTCTAAATTCTTTCATCTATTTTCACCCCCCCTCGCCTCACATACATCTTTATACTTCTGTATTTGTCTCTGCTGATAACATGATCAGTGCTCAACAAATGCTTTTTATTAGTTTGGTTCAGGGAAAATCTTTCATTTTTCATTGATAGAATATCTCAGATAATGACTAAGATCCAAATTGGGTATGGAAATTATGAATGTATTGCAAAGGCTGGTATAGTCTTAGTTTTTGTTCTTCTTTTTGGCATTTCATTCTTGCTTTAACTGAATTTTGAAAGAAGCAATAATTTGTTTTATTAGTACATGGAGCTATAAGATTGACTTATTAGGTCTCAATTTATTGTCTAATTCTGTGTAAGCAATGCATTAAGTCAAACAACCAATGGAATTGATTTTTTTATTCACTGTTTTCCTGATGCCTTTGTCAATCAGGCTTTTATAGATTCTGTGTCATTTTAGCATGGTAAAGAAAAGCCCAACCTCTAGATTCAGACAGCTGGATCTGAAATTAGAGTGGGACCCTAGGCAATTTTTCTAACCTTTTAAACTCATATAAAAATAATATGGATGATAGTACCTTTTCCTTTAGGACTATGTATTGTAATTGTTTTCTATATCCAAAGAATTGTAAGTAAATGTCAGTGAGCTATTATATCTTGATACAATATATAAATATAAGATATTTTATTATATGCAAACTCAGAAAGACATTTTTTAAAGTTTTTTTCTCTAAAGTTCAAACTTATTTTTGACAGAGAAAACTGATATAACATGTATATATTATATTGCATGTAATATATATATATATTTATAATTTATGTATTCTACAAAGAAAAGGTTAATCCCTAAGAAACGTCTTCCTTCCATTGCTTTAAAAAACAAAATAGCAAAACAAAACACTAGTTTTCTAAGCTCAAAAAAGGAAAATGGGCTTTTTTTTTTTTCCTTTTTTTCTTAAATTGGGGAATTTAAATTGGGGGAGGGGAACAGACAAGTTGCTGTCCTTTTGTTCTTCAGTCTAGTTGTGGAGGACGTCCCTTCACTGGCCCATGTTGGTATCATCATTGTGCTCTCCTCGGGTGAGGCAGATCGGTCACCGGCCTCTGGACAGCTGCTCCCAGTGGTTCTTGGCAGCTCACACTGGGCTGCCAGCTGCTCACGCTGGCTGCCGGCCACTCACTTAGCCTATGGCAGCCCACTGCAGCAGAGATTGCAGCTATTCCGTCCTGGGGACTCACAGCAGCCCAGCTCCAGGTGGAGCTGTTGTTCACTATCTTAGCTGTAGAGGGCAGTGTCACTGGACCTCCTATGTGGGATCCGAACCAGGGCCGCTGGCATTCCAAGCCAGCTTTTAACCAACGAGCCATTCGGCTGGCCTGCAAAATGGGCTTTTTAACGTGACATGATCATTCAGGAAACTTGGATTTTATATAGCCCTTCAGTTGATATCTCAAAATGCTTTTTCATTCACGATTCTGATCATCTTTCCACATTCTTACTCCTGAGAAACTTGCCAAGAAAGAAAGGGAAAAAGTAAGCCATTGTAGCAAAAAAGTGCAAACAAGTTAGTGGATCATAGGGGTATCCAGCCAACCAGAGGGTGAGAGCATTCACTTATTCAGTGCCAGTTATCCCAGAATGCTGATCTGCATATAGATGTAGTATTTACCAAAGTGCAAAAGTCAAGTCAAGGACTTGACTGCAAATTGCAGACTTGTGCAAGCAGATAATCTATAGGAGTTTCCAAGATTCCCAGTTTTGTCAGCATTCGTTTGTGAGTCATTTGTTTTGGTCTGCAACTTGATTGTGATTTTGATCCAGCCAGGGTGAACTTCTAGTGGTAATAAACCCAACCCACAGTGGACAGATAAAAGCAGAATAATATTGAGGCTGATTTATACAGCGCTTCTTGTTTAGGGTCCCCACTTCAGCTGATTACTAGGGCCACTAATGTCATTGTTAGTGAGAATTTTAAGGAGGTTTGCAGATATTGTGTTTTGGAAACCTCTGGGAATATATTTTAATGAGGTAAGGAAGAAAATAGTTATTAAAATATTTTCTTTTTCACTGACAAAATTAAAAGGCATATGTTTTTAAGGTTGGGGTTTAACAGCTGTTCCTATTCATGTATTAAGTATTTTAAGAACACAAACTTTTACATTTACTTACAAAAAAATGATCGTTTTATGTATGGGTGTGAGTGGTGGGGTGGTGATAAACATAAGGGTTCATTAAGAATTCTCTAAATCGTAACACTAAATTAGAATTTTAAGGCAAGATATTTAATTCATAACTGTATGAAGCTGCTAATAAGTTTCAACTGAGAAGGTTGAATAGCCACTTAGAGGGTAGAGAAAGCTGACCATTCATTTCTAGAAGATTCTAAACTCTTGAGGAAATTATTTTGTGTATGTATTTATTCCTTTATAGCCCACTAGAAACAAGGGAAAGGTTTGGAAAAAGAAATATTAGATCAGTTTAAATATATGCTAAATTAATAAACATATTTTCCAGAAGTCCATAGAGTAGTACTGTTCCTCTCCTAGAAGCTAAGTGGGTAAATGTACTTAATGAATGAATTATAAAGTTAAAACATGCTTCTATTTGTGGTCATCATTCTTTTTATTTCAGAGTTTCTATTTGTTCTTTCCCCCTTAGGGCTTCATTCCAAAAGACCAGTTCTCTCTTGGTATTAAAGTAACTCCTTGGCAGAAATGCAATGCTTAGGGGAACACATTAGCATTTTCTTCCCTCCTAGTCTAGTTCAGTGGTTAAGGGTGCAAGCTGTGGAGTCAGACTGCCTGGATTTGAATTTTAGCTTCACAACTTAATAGTTGGGTGATTTAAGGCAAATTACTTAAACTCTCTCTAAGCATTCATTTTCCCTTTGGGGAAAATACTTCCCTTATAGAAGAGGTATGCAGTGAGGATTAAAACAGCATACTACCTGTCTCATAGTAAAAAACTAAATGTGAGTGATTATTATAATTATCCAAGTGTAATGGTATGTAGCAAACCTGTGAGCAGTAGCTGACTACGTGACTTGGTGACATTCAAGGGCACGTGACCTCTTTAGACATATTATTGCACCTGAGAGCTATGGTTGTAATAATCCATACATCTTCTCAGCTAGAGCTGATTTTGTTTCTGTCCTTTGCTATTCAACCCCTTCACACAAAGTCTGCAAATTTACTAAGTATATCATGGTTTTTGTAACTTCATTGAAAATTTTAAAGATGCTGTGGAGAAGTCATATTTAAAAACTTTGCTCACCTCTTTTCCAAGCCTATCTTTGAACTTTCCCTGCAGGAAAGGTTTTTGCAACCCAGAATCACTGGTAACTTTGTCCTTTCCTTTGAACTTACCCCAGAGAATCAGAGTCTCCTCACTATCCTTATTGCACTAAGACTACATGCAGTGTCTACCTCTAAATTTTCATACTCTACCAATCATTTCCCCCCAAACAAAATAAACTTCCAATGGCAGAATCATTTAGAATTTATTCACAGCTATGAAAATATCTTTTTCTTCCATCTCCCCCCATTTTTCCCTCCCTCCCATCCTTCCATTTCTGTCCATTTCTATAGGCAAATATTTCCTGATAATATTATGTCTCTAACCTTTAATTCATAGACTCCATATTTGTTAAAGAACAATTAAACATGAGTCAGGGTAGGATTTTGTTTTATGAAGAAATTGAGAATGGAAACTTCACCCCAATAAAGCAATCTTTATAAATTTGACACAAGTTACTATTTCTAAAATATTGGACAAAATTATCATTCGTGTATCACTCAATATGTTACAATAAGATTATATTTCACAGATTTTAGTGCCTAGCATTCACATCCTCAAAAGATCTATCTAACACATCATTCATATAGGTTGTATTAACCTTAAAAATAAAAATTTTATTAGACCAATGATCCACAGATAAACCATATTATCTTCAGTAAAAGGGAATACTATAATCAACTCTCTTAAACTACTAGTAACATTAATACATTCCCCCCATACACACACACGCACGCACACACACACGCACGCACACACACTCACACACTCACTCACACACTCACACAAATCAGTGATTAGCACTTAATTCCTTCAGTAAAGATGGCTTTGTTAAAAGTTTGCAGAGATTGTTGATCAAAATGTGGCTTTTTACTGTTAGGTGTCTGAGTTATTATTATGATACTATATTAAATCATACTATTAAATGACCTGAATCCATTAAGAGGCACTTTTCTCTGTTTCTAAGAATAAAATAAGGCAATGTGTGTTTTGAAATTTGTAAACACGGTTATAAAGTGATCCTTTGGAAGAATCACTGGCAGGTTTTGCTAATTGGCCATTTATAATACTATGGTTTGTGTCTGCAGTTTGAAATACCTATCCTCGTGAGCATTTGAAGTCAAAACATTAAAATTTTAATAAGACAATCTTTCTATAAAGCATACATGAAAATAATTAAGATGAATTATAGCAAATTTATGCCAGGCAATTGCATATGAAACAGTCATAGATATAAGATGAAATTTTAGCAATTGAGGAAAGAAAGTCAACCTAGATTGAATCATACACACCCCAGAAAATGCAAGAACAGTTTAAAAATCACCTTTGTGAAAGCCGTATTAAAAAGACGTATAAGGACTAAAATTGTATGTCCAGTACTTTCATCACCACACACTAATGTAACCAGTGTCCCATTATCAATCAGGCTAGAACGGTGATGCATACTTGTGCCCCTCCCAGCTCCTTACTTTACTACAGTAATTAACTATTTCCACAGGGCCTTCGTTAATTTGCTCTGCATTACTGTACTTGCTCTCTTTTCACCAAGCTCATTTGCCTTTCTAGCTGAGTAAGGTACATAGACAATAACACTTGTTCCCATTAGTTCAGATGGCAGGTAGGCTTTAGCACTGAATCCAAATGGTGATAAGTAGTATAATTGAAAAAGATCAGTAGGGGCACAAGGAGAGGGGAAGAGAAAGAAAGAGAGGCACATTTGTTCTATTGAAAAGAAAGCTTTGTGATGAAAGAAAAAAGAAAGACAGTTTTATAGTACATGGCCTTTTTCAAGAATAGAAACACCATAAACCTGCCGAAAAATGGGAGAACAGATTATTCTCTGACACATGGAAGGACTCAGTGAAAAAGCCAAAAGTTTGCATTCTTATGAAAAAATAAACTTCATTTCTGTTCCTGTGCAGTAACTAGTGGAATCTTACCAGTAACTAGAAGAAATTAGCATGGAGATACTGGCTGTTAGCACTAGGATTTGATTTTTGCACAGGATAAACAAGGACTTTTTATTTTATCTTTGCTTAATGAGCAAATTGGCTCCATAGAGATACAAAAGTATTTTGGCATCATGCCTACAATTTATGTCACAGATCCAAGGAGTAAGGTGTTGTCCCTGATGGTGTTCACACTAGGGACCTCATAGCTCATTCATTTCTGCCATGCTCCCCCCTCACCCAGGGTTACATGGCCACAAGGGACAATGCACCCTTTGGACCATTTGTGGTTTATGAATTGTAAATCCAAAGAGAGGGAAAGACAGCTTGACTGAACCCAAATTATGTTACAATAGATGGTAATGAATGTCCTGCTTTAGCAGGATAATAGAACCCCTGCTTATTGGCAGTCATTCAGACTCCATCTCTCTCATCCATTTTCTCTCTTGGCCTTGACCCTAATCCAGCAATTGCACATCCCCAGCTGCTCTTTAAGCTGCCTCATTAGCAGCGCACCATTGGGTAGCTCCCATGACAGTCATCCAATGGGATAAAAGTGACATGGGGCCAAAGAGTGTAACTGATTGGCAAGCATTGCAATGAAATATGAGACAAGGTTAAATGAAGAAGGCTTTTGAGAGCATTTGAAGAGGCTGAATGAAGAGTTAAGGAATTTAGGCACATGTTAACTTGACTGTTCAGCATCTGATTTCCTAAACTTTAGGGGTAAAAAACCCAGAGACAACAACATTCTCCATATATAGCTGTGATGAATCCATTTGACATTAAAGACATTTATTAAAATGTTAAAATAAATTCTCTCTATAAAATGGATACTTTAGTCACAGAAACAGCTTAAATCCACTGATATTTTCATAAAAATTCTTGTAGGCAGAATATTTTAAGACTGCGATTCAGAAATATGCTATTTTTGAAACAATTTAGAAATGGGCAAGAGATATCTATATCATCTGAGAGAATCTAGTGAATCTGTTATCTATTCTTGTCATAAATCAAATTTACACTTTTATAAATTCCAGCAGAATATAAATTTGCAGTCATAACTTAGTGGATACTAAGTTAACATACCTCAAAATACCTTTCAAAAGACAACTCAAAATAACATATGTATTATCTCTACATTAATTCTGTATCACTGAATTTATTCCAGTTATTTTAATAATTCATGTAATCCCCATTTTTAGCTTAGTATTTATTTGACAATCTCCATGAGATGAATTCTTTTAATAATTTTATTTATGTTGATATTTATTACGCTTTTCATTGTCAAACTCCTCTAGATGAAAGTATTAATTTCCAGTAGTATCATAAAATATATTTGTCATGTCTTGAAACTTCTCAGCTCTCAAATATTTAAATTCTTAAAGCATTGACATTTTTATCCATCCAATAACGAGTTTCTACAGTGATCTGGTCACTATTTTATAAGTCCCAGAAGTTTAATAATTAGTTCAGTAGTGTACTTGTTTCAAAAAAGCTTGCTACCTGACAGAAAAAGATATTTACTGGGCCATATAATAGTCTGATAAATGTGACAGAATGGATGTGGCCTAGAGTAAAATAGGAGTCTATAAGAAGGCATGTTAAGCAACTTTGGAACGGTTAGAAAGGCTTCACCAGGCATATACCTCTGAACTAAGTCTTGAAGGATAAATACATATCAGCTAATTAAAAGTAAGATTAAGAGAGTCAAAAGAATTTCAGGCAGAGAGACAATCATACACAAAGTCCCTCAAGGACCTCTAGTGCATACTTGATCAAACTCTTGGAATGTAATAAACAGATACAATAAGCCAGCTAAAGTTAAGGGGTTAGGGTATGTATACACAGGGAAGTAAATGAAGTGCAACTTAGTAGAAATCCAAGTATAGGAGCTCTCATATGGAAAGACCTCATTGATTATGAAATAAGAAGCATCATTTGTGACACAATTCGATTTCAGTGGCCCAGCAATTGAAATATATGATGATTCATTCTGATGCTCTGCAATAATTCAGCTCAACCACATCATCTAGTCTTCTCTACCCGTTTAGTTCTCTTCTTTATACATACTGGTCAATTCTTACAAGCCTTTCAAGAGATGAAACATGATTGTTTAAGCATAACCAAAACCTCAATTGCAGCTTTTATAGCAATTCAAGTCACAAATTTGTATTAGTTTCCCTTAGATCAGATATCCTTCCTTGCTCACATAAATTGTAATTAGGGATAAGGTAGGGGATGAAGAAGACTCAGTGGACATCATTGGGAGTCTAGCTACTTAAGGCTAAATCCTGCAGCATGGCTGTAGCAGGAGCAATTTTTTTAGGGGAGTTTTTTGGCCTGATAACCAAGTTGATGATGCCAGAACTCTGGTAATAATGGCCATGGAAGAGCTCTGTGGTGTGTACATCATGTGAGATTTTTTTTTTAACAGTAAGTGTAATTTAAACAGATTTTACATTGTCAAAAGTTAAAATTCTACCAGCTACTTTTTTTATAGATGAAATATTCCACCTCTCTAGTGGCAAGAGAAATTCATTTTCTCTGAATACACTGTGAACATTAGATGAATAAAATACTATTTTGTAGTTATATACAAGGTATTCCTCATCCTTCCCTAGTCTTCTGTTTAAGTTATTATTTTAGTTTCTTGCTCAACTTTCTATGATTGAAGTATTCCTTTACTACTCCATGTTGACTCTCTTCACACCTGTAACTTTGCCATTTATTAAGTGCTTAATTGCCTATTTTATTTTACTTTATCTTGTGCATTTATGTATTTTATACCACCACCAACTCTCAAAAACAGAAACTTTGTTTTATACTTCACCCTATTGCCTCTACAATGCTTTAAAAATTTGTTTTTCATATAATAAGTATCTAATACTACTTTGTTAAAAGGAATGAGGCTGAGATAAAGAATTTGGGAAATACAAGATTGTTACAGAAGACATCCAAGGCAAAATATTAAGCTAGCTGTTTTACAGTCCTTCAGTAATGCATGGTAGTAAACAGAAATGGGTTATTTTTTCTAGATTTGTCTTTTTATTTGGCTTCTGAAAAGCCTTTACCAAATATAATATCTGACTTGAACTTCCTCAAATAGAATGTCTTATTCAACATAATGACTGTTTTCAATAAAACATGCTCACTAATGACCACAGTTTTTCTTCGGTAAACTAGAATCATTTGCAATCAAGAATCCCTTACAGCTTATTTCTTGTGCAATAAGAATGAATGCATTTGGGGATATATGTCTGCTGACTCAACGCCTTCAGAGCATAGTGAATTGCCAATACTGTCAATCTATTTTAACCATTGTCAATCTATGTTAAGAAAAGAACTGACTTCTTTAGGGCAAAAACAATGAAAAATCAGTGTATATATTTTTTTCCCCTAATAAACATTGCTGACTCACACAGTGTGAGCATCGTGAATGGTCAGAATGTAGTCACTTATTGAATTAAAAAGATTAGCAAAAAGTCAAAAGAGCCTATGTCAAATATAATAAACCAAATTACATTAAATTCTTTATTTATTTTTTTAAAGATTTTATTGAGGAATTGGGGCTGGGAACAGCGTTGGGGAACCGGGGAAGGGGAACAGACAAGTTGCTGTCCTTTTGTCCTTCAGTCTAGTTGTGGAGGACATTGCTTCACTGGCCCCTGTAGGTATTGATCGTCATTGCAATCTTCTCCAGTGAGGCAGATCGGTCGCTGGCCTCTGGACCGCCGTTCACTGTGGCTCTTGGCAGCTCACAGCGGCTGCCAGCTGCTCACACTGGCTGCCAGCCACTCACTGTAGCCTATGGTAACCACATTAAATTATTTCCGAATGTTCATCTCATTCTATCCAACTATCATTACATTTTAGAGTGAAACATAATTTGTAAAATACCACAAGATTATGTACCTTTGCAAGACATGTTATGACTTTAACATCCAAGTTTCCCAATAAACATTTGTGACATGTTAGACAACGTGATGGGGAATGGGAAAACAAATAGGTATTATACATGATCTGCAGTCTCAAGAATCTAACTGTCTATAAGGGAAAGAGATTATGTTAAACAAGTATAAAGCAAGAGTACAATAAGTGTAATAAAATAAATATGCATAAAATACTGTTGGGCTACATTTTAGAAATAAAGTTTTTCTTTTGAGAAAAATAAGGAAAGAATATAGAATATATATATTCTATATATATTCTATATATATATATATTCTATATATATATATATATATATATATATATATATATATATATATATTCCTGAATTCTGAAGAATGAGCAGTGTTTCTCCAAACAGGCAAAACAGTAAGGGAAGAAATTCCCAAAGAGCTGTGTAAATAAAGTTCAGATAAATGAGAGTTCTCACTATGTTTGCCAAATGGCTTGGCACAATATTGCTGGAATAAGCAGGTAGTGTCATCTTACAATCTTATGTAATCTGTTTTAGATAGTCCCTTCTACCTCTTATTTCCTAAAATCTGGTGTGTTAAAATGAGCATAATTAGCATTTTCCTTCTTTTTTTTTTTTCTCTTTTTTTTTTTTAGCTGAGCCATCTTGCCATCTGTTGGCAGTTCAGCAGCAACTCAGCTACAGCTGGGCATCCAACTGCTGATGCTCAGAGCTCAGCTCACAAGCATTCTTGAGCCAGCTCTTAACTAGCTGAGCCACTGAGCTGGCCCTACTTTTTTTTTTTTTTTTTTTTTGAGGGCAGTGTCACTGCCCCTCATATGTGGGACCCAAACCAGGGTCGCTGGCTTCCCAAGCCAGCGCTTAACCACCGCACCACTTGGCTGGCTCTGGCCCTACTTTTTTTTTTTTTTTTTTTTTTAAACCCAAAACAAAACATCAGGACATATTTTTAAACTATTAGCAAAAATTTAAGATTTAAAAAAGTTTCTCTTGGGCCAGCCGAGTGGTGCTTTGGTTAGGAGCTGGCTTGAGATTCCAGCTCTGAGCAGCGGGGCCCCGGTTTGGATCCCACATATAAGGGTCAGTGACACTGCTCTCTATAGCTAAGGTGGTGAACAACAGCTCCACCTGGTTGCCTCTATAGCTAAGATGGCCGGTGATAGTTTGGGCAGCAGCCCCTGGTGCAGTGGGCTGCCATAGGCTGCAGTGAGTGGCCGGCAGCCACCGTGAACTGCCAAGAGCCACTGTGAGCGGCTCTCCAGAGGCTGGCAACTGATCTGCCTTAACCTGGAGGAGTGCAACTATGATGCCAATATGGGCCAGTGGAGTGACATTCTCTACAACTAGACTGAAGAACAAAAAAAAAGGACCGCTACTTGTCTGTTCCACTTCCCCGATTTCCCAACACTGTTCCCCTCCCCCAATTCCCTAATAAAATCTTAAAAAAAAAAAAAAAAAAGTTTTTCTTGTTTTTTAAAAATGTTTGAAAAGTTGCTCGTTATTTATTTATTAAAGTTTATTGGGGTGACAATGGTTAGTAAAGTTACATAGGTTTCAGGTGGACAATTCTGTAATACATCATCTATATATCACATTGTGTGTTCACCACCCAGAGTCAGTTTTCTTTCTATCACCATGCATTTGATCTTGTTTACCATCATCTACCCTCCTCCCCACTTACCCTCTGGTAATCACTAAACTATTGTCTGTGTCTATGAGGTTTTGTTTCTTTATTTGTTTGTATTTACAATGGCCAAGACATGGACACAACCAAAGTGTCCTTTAATAGATCATTGGATAAAGGAGATGTGGTATATATACACAGTGGAATACTAGTCTGCCATAAGAAAAGATGAAATAGTACTATTTGCAACGACATGGATAGATCTTAAGATTATTATACTAAGCAAAATAAATCAGACAGAGAAAACTGAGAAGCATATGATTTCAGTGATATGTGGGATGTAAAACTGAAAACAATAATTAGAAGCCATGAGTCTAAGGCAAGCACTTAGAAGCCATGAGTCTAAGGCAAGCAAAAGATGGATAAGCCAGCTTCTGTACTTCTTAGAGGAGTCAGTAATTTTTGTGTTACCCAATGATTTTACATACTAGAATATACAGAGATTTGTGGAAAAAATAAACCAAAACAAAACCCTGGCTAGGTTAATGAGATGATAAAAAGGGAACTATTTTATTTTTAATGTCTTCAGAGTCTTAAAATTGGAGGGATAAGCCAGTCCCACAATTCAAAGTAAAGTTCTGAGCCTCCCATCCCAGGATGGGCCTCTTAGTCACTCACTTATATTAAAAAAATGCAGTGATAAAGTTAAAAGACTCAGTGGTCAATGAGAGAAATATATATATATTTGAGAGCCTTTTTGGTATGCTGAGAATGCCACTTCTATATCCCCTGCCCTTGAGGGCCTGCCGAGTGGCCCGGTGGTTAAGCGCTGGCTTGGGAAGCCAGCAGCCCCGGTTCGGTTCCCACATATGAGGGCCAGTGACACCGCCCTCAAAAAAAAAAACACACAAAAAAAAACAAAACACCACCACAACAAAAAAAAATTATATCCCCTGCCCTTATGCTCATGGGGATGCAAACTCATGCCTGAAAAACCTAAACAACAGGCTGCACAAGGAGCACCCTATAGGGCAACTAAACAGAAAGAGACTGCATTTCACTTGATTAATCCCACAAAGAATGAGTCAAACACTGCTTTTTTCTGTGGATTGTATGTAGAACACAAGTTTTGGAAGCAGATGTTTTAAAGCTTTGTCCTAGAGGACGCCAATCAAGATTCAGAGTACTTGGCAGAAAAGGATCCAGCAGTACTACTAAATACCACATGCTAAGTGAGGAATTATGTAAACCCAGAAGTAAAGCATTCTCCCCAGTCAAGGAAATAATGAATGACTTATCTCAGAGTAAGTCTGCACAGGGTGTATCTAAACAAACATGAGAGCAAGGGTCAGTTTTTGACAGCTGTCCAGCCCAGGGATATTTTGAAGTCAGCTCTTGAAAAGTATCTATTAAGAAAGGTGCTTCTAATCCTCATAACACTCCTACTTCTCCTGCTTTTCATTTCTAAATGTGAGTACTAGCAGAATAAAGAATTAAAAAGCCAACAACCCTAGTACCCTTTCCTGGCTTCAGGCTTCCAATACGGGGGGAAGAAAGAAGTTGAACTTTGAGTATAGTTTGGAAGGTTTTTAAAAAATTATTTTAAAGACTGAACATTTTGTTACTGACCTCTTTGGGGGTTATTGTGACCTCAGGTTTTTCTAGCACCTGAGAATGACCAGAAATCAGAGGACCTACTCTTGATTAATACAAGGGATGGTGAAGAAGCAGGACACAAAATGCATATGGACAGTCATGAGAAAATAAGAAATATGTTGGTTTTATCCTATGAGTCATATGGGTTCAAAATAATGATTACATTTGTATAAGAAGAATTTGCTGTAGATGTACAGTAAAAAGCCAGTGAGTACTCAGTGGCAAGTTAAGGATTTGCTATCCTGGTGCCCAGGATACCAAATGAAGGATCAACATTCAGGCTCTGTATAAAGTACAGGAATCTCAAATAGGATGAGGACTAAATAGGTTATTTTATTTGGTTATTCAGAGCAATTTAGGAGTGCAAGACAGAATATTTGCATTGAAAAGTGAGTGGTAAGTAAGAAATTGAAGATAGTGTGTCAATACCTCTTTCCGTATTTTTTCATAAACCAAAAAAGGTTCAGGGTATTAAGGCAGGATTTTGCTTAGCAATGAATCAAGTTGCCTGGGACATACCCTAAATGAAGCTAGGGTAGTAATAGTAAAATAAGAGTCTGAATAATGATAATGTTAACCTCTTATTAGAGAGAGAACACCAGAGTGAGAGTTCTGCACATGTGATACCAAAATGCTGCCGTTCAAATATAATCAAGCCCAATGCCTACTATACTGTTTGTTGAGGAGAGACTGATCCCAAAACAGAAAGGATAAATTCCCCCTTTAGGAAACTTAATCCAATCATTTTAATACTTGGGAGATCTGTGTTCATCTTGAGCTATGTTGTACCCATTATGAGTGGCTGGGTGAAGTAAAAGGTCAGTGTTTAACGCCTCCATCAGCACCAATGTCTCCATGTGAAAATGGTAGTAATAACAGAGGTAACTCTTGCTGACTGCAAATGTTAACCCAGAGAATAGGTATTTTCCCTGGCAGGGGCACCACAAAAATGTTTGAGGCAGACAAAACTCTTATGGAAAGGAAGTATCATAATTCTTGTTACCGTTCTCTCTAATGGACAAAGAAAAACAATTGAGTCCAGCTATAGAACTGACATTCTAAAAGTGTTTGCTTATTTACTTTACAATATTCAAAAAGGAATCCAACTTCTATATTAGTGCGGAATTGTCCTAAAAGTCCATTTGTCTGATGAGAGAACACAGTTAATATTTATCACATTGACTAAGTATTCACCACAAAATATGATATTCTAACTGTCTAGGAATATTGTCTGTTAAAATCATTGCAAAATTCCTATGAGGTAGATACTATTATCCCTTTTTAAATAAGAAATCATTGTCAGAAAAATATACTTACCTATAGTTAGCAGGAGACAGGGCTTAGATTTGAAACAAGATCTATTTTACTTAGAATCTAGACCTTATAACCAATATATTAAAATAACCTCTAGGTAGTGATTTTATGGAAGATTATAACCAAATAGTTCTAGGATTAAAGGGGGGTGATTCAACTGCTTATAACTGACCTCCAACTGAAGTAGAAAAGATTAGGTAGGGCCAAGGCTCAACCTGCAAGACTGAAGGCTGAGAAGGACTTAACTCTGAGCATGAAGGTTCAATGTAGCATCCCAGTCCTAGAGAAAAGCTGACATATAAATGAACAATTGAATGAGATTCAAGACAGGATTAATAAGAAACACTGTTCCTCAGAGACTTTGTGAAGCGTGATGGGCACTAGACATTGGGTTTAATGCTATATGATTATCGAGAAACCACACATCAGTGTATATGGCCTTCCAAAATACTGCCCATTTGGTCAGGATTGCCTCAGCGTGGGTCAAGGAACTATGGATTACATATTTATAAGATAATTTATAGCTTGTCTTCCAAATATACACACCTGTAAGTATACTGGAACCTCAACTCAATGTATTATTATTAGTGAGACTCATTAAGTATTGAGTTGGCCTGTTTTTGGATACTATGCAAAACAATATTATTTACTGAAGCATAAAACAAAAACTTATGAAATAATGTTACTCAAAATTTAGCAAAAATATTCCGATCTATAGTTGAAAAGAATTAGAACCATCCACCATTACATCGAATGAGAGGGATCACATGTTTATATTTCTTACCATTTCAGTGCCTTTGTAGTTTGATTTCCATTCAGATTTACTCTCTAATGTGTTGGATGGGTCAACATATACTGATAAATAAGAGGTGGAGCTCAGAGTATTCTCCATGTCAGAGCTGGGAAAAAAAAGCAGTTACATGTTGTTCCTGGTACATAACCCTGAGCCTCCCAAACTCTTGCATTTTTTTCTTTTCTTTACATTTACATATATAATTATTCTGCTTTGATCTCAAGTAGATAACTAGCTTAAGAAGGGTGAATAGATTAAAATGCCAAATGTCCTGAAATTGCAATGTGTTCAGTAATTTTGGGCAGAGTTGAGGAACAGTTCCAGTAACAACTTTTTCTTTATTATCATTTTCTTTCTTTGACTTGAGTTTCCACTGAATTGAAAAGAAAGCCATGCACAGAACAGCACAGGGCACAAAAAGGAGACTTGTGCCTAATGATCTATACAGACATATAATCAAGTAGTAATTGTAAGCCTAGCTGATATGTGACTGGAGTTCAGCGTTAATGAAATTTCACAGCGGTTCTGGTAAGATGGTGATGGTTATTAAAGCTGACCCCCTTCAGCAAAGTAAATTGCCTTAGGTTTTAATTTTATTTTGACAGGATCCTTTATTACTTTTTCTGAAATCAATATTGACACACACAGCACACTGTAGGAAAAGCTAAACAATGCAGTACTCTCATCAGTGAAAATCTGAACAACAGGTGGTTTATATTTTTAGTTGCTACATATATTATCCATGGCACAAAAATTATATGTGACACATAGAAAAAAATGCTATGCATGCATTAATGCCATTAAGAGCATTTAATGTGGGCTGCAACTTTATATCCAATAAATATAAAAGGCAGTGTGATCTGTCATCAGTTTTGAAGGCTTCCTTAAAATGGATGATTAAGAAAGGTTATCAGAAGTTTAAAAACATTTGGATATACTGATTTCACTAAGTACTAAGGCAACTATGAATGTAGACCTTAATTTTTTGAGATTTTAAAAGTAAAACTCTCAGAATAGAATTATATATATATATATATATATATATATATATATATATATATATGATTTTGAAGACTATCATATTAATTCAGCTTTACAAGTAGAAATCTAGGGATTTCTTTACATTAATTAAAGTTACATAGTTAAGTGGCAACAGAACTAGATCTAATGTCTTAAGGAACTATGCTTTCTCCAAATTATCACCCTTAAAATTTAAGGTTAAACACTGCAAGAAGTAAAATGAATGAGCACTCTCAGTAATTGTCCAAATGAGAATATAGGGATATACACACACATTTGTGTGTTTGCATGTATGTACATATATGTACATACACATATATACATACATAAAATATTCATTAATTTAGCCACTTGTATTTTATTCCTGTTCACATTTCAAACATAATTTCTTACCTTATCAATGGTTCTGAGAAGATTAATTTTAGTACTTTTAAGAATCATGTCTTAATAAATAAAATGTGTTTTTATAATTATATTTGTTGAAAAAATGTTATTTTTTTTTCCTCCACTGAGTGTTAAAGAACAAAAGCTTTCTGGTTAGCAGATAAACTTTTCCACCTCTTTGTCATCTGGACAGATTCTGTCTTTCAATGCCTCTCTGCAGTTGTCACCACCACCCTCGACTTCAACTTTCCTTTCAAGCCTCCACTTGTCTATGACTATCACTTCTAGGACTTCCAACATTTAAGAAGTTCTTTACTACTTTACTCGTATTGAATTCAGTGTACTCCATTCTAAAACTCGCTCAATTCTGTACATTGTGGCCACCTTCATTCTCTAAAGACCGTAGAGCAATGTTCAATTTAATTTCTCTGTATTTTCTTTCTCCATTCATTTTCTCTAATGCTATTGCTGCTTCTTCAGATTTTATAGGCACAGACTTTTCCTAGGTATTTTGTCATTTATTTTCTGCTTCCAGATTTTTGCATCTTATATTTTCATGTCTTATTTTCTTTCTTTCTCTTACAGTTTCTTTAATTATTTTTTGTATAGACATCACTCTAAACAATTTCCAATTTTTGTATCATTTTTTAATTAGACACTAGTTATTTATTTTTTTTCCAAAAATTTCCTTCAAAAGCATTTGGAATGAAAATACCCACAATGGCTAGAAACAACCATCCAAAAATGAGCTTGTTTTTTTTGGCTGGTGAATGTTGCCAAAGCTAGTAAGTATCCAGAGATCTCTTGTGATTAATCATGTGGATTTCAATTAATGTAACTCATATATTAAACTAAGTTCTAGAAAACAATATGCAAGGGTCTGGAAAATAGGTTATATTGTCAAAAGCTAAATTAATTAGATTGATTTTATGGCATTAGGCAAATACATAAATGGTGAATTTTAATTCCTAAACTGTACATAAAATTCTCCTTCATTTTGTGTAAAAGCATGGCAAAAAATCTTTAGAAGCTGTGAAGCACTGCCATATTTATGCTCACTAAGCAGTGTACCATAATTATTTAACTACAGTTTCAATGTTTTTGTGCATGCAGCATTGCTGAGCCATTAGAAACTCAGTATTATTGTGTTCTTTTTCAATTACCTGAACATCCCCTGGGACTAAGAGGATGAATACGTTTTTAAAGATTGCTGACTCTCTTACCCTATTAGGAATGATTGTGCCTACTCTTTCCACTACATAAACCTATTTTTATTGGTGTTTGCTTAGCAGTTTAGAATTTTTATAAACTCAATAAGTATTTTTAAAAATTTAAATATAATGGACAGGTAGCTATTGCCTTCCTACTAATATGTTACTCAGCATTTTATATACAAAGTTGAGATCACTAGAACACAAATATTTCTTGTTTTATCCAAATGATGTTTTTGTTTTTTGTCCTAACAGTGAGAGCACCACTTTACTCGCTCCACTGAGAATACACAAAGAACAAATAAGTTTAAATTGTAGCATGCGCGATTTACATTAGAAACAAATATGAATTTTCCTCACAGTGGACACTGTTAAATAATAGTCTTATTTGTGGTTATTTTGTCTGAGTGATTTTATATACTATATATTCTACTTTCCATTGCTGGCATTTTAATTGGCTTCAGTCTGGAGGAAGAAATATGGAGAAAATGGCTCTTAATGCCAATCTTCATTTTAATGGAAAAGGTTTATGAAAAAAGAAATATCAAAGATGAAAAATAAGTTTTTACTCACCTATTTATTTTTTATAATAATAGTGTTAAATGTTTTATTCTTAGTCAAAATATTTGAATCCCCAAAAATGAGTGTAAGAAGCTAAATATCTTCTGTTCTCTGACATGAAAATAATGCTGAAGGTAAATAATATTATTTAGCATTATCATGTGTCAGGAATTTTTAAGCATTTTGTTTACATATATTATCATATTTAACCATTTCAGCAGCCCTTTTAGGTAGGTCTGATCACACTGGTTTGTAGGTAAGAAAAATACAGCTCTGAAATTCTTTAGCTTGCCATATTTTGTGTAGCTAAGAAGACATATAAAAAATATTAAAATCCAGATTTGAAAGTTGATCTTACTTATACCATCTTTGACTCTGAGAAAGAATTGATAATAGAAAATAAATATCATGAGTTGAAAACATGGTTATGGTATTTTCAAATATATATGCTTCTGCTTCTGTGAATAGATTTTAAAAAATTATATATTTTGTTTTTAGTGTGTGCCATTTGCTAATTGCTGATGATGCAAAGATAATTAACACACAGCTCTTTTTGAAGACTTCTTTCACACATTTCGATGCAAGTTACAAAGTGCCATTTGGCACAGACTGCTAATTGGCCTCTCCGGAATTCATCTTGCCCTTCTTTATATTAACTGCCATGATTTTCTTGGGATGGAAAATGTGCCCAGCTAAAATATAGCATTTCTATGTCATGTGGTCACATGAAAGCTCAGGCTATTGAAGTTTAAAAGGAAGTCATTGGGTGGAATTCCCTCAAAAATCTCTCTAAAGAAGAACAAACTCATTGGCTTGTCCCTATGTTCTTTTTCCCCTTTATATTTCCTCGTCTTTCTGTCTGAGATGCAGGTATGAGAGCTGGAGTACCAGCTGTCATCTTGCAAACATGACGACAAGGAATGTGGGTCCCTGAAAGTAACATTGAGCTTCTATGGCACCATGTGCTCACCCATACTATCAATACTATTGCATCACGTAGAGCTTGAATTGCTACATGTAACAGAAACCAAAATATCAGTAGCTTAAGGAAAATACAAGGTTTTTTTTCTCTAGGTGGATCCCCAAATCTTAGTGATTTAATACAATAAAAATTGATTTTTCATTCCCATAAATTCTGATGCTACTCTATAGTCACTTTCTGTCTTGTAGAACACCATGTGAGTACGTGACCATCAAGGGCACTACTACAAGGGAGGGTCTGTCATTTCCTTTTAGGGAAGATACTCGAAACATATAGTGATTGAGACTGTTCAGGTGCTCTATTTCTTTTTAAGTAAATATTGTCATTTCTTTTCCAAGATGTTTTCCTATATTTCATCTAAATTGTCAATTTTTGGTCATGAAACTATAAATAATACTCTATATTGTTTCCAATTTTGGTTACATCTGCAGTGCTACCTCCCTTTGATTGCTGGTATTATGCCTCCTCTCTCTTCATATTACCAAGTTTAACTAAGTTTTGTCACTTATTCTTCTATTCAAAGAACCCAATTTTGGCTTTGTTGATCCTTTCTAATGTAAATTTGCTTTTTTTAAAAAATTAGTGGGCCAGCAGAGTGGCACATTGGTTAAGAGCTGTCTTGGGACGCCAGTGGCCCCAGTTGGGATCCCACATATGAGGGCCAGTGACACTGCCCTCTACAGCTAACAACAATTCCACCTGTAGCTGGGCTGCCAGCCCCGGCGACAATGTAGGCTGCAGCCCTGCTGCAGTGGGCTGCCATAGGCTACAGTGAGTGGCTGGCAGCCAGCATGAGCTGCCAATAGCCGTGATGAGCAACCATTCAGAGGCCAGCGACCGATCTGCTTCATCTGGGAAGAGCGCAATGACGATGCCAACATGGGCCAGTGAAGCAACGTCCTCTGCTCTGAAGAACAAAAAGACAGCAACTTGTTTGTTCCCTTTCCCGATTCCCCAACGCCATTCCCCTCCCCCAATTCCCCAATTTTTAAAAAAAAAAAATTAAATTAGTAATTTCTGCTCCTATCTTTATTATTTCTTATGCTTTGTATTCTTTGAGCTTGTTTTGCTATACTTTTTCTAACTTTTCATTATGTTTTTTTTTTTCATTACATTTACCTTCTGCTCTTTTACAGAAAAATCACTTGAGGTTATAAATTTTCCCGAAGGCAGTACCTTACTCACCTTCTATGCATGGTGGCATGTTATATCTTTATAATAATTCATTACTAAGTATTTTCTATTTTTTCTTTGACCCATGTGATATTTAGATGTAATTTTTAATTTCTAAACATAGATGATATCTTAATGGAAGCATTTAGTTCACAAACACTTACTGAAATTACTGGTATATATGGATCTATACCAACTACCTTATTTTTCTATTTTTATATTTGTAAGGTTTCTGGATAAGTTCCTGGCCCAAAATAAGCATTATACAAGTATAAATAAAACATTTGTTTCATATCTTATATTTTTATTTTTCTTACCGTCTGACTTTCATATTAATTCAGTGTTTTTCCTCATTCTATATGTTTAAGCTTCTACTAGTTTAGAACTTATATACTTTTTTCCTATTTTTCTGTTATTACACTTACACATACATTTGAAATAATTTTTTTTATGGTGGGGGGGTGTTGTACCTTTTAACCACCTTTATCTGTTTTGCCCACTTCCCACGTCCTGCCCCTGGCAACCACCAATCCATTCTCTGTATTGAAGAATTTATTTTTGTTTTTTTAACTTTTTAAAATTTTTGCATATAAATGAGATAAGACAGCATTGTAATTCACACTCTGGCTTTTTCATTTAGCATAATGTCCTCAAAATCCATCCATGTTGTCACAAATGGCTAGATTTCATTCTTTTTTATGGCTGTATGTATGTACCACAACTTCTTTATCCATTCATCTGTTGATGGACAATTAGGTTGTTTCCATGTCTCAGCTATATAAATAATGCTGCAATGAACATGAAAATGAAGATATCTTTTCAAGTTAGTATTTTCATTTTCTTTGGATACATACCCAAATGTGAAATTGGTGGATCATATGGTAGTTCAATTTTGAATTTTTTGAGGAACCTCTATAATGTGTTCCATAGTGGCTGCATGCACTAAGTTACATTCCCACCAACCATGTATATGGGTTCCCTACTATCTATTTCCTCACCAACACTTCTTATTTTTTTGTCTTTTTGATGATAGCCATTCTAAGGGGTGTGAGGTGATATCTCATTGTGATTTTGACTTTCATTTCCCTGATGATTAGTGATATAAAGTACCATTCTGTTTACCTGTTAGCCATTTGTAGTTCTTCTTTGGAAAAATGTCTATTCAGATCCTCTGCTTATTTTCTTAATTGAAGATATATATATATATTTTACTACTGAGTTGTAAGAGTTTCTTATATATTTTGACCATCACTTCCTTATGAGATACATGATTTGTAAATATTTTCATCCATACATAGGTTACATTTTCATTTTGTTGACAGTTTTCTTTTCTTACAAAAATATTTTAGTTCCTTTGGGAGTTTTGTTGTTTCAGATAATACATTCAAGTCTTTAAATCACATTAACTTACTTTTGTGTAGGGTATAAGATTTGGGTACAGTTTCTTTTTTTTTGTTTGTTTTTGTTTTTGGTTTTGTTTATATGATTCTGCAATTTTTCCAAAACCACCACTGAAGAGACTATCCTTTCCCCAGTATACAATGTATATTCTTGACTTCATTCATCATGAATATATATTCTTGTATATTCTTAGCTCCATTCACCATAAATCAGTTGACCATATATGTATGCATTTATGTATGGGCTCTCTGTTCTGTTGATCTATGTGTCTATTTTCATGTCAATATTATATGGTTTTTATTACTATAGCTTTGCAATATAATTTAAAAACAAGCACTGTGAAGCCTCAAGATGTTCTTGTTTTCAAGACTGCTTTTGCTATTCCATGTCTTTTGTGGTTCCATACACATTTTAGGATTGTTTTAATGTGTGGAAGAATGCCATCAGACTTTTAATAGGGGTTGCATTGAATCTGTGGATTGTTTTAGGTAGTGTGGGCAATTTAACAATATTAATTCTACTAATCCATGAACATGGAATATCTTTCTATTTATTTGTGTTTTCTTGAATTTCTTTAATGTCTTGTAGTTTTCGATATATAGGTTTTCACCTCCTTGGTTAAATTTATTCCTAGGTATTTTATACTTTTTGAGGCAATTGTAAATGGTATTGTTAATTTCTCTTTCTGAATGTTCATTATTAGTCTGTAGAAATGCAACAGGTTTTTTTCATATTGATTTTTTTATATATGACCTATCCTGGAGAACATTCTATATGCACTTGAGAAGAATATGCATTCTGCTGCTTTTGAATGGAATGTTCTACAGATATCTGCTAAGTCCCTCTGATCTAATATGTCCTTAAATTCCAAAGTTTCCTTATTGATTTTCTACCTGGATGTTCTATCCATTGATGAAAGTGTAGTATGAAGTCCCCTATTATTATATTGCTATTTGCCACTTTATTTTTGTTAATATTTGCTTTATGTTTTGAGGTGCTCTTCCTATGTTGGGTGCATAGATATTTACATTGTTAAATCCTCTTATCAGATTGACATCATATCGTGTTTAATGACCTTTGTTGTTTTCTATTATCTTTTGTTTTAAAATCCATTTTGTGTGGTATAAGTATAGCTACCATAGCTTTTGTTCACTTGCTTTTATTTACATGGAGTGTCTTTTTCTTTTCCTTCAATTCTACTCTGTGTGTGTCCTTACTTAAAGATAGGATGTTCTAGGAAGTGTATAGTTGGGTCCTGGGGTTTTTTTTTGTTTGTTTGTTTGTTTGTTTTGAGGGCAGTGTCACTGGTCCTCATATGTGGGACTTAAACCGGAGCCGCTGGCATCCCAAGCCAATTCTTAACCACTGCGCCACTCGGCCGGCCCGGATCTTGTTTTTTATCTGCTTGGCCACTCTATGTCTTTTCATTAGAGAATTTAGTACATTTATTTTTGTTTATTTAAATTGTTTTATTTTTCAGTTGCAATTTACATTCAATATTATATTAGTTTCAGTTGTACAGCATAGTGGTTAGACATTATATAGCTCATGAAGTGATTCCCCCCAATAAGTCTAGTACTCGGTTGGTACCACACATACTTATTACAGTATTATTGACTGTACTCCCTATGCTGTACTTTATCCTTGTGACTGTTTCGAAATTGCCAATTAATACTTCTTAATCCCTTCATCTTTTTTACCCAATCCACAAACAACTCCCTTCCCCCACAAGCATCCATTCTTTCTATGAATTTGTTTTGTTTATGTTGTTTTTTAGATTCCATATATAAGTAAAATCAAAATCATATGGTATTTGTCTTTCTCTGCCTTCCTTATTTCACATAGCATAATGCCCTCTATGTACATTTATGTTGTTGAAAATGGTAAGATTTTATTCTTTATTTTTTCTAAGTAATATTCCATTGTATATATGTATCACATATTCTTTATCCAATCTATTGATGGACACTTGGGCTGCTTCCATATCTTGGCTATTGTATATGATATGTCCTTCTTTGTCTCTTGTTATAGGCTTTGTTTTAAAGTCTGTTTTCTCTGATATAAATATTGCTACCCCAGCTTTTTTTTGTTCGTTTGTTTCCATTTGCTTTCGGGGTTCTCTCATTGTGCCTGCCAAGTCCATCCTTTGGGTATGTCATTTGTGGAGCTAATTGGGGGGTTCTCTGGTGTGGTCTGAAGTTGGCCACAAGGTATGTTAGTTATGAAGCCTCTTGAGAGGAGCTTTAATGCAGGCCAAGGTCAGATACTGTCTATGCAGTCTAGGACCACCTAGTAGGAGCTACAAAGTGATCTGTAATTGGCAGTTGCCTGTGCTGGAACTTGGAGTTATACTGCAAACTGAGGCTGACTGCCACTAGTTCAAAGATCAGGGCTCCTTAGCAAGTGGTACAGTGTAAGTTGAGGCCAGATGATGCTTATTTGGGGTTTATAGGTCTTTGAGAGATTTTAGGGGAGTCAGCAGCATGGGCCAATGGTGGTTACTTGTGGGGAACAGTCTCTGAAAGAGGTTCAGTCCTGTTTGTAAGATGGTTGGGATGGGGTTTCAGGGAATCACCTAGGTTGGGTGAGCGGTATTAGCCAATTTGATGGAACTTTCAGATTTGTGTCTTCCTGCACCTACTCACTGTGTGGAGTAGGGTTCACCAAAGGAACAATGGTGCTTGCAAGCACTTTTGTTTGGGGAGAGTTGCTTCTCCACCCCTTGCCTTAAAGACAGACAATTCTCCCTGTTTGTCCCTGGCACTCCTCAAACTGCTGTCCCCTTGATTGAGCTCAGGGTGATGTTTGTGAATGAGTGAGTCTGTGCTTGGACCATTTGAGAGGATGTCTGAGTCTACAGGGACCCTCTGTCTCACCAGAATGGAATCCCCAGTGATTTTCACAGCCACATGTTGTGAGGACTCCTCTTCTTGGCATTGATGCTCTGGGCTGGGAACTCTTGCTTTTCAGTGGGGACCTCCACAGCAGAGATACCCCTCCGAATTCTTAACTACCACAAGTGGGTGTGGGACCAGCCTGTTTCACATCTCTACCCTTCCGACCAGTCTTGATGTGACTTCTTCTTTACATCCTAAGTTACAGGAGTTCTGTTCAACTAGTCTTCAGACGGTTCTTCATGGTGGTTTTTCTATAATTCAGTTGTAATTTTGATGTCATGAAGAGAGGCAAGGGCAGTGTTTTCTTACTCTACCATCTTGACCATAAGTCCTGAGTCCATTCATATTTAACTTAATTATTGGCAAATGTATATTTCTGGTTATTTTGTTGTTTTATTATTTATTTACTTATTTATTTATTCATTCATTCATTCATTCATTCATTTGCAATTTGTTTTTTGTTCTTCCCTTGCTCTCTTTCTTTGTGATTTTATGACTTTCTGTAGTGGTCTAGTTAGATTCTTTCTCTTTACCTTTTGTGTATTTACAGTAGGTTTTGCTTTATGGCTACCATGAGGATTACACAAAATATATTATGATTTTAACAATCTAATTTAAGTGGATAACATTTTAAATTTGAATGCATTTTAAAGCTCTACATTTTATCACTTTCCCCCCAACCCTATCTTGTGTGTCCATTAACAAACTATTGTGGTTATAAGTTGTTTTGTTTTTTTGGTGTTTTTTTTTTTGAGCTGAGCCATCCTGTCACCTCAGGATGGGCCAGCAATCAAACAGGCAACCCTGTTGTTCAGAGCTCGCACTCCTGAGAGAGCTCTTAACCAACTGAACCACTTGGCTGGCCCTATAGTTTTTTGTTTGTTTGTTTGTTTGTTTTTGAGGGCAGTGTCACAAGCTCTCACATATGGGACCGAACTGGGGAGGCTGGCATCCCAAGCCAGCGCTTAACCAATGCGCCACTCGGTCGGCCCTATAGTTCTTTTTATGTATTGTTTTTTCCTTTTAATGTTTATACTAGATTCATGTTATTAACCCACCACCATTACATTAGATTATTCTAAATTTAACTATATATATATATATATATATATATTATTTATTTATTTATATATATATTTACCTTTACCAGTAAATATATATATATATATATATATATATTTACCTTTACCAGTAAAATTTATACCTTCATGTAGTTCTTGTTATGAATTAGCACCTTCTCCCTTTTTGTTTTATCTTAAAGAAGTCCCTTTAACATTTCTTGTAAGGCTGGTCTAGTAGTGTTGAACTCTTTCAGTGTTTGGCTTATCTGGAAAAATGTTTATCTCCCTTTCAATTCTGAAGGACAATTTTGCCATGTAGAGTACTCTTGGTTAACATTTTTGTTTGTTTTGTTTTTTCTTTTAGTACTTGTAATATATCATATCACTCCCTTCTGGCCTGCCAAGTTTCTGCTGAAAAATCTGCTGATAGTCTTATGGGGTTCCTTTGTACATAAGAGGTTGTTTTTCTCTTGGTTCTTTCAAAATTTTTGCATCTTAACCTATCAAAGTCTAAAACTGTTTGTATATTCATCAGTATATTCTATTTTTTCTAATATTTTTTTTCATAAATTTAAAAATACTTTAAAAGTAAACATTCAAGAAATTTATGAGAAGCATAATATGCATATTATACATGCATGTATAACATAGAGTACAGATAAAATTATGAAAGTTATGCAGTTTTGTTGGTTATATAAAATGTTGACTACTGTAAAAATCACTTTAAGGCTGGCCAAGTGGCTCATTGGTTAAGAGTTGGCTTGGGACGTCCGTTCAGATCCCACATATGAGGGCCAGTGACACTGCCCTCTACAGCTAAGATGGTGAACAACAGCTCAACCTGGAGCTGGGCTGCTGTGATTCCCCGGGACTGCAGCCCCTGCTGCATTGGGCTGCCATAGGCTACAGTGAGTGGCTGGCAGCCGGTGTGAGCATCCTCCACAACTAGAATGAAGAATAAAAGGACAGCAACTTGTCTGTTCCCCTTCCCCGGTTCCCCAATGCTGTTCCCCTCTCCCAATTCCCCAATAAAATCTTTAAAAAAAAAAAAATCACTGCGTTACTCAAGAAATTAGGCAATATTAATGTACTTTGTGTATACGACTTTAATTGCTTTTTAAATCAGGTCAAGTTTTAGAGTTTATGAACTCTGAACTGTATTTAATACAATTGTTGGTTGACAGAGGAGATCTAAGGTTGGATAAAAAATGACTCTTTAATTTCCATTAGAAGCTCTAGTCATTAAGGAAATGTGAGCTACATTAATAAATAAATGTCCAAATCTCAGTAGCTTAAATAAATATGTTTATTTCTTGCTCAGTTAAAATCCAAATGACTCTCCAGTTCTGTGGGTTACTATGTCCGTAGCTATGATTTAGGGGTTCACATTCTTCCATATCGTGAGACTTCAATCATCTAGGACCTCTGCATCTGAGCACAGTTGGGGAAAGAGAAAGTACAGAGAGCCCACCCCTTGCTTAGCCACTTTGGGCCAGAAGTGGCATATGTTACTTTCACTTACATTCTATTGGTAGACACTAGTCATATGTCTTCTTCTAGATTCAAGGTTGTAAGCAAAGGAGAGGAGCTAGGAAATATAGTCCCTGACTGGGTATTCATTTCTCAGCAACAATTCTGCTGTATAGAATTATATATACAGTTCATGGAAAGTTAGTCTTTTCTGCCTCAGGAACAAAGTTGATTTGTGGAACTTTTGGAAAATATTTGTACTTTTGTATTCCACATAGTATAATTAAGAAGCAACACCAGAAAAATCAAATGGCATTTCATAATCACTGATATTGTTGATAGAAATATTAAAATGTTACACATTTTTAATTTGGAATCTTAATCCATTTACTTCTGAAAATATTCATATTTTATGCTGCATGCTATTTGTTACATCATTTTGTTCATCAATGAACTTACTATTGATAGGACCAACATAGTAGTTTTTCAACACTAGTTATATATTATAATCATCTAGAGCAGGGGTCTGCAAACTTTTGAGACAGAAGAGCTGCCAGGGGTCAGCAAACTGTGGCTCGTGAACCACATGTGGCTCTTTGGGTACGTACATGTGGCTCTGAAGTACAATTGAAAATGAAAATAAAACTATCATAGTGTCATTTATAAAATATTTGAAGGATCTTATTCAGATAATAGTGATTATGTAAAAATATATTTATGGCTCTTGAATAATTTTTAAATTGTTGTGAGGGACAGGATTGGCTCTTCCAGAGGTTGGCAAATTTTTGAGACAGAACGTACCCATAGAGTCACATATGGCTTGCTAGCCACAGTTTCTGACATCTGATCTAGAGAATTTCAAAAAGGCAGATGTCTGGGCTTCCCCTTCAGAGATTTTGCTTTGTTGACTGATGTATGGCTTTAGCATTGATATCTCAAGCAAATATTAATGTGCAATGGATAAAGAACAACTAAATAAAAATGTTGAGTGTGTAGTAAAAAAATGTGTTATTCTTCATCACTCTTAGCATTACCATGTAGATTTGAGGATCTGACTAGAACACGTGGACACTCATGGAAAGCAACTCAACTTCTCTCAGACATACTTTGACCTAATTAGGCCTCATTATCAATATGATCCTATTCAGCTATATTGAGAGACATCAAATAATTGTCTACCAGATAGTAAGCTATAATAATAATTTGTAATTTAAGGGATGAAGGCAATAATAAAAGGTAGAACATATATATATATATATATATATATATATATATATATATATATATGGCACTGATGTAGAATAGTAATACAAATAAATTATTTTACCCCTTTAGATGAAAAAATAAATATTGTATAAACCTATGGCTTAACTGTTTTACATATATATATTAGATATATACACAAAAAGTCTCTTCTAGAGGCACAAAAACAAGATGTATCATAAAATCACCCTACATTTTCTAAATTAATTTGGTTTATACAGGTTGAATAAAGAAGTAGCCTTCTCATTCAAGTATACAGCGTTTTCATTTTGACACATTTTTATTCTACCTGAAAAAACGACTTTGAGAACATCTTTGCACATATGCAGCTACCCTAACAATATTTCTTCCAAGACAATAGCCTGAAATAGATCCAAGAAGGGGGAAGGGCATGTAACCAGGTTGCTCTATCCAGTATCCATTCACCTATGCTACAAGAAACCTTCTTCATGGAAGCATAGGAAGGGCATCCACCCAGAGGTAAAAACATTTTTAATTTGAAGAATCAAGAATGAAGTGCCATACTTTTGTGTTTTGTAGAATGTGCTAAGGTCTGAATGTTTGTGCCTGCCCCCAACACCTGACTTCATACTTTGAAAGCTTAACACCCATACATGATGGTATTAGTAGAAGACGCTTTTGGGAGGTATTTAGGTTATGAGGGTGAAACCCTCATTAATGGAATTAGTGCCTTTTAATAGATGCTCCAGAAAGATTCCTGTTTCCTTCCATCATGTGAAGACATAGCAAAAAGACTCCTGCTGTGAACTAGAAAGAGGGCACTCACCATGCTGTGATGATACGTGTACCCTGAGCTTAGACTTCCCAGCCTCCAGAAATGTGAGAAATATCTGTTTTTTGTAAGCCACCAAATCTTTTGTGGTATTTTCTTATAGCAGCCCAAACAGATTAGGACAGAACACCAATAGAAACATTTAGATTTAAGACTTGTGGACGTTCTACAAAAGATCAAAACTTTATTTGAAACAGTAAAACTATGCTTAAGCAATTTTGTTTTGTTTTCAGTGATAAAGAGAGAACATAAGTTTACCCCAACCAAAAGTGGTTAAGAAATGTTTTCAATTCAATGCCGTATGACATTTGTCATTCATTCCTATAAGAACCTTCTCTTCCAGGTGACAGAAAGATAAGTAGCTCACAACCTTGTCCTAGGCCTTTATTCAAAAGAAGTCCTTTTAGGGCCGGCTGAGTGGCGTGTTGGTTAAGAGCTGGCTTGGGACTCCAGCTCTGAGCAGCAGGGCCCCAGTTCAGATCCCATATATGAGGGCCAGTGACACTGCCCTCTACAGCTATGATGAGGAACGACAGCTCCACCTGGAGCTGGGCTGCTATGAGTCGCCCTCAACAGTATAGGTTGCAGCCTTGTTCCTGTGGCCTGCCATAAGCTATAGTGAATGGCCGGCAGCCAGCGTGAACTGCCAAGAGCTGCCGTGAGCAGCCATCCAGGGGCCGGTGACCGATCTGCCTCACCCAGGAAGAGTGCAACGATTATACCAACATGGGCCAGTGAAGCAAAGTCCTCCACAACTAGACTGAAGAACAAAAGGACAGCAACTTGTTCCCCTCCCCCAATTCGCCAATAAAATCTTAAAAAACAAAAAAAAAGCCTTTTTAAAGTTCACCATCCATTCCACCAGTATATTATAAACTTATTATTTCTTTTAAAACGGGATTACTTTGTTGATGATATTAATCCATTAACTCTCCCTTAAACAATAATTTACTTCTTGGGTTGACGGTGCTGGTACAGGAAATTCATTATAAAACAGATTGCAGGTGGAGCTTTTCTAACAAGGGCCTGAAGACTAAAACAAGAAACAGGATGGTAAAAAAAAGGGTGATTCTATGCACATTTCCATCTTGGAGTTCCCTTAATTCCTTCATGGTCTCTGCTTTGCTTTTTGCACTGTCTCATGAAATCTACTAGAATTTGGAATTGAGGGGATTGTTCCATAAAGGATTAAACATGAAAGCTGACTCAAAATTATTTAGAAGCCAAAATATTTCAGGCTTTTTTTTTTTTAGTAAAGTATTCTCTACCAAGCACTTCACTTCTGAAAATTGAATATCCCTTGCGTTTTAGATTTTCATGTATTTTTCGAATAAGCTGGACATCACTTTATAAATGCTGTTAGACTGTAGTCTTTCCTTAGCTAGAAAACATAGGGCTTTGTGTTTATATTTTCATTTTCCCCACACATGTGAATATTACCTTGTCTCAGACTATTATTGGCACATTTATATTTTCACTGTAAAGTCACAGTTAACAACAGTTAATCTGAAAGGTTAGTCCATGAAGGATTATCTAAGCCAAAGCTTAGCATATAGGAGTCAAAGGGCACGCAACTTTCCCGCTGGACCCTCTGTCAAACCATGCTTGCTGTCATCACAAGGCTGTACTCAAATGGGTGGCATTAAGAGACTGGGGTAGAGTCAGTGGAATTGCCAGCACAGGTCAGGACCTGACATACCTGCTCTGTATTCACAATAAACCAACTGGCCTATTCAGTGCCACAATTTAAGTGTAACACTAGGTCATACTGTGTATGGAGTTTAAAATTCTCTTTGTTTTTAGTAAAAATTATTTCCACTGAATAGCTAAGCACAGTTTTGGGATATTATTTCATTTATTCTTATGATATTCTTGTGAGGAAGGCAAATGGCAAGGCTCATGATCCTTACTTTGTGAATGGAAGAGTTGTCAAAAGTGAAAGGACTCCTAATATTTTATCAATGGGCAACTGAAAATATATAATAATTTATGAGAATATTTATGATCAATGCTCTTTCCTTATAGTTGAATTTCAGTTTGGAAGGATAAAGATCATAATTCATACATGATGCTGAATGTTTGACTCTGTATGCATGTATCTATTTTTTTGTCTACACAATAATCTCTATCTACTGATACTGTCACTCAACTAACACTAATAATAGCTTTTTACATAAAAGTTATTAAGGTAAAATAGTGAACAGATGTCTTGTCAAAACTCTAAGCATAATCTCTAAGGGATATTTATAATTTTTACAGAGTTGGAATATTTAAACACTTGCTTTTTAAATTATACATCATTAAGTATAAAACAATGCTTTTTGGAGCTGGCTCACATTGGCTCACAGAGCAGATTATTAAATTTTCAAAAATTTTACAAGCTGTTTGTTAGTATACACTATAATATCTGTTTAAATAAATTTTATTATAAACAAGGGTAATAACTACTCAAAACTTATTTTTTAACCTATGTTACTACAGCTTACTATTCTCTGTGTCTTTTATATTTGGATGCTTGATATACTCTGTGGTATTCTGCAACTGGGAATCTCTTTCTGACTCCTCTTTCATCAAAGTCACTTTGATAGGTTGAAATCAGCTATGGTGGGAGTATTTACACCATAGAAATCAGCAAATTCTATAGATTGGTACTTAAAGTATTGTTTTATTCACTGTCTAAACCAGGGGTTAGTAAAGTATCACCTGTGGGTTAGCTGCCTTTTCTTATAAATAGAGTGTTATTAGAACCTAGCCATGGCTGGCTGATTTTATGCAGTAATGGCAGAATTGAATAGTTACAACAAAGATCATATGGTCTGAGAGCCTAAATTATATACTACCTGGCCCTTTAAGAAGTTTGCAAAACCCTGGTCTGGACTTCAGAAAGCAATGGGAAAAAATGTTAGTAACGTGGTTGGAATTTATGTGTTGTGATTTTAGCCATTATATTGTGAATAGCGTGCGTGCGCGCACCCCCCCCACACACACACACACACAAATACAAATGAGAAGCTCTTCTTTCATTATTCAAAAACTGTTACCCAACTCAGCAAAGAAGTGTCTAACATCATTGATAGAAAAGTGAAGCTCCAAAGCATGTTTTCTTTGTTTCATTTTCATCTTGTTCATTAAGGTAAATAAAAATATCCATCAATATTAGTCAGAATTCCATTCTTTTATCACTTACAACTGTAACAACTGTAGTGGTTATGGATACCAGAGTTCAGCAAAAATTAATGAAAGCATATTGGGAAAATTAATTGGCTATATGGGAATTTAGAAAAAAAGACTACTGTATATTTTATTTGTTTGTTGTCCACTGCAATCCTTTTTACCTGTAAAATTTATAATAAGCATATATGTATATGTTTTCATGAAATGCCAGTATTATTCATTTATCAGAACACTACTATTTATAGCTATGTGTCTTTACCTGCCTTAAAACTACTTTAGAGGTATCTAATTGCATTAATTATACAATTATGCAATAATAGATACTAAACAAATACCTAATGTATAGTTTTATTATGTATTAACTATTTTTGTGTTAGTTACCACATAATTTACAAAATTGGCATTATATGAATTTAGTTTCAAATTAAAGATATTTGGAGAATTAGAAAATTTGGAATTAAAATATTGGCAAAATTTACATACAGAAATTCCTTGATTACACTATCAATAAGATATTCCACCTATTACAACTGTATAGAAAAAAATCATATTACTAATTTTGCTACACCTTCACTATATTGGTCCAATTGTGTCTAGAAAGTTACCTATTTTAGACTTTTTTTTTTTTAAGAATAATTGAATACCTTCTTTTTTTAATTTAATCATTAATGGGTAACATGAAATATATAAATAGTCTGGAAGTCACTGTTTACTGTATGGTCTTATGTAAAAAAACACAAAAAAACAAAAAACAAAAACAAAATTATCATCTTCCATAATCAAGAAAAAAAAGATTTATTCTTTTTCATGCCTCACAAAATAGCAAAAATCACCTCATTAATAGTTTTTCACTATAAAGACTGAATACTTCCTTAACTTGTTAGGACTCCAGGTGGTGTCAATAATTTCACATTCATTGAAGGAAATTGAAGGAAACAGCCTATAATCTAGAGCAGTATAATTCAACATTTCAAAGAATTTTATGTTCAGCATGAACCTACAAAGCTTACATGAAGAGTGTTTCAGTTGTTGAATGACTCCCTTGCAGTTCAATTGTAAGTATGCTATTCTATAGTGTGTTTCAGAAATTGGGTTTTGATATTTTAATGAAAGTAAATGTCAGTTTTCTTGACTATAGCTACAGACTGTAACAAAAGAAAAAGTTGAAAACAACAAAACCTAAAAGTAACTTAGTAAAAATGTATTGTTGAAGTAAACTGAAACTAAAACTGAAACAGGTTATCCTAACCAGTTGGTGAAATTTATATCCATGGCTAAAACGGACAGATGTCCATTACAGGTCCTGATATTGATAGAGAACCAATGGAGAGCAGATGGAAACACCAGGGGGAAATGGACAGTACAAGAGAAATTTGCCAAATTTAAGGTTTTGGTTTTTGTATTTTTTCCTGCAGTGCAGTACAGGCTATAGAACTGGGAAATGAAGGGTTGTCTACCAGATGCATAGATGTACTTGTCAAGTTTTGCTGAGGAATTAATGAAAGACTTTGGTTCAGAAGTGCATAATCAGTTTAGGTATTATTCTCAGAGAGCTGAGTTTCTATGGGAGTTCCCCAGCAATCTCTCAAACCTGCACACTGAGTTTTCATGATTCAAAACCAGCCTCTATTTTGTCCTGTTCATGCTTGGTGGAAACTTGCAGAATCTGGTGGAGTATAGGCAAGCCTTATTTTATAGTGCTTCACTTTATTGCACTTCACATATACACATATTGTGTTCTTCATAAATTGAAGGCGAGACCCTCCACCAGCTAACTGATTACAACTTGCTTTATTGTGATACTTACTGTATTGCAGTGATCTGGAACCAAACCCAAAATATCTCCAAGGTATACCTGCACTACCTATGCAGATATGTGGGAAGCAGAGTCACATGAAAAGGAATCCCAGCCTAAGTCAAAAGGATGGAATGTTTCCCAAGATTTCAAGGGAAAACCATGAATCACACTTAAGAGGTGTCAAAATGAAAATGTGAAGACAAGGCAGAGAGGGCAGGTGGTGATTCCAAAGAGACTGAGCAGCGACATCTAGATGCAGTAGCAACACTAGATTGGAACAATTGGCTCATATCTGAACCAAGAACATAAAGCGTGTGTTTAATTTTGCTGGTGACTACTGCAGGCAGCCATTGCAGCCCATGGCTTCATAGAGGGCACCTTTAAAAACCATGACTCCCAGTCCACAGCCCAGTAAAATTAAATTAGAATATCTAGACATAGGACCCAGGCATCAAAATTTTTAAAGTTCCCCAGGTCTTTTGAAAGTATAATAAGGCTAGGACATTCAGGAACTGATTGCATCTTACAATCACCTGGGAGCTTTGATGGCATACCAATACCTTGATTCCCCCTCCAAATTAATCCATTCAGAATCTAGGGATGAGGCCCCAGAATGGGGATTAATTGAGATCTAGGATTTTGTAATTTAGATAGCAAATTACAATGTTTTATTCTTTTTCACCTGAAGTGGTCACACTCTGGGACAATAAAAAAATTAGCCTCAGTAAACTGAGAAACTGTGAGGATTCTAAAAAAAAAAAAAAAAAAGACAGTAATAGTTTACTTCATAAAGCTATCATACTTTCCTTCCCATTTGAACTTTACATTCAACTTATTAAGTTTAATTTGGTTACCCTGTGTTTAAGAAAAGAATATTAAACACAGATTAACATTTTAGAGATCATTATCACTTTATATTATCATTATAATTTTCATGCTAAAACCCCATTTGATTAGAAATTTGTAATGCTGAAAACATGATTTTTTGTTAGTGCCATGTAGTTAAAAATAACTAAAATAGAAACTCCCTAAAGCCTATTCAAACAAGAGGATTCAATTCCTTCAGCCCACATTTTGTAATTATTCATTGTCTTGAAAGTCAAAGCATATGACTAATAGTGTACTTGAATACTCAGAAAGGAAATTGTTACATAAATATTTAACGTTCCAAAAGGTTAAATTTAATTTGAAAGTAGCTGATTTTATCTTGCCAGGGTTATGGACATTGAAAGTGAATAGTTTCCTAATAGACTTTCTTAATATGGAAAAGGTAATGCAAATGGATAGCTCCTTGTATCACACAGATTCACCAATATAGTTTCTATCTGATAATAACTGTGAAGACAAAAAAACCTGTTTGGTTTTTTGTGTGTGTTTGTTTGTTTGTTTTCTACTTTAAAAATGAGACAGAGAGCTTAGAATAAAATTGGAATGGAATTTTTAAATTGACAAAAAACAAAGGAAAGCACTATAACAATGCATACATCCTGAAACTTTTCATTGAAATTTTAGGTACCAATACATAATATAAATATGGCAAATTTTTCCTTTTTGAGATAAATATAATTCTGACCTTCACATTAAAATATTTGTATAACTTCTTTGTTTTAATGCACAATGTTTATTTAAAGATAAGTGGTTTACATTGATTGCTGAATTCAAAGAAAAATACCACAAAATCATAAAGATAAACCTCTTTAAAAGAATTACTTAAAGGAAAAAGAGTGCAAATGAATAATTATCTCTGTAACAATATGTGATTTATTGGTCCAATTGATTAGCCACATTAATTGAATCAAAGTGCATCATTTAGTGAAAAAGTATTTCATCCAAATGTTAAAAATACATTTGGTACATATACTGCACTTATAGCACATTTTATTATGTTAACATAAGTAGGATAGAGAATGGTAAAAGAAGTTTGATTTGTCAGGTGTTAGGAATCTAATTTATGTGACATTAAAGAATATAGCTTTACCTTTCTCATTTAAAAATGGCTGTTTTCTTACTCTAGATCATTTTAAATGTGAGCAATGGTACACAAAAATATCATTAACTAGGGCTCATAGCCAGAGACTAGTTATTTTCAATGAGTCTCACAGTGGGAAGGAAATGTCCCAATGCCTTCATCATAATTTTTATTTTCAAACACAGGTTTATTTTCAAACAAAGGAGGTTGGTCTATGTATTATTTTTCTATGGACCTTAATTAAGTCACTTATTAATGAAAAGTCATCAGTAAATCACTAATTGACTTAACCCAATAGAAGACTTTTCTGACCATGAGAAGTGACCAGGGAATATTTCCCACGTTAGTTACACCTCAGGGTAAAAAATACCTGGGGTATACTAGTATTACCCTACAAGAGCTTGCTGCCTGATGCACATAGAAGCCAATACTATGGCACTGGCTTTTGAGAAAAGGCTTTTATTGTGAAGCCAACTGGCAAAGAGACAGAAGGCAAGGCTCAGTTCGGTCTCCCTGATCCAGGGTTCAGGGATTTTTGAGGGGTTTAGGGAACAGGTTGGTATGTAGAAGCCATGGTGAGGCAGGTTAGAATTGGAGCATTTTGGGAATTTGACTTTTGGGTAAGATATGGTCAGGGGCCTCAGAGCTGGATATTCCAGGACAATCGTCCCTTGTTTCTGAAAGGGTTTTGGTGTTCAAGTTCCTGTCATATCCCAGTCCTTAGGTTCTCTGCAAAGGGTGAGACTTTGGTTCTGGGTGTAACTGGCAGTCAAAATTCTCTCCTCGGCACATGCTTCAGGTGCACAACTTGTAGTTTTGGTCTGTTTGTTACCATAGTCAGAAAGAACAGGGCTGTGGGGAGATAGGCAGAGGAAAGGAGAAAGATGTGAGGGGAAAGGAAGAAAAGAGAGGAAATGAGATTATTCCTAAAAAAGCTGTAGCTATAGCTAATTGTAATAGATTATAATGTTATTAGCATTGCAGGCAGGGAAAAATCTTTACCCCCTGTGTCGCCATGACAGTCCTTACTGGGGGAATCCCACCTCTTGATGAGAAGGAGTGGTCATCAGCAGCAAGGACCCACCTTGGAAATGCCCTGGGAATGCCTGCAACCCCACCTCTGAATATTTTGCACCCTCATTTATATATAATCCTAAATTTGTTCTTCAGGGCAGTTGCACTGTATACTCTCACATATTGAGAGTGTACTGTAATGGTTGTTTGTTTGTTTTTTTGTTGCTTTTTTTTATTTAGTAAATCCTTGGCCTGTTTGCCTTTGTTCACATGTCATTGCTTGAACATGCTGGAATGCCTTCCTGTGATGATACAAGGACCCTTGTGATCTCTGATAACATGTTGTCTATGAAAAGCAACTCAGTGTCTTGTTAGAACCAGGATAGGACAAATTTGAAATGGTTCTACAGTTACACTAGGCTGAACAGAAAGCTTTCAAAGTTTATTCTCCATGAATAAATGCTCCATTTAAAGTATAGAACATTTTACATTCATGAATGCAAATTAGGAATTATGGCCTATATATTGGTATAGAAAAAATAAGGGATATATGTGAATGTATCACAATAATCACTTGCAGAGATGAGAAAATAACTTTTTGGGATCTCTCCATCACCCTTTTTTTTTTGCCAGAACTAACTCCATGACACATTTCCCACTAAAAGAAATCTGTGTGATTTATGCTACCCAGACTTAGTAGAATACCATCTGTTTCTACAGGTAACTATTTGCTGAAATAAATAGTAAATGGGCCTTATCATTATGATTATTATTTTATTTGCATATGAACATTTTGCTAAAGGAATTCCCTTTTTCTATTTTACTCACATTAAACTACAGAATTTTCGATAGCTTCTAATTTCTAAAGCTTCTCTAAGGTCATTTTGAAATGGATGAGTTGGCAAATATCTATGATAAATAGCCTGAGGAGACAAAACCTAAGTATTCACTAGTAACAGCTTGAGAGGTATGAAAATAGAGCGATTACCTTAGGAAATGATTTGTGGAGCCATGACCTTTGTCCCTTGTTGTCTCCATGGAGACAGAAGAAATGAATCTAGCTAAATAAATGTTGATAAACACTAGGGAAAGAAGAGAACAATCATGGTAATATATAACGTTTTGTTTTTTTGTTTTTTTCTAACCTATGCCTATAACTCTTTAGTTGGTAGTTATATACTTCATAGATGGGAAAATTGAGGCCCATATCAGGTCCTCCTGATGTGTGTAGAGTTAAATGGTAAACTAAGAAAATAGATGGTTTAAATTTACTATAGTGATCTTTACAGTGGATTCTACTACCCTGGTTACTAGAGATGCATATACCAATAATTACATTTGTAAAATATGATTTAACAAAATGATTTTCCACAAGATGTATTCTTTACCACTCTAATCTTCTCCATCATATATGTGTGAGTGCCCAGCATCCTTTTTTCCTTCCATCTCAAAAGTTTACCCACATTGACAAGTGGAACCCACAGCTTTTGAAGAGATGCAGTTGGAATGAGAAAGACGCCCACCTGTTCACCAAAGCAGGTAAATCAGTAGGTGGCAATCAGTAAGAAGGAAGGTATTCAGCCAAATTTTTCTATCATGTCTATTTTCAGAATTACTAAACTAAGAAAGCAAGAGCAGTTGCTCTCAGAAAAATACTGAGATTCTACTAGAGGGAATAAAAAGGAAAGGCAGTTTATTAAATGTGTTATTAAATCCACTATCTCATTTGATGCATTAACTTTCAAAATCTGGGAAGCAGATATTTAGCAAGTGTTTAAAGTGTTTGTCACTTTACAAATTAAGATGGTTTATTTTAAACAAGCATTTATGCAGATGCATCAGCATTAGAGATGTCTGCAATTTTGTGACTTCCCAAGCTACTTAGTTTTCTCAGACTCTGTGAAGATACCATGAACAATAGCTATGTAATTATGTAAAACAGAATACATTTGTTTCTTCTTCTCTTAAAAGGTTATGTAATGAAGTATTAAATATTGACTGAGTATATTAATTTTTTCCTGAACACACAGCTACTATTCTTCATCCTACACTGAGCTGAGCAAGGCAATACAACTTACTTTCTTCTTTTCTAGTAGGACTTCTGGCTATATCACTTAAAGAAATCACTTTCTTTTATACTTTTATACTGGCCAGTTATGTTATTGAAAATTTAGAGAAGCAGTTAAGGTAAAAGAAAAAAAAAAGAAAAGAAAAAAAGAAACAAATGTTAGGAAAGTAATCCATCATAAACTTTTCCTTTAAAAAGTCTGCTTAGGGGCCAGCCGAGTGGCGCGGTGGTTAAGCGCTGGCCTGGGAAGCCAGCGGCCCTGGTTCGGTCCCACATATGAGGGCCAGTGACACTGCCCTCAAAAAAAAATAAAAAATAAAAAATAAAAAAATAAAAAGTCTGCTTAGGATGGCATGATATAAATTGTAAGCCTTTCAAACACCATTATTTTAACTGTCTTATTTTAACTGTTCTTAAATTGTCACCCCAATAAACTTTAATTTAAGTGAAAATTACAAATAAAGAAATTTTAAAAATGAATTCTTAGGCAAAATTTGTCTTTAGTCATGCATTACCCTCTCATTAAAGAGTCCTCTTTAAAATAAGTGGTTAATTCTGAACAGAAAAAAAACAAAACACTTGGGATATATATATTTTACTTTTTAGCTGAGCAGGTTGCCAACAGGTGGTAACCTGTTGGCAGCTCAGTGGCAGCTCAGCTTGGGCCAGGAATCGAATGGGCGACCCCGTTGCTCAGAGCTCACATTCCAGTGAGCTCTTAACCAACTGAGCCACTCAGTCAGCCCCCTTTTTTCTTTTTCTTTTTTTAAACATTTTATTGGGGAATTGGGGGAGGGGAACAGACAGGTTACTGTCCTTTTGTTCTTCAGTCTGGTTGCGGAGAATGTTGCTTCACTGGCCCATGTTGGTATCATCATTGCACTCTTCCCGGATGAGGCAGGTCTGTCTCTGGCCTCTGGATGTTGCTCACCGCGGCTATTGGCAGCTCACGCTGGCTGCCGGCCACTCACTGTAGCCTATGGCAGCCCCACTGTAGCAGGGGCTGCAGCCTACACCACCGTCGCTGGGGCTCGCACAGCCCAGCTCAAGGTGGAGCTGTTGTTAGCTGTAGAGGGCAGTGTCACTGGCCCTCCTATGTGGGATCCGAACCGGGGCTGCTGGCATCCCAAAACCAGCTCTTAACCAATGTGCCACTCGGCCGGCCCTCTTTGTTTTTTTTAATGTAAGTGATTTGATGAGTTAATGTCAATATACTTATTAATACATTAACACAGTTTAAAACACATTTTTAACACTGATTATTAACAATAAAATTATTTTAATCCTCTCTTCAATGACTCTCTACTGAAGAAGTTTTTTAATTGTTTGGAGCTTAAGAAAGAAGACCCTATCAGGAGTAAAGGCTAAAACTTCTATTTCAATATTTTGCTTGAGGCATTTGAATTAAAATTTGTCATTAATTAAAAACCATCACCTTTAATACAGTTTTCAAAATATTGGTGAGATGTATGGAATATTTCTGTAGATACATTTTAAATAATGTACATATGATATATTGTCTTTTGTGTTTTTGTGCTGTTTTCACTTTTTGTAGTATATGTCTTTAAAATTACTAGTTTCAGTTGTACAAAGCAATATAATGATTGGACATTTATACACCTCTTGAAGTGATAACCCCCCAAATCTACTACCCATCTGACATCCTACATACCTATTACAATACCACTGATGTACTTTACAACCTGTGACTATATATGAGGTGTGATAAAAAACAACAACAGTGAATGTTTACATTCAAAATGTGTTACAGCTGGGGCCGGCCGAGTGGCACGGTGGTTAAGCGCTGACTTGGGAAGCCAGCAGCCCCGGTTCGGGTCCCACATATGAGGGCCAGTGACACTGCCCTCAGAAAACAAAACAAAACAAAACAAAATGTGTTACAGTAAAAGACACATTGCCATTAATCCCCCTCACAATACCCCTCTTGCTTTAAACACACTTATCCCATCATTCTTGCTACTTTCTGAAGCAGTTCTGGAAGTCCTCTTTTGTGAGTGTCTTTATTTCATCCTCTATTATGACAACGCTTTGTGTCACACATTGCTTCTGGTATGGCAGTTTCTGTCAAATGAAAACATTACATTATGTCCTCATCCACCTTATTCACCAGATCTGGCACTGTGTAACTTCTGGCTCTTACGCAAAGTCAAAATGACCATGAAAGGTAAACGTTTTGAGTCAATTCTGGACATCGAGGCAGCCACAGCAATGCAACTGAAGACAACCATGAAAGAGGACTTCCAGAACTGATTCATACCGTGGCAGGAAAGATGGGATAAGTGGGATCATAGTGAGAAGGAATTTTTTTTTTAATCCACAAAAGAAACAGTTTATTCAGGAGAGAGGAATATTTTGAGGTGGATTAATGGTAATATGTCTTTTACCATAATAATTTTTTTTAAATTTAAACATTTGTTGATCACATCACATATGCATAATTTTGGGGGTTTTTTTGAGGCCAGTGTCACTGGCTCTCATATGTGGGACCCGAACTGGGGCTGCTGGCTTCCCAAGCCAGCGCTTAACCACCGTGCCACTCGGCCTGGCCCCACATATGCATATTTTAATTATAATTGACATTCAATATTATTTTGTATTAGTTTCAGGTGCACAGTGCAGTGGTTAGGCGTTCATATAATTTTTGAAGTGATTCCCCCAATAAATCTAGTGCTCATCTGATACTTTATTAGTTTCTACAACATAATTGATTATATTCCGCATATTGTATTTCACATCCCTGTGACTATTTTGTGATTACCAATTTGTACTTCCTAATCCTTTCACCTTTCTCACCCATGCCCCCAAACCCCTCCCATCTAGCAACCATCACTTTGTTCTCTGTATGTGAGTCTATTTCTGTTTTGTTGTTGTTGTTTATTCTGTTCTGTTAGATTCCACATATAAGTGAAATCATATGGTATTTGACTTTCTCTATCTAACTTATTTCACTTAGCATAATTCCGTGCACATCCATCCATGTTATTGCAAATGGTCAGATTTCATTTTATTTTATGGCAGAGTAATGAGTAATACTCCATTGTATAAATGTACCATGATTTCTTATCCAATCATCTATTGATGGGCAGTTCAATTGTTTCCATACCTTGAATATTGTGCATAGCGCTGCAGTAAACATAGGGATGCATATATTTTTTTCAAATTAGTGTGTTGGATTTCTTTGGATAAATACCCAAAAGTAGAATTGCTGGGTCATAAGACAGTTCTGTTTCTAATTTTCTAAAGAACTTTCATACTGTTTCCAATACAGGATGCACCAATCTGCAATCCCACGAAAGTCAAAGGGTTCCCCTTTCTCCACATCCTCACCAGTACTTGTCGATTGTTGATTTATTGATAATAGCCCTTCTGACAGGAGTGAGGTGGTATCTCATTGTGGTTTTCATCAGCGTTTTTTTAATTAGTGATGTTGAGCATCTTTGCATATGTCCATTAGCCATCTGTATGTCCTCTTTGGAGAAATATCTTTTCAGGTCCTCCACTCAATTTTAATTGGATTGTCTCTCTTTTTTTTTTTTGGTGTTGAGTTGTATGAGTTTTTTTATACATTTTGAATATTAACCCCTTAGCAGATGTATCACTGGCAAATATTTTTTCACATTCATTAAGGTGCTTTTTTCTTTTTTTTTCCTGTTGATGGTTTCCTTTGCTGTTGGTTGCTCCTTTCCATTTAATTCTATTTCTGGAGGTTTCTCCTGTTCTTTTATTTGGAATGTGTTTCTTTGTTTCCTCATTCTGGCTGCCTCTCTGTGGTTACTTCTATGTATCAGATAGATCTCATATGTCTCTTCATCTTTTCTGGGTGGCCTTGTATAGTATTTGTTCTTTGTGGTGCAGTGGTGCAATCTTCCTGCCCCCCCCCATGCATGTGTTCTTCCAGGGGTGTCCCTTGAGTGTATTATGTGTGTTCTTCTGTTGTAGTAGAGCCTTGATTGCTTTTGGCACATTGGTGGTTCGATTGACGCCCTGGCTGACTTACTGTGAGGACTGGCTATACTCAGCGTTTGAGCTGCTGTGTTTAGCTGCTGACCCCTTAGAAGAAGATTTGCCCTCATGGGTTCTTGTGCCTGTTAAGACCCCACTCTGTGTGCGCCGCTTGTGGAGCTAACCAGGTGGTAGTCTGAAGCTGTCCTCTGGGTGTGTTGTTTCTGGTGTCTCTTGGGAGGGGCTCCTATGCAGGCTAATTTCAGCCTTGCCGGTCACTGGTCTGCAGTATGAATACAAAGCTGTATTTGATTGGGTGCTGCCAGTAATAGACCTGGAGGGGTGTGTGTGTGTGGCCTCACTATGAACCGAGTTTGGCTGCCACCAGTATTGAGCCTGAGGCAGCTTAGCAAATGGCCCAGAACCCCTGGCCCCCTGGCCCTATTGACACCTGCCAGCTGCTCATAAGTCTCAGCCATTGAAAGAATCTCCTTAGGTTCATTCATGGTCCAGGCTGGTTGACCCGGGGTTAAAAGTGCCTTTGGAGATGTAGCACAAGCTGGGCATGATAGGGTGACAGGGAATCACAAGGTATGGTCAGTGGTTTTTACATGGTTAATGCAGAATCAGTTCTTGAGACAGTGCCTGGCTTTTGACCACATGGCAAGACACCCTGGAAACACTGCAACCAGCCACTGTTCACCTCTAAAATGCCCTGAGCTCACCACAGCCAGCCACTGTACATCCCTGAGAGCTGCCCAAGAGCAGCTGTGGTGCAGGTTTTGGCTTCCTGCATACCACAAATATTTCCCCAGGCAGCTGTGAGCAGTCCACTGCCAAAAGGCTTCCTTGGCTTGAGGGCAGGGCCAGCTGCCCAGGTGCTGAGAGTGCATCTGGCAATGCAGCTCTAGGTGGACAGATCAGGGTTCCAGGTACTTATGGGGTATGGGTAGTGGTTTTTACAGAGTTAATACAGTTATGGTTCTTGCACTGGTGCCGAACCCATGACCACTTTGCAAAAGTGTCCTGAGAACACCACAACCAACCATTGCTTGCCTTAGTCCTGCAGGTTCTGGAGAGCTGCCCAAAAAAGGCTGCAGCACAGGTTGTGACTCACTGCCCACCACCAAAAGTTCTCCAGGCTGCCATAGGCCATCTGCTGCTTAAAAGACATCTGTAGCTTGTGGGGTGGGGCTGGCCTCTCAGTAGCTGAGAGTGCCCTGGGTGATGCTGTGCTAGCTGTGTGGGGCAGGGAACCAGTGCAGCACCAAACACACGCAGATTTCACCAGACCAATGCAGTCTTAGATTTCGCTCTTTGGGGGAGGGTCAACATAGAAATGATGGCACCCTCCTATAGGCTACATGTGAAGCAAGCTCTACATGGGGCTAATGATGGCTGTTCCTCCAGCCTTTGTCTCAAAGCCACATAACTCAGTCTTTCCTCAGACATCCCTAGTGCTTTTCAAGTTGTTGCCCCTCCACCAGAGACCAGGTGAGTGTTTGCAAGTGAATCTGTGTTCTGTCCCTTTAAGAGGGTATCTGGGTTTCCAGCTTCCTTCTCTCTCACCAGGACAGGCAGGAAGTGTCCTCCATTATTTTCACTGCTACATGTTGTGTGAACTCCTCTTAGTGAGACAGGACCCCTGGGTTGGGGAGTCAGGTGTGGGGCTGGAACCCTTCTCTCTTCTGGGTGACTTCTGCCACCAAGGGGTCCCTCTAGGTGTTTAACCACTATCTATAGGATGGGGTCAGCCGGTTTCATGTCTCTGTCACTCCTAGTCTCGATGTGGCCTCTTCTTTATATCTTTATTTATAAGGGTTCTGTTCAGGTCATCTTCAGATGATTCTTGAGGTTGATTGTTCTATATATTTTTTTTGTAATTTTGGTGTGATCCTGGGGTGCACTAGGCATAATATTTACCTAATCCATTATCTTGGATCCTTTTTAATTTTTGTGCTTTTAGGCTTCTCATTGTTCACGGGCAGAGCATTTTGGAGACAATAGAAATTTAAATTTTGCAATTTGTTTCATACCTGCCATTATATATCTAAAGCACAGTTCGTGTGGCAATGCATTGTGATATTGATTTCAGGAAAACTCTGGAGACATACCTTTGATAATTTTTAGATTGGGTATTAGCTGAATTAAGAGAATGGATGAAATGATATGAATATAGGAAAGTCAGAAGCAAAGTAAACTAAGAACGGCACCCTTGGAAACATTACAATATAAGTCTTGTCTAAAACCGTGGAGCTAGCAAATGGTCATGGGTAGAAGTAAAAAGAGGATTCAGATAAGAACCAGAGAGAAGTACTGCCATGAGAGGTGAAAGCAGATGTTTTCAAAGAGAAATTGTCATAGTGTCAATTTCAGTGGAAATACCAAATATGTAAAGAACTGATCATTGGATTAAGTAACAAAGATGATACTGGTGAACTTTACCAGATGATTCAGAGAGGAGATAAAGACAAGATTGCTTATTTGGAGGAAAGGACATAACAAAGTAGATATAACCCTTGGTGGTGATTTCATTCATAACCTTAATTGAAAAGGAAAGGAGGAGGTATAACAGGAGCTAAATGGGGTCCTTAGGGCCTAGACACATAATGGTTTTTTTTAGTTATAAGAAATGGAAGAAGGTCCCAGAAAAGGTGGGAAAAATGGAATCAGAGATCAAGTGGTGGGATTACACATGAACAATTGAAGTACTTCTCATCCTTTGAAATTGGGGGTGGGGGTCAGGGGAGAGGGAAGAAAGTGAGGGTAAGAGGAGATTCAGAAACATTTGAAATTGTGTTGGTAAGAGGTTGAACACCTTATATGTGCAATTGTCTCTGCCAAACCAGAGATCAGTTTCACTTAAAAAAAGGGACAGTGGCTTCATAGGTTCTTTAAGAAAGGTGGTGCAGGTCTGGAGTATGTCTTGTGATTAATAGATTTTGGGATTCCAGAGGTAGAGCCATTCTAGAAGACTGCGCGCAGGGTACTGCCGTGTAGTGTTTAGCTAAAATAAAATGTATGTAAACAGTGATGATATTAAGAAAGTAAAATAATTTTTAAGTTAGTGGAATTAAATTGCCTAAAGTAGTTGAAGTTGTTTATGTTAATAATAAGAATAGTTTACAAAGATCTTTGCATAACTTTAGGTAGAGTTGCTACAAGCAATTTTTAAATTTTTGCTACATAATCTAAAAAATATATATTTTATTTTCTAATAATTGTACTTTCAACTTGGAACTGTCTTAATTTATAAAAAATAATAGCATATATTTTATCATTTGCATCTAGCAAAATATTTCTGTCCCTGAAGCTAACATAACCTTCTAATGTTTTAATAGGTACAACTACTTATTAGAAATCACTAAGTATCAGATGCTGTATTAAACATCTTACACATAATCCTTATATGAAAATATCAGTCTCTCCTATAAAACTTAATATGTTAATAATTTTTATTCCCATTGAAAAAATAAAGAATTGGATTTTAGAGAAGTTAAGAAACTTGCAGAGGTCATATAGCTGCTAAATGTTGTAGCCAAGACCCAAACTCAGATTCATCACTCCAGATTGGGAGCATTATGCTATGTGCTCTGCTGGTTAGAACAGTTCTGCTAAGAATAGACACTCAGGATGTTTTTATGGGAAAAGCAATATTCATATACTTTCTAGTTTATTGCCAAGATTAATTACTTTAGGAAATGTTCAGAGATTTCCTACAGATACTTTGATCTCTTCAAAAGTATTTGAAGAGAAGGGCCGGCCAAGTGGTGCGGTGATTCAGCGCTAGCCTGGGAAGCCAGCAGCTCCGGTTCGGTCCCTCATATGAGGGCTAGTGACACGGCCCTCAAAAAAAAAACAGAAAAGAATTTGAAGAGTGGCTGCCGTCCACTCACTGTAGCCCATGGCAGCCCACTGCAGCAGGGGCTGCAGCCTATACTCCCGCCAGAGACTCAAGGCAGCCCAGCTCCAGGTCGAGCTGTTGTTCACCATCTTAGCTGTAGAGGGCAGTGTCACTGGCCCGCATATGTGCGATCCGAACCGGGGCCCTGCTGCTCAGAGCTGGTGTCCCAAGCCAGCTCTTAACCAATGTGCCACTCGGCCGGCATAATAGAGAACCTTTATTAATGAAGAATTTTGAATGAACACAGGATAGGAAATTTTAGCCTGGAAGTATGGAAATGTTCTGAAGAAATAATTATAATAAAAAGGAGAAGATATAATACATTAAGTAGTCTCACATGATATTCACAGGAAAACATGGTTTGCAATCAGATTGATTTTTTTTTTTTTTTTTTTACTCTGAGTCCATTCCAGCTCTCTCATTCCTGGAGAAAAACAATATCTTAGAAGTTCAAAGGGAACAAAGAAAAAAAAAAAAGATCTGAGAGTGCCATGTTGAAAGTGATAAGTTAAACAAATATCATTTGGGGACTGCCAAAGATATAATGTGTTCTAATATTTTTGTTTTTTCCTATTTCACATTTGATAATTTTATTGCTCATTAAGCTTTAATTTTTATAATTATTTCTGAAATATTATGCAGTGGTCCTATTTTATCCATGGTTTCACCTTCTGTGGCTTCAGTTACATGTGGTCAGCTGAAATCCAAAAATACTAAATGGAAAATTTTAGAAATAAACAATTATGAAATTTGTTCTGTCTTTCTCTTTCCTACCTGGGACATGAATCATCTCTTTGTTCACCATGTCTGTGGAAATATACTCCCTTCCCATTAGTCACTTAGTAGCCATCACAATTATCAGATTGAATAATAGAGCACATTCACATAACTTTCATTACAGTCTATTGTGATAATTGTTTTATTTTATTATTAGCTATTATTATCATTGTTAATCTCTTACTTTGCCTAATTTATAAGTTAAACTTTATTATAGGTATGTATATGAGGCCTGACAATTAAGTTTGTGAACTTCTTGCAATGATGTTGCTAAACTTTTTTTGATATCAGAGGGCTTATTCATTATGAATTTGTACCAACTGGACAGTTAACCAACTTTGCTGAAAGTGCTGCATGAAAAAGATGAAAACAACCTGAACTTTCTGCCAAAATTCATGGCTCTTGCATCGTGACAATGCACCAGCTCACACTGCACTGTCTGTGAGGGAGATTTTAGCCAGTAAACAAATAACTATATTGGAACACCCACCCTATTCATCTGATCTGGTCCCCAATGACTTCTTTGCTTACCCGAAGATAAAGGAAATACTGAAAGGAAGACATTTTGATGACATTCAAGACATCAAGGGCAATCCCCCAATAGTTCTGATGGCCATTTCAGAAAAAGAGTTCCAAAATTGCTTTGAAGGGTGGACCAGGCACTGGCATCAGTGCATATCTTCCCAAGGGGAGTACTTTGAAGGTGACCATAGTGATATTCAACAATGAGGTATGTGGCACTTTTTCTAGAAAGAGTTTGTGAGCTTAATTGTCCGACCTGGTATATTAAAATAAAAAAGGTTGTTTTGTTTTGTGTTTGCAACCATATAAAGGGTTCAATAATATCCAGTTTCTGGCATCCACAGAATGTCTTGGAATATAATACCCATGGTAATAGAGAACTACTGTAATCTTGAAACAAAAAGCTAAATAGTTGGTTTTAAAATTTCAGGGCTTTATGGCAATGTAACATTATGTTGTGTGTTATTCTGTTAAAATAAATATCCCAAACCTTGACACAGCATATTTTAAAAGATTTTTCCTCCCTGTTAGACTGTTCCACAGCCAAAGTGTGGAGAATATAGCAGAGAATATATGTACCAATATGTATGAAACCCCACTCTATCTATTTTCGGTGTTCATAGTTGACAGACTCTGCCAGTCCCAAAACATAAATAACAGAACCTAGAAGTGTTTTGCACTCCCTTTGCAAGGAATAAAACTTGCTCTTAAATGAAAGTAGACCCTTTACACCTTAGCTAAGCCTTTATTTCACCTCTGAGAAATAAACTGGCTAAAGCAGAAACATTTATGGTAACAAACCCAGGTTACAGTATCAACCCACTGGCATTCAGGCTTTCCTGCAGTCATGCTTACTGCCACATAGTGTTGCCCTGCTAATTAATTTCCTGGTTAAGTCATGAGGGAGCATTTAGGGAAGACTTATAATAATTTGCGCTCTTCTACCCTAGACACATAAACCAGTGATTATGGATTCTTTTTAAACCTTATAACATTCATTTCAGAAGTAATTGCATACTCAAGAATGATTTTATTTTATATTTTTTGAACTGTTGGAGTTTTTCATTGACAATACGACAAAACCCTAAATTACATTTAACCCACTCTTGCAGAAACAGAAGAAGAAACAACCTGTTATACATTTGTTTTGCCTTGGTCTTATCTTTGAACTAAAAATAATTCTAAGGAAAATAAAATTTTCTTTAGTCTGGAGATGAAGGCAGATGTTATCGAGTACATTTAGTTCTTCCAGGAACAGTTTTCTATAGCATTAGCAGTAAATCTACCATTTGCAATCTATTGTCTACTTAAATCTATTTAATTTACATTTAACAAGACACCTCTTATTCTTGTGAGTTAATTAAAGAGTTAGTGACTACTAAAAGGATACTAATTGAAATGCAATAAATAAGATAACTGAGTTGGTGTGTAATTAACCAAATTTACATAAGTAATAAACACCATATTGCAGTTTTCTAGAATAGAGTTGAACTAATGCTGATAATCTTATACAAGAAAAATTTCTAGGCATTTAATTTGCGTAAAACAAAATAGTGGTGGCAAATTAATTGCATATAATTTTTTTAACTGCCAAAGAATGCTTTATGTGGTCTTTTAAAAATATGGTGATCCCTATTACATTTTTAATGAGTCTTTTCAATAAGAGAAATAATTCAGATAGGAGACAAAGGATCTTTCTCCTTTCATAGGACCTGTCACTCTTTACAGCCACCACAATTAACTACTTTTTGTTCCCCAGCTTACCCTACGTATGTCCCTCAACACATTGTCTCCTGTATATCATGATCCTCAATTTGAAAAATGTTTCTACAGGACTTTCATTGAACAATTCCAGCTTTCTCAGGAAATCCAGATCCCTCCCAAATCCCTAATTTATGAGGGTCCTATACATTTAAGACAGAACTAAATAGAAAGTATGTAGCCACAATTCCTTTATGGTAGAGATTTTATTTTTTATTTTTATTTTAATGTGTGTGGATCTGTCCGTAGAACATGTTGATGCATCATAAAATCAGGCCCAAAAACACCATTCTCTGTTATTTTGGTGATGTGGCATTCCTTGTTCAAGTAAATGGTCATAATATATTCTCAAATGATTATATATGGATAAGGGATAGAAAGCCAATAGTTATTTGAAGTAATTTAGTGTGTGGTTATGGAAAAATATTTTGTGCTCTGATATCTGTTATGTATATTCATGGTTTTCTTTTTTGCTAAATTGTAAGTCTTCAATAAGCAGGATAAACAGAATATCTCTGAAGATGTTGTGTTTAAAATTCTAGTTTCCAATAGTTTGAAACCCATATGCAAATTTTCTCCATTTAAATTCTTCACAAATGTTTTTATTTGTTTTATTTAAAGGGACAATAACAGATTTTTCCTTTTTAAGAGAAGCTTGTAATATAATACTTAAAAGACCATGTTGTAATTAATAGATCGTATGGGTCGAATTCACAAAATATTTCTGATTTAATTCTAAGGTTGTCACTTTTGTGGTCCAGTCATTCAGTCTTCACTCTCATTGAAAGTAAAATATATGGGTTAAAGAAAGACATAAATAACCTCTAAATAATATGGATTCAAGTAAAACAAAATAGTAATAAATACTATTTTATTCTCACCAGAAAGTATTAAATGGAATATATTGATGATTTCAACAGCAAAAGTAATCCATTAGAAGGGGACCAGCCAAGACAATTATTTTTAAAGAATTTACAGTATTTTACAAGAAATGTCTAAGGAATGGCATCATTATATACTGAACCTTTTTTTTTTTTTTTTAAAGAGTCAGGATTAAACCCACACAAAGTTCCTATTATTGCCATGGGAATGTAAATTAAATTGCCAGTGTATTCACTTGACATGTAATACATAATTTGAAGGAGCATTATCTTCATCCTAAGTATATTTAAGTCTTAATAAAATAATGAAAAACAAAACATGTATTTGGTGGCATTTTTAGAGCTTCTATCAAATATGAGAATAATTTGTTTATTTTTCCAAACTGGTTTTCCTTCTTGTTTGGTTTCTCATTAGCATTTTCTATGGGGACATTTCTTGCTGTATATAACAAATTATTTGGCAAATAGACACTTTTTCAGATTATTTGTAAAAATTATACAATTGAACAGTACAAATATACATAAATTCAGATGCCTGTGAAAAAAATTAGTCAACATAGTTAAAAACAATCAGTTAAAAAATTTGAAAGTGTGTGTGTGTGTGTGTGTGTGTGTGTGTATGTGTACCATCTACCCAGTCAATAATTAGGATGGACTCCATGAAACTGAAGCTTCTTCCTTATGATCTTTAAACCATATATCCAAAGTATTCTAACTCTTCTCACTGCTTTTCTTCATTTGGAAGTTTGTATATACTAAGCCAGAAGCTCTCAAACTATGCTTCTGCTGCATTTAGATGTTCTGCTATTTAATTTACACAGGGAATATTTTTCTATATTCACTGAGAAGACAATAATATAAAATATAATATTTCCTAAAGTTTATGTTCTGTTATTTTTTCTTAAACATTTTTCTTAACCATTTTTATCTTCTATGAGAACTTGCAAATATGCAATAAATGAAAGAGTAACAAACAATAACAGAAAAAACTGAAAGCATGTTCAGAACTATAGAGCATTTTTGTTAAACTAAGTGTGATTTCCATTTACTTTCATGTAATATAGGCACTTTCTTCTGGTAAAAATGATTTCTATTTTGAATGATGAAATCCAATATATCAATATTTCCTGGTGTTCAGCAAAGAGCACTTTGTCTTCAACATGTGCGGCCACATGAATATTGAGAATTTCTGCGCTAAGCTTTTAATTTGACACTTCACAGTCTCTTCAACTGACTCACATTTTCTGCCCTCCAGAATGCTGATATACATTCTAGCAGTTACAGATTCAAGTGAAGTAACTCTACTTAGTGTCTCTATGGCTGGTTCTGCCTAAAAAAAAATGTAAGCATTTCTCCTCGTAGTTATTTCCCCATTAAGGAAAGCTGCATGAAGATCAGATATCTACCCCCACTCCCATCCCCTATGTCCACTTCTATTTTCCTCTTGCAACACAGATGGCATCTTAGTTGGGGTTATCTGGGAACAGACTTTGAGGCACAGATTTGCATTCAGAAGGTTTATGGGGATTACTCTTAGAAATAACATCTATGAGTCAGAGAAGGAATCAGGATTGTAGGAAGGAGGAGAACTGCAATGTAAATCCAATAACGGTCTCAGCATATCCCAAGGGAACTCAAGTTGGAATCACCCTTCAGAAATGTCTCAAACTGAGGCAGGAGCCTGGGCCATTTTACTCTCACTTCTGATGAGTCAATGGATGACTTCTGTCCCAAAGGAGGCAAATGTCCTTTGGCAAGGCAGCTCCTTTTCACCTTCCTAAGCACTTCCCTGGAAGAGGTGAAATTAAGATGCCAGCACTCTTGGCAATGCAGGCATAAATACATCAGTCCCGAAGGCAGGCATGTGAGTAATATGCAAAAGCATTCAACTGACTCTATTGACTAAATCAGGAAAGTTTGTTGGTCTTTCATCTAATTAATTGCCATGACATAGTTTCTGTGTAAAGACAGTGCCATTTTTTAACCATTAAAATATTTTAAGAAAAAAAATAGTCTTATTTAAGTGTTTAATAAAATAGTTTCAACTATTTGTATGGAAGTACATGGACAAGGATAGCTACAAATGTGGGTATGAATTCAATGCTGGCATTTTGAAAGGAATTACAAAATTCAGATTATAGCCAATAACCAAATAACATTAGATTGAATCATGTGGAAAGCAGGTGACTTTTTTTTATGTGTTTTGTCCTCAAATATTATTTGATCAACTAAGTATTACATTAAAAATGGATTTGTTTTTTTTTGTTTTGTTTTGTTTTGTTTTTTGAGGGCAATCTCACTGGCCCTCACATGTGGGACCCAAACCGGGTCCGCTGGCTTCCCAAACCAGCGCTCAACCACCGTGCCACTTGGCCGACCCAAAAATGGATTTGAATATGCTACTTTAACCTGATGTATAAGAGATTAAAAATCTCAGATAAGAAAATTTCAAATATTATTTATAGCCCAATATTAATTATATTAATTGTAGATCACATTTAAATAAGAGGGATCATTGTTTTCTACCTGAGAATATTTAATTGGAACCAAAATATGGGAAAGCTACTAGATTATAGAATGCATGTACCATGGTTTATTCTTGGGAATTTTATAAACCCAATATGAGAATTAAAATTTCATTATAATTTTCAATCAAAATTGTTGTTTTGATTGCATTCTCATTAGCTAAAATATACCATCACTAGTGTCTATTTTAAGATCTGTTGTTATGAAGTGAAGAAATCTAATGTGGCCACACATTTTTTAGCATAACTTTTATTTATCCCATTTACTTTTCTCTTCCTGAATTTCTATAACTGAATGAGATTTCTACCTCAAAGTAAGAGTAGCCTATTTCATTATTTGTAATGAAATAAACATGGTATAGATTTTACTGAAGTGAGTATGAACCCTGGATATTCACTCATCTTTAATTCTTGCATGTCTTCACTCAAAAATATTTATTGCTCACCTATTATGTACATTGCATTTGGTTCTAAGCTTCTGGAACTTTGAAAGTCTACTGAGCAATTATATATCTCAGAAAGGTCAGTGGAACTGATGACAAATAGATTAACATTATTGAAAATCCATGTTAGTTATTCATCATGTGGAAAATATAAAAATTTAATTGAATTATATATATTTATGTAAGTAGTATTTAGTGCCACATAATTTTTATTGTTTATTCATTTATTTCATTATCTATTTTGATTTGTAAAAATACTCTACATCTAGAACACTGATGAGAAAAGCATTGTATTAATTTGTGATGGAATCTCATTCATACTCCTGTCCTAAACAAATGATAGTATAAACAAAGATAAACCATTCCAGACAAGTGGTATTAAATTTACAGTGCAAAATTTTGCCAAAAGTCCAAGGTATTGATGCTGCACATTGTCCATTATAATGGCAAGTTCAAGTTGGAATAGCACCATAATTTTCCAGTCATTTCAGAGCAGTAATCTAACAATTTACTGTTTGAATACTGAAGTGTGTGACTTCTGAGAGTACTAGTCCTAGAGAGTCACATCTCATACCTGGAAGAATCAGGCTTCTTCTAAGTCAGAAATACAACTGCATGTTATATTTATAATATATTGGCACTGGTATTTATGGGATTTAGAAAATTTTTTATTCTTGTGCAATTTATACAAGTCAAGACTTATTCATCATCTTCCATCATTTCCCTTTTATATGTAATATCAAGTTAGGTGATACTACACTTTTCAGTATACTTTCAATTATATAGCACTCATTACTCTAGCTTTACAGAAAGGAAATATGGACAATGTATGTCTAAAAATTCAGATCATAATAGGATATCTTTTACATTTTGAAAAACATGAGCTTTTCACCTGCCACAAATATCATCTACAAGTGCTTTATTTAACATTGGGAAAATGTGCACATGCCTGATTTATGTGCATGTCTTCTATGAAATTTTGAGACTTCCTGTCTCCCAGAGAAAAGCTGCAACCACGTTACTCTCCTTGTCACCACCAGGTCTGGGAGAGCAAATGGGAATTATTTTCAAGGAGCTATTACTATAGACAATTGACAGAATTCTCAATGAATAAAAAAGAATCATTGGCCAAGTAAATAGTAGCTTAGAAAATATTACATATTATATTGTTGTAAATATTAAGCTTTGTAGCAAATGAATGTATTCATAAACAAGTAAACAAATTAAGAGATGTTAATAAAAATTACCTATAGCTATGCTTTGTGAATTTAACTTTAGTTAAAAGTGTCATATGTGAAGGGCTGGCCGATTGGCGTGGTGGTTAAGCGCTGGCTTGGGAAGCCAGTGGCCCTGGTTCGGTCCCACATGTGAGGGCCAGTGACACTGCCCTCAAAAAAAAAAAAAAAAAAAAAAAAGTGTCATATGTGAGATAAACATCATATCACTAAGGGTAGAGAACCCTGAATCCAAGCTTACATTAATGATCCATGTTCTTGGGCAACTCTTGAAATAGAGTACTTTCTATAACTGGTAATCACACACACACAGACACAAATATAAAATAGTGATAAATATTCTAGTGGAATCAAATACTGTACTGGAACTCAAATTATATAATTACATTGTGCTTTGTCATCATACTGAATACACTTGCAATTGAATTCTGGCTCTGATAGACATAGCATTGTTCAAAGTTCTTAAATTTCCAAGTTTTGGGCCCAACTATAAAGAATATTTACAAATGTAATGCGTACGTGAAATAGGATCACATCCTTCTGACTGTTGCTCCCCTTAACCTATTTAAAATTATTATTACTTGATCGACATTTAACGATAAAAAGGGCAGAACACCCTCACAAGCTGAAAAACATCATAAAGGACAAACATTATATGACCAACTTGAAATTAATTATAGGGTTGGCTTCAAAATATTTTTAGCATGTTGAACTTGTGCAAGATTTAGATGCCTTACAGAAGTATAATAAAAGTTGACAGGTTAATTAAATATTGGAGATGTGCCAAAACACAGATACCTCCTCATCACAGGGTTCATCAGGTGTTTCTATCCCAAGTGTTATCTCTCAGTTGTAGGTAAGTTCACAAACTAATTAGGATCATGCTGGATGATTGGTTATTAACTTACTTGAATAATTTGCTCTTCAGTGTTTAGGAAAATTAGCATGAGATAACACTGGAGTAGCATGCAAATATTTATTAATGAAGGTAGTATTAACCCACACAAGCACTGAGCTTATTTCTTTCAAAATTTCACTTAAGATGAGCAGAAGTAGCACATATGGGAGACAAAGATACGAAACTCTGTCTCACAGGAAGCAGCCCAAAGTCAATCTAATAGATTATGGTTTCCTAAATTTCCAGTCCTGTGGTTAAAGGGTTGATTTATCATGCAGTCAGCTTTAGCTGAATATCATTAGTTCCTTGCTGACTTTTATTTATTTATTTTTTGGTAGAATGAATAATCTTACTATATCCTGATACTAAGGTCTCAGAGTTCTAGGAACTTCTTAGTGCTCCCCTAGTAATGTATTGCTACACTGCCTGCACTGGATTTCAATCTGTTCATGTTTTCCTTTTCATTTGCTTCTACACTCCCATCTTTCCACTACACTAAGTTCTCCTTGAGGACAGCTATGTTTTATGTTTATATCTATTATTAGAATCAGAATACTTACAGATCAAACTCATTAAATACTTAAGGAAAATTAATAAATTATATACAGTAATTGCAAACTGCATCTTCAACTTGTAATTTTAATTTTTCTTGTAGTTTATAATTAACGGATTATATAAGTTGAAGCTTAACTATGTTAATTTATTTTCATGTTGTGTTTCCAAACACACTGTTTACCCAGAATCTGTTGTAAATCTTGTATTTCTGTGGGTTTTCAGTAAATCACATAAACAAACACATACTTAAAACACTGACTACATTTTCCATAATATTTTTGTATTTATTCTGAAATGCAGTCAAGTTTCATTTCTGTGGACCAAATCCATATCATATTAGTGAATCTATAATAGAGCCCTTGAGGGCCGGCCGAGTGGCGCAGTGGTTAAGCGCTGGCCTGGGAAGCCAGCAGCCCTGGTTCGGTCCCACATATGAGAGTCAGTGATACTGCTCTCAAAAAAATAAAATAAAATAAAATAAAATGAGCTATAATAGAGCCCTTGAAAAGAATCTTAAAGCTAAAGAGTAAATCACACAAAAAGTCATTGATATTTACTGTACAGAATCTCTCCACTCAATGGCATGCATATTTTATAAGGAACCTGTCACCACACCAGATAGTAGAGAGAAAATTATGACTCTGCTTGACCATGTGTTACTAGACAAATGTGCCACTTCTTGGTCCCAAAATGGTGAAATGCCTTCAAGACAATCTGAGTGAAATAATAACAATTTGGAATAATGTGTTCTTAGCTTCCATTTATCTACCTATGAGTGCATTATTATTTTTGTGGTTAAAGAGCTATTACAGAAAAGAACAGGATTAAGTAATATTCAGCAGGTGCTAGGCAATATGTGCACACGATAAGCATCAGGGAGCCACCTGGGTTTGTCTAATTTCAGCCAAGTCAGTCTCTTATTCTATAATACAAGATTACTCAGAAAGAGGGAAAAAGAGCATAGTACTGCGAGTTACTTACTCCTATGGCAGTGACACTGATTAAATTATTAGGGTTTCTCTCTCTCTTTCTCTCCTTACATATATGGAAATATCTATATATACAGATGTATCTATCTATATAGAAATATGCATACCTATTTATGTAGATATACATAGATACATCTTTATATTTCTATAAGCCTCCTTCAAAAGTTAAGATGTCCTGAATAGAGGATGCAGCCCTTCTTTTCTTTTTCTTTTTAGTTTTGATTTTTAGCATTTCATTATGAAGGGAAATGTATATTATTCTCCAAGCAACACTAATCAATCAGAATTTGTAGTGTGCTTATTAATATTGTTGAGCATTGTAAATTGTGGCTAAATCTGTGCAATTATTGTCAGATTATTTTATTTGTTCAACAAATATTCAGAGAGTTTAAGCTGTGTCCAAGACAGCTCCTAATGCGTGGTATGTGAGCTTCAGCTAATTGTGTCTGTTTTCTCTCATTTATTAAATAGGAACAATAATAGTCCTACATAGTAAGGTTGTTAGGAAGATGAAATGAGGTAATACAAAAAGAGTTCTTAGAAAAATGCTTACTGAGCACTGAGTGTGTGTTAGATTATATATACCAAGCTAAAACTTTTTGTGTGTGATTAAGGAGATCAGGTCAGGTTAAATCTTCTTACATCAAACTCTGAGGTTCTGACCAAGCTATCTTAGTTAATTAGATAGTATTTGAGGGGAAAATGATAAATATTTATCAGAGATTAGAATATTTTTATACTAAATAATACAAGGAATGACAATTAAGTTCCCGAACTTGTTACAACAATTTTGCTAAACTTTTTTGATATCGGGCGGATTGTTCATTACGAATTTGTACGAACTGGACAAACAGTTTACCAAGTACTATTTGGAAGTGCTGAAAAGGCTGCATGAAGAAGTTAGACAACCTGAACTTTGCCAACAATTCATGGTTCTTGCATCGTGACAATGCACCAGCTCACACTGCACTGTCTGTGAGGGAGTTTTTAGCCAGTAAACAAATAACTGTATTGGAATACCCTCCCTACTCACCTGATCTGGCCCCTATGATGTCTTTCTTTACCTGAAGATAAAGGAAATATTGAAGGGAAACTATTTTGATGACATTCAGGATGTCAAGGGTAATATAATGACAGCTCTCTGGAATGGCCATTTCAGAAAAAGAGTTCCAAAATTGCTTTGAAGGGTAGTCTAGGCACTGGCATTGGTGCACAGCTTCCCAAGGGAATCCTTTGAAGGTGACTGTAGTGATATTCAGCAATGAGGTATATAGCACTTTTTCTAGGATGATCTTGTTAACATAATTGTTAGACCTCATTACTTTGGTAGACATGGTCCTTTATCTTTGTCAAGGCATTCTTTGCAGTAGGAAGGAGATAGCATGATAATTTTGAAGATTATGGCTTTGCCATTCAAACATTGTTTTTATTTTTTATTTTTGTCTTTTCTATTGTCAATAGCTTTTATTATTTCTAAGGTCCTAGAAAGGTTGTGTCATGCATCTTTGATATCACCTAACAAGAGAATGCTGTTTATAAACTAGAAGATCTATGATAAATAGTTCACCACTAATGTGTAATCCGCCTAACTCATAGAAGCCACCAGATGACATAACATAAGGAACACAGATGCTATTTCCAGCATCCTAAGGGCTATTATAGCAGAGCAGCTAAATGTTTTCATCCTTGGTAAGAAGTGAGAGATTTGAGATGTAATGAAGTTGTATGATTTATGTGGAGTAATAGTCATTACTGTTAATTGTCAATCTTTGTGTGGACAATCCTTATATAAAATTAAAAATAAAGCATGGAATATTTTAAATGTTTAACAGCTATTTTAATATTACAAATTACTTAAGGAAAGTTGCAGATACAAAAATTCCTGTTGCTGTTCTGTAGGGAAGAAATGTTTAATTATTTCGAATATCAGCCTAAGTTTTCTGGGCTTATTACAAATAAACTAAATACTTTTTTTTTTAATGAAAAGGGTCAATAATAATCCCAAGTGTAAATAGCTATATTAGTGAAGAGTGTGGGTCAAATAATATATTAATGTTTTGTTTTTTAGTTCATCATTACATCTGTTTCTGAAGGAAATTGATCAGTTATTAATTATAGATGTTTTCTGAGCATATGCAGCTTCATTCTTTATTGTAAAAGCTAAATTGAGGAACATAAATTGGAAGAAATGTATTAAAAATTAAGAATTTTATTAGAGGAAGGAGAGAGCTTTTTGTCTAAGAAAATTATTTTTAAAATATACATCAATTTAGTTTTAAGCCAATTTTATTACATAATGTGCTAAAGCAGGAAACATGTTTTAAACCATGCTCATCCTTCTTTAGGAGGAAAATTTAAAAAGGCTCATTTACAATTTAATTCTAATCCATTAGATTTGACAAGTTAAATGTGAGAATGTAAATAGAAAACCTAAAGGGAAGAGAAAAAAATCTCTTTGGAAACAGGCTATTTTTCCTGCTACTCTGTTAATATGTCAAGAGAAGGGTCTGAGCAACTTCAGGGTTAGAATGATTTATGGTGACTCATTCATTTTAATTATCCTCCCAAAGTTTTCAATAAATACTACTCAAACTCTTTTGGTTTTCCTCTTTTGGTTAATGTGTCTTTTATAAGAACATTGCATTGTAATTAAGTGATCAAATTCAGGCTGCTGCTACAAGAGAAAAAGCTATAAACTGCTTTTAGATTTCAGGAAGTACAAAATCATCTCATTTCCTCTGACAATATGACTTTTATTATTTGACTCATGTTTCATCCATCTTTCTATTTAGTTTCTAAAACCTTAGGTAATGCTAAAAAAAAACCAGAATGTGTGGAAATCTGAAGACACTAGAAACAAAAATAAGATTATTTCTTGTTTGGATAATGGTAAAAAACTGAGATTCCAGAAGAAAGACAGTTGGCCATGGAGAAAGAGGACATTAAAAACAACAAAAATTGCTCATTTATTTGAATACTGTAGAAGTTTTTGAATCCAATTTTATTATTTGTGTTGAGCATCTGAATCAAAATAACGGTCATTTATTTTTAGAAGTTGTCCAGGTTTAGATAAAATGATGCCTTTATGTGATTCAAAATAACTTATTACCCCAAGCAATCATGCTGAATAGACAAGCACACCATCATCTGAAACATTTCCCCTTTCTACTGAGCTTTGCAAGTGTGTGCTCATATTCCCCAAAGTGAGTTTAAAAACAATTTTATAAAAACATTTCTGTGTCCTACACTATTCTAGTTTCTCTTAGGTATAAATATTAAATTTCCCCAGTGCCTCTCACATTTCCAGATCTTCATCCGAAAAGTGCACAATCTAATTAAGAAAACACATTTATGAAAAAATACTTGAGCATTTTTTATATCACATGAGAACAATAGTTTGCAAAAATTAGAGGCCTGTAAATGAAAGCTCTGCCAATAGTAGCATCAGATACATTGTATCACCTGCTTACATTTGGACATACATATTTTAAACCTTAATTGCCACAAAGTTTGAGGGCCTAGAAAAGGAAAGAGCACCTTATAATGCTTGGAAATTCTATTTCTGCAATTGTAAGGGTTGAATGAAACATCCTTTACAAAGATAAACTCAAGGTCCAGGAAAGTTAACACTAATTCAGCTATTACTAATCCAAAGGGTGAAAGAACAGAGAAAGGCCTTCAAAGAAATGGACTAAAATCTCCCAGGGGAAAGAAACCCTTGAGATTTTAATAACTCAGAGTAGCTGCATATCATGAAAACTGAAGAAACATGCTAATATCTGTGGGTATTTAAAAATGGAAAACATTCCTTAGTTTTATTCCTAGTGTTAAAAAAAAAAAAAAATTCCACCAAGTAAATTTGAAAATCTAATGGCTTTATTAAGCAATTCATGAATCAGGCAGCATCCATCAACAATTAGAAGTGTGCTCTAAGCATTTGTACAAAATAGAAGGTTTTAATAGGAAGCAGGGTGAGGCAAGGCAGTTATTAACGAAAGAAAAGAAAGGATTATTTGGGGGCCTGACGTCATTTGTTTGCGGGCACAGAGAGGGGAGGGTTCTTTTGTGCAGATTGCCTCTTCTTTCTATGAAGGATGGAAAGCGCCCATGTGACAGGTTAATTTACTGGTGCTTGATCAGAAAATTCCAGGCTGGTTGATTAAGATTTTATTTCTGGGGGAGGCTAAAACTGTAGCAGGTATTAACGATCATGTATTAATAGATCAAGTATTAAATCTAGGATTAGTATCACATGCTTTTAGCAGTAGTAACACCATTCAGGGCTTGTGGTTTTCCCTTTAACACTAGAAAGTAGTATTAGATCAATTAGGCTGTAATTTCGATAATAGAGGTAGATGAATGGGTAAGTCATTTGCATTTTCTCACATGTGAGATGGGAGGGAGGGAGGAAGAGACTGTTTTTAGAAAAATTAGAAGATGAAAAATTTTAAATGTGTCTCTACCACCTATTTTCAAATATTGTGCATTAAAATGTGCCTCTGAAATGTTTATGTGGGAAATGTTAAGATGAAGAGGTCTTGAACTCCTCAGTATGACTAACAAGAACAAAGATGATTAAAAAGACTATATATATCAAGCACGTTTTTCAGACTGATTAATTCATGTATCTTCCTTTCTATGTTTCTTTTTCTCCATGTTGACTCTAGCCCGCTGTGCCTCTCCAAAGACTAATTTTCTTACCCCTCCATACATGCAGAGACCATCTGCATATTTTTCATTCAATAGAATTTGAACTGAAGGGATACGTGACACTTTGGGCCAAAGACTTTATTATTTTAAGTCCCTTTTTCTCATTTTAAGCTCACCTATGTTGGTGTGGGGAATATTAAGGGGTTATCCTACAGTAAAACTAAGAAGTTCTGCTTACATAGTCCATGAGTATGCCACTGTGAAAATTATTCCTAAAGTTGCTACAATAAAATGACAACCGATAATAATATATGGCTTCTATGTTGCAAAGCTACAGCATAGAGACCTGCTGCTTGATCTGAAATAAGTTCTGAATTTCAAGTCTTGTGACAGCTTTATTTCTCACTTTAATTAATAAAATTGCAATCTGTTTTTTCCCTTCAGTCTCCACTGTTTAGTGAGCATAAGATAGTCCCTCAGGGACTGATTATCCCTGAAAATGGAAAGAAGGGCATCCCTGAGCTTCCAAAGCAGAGAGTCAGAACAGCCAGCCTTCTCTTTGATCATTTTATTATAATTTACATCTTCATTGATTCTAATGATTTGTAAAAAGAGAATATAGATGTATCTGTTTCCAAGTAATCCATTTTTATAACACCAGTTGAACAATTTTCACCTGTCTTATACAATACTAATGTTTTACTTTAAATTAAACATAAGTTATATTGAGTGTATATTTATCACAGGGAAATTTGTTATATTGATACATAGAAATATATGTGTGGAATTTTGCATCTGGGTTTTATACTACTTGAGATCTCATGTATTAAATTTCAATATTTGAGAGAAGATATCATAGTGATTGTTTTAGGCAGAATAATAAACCCCTAAGAATGTCTAAACAAAATCTCTGGAACATCTGTGTTGTTATCTTATATGGCAAAAGGGTCGAACAATCTTTGGAGATGTATACAGGGATATGGATTTTGAGAAAGGATATTATTAGGGCCAAATTTAATCACATGAGTCCATAAAAGCAAGAACCTTTCCTGAGCTGAGAGACAGATGTGACAATTGGAAGAAGGGTCTAAGAAATGCAATGGTGCTGACTTTGAAGGTAGGAAAGAGAACTGGAGGATGTGGGCAACCTCTAGACACTGGAAAAGTCAAGGAAATAGATTCTTCCCTAGAGCAATCAGAAAAGCACACAGCCCTGTCGACACCCTGAGATCTGTGTGGGACTTCTGACCTACAGAAATTTAAGATAACTTTTGTTTAAGCTTCTAAATTTGTGGTAATTTGTTATGGCAACAGTAGAAAACCAGTACAGTGAATAATTCATGTGAGACACAGATATTACAGAAGGAGATCCCTGTGAAGGCATCTTATAATCGTGAAGATGAAGGACAAGGATAAAACAGGGGAGCTCTCAGACAGAGAAACAACTGCACAAACAGAGCATATCATTGAGTTTATAATGGGGCTTCCACTGCTTGATACTGATTTTTAAATAAACAGTATCATTTATACACAAAGAACACACTGAACAGGACACAGATTTTATAATTTCAGTTCTGGGAGAAAAAATTGAAGAGAAGGATCCTGTATGGGAAACAAAAGAAAATGCACAGAATGTGAAACAGTTGAAAGTGTGGTACCAGCCTGTACTTTCTCTCAGTGAAGTTCTTACAGTGACAATAAACTGTGTCCGTGCATCCTATTAAAAAGAACCTGGAAGAGGAAGCACTGGCGCTCATTCTGATTTTGGTTATTTTAGATTGGCTCAGGCTTTTACTCATGGCAGACACTTGCCCTGATTGTTCATTATCTTCCTTGCTGCCAATAATGAGTAGCAGTCAATGGGAGCAAAATAGAGAAATCAGTAAATATTTTCTGAGGACTGTTTACTTGATTATATTTTCTTTTGTTTTTCCAGCATTATTGAGATATAATTGACATATTATATAATTTTAAGGTATAAAATAAAATGATTTGATACACATATCTAGTCTAAAATGTTCACCACCTAAGGTTATTTGACACATCCTTCACCTCCATAATGACCATTTTGTTGTTATTATGAAAAGAATATTAAAGTTCTACTCTTATAGCAACTTCCCAGTATACAATATAGTATCATTTCTGTAGTGACCATGGTATACTTAAATGCCCAGAACATACTCATTTAATTTATTTATTAATATTTATTTTTTATGTATTTATTTTTTAAAATTTTATTGAGGAATTGGGGGAGGGGAACAGTGTTGAGGAATAGGGGAAGGGGAACAGACAAGTTGTTGTGTTTTTGCTCTTCACTCTAGTTGTGGAGGACGTTGCTTCACTGGCCCATGTTGGTATTGTCATTGTGCTCTTCCCGGGTGAGGCATTAGACAGCTGCTCATGGCAGCTCCCGAAAGCTCACGCCAACTGCCGGCCAGCCCCAATGCAGCCTAAGCCATTGCCTGCGCTCACAGCAGCCCAGCTCCAGGTTGAGCTGTTGTTTACCATTTTAGCTGCAGAAGGCAGCATCACTGGCCCTCATGTGGGATCCAAACTGGGGCCCTGCTGCTCAGAGCTGGCGCTCCCAAGCCAACTCTTAAACAACGCACCACTCGGCCAGCCTGATACTCATTTTACAACTGAAGATTTGTAATTTCTGACCAATAGCTCCCAATTTCTTCCATCCCTCAGCAACAACCATTTTACTCTGTTTCCATGAGATTGATATTTTTGAATTCCATATATAAGTTGGATTAGACAGTATTTGTCGCTCTCTGTCTGACTGATTACACGTAGCATAGTGACCTTATGGTCCATCCATGTTTTCTCAAATGGTGGATTTCCTTCTTTCTCATGAGAGAATAATATAGTCTCACTCTCATTCTCTCTCTCTCTCTCTCTCTCTCTCTCTCTCTCTCTCTCTCTCTTCTCTTCTCTCTCTTCTCTCTCTTCTCTCTCTTTCTCCCTCCCTTTCTCCCTCTTTTCTTCTCTCCCTCTCTCCTTTTTCCCTCTCCCCACACCCTCTGTGTCTCTCTCCCTGTTTGTATGTGTGTATACACACACAACATTTTTTTATTCACTCATCAACTGATTGACACTTAGGCCTTTTTCCATGTCTTAGTTATTGTGAATAATGTTGCAGTGAACATTGGAGTACAGATCACATTTCAAGTTCATTTCCTTTGAATATGTACCTAAAAGTGAGATTTGTGGATCATACAGTAGTTCTATTCTGAATTTTTGAGGCACCTCTCTATTGTATCCCATAGTGGCTGCAACAATGTACATTCCCCGATAGTGCACAAAGGTTCCCTTTTCCCTACACCCTCATCAACACTTGTAATTCCCTGTCCTTTTGATAATAGACTTTCTAATGATTTGAGGTAAAATCTCATTTTGGTTTTAATTTTCATTTCTTTGATGGTTAGTCATGTTTTGCACCTTTTCATGCACTTGTTCGCTATTTGTATGTCTTCTTTGGAGAATGATTTAATCAAGCTCTCTGACCGTTTTGCAATTACATTGCTTATTTTTTTGCTATTGAGTTATGTAATTTTCTTACATATTTTGGATATCAACCTCTTATCTGATACATGACTTACAAATATTTTCTCCCAGTCCTTAGTTTGACTTTTCATCTTGTTGATGATTCGTTTTGATGTATAGGAGCTTTTAAGTTTGATGTAGTTACGCTTGTTTATTTTCACTTTTGTTGCTTGTGCTTTTGGTGTTATATCCAAAAAAAATATTGCCAAGATCAATGTCAAGGATCATTTTCCTATGTTTTCTTCTAGGAATGTCATAACTTCAGTTCTTATATTCAAGTTCTTAATCTATTTCAAGTTAATTTGTATCAATGCTGATAGGGGTACAATTTCATTATTTTGCATGTGAAATCAGTTTTCTCAGCCCTAATTATTGAAGAGATTATCCTTTCTCATTGAGTATTCTTGGCTCCCTTGTCAAATATTAATTGACCACATATGCAGGTTTATTTTGGGCTGTCAGTTCTGTTCTATTGGTCTTTGCTTCTGTTTTTATTCCAGAACCATACTGTTCTAATTACTATAGCTTTGAAATATAACTTAAAATTAAGAAGTATCATTCTTCTAGATTTGTTCTTTCTCCATTACTTTGGCTATTTGAACTATTTTATGGTTCTATACAAATTTTAGGATTTTTTTTTTCTGTTTCTGTGAAAAATGCCATTGGAATTTTGTTAGTGATTGCATTGAATGTGTAGATAACTTTAGGTGATGTGTACATTTTAACAATATTAACACTTCTGATCCATGGACACAGATATTGTTCCATTTATCTGTGTTTTCTTTAATTGTTTTCATCAAAGTCTTATGGTTTTCAGTATATAGATCTTTTACCTCCTTGGTTAATGTGGTTCCTAATTATTTTATTGTTTTTTATACTATTATAAATGAAATTGTCTCTATATTTCTTTTTCAGATATTTCACTGTCAGTGTATAGAAATACAACTGTTTTTATATGTTGATTTTGTGTTCTGGAAATTTACTGATTGGTTATTACTTCTAACAGTTTTTGGTGGAGTCTTTATCATTTTTACAGACAAGATTGTGTCATCAGCAAACAAATTTTTACTTTTTCCTTTCAAAACTGGATGCCTTTTATTTCTTCTTCTTGCCTAATTGCACTGACTAAAACTTTCAATACTATGTTAAATAAAAGTAGAAGGATGGACACTCTTGTCCTATTTCTGATCTTAGAAAGAAAGCTTTCATATTGAGTATGATGTTAGCTGTGGGCTTGTCAAAGTGTCATATGTGGCATGTAAAGATTATGTATGGTCATATATGTCAAGGGTAATATAGATTGAGGTATGTTAGTTCTATAAAAACATTTAAGAGCTGTTTTTCTTTTACTCATAAAAAAATTAAATTTTGCCAGATGCTTTTATGCATCTAATTTATATATATATATATATATTTTTTTTTTTTTTCTTTTTCCATTCTGTTAGTTTGGTATATCACATTTATTATATTGTATATGTTGAATCATCTTGCATCCCAGGGACAAATCCCATTTATCAATATGTATGATCCTTTTAATGTGTTGCTGAATTTGGTTTGCTAGTATATTGTTGAGAATTTTTGCCTCTGTATTCCTGAGGAGCACTGGTATGTAGTTTTCTTGTGGTGACTTTATCTGGCTTGGGTGTCAGGGTAATGTTAGCCTCATATTAATCTGAAAGTGTTCCCTCTTCTTCTTTCAAAGAGTTTGAGAATGATTGGCTAACTATCTTTAAATGTTTGGTAGCATTCACTAGTGAAGCCACCTGGTCTTGGGCTTCACTTTATTGGGAAATTTTTCATTGCTGATTCAATCTCCTTAGTTGTTATTGGTGTATTCAGAGTTTTATTCCTTCATGATTCAGATATCAGTATGACAGTTCAGTTCACGAATTTGTTGCAATGGTATTGCCCACCTTTTTTGATATCAGAGGGATTGTTCATTATGAATTTGTACCAACTGGACAAACAGTGAACCTACTTTACTATTTGAAGTGCTGAAAAGGTTGTGTGAAAAATATGAAAAAGACCTGAACTTTTCACCAACAATTCATGGCTCTTGGATCAGGACAATGCACCAGCTCACACTGCACTGTCTGTGAGGGAGTTTTTAGCCAGTAAACAAATAACTGTATTGGAGCTCCCTCCCTACTCACCTGATCTGGCTCCCAGTGATTTCTTTCTTTAACTGAAGATAAAGGAAATATTGAAGACATTTGATGTCAGGACATTAAGGGTAATATGACAACAGCTCTGATGGCCATTCCAGAAAAAGAGTTCCAAAATTGCTTTGAAGGTAGGGCTAGGGCTGGCATCAGTGCATAGCTTCCCAAGAGGAGTCCTTTGAAGGTGACCATAATGATATTCAGCAATGAGGTATATAGTACTTTTTCTAAGATGATTTCATGAACTAAATTGTCAGAGCTCATACTTTTGTTCTTTAAATTTCATATTATTAATAGAATGAAGCATTTAACACACTATCATATTTTAGTATTAGATTATCCTGATTCCAAGTATGAGGTGTGATCAAGAAATATGGTGAATATTTAAATAAAAATAATTTATTACAATGAAAGACACATTGCTATTAATCCCCCTCAAAATACCTCTCTGCTTTGAACACACTTATCCCATCATTCTTGCCACTTTCTGAAGCAGTTCTGGAAGTCCTCTTTCATGAGAATCTTTAGTTGCACTGTCATGGTTGTCTCAATGTCCTGAATCAACTCAAAACATTTACCTTTCATGGTCATTTTGATTTTGGAGAAGAGCCAGAATCACATGGTGCCAGGTCCGGTGAATAAGGTGGATGAGGACACACTGTAATATTTTTAGTTGGCAGAAATTGTGGTACCAAAAGTGATGTGTGACACAAAGCCTTTCTGTCACGATCACAAAATACATTGAATGCTGCTGCCAAGTGCCATCCAATGGAAAGGCAGGGATCTTCAATATAGGAAGCAGCGTGTTGTACCTTACAACAGTGTGTGACAAGTTTCATCTTGTTCAGTGCAGTCAGTCTGGTGTGAGCTACAGTTGAGAGAAGGTGTGTTTTATAGAGTGCTGTAAATCATCCTCCATCATGACAACACTCTGTGTTACACATAGCTTCTGGTATGCAGCAATTTCTGTCAAAAACAAACAAACAAACAAATCATTTGTTGTGTCCTCATTCACCTTATTCACTGGATCTGGCACCGCGCGACTTCTGGCTCTTCCCCAAAGTCAAAATGATTCAGGACATCCATTGTGGCAGCCATGACAACACAACTAAAGACACTCACCAAAGAAGATTTTCAAGACTGCTTCAGAAAGTGGCAAGAGTGATGGGATAAGTGTGTTCAAAGCAAGGGGGTGTATTTTGAGGGGGATTAATCACAATGTGTCTTTTATTGTAATCATTTTTTTTCTTTATTTAAACATTCACTGTTTGTTTATATCTTATATGTATGTTGTTTGTTTGTTTATACCTCATATGTATGTACCTTTACCAATGTTGTATATTTTCATACATTTTAATTCTACTAATTGGTGTCCTATCATTTAAGCTAAAGAACTTCTTTTCAGCATTTCTTGTAAGGCAGATCTAGTGTTAATGAACTCCTTCAGCTTTTGTTTTGGAAAATCTTTATGTTGCCTTTAATTTTGAAGGACATTTTTGCTGGGTAAAGTATTCTCCCAATTTTATTTCTTTTAGAACTTTGTATATATCTTCCTGTTCACCTGCCTGCAAGGTCTCTGCTGAGAAATCTGCTGATAGTTTTATGGGTGTTCATGTTGGTACACAGCTGAAGGGGCTAGCTGGGGATTAGCCCAGTAGTGTAGGCCAGTGAATGATGATGGGGCCAAATACAGGTCACGAAGAGTTGTGAGAGCTTTGGCTATCTGCGTGCACTTCTGTCACTGCAAAATTTTGCCACAGCTGCACATACAGCAGTGGAGGCCAATGAGAGGAGTCAGGCCAGCAGTATGCAGGTGCAGAGCTGGAGGGACTAGCCCTGCGTCTTCCTCTTCCCATGATTTTGGTGGTCAGCCATGGGGTTCTAGGCTGGTGTTTTGCATTCACCCAACCACAGAGGCCTGAGCTGACCGCCAGTGAAGACCTTCCACTCTGGTGGTGGGGTGAGGGGGATTCAGGTGGTGGCAGCTGAATATGAATACCTATGGGGCTAAAACTGGTGAAATCTACAGGGGTTCAGTGGCAGCTGTGCTGGCTATTGGTTTGTTTACTGGCAAAAGCTTTGGGTCCTCTTTAGAGAAGTTCACTGAAACTGTGCTCTGTCTTACTGTTCAGTTGATACTGGTAGCCCCTGAGGCTCTGTTCTTCCTTGTTTCTAGCTATCTCTATAAATCTCAGCTTTGCTGGTATCTGGGTAGGATGAAACCTAAGCAGGCCATTGTTGCAGGGAAATCTGGAGAAGCTGGTAGCTCATTCCACTCTTCCTTTCCTGGTGAGGGAACCCTTTCTAGCTGGGTAGTTATCTCTTGGAGCTAAGCAGTACTAACCTGGGGGATGGGATGATGCAGGCAAAATGAAGCTTCTCTCTCTCTCTCTCTCTCTCTCTCTCTCTCTCTCTCTCTCTCTCTCTTTCATTTTTGTTTTTTTTCTCCTGAGGTTTCTTGTTCTACTGTGTTGCTAAAGTTTCTTAAGTGGGTTCTCTAGCTCCCAGAGCTGTTTTTCATGTGTTTGTTTGTTTTGTTTTGATGCTTTAGATAACTAAATGTGGATCTTTGTGGGCAGTGTGGAGGCTGGCTGGGGTCTCCTACTTATGCCATCTTGGTGATGTCACTCTCCTTGATTATATTTTTTTCCTTGTGAAATAGTTGCTGATTCATATACCAGTGTTTCAAATGTAGTAGCTTTATGACATGGTATAATATTTAGTAAAATAAGTACTTCAGCTGTTTGGGATTTTCTTGTTATTCTCATGTGTTAGTCTTCAAAAAATATTTTAGAGTCGTTTTTACAAGTTCAAATGATAATAAAAAAATAATAATTCCTGTTGGGACTTTAGATCATTTTCAAAATACAAAATAAATCCTATGTATATAAATGAGGATTCATCCTAATTGTATTCTATGGCTTTAGAAATTAGCTAATAATATGTATTTAGTCATTCAAAAATTATTAACTGCCTAGTATGTGCTATTCCCTATTTCAGGCATTTGGGATACAAAATTAACCAATCCCCAAGCTTTCATGGAACTTATGTTATAGCAGAGGGAGACAGATAGGAAATAGAATACATAAATTTATTCTAGGTATAACAGTCAACTATTGCTATAATAAAGATGCATTACAAATTTCTACAAAGTCTATGGCTTATAACAATAAACATTTATGTTTCTTGTACGTGGGTCTGTGGGTGGGCTCATATGTCTGTGTTTCAGATTTAGGTAGTCTGGGGGTTAGATTAAGCCTGTAGGCTATGTTCTGTTCCATAGGATTCTTCATTCCTGTTTGACCAGCAACTATTAGTACTTCTTCTCACAGCAGAATTAGGCAGTCCCTAGGACAAACCAAACATCACAGACTTGTACAAAGCCTCTGCTTACATCATGTTCACTCACATTCCATTGGCCAAATCAAATCATGTGGTTGGAAATATATATTCCTCCTTAAAGTAAAAGAGGGAGAGAGTGAATATTTGATTAACTAAGGTATAATCCATTGAAATGCATGAAAAGGTGATAAATTCTATCAAAAAAATATAGAGTACGGGAAAGAGTATTGAGGATTTGGGGAGACTGAGTTGCAAATTAAATAGTGTAGTCTGAGTTATACACACTAGGATAACATTTAAGCACAGACCTGAAGAAGCTGAGGGAGTATGTCTATACCATTTCAAGAAAAAAGTAAACAGTGTGGTTGGAGTAGAGAAAGAGAGGTGGAGTGAAGTAGGATAGTAATCAAGGAGGTAACTGGAGAGCTAATCTTAGGGCTATTAGGCTGTTGTGAGGGCTTTCTCTTCTACTGAGTGGGTGGGGGAATCATGGAGGCATTTGACCAGAGGAATCACATGATCTCACTCACTTTGGCTTCAGTGCTGAGATAGTACAGAAAAGTAAGTACAAAAGTAGGAAGACCGATTAGGGCACAATTGCTAGGGTCGAAGTGAGAGATAGAACCAAGGATGTAGCAGTGGAGGTGAAAATGTATTTCAAATAAATGACTATATTGGAAGGGTATGCTCAGAAAGTTTTATTGATTGGGATATATAAGAAAAATGGTTTGTTTGGAAAGTCCTGAAGTGTATTAATGAAACTAGGACATAAAAGAGTCTATGAAACACCTTTTGGCTTTCTCTCCAATTCATGTCTTATTGGGCTTTCACTAATTCTCAGCTGCCAACTCTCTATATTTTAGTACCAAACTAATTATAAGTCATTGAAAATATTTTATACGACACATTTCTTCCTGCCAGGCCCTGTGGTAAGTAATGGATATATCTCTGTGAATGCATTGCACATGGTATCCACCTGCCTGAAGTTTTATCCTCTAATTTCTGAAAGAAACTATATACATGTACATAAATATGTAAGCAAGAACGAGTTTAGATAAATCTTCTGAGAAAAGGTAATGGAGGGATGTGCAAAGGTACATCAAGGGAGATAACATTTAAGCTGGGGCCTAAAATTTGCAAAGGGGTCAGTTCTGCAAAGAACAGAAGCAAGAGATTCACACACAGCCAACAACTTACACGTTGGCCCTTATAAATATACTAAAGAATATGCCTGATTTTTCATGAATTACAATATATGAATGTATTTTATTAGCGGTTTAAATTTAAACTTTAAACACTAACCAATCTGGTATCTGTTGAGAGCGAAAGATGAAGAATCACTAAACAATCCCTTTTGCACACCAAAATAGTCTTTATAGTCATATTTGTCTCAAGCTTTAACAAAGTAGCTTTGTTCTTTTAATGAAATATTGCATCCAGGATATATCTTTAAAATCAGGCAAAATTAACTATCAAAACTCACAATTACTTCATGTGATATTACCGTAAATACTGGCAATATTATATAGGGCTTTAGAGCACAGGCTGAAACGTACATGCCTGATGTACGGGGGACAGATTAGTAAAGTAAATGAGTGAAATAGTCTAGGTGGAAGATATAAGCATACACTGTGTACTAAACACAGAGCCATTCTTCATGCCCCCAACGAATATACTCTTATTTTCTTAAACTATAAGGCTATTTTATACACATTTTTCAACTTTTGATACAGGCAAGGATACAGAGACATATAATTTTTAAAAATTAAGAAGGAGGGTGGAAATAATGGTGGATTGAAGAAGGCTGGCCATAGGGCCCAGTCTTGGCAGTGATCTAGCTGATAGGTGCCAACAGATAACCTAGGGCCAATAGTACCAGACCTTCTGACTTTTAAGAGAAGCTGGATTCAGGCTTTGAATTTAAAAATCTTCATTTTCAAAAGTTAAAAATTAAAAAAAAAAATATCTGGGCCACACAAGATGCATGTGCTGGCTGAATTCAGCTAGAGGAGGAAACGATATGCAATTATTCCCTGAGGTAATGTTTTATTAGGGTTTAGAAGAATAGTAGGAATTTTTACCCAATGACAAGGTAAAAAAATTTCTAAAAGTATATTTGGCTTAGATTCACAGTTAATACAATGTAAGATAAGAACTGTCAGGGTGACACACATTTGTATAATCTGTTCCTTCTTTAAAACCCTTTCTTGCTATGCAAGTGAGAAAGCAGAGAATGGCATACATGCTTTTGAAAATATGAGAATATATGATTCTACATCTGTGCTCTAATACCTTTACCAACAACATCAGTGCCCTATTAAAAAATTTATGAACCAGTTAGTGGGTGCCATTATGCCCCATAAAGCATTTCTGTGAGTTGTTAGATATATAGTTTTGCAGTTACACAAAAGGTTATAAAACACTTTCTAAATCATGGTGTTGGTTTATTCACAATAAACAGAAGCAGGCAGTGACTATAGAAGAAAGAACTCTTCCGCAAGTCGCACTTTCTTTTTAGACTCCTTTCTGAAAGCCTTTGGTTCAAATCCCACAAATAACTGAAGATCAAATGAACAATAAATCCCAGGGGTCTCCAATAATCAATAGTTTTATATGCTTCCTATTCTCTTCATATTTTCATTTTAACATGTTTCATTGTCTCTGTTTAAGAATATAAATTATTACTATTAATTAAAGAAATCAGATCTTGTCAGTCTCAAGAAACAAGCATGGGAATAAATGAAAACGTAATTTTGATATCGTTGCCTGAGCTTATATAATTGAAAGAAGGGAAAATTCTTTCACAAAATGTGTTTTCTCTGATGGCATTACGTTACGAGATCTTATCATTTAAAGCAATTTTCCAAGGAATATTTTTCATATAAGTCATTTCCATAATTCTGAGTCAGTGACTCAGCGCCATTTTCAAATACTGTCTGACTGATATAAAATTTAAAGTTGATTTTACTCCATTTGTTGGGTCATGCTTCTTTCCATTTTCTAAACAATAACTTCTTTTTTTTTTTTTTCTTTTTTCCTTTCCTTCCCTTTTATATGTTCTTTCTGTCCCCTTTCTTCTTTTTACTGGAGCATGTTCCCTTAACTTCAGTAAACCCTTAATGGTTCTCCCATTACTTCAGGCTCTCCTGGGACTATATTTCATGGCAAAGCCCTATTAGCTTATTTTGATGTTTTTATCATTCTGTGATTAGGAACCTGTCCGTGCAGCCCAAACAGACAATTTTCTGAGGGCACTAAGTGGGTTTTCAGATCTGTGAGAAGGAAGAGCTTCAATAAAACATTAGGCTACTACCAAAGTTGACTGGTCTGAGTGATGTAACATCTTATGTGGTTCCAGCCTGTTATTGTAAGTTTACACCCCCATGAACATTAACTCTGCCTGGCTGTAGTGTTTTAAGTGAAGTTTTGCACGCGAATATGGCCTCCAGGAAAGTTACCTCGGGCTAAAGTACTTCCATCATCGACAAATTTAAGCATCACACTAGGTCTCTGGTGGTTCAGCTGGCCTCAGATTCAGTTGTGGCTCATGTTTTATTAATGTGGTGAGACTGTCCTTTATTTTCAGCCTCCCACAGCAGGTGAGTTTGTCATATTCAGTAAGAGAGAACGACAGGAGATTGCCAACCACTTGCGCGAATTGTTTCTCAGTTCTTAATTTCTGTTGAGAGACACCCAATATAAACAAAGTTTTACTTAACTGCTGGAACATTTGTCAAGGATTTGATACACGCAAACCTCCATTTCTGTGCTGTGCTGTGAAAACACTGCAGCATTGCTCCTCTGGGTAACCCCGTGCATGCCAAGCGGAATCCCAGAATGAAGGTTTTTGAATACTTCCTCTGAGTTTAGCATAGTGGGGGAAAAAAAAAATCTCACTAGTCAGAAAACTAGATGGGTGGCCTGAAAATAAGTTAAAAATCACAGTCAGGTAAAGTAGAGAGGTTTTGGCTCATAGTCAGGTTTAACTTTGCCCCCATGTGATTTTCCTGTGGTGGAATTTTTTTTTAAATATCAAAAATGCCAAATCCTTAAAGTTATAACAGGTGTTAAAAGCCAAACTCTTTAAGTTTATTATGTTCTAGAAAAACTTTTAAATTTTATCTAATTTTCTGTACCTAAAATACTATTATACAAAGAATGTCATTTTTGTGAATTAAAAGATTTAAAAATTAAAGTTATCAACACTATAGAGGAGAATTCGTACTGTTTAACCTCCATTAATATGATTTATCTCTATTTTTTGTAAATTAATTTGCCTAAATTGTGATTTTCCCCCCCACTTGAATTTGACAAGACCTACAGTTTAAAAAAGAAGGGATAAAAATTCTGTATTACAAATAATGACAAATGGCATGTTGATCAATGGATTTTGTATATTAAATCTGACTAGGTTTTACAAGTCTTGAGAAAATAAACTTTTATCATTTTTTTTCTGTTTCTTTTTTGAGAGTATAGTGCATAAATTTGGGTGAAAAAAATACATATAGTCAGCTCTGAATTTGAAAAATTAAAACAACATGTTGAGTTTTAATTTTCTCTGAAAAATTTGGAATCTTGGATTTTAAACTACTCTAAAGACTATACATCTGTAATCCTTAATCCAAGTTAGGGAACACTTTCTCCAAAATCCAGTATATTCATTGCATCATTAAAAAAAAAAAAATAGATACTATTAATGTTTAAAATTCTTATGATCTTGAATTATCTAGTTTAGCTGCACGTACAAATATGCTTGCAAATCTTGGAGTTTGACTATATGTTCATTAAATGCACATTGCCAGACTCTCCCTATTTTTAATGTGTTTTGAAGATTTTTAGGATATTCTTCATTCTGTGTTTTGATTTATTCATATCTGATCATAGTTTCTAGAATAAACAAATAAATGATATGTACAAGTTGAAGTTCATGTTTGGCACTATTATAAATATGAAATTGCCTTAAAAACTACTTGATTAACTTTATCTAGGTGGTGTAGAATTAATGTTAAAAGTCTAGTCACTACTTTATTTAGTTACCTTTTTCGTTGTCACTAGATTAAAACAATATATGCCTTTTAAAGAATCATAACATTATAGTTCTTGTATTGGAAAACATTTTTTATTACTTTTTCTGCTAATTACTGCCTTAAAATCTTTTTAATATATATCTAGATATAAATTTATTTTTGTTGTTTCTCTTATAAATGGACAATTATTTTGTTATCTAAACAGCAAAAAATAATATTGCACTTTTCAAAGGACCAGCAATAGTTTCAAATGCAGTACACTTCAGTGTGGAAGACTAACTAATATTTACTCTTCTATAGGGGTGGTTCATATACCTTATCCATAATCTGAACTCAAAAATAGTTGCTTAACATGGTTAATATAGAACCATCGTCTTGATTCCTGCTCATCAAGAGGCAACAAACACCATCTGACTTTGTAATTCATGTCACTACATGTATATCTCATTTAATTGCACTTCACTTTATTGTGCTTCACAGAGGTAGTGTTTTTCACAAATGCAAGGCAAGACCTCTACCAGCAAAAAGACTATGGCTTGCTTTATTGTAATGCTCACTTTGTTGTGGTGGTCTGGCACCGAACCCTTAGTATCTCTGAGGTATGCCTGTATTTGAGGAATATCTCTGGAATCATACAGATATAGTTTTAATTCCTGTTCCATGTCTCTCTGGGTAAAGAATGCTGAGTAATTTATTTAAATGACATTCAATTTTTTTCCATCTATAACATAAAGATAATTATAGCCCCTGCTTTATAAAATAATGATGACTAAACAGCTACTCTTATGACAATGTGTACTGACGTAAGGTGTTAGCACTTAAGGATAGAGAGAATTCTAAAGTTGTTCCCTCAAGATTCCTGTCCCTTGGTCATTAAATGAAACACTAATCTAGGTGCTGCTGTGAAGGGATTTTACAGCTAAAATCAAAATTACTAATTAACTGACTTTAAAATGGGAAGATTATTCTTGATTATCTGTGTAAGCCCAGCTTAAACACTTGCATCCTTAAAAGTAGATAAGGTTTCTGTAAGTTGGGATCAGAGAAATGCAACGTGGGCAGTGGCAAAAGAGAGATGAAGGAGAAGGAGAGGTCAGGAAGACCTGGAGTGAGAGCCAAACCAGGCCCTAGAGCTGACAGTCAGCAGTGAAACAGAGTCATCTTTCTCTAACTGCAAGGAACTGAATCAAGCCAACAACGTGAGGAAGCCTGGAAGCAGATTTACCCCCAGAACCACCTTAAAAGAAGGCAGGATTTGCCAGCATGTTGATTTTAGTCTTGTAAGACTCTAAGCTGAGAACTCTAAGCTGAATAGATAGCACTTTTCCTGAGCTTCTGACCCACAGAAAATGTACGATAATAGATACTGTTTAATCCAGTAAGTTTGTACGAATTTGTCACAGCAGCAATAGAAAACTGATGCGCACTTTTTTTCTAAGCAGGGGTAATGGCAAGTATACCATCACTGGGTGCAAGATGTCTTTACCAATAGATATGAATGATACACAAATAGTGAACAAATGAATGCATTATAAAATAATACACAGATATTAAAGAAAGTAATGATGGAATAATAAAATGGAAAACAGTGAAACTCAATTTTCAGAGAAATTGGGTGAATTCCTTCTCTCTCTTACACATGCAATAATTATACAAACAAAACCAGGGAGGATGAGAATGCAGTTGTGCAAGCTATTGATGTGCCCGAGTGTAGTAGTTGAACAGATCGCTTCCAGGACCTAGTGTTATGAAAGCCAGCTTAGAAAAGAAGTAAAGAAGATGACAAACGGAGATAAAGACTGCACATTTTGTGCTGTATTGAATAAAGCTTTCAAAGAATTAATGACTCAAGAAACAATTTCACCATACGTTGCTTATTTTGATTTATAATCAGACTTAAAGTGTTGATTATTTTTCTCTGTCGTGATCCATATAGTTCACTCTATCCCTTCTCCCTAGTTTCTGTTCAGCTAGCACATGGTCAGCAAGACCTTCTCTGACACTATAAAAGTGTAAAAAGATCCCCCACATCCTACTTCAGACCTCTCTCTGTAAGCTTTACTTTTCTTCATAAAACTCATAAAGAAAACATTTACTTGTTTACTTGTTAATTATCTTTCTCCCACTTGGATGTATGCTTCATGAATATAGAAAACATGCTTGTTCACTGCTCTATCTCCAGGATCTAGAAAATTATGTAAGATGTTCAATAACTGTTTGTTAAATGGATGAAAGAGAAATCCAAACGTTTGATCCCTGTTTGGAAAATTCTCTTCCACGCTGCATAAATATAATACCTCCCTCCATCGTTCCTCTTCATGCTTTTCAAAATGTATGTGGGACAAAGAACCCTAAGTTATACTCAGTTTAAATAAAAACTCAAGTAAAATGTGTTTATTTAGAGAAATTTTGTCCAACAGTCTAAGCAGCGAGAATACTTTCATTAATGTTTTTGATATTAGTAATTTTGGCAATCTATTTAGAAAATGCTTTTCTTTATTTTACCCACTGTAAATTCAATTCTAAGGAAAGAACAAATGGTTCTGTCATAATACACTAATGTGTTTCATGCCTCATTTTATCATCATTTCCAAAGAATTTACATATTTATATTTTTTTTACTCAATTTTTAATCCAACTAAGCTAGGTGTTAACAGTCGATTATCACCTTCATGTAAGGAAAGAGTTTACTTAGATGCAATAGAGTTTAAAAGCAGCTCTCTGTCATGCAGTGGAACTAGCATTTATTCCACCAAGCTTTGGAAAATAGCGAGGCTCTAACATCTGCTGAGTAATGAGAAGGCAGGCAGGTTCTTATCAACTTTCTACTAAAAGAACTGGTCCACAGATTCCATTTTTGTCCTGTAACATTATTCATTAGCACTGTCTAATTTTTCTTACTGCTATGTGGCTAAGCGGTTCTAACACAGCAAGCCCGAGGAAAGAATTCATATGTTGACATATCTGGGTTCTTTGAAGTTTATTCTTGTCACATTTTGATCTCCTTTTCTACATAGTTTCACATTTTCTTTGAAATATGAGTTTAAATAGCAACAAGAATTATTTGTGTAAAATGAGTTCCCTCTTACAGTACCATCCTGTAAACAATGCATATGGTTCAATAATGCAAGTAAAAACCAGAATCACATTTAAAAATGACTGCAGAGTAACAGACTAAAGTCAGTCTCTCTACTATTTAATTAGATTTATTTTTATGAGAATATGCTCAAGATTATTTCTTCTCAGATATGATTTAAGGCTTTCTCCTACAGTGCAATAATTATTGACACTATTTTCAGCTAACCACAGCATTTTGACTGAGGAGTAATTCTACCATCACATTTCTGTCACATGGTATAACTAATAGGCTACATTTTTCCAGCAGGGCACGTTAGCTGTGTAAAAACAATTCAAAGCCATTAAATGCAGTTACTTGGAAACATTATAAGGAAATGTCACACCATAACATTTACCTGCTATGTTTTATTCTTTAACCCTCAAGCACTTTTGTTGTTTCCTGAGCTGAGATGAGTAACTTAAAAAGCTTTTATTAAACATGTACAATTTAAATGAAGCACTCAACCAACTGTAAATTCTCTCAATTAGACTTCCTGCAAATGACAGATGAGCAGGAATGTGCAATAAACCTTTTGAATACCAGTGATTTAGGGCTAAACAGAAGTAGAGATTTCTAGCAACAGATTGAATGCAATTGATTGTGTGGTAAAAGGTAAGAAAAGTCTGTGGTGGTTGTCATTTGCCCTTTCATTTCCTTAAATCAAGTGAGGATCCTCAAAATGCAAATTTATGTCAATATACTTTAAGTAGCAATTTAGAGCACAAAAAAAGACAAAACAATTTATAGATTAACAATTGCATTATTTCAAGGCCTCAGACCTCAACTCCTTTTCAACAATATAAGAATTACTTGCAGATAAGAAAACTTCGTCCAAAGGGTCATTTATTTGCATTTATTTGTATGAAGGAACAATTTGTGATATTTCTTTATAGACCATAATTGACTTGCTTTAGACTTTCTGATGGAAACTTAGTGTAGTGATGGAACTGCTTTGTTCCACATTAGCAACTTGAAGATTGATAGTGTAGGCCAAACATATATGGCTAAATATGGTATTTGACATTTATATTTATTTTCTGGAGTTTTATATTTAACTTCATGTGGAGAAAATTTTAGGCCCTGTAAAATTTGTAGGTTAATGAAATAGTCATGAAAAGTAACTAATGTTTGCCTTTTAAATAAGGAGACCAAAATAATTACTTTTCAAATCATCTTGCAGTAATTATTTTTCAATATATGTTTTTCTTTAAAATTAAATGCAACACTGGAAACCAAATCTTGATCATTAATGTATGCACACAGCATATCAGGTCACATGATGACAGTGTGCAACCACAAATCCATAGGACTAAAGTTTAATTCTGTTAAAAGGTAAACTGAGACATTAAAAGTTTTTAACAGTTTATTTGAGCAAAAACCAATTGTAGTCCAGCAGCACAAAGCTGTAAGTGTTTAAGAGTTTTCCACTGACAGGAGCTGAAGGAAAGACTTTTATAGAGAAATGCAGAAGCAAAGCCAGGAAATGATTTGATTGGCTATGGCTTAAACATTTGACTTATTTGAAAAAGCCTATTGGGCTGTTTGGGATTGACTGTCCTTAGGTTTTGATTTCTTAACATTGAGGCACTTATAACCTTAGGTCTTGGTTTGCTTATGTAGGCTCTAAGGCATTAAAGCCACCTCAGTCTAACAGCCTTTAACAATTCACATTCATGTTACATGTCATTAGGGAACAGCAACAGTGGATCTCTCAAGGAGTCAGGCTGATTGAACAGTCACGGCCTTAAAAATTTGTTGTCATAAAATAAACAAGCCAATACAAGGGTTGGCAAGCTACATCCTGATTACCAAATAAAGCTTGGAAACTAATTTTGTACATTTAATGAGCTGAGAGTGGTTCTTACATTTTTAAATGCTTGATAAAATTAAAAGGATATTTATATTTCTGTGATGCATGAAAAAAAATATGATATTCAAATTTCAGTCTCCAGGAGTAAAGTTTTATTAGAATATAACCATCACTATTGGTTAATGTTATCTATGGCTGTTTTTGTGGTATAATGACAGACCTGATAGTTGGTGTACAGATCATATGACCCCAAAGCAGGAAATATTTACTGTCTTCTTCTATGGAAAAAAAGTTCTCAGGCCCCTGAGCTTAAACGTTGGCTGATTTAGCTTGAACTTGTTGGATGGCTCTTCTTAACATGTCTCTCATCCTTTCCTTGGAGCTAATGGGCATGTTCTTCTCATGGCAATGGAATGCAAGAGGAAGAGAGGTGAATATATGTATCATGTGAAGATATTTTGGAATGCACATATAAAGAACATTTTGGCAATGAAAAAAACTGAAATAGCTTATGTCTGACAGAAGTTAGATCAAAGATCCAAATATGTGCAGATTAGAATAGCTACCATTTTTTGAATGCTTAATAAGTGACAGGCACCTTGCATATATTTTCTGATTTAACTCTGGGCATTGCAATTCATTTTTTATAGATGAGAAAACTGAGAAGCAAGTTGTGCATTGACTCAAATTTTTATAACTAGTAAAGTGAAAACATTAGGATTAGAACTTCAGGTATGTCTGTAGTAGGAATGACCATGTGTCCTAGGAGGCAAAGGGTTTTGGTTTATTGTCCAGCCTAATGATGGATAGTTTCTTTTTCTCAAAATTGTCCACTTTGGATGATAAATTAGATGGTCACTTTAGTCAGAAGCCAACTCCTTGTAACACATCTCTGAATCAAAGTAGAATAGAAAACTAAATTCAAAAGCACTGTATAATCTACTGACATTCCTTTTGTCTTTGGCCAAAACATGCAGAGTGCCAAAAAATGTATACTTTTTTTTTTTTTAAAGATTTCATTGGGGAATTGAGGGAGGGGAACAGCATTGGGGAACCGGGGTAGGGGAACAGACAAGTTGCTGTCCTTTTGTTCTTCAGTCTAGTTGTAGAGGACATTGCTTCACTGGCCCATGTTGGTATCATCATTGCGCTCTTCCAGGGTGAGTCAGATCGGTCACCGGCCTCTGGATGGCCGCTCACAACAGCTCTTGGCAGCTCACACCAGCTGCCAGCCGCTCACGCTGGCTGCTGCCACTCACTGTAGCCTATGGCAGCCCACTGCATTAGGGGCTGCAGCTATGCCGTCCAGGGAACTTACAGCAGCACAGCTCCAGATGGAGCTGTTGTTCATCATCTTAGCTGTAGAGGGCAGTGTCACTGGCACTCCTATGTGGGATCCGAACCAGTTCCCTGGCGTCCCAAGCCAGCTCTTAACCAATGCGCCACTCGGCCAGCCCAAAAACTGTGTACACATTTTAAGAAAGGAAAAAAAAACTCTAATTAAAATTGTAATACTCAATATATACCGATAACAAAAGATGAATGCAAGTCATGTGTATACATTGTATACATGTTTTTGGCACTCCAGGTATTTATAAAAGACTTATTTCTACAAATATAAACCCTCTTCCTGAGGATGTAGTTCCTTTATTTACATTTTTGGAAATGAAATTTTCACCATGCTGATTTCAGTTAGCATTGTGAGGATTATTTCTGAGTTACCTAACACAATGAAACATATTTCTACCACTCCTTGTCTGGTTTCCAGATATGATCAATTCTGTATTTGGGAAAACATTTTTTCTTATATACCTCTTTGTATGTTGTTATGAAACAAAATTCAACTGAGTAAATTTTAAAGATCTCATTGGCTTTATTCAATGATTCATAAATAGGGTAGCATCCAATCTGAGAAAAGAGCTCCACAGAACTGTACCAAATGAAACGCTGTTACATGAAGGGAGAAGGAACAAGGAGGTTTCTTCTAGACAAAAAATGGAGTGATCATTTTCTTTTAGGGACAGGAGTCTAACAGGCAGATTACATGACTAATGCTACACTTGTATGGCGAATTCTGACTCGTTTAAGGTCCTATTTCTGGGAGTGTGGAAGCTAAGTCTCTCTCAGTTTGGTGACATGGGGCTTAGCATTTGCAACTCTTTTTTGGGCTATTGTCTTGTTTTTAGCAGTGCATATTGTGTGTTTTGACATTTTGAAAGTTTGATGTACATGGTTTATACCATATACACTGATGTACGTGGTTTATATAATATGCAATCAGTAACAGGAAACAATTTTGGATGATTTTCATGATAAAACTAATTTTGACTGATGTGCATTGGGAAAATTGATCTCTCATTTCTCTACATTAATCAAAGATGGATATATATATATATGATTAGAAAGATTTATAAATATAACTAAACATTGTTAAATAGTAGGCTGTTGAGAAAAAATGGGGTTCGTATATTTGATTTTTAGAATTAGAAGGTAGAGCTTGAATTATTTACTAATTTACAATGTTTAATTAGGCCTTAAGTTTAACAGTTTACAATTATGATAGGTGTACTGCATTCTTTTTTTTTAGCCGATCCATCCTGCCACCTGTTGGTAGCTCAGTGGCAGCTCAGTTTGGGCTGGGCATCGAACTGCTGTTGTTCAGAGCTCGCACTCTTGAGTGAATTTTTTTTTTTTTTTTTATTTCGGAGGGCAGGGTCACTGGCCCTCACATGTGGGACCTGAACCTGGGCCGCTGGCTTCCCAGGCCAGCATTTAACCACCGTGCCACTCGGCCGGCCCTTGAGTGAGTTCTTAACCGATTGAGCCACTTGGCGGGCCCCGGTGTACTGCATTCTTGAATGTATTGTTGGTGTTAGTTTTTCTGGCCCCAAACCTAATCATATGCAGAGTCTGGTACCCAATTAACATTTATTGACCAACTGATGGGTGGACTGATTGACTTAATGCACAAGCTCTGTGCACTTAAAAGGTAAATTGGAGCTCCTTTATTTTAATAAAATCCAATGATAAATCTGTTCATATATAACATTTTTCAACTTTTTGAGAAGGAAATTTTACTAATAAAACTATTAGTGATTGATCAAATGAATTAACCTGAGAAGAGAGATAATATAGTCAATAAATGCTGACAGAACTATTTCTTTAAAAAAAAAGTACTTGGAATAAAAACAGGAAAACTTTTCAAATGAGTGTGCTATACAGAAAAATACCAGGTTCTTTTTTTTTTTTTTTAAATGTGCTTATGTATCATATTTTAAAAAGATAGATTGAATTTTGGGCTTAGCAATCATGATGAATGAAAATTTGGAAACACAAACAAATATGATTAAAAAAATACATTGTCCTTTTGGATTATGTATTACAATAGCCATTCTACAATTATGGGACTATGATCTTAAACTCCCATGTGTGGAAAAATCTTCAGCTGAAGAACACACCTTTTGTTATAAATAGGAATTGGAGGCGGCCAGTCGAGTGGCATGGTGGTTAAACGGCTGGCTTGGGAAGCCAGCGGCCCCAGTTTGGGTCCCACATGTGAGGGCCAGTGACACTGCCCTCAAAAAAAAAAAAAAAAAAAAAAATAGGAGTAGGAAGACTGAGGTAAATCTATGCAGTTGTATGTACTTTAAAAAAACATGCAGTAGAAAAGATAAGGGAAAAAAGACTATTTCTGTGTATTTACTCGATTTTTTTCCCAATCGCATGACAATATACAGCAGGTCCTCAAATAATGTTTTATTCAATGTCATTTTGTTATAACATTGATGAGATGCCCTAGAAGCTTTTGTTTATATCTATTAGCCTATGGTAAAACTGGTTTGATTATATGTCATTTCACTTACTGTATTCTCCAATGTCTTACAGTCTGCTTTCTTAACCATAAAGCAGTGATGGGGAAGAATATATTAGGTTCTCTCTCATGAAAAGAATCTGAGACAAAGGGCTGGCCGAGTGGCTCAGTGTGTTAAGAGCTCGCTCAAGAGGTGCGAGCTGAGCTCTGCGCAACAGCAGTTCGATGCCCAGCCCGAGCTTAGCAGCCGCTGAGCTACCAACAGGTAGCAGGATGGCTCAGCTAAAAAAAGAAAAAAAAAAAAGAACCTGAGATGAAAATAGAGCATGCATATGAGATATTACTTGTATAATCATGTGTAGTGTCCCTCAAACAGCCACATTCTCCTTCCAGTAGTTCAGGCAGTTATTGCTGATTAAATTCACAACTGCCAACATCAAGTAGATAACCTTTGTCAAACTTTGAAAATATGTCATTAAGAAAAGAAAAAAAATCATGCCCATAAATCATGTCCATACATACTGGAATAAGGCAAGAAGGAAGGTAATGAGGTTTAGATATGTGTTTTTTGTTGTTGTCTTCATATTATTTTGTCATTTTTTTAAGCATCTATTCCAGGTAGCTCGCAAATTAGACAGTGATTATTATAGTAATCACTACATAAGATAATACTGATGTCCCCTCTCAGATCAATTTTATGAAATTTTTTCTGTGTGCAGGGGCCTGAGGGTGGTATTTGTTTAAAGCTTCCCAGGAGTTTGCAATGTGAAACAGGATTAAGAAACACTGAGCTAGAGCTCTGTTGGAGAACATTCTTTTCCTTAGTCTCCAACTATCCTCCCCAAAGAGGATGGTAGAATTTAATTTTAAATGCAAGCTCTTGAAAGGACAGTACAATAAAGAGGAGACTGATGGCGTGAATGCCTGCACCTATTTTTGCCTATGATGCAGCAGTCTGTCTGGTATCCTGTAGGATGGATTTGACTGTGGAAGGACCACGCTAGTGGGGAATCTGCGACCATAGCTTTCTTGTTCTGCACATCCTGAGCCTTGGCAAGATATGGCTAGTGCCAGAGAAAGAGGAGACTGAGGAGGATCCAGCATGGAGAGCAGTATTCAGAGGGAACATATATTTTTGTTTTCTTTAGTTTTCCTAGTTCAGAAAGAATCGAACTTGAAGAAAAGGAAAAGATAGAGTTTGAAGATACATGAGAGTCTTTTTCTTTTTTCTTTATAAACGTACTCTGCAAGAGAAGCAAGAAACCACATTAATGATATCATCTAGTAAACATGCATTTAGTGCCTGCCATGACATCCCAAAGATATGAATCAGGCACACTTACTCTGTCTTAGAGGAGATAAAGAATGAACAATTACGGCTTTAATACTAAAAAATATTGTTCTAAAAATATTACTTATATTTTTCTGTTTCTCTCTAAATGTTATTACTGTGTTAATATATTCCTAATGATAAATACTTAAAAAACACCTAGACCTGTCTTAGCCATACTTACTATTGGGTTGTTAGAAAAGTCATGAAGCATTTTGTCTATGTTTTTCAAAGATCATTTATTTATATAAAGAACACAGATCAATCAATGATATATTGCCCGTTTTGTTCAATAACCTTTTGCCATGTTTCAGTGAGCGTCATAATTCCTCATTCATTGCAGGACCTATTTGCAAAATATTTATTTGCAAAAAACTGAACAAGGTGCTGATTTACAGCCTCATCTAAATTGAACATTAAACCAAGCCAAGGAGTTTTAAAGAGAGTGAAACAAGTGGAAGTCTGACAGTGCATGGTGGGTGTGGCAACACATCCCATCCAAGCTCCAATAATTTTTTACAGGTGATCAAACTTGTGTGTGGTCTCGCGTTGTTGCGATGGAACAGAACTCCTTTACAATTAACAATCTCTGGATGTTTCTGGATGATGGATTCACTCAAACTGTCCAATTGCCAACAGTGCACATTCGAGTTGATTGCTTGGTTCCTTGGTAGGAGCTTGAAAAACATGACACCTTTAAAATCCCACCACACTGAGAGCCTAATCATCCTCTGATGAATCTCTGCTTTCTATGTCATTTGAGGTGAATCATCACATGAGGACCAAGACCGTTTTTTGCACTACATTGTTGTAAACAATCTACTGTTCATCACCAATTATCAATTGCTTCAAAAAAGGATTGTTTTCCTCATGTTTAATGAGCACATCACAGATGTTTATATGCACCATCAAATGGACTTCTTTGAGTTCATGCGGAAACCAAATATCAAGATTGCTTACGTATCCCAGCTTCTTCAGGTGGTCATGAATGCTTGAATGATGGATGTTCAATGTTTCTACAATCTCTCCTGTCACGTGACGTGGGTTTGACTTGACCAATGCCTTTATTTTATCGCCATCAACCTCGGCGGGCCTCTCTGACTAAGGAGCTTCGTTGAGATCCAAATCACCAGCATGGAATTTCGTGAACCATCATTGGCACTGACTTTCATGTAGAGCATTGTCACCATAAACTTTATGCAACTCTTCACAAGCTTGACACGCATTTTTCCCTTTAAGGAAGGAAAACAGTAAAATATGGTATAAATGCACAGTTTGATCTCCTATCTTCAACTTGTTGTAAAATCTCCAAAACTCAACCAAATTGCTCTTTTTTTTATATATTCAAGCTAAAACTGTCAGCTGTCAAATGACATAGCAATAACATAGATGCAAATGACTAGTACTTCCAAAAATTAACTAGTGCCATCTATTGCAAACATGCATCATGAATTTTCCGACAACCCAGTAATATCGCTCTCAAATAAGACAAAAGGAATAGTAATATTTCTGAAAAGAAATAACAGAACAGCATACCTTAATACATTTTATAGCTGAGTCAAAAAACAAGGATTTTGTTTTGAGTCCTATCTGGAATAACTGCAACAAAAGTTTGAAAAGTAGGTAAATAACTTGATGCATAATTATTGTAACATTAAATTGAAGTCCAATTTTGTAATATTTACATAATATAGGTAGCTCTTATCAACAAAATTATAATTTTCTAGGATTGTAACACCCCAAAAGTCTTAGAAATTATCTATTCAACTCATTTTTTATTTGTGGAAATTGAAACTCTTGAGAAATTGTGACTTGTCACAATTTTTGGCAAATACTAAAAACTTGTATCTTATTCAATTTGTGTTCTAATTATCTCAAGAAAGTTCTTTAAAAAATCAATTAGATTATAATCTCAATATATTTTTATAATAAGTGTCTGACAGAAAGATACCTGTTTCAAAAACCTCAACATAAAAATTGACACATATTCAGAAAACTAACCATACTTAAAGGGAAATTCTAGTATATATAGTTTGTAATGTTGTATAAGTTTATCAGTTAAAAAGTCAGACTGATATTCATTAATAATTTATTAAAGAGATTAGGAATATAGGAACACAAACTATTTAAAATATATTAACCATAAGCAACAATACTGCTTTAGTAGATTGTAATATAGCACTGTGACATCAATTTTTCATAATAATAAATATGAATATAGCTACAAAGAGAGAACTATTATTCCAAATATTTTTACATATTTTTAGTTAAGTTAAGTCCTTAGGGAGTTTTTATATGGTCTTTTTGTAAAATAAGGAAAAAATGGTAGATAATATAGCAACAGACTACATTCATGCCAATTACATCAAACCTTGTTTACTAATGTTAAGAATAAGCCTATTTTGTCATATAAAATTGATTAGTTTTAAATATATGTATTCAATATATTCTTAGAGCATGACATTTCTTGATTTTTTGGTGGCAGAATTTGGAAAATTTTTAGTAGGAGGTTTTTGGAGACAGAGCATGAGACAATGCAAAATTATCATTGTTTTTCAAGTCTAGCAGATGTATTGAAAAATTATGTCCTAATTAACCTTTAAAGATTTGCAGCAATTATAATATGCAGATTTTATCTTTACCTGACTAAAAGTCTAGAAGAATATGAGATTAATGCCAACTCTAATATGCATTATTTTTGTCGGTTTGTAAAGATATATGGAAAAAAGGAAACTACTGGAGGTGCCAAAAAAGTGTATACAAGTGGATACTTTGGTCAATGTTGCTCAAGCAGTAGTTGGCCGTAATCGGAAGTGTCTGGATGCTGATGGTAACCACCTTGAGCATCTCTTGTAATTGCAGAAGTCAAACGTGACTTGTGTTCATCTTTCATCGTTTTGGTTTTTTGGTTTTTTTTTTAGCTGAGCCATCCTGCCACCTGTTGGCAGCTCAACAACAACTCAGCTCAGGCTGGCATCGAACCGCCGTTGCTCAGAGCTCAGCTCGCACTCTTGAGCAAGCTCTTAACCAACTGCACCATTCGGCCGGCCCTTTTCTTTTCAGTATATATTGAGTATTACAATTTTAATACAGTTTTTCTTTCTTAAAATGTGTTTATATTTTTTCAGCACCCTCTGTATTTCATAAAACAAAACAAAAAAAAAGACTTTTCTTTTTATATTTGTAAGTGAAATAAAGTGAAATTTATGTTATGTCAAGTCATTTAGACAAAGTGAATTGGGAAAAAAGTGAAAGCAAAAATGATTGCTTCACAGATGCCTGTAGTTCACATAAAGTACTAAGATTGTGTGAGAGACATACTGAAAATCATCCTGACGTCTGTTAATTGTATTTGCCAGTGTATTAAAAAACAAACCAAAACAAAACAAAAACTTGTCAACAATGCTTGAATCATCTTGGAGTTTTGACATTCATGATCTTCCAGTTGAGTTTAAATATCACCCTCTATTTCTGAGGTGTTCAGTTATTATGTAAGCAGCACATTAATAGCAATATATTATTTCTTTAACCATTCAATTTTTGTGCCTCCAATCTTATTTTTTAAAATCTTAAATATAAGAATGTTTTAGGAGTAAAGACCATGGTTTCTTTTTAAATTTAGATAAACACATCTAACATTGTTATAATAATATACAAAATGACACCATGTAAACAGGTTTATCAAAGCCCCTCATATTTCCAGGAAAAGAAAGATTAATATAATTTATTTTTTTTAAAAAAGTAATAAACTAAACTAGATTTCTAAAAGCAATTGAAAATAAGTCTTAAGTAATTAATTCCATTTCATCCCTTTTTATGAATTAGATCTTGCTCATTCATTCCTGAAAATGTTGAGCAAAACTTATCTTGGAATTTTAAAAGAATTAACTTTTAAGATAGTTATAGAATGCTTTCCATTTGCAAAAATCTAATTTGACTTAAAACTATATGTTCAATTTTTGGTTTATATTGCAAAAAAGTTATTTTTATGCCTTTTTTATTTTTAACTTTAAAATATAAAGTAACATTGCTTAAGAATTTCTAAATATTGGATTTGAAGTACTCTAGATTTCATTTTTCCCTTTTTTTTAAATTAAATTTTTTGGGTGACTTGGTTAATAAAATGACATAGGTTTTAAGCACACAATTCTATAATACATCATCTATATATTACATTGTGGACTGGCCGAGTGGTGCAGTGGTTAAGCACTGGCTTGGGAAGCCAGCGGCCCCGGTTCGGGTTCCACGTATGAGGGCCAGTGACACTGCCCTCAAAAACAAAAAAAATACATTGTGTGCTCACCAACCAGAGTTATTTCTCCTTCCATCACCATATATTTAATCCCCTTTTCCCTTCTTCTACCATCCCCTTGTTCCCTTGCCCTCTGGTAATCACTAAACTGTTGTCTGTGTCTTATGAGTTTTTATTCTTTGTTTGTTTGTCTTGTTCTTTTGTTGCTTTGGTTTATATCCCACATATGAGTGAAGTCATATGGTTCAAGACTTTTTTTTGTTTTACTTTTCTTACTTTTCTTTGCTTAGCATAATAATCTCAAGATCCATGCACAGATTTCAATAAATGCTTCTGTTATATCTCTTGATTCTTATTTCATCTGGATCAGTTTCTAACTCTTTCTGTTTTTCATGTCATGGATAGTTGTAAAGATATATATATATATATATATATATATATATATATATATACAGTTTTGATAAGAAAATTATGAACCAAAAATAATATTTCTAAATGAAATTTAATACTACAGAATTTAAAGTTAAATTGATTTTTATTTTGTTTCTTTTTCCTGAAAATTTTGGTTCATAACAATATTAACATAATTATTTGTATTATTCTACATAATATATTAGTTTAAAATAGTAGTACTAATTATACTCCAACACTTAGCATACTAGATGATTTTTCTTGTCAATTGGGGATGATATTTCTTGTCAATTGGGATTGGGTTCTGTGAATTTAAATTTCCTTTGTGAATATGTAAAACACATTTTTTTTTTTTTTTTGAGGGCAGTGTCACTGGTCCTCATATGTGGTTCCCAAACCAGGGCCACTGGCTTCCCAAGCCAGCGATTAACCACCGCACCACTTGGCCGGTCTCAAACACATATATTTTCTAAACCAAAGCTTTGTAACAAGATATATTCAGAGAAGACTTCCTTCTATTGTTGCTTCTTCATCCTGTTCTTTCCCTTTCCCCAAGGATAACCATTTTTATTAATTTACAAGTTGAGTGCAGGTTTCTTTCTTTCTTTGTTTTCATTTACTTATGTTATATTTATCTCAGGATTTTATATGGGATATCAGTTGGTAATAGCCTGAGTTGGCTCAGAAATTGTCAGGCTTACATCCCTGTGGATTGAAGACTCTTTCTACTGGAAGACGCTCACTCCATTTCTATGAAAGATGAGGTTGATAGGAAACAGGGCATATTGTGATATATTTCGGACACCTTTTTCTATGATAACATCAACAGACCTGGTCTTTTTTCTATCTGAGAATCCTGACGTTTGAAACTGAGGATCATCAGTTTGTAACTTTACATTTTATGATTTTTAATTTTCCCAAGTAAAATAAAATTATGAATTCACTTGAATCCTTTTGACAGTGAGCAAAACAGCTATATGATCCCATTTACCATGTGAGGGTGACCCCATGAACTTGACCTCACCAATCTCATCACTGATCATGATAGTACCTTGATAGATACATTCCTCTTAGTTTGTCTATTAGTCAGGATTCTCCAGAGAAACATCCAATAGAAAATATATATGAAGAGATTTACTATGAAGAAGTGGCTCATTCACATGATTGAATTATGGAGGCTGAGAAGTTCCATGATCTGCCACTTCCAAGATAGAGCCCAGGAAAAGCCAGTGGTGTAATTCATTCCAAGTCCAATGGAAACCAGGGAACCTAATAGAGTAAAATACATTCCAAGGGCAGAAGACAAATATCCCAGATCAAGCTGGAAGGAAAGAAACAAAAAAGGGTGAATTCTTTCTTTTATGCACCTTTTTGTTCCATTCAGGTCCTCAGGGACTGGATGGTGCCCACCCACATTTGGGGGATGGTCTGTTTCATAAGGCCACTCATTATTATGCTAATTTCATCCAGAAACGCCCTCATAAATAGATTCCTTTGCTCAGTCATATTGACACATAAAATTAACTGTCACAGTTTTCACAGACTCAGCTCCATGAATGCAGGGAACATGTTCAATGTGTTTCTAATTCTATCCCTAGCACAATGCTGGAGCTTCTTTTTTTACATGCAATGAGTTTTTTCCCACTGAAATTCAAAAACTCTCTTGGGAGTGAGCAGCTGTTCCATAAACAAACTCTTATGAAGAAGTATGCAGATATATGAGGTGACTGATACAGCAAAACTACAAGAGAAACTTTTATTTACAAATGCTGCATTTTACCTTGAGGATATATATCCAAGGCATTCATATATCCCTATATTCTTGGCAACAACTTACTATTATAAAACTTCCTCAGCTCATTTCTCTTCCATAAACTTATTCCATCCCCACTTTTTGAAATTTTAGTTACTAGAATCACAGATTTCTATAGCTGCAAACATAGGATCCCACATCTAGTTGTTTACCAGGTGATATTGATTTTATTTCAGGATAATCTCTTCAGTTCAACCATTTATGTATACCTGCTTTCACTGACTTAGCTTTGACATCAGTTTTCTCTGGCCTAATCATTTGCAACATCCTTTCATCCAATTTCCCTCTAGCTGGCTTTTCTCTTTACTCTTTCATCTGCCATAATAAAGCTTGAATTTCTTGTATAAAACAGCTTTCGTATCACTGTGGTTTAAAAAATGCTTATTTAATATGTAGGATTATGTCTAATATATCTAGTTTGGAAATCACACTGTTCGGGATTTGTCTCTACCCACCTATTCAGTTATTTCCTATTTTGTGACCTGTGTTCTAAGCTTAGCAAATCTCTATTAATTTTCTTTATACATGGTGTTTTTACGTGATTCTTTGCCTTTAAGTATGTTTTTTCTTCTATCAAAAAAAACACTATCTTGCTCTTTGTTTGAAAGATATCTACTTATTTTTCAAAGCATAAATAAATTATCATATTCTACTTTGATAATGTCTGATTCTACAGATAATTAGTTGCCTCATTTTCTCTAACAATGATATCAACAAGAGTAATCACAGCCTTTCATGTTCCATTTACTTCCCATCATGATTTTATCAAATTCTTAAAACCACTTCTTTTCAGGTGATAAAGCTGAGGTTCAGAAATATTACTTAATTCAGCCAAGATAATATAAGTGGAGGCCCTACTACTTAATCAACTCTTTAAAAAGCTCTTTGAATAAATGAGTCCCTGAATGAGTGGATTTGTAAAGAATTCTTCATATTTACATGTATGTCAATTCTGCTCACAATACTTTGTTTATTTAGCCCTGCTGCTTTTCATCCATTTGATTACCTCCTTTCTAAGACGACCTTCTTTCTTCTTCTTATTTTTAAACCTTATTTCCACACTACTTCCAAAGTTCTCTGTTTCTTCTTCCCAACCATTTCAAGATGAGCAAATGTGTCCTTAAGCAGTGTGTGACTCCCAGTCTCTCATTCTCATAGATGTTTTCAATTAATTTCCCTCTCAAATTCTTTATCTTCTATTTGTCATTTTGTTCCCCTGGCTTCCAGGATCTGAGTTCTGATCTACTGCTTACATTAGAGTTACATCCCTCTGTCTCTCTTGATTTCTTGCTTACCATATAAGTTAGCATGTAGGCTATTTATGGTTCTCTGTGTAGTAACAATGAGACCTGGACATTCAGTGGCTAAAATAAGATAGGTGCTTGCTTATCTTTCACACATATCAAAGGCTATTTTGGCTCAGTTCAGGGTGTCATTCAGAAGCCAAGATCTGTTGTAGATTTCCCATCAACAAGGTGTTGTACTGGTCTGCATGGTTCAATATAAAGTATTACCAGATAAAGTCTGTGTTCTAACCTTTTGTCTGGAGAAACAGAGTGTGCAATGCAATGAAATGTCAAAGGTTCCACTTCTTTTCATATCTCCATGTGGGCACAGTCATATGATGATGCCAAACTGCAAGGGAGATTGTGAAATGTAGTCAGTAGGTAGAATGTGAGATGCGGGAGAACTAAAAGATAATCAGTAGTGTTCACCATACTTATTTATGAGTTATTCTAAAACCATGTTAATTTAACATATAGTCATCCAGTTATTTAGTAGGAAATTCCATACTTGTACTAGGAAGTCCTAAGATTGTGTGCTTGCACAATTATTTAAAAACTTTGAATTTTGGACATGACATATTCTGAGCTTCTTTTTTCATAGCTGAAACTAAAATTTGTGAAAATGCTATCAATATACATTGAGTTAATTTTAAAGTATTATCCATTGCATGTTTCAGGAGTATTGTGCTTGGTGACAAAACAAAAACATGCTACTTTTCACTTTATGAGCATTCATTTTACAAAAACTCATTCTCATTAAGGAGATTATTTTTATCATCAGAGAGGGAAGTGATTTGAAATATTAATATGCAATGTTCCATTACTAAAAAGAATGAAGAGAGACTGGACAGTGGGATAATTAATGCTTAAAGAAAACCCTAAAATTACCAATACTCTCATGGCCATATTTAATCTCTACCATAGACTTGCTCTATGACCTTAAGCATTTTATCTGCCCTCTCATTGTAGTTTTTTTTATTTATAAACTGAGATGGATAGAGGAGATGATCCCTAAATTTCTTCCCTTTTCTAAGATTTCTGATTCTATTATTTCATTAAAAGTTATGTATCTATTAATTTTTTTATATGTGTAAGAAATAATATGATGTTCTTATTGAAAGGCAGTTTGTTACAGGTTGAGGATTAACACTGAAAAAAACCAGGCCTAGATTCCTCTGTTAAAGAGGTTACTTTCTAACGGGAATACTGGTAATGAAAATTAATGATGGGGACAACTAATATCAGAAGGCATCAAAATCATGCTTAGTCAAAAAGAAAAAATGGGCATTTTTACACAAATCTATGGTTTTCAGTAACATAAATTGTTATACTACATACATAGTTTTCTAAATATTTACTAATTAGGACAATGTGTAATTAAAAACATAGCTTAAATTTGCCCTATTGGATTCACTCAGACATTCTACCTTATCCCACCTCTACCCCTCTTCCCACCTGTAAAACACATTAAATTTCTATAGAATAGTATGGAAGAATTCTGAAACAAAATCTTCTGTATATTTTTACTCTGAAAGGCATTTTATAAGTGTGTAGCAATGACACTCAGACAGCTGTTGAATTTATGTCTATCAACAATCTGTTATTAATAAGTCTCTTGATACTGAATGACACTAGAAATGAAAGAATTATTCTTCATTGAGTCTAAATACGGCCTATAAAAACACTCTATGATAACACTTTGCCTTATAGCACCATTAGGGGATATTACTTAAATGTGCCAATAGAAATGTCACAGCAAAATATATTTTAAATACACATGTTAAGTGTAATTTGACATGGCTTGTTATCTTAAAATATGCATTTTCATTATATATCTTTATTCAAAGGCACTTCTCCAACTTTAAATCACTGACTAACCGAATAAGTGAAAAGTTATTAACTACCATTTAGTCTTTTTCAATTACTCCACATTAAATTTCTATTCTTGAAGCCCATTAAGAGGAACCCAGGTATACATTTTCTATTTTGTCATTTAATCTTAGTATCCATCTCTAAATTGTCATCATAATAAAAATTAATCTCTATGGAGTTCCAACTATTTGCCAGTTACAGTGCTAAATTACCTTTTAATCCTCATCCAACTTAATGAGCTAGGTTGTATTATTGTGCTTACTTTACAAGTGATGAAATTGGACCTTGCACAGATTAAGAAATTTGAACACATAATATTACTTAGATATGAACTCAAATACTCTAATGCTACATCCTGAGACTTAACCAGAAGACCCTTCATAGTAGTTGTGGCTCAGAAGATAATCCAAATTTATGATTATGACTATATTCTATGACTATGACTATTTCTATTAAAAAAAGATGCTAAAATTTAGGGTTTCTCTTGGAGAAATTATGCTAACTCTCTATCTGTTTTCTAATTTTAGAAAGTCTTTTGATAATTCAATAAGACTACAATTTTACCTTTTCCAATTTTACAATTCTATGGTATTCACGTATTGAATAGATGAGGCAATCATTTATTTAAAGCCAAAATACTATGTATATTATTCACATATAGAATAATGTGTTATAGTGAGAAGTCTTAATAAATTCTTAGGCACCCAAATATCTAAAAGACCTCCAGCTTTTAGCAGTAAAACACCCATTCAATCAATTCTGTCCTTTTAAAAAAATATATTTGGTTTCTTTTTCAACATTTTAAATTGTGTATCTATCTATTATCTATCTATCTATCTATCTATCTATCTATCTATCTATCTATCACCTATTATCTATCACCTATCTTCTTAAAATGCCAGGTGACCTGGAAGGAGAGAGGTACCTTCTAACTGAGTCTCAGAAAGCTTACTTGAGTGGTGAGCATTGTCTTTTTACAAGAAAGAATATAATGTTGCATTCATCATTTCTGCTCCCATCTTATTGAAAAGAAGTTAGACATATGAATAGCTAAGGAGTTTTACTTATATAGTCTCTAACTGGGTATCATTGAGAGAGAGAGAGAGAGACAGAGAGAGAGAGAGAGAGAGAGAGACAGAGAGACAGAGAGAGAGACAGCGCTAGCTCTAGTTATCCCACCCTCGTGACCTGTAAACCTCATTACCTTCTAAGGGTCCTATGTTCAAATACCATCATGAACTGGGAGTTAGGGCTTTAACATGAATTTTAAGGAGACACAAACATTCACTCATTAAGTACCAGAAATTGTACAAAAAATATAAGTTTTACAAAGATTATATATAAATTAAAATTATATTATCATGCATTTAAAATACAAGTAAATTGATTATGTATTATGATCATATATCATTGATGAATTACATATTATAATTAATTATATGATTTAATTAAATTAATTATACAATTAAATACATTAAACTTTAAATGACCTCACAAAGCGCTTAGACAGTTCTGGAGAGTTTGCATAACACTGTAGTAGCATCTTTATTATTTTGCCTAAGTGATTTACAGTCTTGTGATGTGATCATTACTGCTTCAGTAAACAAAAGAAAGCAATTTCAAGTTCAATTATTAAAATGCTAACATTAGTTTGGTATGGAACCAAACAGAAAATCTCTTTTGTCTATGGCTTAAAAGTAACATTATCCATAATATGAAATAACTTAAAACCAATATGGAGCTAAATGCAATGAAACTGAATAACTTTATTTTTCTTGATGTATCCCAAGAGTTACATATTACCGAATTCAAAATTATGCTAGTCCTGCTTTTCCAGGAAATCTCTCATAAGTTCTTATTTTGTATAGAAATGGAAAGGTGTACCATTCATTTTTTAAAAACTCATTAACATTTTCAAAGATTTGTTTGTGTGTCATCGTGTTACCAGGCTAAGTTCCCGCTGCCTGCTGCTTGAAAAAGTTAAAAACCTAAGAGACAAGATTGGTGGAAAGAAAAGCAGATTTATTCAGAATGCGGGCATTCTGGGGAGGATGGGGGAACTCATGTCCAAAGGCCATCTCCCCTTTCCTGGAATGGTCAGGTTTTATAGGTGCACAAGAAGAAGCAGAACAAAGGGAAGGGGAAGTCAGTCAGGCAGGACCCAGGGCTGAGTTGTTTCCTGGGGTCTGGTCTGTTTTAAGATAATGTTATCTCTGGACTGGGCCACCATGGCCAGGGGCTTTATGTGTCACCATTAAAACCTGCAAGGGAGTTGCAAAATGGATTCCGCTCCTAGATGCCTGAGAACTAAGGAATTACATTTTTTCCCTTAGTGCTCTGCTGATTAACTGGATTAGCAAAGTATGTGTAGCCTTGAAAAAGGGAACAGAGTCATTAAATCAAGCAGTGAGGGAGAGACACAAAGAGAAAACAGCTGAATAATAAAACCATGAGGTGAATCAAGCTATAGACTGTTATTGATTTCTTCAGTGTCACCTTTCCAATAGTTTAATTAGTAATGTTTCTTAGTAGTTCACTAATAATGGTGCATCTCATAAATGTCTTCTTTGTGTGATGAAATATGGTATAGCGAAGCACTTAGAATATGCACCTAACTGCTGGCATGTGTCCAGTAAAGGTTAGCTCTTATTTACTGTACTATACTAATCACAGACTGGCATGTAAAGAGACAAATAAAATAGAGAAAAATGTTCTTTCCCTTGGGGGCTTATAATCTAGTATGGTAGTAGAAAAATAACACATCTGAACCCGCTATCTCAATAATATCTATTTAAATTTTTTCAGACTTTTGTGACCCCCCCCACAATTATTGTGCCCTCAGTGTCCCTTTGAACACCAATTTCAAAGGCAAACAGAAAAAAAAAATTCTACTGTGACCTATCGAAATAGCAAAAGAAGTAGAGTAAAATAATTGTCCATTAAAAATTATTCAACTAAGAACTTGTTTCTCATTAAAAGGGCCCAAATGAGTCTAAGGTCTGAGGTCTACTTGTCATCTCTTTTTCTATATACATTTGATCTCTAGGATAATGTTACCTCATCTCAAGACCTTTTTTTATCTTCTACTTACTGACAACTCCCAAATAAAATCAGTATGCTACATCTCTTTCCTGAAATTTAGACATATATTTAACTACCTACATAGTGTATCTATATGGAGTCTAGCAGATACCTGAAAACAAAAATGTTTGAAAGTTTATTTTGGGGTACTACAGTCTTCCTCATAATAAAAACAAGCGAACAGCCTTCTCACAGTAACCCCTATCCCCTTCAGGGTAACATAATCATTCTAAGTAAATGGCATAAAAGTCAGAGTTATTTCTGACTCCCCTTTATCTTTCACATCCAATCCATGAGTAAATCATGTCAGCTCTCCCTTCAAAATGGATCCAGAGACTTCTGCCTCTGACCATGACAGAGATACTGGTATAGGATTAGAGTTCCTTATATAAAACACTGGAAAACTGGACAAAATATATGACATAACCACTTTCAGACACTGGAAAATAAAAATTGTAGGGATGTATCCCTTCTGAATAAGAGAAACAAATTTTATGAGTCTTATGTTTACATAGGTTCTTGGCCTGGAGGGCCAGTGCATCAAGGGGAAATGAAAGCAAAGCATGAGCTTTAGTGAGATGAGAAAACAGACATAGGAGGCTGAGGAAGATGAAATTATCACGGATGTGTACTGGATAAAAGGGTGCTACTCACAGAATGTTCTCTACACATCTGCAGAGGAATGTCTGGAATCATTGGCTGTATATGTGTATAATCTATAAGACAGGCAAACAGCAACTACTGGGGAAACATAATCTCACAAACTTGCTGAGCTCAAACAGGGTTGGGAGACGATAGAATTCCAGTAAGCCAGAGTGGACAGACCTCACTGAATACTTAAGGCAGTCAGTTGAAACTTATAAAGTTCCTGCCATACATATTGAGCTTAACTAGCCCTAGAGTATAAGTTTCACCAGACCTGTCATAACAAAGCTAAAAACATCCAGAGCTATGAGTCAAGATGGTTCCCAGATAAAATAATTTCTGGTCAGAATAAAAGTCAACACTCTTAAGGAAAACAAAAAATCTAGATACTCCATAATACATTATTGATGTACTCTAGTTCTCTAATAAAAATTACTAGAGATATAAAAAAACACAGGGTAATATGGACAAAGAATAAAAAAAAATATTTAAAGGCTAATGAAATAAGGAAAACTTGATTGAACACAGTGGCTGTATGAAGTTAATGAAAACTGAAAATATATGAATGCAATGAAAGTTAGAATACTTTTTATATTGCTTTTCTAACTTAAAATTCTTTAATACCTATGACTAAAATATTTTTCAGATCTTAAGCTTACATGTATATCATTTTTCTGAAAAAATATTACTTTAGTTTTTCCCACAATTATCTTCAATGTTAGTATCTTCCAAATTGTTTCTACATCTTTATAAAAAAAAACTATTAACGTGTTTTACTTTAATGACTGCCAGGCACACTTTGACAAACCATTCGTAAAATGGAGTAGGAACATGGCTAGAAGCTGCTAATGTATGCCATCAGAAACATCCACACCATTTAAAAATGCCACGAGGCACCAGCATAGTCCTGTTGCATGGATACCTAGGGTATGGCATAAACTTAGCAGAAATGCTGTGCAAAAACCATGGGGATCAATTATTGTTCTTGTACATATTTTTTTGTTTAGAGTCAACTACCTATATGTAGAATTGGCTGCTGCCTATGTCTTTCCTTCCCTGTGCTCTGTTCTCATAGTTGTGATTTTCCTCACAAGCGCCTGTACTTATCAGTTTGGTTTATGTGTGTACTCATACAAGGTTATCAGTGTTTAATAGATAAGAACCATCATAGAGTTATCTCTATGCTCCTAAAGACTGCTGCATAATATAAACTCACAAAAAAGTTAACTGAATGAACAAATAAATTTTAGGATTTCAGAAGTAACTTGGCTCTGTGTGAAAATGGTCCTCCCTGATCTATTGGTTGATTGTAGAGTTTCTATGATCACCTTAAACTTTTATTCTAAAACTTAGATATCTATTGAAATACAGAAGACACTTAGCTATATAATGTGTTAATCTGTAGATAGCACAGAATTTGAAATATTTATGTTTTCATTACAATATTGTTGACATGTGATATTATATTAGTTTTGGGTATACAATATTATGATTCGATCTTTATATAACTTATGATGTGATCTCCTCAATTCTAGCAACCATTTGTTATTGTACAAAGTTATTATAATATCATCGACTATATTCCCTATGCTGTACATTGCATTCCTGTAGCTCATTTATTTTATAACTTGAAGTTTATACCTCTTATTTCCCATTTACCTTTTTCACTCATCCCCCAACCCCTTTCTCTTCTGGCAACTATCAGTTTGTTCATTGTACTTATGAGTCTGTTTTGTTTTGGTTTTTTGTTCTTATTTATTTATTTATTTTTTTAGATTCCACATATAAGTGAAATCATACAGTATTTATATTTCTCTGTATGGCTTATGTCACTTAGCATAGTAACCTCTGGGTCCATCTATGTTATCACAAATGGCAAGGTTTCCTTCTTTTTCATTGCTGAGTAATATTGCATTTTTTATATATATATATATATATATATATATATATATATATATATATGGCATTTTTTTTATCCATTCATCTTTTGATGGACACCTAGGAAACTTCCATATCTTGGGTATTGTGAATAATGTTGCAGTGAACATAGGGTGCATAGATGTACAGATGGCCAACCTGCACATGAAAAGATGCTCAACATCACTAATCATCAGAGAAATGCAAATCAAAACCATCATAAGATATCACCTTACACTTGTTCGAATACCTATTATGGATATGTCAACAAATAACAAGTGTTGGCAAGCATGTGAAGAAAAGGGAACCCTCATGCACTGTTGGTGAAATTGTAAATTGGTGCAGCCACTATGGAAAACAGCATGGAGTTTTTTCAAAACATTAAAAATGAAACTAAAACAGCCCAGCAATTCCAATTCTGAGTATATATCTGAAGAAAACAAAAACACTAATTCAAAAAGATATATGCTGGCTGGCCGAGTGGCTCAGTTTGTTAGGAGCTCACTCAAGAGTGCGAGTTGAGCTCTGAGTAACAGCAGTTCGATGCCAGCCTGAGCTGAGCAGCCGCTGAGCTGCCAACAGGTAGCAGGATGGCTTAGCTAAAAAAAAAAAAAATAATTAAAAAAAAAATATATATATATATGTAGAATATGTTTTTAATTAAAATTTTATATGGAGAAAGTTGGAAACTCACATGCAGTTTAAAGAAATGATATAGAGAGACCCTGAGTACCCTTTACCTGGTTTCCCCCAGCGGTGACATCTTATAAAACTGTGTTGTTTCTTTTCCTGTTTGTGTTTAGATGGGATAGGGAAAGTATTGACAAACAGATGTTGCTAGGCCACTCTGTTCTGGTCCTTTTGCTCAGGACAACAGGCTTTTCTTGGAGCTCCTTTTGGTCTGTGCATGTGGTGCTTCCAGGTTGGCAGTTTGTGCAGTGCCATGTCTGGGAGGCATGGAGTGATGAAACAGGAGACTCACTGCCATGTCTCCCTCAAGTCCTGAAGCCTCTAGGCAGTCTTCCTCCTTCTTTTCACCTTGCAAAATTTTCCTATGCTTGTTTCTTATGTAATAACCAGGGTTTTTTAGTTGTAAGAATGAGGTTATTGCGTACTGGTGAACCAGCATATGTTTTTAATTTAATATGTATCAGTAGAATGGGTTTGGAATTTATGAAAATGAAAACAAAACAAAGCAAAACAAAACCCATTATGAATGGGCTTTACCTGGGTTGAGGAAAGAGAGCATGTAGGTTGTATGCCTAAAATGATGGAAAAGGGATTACATACGGGAAAGGAATCCGTATGAGGAATATGAAAATACACACACAAAAAAAAAAAAATTGATTGCCAGGCCACTTTTTTCCTGAGGGATGGCCCAAGAAGTCAATATTCCTAAACCCTCAGAGATTCTCAAGAACTCTGAATATTAAGGAGAAGGCAGTTAAGAGGACTACTATAGAGACAGAATTTAATTTGAATAAACTAAAGAAACATCATACCTATTATATTGTGCCTTGTTGCGTCAAGCACGACTGGGTTGGGCATTTTGAGAGGACCGATGGAGACTAAGAAACAGAAATGATAGGCAAGAGACAGAGGATAGTTCAAAAGCAATGCTAGCCAGGGGACTCAGTGCCTCTAGGACAATGAGCCCCGAATCGAGCTTGACTGCGGCTTTTATTGGGATACACACAAGGAAGTAGCATTGTATTTTTCCACAGTCTGTAAGTCACATACATCATTCCGGAGAACTTAGCTCTAGTCAAATCACCCCATGGCCTGCAGGCTGCCGTTACTGAAAGTCCCATCACCTGTATATGTGCATCTCCTGGGAGACAGAAACTGCTCGCTAAGAGGTCTAAGGGCAAGAATGCAGGGAGGACAGATGTTACCATTTGTTCAGGCTTCACTTCTCAGGCAGGCTGTTAGCATTGTAGACAAGGGGTCTTCTGCCCATATTCTTCACCTCCATGATTCTTCCCATGGTACTCCCTGGACTGTGTCTGGCTTGGGTTTCCCTGTCTTCAGCTAGGGTTGTACCCATCTTTGACTAGCCAGCCCTCTTTCTTGGGGTCCCATGGGGAACTGCCATAAACGTAGTGAAAAATACTGTCTCTGTGAGGATCTGTTGTTAAGGACAGATGCATGGGGGCAGACGGCAAGGCTGCTGTATGACTACAGTGCCTGGGTCTTCTTCAAAATAGAAAAGAGATTAAAACCCAGATATCTATGAAAAACCAATTATTTAGCATTAAATGTATTTGTACAATGCAACGTCATGGAGAAGGAGGGGAGAAAAAGACTCTAAGAAAGAAAATTTGTTACAAGCTTCAAAGTATTGAGTCCTAATGTAAATATTTTCTTGTCATTTTGACAATACTATATTTCTGTTTACTAAAAGCTTTTCTTAATATTTTTGTTTTTCCTTTTGGAAGAAGTTATAGACAATGGCATTTTATCTCAGTATGTTGAGGTAATCTATCTCATTGTCTTGCATTCCAACATATACCTTCAGTGAACTGAAAAATGACATACATCTTAACTGATAGTTCTTAAAAAGCTTGAAATAGATATTCCCATCCATAACACAGAGTAATACTGTTAAAGTATGTATTTTTCTCTTCAAATTCACACCCATGACATTATAGTTGCTGATCCCCTACTACTGAGTATATGCCAATTCTTATCTTCCTCCCCCTTCCTTTCTTCTTTTCACATTTATTCTTTCTCTTTTCAACTGACTCTTGACTCTCTCCAAATTAAATCAATCAAACCAGTTCTGAGACCCTTTGAAACTTCATACCTCTACCCCAACCCCATTACTTATTATATAGCAAGGCCTAAAATTTAACTAATAAAAGAGATACATTTCCAATTGTCAGACCAGGAACCAAGAATATGAAATTCACTTTGTGTTATTTCTTATCAAATTGGACAAATATACTCTTTTTTTGTTTTGGTTTAAAAGCTATAGGGTTATTAGTCATGGTGAGGCATGAGCATGTAAGTAAAATAGAAAACAAATGTGTATTTGTTATTGGAAGCAAATAAACTGGCATAATTGTGGAACTAATTGGATTGTCAAATCCACATTAAAGAAGATCACTCATCTATTCCAATCAGGGACATATGAATGATCATTGTTAAAACATCTGATGTTTCAAATTGTTAAAAATAAACTTGTTCAAGCTTCTTTGCAATGCTTTTCCAATCTCATATACTGGGATTTATAAGACTCACATTCTCCAGTGAGGACAGCGATAATTCAGTGTTTATGGCAAGTCTATCAACTTGCTTCTTACAGTAGTAGTAGAAAACAGCTGAATTATGAACTGTGGCTGTTAATGTGATCATTCCATACTCCAACATTTTTGTAATTGATAGGATGTTATAATTTTGTTCATAAGGCAAGATTTAGATCTTTAATTCATACAAGTTCTTCTTTTATACTGTAATTATGAAAAGAAGTATTTGTAAAAGGAACAGCAGAACCAGGCTTTATAATTTCAAATGAAGACATGGTATTTTAATGAATAAACCATTTTGAAAAGAGGGAGAAAGTAAATTGGTTTATATGTCATATGAATGAATAGTTTATTGAGAAATATAGAAAGAAAAAAATCTTTATTTTTCCATAACCAAAATATTTATTATGGTTATGTAGAAAAATTATCTCCATGAAGCTAGAGAAAAGTACAATTATTATTATTATTATTTTAAATATAGTGTAGGCTGGCATAGCCAATGCCTGTTCTGACTTTTCTGGGTAGTGGATAAATTTTAAAATTTGGCATCAAAAACATTTATGTGTTTCCTGTCTTTGCTATTATTATTTCTTTCAGATTTAACTTCTTCATACATAAAATAGGAGTGAATAATTAACTCACACATTAATGTGGGAAAAAATAATAGATGAAATAGGTCTGAAAGATAATACTTTTAATATATTTTAATAAACTCAGCATAAAATATTTATGCATTAAACATTTAATCCATATTATACCTGCTAAAGTATTATACATTCAGTTTCTAAATCTCACAAGTAACTGAGATTCAGAGAGGATAAATAGTATTCCTGAAATTAGAAATGAATGGCCGAGGTGAAGTTTGAGCTCATGTCTCATGAGTCTTTGTCTAGAACTAATTTCATTACTTAAAATCTGCCTCTAGTAAATTTAATACACCTCTTGATCCTTAATGATATTTCTCTTTAACATGGCTGCAAAATACTTTATCACTGGACCTTACCTAATCACTCCATTTATATCTTATTATTGTTCATCTCCTTACATCTTTTATTGTTAGTTTCAATGGGGATTGCTTTCGCTAATGCATTACTGAAGCCTCAGCAGACTTTGCAGCAATGTTTTGCACATTAAAACTTATGCAGAATATTTACTAAATTGAACTGGATTGGATTTTTAAGGTGGCAGTATTGCACATTGGCTGAGAAAGTTCTGTAGTCACATTTCCAGATTTCAGAGCTTATCTAGCTTCATCACATATCTTGTGTTACTAAAGATAAGTCACTTAGCCTCTTGGTGTCTCAGTTTCCCATCTGTCACATGGTGATAAAAATTATACAGTAAATATACCTACCTCACAGGCTTGATGAAGGATTTAAGTGAGTGAATAGATGTAAAGGGCCTCGAACAGTATCTATCGCATAATATTGCTCCTTAATCTATTATTACAATTGTTTTTACTGCTTATCAACAGAAGCCAAATGTTAAACATGCATGCCACACTTGTATGGAGAGTAGGAATAATATTGTTTTCTCCTTTAGACAGGAATTATACAAATGAAAGAAAAAGTGTATACTTAGGAGCTAGGCATTCTTCTAGTTAGTCAAATCAAAGCCAATGCCCACTGCATGGGGAAGATGGAGAAGACACTGTTCTTCCTGAGAAATCCAGCTCCAGCTCGAATGCCATCTCTGTTCCCTTCCTACTCAAGGGTAGCATTTTCTATAGTACAAGTATCTTCACCAGAATAAAGGGATGTATGCAACTTTTATAAATGAGAAAAAAGTTACTTGGAAATCTCAGTTAAAACTCTGGAAGGTTTAAAAAACACAAGTTTTAATGACTAAAAACAGCTTTTGTTGTATTCAAAAAATTAATTCATCCTCCTCAAGATTTTTCCACCTGTATTTTTGATTCTATGTAGTTTTTTTTTTTTTTTTTGAGGGCAGTGTCACTGGCCCTCGTATGTGGGACCCGAACCGGGGCTGCTGGCTTCCCAAGCCAGCACTTAACCATCGCACCACTCGGCCAGCCCTGCCACCTGTATTTTTGAAATTCATGAACCTTTGTTTCTAGAAAGAAAATAAAAAAACTCATTTTGCTGTCCATGAACTTTTTGAAAATTGTAGTTCTTTAAAAATTAGATTAATGATAACATATTTTACTGGAAACATCTAGGTTTGCCCTTTAAAATAATATAATGTGAGAGAAATGAGATCTTGTTTATTGAATTATACAGTAAAAAAATAAAGTCACTGAAGAACACAAGAAAAAAAGTATAAATATGAAGTATAAGCTTAGTGCTATTTATTTTCCAACAGATGTTAAAGTAAATTTCAGTTGAACATATTTAAGGTTTTTTGTTATTCTATCTCCTTGTAATTAAGTACCATAGACCTATAACATATTTTCTAATGTATCATTACTGTTTCCTCTTGGTCATTTGGCTGAGATCAAGTGTTACATGTGTTGTCTCTGGGGACCCCAGCCTGCAAAAGCTGAGAAACAGACTGTTATCTAATAAGCCTTTAGCATCTTTTAACTAAAATGATGGTAACTAATATTACACTACATGTGGATTATTTATGAGTAATCTGTTGCTCAGTAAAGATGTCCAAAGCATTAGCTACAGTGAACCCTCATCATTTCCCATAATGTCAGGCAATAATCACACTATATTTTTTTCATCCTCTTACCTCTTTCTCATTTTGTTCCTTGACACTTGATCTGGTAGTAAAACTAAGAATAGCTTAAAGCCATAAATACTCTTGGTTTGGAAGTATTTTACTCCCTTTGCTTTCTGTTATCAAGATATTAATAGAACACATATTGTATTACTCTAGCTCTTTTACAGACTCCTTAGGACAGAGGTAACTGTATACTGCATAATGAATGGATACATCAGCAAGCCTGTGTGTGTGCATGTGCGCACATGTGTGTGTGTGTGTGTGTGTGTGTGTGTGTGTGTGTGTATCCCCACAAAGTCCCAGCCAAACTAGGAGGAAAATACATTTTTAGGTTCTCATATTTCACTAAATGATTTCCTTAGTCTCATCCAGCCATCAACACTAAGGTGCAACTGTATAAAATGTGTTCCTCTGTGGTGCAGAAGCTGTTCACTCCTCACCCATTACTTATTATGCACTTGTTGCTAAGAGAAATCAGATTTGGGGGAAGAAGTCTATCTACTGAGCTCAAAAAATGAAATACATCTGCTATACTCCTTGGCAGTTAAGCTTTTTATTTGACATTGTCTTCACCAATGAATTGTGATATGAGGTTGTTTCTGGGGAAGCACTTTAAAAAAGAACATGGCTGACCAACATTAACTATTGGCCACTCATATTTCTGCTCCCTCCTTCCAGGATATAGCTGCCATGCTTGCAGCTGTCATCATGTGATTGCATTATTTTCCCTGAGGAATTCAGAGCAGAAAGGCAAGAGGAGGTTGGGGTGTTATTGGAATCTTGGTGACTTCATCGGCCCTAAGCTGTTTGAAGATTTATCATATTGTGATAGATTCATCATTAATTTCGTTTGAGACACTCCATTTTAGGAATCTTTACTCACAGTGAAATATGATTCTTAATTTCTATCTTCCTAAGTAATTCCTGTGGAAGAACACAATGCATTAAGTACCTAAAGAACTTGGTTAATCTATACATTAGATTCTAAAGATGAACTTTCAGATTTTATGATATTGCAAATTTAAGATACTTTGTAGTTCCCCCTAGTTGCATTTATTTATAATATTTAATAATATATAAAAAAAATGTGCTTTAAATATTGACTGTTATTTTTGGATTACTCAAATCTTAGATTACTAATCCTGGTGGAGTAAAATTCCGTGAAAGAAGGGTCCATTTCTACTTGCCTAAAATATTCCCAGGGCCTATCAGATAACTGAAAATGTAAAAGACTCTAAATAAATATTTTCAAATGATGAGTAAATTCATGAAAGGATGAACAAAACTAGGTTGTCTGCAAACATGAATAAAATTGATCATTCTTCTTTGATATTAAAGGAGTTTTGTACATGATTTCTGCTCTTGAATAAGTTCAACAAGTAGGAGCCTGCAGTTGTCATTCTCCAGATGAAGGCTTTCCTTTTCTGAAGTGACTTCCTCCCTCCACCCCAATCCCTTCTCTTCTCTCTGTTTCTCCCTCTCTCTTTTTTTCTTCCTCCCCCTTCTTAATTTTCATGATATCCTTCACTAGTTTCCATTCTCTATCTTTTAATCAACTCTCTGTAATCAAGAATCAGACTTTTTGAACCATGAAATATTGAGAGTGGAATTAAATTTTATTGATTAGTTTACATAGCCTGGTCCTCATATGAGTTTAGAGGCAGAATCATACAATAATATCACATTTTAAACCCACTTATAGCAACACCATGTAGAGATATAAAGTGATTTAACCATAGGCCCAAAATATTAGATTGTGCATTACACAAAAATTGATTTTCATTACCTTCCTAAGTGCAGGAAAAGTGGATAAAAAGTACAGTGGCCTTTAAAAAAAAGAAAGTCAGAAAATTGACCAAGTTCACTGATCCTAGATAAATTTTAGTTGTCTTCATATCTTTAGCTTGATTGAGCTTGATGTCATATTGACCCATTATTCTATCTCTGGACAACTAGATAAAGTACTAAACTGAAATTTTTATATATGTTTTTACTGCATTTATTAGTGCCTCTTAGATGAAAGGACTGCCCAGATTGGGAAATAAAAAAAGACTTTCTGTTCTTCAGATTCACTGGAAATCTTTGTGCATAGATTTGTGAAGGTCAGGTTAGAACCTACTTTAGTTTACCCTGGAAACATACCAACATCCGAACTGAAAGTGTTCAGGCAGGTGTGGGGAGGGTTCTCTTGAATTTTAGAAAAAAAAATTTTCAAGCATCAGCCTTTGGCTCAACAATACCCTAGAGTCTAGTCTAGGTTAAAGGTTCATTTCTGAATTTATGATTAAAAGCATATGTGAAAAATATGTTTAAGCAAGTTGTTTAAAATTATATCCATCACTTGACTGAGTCACTCACAAAGTAAAGAATTTTATACTGCATTGATGACATTAGCTGTGACATTATCAACTTTATCAAGATAATCTTCTAGAGAGGCCAAGTCCTAGAGAAACTGCCAGAGCTCAGGCCTGAGGATACGTTGGATACAAAATACATTAGTTGGAGAGGCACTGATGTTATTACTTACCCACAACTTATGTAGGTGTTCAACATAAAGTAATTGCCACTTCTCTGTTTTGATTTTTAAACCTGCTTTCAATTTTCCAAACGCATAGTTTCAGCTTTCCTATAAAGTGAAATAAAATTTGAATATTAATACATACAAGATTGTAAAATTCCATGCTGATGTATTTATGCACATTAATACATAAAATATTTGGAGGAATAAGAAATATTACAGAAAGTAAATCTAAGGAGAAGAGAGTTTGGTTATATATATATATATTGTGTGTGTGTGTGTGTGTGTATATATATACTAATTTAGTTAAATTCATTTTTATAATTAAAATAATATTAAAATATAATTATGTCTCAGAACTGTAGAGAAGCATATTTGTGACAGAAAATTCCCAATTTTGATAGTAGTAGAGTTGAAACTAGGTTGCAGATTATTTTTACTAATTTTCTATGCTTTAAAAATTAAACAAATTCACATTAAACTAATTACTGTAAATTAAACTAATTTATAAACATAAAAAATGTTGAAGAAAGATTTATTTAAAAGTTTTCTTTAGTAATAAACACTAATACAATGATTGCTTAAATCTTTTATTTTTGTATTATATCAATGACTAAAATTTTAAAATACAAATAAAATGACTATATTCTAATACTGATCAAATATATTGTTTGCCATTTTATGATATATTTTTATCATTAAAAATATAGATTCTGACACTTATAAGTATACCACTTTGCACATTTCTTTTGTTGTTAACATGTGAATTTGCAAATCTTTTCCACATTGTGATATATATATATATATATATATATATATATATATATATATGCACATCACTTGTATTCATCTTTTGTTATCAGTATATATTGAGTATTACAATTTTAATAGTTTTCCTTTCTTAAAATACATAACATTTTTTTGGCTCTAAATGTCTCTCTCTCTCTCTCTCTCTCTCTCTCTCTCTCTCTCTCTCTGGAGAGAGAGAGAGAGAGAGAGAGAGAGAGAGAGAGATTATTTAACCAAAATATTATCTGACAAATATAAGGTCTTAAAATCATAGTTGAAAGTAGAAAATATGCACAGCAGTTAATATATACATATATGCATATTTTTTTATATTGATTTGAGTAGCCTAAAGGATCCAGGGAAATTTAACTCACAGGAGCAAATACTTAGGGCTTAGAATTAACATGCCTCCCAGCAATAACTTATTTTAACTGTCCATAGAAAGATACAGGTATCCTTCTGCTTGCTGAGAACTACATTGCTAGTACTAATAAAGTCGAGAATCTTTAAGATTTTTGGAATTAAATTAGACTCAATAGAGAATGAGAGAGTGATGCAAAGCTCAGCTAGTTAGTTAAATAACAGTAGGAAATTAATAGAAAAGGGAAGAACTTTGTGAAAAGTTGAGAAAAATCATCTATATTTATGATAAAGGAGGCTTCTGACCCCATATATATGACTACCCTAATTATACAGTTACTGGCAGATGTGTAGTTATCATTTGCTAATTATAGCAATGAAAATTTAAAAATATATGAGAAGTAAAATTACTGAGAAAGGAGATTGACTCCCCCAAAACAAGCATATGAATTTTAAAAAACATTGCTTTTTTTTGAAAGTGCTTTTATGGGAGGTCAATAAGCAAAACAGTTACTTCAACAACATATGTCACTTCAGGAAGAAATGTCATTCTTATTTGGAGAAAGAAAAAAAAAACTACAGAAATTTAGCTAACTCAGAAAGCTTGAAAATTTTTTTGTGTTTATTTAACTACTTAAAAAAACTATCTTTATTGCAAAATAATCCTAATGACAATCAATGTCTGGGCAAAGTTTGGAGAAAACTGAAGCCCCTGTTCTCAGGTTTTACCTGCACATTGACTCCTTCCTGCAACTGTAGGGCAATAAAGCCTCTGCCGACAAGATAATTTCCAGAGTGGACTGGTTATTTCCTTGGTGGTGCAACAATCAATTAAAAAAGGTTCTGCTCACAAGTTTTGAAGCAGTGAGATGTGTGGGGAGCTGAGCTTGCTGTGGGGTGTGTGCGTGTGTGTGTGGTGTTGATAGAGTGAGACAGGCTTTTATACTGTGAGCGTGATCGCTTTGTTATCATGTAAGACTTCACTGTAGTGTTATTTTTTTTCCAACATATGGCATATGCAAATATTTTTAAAAATTCCTTTTGTTTGTTTGTCTGTTTTGTGTTTGTTTGTGTGTTTGTTTGTTTTTAAGCAGCCATGGTAACATTAAGAGAAAAGCATATATTTCCTTAAGTTTTCATCTGATTCATGATCGATGAACCACATACATAAACAGGAACAATTTCTGCCCTGGAGCTTGATGTACAACTTTCTTATTTATTCCCTGCAGCTTGTGTTTCTTTCAATTTGCAAATATCAAAATTTCATACATATCTGGATATTACAATTAATTTTTGTGGCATGTCTGAAAATATCAGTTTAATTGAAACACTCGTAAAACTCACAGTCATGATTTAGTTGCACATAAAATTTTCTCCTGCCACTAATTGAATTCTGTTAGCCTAATAAAACAGTATTTATGTTCTGCCACATATTCTCCCAGAATTGTTGAATGTAGGATATATATATATATCTCATATATTATAACTCATATACTCTATAGTATTAATTGAATATTATCTTAATAATTTACCATTTCTCATTTGTTTTAACATGTGTTATCTTATTCTACATGGGTAGATTATTTAGTAATTTTAAGGCAAGTTCCATTTATAAAAGTATATTTAATTTGCAGAAGTAATCCAAATGTTTCACACATTTTTCCTATATTATAAACTATTGTAGGTTTACATGCCTTATAATTACTCTTAAATTCCAATTTTCTTTGGCTGATTTACTCTGAGAATTTACTACTATAACTGAATAATAAAATTTTACATTATTGGTTATTTGCATTCAAAAGAAATGAAATTATCTTCTGTGCAATATTTTCTTTAAAACAGTATATTGACTAGCATGGTTGGGTGAATGAAATCAATATTTCTTGCAATTTCTGGAAAATTAGCAGGGCTTAAAAATCTATGTGTATGTTGGTATTACCATTAATATATAAAAATAAGACAATATATATTGACCAAACCTATGCAGGGAACAGATATAAATGATTTTGTAATCCTCTTCCCTGTCACATAAACCCAGATGCTTTATTGCATATTTATAATATAACTAGTTGTTATCCTTGAAATAAAGTTCTCATGTATAAATTCTCATGTTGTAGGTATTAAGGTAAATTGTAGTTTGTATGAAACATACAAGTATTACTTCCATTATATACTAAGTAAAGTTGGTTTAATCAAAAATCTCTGTTAGACACAGTTTGTTGGCCTCAATGAGGCAGAACCACACAATCTCAGCAACGGCCCAAATGGCAAAACTAAGCAAAGCTAGAGATACCCCAATATTGATAGAAGGCCTTTTTGTAGTAACCCAGGCTGTGTCTACTGTGGCTGCCTTTACCACGCTTTTCTACCAGGTAGAAACTTTCCAGTGCTCAACATTGCTTTATTTAGACTTTCAACCTTTAGTGATCATGCTGACGTTTATTTACCTTTTACTCTTTCACAGTACTAACCAATAATACTTTGACACAGAACATCACGGATAAAATTTAAGTATTTCTCACTTCTAAGATGGTGTTTCTACAACTACCTAATATTTGTTACAAAGTACTTAAATGGCATTCAGTAAAAATATCTCCCCTGTTAAATGACTTTGGAGAAACTGTTATCTGACTGCTACAACATACCATTCTATTAAACCCTAACAAATTGCCTTAAAGAAACATCTTATAAAACAATTAGGACAGTTGTTATTCTGCAGTCGCCATTCGCATCCATGTTCTTTTTTCTTTTCCTATTCAGCCTATTAGTTTTGTAAAAGCACAAATTAAATGTTTCAAAAAAGTGTTTAAAAATCATTCCATAAATGCCTTTATTTCTGTAAAATGCCATTTAGGCTGCTCTGAAACAAAGCACCAATAGGACCTCAGCTTAAACTATCAGGGTAATGAAATAAAAGAGCAAGCCTGGGCTCTTTTAGGCTGGAATTCTGGCTCTGACATAAGTGATCCTTGTAAACTTCTCCATGTCACTTACCCTGCCTTGGTTTGTGTGTCTTCTTTGGTTAAATTAGAACAATGGATGAGATCACTTGCCAAAGTCTTGCTCAGTCTCAATTTGGCATTTATAGTTTTAAATAAAAGAAACCAAAAGCATCTGAATTTTAAAACTTTAATACGTGAACAAAGCTATAGCAAAATAGAAACCCTTCCAGCTGAGATTTCTGGGGAAAATTATATAGAGTTAAATGACCACATATCCTGGCTTTTTACAGACAGTCCATTTGTGCACTTAGCATGGTATCACATCTGGTTTAGAATTTTGCATGAGTTTGTTTTAATTAAATGAAGTGTTAGTAATAGTTGTATACATCAGAATGGATGTGACAGATCTCCACTACGGCTTCTGCCCTAGTCTCATCTAGTAGTGTGTATAACAACTGTGCTCTGGATAGAATTTTTACTTTTGTCACATGAATAAACAATAGCCTCTCCCTCCCCAAGAGTCCCAGAGACAAAGTAATTGAAACTTCTCCTTCAAGATAAGCAGTGCAGGTGTTCACCTTTAAAATAAGTGTTTTCTGAATCATGCAATCAGTCTTGGCTAGTAGCAGGGCAGCACGGCTTCTGTCAGCCACTTTGAAGTACAAGCCAACTGTGCTGTATGGTAAGGCCTGCAAGATACGAAAGCCACAAGGGTGCTCCTTGGCAGGCAGGGTCAGCAGAAACAGACAAGTATATTAGTGATGAATAAAATATGTGCATGGAATAGAGGCTAAGCAGTCTTGCCTTAAAATGGATGGTCTGAATGTTTTTTCATAGTGCTTTTACCAATGTATGTATGGTACAAGTCTCACCTCTGTTCATTTTCTTGTTTGGTGACACTATACTGTTTTGGTTTTGTTTGACTTTACTTTTTAAAACAAACATGTATTTTAGGGTGGATTTAGGTTTGCAGAAAAGTTGTAAAGGTACTGCAGAAAGTTTCTAGATACTCTGAACTCAGTTTCCTCTATTATTAGTATCTTATATTAGGATAAGATGCACAATTAATGAAGTAATATTGACACATTATTTTTAACTAAAATCCGTACTTTCAGATTTTCTTAGTTTTTAAATAATGTTTTGTTTTTGTTTTTGTTTTTTGTATTACAGGGTCCTAGGATATCAGAATACATTTAGTAATCATGTCTCCTTAGTCTTTTGCTTTTGCTGTGGTAGTTTCACTGATTCTTTTTGTTTTGATGGTCTTGACGTTTTTTCAGGAGTACTGATCTACTGTAGAATGTTCATTAATTGGGATTTATCTGATGTTTTTTTGTTTTTGTTTTGTTTTTTTTCTTATGATTAGATTAGGTTTGTGAAATGAAAAATATAAAGTGCCATTTTCATAACATCATATAGAGTACATACAATCAGCATTACTTCTCTCTGTTAGTGTTAGTCATGATCAGGAGATAGCTTAAGTCAGGTTTATACACTGTAGTTTTCTTTCTCCGTTTCTGTACTCTTCTCTTTGGAAGGAAGTTACTATGCATATGACACACTTAAAGGGTGAAAAGTTATGTTTCACCACCTTGAGGACAGAGTATATCAATTTTTGGTGATTCTTCTGCACGAGAGATTTGTCTGTTCTCCCCTATTTATTTATGTATTCAATAATTTATATGTAAGTATGGGCTTATGAATATTCAACTTATATGTTGAGTTATAATTCAACAGGACTTTATTTTCTTAGTGGCTCAAATTGTTCTTCCTTTGGCCATGGGAGCTCCATTTTTCCTATGGCATGCCCCCGTCATTGTGTTTATTTTGAGGGCTTCCTCACTTCCTGGCACCACAAAACACTGTAGGCTCATTTGATGTATCTCCTAGCCCAGTTTGGCATCAGATATTTCTTCATAAAACTCTGATTCCTTATGTTGGACAATGGTAAAAAAAACCTGAATCTAGTTGCTAGGTGTGTTCATTGCTTCTGAAGCATCATTGTTTGTAGACCTTCTTATAGGACAGAGCGAGGAAATATGTTTATACACTAATTTTTTACATATACCTATCTATAAGTATTTATGTGTTATGTATTAAAATTATATATGTATGTATGTATGTATATATGTGCATATATATGTATTTATCTTCATCTGCATGTAAGAGTATATATAGCTTTGATCAAATCTATAGATGAAGTTGGAAGAACTGACATCTTAACAATATCAAGCCTTCCAATCCATGAACACAGAATATCTCCCTTTTTATCTATATCCTTGATTTCTTTCATGAGTGTTTTGTGATTTTTCTGCATAAAGATCCTATAGCTATTTTGTTAGATTTACAGTAATTACTTAATTTTTTTGTGCTTTTATATATGTTAATTTTTATTTCAAATTCAGTTATTTATTGATGATATATGGTAAAGTAACTGATTTTTTTAAATATTAGTTTTGTATCTTGCCACCATGTTATACTACCTTATTAGTTCAATGAACTCTTTTGTAGATTTTTAAGGGTTTTTTACATAGATAGTTGTGTCACCTACAAATACAGACATTATTTTTTTTATTTCCAATTTGTATAGCATTTATTTTTTTTCTTTGTCTTGTTGCAGTTACAAAGGACTTCTGATACAATGTTGAACATTAGTGGTGGGAGAGAGGCTCTTGCCTTGTTCTCAGTCTTCGAGAAAAAAACATGAGTCTCTCAGTATTAAGTGTGACATTAGCTGTAGATGTTTTGCAGATGTTCTTTAGTAAGTTGAAAAACTACCCTTTAATTTGTACTTCGATGCATTTTTACTATATGTGGGTATTGGGTTTTGTTAAATGCTCTATATCAATAGATGAGATTTTTTTTTTTTAATTCTTTACTCTGTTGGCAAAGTTGTATTATTTACATTGACTGGCTTTTGAATGTTGACCCAAACTTGCATACCTGGAATAAATCCCGCTTAGTACCTGGTCATGGTGTATAACTCATTTTACATATTGTTGGATTTGCTTTGCTAATATTTTTTGAAATTTTTGCATATATGTTCCTGAAAGTTATTTTTCTATTGTTTCCTTCCCTGTAATATATATATATATATATATATATATATATATATATATATATATATATATATATGATTTTGGTATTAGGGTAATGCTAGCCTCATAAAAGAGTTAGGAAATGTTTTCTCTGCTTCCATTCCTAGAAAGGACTATGGAGAATTGGTATCATTTCTTCTTAAAATTTTGGTAGAATTTACCTGTCAAACCACTTGGGCTCAATGCTTTATTTTTTTATTTTTTAATAATTGATTCATTTTAAAAAATAGTTCCTTAAATACTCCTCCTGAAGGATCATGTGTGTCTTGCATTTCTTTGAACTTCAATCTACTGTTATTATACTGGAGTCTTACTGGTGTGATAGTAAAGTATGGAGAAACTACAGTATTCTGTATTCTTGTGATTAAATACCAATCTTTTAGTGGGCTTGTGTCACTTCCTGCACAACAGGGCCATAGGAGTTCAGAAGGGATGGCGAAAGGTTGAGAAACAGAAAAATTAAGAGAGAGACAAGTAAAAGAAAGAAAGCAGTGCTAGCCAGGGGATTCAAAGCCTCTTGGACTAAGAGCCTGGAACAGAGTCACTGCAAGGCTTTTATTAGGATACACACAAGGAAATAGCATTGTGTTCTCCATAGTCTGTAAGTCACATTCATCAAACCAGAGAAGTTAGCTCAGAGTCAAATCACCCCATGGCCTGCAGGCTGCCTTCACCGAAAGTTCCATGATATGTACATGTGCACCTCCTAAGGGACAGAAACTTCTCATGCTGAGACTCACTGAAAAGAATGCATGGAGGACAGATATTATCACCGTTTTAGGCCATTTTACAGGCAAGCTGTCAGCACCTAAACAGGGGGTCTTTGCCCATTTTTCTCAGCTCTGTGATTTCTCCTATGGCACCCCTGTGACTGTGTCTGGCTTGGGTTGCCCTTCTCATGAAGGGTCTTATCTGTCATTGACTAACCAGTCATCTTCTGGGGCCAAACAGAAAGAGAGAGTAGGCATGATGTTGAAGTAATGCCTCTATGAGGATCTGTTGTTATGGGAAGGTGCATGGGGGCAGATGGCTAGGCTGCTGTGTGACCACAGCCTTGTATTCCTGGGCTGTGAACATCACAAGTGTTTCTTAGCTCTCCACTTCCATCTCTTTGATGATATAAGAGGAGCAGGGGCAAAATTCCAGAGCTTTTCTTTGAGTTCATGAATTGGATGGGAGAAAAAAAAAAAAAATCAAACCATTATTGAAAATAGCTAAGTTTCTATTTCAAGGCTCTGATAAACTGATGTAACAGTGGTATCTTTTGAAACCTTTGTGAAGCTATTTTATCTGCTAATAGAGTCAGTGAATTAACAGTTACTATATAATTTAGAATAAATATATGTGAAATTAATTAAAAAGATATCTTACAATCTAAACAGAAAGAGTTTTTTTACTAAATAATATAATAATATACTTTTGCAGAGGCACAGTTAAATAGTTTTTACTAAACCAAAATGTAATAAATTAAGAAGATCTATAATCTGGCAGCATCTAAATTTGATGTAGCAATAAATATATTATAAATAAAGATAACTTTGGATACTTTTATTAGGAAATTATTTATCAAAGAAATATGCTCTTAATGGAGATAGACTAAAATACTTGCATAAATATCTAAGATGAAATAGTTAAATATTTTTATTTGAAATAAATTAGACTTTGAAAACATCCTCCATTTAGCATAGTTGTGTCTTTTTTTCTGAGCTTATCTACTACATTAGCTCTTAGAAAATGTTATGATCTACAGAGAAGTGCAATTGAATATGTATATTTTTGGTTATCCATTAAATGCAACTTCGAAGAAGATTATAGACATTTTGGGAAAAACACCATAAAAACCACTTAACACCAACAACAAAAATACACTATATTTTTCAGAAACTTTTTTGAAAACTGATAATATTAGAGACAATTATGACTAAGAGATGATTAAAGTATGTGAATATGTAATTACACTTTGGTCTAAATTATTTTTAATGCCTGATAAATTATAGGAAGATTAAAAATGTTACTTAATGTACATGAACTTACTATCTTGAAAATAAATTTTAGTGTTGGAATTAGGTTTTTAATAGAACTATTGTATTTTATAGTTTACCAACATAATCAATCAAGTAAATAAATATTTAGAAAAATGCACTTTTTACTATTTGTGGTGCTCTTTCCACTTATAAAGTGTTTGTATCATAAATTATAGAGTTGCTTTATTTATTGAGGATATATACAAAGAATTCTAAAAAGTGGCATCTAAAAATGTATTTGAAAATCATTTTTTGTTGGGCTCTAATATTTAGTCATATGAAACTATTAGGAAGCATGGTAATCTTTGTCACTTAAAATGAGTCCTCCCGATATTCAATGTGTACTCTCTTGCACTCAATACACTTTTCTTTAAAATTACTCTAGGTTACCAAATACGAAGATACTACTTTCCCCTCTTTGAATTTTTCTATATTGACCCGGACTGCAACAGTGAACATAGATTCAGGTGTTTGTTGCAAATATAAAAATAGAAAGCACCATATTTTTAAAATAACTAGTGCTTATTTAGTAATCTGAACTTTGTTCTAGATACAAAATATGATCACATTGTGAGAATAATGAAGTTGCACTTCAGCTATTTGAAGTAAATGTATATAAATGAACAAAGTAATTAATAGAACTCTGAAAGTACTTTCACCTGAAAGATTTAAAACTTTTCCTCTTTATAAGAACCACAAATTTCCACACTACGGAGATTCATGTCAGTGTAGGGTTGGTGATACACTAGTGAAGGACAAAGAATGTCCATCCCATCCCTGTACTTCTCCATCAAAAGGAGAAGAGACACAAAGTTAGACAGAATTTGTTTTCCTGCTGCAGCCTGTGTATTTGTGAACCTTTTGGGTGCTCCTTAAATATTAAAGTAGAATTATTGGGAGAGAGACCATAGACATTGGGGATGTAAAAACTGAAGTACACCATCCATTTGAAATGTAATGAGTAATGTGCAATCTGCTGAGAGTGATGGATGATGATAACTCTCCAGTCGGCACTAGCCACTTGGCTGAAAGGCAAATAGGAGTGCAAGGCAAACTCAGAGCTAAGTAGGCCGTCACAATAAATAAGTAAAAAGAAAGGACAATAAAAAGCAATGGATTGTTAGGTGAAGGCTTGTAATGAATGATGATGTCTGTGATAAATTCAGGTTGCTTGTGCCAGAGTTAGAATTCCAGGGAGGAGAACAGATTTGAAAACTTAGCATTATCAACTACTAGAAATCAGTTGTCAAAGTGCTATGGTTTAAAATGGAAACTTCTGGGGCCGGCGGAGTGGCGCGGTGTTTAAGCGCTGGTTTGGGAAGCCAGCGGCCCTGGTTCGGGTTCCACATATGATGGCCAGTGACACTGCCCTCAAAAATAAATAAATAAATAAATAAAAATTAAAAAATAAAATGGAAACTTCTGTGAGAAATACAAAGTTAAAATTTAGGTGATACCAGAGGTTATAGATTAATATCTGTTTTCAGTTATTCTTGAGATACTTATGGAGGTTAACTGCCAAAAGGAATATCTGTGTGGGAGAGAATCATGATGAAATGTAGTCAGGACTTCAATAATTAGTGCTGGGTTTCACAAATCCTCTCTAGAGAAGTTTAATGGCATATATATTGCTTTCACCAGACTTCTACAACCTCTACTCACTCTGAACTTGATGTTTAATATATATTGTTTAAGATATCCCAGAGGCATTTGGTTCCACTCATTCATTATGTTAACCGGTAAGTCAGTCAGTGAGTTAAGTACTCACTACACTCTCTGTGTGTACCTATGTGCTGGGCTTTGTATTAGGTGTTGGTGAAAAAACAAAAGTTCCTGCATTCAAAAAGCTTTCTATCTAGTATAGTGACCTAAAAAATTTTGTATTTTCATTTCCACAATTGATTTTAGAGTGTTTGAAGAAAAGTAGACTCATGTATATCTTCAGTAATAAGTATCTTCCTACTATGGTGGTTTTTGTGTTTAAACTGCCCTCCTAGATAACAGGTGACTGGAGGCCAATGGTCTGGATGGGAATGAGGGACTGAAGACACTGGGTCTGGTATTTGGGCAAGATTTCAGAAGCCTTTGGTTTGCACATCAGCAAGAAAAACTCAAAGACAAGGTCATACAAATCAAAGCCAAGCAAATAATCTAAGTGAAGTCACATAGGAGAAAGAATGGAAATAAAGCTGCAAAAGAAAAAAAAAAAGATTCACAAGAACAGAGCAAATTGGATTTAGGGTATAGGGTAGGAGGTAGAGCCTAAAAGAAAAATGTTTAAGGAGCTGGAATGTAGCATTGGAGGCTTGTTATATGCCTGCAACATCACCAAAAGATATGGAGAACCACTGAAGGGCACTAAGTAGGTGTAGAAGAGTATATAATAAATCTCATCTGTATAATAGGTGCATCCCTGAGACAAGATTTTAATGTCTCATCATTTTTTTTAAATAAAAGAAACAAAATATTTTAAAATTGACAGTATTTCTGTTTGCTCAGTAAACAGAAGGAAAATATAATAAATATACAGTAAGTCCTCACTTAATGTCATTGATAGGTTCTTGGAACTGTGCTGAAACAACATATTACAAAACCATTTTTGCTATAGGCTAATTGATCTAAACGAGCTAAGTTCCTACTGCATCTCATCAACATTATATGAGCAGATGTTGAATGAAATGATACCACTTGAGGACTTGCTATATTGATTTCTGCTTATTATTTTTATCTTTTTATTTAGATTTACCTATATTGTGTTTTAGCCTTATTTCTCAGATGGTATGGGTAGTTATACTTAGTGTTTATTGAACACGTTTTTCATACAGCCCTGGTCATCCTTTCATCTAGGTACTCATTTTGGACCAATACAGGAACTAAGCCTACTGTACATTATAAGTCTCCATTCTCCAAATAGGTGCAGTCTGAAACTTTTCTGCTCCTGAGGGATCCACGATGCCTGAGGCAAGCCGTGGTAGTCTGTATACATGCTTTAGGCTTCTTCTAGACTTCACTATGCTCACTAAGTTTTTCCTTTCACGCTAACACAATTCTCTGCTGGAACTGAAATTGGGACTTCAATCTTAGATTATTTGATTGGCATTACAGAGGTGATTGACTCTGAGGTGTATGTGTGGAGAGTGACTTTACTTCCCTCCAAAAACCTCAACCAACTGTGGCTCTCACTAAATCACTAGTCTCTCCAATATAAAACATATGGTCTAAAATATCCTTTAATACCCTCTTCCAAACAAATGCTTACACTTTGACTCATTTAGTCCAGCTTCCCAGTAAAAATAGAGTATTATTTCCTATCCTGAAAATAAAATTTAATAATTCTGTGTTTAACTTTGACTATTGCTTGTTATTGTATGCTGTGCTATTGCACTAATAATGACTTTGCACCCTCTTGCTACTAAGGCTAGTTTAATTAATCCCAATTTGCTATTTTCCTTTGAAACTTAGGACTCACTGATTGTTATAACTCTGAGGGAGGACACTCTAGAATTTATTCATCTCTTAAAACCTGTTCTCTCTGGCCTTTTCTTTATCTCCATTGGCCCTATTGGCTTTTCTATTTCCATTGGGCCTCAAAAGTGAGTTTCCCCCAATTTTGCCACAATGTGTCTTAAAAAAATGTGAAGGATAATCAAATAGAGTGACTTTTATCTAATACATTTTTAGTTTTATTTAATACGTTATAAATCTGTATGTGCTTTTACCTTTTGAACGGTGTTGATTAACAAAATTATTTCTGAATTCAGGGTCTTCCAAAGAAAATTAATGCTTCTGTCAGACACAAGTAGTTTGCTCTTATAAAAGTCATTTTCATTATAAAAAATTTAATAAACATAATGTCTCATAGAAATGCAAACCAACAACAATCATAGCAAATGAAAAGACGGATTCAGAAAGCATCTTCTTTCAAAGCATTTGTTGTTGACCTAGAAATCATGCAGTAAGTGTGTCTGTCTCTAAGGACACGTCCTGTGCAACAGAATTTTTCCATTGCGGTGTTGAACACGTTCAGCACTATGCCTTTAAACGTCCAAAAATCTTGTGATAAGATACTGTGCTAACGTGAGGTGCATGTATATGCATGAATCTGCTGCCTGACCTCTGTTCACTCTGTATTGCTGCCCTTTGCTTCCAGTTTACTGAGCTACTCAAGAATATTTTGAAACACAGAGGGCTTTCTCATTTCTTGCCAGTGATTACTCATCCTGAATCATTCACACCTGAAAAAAAACATAGAAAGCCATAGACTCTGACTTTCTTGGTGTGACCATTTTGATGATAATTATTGGCTACATTGATCAACTTTTTAAAAAGAATACTAGATTCTCATTCTATTTATAGACCTACCTCATAGATATTGCAGGATCAGTTCCAGACCACTGCAATATACAAATATCATAATGAAGCAAGTCACATGAATTTTTTTGTTTCCCAGTGCTTATAAAAGTTAGATTTACACTATACTGTAGTCTGTTCAATGAGCAATAGCATTATGTCTAAACAAATGTACTTAACTCAACTAAAATATTGTATTGTTAAAAAATGCTAACCATCATTTGAACCTTCAGTGAATCATAATCCTTCTGTCGGTGGTGGGTTTTGCCTCAACATGGATGACTGCTGACTGATCAGGGTGGTAGTTACTGAATGTGAGTGGATATGACAATTTCTTAAAATCAGATAATAATTAACTCTTCCTTTCAGAATGATTTCTTTTTTGTAGCATGCTACGCTATTGAATAGCATTTTACCCACAATAGAACTTTTTTCAAAATTGTAGTCAATCCTCTGAAACCCTGCCACTACTTTATCTACTAAATTTATACAATATTCTAAATACTTTGTTGTCATTTTAACAATCTTCACAGCATCTTCACCAAGAGTAGGTTCCATCTCAAAATAAAAACCCTTTCTTTTTGCTCATCTATAAGAAGCAACTCCCCATTCATTAAAATTTTATCATGAGAATGCAGCAATTGGATCACATCTTCATGCTCCACTTCTAATCCTATTTCTCTTCCTATTTCCACCACATCTGCAGTTCCTTCCTCCACTGAAGGCTCAAACCCCCCTCCCCCCTCCTCAAAGTCATCCATGAGGATTGGAATCAGCTTCTTCCAAACTCCTGTTAATGTTGATATTTTGACCTCTTCCCATGAATCACAGATGTTCTTAATGGCATTTAGAATGGTGAATCTTTTCCATAAAGTTTTCAATTTACCTTGGTCAGACCATCAGAGAAATCACTATCTACAGCAGCTATAATCTTATAAAATGTATATTTTTAAATAATAAGACATAAAGTCAAAATTATTCCCTGATTCATGGGCTGCAGAATGGATGTTGTGTTAGCAAACGTGAAAAATTAGTCTCCATCAGAGCTCTTGGGTGACCAGGTACATTGTTGATAAGCAGTGATATTTTGAAAGGAAACTTTTTTTTTTTTCCTTGAGTATTAGGTCTCAACAGTGGGCTTAAAGTATTCAGTAAACCATGTTGTAAACAGATGTGCTGTCATCTAGACTTTGTTGCAGTTATAGAGCATAGACAGAGTAAATTCAGCATAATTCTTAAGGGCCCTAGGATTTTCAGAATGGTAAATGAATATTGGCTTCAACTTAAAATCACCAGCTGCATTAGCCCCTACAAGATCAATCATCCTGTGTTTTGAAGTTTTGAAGCGAGGCATTGGTTTCTTTTTACATATGAAAGACTTAAATGACATTTTCTTCCAATATAAGTCCATTTTGTCTACATTGAAAATCTGTTGTTTAGTGTAGCCACCTTCATTAATTATCTTAGCTAGAGCTTCTGGATAACTTGCTCTTCCTTCTATACAACTCTTGCAGCTTCACATTGTATTTTCATGTTATGAAGATAGCTTCTTTCCTCAAACCTCACGAACCAACCTCTGCTAGCTTCAAACTTTTGTTGTGCAGCATCCTCACCTCTCCCATCCTCCATAGAATTGAAGAGATGTAGGGCCATGCTCTGGAGCAAGAGTTAGGCTTTGGCTTATCTTCTATCCAGACCACTAAAACTTTCTTCATATCAGCAATAAGGCTGTTTTGCTTTCTTATCATTCATGTGTTTACTGGAGTAACACTCTCAATTTCCTTCAAGGATTTCTTTGCATCCACACCTTGGCTAACTATTTGGCGCAAGAGGCCTAGCTTTTGGAATATCTCATCCTTCAACATGCCTTTTTAACTAAGCTGAATTATTTCTAGCTTTTGAGTTAGAGTGAGAGACCTATGACACTTCCTTTAACTTGAACACTTAGAGGCTGTTATAGGGTTATTAATTAGTCTAATTTTGACATTGTTGTACCTCAGGGAATAGAGAGGCTGAGAGGGAATGAGATGGGGGAAAGGTGTGTTGGTGGAGCAATCAGAACACACACATTTATCGATTAAGTTTGCTGTCTTATATGGGTACAGTTTATGGTTCCCAAAACAATGGTGATGATTACATTAAAGATTACTGATTACAGGTGACTATAATAAATGTCATAATAATGAAAAAGTTGGAAATATTGAGAGAATTACCAAAATGAGACACAAACACAAAGTACGCAAATGCTGTTGGCAAATGCCAATAGGCTTGATTTATGCATGGTTGCCACAAATCTTCAATTTGTAAAAAAATCACAATATCTGTGAAGTGCAATGTAGCGAAGCACAGTAAAACAAGGTACACCTTTCCTGATCTTCTAGCTTTATGGCTTTATTTCTCTGTTTCATGTTCCCAAACATAAAATGACATTAGAAATATAGGTATGTTTTGAGCACTGAAATGGAAATAAAACAATGGAGCAGAAATAAATATATGAGGACATGAGGAAAAAATAAAGTGAGGGATGAGTATTAATAGGTTTTTAATGTAGGTTTTTAGTGTTTTTAATTGGGTCTGTCAGTTTGTAATCTACCTCTCTTGATCTTCAAAATAGTCTCACTAAGAAAGTATTATTTAGTTCACAGAGAAGAGAACAAAGGCCCTTAATGTTAAGTAATATTCTTTCAATTACCCAAGTGAGCAAGAGGTAAGACTTGAACCCACTGTAGTCTGTTTCCAAAGATATCCCCTCCCTTACACACATATCCCTAAGAATGATTTGTTCAAGCATGCCTTTGTAATACACTTCATTTTCTCACATACCAATCCCCATTCTCTAAGCATGCCACATTCAATAAATTCTTTAAATAGAGCCCCAAAATTGTTCCTTTAAGAACTTCACCAATTGCTCTATATTTTCTCACATAGTAGTCACCAATTCATCTATGTTTTCTTCCACAGTAGTAACCAATAACTCTATATTTTCTTTTCTCCTTTTAATCCCTGTAGCATTCATCATGTGCACATCACTTGTACAATCACATAGCATCCTTCATTGCTATAACTTTTTATGTGGGCTTTTCTCTTTTCTGTGGGATTATAAAGTCCTTCAGTCTAAAACTGAATATCAATCAATCAACAGATAATCACTTAGACCTTTCTATGATTGAGGCATCATGTAAGGTGAAATAGTGGATAAAACAATTTGAGCAGTAAATAAATGAAAGTCTCAAAAGGACAGTATATGTCTTGGTGTACTAATGCCATAATAATTCTAACTAACACATCACCACAACATTCAGGACTTGTACAGGTAAGCCTTTGTTCTCATACTCACTGTTGTGTGAATTGACTGTTCTTCAGCTTCAGGCTGTGGCTTTGTCCAGATTCGGTCAGTTCTACAGGTGCTTCATTCTGGGGCCCAGGCTGAAGGAACTCTGTGTGGGGAATTCCTTTCCTCAGGAAGTTACCTACCATGTTTGATAAGCAAAAGGATTTTTTATTAACTCACTCCTTTCTTTAAAATACAAAATGATTTTTAGTATAACTATGAGATAAACATGTATTAATCAATAGTATCAGCATTTTATTTTACAAATTGAATTGAATATTAAAATTAAATAAAACAATTTAAATTAAAACTAAAATTAGTATTTATAAAGCAAAAAATTTAGCTCTCAAAATTTGCTTTTTCACTTTAGAAGTTTTTGAACACAAATACAAATGCTAAGTAATCAATTAAAATAGCAGAAGTAACTCCAACTTCTATTTCTACATCTTTTAATCACTGTAAAACTATCTTTAAATAAGAAATCTATTAATTAAAAATATGATGCTGAAGGGGTTGGAAATTCAAACTGCCTCTAATGTGAAGGTGAGTGGTCCTGAGAAATTATGAATTTACTTTCAAACTGAATGCATACAGTTTAGGCTGTTGTGCTAATGGCTAACTGTAACTGCAATAATTATTTGGAACTTTACTCCAAAAAAATATATTTTTTTGAAGGGGGAAGTACTCCATTCTTGGTAAAACCCTCTGCTTCTTTGTAACATAAGTGCTTTTCCTGGAGTTCAAGAAGCCAAACTCCACACAGTCTTAGTTCAGACCTCTCTTCATATCATACTCACTAACATCCCCTTAGTCCAAGTAAGTCACATGGCCAAGCCAGTCGGAAAGGATACCTTTTCCATGATGAGGTCATGGCATCAGTGCGAGAGCAAGAATTAAGATCAATGTTTCCGGCCGACTGAGTGGGGCAGTGGTTAAAAGCTGGCTTGGGATGCCAGAGGCCCCGGTTGGGATCCCACATATGAGGGCCAGTTACACTGCCCTCTACAGTTAACAACAGCTCCACCTGGAGCTAGGCTGTGGGAACTCCGACGATGGTGCAAGCTTCAGTCCCTGCTGCAGTGGGTTGCATAGGCTACAGTGAGTGGCCAACAGCCAGAATGAGCTGCCAGCAGCAGGAGTGAGCTGCCAATAGTCGCTGTGAGCGACCATCCAGAGGTCAGCGACCAATCTACCACATTCGGGAGAGCACAATGACGATACCAACATGAGCCAGTGAAGCAATGTCCTCCACAACTAGACTGAAGAACAAAAAGACAGCAACTTGTCTATTCCTCTTCCCTGATTCCCCAACGCTGTTCCCCTCCCCCAATTCCTCAATAAAAATCTTTAAAATAAATAAATAAATAAATAAATGTTTCAATATATTCCAGGATATAATAAAAAATAAATAAATAAGTTATGTATTTTATGATTGAGAAATATTCAAATGACAGAGAAAATATATTCTGGTTACAAAAGGATTTCTTAGTTGAAGAAATAGTTATAGTGATGTATAACTGCGGGGGACCAGCCTCCGCAGTCCAGGGTTTCCCTCAGGTGGAAACGGCGTCGGTGGGGGAAGAAAATAAAGAAGGGAGACAGTGGAGATACCGGGGAGTTTCAGAGAAGAAGGGTCACACTTTATTGCCAGACCATGTTCTTTTTATAGGGATTCTTGACCATTCTCTCAATCACAAAGCATTTCATATGAGTTTGGTGGTTTCTAGTTCCCAGGATTTACAGAGTCTTTACTTCCCTGTAATTGTTCTCTCCAGGATACACTGGCCTATTCTATGTTAAGGATTCACTTATCTCTATATATCCCCTAAAGAGTGGTTACCATGACTACCTAGTCATTATCTCAAATTCCAGCAGCTAGACTCATAGGGCATATACTAAAAAGACTATTACTAATAGACTAGGAGTGACTGTGTTTAGGGTAAAAACATCTAAAATCTATCCCTATGTAAATACAATACTTAGTAGCTAAAGGGAGTCTTAAACATATTTTGTCCTATGGAGGGCAATAGAAGGTAGCATCTGTTTCTCAGTCAAAGCTTCAGTATCTGTTGTTACAACAATGCACTAGGCAAAGAAGTCAAACTAGGCTGTTGATTAACATACCCTATGGTCAGTAAGTCGAACTCTTACCAGAACTCTCATGGCCTGAAGACTTTTAATCTTCAAGGAGACTATTCACAGCAGGGCCCTTAGGCAAGTGCATCAGCTTTTCACAGGCAGGCTTCTTGGCCTGTTACCAGAGGTCTGTGCCTCAGTTTCCCAGGGGCTTGAGTCCCCAATATCTCAGTTCAGGGGTCCCCTTGGGCTGTAACCTGTTTTAAGAAGTTTCCTTTTCTTTAGGAAATCTTGCCCCGTGATTGGCTTACGCAACCAGCTATCATCAGGGTACCACAGGAACTTGTCACAGATGCAGTGAGTGTATTGTCTCCTATAGGAGGAAAGGCACATGGGTTCATAGAGGCAGGAGATATTACATGACCAACCATAAGGCAGCACTCCTAATATTCAGTGCTGATCAGGGCAATGTGACCTTGTCAGACACTGAGGAGCTGTCGGCTCCCGGCATATAACTGGCATCTTTGAACAATTTTTAAGCATACATTCATGAGACTTACTTTTATATACTATATAGAACATTTATACAATCATATATTGGATATATAAAAAAAATTACACTTCTTTTGATGGATCATTTTTTTCCTTAGCCTCATCCCCTGGAATAGACTTTAGCATAGTACATGAAAGTACAAAAGAGGAAATATCCAGGAAGGTATTAACTAGCTACAATACATATAGCAGCACTAATTACTATTAATAGAAATTGAAAATGCCTTTTGATAAAAGCCCTTTTCTCCTTGATGATTAATTTCTATATATGTTTTAAATACCAGTGAAAGAAATTGCAAATAAAAGGCAGAAAGTTTGTGATTTCTTTCACAAACAGAAAGCAAAACAAAAATCAGTATTCATTTGGAAATGACAAACTATCAGCTCCTTGCTAAAGTCTTTAAAAGGATTATTTGTGTAACATTATAAAACTTAAATAATTTGTATTGTTAGTGAAAGTTTGTCTTATACTTATAAAAATAAATGTATTTGTAATTCTCAGTTTTTTATTATGGTGGTGACAACAGCAAAAATAATTGAAATATACAAACATTTCTTAAATTGAATCCTTTATTATCATGGTTCTAGCTATTTCCACTTTTCTTCAGTTCCTGCCTGGCTCACCCACAATTGCTTTATCAAATGAACTATCTCCTTGTGTCTGAGCTTTTAGATCAAGTTTTTGGAATGTCCAGTCATTTCACAACTGATTGAATTTCACACTGTAGGTTCCCTCTTCATCAGTAGTATTTCTAAAGTAAAGTTTTGTTTGTTTGTTTTGTTTTTCCCAGTGCAGCTTCTATAGAATGTTCACAGACTATTTGACACTGACTTCTCTCTTTGCTGCTCATGTTTTGACACTTGTTGGTCTCTCTCTGACTTGTGCTATGGTTGCTGAATGTCTTTTCCATCACCAGCTTTTGGGATGGGGTGGGTTTTGGCAATCAGTGTCCATTTTGAATCGGACCTGGTAAAGATAACCCCTTCGCAGAAGTCGTAAGTTCAAGAAATTTCCAGCTCTTCCCCCAAATAGCTGAATAAGCTTTTGGTTGTGATATGTATTATGTAAACTTATCTTCAGCTCCCAAAATAGTAGCCTTCACTGAACTTAACATTATTAATTTTGTACATTCATAGTTCTTTCACTTGATGTGTCCTCAAAGATTTAGAAATTCTTCTTTAAAATATGGGATTTTTCAGTGAGATTTTTCTAGAAAAAAATATGACATATGCATCTTAGATTTATATATATGCTAATTATATTAAACTAAGTAGTATGTTGGCTACTTAAGAGCATATAGGCTACTTTAATATTTTATTCTAATACTATAAATGTAGTACTTTTGAAACTAAAGACAATTCCACTGTGCTCATCATACTATAACCATTTCAGACAAGAGTTGTTGTAGCTTTGTTTTGATTTTTCTCACTCTCGTTTCTGTTATTTATCACTACCAGAGCAGCAAAGAAAAACTGAATACTGTTTACTCTTCAGAATATGGGAATTTCCTTAGGAATGTCCTGTGTACTCTGGGATCTATAATTGCAATGGAGAAAATTGCTTTAGTTAGACTCATTGTAACACTGTGAATCAAGCTAATTGCTGTTTTCAATATTGGCTCCACAGTGCTAATAAGACAAGCAAAATAACCATTTATTCATTCAATGTAGTTTACTGACCAGTGACAATTTTGGAACCAAAGAAAGGATCAGAGGATAAGGAGAGACTTTAACAGTGTAAATCCTTGTAAATCAAATAATAAGAATTTCAATAAAATTCAGGATGATTTCCATATCTAATATTGTTTTCATGAAGTATTTAGGGATTACTGAGTGTCCAATTTTTAAAAAGTGAAATTTAAATAAATATGTCAGACATTTGACTTCCAAAACTTTGCAGATTACTAACCATCTTTCTTACTTGAATATAAGTTTCAGAAGGGTAGATACTTTTGTTCACTAGTAATGTCATAAATTATGGCACATAGAAGGCACTCAACTAATATTTGCTGAGTTAATATATATATTAATGTTAAGAGTACTTTAATAACATCATAATGTTAGCCTCAACCAGGAATGCTAAAATTCCAAATAGCAAAGGTCCTTTGTGTAAACTGTTAAGAGCAATACAACCTGTGTATATCCAAAGAAATTTAAGGTAAAATCAACAAGGAAGATAGTGATAAAGCAATACTCCCATAATGTTTTTCATGTGCTGAGTAGTTTTCTATGCATTTTATATATACTCAGTTCATTCAATCTTCAAACAATCCTCTGAAGGGGATCATATCATTAATCCGATTTTTTTAAGATAAAAAGGGGTAGAGAGATTAAGTAATTTGCCCAAGATTATTCAGCAACTCTTGGTCTATCTGGGATATAAATTCAATTGGTTCTAGAGTCTGCCATTAACCAATAAGATGCAAATAAATTTCTTTGAGTCTTCATATAAAAAGAAATGAATCCTGACAGGGGTATACTAAAAGTCTTATTGGTAATTTATAATATTGAAACTTATCTCCTGGGAGTAACTTGACCTGCATAAAAGTGGCCACTAGAATAATTACTTAAATATCTTCAGAAAAATTGCCTTTTGATGGGAATGGAAGACAGGAGACATAATAGTTGGAAACATAAAAGCTCGTCTATTTTTTTATTTGCTTTACTCGTCAGATGATTCACTAGTCACACCTTGAAGGATGTTGACCGTCACTTAATGCAATATATGTTTATGTAACTGATTCCTTTTCACTGCTGAAAATATAAAATGTAGTAAAGAGGGCAATGAATTTGAAATTAAAATACATTGATTGAACATTTAAGTTCTACAATCTGCTAACTTTGTTCTCTTACCTAAAAAGTATGATACTTGAATTGGGATGTGGGGTGGATAAGAAGCTGATTGACTATCCTTCTCCCTTTTCAATATTCGAAGGAACTGAGATATGGATAACCATGTGGGACACTAAATGTCATACATAGTGCTTGGCATCACAGGAAGAGAGAAGAAAACATGAGGCATGCAGGTACTCAGGGGCCAGGAAAGGTCAAAGGCCATGAGTATGCAGGACTGTTTCTGCTCTTACCAATAAGAAGAGAAGCTTCCTACTTGTCTAGGAGTGACTGAGAATTGGATAGAGGGGGAAATAGTTTTTTTCATTACTAGTAAAATGATTCAAGTTCCTATTTTACTGATTAAAGCAAGAATATGAGTAGAGGAAAAGTAAACTTTAACATTTTCTAATTTGGGCTTCCTGTTGGGCTTAGTTTCTAAGCTGGTAGCTGCACTTCTTCAGAGAGTAGACAGTAGTTATAAGAACAGTACTGTTCCCTCCTTTGCAAAGGTCCTTCTAGTACATGAACTACTACTGTTCCTTTGTATCTCCTCTTGAAAAAACTGGAGGAAGGCTCACCTTTTTGCTGAAGAAGACTCTGAAATGCAGCTCAAACAAACAAATGAAAACAAAACCAAACAAAGAAACAAAAAAACAGTAACTCCAGGACCACACTTCACCTTAGGACTGAAATTGACTCTCTATTTTCTTTTTTAGATCAAATATAATTTACCAATGTTTCATAATCAGTTGCACATATAATTACATTGAAAGTATGAAGTGTCTACACAATCAGACTCCTATCTGCCAGCTTCCTTTGTTCAAGGTCAAGTTGGAAACTGTAATTCTGTTCTTTGAAGTAGCTGCACCACATCTCTCCTCCCTTCTAAAACTCACAGTGACACAATAGCTTAGGCATCAGGCCTTCAGTACTTACCCAGTCAGGCCTTTCTTAGTTTGTGCTTCACAAGTTACAGGGGTCTCCCAGGTCATTTATCATCCCACACACTCTATTCTCCAGGCAAACTCTAGTCTAAAATAGTAAAGCTAACAACTCCTTGTTTTCAGGAACTCTTTTTCAATTTTCATTCTGGAATGCATGGTTTGTCATGAGCACATCCCTCTCTGTTCTCAACCTCTTTGATGTTCCTTTGATCTTATTCCTTTACCTGAAGTTTTTTGTTTGTTTGTTTGTTTTCTACTTCTTTTGCAGCTCTTTCTTTCCCCACCCTTCAGAACCACTGGGCTTGGAATTGGTTTATGACACCCCTTACTTTCTACTGCTGTTTTTATATTAACCTCTCTTTGTTGACCCTAAAGGCATTGATTCTGAATATCAGCTCATCAAACTTTGCTACCCGCCACCTCTCCTTGCTTCAGATGTCTTCCAACCCCTGAACCACAACTTCTCGTTCCATGAAGAGTTAGCATCTGAATCACTGTCACTTGCTCTAAAATGTCTTGTGACCCAATTGTATTGCTTTCAATATTTTTATGGATAATCAGTCTAACAGCTTGCCTCACAATTCCATGACCAGGTCCTCTCCTACAAAAATCTTGTGTTCTGTCCTTCCTCAGATGCTCACAAAAATAGGGAATAACTTGTCTATCTCACACACTCCAATATATGCTTTATAAATTTGAATACAGTTTTCCCCAGCTATCTGAACACTGAGTATTCCCATGAAAACTTTTGTAGACTAAAATAGCATAAAGCAAATGAGCAATTACCTTAGGATGCAGTTGGCACAAAATAAACCAAGAGAAAGCACAGGTGCTCACAGACACAATTCAAAGCTATGGAGGCTTGATGCAGAGATGCTGAGTGTAGATCCCAGGGAAGGAATTTGGTGGGGCTACTCTCGCTGCTGGATGTGAGCCCTGCCTCTATCATGTTGCCCTCAAAAACAAACACTGCGCTGGCCTGGGAAGCCAGCGGCCCCGGTTCGGTCCCACACATGAGGGCCATTGACATTGCCCTCAAAAAAAAAAAAAAAACAACAACAACAACAACAAAAAAAAACACTGAACACTTTTTTTGGTTCTCACTTTTTTTTCTTTTTTTTTTTGTAATTATGAAAACCCCTTCAGATTTCTTTCAGAGAAAACAGGTACTGATGCACGTATTTTGTAAAAGCAAAGTGGTGTAGAGATAACTTTTGAAAAGTTGGGATACCTTTACTGTATAACTGAGAGTTGAATCCTTAATGCCTAAACAGAGCCAGCAAATGGGAGCCATTCAGTACTCACTTAGTGTATGAATAAGTGGTTAAAAAGACATTAGCAAACATTTATTGTATGAGTTAATGCTGTCAGTCTCACTAGAGTGCCATGCAGTCTGAACTAGTGTTACAGAATCCACAACCTACACACTTAAACTTCAATGGGAGAAAGCTTGAATAAGAGTTTAGGATGACACAATGTGTACCATGTTGAAGTTGAGGTGGTAAGAGGTAAATCCCTTTATCAGAAAAGATCGAGATGGATGTTTCTAAAAGAGTAAAATTAAATAATTACATAACTAGATAATTTTGCTGGCATTCCAGGCACACTGCTTTCTTTTTTTTTTTTTTAATTAGTTTCAGGTGTACGACACAGTGCAATAGTTATACATTTTACCCCTCAAAGTGACAACCCCCCCACCCCCAATACACCACCCCACACCCCCCCATATCATATATATCTATTACTCTTCCTCTGACTCTCTTCCACAGTATAATCCACATCCCGTGACTATCTATATATATTCAATTACAGTAGGTATACCACCTCCACTTTAGTAATACAGTGCAGTGATCAAACCTCTACTCCATCCATGAAATGGTCTCCCTAACAAGACCTATGATCATCTGACATTCCACAGAATATTTACAACATTATTAATTATATTCCCCAAACTGTTTTTCCTATCCCAAAAGCAATATATAGATTCAATGCAATTCCTATCAAACTACCAAGGGCATTTTTCACAGAAATAGAAAATATAATCCTAAAGTTTATATGGAATCATAAAAGACCCAGAATAGCCTCGGCAATTCTGAGGAATAAAAACAAAGTCGGGGGGATCACGCTACCAGACATCAAAACCTACTACAAGGCCACAGTAATCAAGACAGTTTGGTATTGGCATAAAAACAGGCACATCGATCAGTGGAACAGAACAGAGAGCCCAGAAATAAATCCAAGCATTTACGGACAGTTAATCTATGACAAGGGAAGCAAGAATTTACACTGGAGTAAAGATAGTCTATTCAATAAATGGTGCTGGGGAAATTGGACTGACACATGCAAAAAAATGAAACTGGATCATCTCCTTACGCCTTATACAAGAACAAATTCAAAATGGATTAAAGACTTAAATGTAAGACCTGAAACCATAAAAATCCTAAATGAAAATATAGGGAGTACATTTGCAGTCATTACCTGGAGTAATATTTTTACTGCTTTCTTCTTTTAGTGTCCTACCCACTTTTAATTTATTATACTCAAGCATTTTCTTCCTAAATGGCAATACAACTATGGTCTCCTGTTTATAGTCAACCATTCATTAAAACAGGTACCCCTCAAATTAGATGTATTCATTCACAGTTCCTTTTTTTTTTGGTAAATCATCACAAAATTTTCAGTTTTCAGTCAACCTTCTAGTCTTTTAGCAATGCACCACAAATACTGGGACTCTCTTTTTTCTTGAAAAGTTACACTTCCAATGGGAGGATTTTTTTTTTTTTTTTGTTCCCCAATTTTTTCTCAGTTGGAAATTTAATATTTATAGGTTTCTGACCTGACCTAAACCTGTTTTGAGCTTTGATGTTTACAAAGTCTGCTATCCAAGCAATACCTAAGCGGGGTGGGCCTCTCCCCACCCACTCTTACTTTTTCAGAAATTTGAATATTCTTGCCCTTAAGGGACCTGTGTTATTTTAATGACAGAAGAAATATTTCTTTCTGCTATATGTTTTTTTTTCAGCAGAGTGTTCCATTTTTTCTTGTTTCCTTTCTCCTTTCAAGCAAGTTCGGGCAAGATTTTTAAAAAAATTAATCTCTGTAGATATTAGTTCCTTTACTGTTACAATATGTCTTGGGCTACCACTAGTTGCAATTTTAGAGAGCCAGTTTTTTGTTTGTTTGTTTTTTTCTTTTACCTTTACTTTGGAGTAGACATTTTAGCTTCCAATACCTGGTTTTGATATTGTCTTGCAGAGTTCCTTACAGGGAGCCAACTCCTTCCATATTTGCAGCAAGCATTTGCCATCCCAGCTCACCCAGTGTTGTATACTGCCACCGAAAATATAAATTTTGATGGGTCCAATACCTATGCCTCCTTGAACTTCATCTGTATATTCTTTCCTGCCTAGCACCATTTAGTGAGTCTCATTTTCTTTGAACATTCCCTTAATGATATAGTTTCACAGTATTACATGCCATGTCCTTTTACCTCATAGACAATAATCTGCAACATCTGCAATTTCACCATTATATTAAAGTCCTTTGCTAATGATTGGATTAAGCTATGCTGTTCTACTCACTGTTCTCACTACATTATCTTCAAACCTAACTATATGTTACTGAAATATAGTTGTCCTAGTCTTTAGGGAATGGTTCTGAAATATTTTTTATTGGCTACCTACCTGAAATTTTAAGAGGAGGGCTCATATTTTTTTTTTCCCCCTCCTGGAAACTTCTTTTGATTTAGTTTTGAAACCTCTGTTTTCTTCTGCTAGATTTAATTTAGGTCTGGTTCTTCTCCCTGACCCATACACAAGTAAACTATTTTTTCATCATCTCATCCCATTAAAAAGAATAGATAAATTGTCCTTCACGTAATAAATAATGTTTAGTCCTCTTTACCTCATTATTATTATTATTATTATTATTATTATTATTATTATTAATTTGTTTATTTTACCTGAGCCATCCTGCCACCTGTTTGCAGCTCAGCAGCAGCTCAGCTGGGGCTGGGAATCGAACTGGCGACCCTGTTGCTCAGAGCTTGCACTCTTGAGCGAGCTCTTAGCCAATTGGTTTACCTCTTTGTAGATAAAATCAACCACAATTAGGAGGTTAAACTACAATTTAGGTGATTGAAATTTATTACCTCTATTAAAATGTGCAATATATTCAAGATATATTGAAATAGAAATCTGTTGATGTATAAATATGTATGTGATTATTTCTTTAAATTCTAGGATTACTAAAGACAAGATTAAGATTTACTCACCCCAATATTCACTAGAGGCCAACACTGGGTTTAATTAATTTGGCTTAGTAAATCTTGAGGCTGCTAATTTCATGTATCTACTATATAGAAGAAAAATCCTAATAATCATAGTATATATCTTTTCTTATTACTGAAAGCAACAAATGAAGAAGACAAACAAACAACAAAAACTCATAGACACAGACAACAGTTTAGTGGTTACCAGAGGGTAAAGGGGGATAAGGGGAATAGAAGAGGTTAAAAGGGGGTCAAATATATGATGATAGAAGAACTGACTTCGGATGGTGAACACACAAGGTAATATATAGAGGATGTATTATAGAATTGTACACTTGAAACCTATATAATTTTATTAACCAATGTCACCCAATAATTTAATCAAAATTTAAAAAATATAGACTGAAGAACAAGGGGACAGTGACGTGTCTGTTCCCCTTCCCCAATTCCCCAATGCTGTTCTCCTCCCCCAAATCCCCAATAAACTCTTAAAAAAATTAAAAAAGAAAAATAAACTATATATATATATATATATATATATATATATATATATATATATATATATATTATCTATTGGGTTGTCAGAAAAGTCATGACATATTTTTTTCTATGTTTTTCATTGCAAAAATGCATCATGACTTTTTTGATAATGCAATATTTCCAAGAAATTTAAGCTACGAAAGGAATTTTTTCAAAAGCTGTTAGGAGTTAATAAATTTTTAAATTGTTTTGTAAAATTATCACTATGAATGATTATTTCAGTCTTTGTGGAAAAATATATTATATTTGTAGATATTTAAAATAGAAATATACAGGAAGAATGCTGAGTGTGTATATCATATCATACCATCATTTTTTATATATAAGTGACAAAGGAGATAGTCAGAAAGACATGTTGAAATTTATAAACCACTATAAACTTCATGGTCACTTAGTAATTATTATTTATAGCCACATACAACTGCACCAAATAATGTGCTTTGAAAAAGAATACTGTCAGAGTATATTACTCTCTATATAATTTTTGCCATTTTTCAGATAAGGTAATTGGATTCCCAGTAGGTAAAATTGCACTCTTAGTAAGAGGCTGGGATTGAATTTGAACCCCACTCTGTCCTATTGCACAGCACATCCTGTGAGGTAATTTTGGGTACACTGAAGAAGCCAACAGTATATTCAGTGCCCTAAGTTTAAGCTTTATTGAATATAAAAAAAAATACATTATTTTCTTAAATGATCATTATTTTTCTTTAGCTTAATTAGCCTAATTTTGCTTTTAATCTATATTGTGTGTGTGTGTGTGTCTGTGTGTGTGTGTGTCTGTGTGTGTGTATGTAATCACTAAATGGATCTATAAATAATTGGAGCTTTCTCTTACCCAACATTTTAAGCATATCCCTGAATAATAAGTATAATCCTTTTACATGGGCATTCCCTCTAGAAATCAATCTCAACTTTAATAAATATCAAGTTCCAGCCATTTTTTAAGTTTTAATTTCAACACACCATTCTTTTTTTTTCTAGCTCTGATAATGGCTTTTTTCTATACTTAACATCTTTTTTTCTTTATGCTACACAATTTCTTCAGTCATGTTCTGTGTTTAATATTTGTTGTGTTCCTTATTATAAGATGAGAAAAACTGACCAAATTAAATATTTAGACTAAGTATTGGGAAATATTTATATATTTCCCAATATCTGTTATTGGGAAATATTTATGTATTTACCAATATCTGTCAGGGAAAACTTTATTATCATGTTTTTGGACCTATTTGTCCATAGGTGGGTATGGTACCAGAAGAATGGCTCGATTCACCTTTATTGAATGATTTCTCCAGAAAAAGAACCTGTAAAACATTGTAAGAAAAAAATTTTAGAAGACAGTCACAATCTACTACAGGAGATTTGCAATATAATTTTTAACTTCTAAAACAAACACTCATATCATTAATTTTTGCCGTCTTTAGATAATGAAGAATCAACATCACATCAAGTACTGATTAGAACTCCAAGTAGAAGTGATGCTCTTATGATTGTCTAACTTATTTCAAAGACTATGTTTTGCTGTTGGTGGAAAATCACATTTATACAGAAAGATAATTTTTCCCAATTAAATTCCATCCACTGTCATATAAATGTGATATGTGAGACCTTTTATGAGAGTGATTGATAAACATTTAAAGTTGATTTTGCTTTGATGTTCTAAGACTAAGAGAAACTATTAGTTCATTCATTCACTCATTCATTCATTCAATATTTATGAATGGGACAATGTCCTTTGGACAGATTTATGGGAGATTTTCCACATCACTCTAATCATCCAGCAGCTGGGACACAGAGGATCACTATATGGATAGGAGCAGAGTATCATTACAGAAGCCCACATTATATCACTGAATACATGAGTTGTCTGGCTTGTCTTCTCAGGAACACTGCTATGTGCTAAGTTCCAGGCTCTCAAATGTTTTATTTTTCAGCAGATGCTCTCCTGGGTCATGTATGTGCCAAGTTTTGCATAATGTATTATCTTTATCAGTAAAACAGTATGAAATATTTAATAGGAAATTATCACTATGGCCAATGTAAAAGATTAAATAGACCTGTCAGTTTCTTTTCTCAAGAAGAAAACATTCAGAGGAAATAAAAACACTATTAGACCTCCAGATATAGATGCAGATCAAAATACTATAGTCTTTGTTTTCTATATCATGAGGTATTTTCTATCATTCTTAAGCAGAATGAAACCATAAAAAAAATCAATGAATTTTTATTATGTCAAAATATTTTATTATTTTTTTAAAGTAGAAAATCACATCACAAGATTTACAAAAAAGTAAACTATGCTAAAAGTAGGAAACATGTTTCAAGTTAGGACTTGCTGATGCGTAGTGATTTTTTAGATAATGTATTTTGAAACTTAAAACATAGCATTTAAATGTTATAGTAGAAAGCTATGGAATTCAAAAAACTAAAAAGAAATCACTTAAATATTTGTTGAATTTATAGGCCTGTGAGAATCACATCAATAGATGTTAAACATTTCATCAGAGAAAAACTGGTTACAGAGCTAGGCCTCATTATTTTTTTTTCCTCTTGGCATATTATGTCTGTACAGGGTGATGACAAACTGCATCAGAAAGCAGTTGATCACTGGAACAGTGACTTGCCAGGACACTGGCAATTGTTCGTACTTGTTCATTGCAGATTAGACAGTAATAGCCTCCCATCCTGTCTAAGCAAACTGCCTAATTCTTAGAAACTGCACCCTGCCAGCACTGTAGTGGTCATGCAATCCTAGTAAACTCTGGTTTAATAAAAAAGACAGGGTGACATAAATAGTCTGAATTACATTAACTGAATTATCTTATTGTCGTACACCACTCTGTGGTCTCTGCCTTTCTAAAGTAGCACCTCAAGCCACATCTACTTAGGCCAAAACTATCAAAAACTGTGATCATGTTCTGTTAATTTTACTTTTCTTTCAAGCCCAACTCTACTCCATTCCATTAGTTTTGCCCTGGTGAAGTATTATTTGGCTTCAAATTAGTTTGAGTCTCAGTGGGTCCCATTCCCTTTTGTGAGAATTGAGCAAAATCTTTGAGTGTGCCTCCCGGTTGATTTGATAAACTATTGTCATTCATAAAACACATCTCAGGAAAGAAAACAAAAGAACAAACAAACAAACAAAAACACAGCAACAAAGTGAATCCTATTGTCTCATGAATCCTGCATTTATCTCACTGAAAACGAGAAAGCTAGAAAGATAATTGTTTGAAATTAAACATTGTATGTGTTGGATAAGTTGAGCTTTAATTAGCCTAAAGGCTTGAAGAGAATTTAATAAAAAGACAAAAAAGCTGTACTGAAAACAAAGCTGTACATCAGGAGATTGTGGAGGAATTAGGAAGCTGGGCTTACAGAACAGATAAATAACACAGTTTTAGGGAGGATGGATCTTCAGATGTTTGAAGAGATGGTATCTCACCTTTCTTGCTATAATTGGACCAATAAGGACAAATGGTGTAAAGAATTCTTAATAATTAGACCTCAAAAGAATAAGATGGTTGCCTCTTAGGTACATAGAGATATTATTGGATTTATTCAAGCTGAATTTAGATGTTAACATATTGCAGAAGGGACAACTGCATTGGGTATGTCTTTGATTTTGTGCTTCACTCAGCCTCTCATTCAGAAAAGCCTACCCGTATATGCGTTAGGGACCTCGTCTCATCTATGTTATGTTTGGAACTATTCCTCGCCTTAGATGATAAATATAATACCTCTTTAGAGAAATAGAACAATTATAAACTATCTGTTTTCCTTGGCTTGCCCACAGTGACTATTGCAGTATTCTGAGTATATTAGAGACTCAATAAATATTTTATGGACTAATTGGTACATGAAATTTTGAAATGCATGTTCTTAAAAGCACAGCCTATAGAACTTCGCAGCACACCAAGCCTTGTCTCAGCAGACGTTTGGACATGAAGTGATGTGATCTATCTAATCTGGCATCTTGGCAAAGAAAAGTGTTTTTTACTCCAGGTGGCAATGCCTTGAAATAATCACAAATGACTGTTTCCCAGCAACAAAGAAGAGAGTTTCCTGCTGTACAGTAATTTCCTAAGTTCTTCCAACCAACAATTAAAAAACAAACCACAATCAATGAGGAATAATCCTAATATTTGAGCTTATCGTTTCCATTCATTGCCCTTCCTGATATTATGTCATCAATTAAGAATCTATGGAAGAAAATCTATTCCAATAAAAACCTTGTCAAACATTTATATGCCATACAAATATGTATGAATATGTATTACAGTAATTGTGAATAAAGCAGAATCTCATCTTAAAGCAAATGAAAGAAAAAGTGATTGATCCAATATCAGATTCAAGTATTCTAATATATAGTTTATGATGTGCACATTATTATCTGCATGTCAGTGAAATTGATCAGTTTATAATTTTTCATATCAGGCATCACTGATAAGATAGGGAAGGGTTTACACAACTATGTAGTTTAAATGGCAGCAAGAGAGGAAGAAACGGATTCAGTAAAATGCAGTGGTCAGTAGCTAAAGCTCTAGAAATAGACAGGCTGGGATTCCATCTTAGGTGCTACCACCTATTATGTTTATGATTTTAAGGAAAATTTTTTAAGTTGTATGGTTTTATTTCCTCATCTGCAAATTATAGGTGATATTGATGATAGCTCCTACATTGTAACTTTTTTTTTTTTTTGAGGACAGTGTCACTGGCCCTCATATGTGGGACCCGAACCGGGGCTGCTGGCTTCCCAAGCCAGCGCTTAACCACCGCGTCACTCGGCCGGCCCCATGTAACATTTTTATTAATGAATTAATATGTGTAAATTCCTTAGACTGGAGAGTTGGTAAAAATAAGTTTTTGGTTATTCTTTTTATTCTAATTTATACATACAACTTACATTTGCACATGTATTGATAAATTAATCGTTGCTTCAACCAAAGGTAAGTCAGAAGAAACATAGAAGTTTTCTGTCATCTCAGTTGTAGACCCAGCCACCACCTTCCTCTCTTCCCTATGTCCCATTTAATACTCAGATAAATAACTGATATTGTATATATAGCTATTATTGGTACAATGTATTCTTTTACATTGTTAATAATAATAATAGAAGCTATCAAATTCAATGGGGAATTATAGTGTAATTCCACTAACTATGGTTCAATACCAATATGTATTAGCTTAAAATTTTGCACACCCTTAAAGATAAACAGCTCTATAGAGAACAACATTTTTAAACAGCATGATGGAAGCAGAGGATGCAGAACTTTAAAAACAGAAGCAGCCAGATACCCTGTTTTGAATTTGCACAACTAATGGTGAATCAATGAAGGTGAAAATAAAGAGAGTTTATAACCTGAGGGAATAATTGTCTTCCGCATTTATATGAAAAGATACATAGCGCTAATGTCCATTCAGCCGACTTGACCACCTTCTTATACTTCACATCACAGACCTCTGAGATTAGATCATGTCTATAGAAAATGAATGGGTTTCTTTCTTGCAGTTACTGTGGTAAATCTACTGGAAACTTCTGAAATTAACACCCCCTACTAGACAACGCACAGTCTTTTCTGCCAAGAAAGACTACCAGGCAAAGAGAAAAACATTGGGATGGTTGTGTCGGGCTAAATGTAGCTTTGCTTCCTAGAGGAAATTTGAATATTGGGGGACATTTTACAAAGAACATGGCTGAAACTTTTGCATTGTTTAACATTCTTTGTTACTTATTCTATGTAGTTTCAGATGCCACTGGAGGAAGGAATCTAGCAGCAATAAGTAGTTTCAAAATATGTATAAGCGTGGGTCATTTAGATGCTAATTAGAAATTAAACTGGTCAAAACCCATCCCTTTCAGTTTTACTATTCTTGTAAGTTTTGTAAATCAGAGACTGTTTTTGTATTTAGCCTATAAAATTTAATATGTATTTCTGTAAACTCTTAAATCAGGTTACATACACAAAATGTTACATATGTGCTCATTCCTCTTATAGTTACACCCTTCATTTTGTAAGTGATCAGAAGACAAACAATTATTATGCTATTTCTCAAATAGTTGTATAATGGAAGATAAAAAGGGGAGGGGAGAATAGTAAAACCTTCACACTAAAGAGATCCGTGTATATTCTGATGTTGGGGAAGCTAGAATTGTACCTTGGAAAGAATATTGATTTTGTTTCTAAGTGCTGAGAGTACATATTTGAGTACACTTATAAATAAAACAAATTTAATTTAACAAATATTAATTGATCTTGTGTTATATACCTGAACTTCCAATAGATGCTATATGTTACAGAAAATATAAATAGAATACCACATATTCTCTGATCTTGAAACATTGGCATCAAAGACAAACAAACAAAAACACTAAAACAAAGTAGGAAGTGATATATGCTATTGAGCTGTTTTTTCAACATATGTATCTTTGTTCATGTAAACAAAGGAGGAAAAGTCACTTTAATTGAGGGTTGGAGGAACCACAGAGCATGTAACTTAGGAGGTGGAATATGAAATAGATCAAATGTGTAGAATTTAATAGATAGATGTGGTAGAAAGATATATGGATATCCCATAGAGAGGAGTGTATGGCTAGAAACATAAAGACAAGAAAGCCGAACCTGTGCTTATATATCTCTATAAAGACTGTACAAATAAGATGCATATAGAAAAGAGGAGTAAGAGAGAAACCATATTAAATAAAGAGTTTAAGTCAAAATTATTGAAGAATCTTGATTTTTGATAAGAAACAGGGATTTAATTTTTTAATTTTTAATGGCATGGGAACCACTGAAAACTTTGAACCAGAGTGACATAAAAGAGATATGTCTAATATATCTGTGGTTATTGTAATGATTACATCAAGAAATAATATTTTATTAGCTGTCAATTCTACAAATTTTTTTATATTCAAAATCAATTCACTTTGTCAATCTGTAAAGATATATTTGGAATTATTTTACTTAACATCAAAACATATGCGGTCTACTAGCTTTTTTGCTTATGTTGTTCCTTATTATCAAGCACACTGATATGTATATGTATATATGTGTACATATACATTCAGAGGGTGCCAAAAAATGTATTTGAAGAAAGGGAAAAAATTGTATTAAAATTAGAATACAGTAAATGATGCTAGCAGTCATTTGATTAATGTCATCTTTTGAGTGAATGTCACACTACACATTGGTACCGTAATTCATTTCAGCTTTTTGTCATTTTGCCCCAATCCTCACTACTCCACAGGATGATAAAGTGTATCTCAGCCTCTTATTCTTTTCTGCTTTAGAAACTAACCTACTACATGGTGTCTGCATATGTTCTGGTCTCTATAGTGCAAGTTTTACATGTGATATTTCAGTATTACTGAGTGATGGATGAGTATTATGAGTTGTATTGTATCTCATTAAAAAAGACATATTGAAGTCGTCACCCCAGTACCTCAGAATGTGAACTTATTTGCAAATGGGATGTTCACAGAGCTAATCAAGTTAAAGTTAAGTCATTAGGGTGGACCCTATTCCAGCATGACTGGTGTCCTATAAAAGGGGAAACTTGAGTACAGAGACAGACACACACAGAAGGAAAATGATATGAAGACACACAGAGAGAATACCAGTAGAAGACAGAAAATTGGAGGGCTTTATCTACAGGCCAAGGAACTCCTGGGGCTACAGACGGTAGGAAAGAGGCATAGGATAGGTCAATCACTAGAGCTTTCAGAGAAACCTTGGTCCTGCTGACACACTGATGTCAGGCTTCTGACCTCCAGAGCTGTGATGCAATAAATTTGTTGTTTTAAGCCACTCAGTTTGTGGTACTTTGTTATGGTAGCCCTTGGGAACTAATACAGCAAGTAAAGTGTCCAATTGTCAGATTCACTGACAAGAAGTACACTTACTTTCAAATAAAAGTCAAGCATTTCAATATGCTAGAAAGGAAAGAAAAGCATCATAAATAGTCTGTGATGATCTATAATCAAATAGGAGAAATACCCTATCAACGGATTGTAGCTATCCTTTGTTTATGTATGGTACAACTAAGACTGCACAGAGTACGATGTGAGGAGGGTAAATTCCAGGCCTTTTTATTTTTTATTTATTTTTTTTTTTTATTTTTTTTTTATTTTTTTTTTATTTTTTTAATTTTATTTTATTTTTAATTAGTTTCAGGTGTACAACACAGTGCAATAGTTATACATTTTACCCCTCAAAGTGACAACCCCCCCACCCCCAATAGTTTCAGGTGTACAACACAGTGCAATAGTTATACATTTTACCCCTCAAAGTGACAAACCCCCCACCCCCAATACACCCCCCCACACCCCCCCATATCATATATATCTATTACTCTTCCTCTGACTCTCTTCCACAGTATAATCCACATCCCGTGACTATCTATATATATTCAATTACAGTAGGTATACCACCTCCACTTTAGTAATACAGTGCAGTGATCAAACCTCTACTCCATCCATGAAATGGTCTCCCTAACAAGACCTATGATCATCTGACATTCCACAGAATATTTACAACATTATTAATTATATTCCCCAAACTGTTTTTCCTATCCCAGTAGCAATATTGTAGTTGCCTATTTTTGCTGTCTAATCCCTTCCCCTTCTCTCTCATTCCCATTCCTCTCCAAATTAGCAACCCTGATTTTTCCTCTATATCTATGAGACAGTTTCTGTTTACTTTGCTCATTCATACAGTTTTTCATATTCCACATATAAGTGAGATCATATGGTATTTGTCCTTCTCTGACTGACTTATTTCACTCAACATTATAGTCTCTAGGTCCATCCATATCATTGCAAATGGCACGATTTCATTCTTCTTTATAGCGGAGTAATACTCCATTGTATAAATATACCACAGTTGCTTAATCCAGTCATCTACTGACGGGCATTTTGGTTGTTTCCAAGTCTTAGCTTTTGTAAATTGTGCTGCTATGAACATCGGGGTGCATAACTTTTTTTGAATAAGTGTCTTGGTTTTTTCAGGATAAATACCTAGGAGTGGAATTGCTGGGTCAAACGGTAGCTCTATTTCCAGTTCTTTGAGATACCTCCATACTGACTTCCATAGTGGCTGCACCAATCTGCAGTCCCACCAACAGTGCAGCAGGGTCCCCTTTTCCCCACAGCCCCGCCAGCACTTGTTGTTTGTTGATTTGTTGATGATAGCCATTCTGACTGGAGTGAGGTGGTATCTCATGGTGGTTTTTATTTGCATTTCCCTAATGACCAGTGAGGTTGAACTTTTTTTCATATGCCTGTTGGCCATCTGTATGTCCTCTTTAGAGAAATGTCTCTTCATATCTTCTGCCCATTTTTTAATTGGGTTGTTTGTTTTTTTGGTGTTGAGTTTCATGAGTGTTTTATAAATTTTGGATATTAACCCCTTATCAGATATATCGTTGGCAAATATATTCTCCCATTCAGTAGGCTTCCTTTTTGTTTTATTAATGGTTTCCTTTGTTGTGAAAAAACTTTTAAGTCTGATATAATCCCATATGTTCATTTTTTCTTTTACTTCCCTTGCCCGTAGGGATGTATCAGTAAAAATATTGCTCCGGGTAATGTCTGCAAATGTACTCCCTATATTTTCATTTAGGATTTTTATGATTTCAGGTCTTACATTTAAGTCTTTAATCCATTTTGAATTTGTTCTTGTATAAGGCGTAAGGAGATGATCCAGTTTCATTTTTTTGCATGTGTCAGTCCAATTTTCCCAGCACCATTTATTGAATAGACTATCTTTACTCCAGTGTAAATTCTTGCTTCCCTTGTCATAGATTAACTGTCCGTAAATGCTCAGGCCTTTTTATTTTTTAAATTTTAATAAACAAGATATAAAAGATGTTGTTTGGACTTTATTTCCTTTTGTCTTTAATTTTTTTCCATAGGAAATTCAAGGCAGAATGAAGGTTGTCTTCAAATTTGGGGAAATTATATATTGCATTTTATGACTGAATTATCTTTATCATTTTTTTAAAACTCAAAGTTATAGCACTGAAGCTAATGAAACCAATTTAAAGATCAACAGCACATGACATTTACTCTTAAAATAATGATGACAACAAATGTCATTAGCATGTGTATCTTAAACATACATATATTTTTACTAAATATTAGTAAGTTTATACTCAGTTTCCCCTTTTTTCATCAGTACCAATAATATTTGATTCAATCCAGTGATATCTTAAAATATTTGAAATTACATTGTAGATAAATACGGAAACATTTTTACCTGAGTGTGAATAATTGCAAAAGACTGAGCAAGCTGGAGGATGAAAGGAAAGGTTTTGGTGCACCCAATTTTTTCCCCTCAAACAGTAGATTCATTATTAAAAAAAAAAAAAAATTCTGTATAGAGCTATTGTGAGATGATAGTCTTCATTGATCTGATTTAATAATGCAAATTTCAAAATTTAATGACAAATTTTATGAAATCTAGTCTAAGGCTATCACTCTATCAAATGTTATAAAGCTCTGTAATAATTAGTAACACTATAATATCCAATAGATGAAAATATCCAATAGAAAGTAAATTATTTTGGTAATATGACTCATCCTCCTCCTACTATTGATTCCTTTTGCTTAATGAGATACTTTTAATGAAAGACAATAAAAATAAGATAGAGAAAATGATTAAAAAGCAAAATAAGTTTTGGGATTTTCTATAGTGGTAAATGATACTGTATCATAAAGAGCTTAGTGATTCTAAACTGTGAAGGAAACAATAATGTGTATGTCTAATAAAAAGAGTTTCCTTTTCTTGAGTACTTACTAGATACTGGGCCTATGCTAGGAAGATTGCATAGATTATTCCATTTAATTAAATAGGAATCCTACATGCCCTCTTGAACACCTTTTCTCCTGTAAAATTTAAAGAGAAATGTTACCAAAGGATTGTTATATATAAATATTAATATCTATCTATATGATAGATAAAAATTTTAAAGCCAAGATTTGAACACCTTTCATTCTGTTTCTAAAGCTTGTAATTTTAACATAAGTTTACCCTGGCTCTTTATTATGTAAAATCTCAGTGATTTTGATAGCTGATTATTCCAATTAGGAATATTTCATGAGCTTTAGCTCTGTCTGGTACTAACTATTCATTTCATAGCTCATTAGCACCTTAGCCTGAAATGTAGAAAGGGAACTAGAACACTATGCAACAGATATATTTTAAATTTGTAGAAGATATGGTATGAATAAACATGAAAAGTAATTGCGAACCTAAGATATCTGGTTTTTATCTAATATTTTATTTGAATTTTTGAGTTACAGGTGAGGCTCAATTTTCTATCCTATTTTTTTCTCTGATAACCATAGAAAAATATTGATTGCTGATGTTAGACTTTTCCCACACATATCAGTCTTTCAATCTCTCTCTTTCGCACACACATACTACCCAAATAGCAAACATTATTTTTCTGTTAACATGTTAGTTATAATTTGACATATTTTTTATGTCAAAAATAATATTTTTCTTTGAATTCTTACAAATAACTTTTGGCATTTACGAATGTAACGTAATACTTCCTATATCAGTGCTCTGGTTTGCACAAATCTATATTATATTTGTATGCTTCATGTAAGTAAATGTAGTAATCATATCCTTTCTCCCTAGAGATTAAGAGCTTTAAATTCATGATTCTCTCAGCATAAGAATGATCAGGAACTTTATTTTCCTTTACTTTCTAGGCATGGGTAAATTAAGTATGGTCATGCTAGGACTAATACAATATTTTCAGTTACAAAGAGAGATAGGGAAACATTTGAACAGAGGAATAAATTTTGATTATACTTTGAGAGCTATTGCCTCAAATTATTTTCAAACTCAATATACTTCATTCTTTTGTTCTCTTCTAGAACAGCCTTACAATTACAAACATGCAAAGAAAATTTAAAATTCAGTTTTGCATTATTAGATCTATCATTATGATAATACCATTTTTAGCATTGTACTGCATCTTAAGACAGCCATACTAAGATTTCAATAATAACACAATTTCATTTCTTTCCTAAATTACTCAACATGTCCTTTTTTACAATAGTGAATATTATTGCTGTATTGAACATATTAATAACACTGCAGGTGTCTTCACAATATTGTATATAATTAGAGGTAATTCTACAAGGACAGACCTAATATAATTTGGCATCTATTTGCATGTTATTGCTAAATCAAATTATTGACTCAATATATATATATCATTACATATGATATATATCATTACATGGTCATTGAAACTTTTACTTTTAATAAGATTTAATATTCTAATATAATTCTCTGAATGTTTGTCAAGGTTTTAACCGAACTGGTAAAAATGATCAATGTTGGCATGAAATATTAGCTTCAAGTTCCTCAGGAGAGAGGAGATAATGAAAGCTATGAAAGAGTGAATCATTTGATGGAGCAAGTCAATAGAGAAAAAAGAGAAAGTGAGGCTTTGGGGGAATAAGGAAAAAAGTGAAAGAAAAAAATTAGAGAAGAAAGAAGAGAACAATGGCCACTAAAACAAAGGGAGAGAGATATTTTCAATCTAATCAGTGTTCACAAGAATATACTGATAAGAATTTTGATATGACTTTCAACCATTTTACATTGAAAGTAAACTTAATACGGTCATAAATACTGGGGATGTTAGTATTTTATGACTTAAAGCAATATTTGATCATTTTAATTAAATTCAAAATGGTTTTGTTAGAATCAAGGCACTTTACTTTTACAAACCCAGCCTTATTTACCATTGCGCTATTATAACATCTTCAGCAAACAAAGTTACCTTATCATCCTAATTAAATTTTCAATTAAAAAATCTCAATGTAATTATAATCAGTGGAATGTAAAGTACTTAGCAGGTGCTTCCAAGATGAAAATATTGATCGATCAAGATCATGACTAGTGTGTAGGGAAGTTCTCACACTCAGATGAGCCTATTGTAATTATCTATGGGCATATAAAATTGTAGATTAAACAATGCTTATATTTTTAAAGTTATTTTATGTTTACTAACAAATCAGGTTGGATGAGAATACTTCTTTTATGTGGTCATAAGTTATTTTTCAAAATCTTAGCAGCTGCCAACTACTACTACTAGCTTGAGGGGGGAAAAAAAGCATGTAACATCAACTATTCTATGGAAATAAGATTAATATTTTGAGCTTTAGTTCCTGTTTGAGATTTTGGTCGACATTCATACCATTACTTTGGAGAAGGTTGGTTAACATAAAACTTTTTTATATATACAATGATGACTTTCAAAAATAAAACACTTTTGTAATAACCTAACTCGATAAATGAAATCTGAATTACATAATTTTAATGACCTTGTCAACTAAATTAAATTAATTTTCATTACCTTGATCATTAGGTTAAACTAATAAAATTATATTTCATATAGACTAGTGTTTTCTATAAACACAGAGCCTGGGTAATATGAAAAATCTTTATTCTGCTAGTGATGTCTCCAATCTACTTCTAACAGAGAGTCTTTTTAGTATTGGTAATTTTCCTTGTGGAAACACCATTTAACTGTCTCTGATAAATTTACTCAGAAGTGGTGAGACACTTTAAATCTCAGACTTCTTAAAGAGGTTGAGATATGGCCATTAATCATTATCAGCTAAAAGATGTATTAAAATTTATCATTCATCTAAAGCTCTTTTGTCAGTTTGAACCCAGTCCAAGATGGACCCTTTCCACATAAAATGGAATAAAACAGACATGCATATAGACTCACTTCAATATGGTCTGTCTCACTGCAATGACTTGAAGAATGTATTCAACAAATTGTATCTACAGATTCATGACCACTGGATCTTTCCATTTTTGTCTGGAACAAAATAACAGGTGTTTTGCCAAGCCAGATTTTTTGTGTGATGTTTTTAGTGCTATATCTAAAGCAATATTTGAGGGGATGCATTTACAGAAAAGAAAAGAAAAACTAGGAAAGAATGCCAAGCATGCTTGATGTGCCCCTTCATTTATATTTTTTGAAATATCATGACTACAAACTGTGTTATAGATCACTTCAGGAAATGACTAAAAAATGAACTGAATAAAGAACTCAGATTAAATGAGTCAAAAATAACTTACCTCAAGAGTTATACTTTTGATGCTTCTTTGTTATTTTATATTTATATACTTGATACTATTTCATTTTCTGTGATCTCCAGATCTAACTTTTACTTTTCTCAGTGTCTCTGTATAAGAAAGAAATATTGTCATATGTCCATGCATAAGGAGCTTTATAGCTTGTATCAAAATATTTGTGTTTCCCTTTACAATGCAAACGATTGCTAAAGTTTTCCTTGCAGTTTCTTTGCTCTTTCTCAGAAAGCTTTTGAGAGCTACAGTTTCAGAGCTTTGCAATCTTTCAACTCCACTATAATAGGTAACTGTTTTATTTAATACCTAGGGACCATATTTTTCAATCCTTCCAGAGCTTTTCTTAATGTATATACATACAAAAGAAACATATGCCCTTTCTCCTGTCTTTAACTCAAATGATATCATATTCTATTCCTTGTCACATTTACTTCAAGTATACATGTTGGAAATTTTTCCATGTGGCTAGAGTGTACTCTTATTCTTGGGTTTCTTGTGGGGAAAAAAATAATATAAACTGTACCATCTAAACTATTTTTCAGCATACAGTACAGTAGTGTGAATTGTGTATACCTTATAGTGAAACATTTCTAGATGTTTTCATCTTTCAAAACAAACTCTCTCCCCATTGAACAACAGCTCTGCTTTTTTGCCTCACACTGCAGCTCACTGCAACCTTCATTCTACTTTCTGTTCCCATGAGTTGAATTACTTTAGATACCTCGTATTAGTGAAATCATGCAGTATTTATCTTTTTGTGATCATCTTATTTTACTTAACATTATATAATCAATGTTAACCTATGTTATATCATGTGAAAGCATTCCCTTATGTTTTAAGGTTGAATAATATTCCACTGTATGTGTGTACCACTTTTATCTATAAATGAACATGTATGTTGCTTCCATATCTTGGCTATTGTGAATAATGCTGTAATGAGCATGGGAGTGCAAATATTACTTTGCTATCCTGATTTATGTTTCTTTGAATATATACCCAGAAGTGGGATTGGTGAATCATAGCAGTTTTAATTTTAATTTTTAGAGGAGCCTCTGTACTGATTTCCATGGTGGCTTCACCGTCTTACATGTCTCTCAATAGGTCACATCTTCCACGTTGTTGCCAACTCTTGTGTCTTCTGTTTTTGTGATACAGGTATGAGGTGAGATCTTATTGTGGTTTTAATTTCCCAGATATGTAGTCATATTGAAAATCTTTTATATGATTTTTGGCCATTTATATATTTTATTTGAAAAAATGTCTATTCAAATCCTTTGCCCATTTTTAAATGTTATTTTTGTTGTTGAGTTGTATAACATTTATATGTTCTGGATATTAGCTTTTTATCAGATATATGGTTTGTAGATATTGTCTCATTCAATAGTTTGCCTTTTCACTGTTTTGTTTGTTTTCCTTGCTTTACCAAAGTTTGCAAAATTAATGTGGTCCCACTAGTGTATCTTTGCTTTTTTTTGCCTGTGTGTTTGGTGGAATATCCAAGAAATCTTTTCCAAATCTAATGTCATGGAGGTTTTCCTCTATGTTTCCCACCCCCACCTTGGGAATTTGATAGTTTCAAGTTTTATGTTTAGTTCTTTACTCTATTTTAGTTACTTTTTGTATATGGTGTGCCATAGGGTCCAACCTCATTTTATTGTATGTGACTATTCAGTTTTCCAAACACCAGGTGTTCAAGAGAAAGAATATCTTTTATTCATTATTGGCAACCTTGTCAAAAATCATTTGACTATAAAAGTGATGGTCTATTTTTGAGCTTTCTTGTCTATTTCATTGGTCTGTATATCTGCTTTTACACCAGTACCATAATGTTTTAATTACTGTCAATTTGTAATATGTTTTGAAATTAGGAAGTGTGATGACTGAAACTTTGTTTTCTTCCTCAAAGTTTTTTTTATTATAATCCTTTGAAATTATTAAATTTGGAAACCCATTTCCTTTCTCATATTTGGGAATTTCGGGGCCACATTTCTTCAGATACACTTCCTGCCCTTTTCTCTTTTTTCTCCTCCTGTAACTTCCCTAATGTGACTATTAGTCTGCTTGATGATATACTGTAAATTCCTTAGGCTTTCTTCACTTTTCTTCATTTCTTTTTCTTTTCATTCCTCTGACTGGATAATTTCAAATGACCCATCTTTGAGTTTGCCAATTCATTCTTTTGATAGATAAAGTCTGATTTTGAACCCCTCTTGTGAATTTTCAATTCATTTATTGTATTCATCAGCTCTAGAATTTATTTCTTTATAGTTTCTACCTTTTTGTTGTTATTCTTATTCATGAATTATTTTCCTAATTTAATGTAGTTTTCTATCTGCATTCTCTTGTAGTACACTGAGCTTCTTTAAGACTATTTTGAATTCTTTGTCAGGTAATTCATATATCTCTGTATATTTACGGTCAGTTTCTGGAGATTTATTTTGTTTCTTTGGGTTCTATTTCTTGCTTTCTTCATGTCCTTTGTTATTTTGTGCTGCGACATGTGATAAGATTTGGACAGCCACCCCTCCAAATCTTTACACACTATCTTTATATAGGGAAAGACCTTCATCAATCAGCCCACCTAAAAATTCTCAGGGACACTCAAACTTTTTCTGGGAATGTGTCTTCTTTGGATTTGTGCATATCATTTCCTAATTAGAGAGGTTTATCATTGTCTTTTTTTAGTTTGTAATCTCATGCTATTTCTGGCTTCTGTCCACTGTACTGCAGCTTCTCTGGCACTGAAAAAGTTGAGCTCTCTTTTATTCTTAGTGGCCCCCAGCCATCAAAAGTATGCCAGTTCCCCATCAGAACTCCAAATCAAGAGACAGAATCCAGTCCCTCAGGTAGCCCCCTCAAAAGCTGAAATATTGGACATAAATTTCCAGGAACATTGAATGTACACTGTTCTCTTTATGTTTCCTTCCAAGGAAGAATCTGTGATTTGAGTTTTTCTTTTCATTTGCACTAATTTGTGCCGTTTTATGGGAAGGTCTATCACAGTTGTAATGAAACGACTTTTCTAAACTATTTCAATGCACCTATTCTTGGCTTTGAACTTCCCTAGAGCTACAACTACTTACCTGGTTTTGGAGTCTTTATAAAGGCTGTTTGTTTGATTGTGTGCATATATTGTTTTAAATTTGTATCTTTGTGGGAGAACGAAGGACAGGGTTTCCCATTCTGCCTTGCTGGTGTCACAGAAATTAGTATTATTGATAACAAATGAAAAGTCTTACTGTTTTGTACTATTTGTTACATTTACATAAGTTTGAGCCTAACTGGAAGACAATGTAATATGGGACTACATTTATTATTTTCATCTGGATTCGTGATATACAATCCAAACTTCCATAAGGAAAAAAGAGACGTAAGTGTTTACCAGTAGTGGTAATCAAACTTTACATTATGGTGTTGCCACAGAAAATTTTGTAAAATACAGTGAAAAACATCATGGTGGTCAACACGCAGGGATAACTCATAGGATACAGTTCAATTTGAGTAAATGTCTTTTTAAATTATTTTCTTTATAACTAAAGCAGTAGTTCGAATGTCACTTTACTAATCAGATAAATGATGACATCTTTTTGACATGAATGCTGTCTAGTATGCTGAAATTGGATATTTAGCTTCATTTAATCTGAGTTTTATATCAGTTGGAATATTTCTTTCTATTTTGGAATGGAATTTTCCCTGAAATACACTTTTTACAAAATGGTTGGATACTCAGCAATTAAGAGTCCAAAGTTATTTGTTTTCTTTTAATGGCAATTCTCTAATTAAAGACTAGTGTCTTTAATAGTTATACATATTTTCTTACTTTTTCCTCTAGAACCTGTACTAAACCATTACTGTATTTATGATGCTTGCAGAGACATTCATTGAGAAAGCAAATTCTTACATCTAGAGGACATTCTAACTTTATTATTATTACTATTATTATTGTTATTATTATTATTTTCTATTCTTGGGTCCAATTACAGATGTCCAAAGTTGATCTGTTCCTTTGGGTATTAATCTCTTCTGCATGAACTAGATCCACTGTAGTGTTTATAATAGTGATTCTCCTATAATACTGAGGAGCAGGAAAGTTGTGCTTATTTTATTATTTAAGACAAATTAAAATTATCCTGAGTCCCCTCTTCACATGTGGATGGGAACTTAAATTTCAGTATTTAATGGGCCCCTTACTTTTCTGTCCAAGTCAGCAGAGTTCCCCCAAAAGGGAGGTATGAGAATTCCTCCACTACTTCTGTGCTCCCATGTCAAGGCAGCAATCCAGCCTGTCCCCAGGCAGTTTGTTTTGTTGTTTTTGTTGTTGTTTCTTATATGAATCTTGCAATTAATCTCTTGAGTTTCTGTCACCTACCCTGGGTTTTTTAGTAGACCAAAGAATCATTTCCCACGATTCCAGAGACCTTCAGGCATTTCCTCTCCCTTCAGTTCTGGAGAAATTTCCCAAGTCAGATAATATGAAACCCCTTGATTCTAAAGTTTCAGAGCAACAACCCTTTCTCCTGGACTTGGCAATTTGAAGAATGCAGTTTCCATCAACAGAGGTGAGGTAGACTCTTGGAAGAGTAAATTTGAGGCCATTACTCTTGGAAGAGTAAATTTGAGTAAATTTAATGGTTCAACATTGGACATATGGAAATTATAATGCACATTAGAATAGATGCAGTTGGAAACATGAATGTAAGAATTTGCCTATCAACCCAAACTAAAATATAAATCAATAAATAAATCCTTAATAAAAACATTTTCACATTAGTTTTTAATAGTTTATATAGTTGATGTGTCCTTTATAAGGGTAGCCTGCCCTTTTCCTTTGATTGTCTCTACATTTATTCATGGCTCAGGGCTAAAATGTAATGATACTACACATATTGTTACAACTATTTCTTGAAAGTGGCAGGTTTTTTTTATTCCTTGGTATATTACAATAATCATCATGGATGACACATTTTCTTTGGGCTGGATGAGTTGCATCCCTTTTATGGTAGCAAATACTTGTTTTGTGAAGATAGAATTGGTTTGAGAGAACTGATAAAATTTAATTGCATCTTTTCTGATTAATATACTAGTTAATCCAATTTGGTAATGTTTTGAACTAAGGCAAGATTGGAGAATTAGCTTAAAATAGTTGCTTTCCAACAGTGATAACTGTACAGTTACAAAGAACAATACTCCTTAATAAATAATAGCTTTTCCTGGATGACTTGTTGCTGGTTGGTTTCATTTCAGTAAGCCTGTATTAAAGACCTACACAATGATAGATGCCTTGCTAAGTGCTGATTCTGAACTCAAATTAGAAGGAGAGTTTCTGCAGCTGTTTGGCTGAATGAAATAACTGTGCCAATTTTGCAATATTGTTTTGAAAATATAAATGCTGGTATAATTCATGGGAAATCATATATTTGATTGAAAACTATGTATATTTAACATTGTATAGTATTTCACTATCTCCAAATATAGACCATATACAGTTTATGTCTTTATACTGTCATTTCTATTGTATGTTATCAAATATATTGTTATGAATAGTTTCATTATTTTACTTTTAAATTTAGAGCTTTATTTAAATGCATATTAATTAATTATATGAATTCTGTCACCCACTTTTTTCATGTATTTTACACAAAATGGCATTTTAAATAAAAGTCAGAAAAACTTATGTTTGAGTCTAGCACCTTCCATTTAACTCTGTAACTCTGTAACAAATTGAGTTACTCAATTTGTCTAAGTTCCCTCATCTGTCATTGGTCTAAAAAAGCATGTAAAATACTAAATTATAATGAGTCAATCAGTCTGTAAGCCATGGTTCAAGTGCAAATAATGAGGGAATGTGGTCTGTTTAGAAATCAAAAACTCAGGGCCTGCCGAGTGACTCAAGAGTGTGAGCTGAGCTCTGAGCAACAGTAGTTTGATACCCAGCCCTAGCTGAGCTGCTGCTGAGCTGCCAGCAGGTGGCAGGATTGGCTCAGCTAAAAGGATAGAAATCAGAAACTTAAAGACTGATTCTCCCTCTCCCCGTTATTTAGGGTAACATTGAAACACCAACTTGATCGCTCAGTTTTCAAGCGACATTGTTTGCTTACCTAGGTCAGGGTTGTGAGTTGGTGAACACAGAGCAGGAGAACGCAGATCACAGAGTGTCATTTTTTTCTATCAATGTTGCTACTTCTAGTGTACATTATATTCATCATTGTTGTTTTTAACATGCAAACTAATAGCATTTTAGAATAAAATTGATTTATGTTTATCACAAAAGACAGCTCATAGAATCTAACTCATTTTTCTTCCTTTAGTAGGGCTTCCATTGTAATATAGTTCACAGGTACTACCAGTTCAAATATAAAGTGAATGTTCCACTGAATCACTCCAATGTTTGCCTTGAACATGTAAGCTTTGGAATAATTGACTGAACTTCTCACTTTGTGTCCAGATGTTTGGCTTTGGGCTGACATAACTACTGTCGTAATTATTTACAACCTCCCAAGTTATCCATAGAATTAGCTACTTCTAAGACTGTAATGCTTTCAACATATTATTAGCATTATCAATCATTTTTTCAATTATTTCTGCAGGATCTAAATTTATTAAACTCTTCAATTAAGCCCATTAAGATGCACAACAACCATGTATATTTCAAGTTAGTGTTTTGGTGGTCCCAAGTGATATTTAAAGAGCACTTTTAATATCATTAACAACTCTTCTTAAGGCATAAGTTTCTCCCAGTTGACACTACTGTACTCTGAAAATTCCAGTAAACTTTACATATACAGGAACTAGTATGTCTTTTACAAATAATATTCCATTCATCCCATTCTCTTCCTAGGTTCTTTTTTAATTTAGCCATTATCTGTGTGAATATGACTGCAGTCCTCATGCACAGGGTTATCTCCTCTTTAAGAAAAAATGACTGAATGATATCTAATGTTCAAGCTGTGAAGCCATGGCTGATAACAGGATTTAGTCAGTCACATTGTTTGCTATAAACTTGAGCCTCTTAATGTTAAAATTAGTTCTGATTAAAATTTCTGGTAAAAGACTTTATAGATGCTCTTATAACTCAACTTTTGTCTTCTAAAAAGAAGGCTCTGCAAGCTATGGGATAAATCCTGCCCACTATTTTTTTGTGTGTGTGCACATTCTGAGAACTAAGAATATTGTATATATGTGTGTGTGTGTGTATATATATATATATATATATATATATATATATATATATATGAAAAAGTCTAAAGAGGAATAACGGTTTATGAGGTGAAAATTACATGAAAGTCACACTTCAGTGATCACAAATAACATTTCATTAGAACAGTCATGCTCATTCAACTATGTGTTATCTGTGGCTTCTTTCATTGCTACAATAGCAATGTTGGACCGCTGTGCTAGAACCCACATATCCACAAAGCCACTAATACTTTCTATGTGATCCTTTAAAGAAGAAGTCTGCCAAGCATAGTGCTAGTGGCTGAAGCCTAAAGGCTTCAATATGTCACCTCAGTTTAATTCCTAAAGCTAATATATACTTTATGCAGGAAGTATTTAAAATATAGTAACCCTACCTTCCAGCTCCCTATCGTTGCCTTTATATCTAGTTTGACAACTGGCCATGTGATTCAGTTGTAATAAGCTACAGAATAAGATTCCCCTAAGTTTCTGCCACTAGTTAGAGCTTCCTACTGCTTTTTTCACATTCTCCAGATTCAGTGGATAGGGTAGCTTCAGGTCCCAGAAACTTGCTATCTACTTCTTGATATTCCAGTTAACTGAGCCATGTTTCATTGTTTTCTAATCCATGCTAGAATTTTTCTATGACAGGATTGTCCACAGTGTGTACCATGGAACATTAGTTTCCCAGGATGTTCAAATGCGTTGCTAAATGGATCCATATTCAAAATAAGTCAGGAGATCTCTTGGCTAACCAAATTTAAACAGTTCCTCTTCTGAGTGACTTTTTTGTCAACTGATTTAATGTACGGAATTCCTGCAGCTTGCTGGGGTGTCAAACACTTTTTTATGTGGAGCACATCATGGGACTTTACTATTCTTAAAGTATCACAAATGTTCAGAAATTAAAAATTAAAAATTGAGTTAATAACACTCTAATATTAAAAACTGAGTTGCTTTAGTACCTTTAGTTAATCTAAAAGGTAGTTTTCTAATTCTACATTTCTCTAACAAATCCATTATTTAATTTGATTTTATAACTAACACATAAATAGCACTTATTCTGTGCCAGGCATTATTCTACACTTTTCAAACATTGACTCATTTGACTTGTATAACAACCCTCTGACTTAGGTGAATTTTTATCCATACTGTATAGGTGAAAAAACTGATGTAACAAAGAAGTAAGGTGGATTTTTTTCCCAAGGTAGTAGAGCTACACTTCAAATCCAGAGTTATTGCTTTCATAGCCCATGATCTTAACCAATACACTGTACCAGCTCGCCTCATCCAAAGTCACATCCATATGATGCAAAATTTCTCTAAATGCAAAAGTGCAATTATGACAATTTGCCCTTGACAGTGGAAATTTCTAATCATGGTTTGCTTTGTGTCTGATTTCCAATGTGGAGAAGGAAACTGTAAACTAAAATGACAGCAACAAAAATAATAAAAAAAGAAAAAGGGGCGAGGCAACTTAACCAACTGCTCATTATCCCCCTGTATTAGTCAACTCAAGGTGCCATAACACCAACTGGGTGGCTAAACACAGAAATTAATTTCTCACATTTCTGGAGGCTGGGAAGTCCTTGATCAAGGTGCTGACAAATAGATTTCATTCTGAATCCTCTTCTATTGGCCTGTAAGCATCCATCATCTCGCTGTGTCTATATGACCTCTTCTTTGTGTACATGTAGCAAGGGAGAGCAAGTCTTCTAGTGTCTCTTCTTATGAGAACACCAGTCCTATTGGATCAGGGCCCCACCCTTATGACTTCATTTAACCTTAATGACCTCTTTGTAGGTCCTATATCCAAGTATAATCACATTGAAGGGTAGTCCTTTAACATAGGAATTCAGAGGGGACACATTCAGTCCACAGTACCTCTTGATGGGTGTCTTCTGAGGTACCTTTACAGTCAGATTGAAGTCATTTGACTGGTCCTTGTCAATGAACTAAGAGCAAAAGTGATGTGTGTGTCAAGATGATTAAGTCATTGTTTCTCTCTCCTTTCTGCTATGCTAACTTCAGAGACCACATAGTTCAAATTATATAGTTCCAAGTTGGAGGAGAGGAGTGGGTAAATGTCATGTACAGTTCACCAACTTGTAAGAGAAAAATGTAACTAGCATTGATATTCCCCAATTAGATTTTATTTCACTATAAAATATCCTAGAAGCCATAATTTTTTCTCATCTTTTTGAATTTGTATAAAACATAATTTATTTTTCTCAGTTCTTACACAAAATACATGATATATGGAAGAAAATATTTAAGCAAACAGCAGGAAGGAACAATAACTGAAAACAGTAGATTGATTGTAATCCCATATTACCATGATGTAACTCTGATCTTTAACAAATCACATAACTTCTCTGAGCATTGGTGTCTTGACATAAAAATATTGGCCAGACTGAGGATATCTTGAAGACTACTTCAAATCCATTAGTATAACATAATAATATAAAATTAGAGAAAAACATGATTTTACTAAGACATGGTATGATATTAAAAATACTCTAAAACTATGCCGAGAATATTGCTTTTTATGCTATTTTTATTCTTAAGATAGGGCTCATAACTGCCATGAGCACCAAACTCATTTATAAGTACAAAAAATTTAAATTATATTACTAAAATTTGAAACTTTAAATTTATTTTCGTACAGTCCTTAAAAACCTTTAGCAATAAAAATGTCAAAATGTATGAAATATTGCAGGAGCATTGTTATATGTCTATATAGCTTTGGCTGCCATTACAAAGTACCACAGAGTGGGTGGCTTAAAGAACAGGAATTGTTTTCTCACCATTCTGGAGGCTAGAAGTACAATGTCAATATGCCAGAAGGGTTGGTTTCCAGTTAGACCTCTCTTTCTGGCTTACAGATAGCTGCTTTCTAGCTGTATCCTCACATGGTCTTTCCTTTTCTTATATGAACTTAGTTATACTGGATTATGGCCGGCCTATTATGACCCCATTTGACCTTGATGAGTTCCTTTAAGGCCCTGTCTCCAAACAGAGTCACAATGGGAGTTGGAGTGTCAACAAATGAATTTTGAGGAGAAACTATTCAATCCATAACATTGTCACATTTAACATTTTTCTTCTCAACTATTGATGTTACACATTTAATCAAATATGCTGAATATGTTAATCACAGATACTGGCATCTGATACTTTGGTATGGGAGTACAAGATAAGTTTTGAAATTCAATATCGTATACTTTACCTTCAATTATTTTTAAGCTCCAGTTTTTTTCTGCTTTACAAAATGGTTATAAAATGCCTATATCATGGAGCATTATCTCATAAGACTTATGTTAAAAGTAGTTCTTAACAAGTAATGAACATTCTAAACACCATGCAAGATTGTTCTTCTCTTTATTTTGCAGATTAAATAACATGTTAGTTTGAATTTATTGCTTCCCCCAGCAACTAAATAGTAGGATAATAGTAGGATATTGTAAATCTGAAAAAAATATATAACAGATTTAAAAGCAGCATAGTTGGAAGATTCATTGTTCTGTGCTTAAACTATAAAATTTGCAACTGTAAATTTAAGACGATCAGAGAACAGATTATTGTTCACATTTTTCTTCATACTCTGCAGAAGACTTGTATGTGTGGTCATCATTAAAAGAGAGCAGTAACAGCCTTGGAAGGCATCTGTAGAAGCCTGTATCCATGGCAAGCATGAAGGATGAAGATGAAACAGCATCAGGAGTAGTGATATAACCAGCACACGAATACATGAAATGAGGACATTTCAGAGGGAAGATCTATATTATTTCATTATAAACAGATTCTGATGAGCCATGCCACTGCGAATAGCAACAGTGTTGTTCCCATTTTCTTATGATGGAAGATGTGAAATTGTCCAGAAACAGCGTATTTGACTATAAATTATATGAAGCCCACAAAAAAAGAAGTTTTGCCAAAAAAAATCCGTATTTTCTAAGGGTGGCCCTAGAGTTGAGTTTCCCACAGGACTTGAGAAGGAAAATGGAGTTATATTTTTTTCAGTATTAGGAGAAAGGATAATCCCAATAGTTTAGAAGACTTGGCTGTATCTGGTTTATAGTAATAACTTATTATCTCCTTTTAAACCCAAGCTTACATACATGCAACCAATTAATGTCTAGAAAATATGCATGCTATAGTCACAAAGTGAGCAAGTGGGGAAGACTTCTCAAGATTCAGGCATTTTGATTTTTATTTCTGTGCTCTTTACAATAAAATAAGTGTTGCATTGTTGGGAAGTTTAGTGTTCTCAACAACAATAAATAGTCTTACAGATACTTACAGATCCTCTATCTTGATCATAGATATGTGGACAGAGGGTTATCTAACTTGTGCAATTCAAAAAGATAGAGAGATATTTTTAAAAGAGTAATAAAGATAAACTCTTCACCCAAAGCCCACATATACTATGCTTTCCAGGCTGCCTATAAGACTATTAGCTGCATGATTTTGACAGGCCTCAGTAAGACTCAGAGATCCTTTACCTAGTATACTGCTTTACAATTCAAAAATAGCTCCTCCTGTATCAGACTCGCATTAAATAAGAACACAATAAGATTGAATTGCAACTTCACAAGAATCACTGAAATGCCAGACCCAGAAGCATATGTCTAGATATCTAGAATTTTTGAGTACTACTCCCAGATCCTCTATTTTATAGGTAAATCCTTGCTTACTATTTTTGAAGCAAATGTTAGTGGGTTATTAATAAATGCATAATGAATATGCCGTATGCTATGTGAGATCCCAATAGCTTTACTTTTTTAGAAACAAATGAGAAATCAGGGGGATCCCCTAAAAGTACATTGAAAATAGAAAAGGTAATTGAAAATGAAAGGCAATTTCTTTTGGTAATCATTGACTATAGCTAAATCTACAGATATAATGCATTTTATTTCTCCAAAACATCAGAAATAGTAAATGTAACTAAGCATAATTAGGGAAAAATCATAATAATAAATCTGTACTCTTTTTGGAGTACATTATTCTTGGTATAGATAAACAATGGTTTTTATAAAGAATGTAGTTTTCAGGGATAATACTTCTTGTGTATAGCTTTAAAGACAATACTTATAGAAATAATTCCACGAAGTGGGAAATATGGAAAGAATTAGGATTAGAGACAGAAAAAGTCAAATGGGAGTATAGAATTGCAAAGAAAAATGTCAGGCTAAGGAATGCTTACTGGGTCAATACAGTGACTATCACAGATAGAATTCAGTGTTGATTAAAAGTTGAAAAAAATAAATAAGCAATTCAGGTGAATAAGAGTAGACATACAGAAGATAAAAACAAATAAAATGGGGATCCTGGACTATTTTAGTTTTCCCATGACAAGTGAAAAAGTAAATGACCATTGTACATTCATAAAATAATTAAAGCTACATGCAATTCAGAAATGTTTGAATCCTTTTAGCTGTCTTAAGATTTTCCTCTGCATGGGCTGGCCAAGTGGCTCAGTTGGTTAAGAGTCAGAGTTCTGAGCAACAGGGTCACCAGTTCGATTCCCACATAGGCCAGTTAGCCACGCCTAAGCTGAGCTGCCACTGAGCTAGTGAGAGTGTGTGCTCTTAACAATAAGGTTACTGGGTTCAACACCCATATGGGATGGTGGGCTGCACCCCCCTGCAAATGGATTGAAAGTGGCAACTGGACTTAGAGCTGAGCTTGCACCCTCCACAACTAAGATTGAAGAACAACACCTTCACCTGAAGCTGATGGGTCTTGGAGAAACACAATGTTCCCCTCCCCCAATTCCCCAACACTGTTTCCCTCCCCAATTCCCCAATAAAATCTTTCAAAAAAAAAATTTATTTTCCTCTGCAATATACACACTTACAAAATACGTTATCAAATTTATTACCAGCTATTTTATATATTTAACAGCACATAAAGCAATCTGGAATTTGCTGTAAAATATTTTCAAACTTTTTAAATTGTATTTATAAACATTTATTTAGGGGTCATGATAGTAGACCTCCCAGCATCCATGTAATCTCATGACTATTTGTAGCCAGTCAAATGAATTTCTTTTTTCTTGATAGTCACTTATGGTAGGAATGGACATGGTTCTAGTCCTGTCCAAGGAGTCATAAATTAAAATATGCCTGATGTTCCAGAAAGATTTTCTCATTCCTAATTTAAATATACAGAAAGGGATGGCTTCTTGACCATTTGGATATCTGTTGCTTAGATATGGTTGTTACCCCTAATTACAATGGCAGATATTGGGCAGCCACGAGGGAAAATGTCTTAGAAAGAAAAAAGCTGATGGTGAGACTAGGAAGAGGGAAAACATCTAGATCTTAGATGAGATTGACTATTGAATTGTTGATCACATTATATCTGGAGGGGAGGGGTCTATGCTAAATTTGGGAACTTCAGGTGACGAAATAAATGTTCTTGGTGTTTTAGCTGTATTTAAGTGAAATTTTCTGATTATTCCTGTTCAAAACATCTTGATGTATAAAAACATATTTGAAATGTAAGTCTGTCAACTAATTCTCTACTTTTAAAGACAACTGAGAAAAAAAGAAAAAAACTTAAATTTTTAGAAGTGTGTGTATGTGTGTGTGTGTGCTTGTATATATATATATATATTTGATTATATGGGACCAACGTTTTGAATTAATCTAATTATTCAGTGCATTTCTTTGTTTTTGAAAGCTATTTCTCAAGATCAAATAATAGCAAATATGAGTCTACTAAAATCTGCCTCTTCACCTTGGATGTCCTCTGCTTCCTGATCAAGATTTTGGGGGAAGGGAGGCGAAGGTTGTTTGCTTGCTTTTTAATCCTTTTATTGACAAAGTTTATATCCACTCTTGAGCCTATTTCCCATCCATTTCAATAGGTCTCTGCTCCTTCTACCCCAGTGCTGTCCTTGCAGATCAATAGCTTTGTGTGAGAGAACAAAAGCTTTCCTCAAATCCAGAGACATTACTGCTAGTGTATTGTCCATTTTACTGCTCCTTTAATGTGGGAAAAAAAATCATAATTAATAAGTCCAACTGAGTTTTCCTTGATTATATTTTACCAGTCATCATGTGGGAACATACTTCTTTAATTTAATCAATTTTAGGGAATTGATGACCTGTCTGTAAATGGGAGGAGGGATATCTATTACAAGGGCACATTTTCCCAAGAGGTCTCAGGGTAATTCTGTGAAGCTGAGCACATTATTCCATTTATTTACCTTTTCAGTTTCCTCATGGTACATAATAAAGACGGTATTGTTTGGGGAGATGTAAAACATAAGAAAGTGCTTTAAGAGATTTTTGTTGTTCTAGGATAATGACCCTATTAACTTTAGTTACACCTGTTTTCTTAACCAAGCAATTGGGAAATGGGGACTATTAGAATCTTTGTTAATAACAGGCTATATTTTCATAGCACTTTTTATTAAATCTATTGCCTTTAATCTATTACAATTGGAAAAACAAACCAGTCCTTTCCCTTCATCAAAAGTAGACTGCACTTCTGTCATTTATATATATCAGGATTAGATTGAATGGCCACTTCAGAATACAAATTAACTGAGAAATTGAATCCCTTACATTGTCAAACCAAAAACACTGTCAGAAAAAAACAAAAAAATAAGTACTTACTTAAACAGCACAACAGTCTAGAAACAATGTATTATTTATGCAATAAATTGAACATAATTTAATCTTTAAGCTAAAAGAAATGATTTACACAGTCACAATTTGTGTGGCTTTCCCCACATGAATATAATTGTTTTTTTGATAATCACTAATATTTAAACATTGGTTTTAGTTTAGATCCAAATACCTTTATTTAAAAAATAGAAATGAAATGTATTTTAAAATTCCATTTGTCTTTTACCAAAAAAAGATAGTGTACATATTTATTATGTAACACTACCATCAGAATCTGGGGCACTACCTCATAATCATTCATATTTATTCAGTGGAAAATATAAATATTCACAATATGTGGCATTATAAATAGCCTCTTTTCATTTTAGATCAGGGCTTGGCAACAAAATGTTATTGTGAACATCTGAAAAAAAAATCTTTCTATTTTCAGAGATTTCAATAATGGGAATGTGGATAAAGGACTTAAAAGCTGTATTTAATTTAATATATACTTCATGGTAGATATATTTTTTAAAGATTTTATTAAAATATAGCTGACATATAATATAATATTACTTTCAAGTGTACACCATGTTATTCAACATTTATATACCTAAAGAAGTGATCACTATGGTAAGTCTAGCAACCATCTGACACCGTACCATGCTGTCACAATATTACTGACTATACTCTCTGTGCTGTATGTTACATCCCCATGACTTATTTGTTTTATACCTGGAAATTTGAGTCTCTTATTCTCCTTCACCTTTTTCCTCCTGTTTTTAAAATTTTCAATTATAGTTGACATTCAATATCATTTTATATTAGTTTCAGGTGCACAGCATAGTGGTTAGTCATTTATATAATTTAGAAAGTTATCCCCTGACTAGTCCAGTACTCACATGGCACGATACATAGTTATTACAATATTATTGACAATATTCCCTGTGTTTACTTTACATCCCCGAGACTATTTCATAACTACCAATTTGTACTTCATAATCTTTTCACCTTTTCATGATAGATATTTTAATAAATTTTTGCTACATAGATCTGGGATGGGAACTAAATAAGAGCATTTTTAGTATTATAATGGGAAAACACAGGGCTGAAAGTTTGATTTTTATTTTATTCTTATGTCTGTTACTAAAGTCCTTCAGATATTGGCAAGTCATATTAATTTGTTTTTCTGAATCAGTATATTTTTGACAATGAGAAGGAAAATACCAAAAATTGGCATACTTCTCTTCTAGATGTCATTCACATAAATGTAACAGAAACTGGTGATTCTGGAAATATACTATGTTTCTACCAGGTCCCAGGCAAACTTCAATGATAATCTTGACTTTTTGAAGACCATTACATTGACTAACAAATCTTCAATGAAACCTAAGGCGAAATAAAATAGATAATTTGGAAAGAATTTTTTTTTTTTTTAGTTCAGTTTTCCCAATTTTGCCATTTTTAAGTAGAATTTATGTATTAAAGAGTATTAAAGCTCCTTCAGGAGTTTAATTTAGCCTTTACATTTATTTAGTTCCTCTAGTTTTAAAAAGTTGTTTTAAGCTAGAGAGTTTATTCCTTTGCTCAGAAAATGTAGCAACTATAATATGAATAGAGTAGTCACCTTGGTCGATATTAAAGAATGAGAGGGCCGGCTGAGTGGAGCATTGGTTAAGAGTTGGCTTGAAACTCCAGCTCTGAGCAGCAGGGTATTAGTTCAGATCCCACATGAGGGCCAGTGACACTGCGCCCTCTACAGCTAAGATGGTGAACAACAGCTCGACCTGGAGCTGGGCTGCCATGAGTCTTCGGCGACGGAGTAGGCTGCAGTAAACTGGTGTAAAGCTACCATGAGTGGCCAGCAGTCAGCGTGAGCGACCGGCAGCTGGCGTGAGCTGCCAAGAACCGCTGTGAGTGGCCATCCAAGTGGCCGGCAACCAAGCTGCCTCAGCCGGGAAGGGCAACATGGGCCAGTGAAGCGACATCCTCCACAACTAGACTGAAGAACAAAAGGACAGGACAGCAACTTGTCTGTTCCCTTTCCCCATTTCCCCAATACAGTCTTAAAAAAAAAAAAAATAGAATGAGAAATGGAGACATTTTACAAATATCTTCAGAATAAATGTAATTCAAACCAAAGCAAAATACTTTGAAGAAAACTTTGAATAAGAAAGTAGGGTTTGTTGTGCTTTTATCTGTACTCATGTTTTAGCTTAATCATTTAAAGTGTGTATCTTCCTCCCACTATCATTGACAACTTACATTTCCTCTAAAAAGACAGTGGAATATGTGTTGTGTTTTTGTTTTGTTTTTTAATTGTGATAAAATATATGTAACAAAATTTACCATTTTACCATGTTTTAAGTGTATATATCAGTGGCATTAAGTACATTCAGCACTGTTGTCTGTCCATCACCAGTGTCTACTTTCAGAATTTTTTCGCCTTCCCAAACTGAAACTCCTTACCCATTAAATAATAAATCCCTATTTCTGTCTCTATGAATTAGGCTACTCTAGGTACTGTACTAACATGCAATCACACATTTTATATCATTTTGTGACTTCCTTATTTCATTTAAAATAATATAGTTAGGATTCATCTGTGTTGTAGCATTATTCAGATTTTCATTCCTTTTTCTATTGTATGGAATATATTTTTTAATGCAAATAACCACTTCTCTAGTTTTTGTTTAGCAGTAGTCTTTTGTGATGCTGTGTTGTTAATGCACGTAATTGTGCTTTCAAAGTCAGCAAAACAAAGACAGCAATTTAATAATCACAAAGAAAAATATATAAGACTATAATAGTCTATGCCAATACCAAAGCATAATACCAGAAAGTGATTTACTCAAAGTATAAATACAATCACTAAGCGCCAACAACAGGTAAAAAAATATATATATTTAATATTGATAGAGTCAGTGTATTTAGTTGGAAAGTAATAGTTCAATTTATTAACCAAGTGATTTTGGAGATGTTGTTTTTAACAAAGTTATTAAAATTTCCTGCTGATTTTATTATCGGCTGTCAAAAGTTCTGGTATTTTGTTTTAATAGCCATTTCCATGTTCATACATGTATCTCTTCCTGCTCAGTTGATATCTAAGATGAAAGTCACTAAATAATGCCAAAATATATATCTCTGCATATTGTTTTATACCTTCATATAAATTTAATGGATTTTACTAGTTTTCAGTCAGGTATGTAGTAGATTTCATATTCCTCATAGTTATATATATTTTTTCAAGTGTTCATGTTGTGTGAATACAGAGGCCAAGGAATGTCAATATCCAGTAAACTGCACTGACAGCTCTTGATTAAATAAAGCATTTTGTAGGACCTGCATTTTCAAATTTCCTATCTCTGCTATATAATTATGTTCAAAAGACCTTTAATCATATTTTATAGACATTTTATTTACATACTTAAATCAATAATGAAAATACTTTGGAGGGCCAATTTTAAATTTTGCAGCTTATACGAGCCTTAAAGAGTTAAAAACGGACGTGAGCTCAGATTTGAAGTAATTAATTTAGTAATTGTCAGGGATGAATAAGTAGAACATAAGAAAGAATATTCATTATGTGCACAAGGAAAGGCTCTGGATTTCCAATTAACGTTAAAGCAGCATCAGCATAAAATGAGCATTAATATTCTACAGGATAATCGGCAATTTTTGTGGTGTAATTTTTTGGTTTGTTTTTTTGCCTGTTTTAGCTATTCTCAAAAAGGTGCTATGATTTCTGGCTGATGGAGAGGGATCACGGTTTATGCTATGTGTTACTTTTATTTCTACTGATAATCAGGGGTTTTTTGTTTTGTTTTGTTTTCTTTTTGAGGGCAGTGTCACTGGCCCTCATATGTGGGACCCAGACTGGGACCACTGGCTTCCCAAGCCAGCGCTTAACCATCACGCCACTCTGCCAGCCCCAATCAGGGTTTTATTATGTACTTAATACAATCTATGCTGAAAACCTTCTATGGACTATCTTGTTTAATTTCAGCACAATACTATGAAATAAATAGTACTTTTATATTCATTTTGCAAATAGGATATTATATGGCTTTTTTAAGACCATTGGATAAGTGGCTGTACCTCCATACTTAATATCTACGTTATAAACTTCTGTAATTCATATTTTGTATTACATTTTATCATTTTCCAAATGCTTTTATGTACATTATCTCAATATCAACAAACCAAACCTATATAATGGTTATTATATGGGTTTCAGATGAGAGAACAAGATGTAGAAAAATTAAGTTGCCACAATGACAAAATTAGGAAGTAATTCACTTCCCAACTAAACACGCCTCTCTCTATTATTTATCAATCATTTAATAGTCATTTTATTTAAAATAATAAATTAGTCATTTTTATTTAAAAAGGCACAAAATGAAACAAATTTCATGTGACCTATTGGTTTATTGTGGCTTCACAGGTTTTTCTAACTTTTCATTGGTAATATATAGATAAAACTGAGATTCAAAATGAAACTTCACATTCCAGTTTATTTAGAAAATTTAGGAAATCTGACCACATAGTAGCAAACAGATGGAGCTGAACAGGGCTGCCTCCTGTCAGGAGGTACATGATCTGTCTAGTTCACAGTCCCCACCATTCCTTTTGTTTTATATGGGAGCTACATCACTTTGTTTACTTGAATCTTATATAGTTGAATCTTTGTGTCAGAAGAAACTTTCTCTTTACTAGATTGCACACTATTTATTTTAGCTGGAATATGAAGCTCTGTATCCCTCCATTTATGAGCTGAAGTTGTTTAAGAAACAAGTCTATCCCTTCTCCGTGAAGATATTTTCCCAGAAAATTTTAGCGCATTGTTATACCTGATGTCTACAAATCCCCTAACAAAGCAAAAGTTACTCTGGACAATGTTAAAAAGAGAATGGAGGGCTGGCCGAGTGGCTCAGTTGGTTAAGAGCTCGCTCAAGAGTGTGAGCTGTTAGGGAGACCATTTCATGGATGGAGTAGAGGTTTGATCACTGCACTGTACACCTAAAGCGGAGGTTATATACCAACTGTAATTGAATATATATAGATAGTCACGGGATGTGGATTATACTGTGGAAGAGTCAGAGGAAGAGTAATAGATATATATGTTATATATGATATGGGGATGGCGAATTGGGGGTGGGGGGTTGTCACTTTGAGGGGTAAAATGTATAACTATTGCACTGTGTTGTACACCTGAAACTAATTAAAAATAAATAAATAAATAAATAAATAAATAAATAAATAGGAAAAAAAAAGAAAAGAGTGTGAGCTGTGCTCTCTGAGCAATAGCAGTTCAATGCCCAGCCCAAGCTGAGTTGCCGTTGAGCTGCCAACAGGTAGCAGGATGGCTAAGTTTAAAAAAAAGGAATGGAGACTTTTGCCAAGGCTATTGCAACAGGGGAGAGAGACCAGAACACAGTCTGAGCTCACCCCTGTTAAACAAAAGGCAGAAGTTGAGCTAGTGCAAAAGTACTGGGAGATAACCTGAGAGAGGTTGATCAATGGGACATGTGGATCCCAATGAGTTATTTCTGACTTTGCAAATGTTTTTCTCTGTGATTAGGCTATCTGTCATTGATTATTGGCACTGACCCATTGAATGCCCTTACCCTCTCACAGAGACTAGGATATAGGACTGCTCTCTTCCTTGATGATTACATTACAAAGGGATGGCTACTAAGTCCTTGAGAAAAACATTTCAGGATTGTACATCAGGCAAGATGATTTTAAAGAGACTTACATCTCAAAGGGGCAGAGAAAGAATTTACAATTGCAAGTTTTCTAAAGTAAATGTTCTAAGAAAAGGGAGGTCATGCGTCTAGAGTTACAAGAAACCTCTCTAAAGATTAGTGAAATTGAGAAGAAGACTAAGGCAGTCTTGCTTACCTCATGTAATTACTGTAACAGAGACTGTCAGTTATTGGTCAATGTCTGTGGCACCCTTTTCCTTTGTTAATTAGAGTTCAAAGTTTGATGTTGGGCACATTACTGACCTGGTAAATACAACATATCCCAGCCTCTGTTGCCAAGAAGTATGCAGTTTGGCTTCATTCTGTTCTTTTTTTTTTTTTTTTTTTTTTTTTTTTTGCTGAGCCATCCTGCCACCTGTTGGCAGCTCAACGGCAACTCAGCTCGGGCTGGCCTCGAACCGCTGTTGCTCAGAGCTCAGCTTGCACTCTTGAGCGAGCTCTTAACCAACTGAGCCACTCGGCCGGGCCTTGGCTTCATTCTGGATAATGAGAAGTGAATGGACATGAAGTGTGCTCCCTCCAGAAAGGAGAGAGGCTCGGCCTCTCCTTGGCCTTCTTCCTGCCCTGCTGGATGGAATGTTTACAGAGCAGTAGAAGCTGGAACAGGCATCTTAGATTACAACATGTGGATGGGAGAGTAAATCGATAGCCTGAGTCCTGTTAAAAGAGAATACTTTTAAAGGTAAAATTATGACTCTCTCACAGATATAAAACTTAGCATGTATTAAAGATTATATTAAGTCATGAAAAAGGAAACTGGTAAGGTGTTAATAATCAGTTCAAAGGAGAATCTGAAGAATAGAATATGTATTGGTCCAGAATATAATAGTGAATGTGAACATAGAGCAAAGGTGGGGAAGTAAAGTTTGTCTCTTGATACCAAATTCATTTGTATATGTTTAAAGAAGAATAATTTTATATTAATATCAATTACCTACAATTAACAGAGTTCTGAAACAGCTCCCACAGATTCAGAATCAGAAAACTCTGATGAGTGCATTATAGAGAGTGCATAGTTTTTCCCTGAGCACATTGTTCTTTTTTTTCCTATTTTTGCTTACATCCCCAACTTTGTGCAACTACCACATCATTACTGAAATGACTATACTCAGACTGTCATGTGAGAGACATGTAAACATATACACTATATTTTAAGCAGCTATTTTTTTTTTAAGTCTTTATCCTTTGATACATTGACCAAGCTTTAAGCTAAATACTTTTCACTGGTTATTAAATATATACTGTCTTGAGAGATATCACTGAAGTCTTTTAAAAATATGTCAATGGGGGCTGGCCGAGTGGCGCGGTGGTTAAGCGCTGGCTTGTGAAGCCAGCGGCCCCAGTTCGGGTCCCACATATGAGGGCCAGTGATACTGCCCTCAAAAAAAAAAAAAAAATACGTCAATGCATATTACTCTGACTCCTCCATACGATACTCTGAAAATATTTATAGATGGCTTATTTAGAATGTAATTTGACGTTATTCTAGAACAATTATCTGACCAGAAAAATCTAGATAATTGACTCCATCTCCTATGAAGCAAACTTGAAAATGAGTCTAGGCTCTAGGATTATTTTGAAATGGAAGAAGCTAGCATAACTCCTCTCTATCTAATGCTAACATTAACTACACTAGTACTTAGAACCTTAAGAAATTTCCATGAAAGAAGGAGATTTTTGATAATAAAGCCATTTGGGCACAGAATTGGAAGATGATCTCAAAAGTATGCTCCCATTGCTTATCCTAAGCCTTGATACGTATAAAATTGAAGTGCTAACATTTTTCAGAAATCAAATATACCTAAGTTAGGACATTTATTTATGGTAACTAGTACAATGTACATATAGGTAATTGAACAATATTTAAGCCAACAGGATGTTTTTTACCATTAAATTCAACCTACTATTTCACCAAAACTTTTACTTGTGAAGCCAGAAATCAAATTACTTTATTTGTATTTTCCCTTATCTAGCCTACATCAACTCATTCTATTATTAGAATGAATGCACAATTAGAAATTTTGTCCAAGAGATATTGTTCATTTTTCAGAAGTAACTTAGAAATTGTTAACATGTGATAATGATAATAGCAGCACTATTTTATATAATAGATAGCTTACTGTGTATTTTGCAAATAATTCACGTAAAATGTAACCCTCACCATAAATATTCATGTATTCTTTTATTTATTCACAAACAGTCCCTGATTTTCTGCATGCTCAGGCATTGTTCTGATCATTAGTAGCACATAAATGAACCAGTCTGAGCTAACAGAGTCAGAGTCTCTTCATGGGCATGTGATCTCTGCTTCATGTACAGAGAAACTCCTCTCTTGGATAAATGCTCTGCTTTTACTATCTTGAATTTTTTAAATTTTATTTAAACTTGTGTTCTGTATGTGAAGGCTGATATGAGAATAGAGTAAGAGCATAGCCAAAAGAGGTGCATATGATATGCTTGTTTCCTTCCTGCACCTTTCACATATAGCATTTATGATGCTCCATGACAGAATTCTGGTGGGTCATCAATGCATGAGAATTCAGTGGGACACAAAGCAAATACAGAATAAGTAATTATCATAGCTGCTGACCACCTATGCAGAAAATGATTACATAGAGGGAAAGAGGAAGATAGTGACACCCATAGTTCTTTCCTTTCAGTTCTCCCTTACTCATCAGTAAGCTAGAGGTAGAGAGTAGTGGTACTGTGCATGTTCAAAAAGTCAACTGAAAACGGTGGACTCATCTAATGTCTCCAAATGTTCTGTTTAGGACAATATGCATGAATAATTTCTGTGATTTTTCCATAAGTTAAATTATCTCACATCTTTATTTAAACTGGCATTGCATAATAAAATGGTGAACAGTAAAATTCATTGTTAGTACTTTAAATTTAAAATATTTCTTTACTAATAATTACATTAAATAGTAAATAAAACACCATGACAAGTTGAGAAAGAGACCACAGAAAAAAGAAACCTTTATATTTTAACACCTGTTTTTAAGCAAGGAGCTCATGTTTTCATTTTTCACTGGAGCTCATAAAGTTTGTAGCCTGCCCTGTATGGAGCTTGTGTTCTCATGAGGAAGCAGCAGACAGTAAACAAACCATTAATGTGACAGATATGGATGTGTTATAATATGAGAAGGGAATGGAGAATGATGAGGGAAAGGGATGTTTCAGATAAGGATTTTAGGGAAGGGAATTCCATCTTTCTTACAGGGTTACCTTATAATATAGACCTGGATGATGGGAAGGAGCTAGCCATGATAATACCTATGGAAAACCTAGAAAGGAGGAAACAGCATAAAGAAAAGACTAGATATGGAAAGTAGCATCATGAGTTCCAGAAAAAAAGAAAAGGAAAGCCACTGTGGCCTGAGCAGAGCCAGCAGAAGCAGAGTTGGAGAGGAGGGAGGGGAAGAAAGGAGAAGGGAGAGGAGAGGAAAGGAGAGCCAGTTTCAAGGAGCAGCAAAGCCCTAGGAATGGGTTTTCAATTTTCACCTAGTGGGATGGGAATGCCCATGTTTTTGAACACAGAAGTGATATAATTGGATAAAAATACTTAACCTTCTTATTTTAGTTATGTTGAAATGAAGAGTTGGAGGTTTAGAAAGTTTTGCTCTTTCTTTTAAGGTTATACAGCTAATAAGCAGGAGGCAAGGACTAAAAACTAATTAATCTGCTTCTAGGGTCCACGCATGTATCCACTATGTTGTACTTTGAGTATAGACATCGCCTACGTGAAGACCAAGTATGATCTGAACAATTAAATAGGTAATTTTATTCTACCTGCTGCAATCGTGGAGAATATTTATTATTGAGTAATGCTTCAAAGTAACAGAATAGAGCCTGGCATTTTACATAGGCAGGGAAACAAGGACATCCTGGGGAAGGAAGGAGGCAGGTTTCATATTGGAATACAAGAGGCAAGACTGGTCCTTTGGCCTGGTGTTTTTTGTTTTTTTTTTCCCCTTAAGTTTAATAATACCATTTGTCAGTTTTGTGAAACACAAAATGGCTTGGGCATTTGTCAACTGTCACTCTTCCCAAGGTGCACAAACCTCAGGTTCAGTTCAGCACTGTCATTCCATAAACACCTTTGGTCCCAGCTCTTCAAACTGTCTTCATTTTAATTGAGCTTGGGATGTTATTGGTGCTGTATGTGTTTACAGTGTCTTCATAAGCAATAACATTGGTTACTAACACTGGTTTAACATTGAAACAGAAAGTTACTTTACACCTAGAAAAGGAAGGAAATAGAATAATTTGTGTATAATAGTGAAACAAATATCTGCCAATTAAAAAATGACACAATTCTGTATTTCTTTGGAAGGCTCAACCAAATGTTTTAGGCCTTTTCTACTCAAAGTGTGATCCGAATAGCTGGTGCTTGTTACAAATGTAGAGTCTTAGCTTTCAGTCCAGACCTACTAAATTAGAATCTACTTTTAACAAGCTTCCTGTTTAAAATTTAAGAATCATTGCTTTGAGACTGTATACTACTTTATTCCTGTAACACATACAAAAGGATTCCTATTAAGAATAAAGCAGTGCTACTAAGGATAGGAGAAATGGCCAAATGCCTTGAATGTTTGAAAGAAATTTCAAAGCAACAATAGACTTATGGGAGTGATTCACATTTTATCCTGCACTGTTGCTGATTGGGTAATGTAATAATTTAATTGGTCATTTTCTCCTTTCCCTGTGCTACATCACAATGCATCTTGCAATAAAATTATATTCAAGTCTTTAAAATACAGTGCTTTCCCCAACTTGTGGATGAGGCAACTGATCTAGAAAGGTACTAGATGAGTACATTCTCTCTATACTATGAATTATGTAATCATAAGAGAATTAGAAAGGAAATGCTATCCCCAAAGAATGTTTGATGGTATTATAGAAGAGTCAAGATCTCTCTTTCTGCACAGTCAGATAAATGAGCTCCCTTCTTAGATTTGTCACTATGTGGGAAAATGCTGTTTCTATGAAGAAAAGGGATATAATAGCCCTTTCTTATGGGAATGTACATACTCTTTGGACAGAATATTCAGCTGCAGAATACTGCACAAATCAAAGACAAAACACTGTACAAATCAGAGATAAAATTCAAAAGAACAGGACACAAATCAGGAGAAAAATCATTTATTTGATTACAATAGGGAAGCAAACTTTCTTAATGTTCAAATGATCACTACTCTGTACGTTAAGTGAACTTTAAATGCGGGCACATGCCCATACCAAATGGATCTACAAATAGCCTATCAGAAGGCAAACATCTCAGCATAGCCTAGGATAATAAATACCACTGAGGAACCTGTACCAGAAGGTTTCTAACTGGTTCTGTGCCCACTTAAAAAATGGAGATGTGTCTAATTTGGGACTTTGTGAAGTTCTTAGTGGATGTGTTGAGAACGAATGAACTTCCACTCTCATTAGACAGTCATGCAGTTCACTACACATACTTTTATAAAATGAACCTCAGAAGATATATAGGGATCTTTACATAGTTTCTACTTCCTTATCACTCAGACATTGGTAATAAATCTTCACCAGGAAAACTAAGGAATATTTATGGTTCATCTTCCTCTTTTCTGAGGACTTTGGAAATGGAAGCCTTTCAGGTGTGTTGCTGTGTCTCAGCTTTGCTAGTGCTGGAAGACTTGCCTATGTATCTACTTTTTTGCATCAAGGTTTTCATACTTGAGATTTTAGCCCTTGTATTATGTTATTGTTATTTTTTTAAATCCAAAGATCAATTTTTAAGAATTGGCTTGTAAAATTTATTTCTTTGAGGAAAAATTGTTTTCTTCAAATTTGCTCAAGAAAATTCTGATTGCCTGCTTTACTTATTAACCCTTAAAATGTTTTAATTGTATTTAATATTTTAAATAGATACGAATAAATTTTCCAACAATGCCATAAATTCAGATTTTCTCATATTTAAAATCCACTATACACATTATAACAAAAGCCCTTAAACATGTTTATACAACCAAAATTAAAATGGACAAATTTAGTTGAAAATTACAATACAATTACATTTGTATTTTAAATCCATATGATAAATTCAGCCAGAGTCCATGGCTATTTTGAGTTGCTGTAATAGTATTATGAATAGTTGATGCAATAGCTCACTTGTTCTTCAGGACAAAGATTCAAAACATTATTTTAAATTTTTGGTGTACTTTCTTGAATTTTTAACTTTCTGTTGAAGAAAAAAGAGAGAAAAAAGTTCAAAGTGTAAAATAGATCTATAAAGACTTCTTTCTTTCCAGTGACTCCTGAGTATATATGAGTAGCCAGGTCCAATTTGCTTGTCTGAACCCACTAATTATTAGAGAAAACTTTCCACATGCATATAGTTCAAATATTTGGTAAATAATATTAAAGGGAAATCACTTATATAAACTAAAATTATATGAAAAAATTTTTAAAAGTCAAATATCTAAAAGTGATCATAAATTTAAAAATTAGGTTTTATTTCACATTCTTGAAGTAGGTACAAGTTTTAGCCAGAAGATTTCTAACTATTTGAATTGGCCCTGCTGATTCACTGGTATATATGATCATATTTATGCAGACTTTCATTTATAAAGGACATAGGCAAAGCTTGAAAGATAGCTCCTAAACATGTCTCAGTCATTAATATTACAATGTATCTTTCTTTAATCCAGTGAAAAATTAATAAATACTTCTAAATTAGGTAGAAAAGGCAAAAGTTAGTTATTTTGAAGAAGGAGCTTGGGAATAAATCATAATAAAAATTTACTAGCTTGAAAAATGACCCATGTATGATTTTGGGCATGACAAAGAACTGGATTTTGCAAATGAGTCAATCAAATTTGTAAAAAGGTACAGAATTGAGTAACAGAAAAAGGAAGTTGATTAGGGGAAAAAAGACATTGAAACACTTAATGAATATATTACTGAAGTCAGTAGACTATCTGAAGTTATTCATAAAGGATTGTAACAAGATACATTGTTTGATTAAAAATAAATGAACAAATAAGCTAATGATATAATTGAAATATTACACATATATTACAAATTTATATTTTATCCTGACAAGTTGAAGCATGGAGGTAATGACTTATGCTGATTCTAGCGTCATAAAAATAAAATATTAATATAGTGTTAACTGTGAATACAAAATGTTATTTAATTCGTATTTTAAATGAAACCAAAGTAACTCTTAGATTTGTTATTAAATAAAAATTGTTTAAAGTTTGCTTTTGAAAAAAAGGCAAGAGGAAAGGAAATTAACCAATGAGGCACTATATAGATTAAGAACATGCCTCAGTTAATCTCATTATTTTATTTGCAGTGAGTGTTATTACAATACTTAGTAAAAAAGAAAACGGAAGTTCAGAGAGGCAGATCCCTTGGAAAAACCTAGTTGGTGGAGGAGTTTCAAATTAAAATGAAAATGTGATTTAAAAACTTATCTTCTTTGCCCTATAAGATGTTACAATTAATCATTCAATATATATATATATTTTTTTTTTTTTGAGGACAGTGTCACTGGCCCTCGTATGTGGGACCCGAACTGGGGAAGCCAGCGCTTAACCACCACGCCACTCGGCCAGCCCAACCAATCACTATATAAACAAATGCTGTTCTTCAGATGTCTGGAGTTGGGAAAGCTTATCTGATAAGTAGTGATATCAATAAGTAATAAATAATACACTACTCTAAATTACAATATACTATTTGGTACTGTTACCTGCTTGATTACTTTCTTTAAAAATTTGTTTCCAAATTTCAAATTTGACCTTGACTGTATTTTTCTTCTCCCTTTCTGTCAGACCATTTTGCAGTCTATCTCATTTATTTTTAGAAAACAGAAGTAAAAAAAGTTACCACAGATATTTATTATAGTTGTCATAAAAGTTACATCATTCTCTGTTGCTAAAACAGAAAACAATTCTGACTACTTTAAGCTAAAGGAAATGTATATTTCTAAACTAACTGGACAGATAAACAGATTTATATTCTGTAGAGTTAGGAAAGAACTCCCAAAACCAATCTTGTCCAGTGCAATGTCATCAATGTTTCTGAAAACTTTTGAAGCCGGTGCCATTCTCCTTGGAATGTATTCAATGAGTTATTTATTTCTTTATTCAACTCACCTAAGATTTAATGGTCTTAAGTAGATGCAGCTGATTAGTAAAGCCTGAATCATTCACCTCAACCTATCAATAAGGAAGGCTGAAAAAGATGTCTGGCTTTTGATATGATTTTTTTCATCCACTAAGATTCCCAAAATGAAATAATCCTCAAATATAGTAAAAGTTCACAAATGTTCTATTTAATCAAACAATTGCCAATGTTATCAATCACAAATTATATAGAACATAAATTTATATTATTTTTTACTCAAGAAGCTTACAAAATCAATGAGAAAATCTGCAAAAATATAGGAACACTAGTGTCAACTTTATTTTTATTGGGCGCTTTATATCTAAAATGTATCTTCAAATTCTTCTTGACTTGTGGCATTGATTCAAACATTATTCATGTTGTCTAGTCCTGGGCTTCAAAAGGGTTGCAGGAACTATAAATTTTATCATTTTTATCAGAACAGTTTACAGAGTAAACTGAGGTGCTAATGATAATACAATGATCTGCAACACAGAACTGTTCTGGGCAGCTAGTATATGAGGTCACCCTCAGTGTACACAGGCACTGTGCAGTGGTTCTTACTAGAAAGTCATAATGTACTAATCCGCTGGAGACCTACTAATACTCTTCTATTATACAATCAGGAAAGGAGGGAATTGGGAGGTAACATTGGATTATGTAGTTTAAGAACATAAACTGTGATTTTTAACAAAAGTTTAGGAATCCAAGGTCAAGAAAGCTCTTCGGCTATCCCAGATACTGCTCAATACACATACAAATTTGTTAAGCAGGTACATTGACACGAAGTCTGGCCACCATATCTGCTGAAAGTTCCTCTCAACCCTACCTAAACCCTACAATGTTGCTGCTGAAAATCCCTAAAGTCCATAACCTTACCTGCAAGCAGAAAACAGACAAAAGCAGCAGAAAGAATGTTCTAAATTCTCTCAGAAATGGATTTACTCTAGATCATAATTTGCATCTGGAACTTTGATCCATGGGCCTCTGGGAAATGTAGTTTATGTTTTCAGCTACATCAACATCATAAAGCTCCCAGGAGGTCATTGATACACACATAGGTCAAGATCATTTGCCATACCATCTTCAGTGTTCAACTCATTGCATTTCTCTTTACGTTGTCACACCGCACTCACATGCACAGCTCCAATTATATCCATGATGCTGAACAAGGGTAAAGAAAAACTCACTCTGACTTTTCTCACTCAAAAACCATGAGCCGGCTGAGTGGTGCGGTGGTTAAGCGCTGGCTTGGGAAGCCAGCGGCCCCGGTTCAGTTCCCACATATGAGGGCCAGTGACACTGCCCTCAAAAAAAAAACAAAAAAAACATGACCATGAACCTCAAGTTGGATTGTGATGCCACCTCCATTCTATCATATTTTGCAGCTTCATGCACTCCTTCATCCTCCTAGATGAACAATTCATACTTTGTTTCCTGTTCTCATTCCTCCCCCAAAACCTTCTCCTCCATCCTTTTCAGTTAATGACCCTACTTTTTTATTTTCCTGAGAGGTATAAGAATCAAGAGATGTTCTACAATATTTACTTTCGCCTACTCAACCACTTTCATACATATCCGGCCTCCCGCCTGTTGCTTTGGATGAACTTTTCATGCTCTCAAGGCTGGCTCCTTCCCTTTTTTATTAATTCCATCACTGCTGACATTATTATATGTATTGTGCCAACATATGTACCATCTCCCACATAATTACTTTTTATTTTTCTGTGAATTAGTCCCATCAGCATAGAAACAGTTTATAATTTCTCACTACAGAAAAATCCTCATGACATCCCCTTTTTCTGTTACTTTTCACAGCAAAACTTTTGAATTTTTTTTCTTGTTGTCTCCAATTTTTTGAATCTATCTTAATCGGGATTTTGCCCTTTTCACTTCATTGAAACTGCTTTTGTTAATGTCTTGAATAATCTTTTCATATTATTGAACATAATAAAAAACTCTTGTCACTCCTCTTTCTTAAGGAATCATCTGTGCTGCACGAAGTTTATTACTACTCCCTCCTTGAAACACATTCTTCGCTTGGCTTCAAGGATACAACGATTATTTCAACTTTATATGCTACTCTTCTTCAGTGTTCTTTGCTTGTTCCTCTGATTTCCCCACCTTAGGAATATTGGAATAGCTTTAGATCCACTCTTTTCTATCTACATTCACTCCCTTAACAATTTATTCTATTTCCTACGTTTAAATAACACATATAAGTGAATTCCTTATTTATAACTCCAGCTCTGAAATCCTGATTAATACCCAAGTACAAATCTGTTATCTCTCTTAGAAATCTAATATGCATTTCAAATTTAAAAGGTCTAATATAGAACTTGTTAGAGAATTACTTTTCCAATATAAAATATCCTTTCTAGTATGAATTTTCTTGTTAGAAAATTTTCTGTTCCTCCTGCAATCTTCTCCACTACAGAAAATGGCAGCCCTGTTATTCTTAGTTGCCTATATTAAAAATCAAAAAGTATGTTTAACTCTTTTCTTGCTTTCCCACTTTCACATTCAACTTTTTAACAAATTCTCTTTGCTTTCTGTTCAAAACTGTATATAATTATAATACTTCTTGCTACTTCCACTACTACTAACTCCAAATCTAAGACATCACCATTGTCTACCAATTCTCTCTGCACATTTTCTTCCATCCTGCAGTCAATTCTCAACACAAAATCAATGAAATTTTTCTTTAAAAAATCAAATACATTATGTCACTTCTTTGCTCAGTTCTTTTTGTGTATCTGGTGCTAGAATAAGGTTTTGCATATAACACGTGCTTAGATATTTTTGTTGTTGTTGTTAAATAAGTGAATGCAGATGTCACTTGCATCTTCATGTTACCTCATGGTCTAAAATAGTTACTATTACTCTAGTCATCAGATCCATATTCTAGACTTGATAGAGAACAAGAAAAAAAGGAATAACTGTAACGGCCTTTGCCCAATGACTGCCCTTATTTAAAGGAACTCTCCCAAAAATTTTACAGAAAAGTATCTACTTTCATATCATTGGTCACTCCTATCAATAAACACCATAGATGTTCTCTTCCTTTGAACATGGGAGGGCTTGTGATTACAGCAGAATTTGATATTGTATAAGTTCCAAACCTAGCTCATAAAAGGCAATACGATATCTTTCTGTTTCCTTTGTTCCATTTGCCCTTAAACCCAGTTACCATAATGTGGGGAAGCCCAGGCTGCATTGAAAATGTATAGATGTTCTGGCAACAGACCTTGCTGACGTCTCAGGTGAAAGCCAGCATTAAACAACATATGAGTGAAACTCCTCCACTCATCTTAACAGCCTCCAGCTATTGTGTCTTCCTAGAAGAGGCCCCAGATCATGTAGAACAGATACAAGACCCTCTCACTGTGGCTTGTTCAAATTAATGGCTCTTAAAATCCATGAGCGTAATAAAATAGTTGTTTTATAGCATTAAGTTTTAGAGTGGTTTGTTAGGAAGCAATAGGCAACTGGGATATGTGTATTAGATTAGTATCTGGGCTCAATTGTAATCAAAGTTTAGGTATTAATTGTGTAACTAACATTTTGCCACAGTTTCCTTTATCTTATTGTACTTGAATGTACTTTCAGCGGTTTTTTTTCTTTTTTTTTTAGCTGAGCCATCCTGCCACCTGTTGGCAGCTTAATGGCAGCTCAGCTTGGGCTGGGCATTGAACTGCTGTTGCTCAGAGCTCATCTCTCACTCTTGAGCGAGCGCTTAACCAACTGAGCCACTTGGCTAGCCAGTTTCAGCATTTTAATGATGGGTATATGAATGGTAAAAGTATAAAGACCTTTCATATTAGAATTTAAATATTTTATCCCCATACTTTTTGACTGGGCATAGAATAGTTTCTTGAAAATTACCTCTTGGCAGCATCCCAATGCTTTGCTCTGTCATAGCCATTAGTCTTGCAGCTCAGGAGTCTGAGGCCACCTGATTCTGAGTATTTTGATGAAACTTGGATTGTTTCCTTCTCTGGAAAATTTTAGAATCTTTTCTTTATATCCTCAGTGCTTCAAAATTTCATCATATTCTGTCTCAGCATGAGACTTTTTTAAATTCATTAAATTGAGCACTCAGCAGATACTGTTAATATTGAAAACATGTTGTTTTCGGTTCTGTGGAATGATATTGCACTTCTTTGGTAATTTCTCTCCCACTATTTTATTTGTTTTCTCCTTCAGAAACTCCTATTATTAAAATCTTGGGATGCTTAGATCAATCCTCTGGTTTTCTTTACTTTTACTCACTTTTGGTCAGCTTTCTGAAATGTGTTCTCAATTTTAATTTCCAAATGTTCTTTGTACTTGAAAAGAAAATGTGTGTGTTTTCTTTTGTTCCTTATGTGGTTTTCTACTTTCATATGGCTTTTCTTCGAATGGGTCATATTTTTGGCAATGTTTTAATATGTAAGATTCAGGTAATTAAAGTAAAAGTGCTGCACTAGTGTGTAAATCGGTTTTATAAGACAGTTTTTAATTTTTTTGGAATTTCAAAAAGCCTTGATGTATCCTTAATAAGGCAGGAAGCTTATGCCTTCTTTGTAATACCTGTAAATTCTCTTACATCCTTAATTATGAAATCTTTTTAAAAACGCATTCTCTGAATCAAGTTTATTGTGATGAAAACATCACAGTTGCCAGGTTTTTGCATGTATGGGAGGTGAAGGAAACTAGGGAGCATACATGGAAATGTCCTCTTTATAGCTGTCCCTCAATTATTCACATAGATGTTTCTCCACTTTCCCTTTCAACTTTTTGATTCTAAAGATCCTGCAGTAGAATTCTCTCCAAAACTCTTGTTTGAAAAACGACTCCTGCTTTTACTACTGCCTTCTCTTCTATGTATTCTTTTTTTTTCTTCTCAGATTATTTATCAAAACCATCTCATCTATTTCTCTCTTTCTCAATTTTCTTCCTCAAAGTATCTTACCTAACAATGTCCTCATTGTTTCATATCCTCAGCACTCTTATATACTTCAGCAGGGTTCACAGAGAAAGGCCAGGTGATGCCTGTGTTCAGTCATCCCTTCCAGACTAGGAGTGACACTGGTTATTTTTGTTTATTTTAATCTCAGTAGGGAGTAGATTTCCATAAGAACAAAGGACTCAAAACTGGTGACAAAAGTGTAGGTACTTCTAGAAGTTTCTTTAAATGGTTTGACATGGGAGATAATTTTTGTTAGTGTTTCCTTCCTTCCTTCCTTCCTTCCTTCCTTTCTTCCTTCCTCTTTTTTGATAAGGGCATGAGATATCCATTGAGACATACTTTTTTTTTTTTGCCTTTAAACATAGAAACATAGTTGAAAAATGACTGTTTCTGAAACTCACTGAAAGATGAACCATACTTTAGTAAAAGAGGTTTACAAAAGTATCAAAAAATAGTAATCAAGCCAAAAGAGATTTATAAATAAAATACTTTGGGATATTAGCATTCAAAAAGACTAGGTCCGGACTGGCTGAGTCGGGCGCGGTGGTTAAGTGCTGGCTTGGGAAGCCAGCAGCCCCGGTTCGGTCCCACATATGAGGGCAGTGACACTGCCCTCAAAAAACAATAAAAAAATAAATAAAATAAAATAAAGTAAAAAAAAAAAAAAAAAGACTAGGTCCATCTGAAGAATATAAAAAGGCATTAATGTGAAGATGACATTTGTGAGCAAAGAGAAAGATTTGGTATATGCAAGAGGAAAACATAGTGGAATTATTCTAGAAAACAAAAAAAAGAACTATAAAGAAGTCAGAGAAATTGAGAAGTAAAAAATATTCAAGAGGATATGTAGATGGTGCATTTTAATTAGAGCAAAAGGCTTATATAAGAAATGGCAAAAAAATATCATAGGTTGTGGCCATAGCAGACAGTGTGTGCTTTACTTTGAATCCTGCAGGCAATGGATGGAGGATTGAAAATATATATGTATCAAAATGACGGAGAAAATTTGTGTGTCAGTAAGATTATTTTAGGAACTCTGAACAAAATTGGAGACAGGTTTTTATGTAGCATTAAGGGAGAGTAGCCATTGTCAAAATGGAGAGATGGTACAATTGCAAAAGATATTGAGGGAATCAGATTGACAGAACATATGAATTCACTGAAAGCAGCAAGTAAAGAAAGAAACAAATCAAGGTTTTGAGCCAGGATGACAAGAAATTTGGCAAAGTGATTTATGGATATACATGAGAAGGAAAATTATAACTTCTGTTTTTGATATGTTACATTTATAGATTTGGAAGTATGTTGATATTGAGACATATAGGGAGCTGTAGGTAAAATGTAGGACTAGAATTAAGAAAATATGACTGGGTTATTGATACATATTATGTGATACCTACAATGTGTAGACAGTGCTTTAAGAAATAAGAATACTTCCAGGGTAGTAGAGAGGAAGGGGCTGGAACAAAATATAAACGAAGGGAAAGAGGCTGTTTGAGCTTACCTTTATTTTGGGAGCTGGAGAAGGCAGACAGCAGTTTCATAAGAGGCAGAAGAAGGTAATAGTGTCCCAGAAGTCAAAGGAAGAGAAAGTTTCTAGAATCAAAGCCAATAATGATCCAACAACTGCCAGGGAAACCAAAGGATATGTTTAACGAGAAGGTCATCGGATTTTATTACCAAGAGTCCATTAACCTCTAGTATTACATGATAAGGATGAACAGAAGGCTGGACAGACCTGTTTTGTTTGAATATTTGAACGTCTATCCTATAAAACAGGGACTGCGTTATATATTTTGTGTAGGGAAGAACAAGAACAAAAAAGTGCTAGAAGTTATTGAGAAACTTTTTTTTTTAACTTTTTTCTGCAAATTTACAAACTGAGTGAAATCCAAACACAATACCTTAGTGGGTGTCAAGTTTGTAGAGTGATTCAGGAATCAAATGATATTCTAGCCAGATAAATTACTTGATTTTTATAACTGAACATTAAAGTGGTGTGGCAGTTGAATATTGCCTTATTTAGAGTGGTGGTAAGAGAGGTCGGTGGAGAGTCTAGACTAGAACACCCTGCTTTCTCTTGTCTGGCCCCCTCATTAGACAATCCATCCTCATGGCAGAGTGGGTATCAGTTCTGGCATCACTCTCCACTCGCATTGTGCTTTTATTCAGCTGCTGACCTTTTTTTCCATTAAAATCATTGTTGTCATAATCACAGTCTATTCTGTCAGTACTTTCATAATATCTGTCACTTAGGAAATGAACACAGTCATAAAATTAGCATAGTCTGATATGCTATAATTTTTTTAGATATAACTTTCTGAACTGCTAAATCTTACATCTATCTCCTGAGTTCTTGCTGTTGTGCTAGTGAGTTTAGGAAAAATGGGGAAATCATAGCCTAATCATTTTTAATATAAAGGCATTATTTATTTGTAAGATTTTTATTCATATCTGCAACTTAGACCTTTGACAAAAACACTGTCAAATAATATGTATCTATTATTTAGTCTGCCTTAAGTATAAGAAGAGAATATGCATGTTTGTCTATGAAATGGAATTTAAAACCATTTGACAGGTTGCCCCTAAATATCACCCTTCAACAAGAGTTGCAGGCAATCACTGAAATATCATCAGTTTAGGGAAACTACAATATTTCTGTAGAAAAAAATTCTCTTATAATTCTTTATGAGTCTCTGCTGTGTCATTTCTGAAATGAAGATAATGCTATTGCTTGACATTTGTTTCACAGGGTTATAAGGATCAAATGCAACAATTCTGGTGAAAGTATTTTGTAAACTTTAATGTATTATATAAATATAACTTATATAAAATTTGTGAATTTAGATAGCCTATGGAGACACATTTATCTGTTGAGAGTTATCAGTATCTTATTGTCAACCTGGCCCCTATTTATGGAATATTAAGAAAACATGACTTGGGATCAGAATTAATAGGACCCAGGCTGCTGCCTAGAAAGAGTTGTCCCAGAGTTCCAAGAAAACCTGGGCAGCCCAGCTCACAGGAGGGAGTGTGGTCCCAGAGAGGGAGTGCAAAACTCAAAAGGCATTAATGAAAATGGGTTTTAGAACACTTTTCCCAGAAATGCATTGATGATCAAGTTTTTAGTGGCTCTTGTAAAAGACTAAATTTTTAAAGGAATAATACAGTAAGTGTTTAATTAAGCTAAGTTTATTTAAAGTAAAATGTTTTATTTAGAGATTGTGTTCTCTCTACTTTTGGGGGGGTATTATCTATCTTGTTTTCTAACACAATTAATTTTTTTTTCTGTTTTATCATGGTGTAATTTAGGTACAGTAAAGTTTCACTGTTGCATTTTTATCAATATTTGAAAGTTCATTTTACTCCAAAACTTGCCAACACTTGGTATCACAGTCTTCTTAATTTTAGTCACCCCAGTGGACATGTAGTGGTATCTCTGGAGTTTTTATTTGGAATTCCCTAATGATAGTGAGAATCTATAAATGTGCGTCTTTGAAAAAGGGTCTGTTTAAGTCTTTTGCCTATGTTTAAATTGGATTGTCTGTATTCTGATTTTTTACTTATAAAATCAGCGTATTATAGATGCAAATCTTTTGAAATAGATGTTTCCCAAATATTTCCTATACATTTATGTCTGGCATTTTCATTTTCTTAAGAGAAAACATTTATAATTTTGAAGGAATCCTGTTTATTTGTTTTTGTCTTTTATAACTTATGTTTTTTGTGGCCTAGCAACTATTTGACTAACCCAAGGTTTTAAAGAAGTTTTTAATGATTTCTTCTAGAAGTTTTAGAATTTAAACACTTATTTTTATTTTTATAATCCTTCTAATGTTAAATTTCATGTATGATATAAAGATTTATATCCCTTTTGAAAATGTAAGTAGCCAACTTTTCAGCACCATTTTTTTATAAGATTATTGGTAACTTCTTGAATTACTTTAGGATGTTTGTCAAAAACTGGTTGACTGTGCATGTGTTCTCTTTCTAGACGTTGTCTTCTGTACTATTATTGTTCAACACGTTTTTTGTTTTGTTTTGTTTTTTGAGGGCAGTGTCACTGGCCCTCATATGTGGGACCCGAACCGGGGCCACTGGCTTCCCAAGCCAGCACTTAACCACCACGCCACTCAGCCGGCCCAGGTCAACATGTTTATGTTAATGCCAATACTTGCCTGATGATTGCAGCTGTATGCTAAACCTTGAAATCTGGTTCTGCTATTCCTCCATATTTGTTCTTTTTTTAAAATTTCCATTGACTATGTCATATAATGTTGATTTCCACATACATTTAGAAACTTTGTCTGTTTTTACAACAACCTTACTGGATTTTGATTGGGATTGTGTTGGCATAATAGATCAGTTTAATAAGAATTTGTCTCTTTTAAATTGTATCCTTCTGATCATGAACACAGCATCTCTTCCTTTATTTAGGTCTTCCTTAACTTCTCTACATGATGTTTTGTAGCATATATGTTTTATATATACTTTGTTAAGTTAATCACTGATTATTTCATTTTTTATACTATTGTAAATGATTTTTTAAATTTTAATTTTTTGCTGCTTAGCATATAGAAATAAAATTGACTCATGTAATGATTGTGTATTTTGTGAACTTAACTCTATTCATCCTTTTTGCTCCATAGCTATTTTTGTGGATTCATTAAGATTCTCTACAAAGGTGATCGTGTGGTCTAAAAATAAGTCACTATTGTTTCTTGCTTTCCAGTCTGTAGTCTATGTTACATGTCTTATGACGTTGACTTTGATCTTCTTTATCCTATTTATTGGTAATATTTAAGGTAAGCATACATACTTTATTTTAAATGTGAAGAATAAAACATCTAGTTTTTCACCATGGGATATGTTTTTAGCTGTAGGTATTTCTCATCATCAGACTGAGGAAGTCTGATGAAGTCCCTTCATCAGACTGAGGAAGTTTACTTCTATGCTTAGTTTGATAAGACATTTTATAATTTTTACTTGGTGAATTTTATCAAAAGCTTTTTCTGCATCTGTGTAAATGACCATAACTTTTTAATTCTTTTAATATGGTGATTTATCTTGAGTAATTATTGAATGTTAAGTGAAACCTGAATTGTTGAAATAAACCCTTCTTGGTCATGATGTATAATTATTTTTATATATTTTTGGAATTGATTTATCATAGTGATATATTGCTGTATTCATTTTACTGATTTGATTTGATGGTAATTTAGTGTTTACTGATCTTATTAAAATGGTCAAAACAGTAAGGTAAAGGCAGTGATTCATAGGGTTAAGTTTATTTAATATATATGCCTATTTCTAATTTATAGATTATGTATTTTCTGATCTTTCATCTGTACATTGTTCTTTAACATTGTTTTTCCTTAATTTATTAACACAAATCCAAAATTTTAAGAATTAGCATTTAAGAGAGTGTTTTCTATTATAGTCGTGTTATGAGAAATACGATGCAAGGGATAATATGTTTGTTCTCTGAATCAAGTTTTTTTTAAAACACTTTCTAATGTAAAGGTCAGAACTTTCATATAATGTTTAATATTCTCTTTCCAAATGTTCAGTAAGTAATATTTTCAGGAAAACTCTCTCTTTCTCTTTTTCCCTTCCCCTCTCCATCCCAAAAGTATATATCTTCAAGGTAACAGAATTAGAATTCACATAATGTAATTCCCTTATGCCCCAAACATTAACAAGTACAAAGGGCATCCACAAATTATTGAATAAGAGACCATTGCATGGAAAATACACAACACACAATTTGTGCTCAAGATATTGAAACAAGTGAATTAAGTGATTAACCCCTGAAATGAGGTCAACACATTGGAGAGATATCTTTTGATTAAAAGCCAATGTTAGTCTTGTGAAAGAGTTTCTGATGTGTACTTTAAAAGAAAGAAGCCTGCAACATCATCTTTATTAAATCTGCTTTTTAAAACATATCTATTTGTCTAAAATGTGAATATAAGAAATATACACATTCTTTATAATGGGCACGCAAAATTTATTTAATAAATGAATGAAGTTAGACATTCATTCCCTAAAGCTCATGTATGACAAAATATAGGTGAAATAGCTTTTAACTTTCAATTTTACATCAAGAAAATTTTTGGCTGACACTGAATAACAATGTAATTTTATACAAACAATGACAACTTAAGTTAATAGAAAAATCAAGAGGTAAACAACTAGGTTGAAATGTAGCCATATGCTTTTGTAAGTTCCTGACATAGGAAACTTCTAGAGTAGCAAAAACATCCAAGTGGTTCTGGGGTACTTTTAAGTATGTTTATTGGGTCCCCTTAAAGCAGGCTCAGTATTGAAGCCTGAGATCTTGTTTAACTTCTGTAAGAATTTTAGATTAATTTACCTGGTCCCAGAAACCCCAAACCACTTAAGCTTTGATGGAGTTGAACAGGAGAACCTACCCAATTGTCTTTGGGTTCAGCATTCCCAGTTATATATCATGAAAATAATTAAATAAGTACCAAAACTGAACAAAACATGGAAATATTAAATTTGAGATGTAATAAATTAAAGCAGAGTTCAAGACCATTAAACCATTCAGATTTCTCCTGCTGTTTGAAGTCAAGCTTTTTCTTCTATGCTGCTATTATTGAGCTGTGTATGTTTGCATTTAGCTTTAATCCAGATAAGACTACTTTGGGGAAATTCATCCAGGTAATTCCCATTACTTTGATTAACCTTTCTTGACATATTCCTATATGCCATAATCTTCGAGGACAATGTTAAAAATCATACTGAAATATCATAAGAAAAATTATAATCTGAATCTTGTGAATTAGAAAAAAAATTTTAAAACCTCGTGAGATATACCAATAGGTTTTTGTAATCATGCAGTACTCTGCCATTATTAAGTCATAGGTGGTTCACCCACTGTTTGCTCATTTTAATTCAATGCCATAAGTAGCTTGGCATAATAGCCCATAAGAGAATGCAGTTGCTCTTAAATGCATTAAATTCATTCCCCATTTATTTTCTTCATTCCAACTGATTTTGATCTTCATTATTGCTGCAGTCCAACACTTTAAGTGCCCATATGCATTGCCAAGGCTAGAAAGAGTGTACATGAATCGAAAGGCAGGCATAATTGAAGGAAATATATGGGTGATCAAGTTGTACAGTAACTGTCCTTCAGTTAAGGAAAGTTCATTGCAAAGCTCCCCTCTCTTCAGGAACTGAAAGGGGAGAAAAAGATGTTAATGTGTTTGGATTACATTAAAGTTTAAAGATTAACTAAAAGAAAGGGAGGGAAAAAGTGCTAATGGCAAGAGCACATGGAAGAGGCATTATTATATTACTGCTAATGCACATAAAACATTGCCTATTAAAATAGGATGACAGTTTTACATCCTATTAAATATATCAAAGCTGTACTTCAATTACAAATCCTTTTATATGCATGTTTTAACAAATATGCCTTTGATAATGGGATGTAATTGCAACTTCTTAAAAGCTAAACACAACTTGTACTATATAATAATACAGTGCGGCCAAAAAACAAAAAAAACAAAACAAAAAGTAACCATATTTTGAGACTATGGTATATATATATATATATATATATATATATATATATATATATATATCTTATGAAATTTCAAGTGAGCAGCTGGTGAGCAACTCAATTTAAACAGCCTGAGCCTCTGGGCTTGTAATGGTTAACAGTGATGTGTTGTGCTATTATTTCACATGGTTATTTGTGGAAATAAATTATGTCCTTGAGATGGTGTGTATGAATAGAAAAGCACTTGATCATGTTTGTCTATGATCTTATTTGTGATATAACTGCAACACTCTTATTAGAAATCTAGTTGATGAAATAAATTCCCTTAGAAATTAAAATATATATATATATGTATGTATATATATTTCTTATCTTGAATGGCATACATATTAGTTTTATGGAAATGTCAAATACATTAGTGTTCAAATTTAGTCCACAACCTCTGAACTGTATAATTCTGATTGTCTTACCAGATTAAAAATGGTTGGAAACAAATACAAATGGTGATATTTTTTATTAATTGGATACTAGTAGAGAATGAAAGATAATACATGTTTTTAAATACGCTGATTTTTAAGTGGTTACTTGTTAAGTCTATGAAAATATGATATATTGGCCACTATAAAAAGACTGCTTTTTAGCAGAATGCAATCTGCCTTTTATTCATAAATCAAGTTAAGAACAAGCTTTTTTTCTTTAATTCATCATCTATGCATACAAATGTGGGTTTTTTTCCACTAGAAATTGAAAAGAATTTGTTAAATTTCATTTTCTCTTTTTTTTTTTTTTTTTTTTTGAGGGTGACTCACCGGCCCTCATATGTGGGACCCGAACTAGAGCCGCTGACGTTCCAAGCCAGCACTTAACCATCGCGCCACTCGGCCGAGCCCTGCTTCATTTTCTCTTTAGTGTCATAAAAGCCAGCCAAATTAATTACTCAATTAGCTTATCTTTTGTGAACTATTTGGGTTCTTTTTCTCTCTTTCTCCTCTTACTTCTACTTGCCCTCAGATTCTGACCTTTTCAGGGTTGGAGTTTGAAGGAGAGGGAAGCAATGAAAGGGATATAATGTTCCTTCTTGGTTTATGCTTTCAGGTGCTGCTGTTGTACTTTCTGGCCTTAAATGTTGTTGAAATTTGGCTCTTTTCTCTAAAGGGATATTTTTGTAAATTCTACAACTCCCTCGCCATACTTGAAATAAGTGTGTATTCTCCTTTATGAGTCCTTAAGACTTGTCTTTTCATCTCTGGTTCTTGAGGTCCAATTACAAAAGATTATTCTCCTTATTTTTAGGGTCTCATCAGTCAGCCATCTTGTATATATATGGTCTACATTTTGTCTATGAAAATTTTTTTATTCATTCTCTGCCCTAAAAACACTGAGTGTGTTAGATGATTGTACCTGGTAGCAAACACATCTTCACTTTTCTCTTTGAGTTGCTAGTCCTTTGGATCTTTCAGAGAAGTCATAAAACAATCCACTGAGCCCCTCATAATTTCAAGAGACGTTAATTCCTCCTAGTTGCTTCTTTAAATCTCTTACTTGATTAAGCTAAAGAAGGAAAAAATACCTACCTCTTTTCCTGTAGTTGGGCATCAAAGAAGAATTAAGCAAGTTGTGATTGTGAATCTCACTTGGAAACTTTAAAAAAAAAGAGGTTATTTTTTAAGGAATAGAAAAGTTCTTTATGTTTCTCCCAAATAAAAGTATGGCTGGTGTGTTAGTCAGAATAATGGAATAATGATAGCCCCACCCCTACCCCAACCCCACCACAATCCTAATCCCTAAAAAACAAACAAACAAACAAAAAAGGAGAGGAGGTCTTTGCAGGTATGATTAATTTGAGGATCAACAGATGGAGGGATTATCTTGGATTATCTGGATGGGCCCAAATAAAATCACAACTCTCCTTGTAAGACACAGACACAGGGAGGTTTGACATGCATACAGAGGAGAAAGCAACATAAAGATGAAACACAGAGAGATTTGACGTTCCTGGCCTTGAAAATTAGATAAAACAGTCATATGCCAAGGGAGACTGAATCCACTACAAGCTGGAAGAGACAAGATGAGCCTTCTTCCCTAGACCGTCTGGAGGTAGCATGGCCCTGCCAACACCTTGATTTTGGCCTGGTGATAATGATTTCAGGCTTTTGGCATTTAGAACTGCAAGAGAATACATTTCTGTGGTTTTAGGGACTAAATTTGTTGTAATTTGTTTTAGTAGCTACAGAAAAATGATACAGCTAGAAAGAAATGGTTCATCCTAGCCCTGTGCATGCATGGTTTTAATGTATGATCCTTGGCAACACATGTGTCTTTGCTTCAGTCATCATGCAAAGCTTTTTAAAGAATATCTCTAAAAGAAATTTTAACAACTATAAAAATCATCAATATTATCAGAATAAGCCTGTGAATAATCATATTTAAAAAAAAATTTCAAGATATGGTTGTAGAATATAACATTTTCTGTACCACACATAAAGCTGTTGACTCTCAAAGGGGACAGTCTTAAAGTCTTTGTTGTTGTTGTTGTTGTTGTTTTTTGTTGTTGTTTTTTGAGAGTATATTGGGGAATTGGGGGAGGGGAAAAGCATTGGGGAATCGGAAAAAGGGGAACAGACAAATTGTTGTCCTTTTGTTCTTCAGTCTGGTTGTGGAGGACGTCGCTTCACTGGCCCATGTTGATATTATCGTTGTGCTCTTCCTGAGTGAGGCAGTCACTCATCAGCCATTGGATGGCTGCTCACAGCAGCTCAGGCAGCTCACAAAAGTGCATGCCAGCTGCTGGCCAGCCCCATTGCAGCCTACACTGTCACTGGAGACTCATGGCAACCTAGCTCTAGGTGGAGCTGTTGTTCATCATCTTAGCTGTAGAGGGCGTAGCATCACTGGCCCTCATGTAGGATCCGAACAGGGGCCCTGCTGCTGAGACCTGGTGTCCCTAGCCAACTCTTAACCAGCATGCCACTCGGCCATCATTTAAAGCCTTTGTTTCAACTAAGGGCAGCCAAATTTTCACTTTTTATCAGAAAAGAAAAGAACAGACTTTGAGGACATTCTGAAAGAAGGTGATTGTTTTTCATTGGATGGGGTACCTAGAGGATTTTTTTTTGGATCATAAGAATGAGATACATTTTTGTGATCAAATTCCTGGAACCACCATTATGGAAGTTACTGAACAGTTAGTTGTAAGCCTCCTTGGCTAAATTACTGATAATTAAAACAGGAGAAGACACAGGAGAGCTAGATGACTTTCCGAAGCTGAAACAAATGCTTTGCTGAGAAGGAGCTACGATATAAAGTTCTTCAATATTTTCAAAAAGAAAAATGTGCAAACATAGAAATACTTCATAACTCTTTCAAGAGTATATCTATCTGTTTGTCAAACTTTTCTATTGAACTTTCACTTTTTTTCTCAATCTGTATTAATCTTTTTATAATCTGGATACAAATCTTTGCTTTACATATATAGAAAACATCTTACTCCAGTTTTTGTTTTCTTATGATTTTATTTGTGGTGTCTTTATTTGTACATGGTTTACTTATTTATTTATTTAATGGAAGTCCAATTTCTTTTTATAATTTTTTAATTTGTATTTTTTTTTTTTTTTTGAGAGCAGTGTCACTGGCCCTCATCTGTGGGACCGAACCGAGGCCGCTGGCTTCCCAAGCCGGCGCTTAACCACCGCTGCCCCGACCGGCGGGGCATTCAACAGGGGCCGAGGGGCAGCCTTCTGAAAGGAGAAAATAGGAGGCGCGAAGAAATGGAGGCAAGACAGGGTTCTGATCAAGCCTCGTTTATTGAAGAACAGGAGGGGGCTTATAAGTCAAGGAACTGGGAGGGGAGGGAAGGAATGTAAAGGCGGGAGTTGCCAATAGCAACGGGACTAGGGGGGGAGGTAAAAAAGACAAAAGAAAATGGAAGTACCGAAAGGAGGAAGCACTATGGCTGCAGGGGGTAACCTTATAGGGCTCTGCGGATCAGAATGTGTATGATTAGACTCTGAGCCAAGGTTGGTTTAGACTCTGAGCCAATGACCTGTATGCAGTTGGGGGAAGGTTCCTCATGCTCAGGCCCCAGCATCTCCTCCCTCTGTGTTTTAGAGGGTGGGCCTTAACCGAGTGGGAAAACAGTGGCCTGATTCCTCCCCAGGGGTCCGGCAGGGCCGAAAACCTTTGATGCCCTTGGTACCTTTTGTGGGAGGAAAGGCAGGGCAGAGAATATGAAAGGGTACCAACCTTTATGCAAATCAGGCATGTAATCAGGGAGATCTGAAGTTGGGTCTGTAAGGACCCTCCTTGCAGTACTCAATAGCTGCAGCCAACTCGGTGCCCAGGGCTCGGAGGCCGGCATGTCTTCAGCCCACATGCCATCTAGATATCAATATATCGGGGCCTGGCTTGGGAGGTCCTTGTTCCTCGGCGTCTGTCATAGCCAACCGATGGTAATGAACATGAATGGGTTTGGCCAGAATGTTATCAATCTGCTGTTTGATAAAATTTGTCAGCGTTTTCCATGCCCAAGGCCCGAAGGAAAGAATTAGGAGCAGTCCTAAAAGGGGGCTGAGAATAGGGAGGAGGTAAGGCAAGAGACCGTGAAACCCGGTCAGGAAGGGGTTTTCAAGGAGCTGTTTTTTGCGTTGGAGCAGGTCGTCCTGGAGCTTCTTGACCTTATCTCGGACTATGCCGGACTTGTTAGCGTAGAAGCAGCATCGTTCCTGCAGGGTCAAACAGATTCCCCCCTGTTCTGCAGTTAAAAGGTCAAGTCCCCGTCTGTTTTGCAAAACTACCTCAGCTAGTGAGTCAATTTGGTCCTGGAGATCACTAATGGTGCCAGACAGGGTGGTAACATCCTCAATAAGCTGGAGAGAGAGCTTTTGATAAGTGTGGATGGCTATTCCCGTACCAGTGGCGCCGGCCGTCATCGCCGTGGTTATGCCCAGCCCTGCCATGAGGGGAATAAATGCGAGGGCTCGCTTTGAGCGTCCTGGGAATAGATCAAGGGCCGGTACAGGGACCGGCTGGTCTCCAGGCAGAATGTCAATGTCAGGTAGGAGGAGGGCCTGGGCACAGAGACCAGACCAGTTAGCGGGGAGAGCCGTGAAGGCCAGGCTGTTACCACAGATAAAAACGTGCTGAGGGGCGGGACAAGCGGGGGTGGCCGAAAAGGCGGGGCAACCTTAAAGGGGGGGTCCTCTTGATGGTAGCGGGCAGCCTCCTCATCGAGGGTGGCCTGGTCTTCGGGAGGGAGGACTGTGTCTGAGCCCGAAGAAAGGTTTTGTAAACAGGGATAAAGCCTTGTTGACGGTTGGTTTAATGACTCAGCCGGACTGGGGCAGTAGGGGCTTATTTTCTTGAGAAGGAATATCTATGCAAACCGACCCACAGGCAGACGGAGGACGAGAGGATTTCTTTAATAGGTTTTCCTGTTTTGAGTATCTCTTTAACATCTGGGTCGTGGGAATGTACTTGGAGGATATCATTAATGAGACTCCAATAAGTAAAGGCAGAACGGGGACCTTTTCGGGGTCCGAACGACTTATAAAAATCCTGGAGAGCGTTACCGACACGCCCAATAGCACACGTCTATCGTTCCTCCTGGGGGAACCAGGGACAGATATTTGTCAGAAGACCGAAGAATTGATGGAGATCCTTTTTTCTAGCCTTAATTCCCGCACCTTGAGGGATGACTTTAAACTCCGAGAGGAAAAGTTCGTGTGAACTTGTTGTTTGGCCCATTGTTTTCTCCTCGGCCCTTCAAACACTCGAAAACACTCAGATGCCCGTCTGGCCGCTCCCTCGCGGGACTAAATCTGTCTTGGCAAAAGCTCTGCGGTATAAGCCCCCGCACTGGTGGACTGGGGGCGACTCCGGCGAGTTCCGGAGTCGGCCACTCACAGCCCAGTCGCCGTTTAACCTTACGACAGAAACGGAACCGCAGATTAGGGCCCAATCAGATTCCGCGACCCGAAGTCTTGGAACCTCCACGCACTCACACAGACATACGACCGAGGAGACTATCACACCAATTCGTCATCCTTAGAAACGTCTATTTTCTGTCAGTCTGCTCACCTTACTCAGATCAGGCTCACGGACCGGCTTTGTCCGTGGAGATCAGGAAACGAGTCAGACTCGCGGGTCAATACCACGCGGCAACTCAGCGGTGTGTCCGGCCGGACTTGAAGCAGACAGTCTTCCGGAGGGCATGCAGTCCTCTGGCCCCACGTCGGGCGCCAGAAATGCCCCGACCGGCGGGGCATTCAACAGGGGCCGAGGGGCAGCCTTCTGAAAGGAGAAAATAGGAGGCGCGAAGAAATGGAGGCAAGACAGGGTTCTGATCAAGCCTCGTTTATTGAAGAACAGGAGGGGGCTTATAAGTCAAGGAACTGGGAGGGGAGGGAAGGAATGTAAAGGCGGGAGTTGCCAATAGCAACGGGACTAGGGGGGGAGGTAAAAAAGACAAAAGAAAATGGAAGTACCGAAAGGAGGAAGCACTATGGCTGCAGGGGGTAACCTTATAGGGCTCTGCTGATCAGAATGTGTTTGTTTAGACTCTGAGCCAAGGTTTGTTTAGACTCTGAGCCAATTACCTGTATGCAGTTGGGGGAAGGTTCCTCATGCTCAGGCCCCAGCACACCGCACCTCTCGGCCGGCCCAAAAGTCCAATTTCTTAACATTTTAATCTATACTTTATATTCTTTGTACTGTTGAAGAAAAACCTATCCAGTTCATGTCAGCATTATAAAGATTCATATCCCAGATTTTATTTTAAACTTTTTTCATTAAATTGTGTTCTCTATCAATAATTGTTTATTATAGCATGATGTAGTTATTTCATTTGTTTTTACAAGGAAAATCAATTACCCTAATAACATTACTTTTATTTTAGTGCCATATAAAATATTAAGTTTCTATTTTACTATGGGTTTTCAAGCTATGTTTTTTAAATGTTTCCTTGTGTGTCATAATTTTATAGCTTCGTAATGAACCCTGGTTTCTGGTAGGGCAATTACCCCCTCCTTGTTTGGTTTTGCAAAATCTTATTATCTGTTCTGTGGCTTTATTCAGTACTATGAGATTTAGAATGAGTGTTCTGACAAATTGTATGGAAAATTTTGTTAAAACTATCATTGACATGAACAGAATTTGAAGTGTACTCTGAAAAACTTGATATATTTATGACACTTTCCCATCTAGAACATAGTACATCTCTGTTTTTTCATATTGTTTTTCAATAACGTTACAATCTGTGTAGAAATCACTTCACTTCTATGTAAATCTACATAGAAGTGAAGTACTAGATTGAGATGCTGCACCATCAGTTACTCATACAGATCTTATGGATGGAAATTTGGATCATATCTAATCTTTAGCTATAATAATTATTGTCAAAATTAACAATCTTGTAGATACATAATTTTATAATTTTAAAGTTTACATTTCTGTCATATAATCTAAACAGTTATTTTTTATATATGATACATATTAATTTTAATGTTAATTTTTCTAAATTGCAATATGCAAATTAAGTCATCTTGTTTGTAATTGATTTTCTAAATAGTTTCCTGTTTATTTTCTAGATATATATTATTTAAATATAGCTCCTGCATACATACATGTAACACATCAAGTGTTTTTATGATGAATGGGTCTTACATTTCATCGAAGAGTTATCCAAAACTTCTGTGGAAATTAAATACATTTTTTTTTTGCTTTATACTAATATATTTTAATTTTTATAATGATTGATACTTTCATGGAGATGTTAAGCTAGTAATCCTATTGAATTCAATTTTATGAACTGTACCTAGCAAATACATAACTTGATTTACTTTCTGAATAAATACTGTTTCGAACCCTCTAATGATAGAATAATTTTTCTCCTCAGTAATGTCTATCATTTCCACATATGCTAGAATTTATTTTACTCCAGTGAACTATTTTTTCCTTTGTCAATATCACTTGTTTATAAGTATGTAGCCTTTTAATGTATTTAACCAGAAGGGGCAAATTTTGTCTTTGTTCTTACTATTATGCTTCTCCTTATTATTTGAGCACTGTCTTGGCCATTTTGTGTATATATTATCTTATATTAATTTTCAGTTTATTAGGCAACTCCTCTAAACACTGAGATTTTATTAAATTTATTGATTAATGTGGATAGAATAGGTACCTCAAATTATGTAAATTTTCTCTTCTATGCCAACTTTTGTTTTGTTTTTATTTTTTGTTTTTTTTGAGGGCAGTGTCACTGACCCTCATATGTGGGACCGAACCGGGGCCGCTGGCTTCCCAGGCCAGCGTTTAACCACCACGCCACTCAGCCAGCCCCATTTTTCTCTTCTATGAACATGACTTATTTTTTCATTTATTTAGAATTTCTTTTGTAAATTTCAGTAAATTCTTCATGTTCCCTTCTGCAAAAAGGAAACAAACAACAACAACAACAACAAACTTCTATGATCCAAAAATGCTTATATCTTCAGTTCTCTCTTTGCTATCTACCCTCCAGTCACTCTAGACTCTCTCTTGAAATTGTCAAGCCTTTTGTCATCACAGAGCATTTTCACCCTATCCCATCTGCTTGGGAACTCTTTTCCCTAATATTGACATTTTTGCTCTTTTTTGTCATTCAGGTCTCAGATTACATGCCACCTTCTTGAGAGGCTTCCCTTATACCACTCTCCAATATACAGCAACCTATTCTCTGAAAAGCTTTTATCCTGATGTGATATATTTTTTATGATAGTAATAACTAATATATCTGTTTATTATCGGCCTGGAATAAAAAAGCTGTAAGTGAACAAAATAATTGCCTATTTTATTCACTGCTAATGTTCTATCCCCTAAAAAAAAAAAAAAAAAAATTTAAAAGCCTGACAGAGACTAGGCACTAAAATTTTGTAAATGAGGAAGGGCTTATCTAAGAAGAAACTTATTTTAATTTTAGATATAATACCTTAAAATATACCTTTGGTTGTCATGGAGACCTGAAAAATTGTGTACATGATTTTCACAATAAAATTCCTTTTTAATCTCTCAATAAAAAACTTTTCTTATCTTCCTTTCTCATCTCCATCTATATATATATATATATATATATATATATATATATATATATATATATATATTATTCTCAACAGTTGCAGTGTTTTCACCTGTAAAATTTTTCTATGGAAAGCCTGTATATCCCTTTACCTTTAAAATATATTTATGTTCTCTAAAATGTAAAGGACAGAAAAAAACAGAAAAACTAAGGAAATGGCATTATTAAAATATCTTTTGGATTCTTTCCAGGAAAAACAATATTATTACTAATAAGTGTAGACATTAGGATTGTAATGATACATATTGATCAGTATTAGAATGACATCTAAAAAGGAAAAATATGATAGTATGTGATAGGTTGATTGTAGATGTAGGGTTTGAGCCTTATGAGTAAATTTTAATAAGGCTATATTTTTATTTTTATCTTAATTCCATAGGAAGCAGATTATTTAATGATCATAATCATTTATGTTGATTAGTTTCCTTTGCAGCTGACCCTTTGGCATTATAGATGTTTTCAAAGCAGCATGATATTTATCTGCAAATATTGTGTTATAAAAGCAGAACATTTTATAACACATATTCCAATGTTTCTGCTGTTAAGCAAAATGTTCTCCTTACATTTCACACATATTAGTGACAACCAGAACAGTGACCATTAAAAATAAGACCTACATTCAGGCATTAAATATCTAAAGAAAACACTATAAAAATACTTAATTACAAAAGACCAATGTAATTGAAGAGATAAAATCAAATTTGACATGTGCATTTCAAAAAAATTAGAAAAACAAAAGAAATACCAGTTCTTTTATAAATAAGCGCTGAATCACTATGCACATGTGAACATTTATTTTTAGTTTACTTTGGCTGTATTATCTGTTAATAAAATTATATGATGTTTTCTAAATAATTACCTAAAATGTCTTTATTTGCATAAATTTGCGTTATACGTGGAGGAACAAAAAATGGTCAAAGAACAGATTTTTACAGTACTCTAGTATAGTTAGAACAAGTCCAATATCTGCTTTTTATTGTTTATAGTTAAGAAGACAAAAAACAAAAACCTGGAAAGAAATCTAAAGTTACAGATCAGTAAGATTGAATCTTAACTCCACTTGTAGATGACATTTTCCCAGCAAATGTTTCCCAGTTCAGCAAGAGCCAGAGATGTGTTCAATTTCTGGTGTGTTGATAAATTATATTATTATATAATGTTTAAGGTTCTTGTAAAGCCATATATTGAGTTCTCGGAAAAGTCATGACTCATTTTTGCAACGAAAAACATAGGAAAAATACTTCATGACTTTTCCGACAACCCAATAGTTCGTGTTTCTGTAATTCTTGAAAAGATACTATATCCAGGGTCACCATTATTGACACTGTGTACATCATATGATATACATAATCTAATTTTAAAACAATATACTATATCAGCTCCCTATGAAAGATGTAGTACTTCCCAAATAACCATAATCTACTGCCAAGACACTGATCTCCACCAATTAGACTCTGGAACAAAGTGGAAAAAGTCTATGAAGAGAATACTTTGTCTTTGATACCACAGTTATGTACCAGGAATCACCTGAAAGCTACACATTAGAAATAATGTAAAGGTTGGGAAGGGTAAAGTCTATTATCTTAATTCTCTGCCTACCTTCTTCTACTCTACTCAAAAGTACAACATACTTACACAAAGAGGATGAAGTCCTTTGTATGAAGAGACCGGTTACATTAAATTATTAGAAACTGTTCCCAAGATAATCCTCTTCACCTGGCTGATGATCTACGTGAGGCTTGCTTTGTGTATTACTAATAGAGAAAGCCCCACAGCCCATTTAAAGGAGGAAGCTAGTGGCTGGCAGTCCAAGTGCCAAGCCATAAAATGTCATGTCTTATTTTTTTTTAAATCTGGGGGAAGGTGAAGACAATTTATGGCATTAAAATAATAACTGTTCTGTATTGAACACATTCTCTATTATTACCCTTGTCAGAGATACTGTCCTAATGGATTCATTATTTGCTTTTGCGAAGTAAAGCTTTGTCTCATACTCAGTTTATGTTGATAGCTTGATTTTCCACAGGTATTGTTATATAAGTGACGTCCATTCCATTCACGTAACTTACCCTCTACATTAGCTACTTGAGTGTGTACAGTGTGGCTATGCATAGATATGGACAAAATACCTGAACTATGCCTGTTCACTACTTTAAAAATCCGCACACCAGGACGTTTTCCCCTGTCCTTTAAAATGACTTCATTTAAGATATTTGATTTTAATTTGCATATGTAAATTGAATTCAATATTCTTAAAGGGTCCAACTATCACTTTATTCTCCCAAACTGTAAATTTTCTGAAATAAAGGAAATGTAGCATGCAGGCTTTTTAAATAGAGAAGGTCTTATGAATATATATATATATATATATATATATATATATATATATATAGTGTCTTTGATGATGCATATTCCTTCAACTCTGGCTCTCAGGAAAATAACTGATTTTATTTGAAATATCTGTTATTTACTTGAAGGCCTGACAACTAAACTAGCTAGAAATTTGAGTCAATCACCCTAGGTGTTTTTTTTCCTGTGCCAACTTTACTATGCTATTTTTGTAACTCTTCACTGTATATCCACATCTCTGGTTTATCTCCACTATATGAAATAGAATCAGTAACATAAATTCAGAGAAGAAAAAGGCTGAAGATTAACAGTATTACAATTTCCTCGATTTTTCTTATAAGAAAATATACAGATAAATTAAAACACAGCCAATCCTAGAATCTAGGTCTAATTTCACACTGGTCTTTTCCCCACCACCTTAGATTTCCTCTTAAACATTAGGATTTTCCGGATTATTCTACTACTAACCTTGAGTATGTCATAACAGAAAGCAACAGAAATGAAAGTAGGGATAAATTAAATTTTAAGGTCCTTAATATTGGACATTGCTACTTATGACTTTCAAAATAATTTTATTTAACTCAATTTGCCAATTTTAAAAATATATTAATTGGAAGAAAATATGAGCAAATGATGACTAATAGATAAAAATGAATAAAAGGAATGAATGATTCAATCTAACTAAAAGTATCCTAAAAAAATCAAATCTGTCTTATCCCTCAGTCTATTAAATGATGTATACAAATTTTTTTAAAAAAGGAATAAAATAAGACATTTATGTTCAAAAATAAAACAAAACAATAAGTATCCTTATTGGAGCAATGCACATTCTCTAATATCAAGATTTCATTTTTCATTATATATCTAAAAGTTGAATCATTCACAACAGGTGGTTGCATGAATAATAGTTCTATAAGTCATGATAGAATCTTCCAATTCAGTTTCGTTTGTATTTTGTTTTCATGTATTTTAGAAGTATGACCATATGAAAATATAATATAAATTTCCTATCCAAATATGGTGAAACTAGAAAATAAAAATTGTCTTACTACACTTACTTAAAAAAAAAGAAAGAAAGAAAACTGGGAAATTAATTCAGGAGAAAGCACATTAAGTTCATGGAATGTTCTTTCTCTCCCTTTCTTCGGTCTTCAAAATTGTCGGGTTAAAGAATGTTCAATTTTTAAAAAAACAGTAAATAACATCTGTTCAATTATTGATAATAAAAATGGGGATAGTTAGAATATTTTCTTTAGATATTATGGTATACTTTATCCTCCGTACCACAGAGAGTGATGGGGACAGTTAGATGGCACCCCCTGTCACAGTTCTCAGGGTCCAAAATGTGTTTTTCCTTTGTCAGTGCCTAAATTTGCATGAGCTCCACAACATACCCTACAGAAATTTTTCACTTTTTTTAAAAAAAAACATATTTCCGTCTTCATTGAATTTGGTCACTAACCACCCATAGGATTTTTGTACCTACTTGAAGCAAAACAGAAGTCATTGTTTCAAAAAACTGCATACAAAGTCAGCAGAAGACAAATGATTTGATAAATTTTAAGTCCCTGAGAGTACTTATAATCAGATTTAGAGAACATAATTATTTTAAAGGAACAAAGAATACACAAACAAATGATCATAACTGTTTTCTTGAATCTGTGACCCAAACCTCTGTTCCTACTATAAATGGTTCTTTGTTCCTACAGTTTTCCATTAATTTATGCCAAGGGACAAAGGAGTACTAATAAGCAAATCAGAAATTCTCACTCACTGCAGCATAAACTGTGTAGTAGCAGGCCTTCTGTTGTCAGAGAGTGGGCCTTTCTTGGTGCAGAGTCAAGGTCCTTGGCAACTCGAACAAAGAATTGAACGAGATACCAGAGTAAAGCAGTAGAATAAGTAGTTTATTAGAAAAGATAGTACATTTAGAAATAGAAGTAGACCTGAGTACTAGAGGATGGCTTAAGGGCACATTACCAAAGAGTGTGGAGGGGGCACATGCAAAGGGGAGGCTCAAAGGGAAGAAGTGGTAAAAAGGAGCAGGGAAAAAGCAGCACCAGCAGCTGTGCTTCCCTCCCAGGACTTGGGGTTTTTATCTTTTTCTCCAGGATGGGCTTTTTTTGGGGGGCGTAGGACCACTTGATTGGCACCTGTGATTAACAAGAGGTGTAAGTGACTGGTCTGATTTAGTTGGATATTTTGTGTCCACTTGCTCTTCCTGCAGGGGTAGGTAATTACAATACAAAGGGGAGTTTTGGGTAGAGAGGGGATGTGCCCCAGGCAGTTGCACTCTGTGGGTGTGTAGGAATGCGGAGACCCAATGCCTGCCTCTAACTGCCTGCCTAGTTTTGCCTTGAGAGACGTGATCCCCATAAAATCTCTATGGGAAGCTGAGGGACAGGAAATCTCTTCTTCTGTATCTGCTTCCTGCTGGGCAGGGGCATAGAGCTGTCGCTGCCTATTGGGGTTCACAGAACTCTCACCCTAGCTGATCTCAGATAAAAGGAAGGGGTCTCAAGCTCCACCTGGAAAACTGTGTTGGCTTCTTTGTTTGTTGGGGTATCCCCTGCATCCTCAAAGCTTCTGAATGAGGACAAAAATATAAATCTGTTAGGTTATGAAACTTGTGGCTATTCAGTCCATCACTCAGGTGGCGTCAGTTGTCTGGACACAGAATGGGTTTGACATTTAGCTCCCTGGCCTGGGGGATGTTGGGAAGTCTCAGGCTTTGAACTAGTTATCTGAAGCAGGGGTAGGAGACTTCTATTATTTAGGATTCAGGAATTAATTTACAAAGCAATTAAAAAGCAAGGGGTATCTTCCGTCCAAGATTCACAAACTGGTCAGAAAAGCAATCAAAGCACAAGAGCTAAGAAACTAAAGAACTAGGGAGGAGACTTAACATTTTTATACTTAACATTTTTATAGAAAAGAAAATATTAAAGTTTTTCAGTGGTGGGGGGTTGGTGCTGCTCAGTTGGCCAGTAGCACTTTCTGTACATGATCACCATCAGTTGTTTCAGATATTATGATACAGCTATAGTTTATCTTCCCTAAACCATTCCCTTATTTGTCCCCCCTCAGTCAACTCATTATAGGTAATTACCTCAAGTGGCTTTATATTTGGGTTAAATCAGAAATGGCTAATACAGAGGGAATAGAGTCTCATAAGACTGAGCCATTTTTTTCATGTTATTTGTGCCTTCAAGACCTGCTCAGACATGATTCCATCTTCATATTGAATTTCACTCAATGAGTACTGCTGCAAATGCCCAAATTTCAAGCTTGTTGGGTTACATAGCACCATATTCATAATAGAAGCTCATACTACATGATAATTTAGTGGATTATGTTTAAATTTTCAGTCTCTATCAGAGCCCATTAGCAAACAGAAACTGTTTTCCCATGGAGAATAAGTTACCTATCATAGATGGTATGACTTTGCTTCAATATCCTAAGGGTCTGTTCTGTCATTCTCCATTGGAGGCCTGTCAAAGTCCCCATACAACATCTTTATCTATTACAAATGCTTCAAATAACATTTTATCTGCTAGGTCATAAGACTCAAATGTCAGTCTCATTCATACAGCTGCCTGAATCTGTTGCAGAGCCCATAAATACAGCTTCAAAAACTTTACAGAAGATGTTATAAATAGAATTCAGCAATACATAAAAGATGATATATTATGACCAAGAGGGACTTATTCCATAAATAGTAGTTGGCTTTAACTTTTGAAAATCAATTAATGTAATGTAATTCATTAAACAGAATAAAAAGAAAAAAATAAGTAATCATCTCAACACATGAAAAATATTGAAAGATTTAAGCACCATTCATGATCTAAACAATTTCATTTGTCTTGTTCCTTTGTTGCTTTCAGTTTTATATACGACATATCAGTGAAATCATATGGTTCTCCACTTTTCCTGTCTGACTTATTTCGCTTAGCATTATAATCCTAAAATCCATCTTTGTTGTTGCAAATGTATTACAGAATTGTACACCTGAAACCTGTGTAACTTTAGTAACAATTGTCACCCCAATAAACTTCAATTAAAAAAAAAATCATGAATAAAAGAAAAATTCAGAAGACTAGAAATAGGAGAGGCTTTCTTAATATGTAACATATCTATAAAAATTTATAACTAAAATCATATTTACTAAAGTATGGAATATTATTTTCCTAGGATTAGGAAGAAACCAATAAAGCAATCATGTACTCTCTTACCACTTCTAATCAGAATTTCACTGGCATTCCCAACCACAGTAATAAGTAAAGAAAACAAATTGAAGGCATAAAGTTTGGAAAAGGGATTTAAAACTTCATTTGCAAGTTACTTGATTTGTATGTAGAAAATTATAATCAATTTAAAATGCTAAAATTAATAAGTAAATTGAGACACTGTAGTGTATATATAATAGACTTTATTTCTATCATTGATATAAAATAGAAAATGAAATTTGTAACTAGAATGTGTAATAGAATAAAATAAAATAATTTGGAATATATCTTACAAACAATGCATAATAATAAAAACTACAAAATGCTACAAAGAAAAATTAAAGAATACTTAAATAAATGGAAAGATAGATCACGTGTATCGATTGAAGAGCTCAAAATATTTAAAATGCAAAATGTCTAAAAGTTGATCTGTAAATTCAATGGAATTACATTTTAAATTTCAGCTGGAATTTTGTAAATATTCCAATCCAATTCTATATTTGTGTAGAATTTCAAGTGACCTATAATAATCAAAACCTTGAAATAATGACACTTTTGGACTTATTAACTCCAAATTATCCTGGCATTATAGACTGTATATATTCATTTAAATTGTTGGATTTATTGGTTGGCTTAAAGTTATTCATATTATTCCCTGATTATCTTTCTGTTCCCATAATTCCTGTAATTCCATCCACTAAATCCATATTTATAATGAAAACATTTTTTTTCCGTGTTTCCTAAGTATATTATCTCAAGCATCAGTGAGTACTCTTGCACTGATTTTTCTGTACTATGATTATGTATTACATTTTCTGGTGTTAACCAACAAAGATTTGAGGCTGTAAAACCAAAGTTTTTTGGGAGTCTTAAAGGATCCCAGTCGAAGAGATGCAGATTCAGGTAGCAATTCAAACTACTGTCTGGAAAGAACAAAGAAAGGCAGAGTTTATAAAGCACTAAATGTAATTATTTCATGCAAATGAAGAATAGCTGGCTAGGTTAACAAGGACTGATTAGTCCAGTATGCAAAGGAAGGAGGTGATAAGTACAGGGAAAGAAGTAAAATCCATATGTATCCATCCAACAGTTGTTCCAGGATGTTTATGACTCAGCCTCTAGCTGAGTTTAGCAACATGTTTAACAACTTAATAGCAGTTCTGAGAACTGAGGCACAAGATGAATGTGCCCACTTACTTAATAGTGGTTTACTCTTTTAAGTGATTCTATTAGACATTTTATTTTTTCCATTATTAGTAGTTATTGGTATGACTCATTCTTATTTTATTTCATATATATGATATAAATACATGAAATATTATAGATAATAAAAATACATAATATTTATTTAACATAGTATTGGAAGTCCTAGCCAGTGTAGTCAGGCAAGAGAATGAAAGAAAAGGCATCCAAATTGGGAATGAAGAAGTTAAATTGTCACTTTTTCAGATGATATGATTTTTGATATAGAAAATCATAAAGACTCCACCAAAAAACTATTAGAAACATAAACAAATACAGTATAGTTCCTTTGCTATTTCAACCAGATTAGGTACTCGCATCTAGATATGGATGCTACTTTGGCCTCATGCTCAATTTCAAAGTGCTTCTTCTGTCTGGGATTTGGTGCCTCAATGTTTACTTTATATCCATGGATTTTCAAACTTTTGCTTTCCTGTTGATTAAGCAATCCACATCAAGCCACTAGAAATTACCCTATTTACCTTCTAAATGTATTTCTACTCTATACCATTAATCATCTCTATCATCCTAGAAAAACAAGTATTGTATTTCTGTGAACAACCAAGTTAGACTATAAACAACTGTCCGTGAATTCAATGTAATATTTAATATTTTCCCATTGTTGCCCCAACTTAGTGTTCTCCCATATTTTCTATTTCTCACATGTAAATATTTCTTATCAAAATGCTCTAGTAGCTTCCATCATATTCAGGAAAAAAAGAATCCAAAGTTTTAACGTAGTACACATGAATGATCTGTCCCCGAGCCATCTTTTCAAACTGTTCTTTCTCAAAAAATAAATGAATAAATAAAAGTAAATTTAAAAAATATGGAGAACCTGTCATTTTCTATGCTCAGGGAATGCATATACATTGCATTTTCCTGGGCTTGGAAAACCCTTCCCTCAAATATTCACATACTCATTCTTTATTTTATTTTTATCAAAACTGCCTCTTCTGATCACTCTATATACAATAGATTGCACCCTTTCATCACTTCATTAGCTAACAAATCACCCGCTTTCATTTTCCTTTACTGTACATTTTTTATTATCTAGCTGACATTTTATTTTCAATCTATTTATATACTTGTGCTCTTGTTATAAGACATTTCACATTGTCTTATAGTACTTCATATTTTACTTTTCCTTAAATAAAGAGTAACTCCTTGCATGCTTGGGCAATGTCTCTCTCTCTCTCTCTCTCTCTCTCTCTCTCTCTCTCTCTGTCTCTCTCTCTCTCTCTCTCTCTCTCTCTGTCTCTCTCTCTCTCCCTCTCCCTCTCTCTCTCCCTCTCCCTCTCCCTCTCCCTCTCCCTCCCTTTGCAATTCCTATGGCATAACTGCCTCTGTGTTGTCAAAACTCATAGGAGCGAATTTCATATCTCTTATTCTTTGCTTAAATTCTGACAACTGAAAATACATTCCACTTAATAGGGCTTCAAGATGTTTCCTTAATTAATTAATACTTTATATTCCATAGGAACTCAATTAATACTTGCTGAATTGAATATTTCCACTATTAATCATGCCATCAAGAAGGTTTTATTACACTATATAGTTTTAGAAGATAGCTCTATTATTTCTGGAAGTCTCCATTGTATTTATTTTGTAGTAAAGTTTCAAAATATTATGGCACATTTATTCTTGTTTATTAGTATAACAGCTATTTTCATTCTTAGTTGGTGGCTTAAGAAAATGATCTGGAGTAAGTAAGCAGTTATGCAATGTAGAATACCATAGGCACCAACTACAAGCAACTATTGAGCACTTGCAATGTGGCTCATCCTAACTGAGATGTTCAGTAAGTGTAAAATAAATACTAGATTCTGAAAGCTTAGTAAGAACAAAATAATGTAAAATTTCTAATTAATAATTTTACACTGATTACATATTTGAAATACAATATGCTGGATACACTGGCTTAAACATGGTTATATTTTATTTTATCTGTTTCCTTTTGCTTTTTAAAATGTGGCTATCAGAAGGTTTAACATTATACATAAGGCTCCCATTTGTGGCTTGAACTATATTTCTTTCAAATAGAGATAAAACTGGCGGGCATGAGGGAGGATTGAATGGTTAAGCTTTTCCTAGGGAAGTTTGAATGCTTGCATGCTAATTTTTTTTAATACCATTTCATACTACCTATAATATATAACAGGCATATCTGCTAGTTGTATAATTATTAGCTCTATTAATGTGAACCTTGCAGAATGTTTCTGGCTACCTACAGCTGGATTGACATCCAAGTATTACCTATAGATTTAATGTAATCTGGTTTTGAAATTACATAATAATTTCATTCATAATTTCCTATACTGTTTACAGTTTTATTTTATTTTTTCAATAGCCCATAGGAAAGAAAGCCCTGAATAGGGTTTGCTACTACCTTCTAGCTATTACAAGACATCTTTATGTGTTAAAAATTTTAGGCTTTTCATGACTTTTATTTGGATTCCATTTGAAATCTGTTGTCTATTTACCCCCCATTTGATTAATCCAGCAAGTAGATCAATTAGCAGAGGTCTGGGAAACCCAGGACACTGGTATCTAACATAAGTCTAAACTTTTGTCTAAATTTTTTCTCTTTGATTTTCAAAAGTTCTTCACTGTAGCTGTCTAATAAACCAAACGTTAATTTTAGTATAAATTAAGCAACTTTACCTTAATGAACTTGGGCAGTGTTTAGGGTAAATTAAATTACAATTGTGAAGAATTGATAATTTATACAGTATATTCCTCTCAGTATAATCTGTGGAAGAGGTATATGGGGTATGAATATATTGGGTTGTCAGAAAAGTCATGACGCATGTTTGCAATAGATGGCACTCATTCATTTTTGGAAGTACTAGAGTCATTCGCATCTATGTTATTGCTATGTCAGTTGACAGCTGACAGTTCTAGTTCATTCTAAAAAAACAAAAATTCAGTGATTTGGTTGAGTTTTGGAGATTTAACTAAAAGTTGAAGATGGAAGACCAAACTGTATTTTTGCCATATTTTTGCCATGTTGTATAGTTTGCTAAAATATGGCAAAAATATATAAAGGGAAGAATGCACGTCAAGCTTGTGAAAAGTTGCACAAAGTTTACGGTGACAATGCTCTACACAAAAGTTAGTGCCAATGATGGTTCTCAAAATTCCATGCTGGTGATTTTGATCTAAATACTGCTCTTCTGTCAGGGAGGCCCACAGAAGTTGATGACTACAAAATAAAGGTATTGATCAAGTCAAACCCATGTTACATGACACGAGAGATTGCAGAAACATTGAACATCCATCATTCAAGCATTCATGACCACTTGAAGAAGTTGGGATACATATGCAAGCTTGATATTTGGGTTCCGAATGAACTCAACGAAGTTCATTTGATGGTGTGTGTAAACGTCTGCAATATTCTCATTAAACCTGAAGAAAATGATCCTTTTTTGAAGCGACTGATAACTGGTGATGAGAAGTGGATTGTTTACAACAATGTGGTGTGCAAACGGTCTTAGTCCCCACTTGATGATTTGCTTCAAACACCATTGAAAGCAGACATTCATCAGAGAAAGGTTATGCTCTCAGTGTGGTGGGATTTTAAAGGTGTCATGTTTTTTGAGCTCCTACCAAGGAACCAAACAATCAATTTCAATGTGTACTATTGGCAATTGGACAGTTTGAATGAATCCATCATCCAGAAACATCCAGAGCTTGTTGATTGTAAAGGAGTTGTGTTCCATCACAACAATGCAAGACCATACACAAGTTTGATCACCTGTCAAAAATTACTGGAGCTTGGATGGGATGTGTTGCCACACCCACCACACTTGCCTGACTTTGTGCCATCTGACTTCTACTAGTTTCACTCTCTTCAAAACTCCTCGCATGGTATAATGTTCAATTCAGGTGACACTATAAATCAGCACACCTTGCTCAGTTTTTCACAAATAAAGACAGGTCCTTTTATGAACAAGGAATTATGAAGCTCACTTAAAGATGGCAAAGGGTTATTAAACAAAATAGGCAATATATCATTGATTGATCTTTGTTTGTTATATGAATAAGTGACCTTTGAAAACCTAGACAGAATACGTCATGACTTTTCCAACAACCCAATAGTGTGGAAAAGAGAGATGGGGTAGTGGATAAGAGAAGCAACACCTCAGAGAGATCATTCAGACATATGGTTTTCTTTTGCTTTAGTTAATAAATCTCTTAAAGTTTCCTAGTTGTGTTCAAAGTTTGCTCAGAGATCACGTATCAATCAAGGTAGACTGAACATTGGACAGTTGAAATTCTTATTTTTTGGCTCCCTTTAAATACAGCAATTTTGTTAAATTAGAAGTTCCACAGAAAAAAGTTGCAATAGAAAGTTAAAATTCTGAAGTTATTTTAGTTAGAACCAGAGGCACTAGAATTGGGATTATACTGAGAAAACATGTAAAAGGCAGAAGTGTTTCTAGAAGAAATTTAAGGCTTAGAAATAGACAAACCCAAGAACAAGACCAAAGTTGCTTTTTCGTTGTATATAGTATATCTTGGCTGTCTTCTGATCAGTAATTGGATTTACACTGCCAATATCCTGGCAACCACTAATGCCAGTGTAGGTCCAAGAGATACAGTTCTTATAATTTAAAAAAATGAATTTCTTGAGATAACAAACAAATATGTACACAAAAAGTCCATGAAGGAAGCTAGGACACTTTGAATGAGGATTTTTATTCAAGGATTCAGAAAGCCATTCAATTATCTTAGTCAAAAATTGTATTGAGGATCTATTTGCACAGAACAAAGCAAATTACTTACAGGCCCCATACCTGCTTGTCCCATGGTCTGCTTGGACTGAAATTTATGGTGTTTAATCAAAGTTCATTCACTATGAGCAAAACTCTAAATCATAAAACAGCTGGTGGTAAGACAAGTGAAAAGTATAGGGAGTATCACACAGCAGTTTCCTGGTTTAAAAAGAGCCTGGTCTTAAAATTTGATTTCAGTTGGTCTCTGTGTCTTAATGTGTCTTAATGTGAGTTTGTGGAAAATAAGGAGAAGACAGAGGCTGCCTTTGCCTAGCAGAAATTACAAAAAAAAAAAAAAAAAAAGAAAAAGAAAAGAAAAGAAATAAAGGGCACATGGACAAAACACATACAGTATAAAATTTCAAGTAAGTTTTAAAAAAACTGTTAACGAGTAACCTAAGACCACCAAAGTATCTTATTTAAAACTGAATGTATTAGCTGGCCAGGTGAGAGAGCATCACATCATTCAAGTATAAGTGCAGTTAATTCTTTGAGTTTAAAATGAAACAAGTAGATACATGGGTGTGGTGGGGAAATCTTAAAGACACCTTTTTATTGATTAGAAAGAAATTGATGTCATAGTGCAAACCCAGTGCTACATTTTTATAGTTGTGATTAAACTTTATTGTACAAAAAAAAATGAAAAAGAAAATGATGTTTCTTTTGCAACTGGAGATTATTCCAGTGTGTAGCCATGGAGCCGTCTTAAGCACATACATATTTCTCAAAAGGTCTGTCCGGAAGGAGCTGCATAAAGTTTTCTGATCATTGTCTGACTATCTACGTATCTATCTATGTATCTATCCATGTATCTATCTGTCTATCTATCTATCTATCTATCTATCTATCTATCTATCTATCTATCATCTATTTATCTATCTGCCTATCGATCTATCATCTATCTAGTTATCATTTATCTATGTATCTGCCCTGCTTTGATATTAACAGCATTAAGAATGTAGTGAGAAAGTTCATATCCACATTTCAAGGTTCTGGAAAAAATTTCCTCTATCAAATTCTGATGATAGTACTTCTATCAACAGATATCAAAATTCAATAAATTGTTTGTTGAGTAATTATAGGTTTTACTTTGGATACAAAACATAGGAAGTGCTTTCTTGGTCTTCCTAAACTTGTCTATAAATTGTGAGGTATACATATGTAAAAGACATCATGTGCTAAGTACTTTTAATAATTATTTCCCTTTTTTTGGGTATGAGGAAAATCCAAACATTCCTTTACTGTGTCTCTAAAATTCCCTTTTAAATCTGAGAGTGTGGTTCAAATGAAGATGTACCCACTTGGATCCATTGAACAACAAGCACAGATTCACATAGATTTGATATTGTTTTCAGGGTCACTTAAGAAGCTTTTGGAATAATTCAATGAAGACTGTTGGTGCATTTGGAGTTTGTCTGGCGTACACATTATGTCTCCACTTGAAATCAGAATCTCACATAGAATGTTGCAGCTGTATTGGCAGTTAGGCAAAATGCACATTTCTGTTTAGCAGAATCACTGTGAATCATGGTAAAGGGAAACATTTATCTTTTATCAAACTTCGCACAAATGTCCAGCTCCCTGAGCTTTTTGAGTGTGTTTCTAACTTGCATGCCAGAGACAGAGCTTATTGCTTGCTGTGATATTGTGCTCAACCTAAGAACTCAATCTCCCATACAAGCAGACAGAATGTTAACTCTGTTTATTACATTTGCGCAAAGTACAAATAAAAGGATTCTGGGAGGGAAATGGAACAAACTCTTGAAATACAGCAACTCTTATTTACTAAGAAGCTTATAGTGAATGTGCTATCCATTGAATATAACTAAGGAGGTCGCCAGTTCTGAGGGGGCAGAGGAGAAGTTTGCAACAAACCTTGAATTGAATTTGTCCCTGACACTTAACCCACTGCTTTAATCTTTTCTCTTATTTTATTTCCTAAATAAGTGAAAGGCTTTTTCAGAAACCCTGCAAAAATATACAGACATGTATGACATTAGAATGCTGAGATCAAAATGGTGATGAAAATGAAAGCTCTGGTCATCCTTTTAGTGAAGGCACAAGCACATCTGGTTTTGGTTCTGTGTCTTACATTAAGTTAGAATGTATGAAAAATGCACAATGTCCAAAAACTGCTGAACATGACCTGTAGCATTATTGATAAGAATTGAGTGCTCATTATTTACGGAAATGTATACAGTGGATTTTACCTAGTAACATAAAATTTGAATAGTTATGAGGAAGTCGAACAGTCGCAGGTGTCTCCTGCTGCCCCAGTCGACAGAGATTACTGTCATTTCTCATGACTTTCCCCCAGAGTATTCCAGAGAAAAGAAACAATGTTTCATATAAAGCAATATGATGATGGTAAAAATAAAAATTATACAATAGTACTATTGTCTCCCATGTCTATTCCAAAGGGAGCTAAAAATCATGTTTACCAAACAGTATAAGCTGCTATCCATGGATTTAGAGCAGGAGCCATACTATTAGTGCTGTCCAATTCAACATCTTTTCTGTCTTTGCATACTCAAATCATAACTCAATTTTCAACTAGAAGCAACTTTACTTGTTGGATTATTCCCGACATCCTCCCCCTCTTTCCATTAGTGCTATCAAACTTACTTTTGTGTGTCACACTTGTCTGCTTATTTCTAATCACACACAATAAATACTTTACTTTCATTTTATTCCAACTGTGTATCCAATCAAATGTCCACTAATTTGTTTTGAGGATATCCATGCCCCTATTCCCTGAAACATAGCTCTTAGCAAAGGAAAAAAAAAAAAAGAAGAAAAAGAGACTCAAGAAAGCAAAATAGCTTAAGCATCAAATCAAAAAATGCTGTTTGATTTTGTGTCTCATTTGAATATAAGTATCTGAAAGATCCAGTAAACACTGAATCTTTATTAGCGTGATCCTTATCATACTATTCCCACACTACTTCTGAATGCCGAACTTTCTGTGCATTGAATAAAGGAAACATCCTTATAGAATTTAAAATCCCTGTTCAGTTTCAATGCAAAGCTATTGTCACATTTGATTTCACCCCAAGTTTTGATGGAGCAAGCAAAGAAATGTAGGGAGACCACAAGAAACTCCCACTCATAGATATACCCCAAAGAAGAAGGGCAAGGAGGGGTAACTGACCTTTTTTTTTTTTTTTTTGGCTCTTCAGAGAATAAAATACACATGGAATCACTGGCTTAACTACAGTTTCAACTAATGACTAATGATGGAAATAAACCCAGGGGACCCTTAAAGTAAAATTTAGAATCCCCTGAAAATTTTCTTTATAGTGTTAGAGCACCCACGTTGGGAGCACAGTCAGCCCCCGCCAGTGGGTGGCAGGGAGGTGTACTGCTCCCTTTTTACAGAAATAATTATCTTTACAGGTTACCTTCCCCTATCCCTCATGTTTTACCTTCTTCCTCCAGGGTCAAGAGCCTCTAATGAGTATGGGTACTTTTAAGCATCTTGCTGCATCTTTGCCTAAAATAGTAGCTCTTGGGCTGGCTGAGTAAGGCTTTGGTTATGAGCTGGCTTGGGAGTGCCAGCTCTGAGCAGCAGGGCCGAGGTTCATTCAGATCCCACATATGAGGGCCCTCTACAGCTAAAATGGTGAACAACAGCTCAACCTGAAGCTGAGCTGGGCTTCTGTGAGTTGCTGGCTATGACGTAGGCTGCATCCCCTGCTGCAGTGGGCTGTCACGAGCTACTGTGAGTGGCTGGCAGCCGGCGTGAGCTGCCATGAGCCACTGTGAGTGGACATCCAATGGTTGGCGACCCATTTCCCTCAGCTGGGAAGAATGCAATGATCACAATACCAACGTGGACCAGTGAAGCAATGTCCTCCACAACTAGACTGAAGAACAAAAAGGACAGCAACTTGTGTGTTCCCCTTCCCTGATTTCCCAACGCTGTTCCCCTCCCTCAATTCCCCAATAAAATCTTAAAAAAAAAAAAAAAGTAGCTCCTCAGATTGAGCCATTTTGGCTTATTTCTGAAGCCCAGAACCTGGCAATAATATACAATGTAGCTGCTTCTCTGTTTCACTTGACCATCTCAAAATTGCTTCTTTTTATTTGTTCTGGACATGTTTCTAATATGTTAAATGTCTCCCACACCATCTCTGGTGTATGTGTGTGTATGTGTGTGTTTATACTAATTAGTTCTATTTACTATGCTTAGATATTGTCACAGGTTAAAAAAAATACAGAGGGGAAAAAAAATCCAACTAAATTCCACTTGATGTATCAGGCTCTGCTATATAACCACATTTCAGTTATCCAGTCTAATTCGTGCTAAATTAAGGATGAATGGCCCATCTTGTGTCTCTGAAGGTTTTTCCATCTTTTTGCCAGGAAGAGAAGTGAGGTTGAAATCAGAGCCAAGAATTGTGGTAGCTATTAGGATCCTCAGAGTCCAGGTCTGCAGTTTTTAACTTCTCTTTATCATCAGCAGCTTTGGAGGAAACTATTGAGCTAGGATTGACCTGGAATGCTGACGAATATTTTTGGAGGGGAGTACCATAAGGTCAGTTAGCATCAGAAGACACTGAAGTACAACAGGGCAGACAGGAAACAGAGATGAGGGCTCTTACTTTTCAGCTAAATCATTTGAATTCTCTGAACCTCAGCTTTCTCCTTATCCAACATTATGCTCATTCTCTGGTGAACATTAAAAGAGAAAACATATGTCAATGTAGCTAGATTAGGATTCTAGCTAGAATCAGAGTTAAAGAAGCAGAGCAAGTTAAGTGGCTGATATTCTCATCAATTACTCAGAAACTGGAAATCTTAGTAATGTTATTTACCATTTTTGATTACATGATTTGTGTCAATCATAGTACTATCCACCTTATATTCATTGCCTTATATGTCCACAGATCAACTTAAAAGACACTTACATTATGTCTTCATTTTATATAAGAAGAAACTAAACTCAAAGAAAGGTTAAATGGTTGGCCAAAGACTCAAGTAGCTATTTTGTATGATGGAAGTGATTTACCCTCAAGCTTTTAGAACTCTGAAGTTTGCACTGCTACCACTCTCATGTTGCATTACTCGAGGGTCCACTCTAACAAGTAAATGGATGGGGAAAGCAAGCAGGGCAGATGTGAGATATCTGTTTCGCAGAAGGAATCTAGTACCTGAATTGTGGTCCAAGAGTTTTGTGTTATAGATCAATCCCAGGTTAGTACAACTTGAGCAAATATTTGAGGGAATTCTATATATACAGTCAATTAGCAGCTGCTAGTATTCAACATAATTTTTGTAGCAATGAAGAGCCTTGGTTTTGCTGATAGGATCCCAGTCTCTTCCACTTACTAGTTATCTGATCCTAGATAACTTATAAAAGGCAATAAAAGCTATAACATGATGACAGTGATATTATGTAGTTTATAGGTTTTTTGTAAAATTTGATAATACATATAAAGTGTTTATTTTTGTGCCTGATACAGTGTAGTGAGACATTAACAAATAGTAGTTGTTATATTATTGTAATAGTTAATTTTGTCCTCATGCCTTAAATGACTTTTCTTTTAAATATCTTTATTTAGGTGTAACTGATATGCAAAAAAAATGGGCATATTTAGTGTATATAATTTGCATAATTAGGAGATATGCACACACTTATGAAAACATCCATTCCCTCCAAAAGATTCTTTTGCCCCTAATTTGTGTGTGTTAAGAGCACTTAACATGAGATCTACCCTCTTAACTTTTAAGTGACAAAATTGAATTAACTATAAGCACCATGTTGTAAAACAGATCTCTAGATTTTATTCACCTTGCACAACTGAAACTTTATACCCATTGAGCAACAACTCCCCATTTCCCCATCTCCCTATTCCCTGGAAACTACCATTCTACTCTCCATTTCTATGAATTTGAACACTTTGAATACTCTTATGAAGTAGATACATACAGTTTTTGTCCATCTATAATAGGCTTATTTCATTTAGCATAATGTTCTCCAGATGCATCCATGTTGTTACATATGGGAGGGCAAAAATCTTGAATAGACATTTTACCAAAGATGAATGACCAACAGGTACATGAAAAAGTGTTCAGCATCACTAATCGTCAAGGAAATGCAAATCAAAACTACAGTGAGATATCACCTAATACCTGTTAGCATGGCCATCATCAATAAAACAAAAGGTAACAAGTGATGGCACAGATGTGGAGAAATTAGAACACTCTACACTGTTGGTGAGAATGTAAAATGGTACAGTCACTGTGGAAAACAATATGTAGATTCCTCAAAAAAATAAAACTAGAACTATCATATGATCTAGCAATTTTATTTCTGGGTATATATCCAAAAAATTAAAATCAGTATCTCTAAGAGATATCTACAGTTCTGGGTTAACTGTAGCATTATTTGCAATAGCCAATACATATAAACAACATAAATGTCCATGGACGGATGAATAGATTTAAAAATATATGGTATACACATACAATGGGATATTATTCAGCCTTAAAAATTAAGGAAATGCAAATGACTTTTTTATAATGTGGGGTAGGAAGGAAATTTTAAGTGGTTTGATTCTGTCTCCCCTGGATTTTTAGGAGGCCTTGGCTGATTCTGTACAGTTCTCCTTTGGCAATTTTTAGGGTTGGGTTATTTTTCCTGTTATATCACCAAGAACTGATTGTGTATTCTAGACTTATCTTTCATTTGGAGATTCTGAGTAAGTTGAACCTTGGAAATTGGGGTCAGTAAAGAGTCGAATAGCATTTCAGGCTGAGTAAGTGGTCTTTTCCTGCTGACCTTATTTCTATTCTGAGGTCTCACTGCTTTCTTCCTTTAGCCCAATATGAAATCATTTTTTAATATGGATGGAAGTGGAATGGAGGAAGAAAAGGCTAGATCAGAATTCCTTCAAATGCAACCTGCCTTGTCCCAGGTCTGAGCATTTTCAAACTTTGATGAATGTTCTAGAAATAAGACTGAGAAAGAACAACCCAGTCAAACACTCTTACTTAGATCATGTTTTAAAAGTTGCTTAAGAATCCATAAGACAGACTGATTGTGGATTGTGGTTATATCCTTAGAGAAAGCAGAAAGGGAGGGAGGGAAGGAGGGAGGGAGGGAGGGAGACAGGGAGGGAGGGAGGGAGGGAGAGAGAGAACTATGTGTGAAGGAAATATTTTTGACTTAATTCCCCAAATGGGAATGGGTGGTGGAACATCTGGGAAGAGAGAGTTAAAATATGGTAAACATTTTCACTAGAAGATATTTAAATAAACATTTCAGATTATATTGTAATATTTATTTTATTTATTCACTACTACTTGAAATCTTTAGCATATTCTAAAGGATTAAAATAATTAATTAAAACTATGGTCACTGAGAAATGTATATCCTTTTTTCTTTCTTAGTATGTTTATCTCTAAAGTAGAGGTAATATTTAAATTAATGATATCACTTTTTTATTTTAATATTTGAGTCTACTGGAGTCAATTTTTTATTAAAAGAAAATCTTAAATTATAAATTCTAATAACTAAAAATTTTGGCTGCTCTGTACCAATACATTATAATCACATGTGAATTTGGAGAATGACCAACACAGCTTGTGGCAACGTCTTTCTTACTGTATTATCTTTTCTTCAAAGCTCAGGGAGAATGTGTGCCACTCACATGCACACATGCATACATATTCACAGATAATAAGCTCATAAAACATCACCAAATCAAAAGAAGCAAATGAAGTGACATTTAGGCTATCAAGTCTTAATTTAGGCACCACAATGATTAGAGTATTTTAATATCATAATAACTGATAAATAGACAACTTGTCAGACATTTCATTCCTTTTTAATCAAAACTCCTAGTCTGCTAAAATAATCACCTCCTTAGCCTCCTTAGGGTACATCAGCAGATTTCCAATTTACTTATAGAGCATTAATAAAGAAAAGTTCTGGGGGTGCATTCCTTTATTTATGTGCTTCTTTTATTTAAGTTTCAAGGAAGTTTAAGAGACAAAGCAGGAAGGGGACTCTTATCTTGACAGTTGCAAGCAATATGTGCCTGTAAATGCACACAGTGAGTCAAATCATAATTTAAACATTGAAAGGGCTCTGAAGAATTGGAAACATAAATCTTCCCTCGACTTAGAAACTCCTTTCATAATATCTGTGTTGTATACTCAGCCAGGGTTTGCCTGGGCACTTCCCATGTGATTCCATGAACATTTACTACGCATCTGTTATGCATTTAGGCACTGGAGAAGCACTGAAAGGCGCAAATAAATGAAAGAAAGATCTATTTCACAATCTGAGTAAGATGGTTATATAAATGAATTGGTTACAAAAATGTACAAAAATAATGAATGGATCAAACATTTATCATACCTTAAAACAAATGAGAAAAGGAATAAACAAAAATACCAAAAGTATAAAGAATTTTATTGACGGTCTCGAAATTCTGGGAAACCCCAATGAAGGGAAAGTAGTTGATAAAGGATCGAGGAGGACCCTATAGCCCCAAAACCTGTGTGAAATGAAGTGCTGTTCCAAGTCTGAAGGTACTAGAAAGAGGATCAATTAATTTGAGGCAACTGGATACACTGGCCCAACAACATTGCCACCCCTTGTAGAACATTAAGTCGCAGAAATATTTGTCCAAATCCTAGAGCGGTGACTGAGAAAGCAGGGCTAAGATGAAGGGTACACACTACAGACAATATGGGGAACAAAACAGCCACATACCCTGACCAGAGCCTTTTTCTCTCCTCCCCTCCCCTCTTCTCTCTCTCTCTCTCTCTCTCTCTCTCTCTCTCTCTCTCTCTCTCTCTCTCTCTTTCTCTTTCTTAACATTCAGGATGAAAATAAGCATGCTCAATTGGGCATATGGGAAATGCACATACAATTTCTAACAGAAAACCAGAAATCAACAAATGTTTAAAGGAAAACAATCAAAATAAATAAGCAGCACAAATTGCACCATGAGAGAATCCAACATGATGTGAAAAAAGCACACAATAGTATTAGAAGAAAGAGAATTTAAAATAGGCATTATTGGGCCGGCTGAGTGGTGCAGTGGTTGGGAGCTGGCTTGGGACACCAGCGGCCCCAGTTCGGGTTCCACATATGAGGGCCAGTGACACTGCCCTCAAAAAAATAAAAATAAAAAAAATAAAAAAAATAAAATAGGCATGATTAAGATTCAGAAAGGTAACAGAGGATGATATGTCCATGAATTAAAAACAGACTTTGACTTAAAAAAAAGCAATTTGAGTTTTTGGAAAAGTAATCAAGAATTCAGACAAACAAATATTCTTAACAGCACAATGGGAAGAGCCAAAGAGTGTGTGTGCACACGTGTATGTGTGCATGTATATGTGTGCGTGTTTGCCCTTACACAATTACGAATATAGTTAAACCAGTGAAACTATCTGTGAAAATCTACTTCTTCTGCTTATGATGCTGGGGCATAGAATCAGAGGAGCAGGCAGTTAGTAAGGAAAGGTAGACATTAACTGGGAGAAGATGCATATCAACTGGAACCTACGAGAACAAGCTGGAATCTACAAGTTTGGATTGGAACACATGTTGTACACTTACCACTTTTGAGTATCAAACTTCTGGGATGTGAGTGTCTTGCAGGAGACAGTGGTTCCTTTCATTATAGAACTAAATATGCACTGAGCCCAAAAGTTAGAGTAGCTGGAAGCTAAGATCTGGCGGGAGCTGGAGAAGCCATAGGCCTAGCTGCTACTCAGCAGATAAGTGATAATATGCATGACCATGACCTGCATGAGCATACCTGGTTGTATGCAATGACCTTCAAACATAAAAAGTACTTGTGGAGCTCTTGCTTCTCCCACATTTCTCATGCATAATGTCTCATCAGGCCCACACTTACCTGGGACTACACAGGGAAGGTAAGAGACCCACCAATTTGAGAATTAAGAGGATATAATTGACTGGTGAGAGCAATGTCACTGGGATAGGAAGCAGAGAAAACTTGATATTGATGTACTTTGATATCATATTTATTTGAAATCCCTTTGCCTCTTTCAAATAGGTTGCATTAAATCAGTGTAACCAATCATATCTTTTTTTACATGACTCAAATTCTATCTAAATTACATAAATTATTTCTGTTGTTACACACAGCAATTCCAAACTAGTTATTTTGTTTTTCCAAATATTGAATCATTAAGTCAGCACAAGCTTTTATTAAATATTTTTAACTACTTGGCTCAGGCTATTTAACAGATTGGGCTATCTCTTCTTCTTAGAATTCTATGATTGATTTATATTTGAATCTATTATGTCCAAAATCAGATGATGGAGAGACTTTAAAAATAGTTCGTAGATCATTTAATCTAGAATCCTTGTGTGCATATAATCCAATCTACAATAGTTTCCTGTACTTTGTGTAGTATGATGATTTTTACAAAATGTGTTGTTTTTATAATCATGAAATATTATATATACATGCCGGGGGCCGACAGCATCCCCGGTGTCTGACAAGGCCACATTGAAATAAAGATCCAAGCTCAGCACTGGATGTCTGGGATGCTGCCTTATGGTTGGTCATGTAATATCTCCTGTCTTTATGAACCCATGTGCCTTTCCTCCTATAGAATACAATATACTCACTGCATTTGTGACAAGTTCCTGTGGTACCCTGATGATAGCTGGCTGTGTAAGTCAACGATGGGGCAAGGTTTCCTAAAGAAAAGGAAACTCCCTAAAACAGGCTACAGCCTGAGGGGACCCCTGAGCTGAGATACTGGAGACTCAAGCCCCTTGGCCTATGCAGCTGTGAAAGGTTTCCTTGGAGATCAGGAGACTAAGGTCTCTCAGCCATGAGAGTTCTGATAAGAGACAAGTTACTGACCATGAGGTATTTTAATTAACAACCTTGTTTTAACTCTTTGCTTTGTACATTGCTGTAGCAACAGAAACTGAAGCTCTGACTGAGAAACAGATGTTCCCCTCTATTGCAATAATATGCAGCTCTTCGTAGGATAGAAAAAGTTTGAGACTCCTTTTGCTACTAAGTTCAAGTATATGCCTTGTAAGGAAGTCATGATAACTGGTGTACCCTGGAAAGATACAATTACAAAAAGGTAAAAGCTCTGAGAAAGAGAAAAACGTCCTGATCATGTGAAACATAACTTGCAACATAACTTGCAATTGAGGTAATTGTCAGAAGCCCCTATAAAAGGGGCCAGGCTTTAATAATAAAGTGTGTGTGTGACGCTCCTGTGAACCTCTTTCCCGTGTCTCCCTCCATCCTTCTTTCCCCTCGCCGACACCGTCCCACCCAAGGGAATCCCTGGTCTTCACGGGTGTTGGCTCCCCGCATATACATATCCTTCCAATCTAACAGTTAGCGCTAGCATAATTATTCATATTAAACCTATGCCAACCTAAAGGGTAACCTGTTTCTTAAGTGAATTTAATCTTATCAATAACCCTTGTTTTAAAAAATACCATTTATGAACATATCGTCTAGTGATGTATATTTTTCTGATACTCATCTCTGATCCCTTTTGAGTTGCTTATTTCTTTTTGTCTAAAGACAACTTCCATCATCTGCCCTGGTCTCCTTGTTTATTTCTCTACGTATGTGTGTAGTTATTTTATGCCTAGAGACAAAATCATTTAGCAGAAAAAGATCGTCTGTTTCTTCCAAAGAATAACAAGAAATTGAGGCCCTAATAAACTGTTTTTATTATTGAATCACAGACATTAAATCTAAAAGTAACTGAGAGTTAGTAGAGTTCTAAAAACTTTAAACAGGCTTATTTAATAGACCAGCTCAAATATATTGTCTAAGGCATTCTTAAACTTGACAATTCTGCAACATAAAGTAGAATCAAGGAAGGTATTTTGTGTAGACGTTCCAGGAATCAGAAAACGAAAATCTAAATTATCTGTAACATAGCAGTTAAGACTGTGGACTGGGATGTTGCAGAGGTTACCTTTCTGGCTCCAATTCCAGGATGTGTTAGTTGTGTGACTGAGAATAATTTAAATGATTTCTCTAATCCTTGATTTCTCCCATCTGTAAAAAAAAGCAAAAAAGATAATAGTAATGTCTCTATCAGAAATGGTTTAAGAATTGCTTAAAAGTAGAGCTTGATATCTTTCTTTTCCCTTTTCTTCATCTAAGTTTGCATTGGTGCAAGAGTACCACAGTCGACAAAATATCTGTATTCTTGTTTCTTTTTTTCTCCTTAGGTTGTGCTTCCTCTTCCTCTTAACAGTATCATGCACTTTGAATAACTGTGAATGGGTTGAATTCGGCAGATACCTCCTAATATGGCTAGAACAGTTAATTAAAGATACCATGTTATTTAATCTATCAAGCTGTCTGAATTGAGTTGAACCCTCCATTCCAGTGACTTTAACACTTAAAATCAAAATGAATATTCATTGAGCATAATAAACAAAACAAAACATTTTAATAAAAGAAGATGTGTCCATTTTCCTCTTTTTTTTTTAAGATTGTATTGGGGAATGGGGGAGGGGAACAGACAAGTTGCTATCTTTTTGTTCTTCAGTCTAGTTGCAGAGGACGTTGTTTCACTGGCCCATGTTGGTATCCTCATTGCACTCTTCCCGGATGAGGCAGATCAGTCGCCGGCCTCCGGATGGTCGCTCACCGTGGCTATTGGGAGCTCACAACGGCTGCCAGCCACTCACATTGGCTGTCGGCCACTCACTGTAGCCTATGGCAGCCCACTGCAGCAGGGGCTGCAGCCAACACTGTCGCTGGGGCTCACAGCCCAGCTCCAGGTGGAGGTGTTGTAAGCTGTAGAGGGCAGTGTCGCTTGCCTTCATATGTGGGATCCGAACTGGTGCCACTGGCGTCCCCAAACCAGTGTTTAACTAATGCGCCACTCAGCCGGCCCAGATGTGTCCATTTTCTAATATCTCATTTCCCATATGTTTTCCCAGTTCCAGAAATGGGTATTTTCATGGTCTTAATATTGTCTACTCAGGATAGATATGGCTGAAGGTAGCTACCATGTTAGTGACTCTATTTGATTGTGATTTCACTACTCTTGGTCTCTGCCACCTTTACTGTTAAAAAAAGTATCTGGTTATTTGCATTTAGTTTCTGGTAAGAGTATATCTAGCTAATGATGGATTAGATGTATCACTTCTGAATCTGGAGATGATTATACAGTAGTTTAGAAGTGTCAGGTGGCAAAATTGGCTTGTCTTTCCATTCCAGGGCCCAACATGGCTGCAGTAGCTTTTAACATGATATCCTTACAAGATGAAGAAATCATAAGCAGTAGAGAAGGATGTCAAGGGTTAAAATAGTTTTCTTTTTCCATGTTTTTATCAGGGGGAAAAAATCTTGCCAAGAAACTCTAAGTATGTTTGTCAGAGGGACAGTTTAGACCTCAGCGTTTCTTTCCAAAGGGAGGATGTGCCAACACTAGCAGTCTCACAGCTGGATTAAATCTCTGGCTTTTTCATTGTGATTCTTCTGCTTATTTCTTTTGCCAGAACAAGAGCTCTTACCCTCTGGTCCATCTCTTCTGTGGCTGTGTCAACAGAAACATTAGTTATATAATCATTGATTTCTGTAGTCCTAAGACCTATTCAAAGAAGCAGAGGAATTCATAATTATTAGTTTTCAATTGTTTTGTCTTACATAAAATAAGAAGGATTTATAAATCTTATAAATTAAAAAGGGTATATGGCCAAGTAGTGTTAAAAATTAAAAAAATGGTAACTCAAATTTATGTATATTTTATGATAAAATGTACTAAATATCAAAGCTAAAATATTTATCCCATTATTTTCTTCTAAGGAAAAGAATCCATAAAAATAATTCTGTACACATTCAGGACATTCCAATCCTCAATCACCTACATCTCCTATTTCTTAAAAACCTAGATATGTGTGACTATGTGATCAAAATAAGTATTTGATTTTCCACAGTTAGGATCACCGGTAGCATGAGTTTTCCCTAGTCCCGCTGTAATAGATTATTATGGATGATTTTTTGCTCATATATAAGTAAGCTAACAAAAATAGAGCAGTATTTTTCCATATTCAGACAATATGATTATATATTCATAAACATGTTAAATGACAAACTATTAGAACAAATAAGATATATTGTGGTTGAATAGCTACATTTAGGGGAAAATAAATATAAAATTAAGTTTTGATAATGAAAATATCCATTTACAAAGGCATTAACAACTAAAAACTGCTAGAAAATAATTTGTATGGTATGAACAAAATCTCTTTCTGGAAAACTACAGAACTTTACTGCATGCAAGAACTTTTCTCCTTTTTAAAAAAGGAGAAAAAAGGCAGTTAAATAGACTACCTTGGAAGATTCAATGTTACAAATATATTATTTCTTCCTAAAAGAAAACAACCCCAATAAAGTCTTTTTAACTTTTTATTTTTATTTAATTTCAAACTTCAGAAAAGAATAATACATAGAACCTCTGTAAGCCCTTTTTATGGATGCAACCACTTAAAAAAATTTTCCCCATTTGATTTATTTTCTCTTTCTTTCTCTCTCTTATTTAACCATTATCTATTTGAAACTTGCAGACATTATGCCTTTAATTCTAAATAATTCAATGTGTCTTTCCAGTGACTCAAACACTTAAAGGACAATGATAACCTTTGACATAATCACAGTATAATCTTAAAATCAGGAAATATAGTACTCCATTGCCTTGGCTATTTTAGTCTCCATTCATTTTGGTCTTTGTTTGTCATTCATGGTTTTCATTCTCACAGTACAGTTATTTTGTAGAATAACAAAATAACAGGGCAGTTATTTTGTAGAATTTCTCTCAATATTTCCTCAGATTCATGCTGTTCATTTTAGCCACAAATTCTATAGAAGTAATGTGAACTTAGCAATACATAATAAGGAGATACACAATATTAGTTTGTCTTATTATAGGTGACATTGTTGATCACTGGTTTAAGATTATGCCTCTGGTTTCTCTATTATAAAGTTACTATTTTTCCCTTCATAATTAGTGAGTAATTGTTAGGGACATATTTTGAGACTATGTAAACACCCTGTTCTTTATGAAACTTTCATTTACTGTTTTTAGTATGGGTTGATAATTCCTGATTGAATCAATTACATTTTGATGGTTGCCAAATAATGATTAATTAATTATATCTTGTTTTTATTTGTTGGAAGTTTATTATAAAGAAATGCTTTTATTCTTTTCCTCCATTAATTAATTAGTTTTTATTTATATTATTGTGAGCTAGTAGAATAATACCAAGGGTGCCAAAAAAATGTGTATAAGTGGACACTTTGGTCAATGTTGCTCAAGCAGTAGTTAGCTGTAATCAGAAGTGTCTGGACACTAATGTGTCCAGAAGTCAAATGGTGCCAGGTCCAGTAAATAAGGTGGATGAGGACACACCATAATGTTTTTATTTGACAGAAATTGCCATACCAGAAGTGATGTGTGACAGGGAGTGTTGTCATGATGGAGGATGAAACCGTTTGCCCGTTTCATGTTAATGCATTGTTCATGATTCATGATTTATGATACACTTTCAAACACATTTTCCCTCAAACATAGTTCACACCCTACTGATTGCACCAAACAAATTGAAACTTGTCGTATACTATTAATAAGGTGTGATGTACCACTTCCCATATTGAAGACCTCTTCCTTTCTGTTGAATAATACTCAGCAGCAGCATTCACCATATTTTTTGATCATACACTGTTTCTGGTACGGCAATTTCTGTCAAATAAAAACATCATGGTGTGTCCTTATCCACCTTATTCACTGAATCTGGCACCATGTGACTTCTGGCTCTTCCCTAAAGTCAAAATGACCATGAAAGGTAAATATTTTGAATGGATTCAGGACATTGAGGCAGCCATGACAGCACAACTAAAGACACTCATGAAAGAGGACTTCCAGAACTAATTCAGAAAGTTGCAAGAATGATGGGATATGTGTATTCGAAGTGAGGGGGAATATTTTGAGGGGGATTAATGGCAATGTGTCATTTACTGTAATAAATATTTTTTTTATTTAAATATTCACCGTATTTCTTGATCTTATGTTACAAAAACCCCATGTTTAAAGGTTACAAGAATTACTCTTTTTCCCATCTTCTCTTACTGCTCGTCCTCTTCCTCCAATTTCAGTGTGGTTATGTTATGCATTTGAGGTAGCTTTAGGTTTATTTGTCTCCGTATTCCATTTTTTTTTTTTTTTTTGGAGGGAAGTGTCACTGGCCCTCATATGTGGGACCTGAACTGGGGCTGCTGGCTTCCCAAACCAGAGCTTAACCAACACGCCACTTGGCCGGCCCTCCGTATTCCATGTTGTTTTGTAATATCTCAATTTCTGTTATCTTCCTAGTATAAACTATCACTTCATCTGCTCTGGATTAATGCAGTAATTCCTGACTAATGTTCATTCTTCCAATAAAGTAGACAAAATGATCCTATTCAGATATCCCTGACTATGTCATTCCTTATCACTAAACTCCCAATGACCTCCTGTTTCCCTTAGAATAAAGAAAGAGTTACTACATTTGTTTGTCTTGTTCCTTTGTTGTTTTCAGTTTTAAAAACTCATAGACACAGACAGTAGTTTAGTGGTTACCAGTGGGTAAGGGGGAGGAGGGTGGTACATGAGGGTAAAGGGGATCAAATATATGGTGATGAAAGGAGAACTGACTCTGGGTGTTGAACACACAATGTGAAATATAGAGGATGTATTACATAACTGTACACCCGAAACCTATGTAACTTTACTTACAATTGTCACCCCAATAGACTTTAATTTAAAAAAAAATTATCATGAAAAAAAAAAAAAAGTCACAACAGCCCACAGATCCCTATGAATTGAATCCTCTTCCAGGTGTCTCCCTAACCCTATTTTACTTACCCACACTGATCTTTTGGTGTTTCTCAAATATTCCAGGCACTCTCCTGTCTATTCTCTTTGTTTTTTCCTGTGTTTGAAATGCCTGTTCCTCAAATCACAGAATGGCTTTCTTCCATGTTTTCCTGAGTCCTGTTCTTAAGGACTTCTCAGTGAGACTTTCCTTGACCAACTTATTTACCAGTATAACAGAAACATTCATTCTACTGTTTTGATTCCCTTTACACCTCGTTCTTCTCCATAGCACTTCCTGCAAACACATTATCTACTTTCCTTATTTATTCTCCTTATTGTCTGAATTTGAATGTAAATTCAGTAAAGCAGAAGTGTTTGTGTTTTGCTCACTCTGTATCCCCAGTGCTGAATGCTATGTATGACACAATCAATTTTCCCTAAATGATTGCTGAATAAATGAATGAATGAATCTTCTTATGATAGTTTCTTCTAAAACCTTAGAAATAGGATAATATAAAAGTTGCTTAAAAATATTTTTTTCTGTGATTTGTGTGGGTGCGTGTCTATATTTTGTTGAAGATATTTGGGTATATATATATATATATATATATATATATATATATATATATATATACACACATATATATATATATATATATATTTGAAAAATGTCTTACTTATAATCGGAAGCTTTGTAATTCTTCATTTTCCCAAATCCCTCAATGAATCTTATTTCTCATTTTCTCTGAAAAACTACAAGTTTGGCTCTGCCATGGACATTGTGTTCTCTCGAGTTGAATGATATATTAAAGAAAATAGCACAGCAATGATTTTGCAAGGAGGGTTTGTATTCTCTTTGCACTGGGAGGGAAGGGATTTTTCATTCCATACATCATTACAACTTTCTCCAATGATTGGGCACAAATTTCATCTTACTCCATTGCAACAAGCTACCTGCTCACAAATTCAGCATGCAGGCCATGCTGAAACAATCTCAACAAAACACTATCTGTAAAACCTTGTAATTTCAATTGTTCATGCTAAATGTTATGTTATGCATCTCAGTGCAATCTCATTATACTAGCACGTAGCAATAGCTTAATGAACTGTAACAAAACTCAGTTTCAAAAATGTCAACCATAATGAAAAAAGGGAAAAAAAAAAGCAAATGCAGAGGTCCTCAATTACATTTATGTATTCTTTGTGTTTAGACATGCATAAGTTTTGTACACTTTATTTCTGTTTTTTTCTTTTTTTTTATACTTTTTTTTGTTTGTTTTTTTTGTTTATTTATTTATTTATTTATTTTTAATTAGTTTCAGGTGTACAACACAGTGCAATAGTTATACATTTTACCCCTCAAAGTGACAACCCCCCACCCCCAATTTGCCACCCCACTCCCCCCACCCCATATCATATATATCTATTACTCTTCCTCTGACTCTCTTCCACAGTATAATCCACATCCTGTGACTATCTATATATATTCAATTACAGTAGGTATACAACCTCCGCTTTAGTTATACAGTGCAGTGATCAAACCTCTACTCCATCCATGAAATGGTCTCCCTAACAAGACTTATGATCATCTGACATTCCACAGAATATTTACAACATTACTAATTATATTCCTCAAACTCTTTTTCATATCCCAGTGGCAATATTGTAGTTGCCTATTTTTGCTGTCTAATCCCTTCCCCTTCTCCCTCATCCCATCCCCCTACCAACTAGCAACGCTGATTTTTCCTCTATATCTATGAGACAGTTTCTGTTTACTTTGCTCATTCATACAGTTTTTCAGATTCCACATATGAGTGAGATCATATGGCATTTCTCTTTCTCTGACTGACTTATTTCACTTAACATAATAGTCTCTAGGTCCATCCATATCATTGCAAATGGTACGATTTCATTCTTCTTTATAGCGGAGTAATACTCCAATGTATAAATATACCACAGTTTCTTAATCCAGTCATCTACTGATGGGCATTTTGGTTGTTTCCAAGTCTTAGCTATCGTAAATTGTGCTGCTATGAACATAGGGGTGCATAACTTTTATTGAATAAGTGTCTTGGTTTTTTCAGGATAAATACCTAGGAGTGGAATTGCTGGGTCAAACGGTAGCTCTATTTCCAGTTCTTTGAGATACCTCCATACTGACTTCCATAGTGGCTGCACCAATCTGCAATCCCACCAACAGTGCAGCAGGGTCCGCTTTTCCCCACAGCCCCGCCAGCACTTGTTGTTTGTTGATTTATTGATGATAGCCATTCTGACTGGAGTGAGGTGGTATCTCATGGTGGTTTTTATTTGCATTTCCCTAATGACCAGTGAGGTTGAACTTTTTTTCATATGCCTGTTGGCCATCTGTATGTCCTCTTTAGAGAAATGTCTCTTCATACCTTCTGCCCATTTTTTAATTGGATTGTTTGTTTTTTTTGGTGTTGAGTTTCATGAGTGTTTTATAAATTTTGGATATTAACCCCTTATCAGATATATCGTTGGCAAATATATTCTCCCATTCAGTAGGCTTCCTTTTTGTTTTATTAATGGTTTCCTTTGTTGTGAAAAAACTTTTAAGTCTGATATAATCCCATATGTTCATTTTTTCTTTTACTTCCCTTGCCCGTAGGGATGTATCAATAAAAATATTGCTCCGGGTAATGTCTGCAAATGTACTCCCTATATTTTCTTTTAGGATTTTTATGGTTTCAGGTCTTACATTTAAGTCTTTAATCCATTTTGTATTTCTGTTTTTTTCTAATGGACTTAGCTTCTTAGCATTGTTCAGCTACTCAATTGAAATCGATATACTGAACCAACATCCAAAGGTACTGATTCAACTGAATATTCATTTCTAAGTTTGCAACTCTCAGTTAGCACACATTTTCCCTTTATTATATGTCAGTCCATTTGGGAGTTCTCTAAGATCACGTGTCTTCATTCATCCATTTTTGCTTATTCATTTTTCTAGTTTTATTTTTGAGCACCTGTTCTATGTAAGGTAACAAGTACATCATGGTGAACATACCAGAACCAATGTCCATTCTCACAGAGAATACAACCTAGTGAAGGAGACAGAGATTAATAAAATAATCCCTCAAATATATATTTACAGACTGAAATAGAGCTATGGAAGAAAAGTGTAGAGATCTGTATAATATTGCAAACTGAAGTCTATGGGTTTGAAAAAAATGGCTTCTCTGAGCAAAGGGATTTGACTCATCAGCAAAGAATGGATGTGGGTTAGGTGTAGACAAGAGCATATATTCTAATGGTGGATTTGTTTTATGCCTAACTCTAGGGAAAGGAAAAACAAACAAACAAAAAAACATTGTGAAGGGCCGGCCGAGTGGCGCAGTGGTTAAGCACTGGCTTGGGAAGCCAGTGGCCCAGGTTCGGGTCCCACATATGAGGGCCAGTGACACTGCCCTCCAAAAAAACCCAAAAGAACATTGTGAGTTTGAACAACTGGAAAAGGGCCGTATAACCACCACCATATCAGGAAAAAAATGGGAAATGGTAAAACATGAGGCTGGAGATGTTGGCGCAACCACATTATACTGGATTTGGGACTTTATTTTAAAGAATCAGAGGACCATATTAAGGAATTCCTAAACTGGAAATGGCTTTATCAGCTATTCATTTTAACACGTTCTTCCTAGCCAAAAGGAAGAAAACGAATTTGAAAAAGCCAAATGTAGAAATTGAGATGAGTAGAAGGCATAGCAATCAAGATGGGGATGCCTTGATGCCATTAGAAATGGACAGATGTATCACGCTGACTAAAGAGATATTTAGGAGGGAAAATAAACAAGATATAATAATTGATTAGATACAAAAAGTGAAAGGAGTGAATGTGTCAAGGATGAAAACTTGATTAATTAAATATAGAGTCAATAAATATTTTTTGACTCCCTGTTAAATCTGAGTAATAATCAAGGGCCAGAGCTATAGCATTGAAATAAAAAGAAAAAAAATTCATCTTCAGGGGTTTATATTCTAGTTGGGGGAGACAGACAATAAACTAATAGTGAGTAAACTAATTAGTAAGTAAAATATATACTTGTTCAGATAGTGAAAAAATGGAGACAATAAACTCAAGAAAAGGTGTGGGTAGGGTGGAGTTAAAGGTAGGAGTGGAGAATTATAATTTTAAATAAGAGAGTCAAGGAAAACCATATTGAGAAGGTGAAAATTGAGTAAAGATCAGAAGGATGACAAATCTGAAAAGAATACCAAGAAAGTGACATTTGTGGAAATAACTTGAAAGAGATGCAGAAGGCAGGCTTGAAGACACTGGGAACAAGAGGATATAAGTTAGATTCCTTTTGTGGAATTTTTAATGAACTTTTAAAAGTCTTCTTCAAATATCATCTACAATATTGCAATTTCCCCCTACATCTTAGATTCAGCCTGTACTCATTGCCCTTGCATGTTTCCCTTTCTTCTCAAACACCTTACTGTCTTCTAATAAACTATATAAAATTGTTACCCTCAATTAGAAGATAAGGTCCATAATGGTAGAGATTTTTGTCTGTTTTACCTAGAACATTGCCTGGCATAGTGCATGCAGTCTATACATACTTGTTAAATAAATGTCCATTTTCAGAAGTATCTGTTATACATGAATAAACTAGATATGTTCAATTTTCTTATTATGGTTCAGTGTCAAAGAGTTCAGCATGTTAAATCAGTTTTCTATCCCTGGTTTCTTCCTCCACACAATTGAAGATTGAGGAGATATCAGATCTGGATTGGCTGCTAAATAATCTTGTTGCTTTACTCTGTGGATATATACATCAATTAGGTATGTGCACAATTTTGAACTTTTACTCTAAATTTTATCTAAGTTTAGGTAAATCCAAGTTTTAAGTAAATTTTATACCTCATGTGTCATACAGAAAATATGAGTGGGTGGCCATATGATAATTATTTTGCTTCACCTCTCAACATTATAACAACGTAAAAAAGAAAGCAGATATTGCTTTTAAGCTGAAGTGTGCTAGGTAAATAAATTAACTAAAAATGCCAAAGAATTGAAATATGTTGAAAGATACTTAGCCTACCTTTCTCAAGGGAAAGATGATAAATGACTGTGCCTTTTATTTCTATATTTTTATAGCACTTTCTGTAAAACACATAATGCATTCCTGATGCTGCTATTGCCAAAATGGTACTAGAGTGGTGCCATTTTGCCAATTTTTCTTTCTATCTAATGAAACTTTATATTTTGCAAGAACTAATTTGTAAAACACTTCAAGTGATTTTGAGATATTTCTTACTGAGTAAAGATATCCTCTCTTGGACTTAAATATGTTTTTGGTATATTGTTTGTGTTTAGACGTGAAAATCACAGGACTAGCAATAAGCTTGAAAATAAGCTTGAAACACTAGCAATAAACTGGAAAATATATGTATATCATATATCGCTTATACACTATATTCGAGGTCTGACAATTAGGTTAGCAAACTGGTTGCAGTGATGTTGCTAACCTTTTCTGATATCAGAGGAATTATTCATTATGAATTTGTACCAATTGGGCAAACAGTTAACCAAGTTTGCTACTTGGAAGTGCTGAAAAGGCTGCATGAAAAAGTTAGAGGACCTGAACTTTTTGCCAAGAATTCACGGCTCTTGCATCATGGCAATGCACCAGCTCACATGGCACTGTCTGTGAGGGAGTTTTTAGCCAGTAAACAAATAACTGTATTGGAGCACCCTCCCTACTTACCTGGTCTGCCCCCCAATGACATTGAAAGGAAGATGTTTTGATGACATTCAGGACATCAAGGGTAATATGATGACAGCTTTGATGGCCACTTCAGAAAAAGAGTCCCAAAATTGCTTTGAAGGGAGGACTAGGTGCTGCAGTGGGTGCATAGCTTCCCAACGAGAGTACTTCAAATGTGACCATAGTGATATTCAACAATGAGATATGCCACACTTTTTCCAGGATGAGTTCACAAACTTAATTGTCTGACCTCGTGTGTGTGTGTGTGTGTGTGTGTGTGTGTGTGATATATATATATATATATATATATATATATATATATATATATATTATTGTGAAGATAGTACAGAACTGCCCTTTCTCAATTTGATTTTATTATAGAACTGATGTGTACCAAACTGTCACATCATGCTATATCATGAGTGAAATTAACATAAATTAATTCTAAAATATATACCTTTGGTGGTTTTAGAAGGCCTATGACACTAAGGGGAATCACTAGGACACAGAACATTTATGCTAAATCAAGGTGCCTAGAGAAAGTCAGGGAATATATTGAGTGTTGGAATAAAAATGTGTTGATGTCATTTGCTGAGAGCAGAAACTTGACAATTGTTTGTTTTTCAATATGGAAACCTTCCTGTATCCTTATTTGCCATTTCATACCTACTATCTAACCAGGTAAATTATTTTATATTTCTGAGAATTATAAGTGAAAAAATAATTTAAAATTAAAAAAAAATTCCAGAACATACCATTTTCTCTAAAAAGTATTCTTTAATTAACTTCAAATTAAAATACTGAAAACTTCAAAATAGTGAATGTATGGTTTAGAGGATTTATTAAATAACATAACACAAATATAAAATTTAACATTTATTTGTATGTGTTTAATATTTTTAATATGATTATAATTCAAAGAGAAATCTAACTCAATGGATGTTATAATTTGTTTTTTTACATATTTTTCTATAATTTTTAATTACAGCTGACAAATACAATTCTATGAGTTTCAGGTGTGCAGTATAGTGATTGGATATTTATATAACTTATGAAGTGATCACCCTAATAAAACTAATACCCATCTGACATCATACACAGTTATTACAACATTATTGACTATTTTTCCCATGCTATATTTACATCCCCATCACTATTTTGCAACTATCAATTTGTACTTCTTAATCCTTTTCCCTTTTTCACTCATCCACCCAATCCCCTCCCATTTAGTAAATGTTCATGTATTTTGTTTTTCTTTTATTTATTTGTTTCTCTTGATTCCACTTCTAGGTGAAATCATATGGTATTTTTCTTTCTTGCCTGACTTATTTCACTTAACATAATAACCCCTAGGCTGATCCATGTTGCTGCAGATGGCAAGATTACATTCTTTTTTATGGCCAAGTAATATTTCATTGCATATTTGTGCCACTTATTTTTAATCCATTCATCTCTTGATGGACACTTAAGTTGCTTCCATATCATAGCTACTGTATAAAATGCTATAATGAACATATGGATGAATATGTCTTTTTGAATTAGTGTTGTGTGTTTCTTCAATGGGATCTACAAGTGGGATTACTGGATCCTTCATTGTCTCTTGTTATAGCCTTTGTTTTAAAGCCTATTTTGTCTGGTATAAGTATTTATATCCCAGCTTTTTTTTGCTGTTGTTTACATTGCTATGAAATATCTTTTTTCATCCTTTTACTTTCAGTCTGTGTATGTCTTTGGATCTGAAATGAGTCTCTTGTAGGCAGCATATGTAAGGGTCTTGTTTTCTTATCCATTCAGGCACACTATGTCTTTCAATGGGAGCTTTTGATTTATTTACATTTAAAATAATTGTTTATATATAGTTATTGCCATTTTATCATTCATATTTTTGATATTTTTCTTCTTCAATAAGCCCCTTTAACATTCCTTGCAGTACTGGTTTGATGGTGATGAACTCCTTTAGATTTTTCTTGCTGGGAAGCTGTTCGTCTGTCCAATTCTAAATGACAGCTTTGCTGGGTAGAGTGATCTTGGTTGTAGGTCGTTGCTTTTCATTACTTTGAATATTTCATGCCAATCCCTTCTGGCATGCAGTTTCTGTTGAGAAATCAGCTGACTGTCTTCTAGGAGCTCCTGTGTAGGTAGCTGTTTTTCCCTCCCTGCTTTTATGATTCTCTCTTTGTCTTTAACCTTTGGCATTTTAATTATGATGTATCTTAGTGTGGTCCTCTTTGGGCTTCATCTAATTTGGGGCCATGTTTCCTGGATTTGTATGTCTATCTCCTTTGCCAGGTTAGGGAAGTTTTCCATCATTATTTCTTCAAATAGATTTTCAATTCCTTGCTTTCACTCTTCTCCTTCTGGTACCCTAATGATGCAAATGCTCATATGCTTGATGTTATCCCATAAGCCCCTTAAACTATCCTGATTTTTTTGTTGTTGTTTTGATTCTTGTTTCTTTTTGCTTTTTTGATATCCCTCCCAACCTTTAACCACCATATATGGATGTGGAACCAGCCTGTTTTCATCTCCACCCCTCGTACCATATTGTTCCTTCTGTATGTCCTTAGATATAGGACTTCTGTTCAGCAATAATCAAAAGGCAATTCTCAGTGATGGCTGTTATGTACTTCAGTTGGAATTTTGTAGTGATCATGGAAGGAAGGGGGCACAGCATTTACCTGCTGCCCCATCCTGTAATTCTTAACATTTAAATGTTTTGGTTCATTTTTCTGTCATATGTTTTGAAAGGCTTTCTATAGATGTTTCAATATAATTTTCATTATAGGAAATTAATAACTTTGGTCAATATTTCAAATATAGATAAAATTAAAAGTTACCAGTTACTGTTAACTTTATTGATTTGAATATTCCTCCCCTCTGTGTTTTTCTCTAACATTTGTTTATTCATTTCCTACCCACTTCACTCTTCTTTATTTTTCTGCTGTTCCACATATCATTAGAATAGAATATCCATACTTGTTAAATTTTGTTTCTTATTTTGATATTTCTCTCAACATTCTACAAATTTCCTATTTTAAAATTTTCATTTTCTACACATAATTTTAAAATGTCTTTGTTGTGCTCTCAACTTTCCAACTTCCCTGTAGCAGCCTAATTTGATTTATTGAAGCAATGTTTCTTACATTTTCCAAAGTTGCCAATTAGATTATTTTAAAATGACCTTTTGTTTCTTTACTCTCTTTTCTCTGGTGTAATTTGTTTCTTTTTAGTGTAATGCTTCACTCCTATGCATTTTTTTTCTTAAACATATGTCGAACACTAGTTTTCTTTTTCCTGTTTTTTAGATTCATATTTATGAGAAATTAGCTTGATTACTATAAGGATTTACTTTTCCTATGTGTTTTCTTGAACTAATTATGAGCTTTAGATATATTATCATGTCTTATTACACTTTTCATTTTAGAATTAGTGGTCAAAATCTTGATAAACTGAACTACTTATCATGTGTGACAGAAATGGAGGGTTTTAATCTGGTGTGTCAAACCTGATACTTAGGCTTTAACTACTCATTGGCATATCATGCATATTCTTTATGAATTCAATAGATGTTATATTAGGTATGATGGTAAATATCTCCACTGACAAGTGTTCCCCATGTAAAGAGTATGGGTAGGACTGAGTAAGCATTGATAATCATTAAATTAAATACCTGAAACATTTCTTTACATTCCACTTTTGCTTTTTGCAGATTGTGACTCTGAGTTTGGAATCCCTGCGAAGTCCCATCTGGTAGAAAACTCCAAATTTAATTATAGCCTTGCTTTGTACCTCTTTTGCCTGTTGTTCTCTATTGTAGCTCATCAATCATTTGTGCTCCATATGCTCTCTGTAGTCCACAATTTTGTCAAAAGTTCTAAGGGGTGCACTTATCATTATTTTTATCATGGTTTTACTCTATCTAGTATATATCTGTTTACATTACATGGAATTGGGAAGGCAGAAGAGATAGATATGTGTACTTGATCTGTCACTGTTCCAGAAACTATATATATTCCATTTATTAACTTTTATTTACTCTTCATTTTATTACAGTCTTTGCACAATGTAAACAAATGCTTGACTTCCCATAGTTAGTGCTTTCCTGTCTGAAGGTATTCATTTTACTAATTTCATAAACACTATATTTCTGTGTTATGGTCAGTGTGGTTCAGTGTAAGAGTGTTGGCAATTAAGTAGAGCTGGCTAAATTCCTGTCATAGCTCTACCACCATAAGTAACGTAGTTAACATATTTTTTGCATCAGTTACCTAACTATAAAATAGGCATAAAATTTTACCTTCTCATTAGGTTATTGAGAAGTTCAAATGAGTTAGTACATATAAGTACTTAGAGTAGTTCCAAGTACAAAGTAAGTGCCTAGAATGTTAAACTGCCATTATTGATATTTATCTTTCAAATCAGAGTTCCCTTTTCCCCATCTATATCCAAATTTTCTTTCACTTCATAAGCTTTACTTCTCTCTTTTTTTTTTGAGGGCAGTGTCACTGGCCCTCATAAGTGGGACCCGAACCGGGGCTGCTGGCTTCCCAAGCCAGCGCTTAAACACCACGCCACTCGGCCGGCCCAGCTTTACTTCTCATTTAATTCTATTCAGCAACAACATTCTATTCAGTATTTGCTAATAGTAGACATAAAAACCATTGGAAGAATAATTAAAAAAAAGTGGCAAAAAGATTTCAATACTGTTTTTATTTTAAATCTTCCCCTCTATACTTTTTAATAAAAGTTATTTTTTAAAATAGCTAAGTGCTTTCAATACTAAATTTATCAGATTTTCACTCATCTCAAACACATTAAAGAGGTTACCATTATTTATTTTAAGAGAGTTCAAACATGTTCAAGAAAATTGACCTCTTTCAATCAAATATTTACAGAGAAGTGCCTTGCAATTATTAATAATTATGGGACAGAGGAAACCCTTTAATCAAAATAATGATTTAAAAAATGATTCGGTTTCAGATTATACATGAAGAAGAATGAAGGAGGATGAAATGAAAATAGTCTCCAATAGTTTGCTTGCATGGACTTTGATTTTGATTTGACAAAATGTATCTGGAGCTTTTGAAAGAAAAATTTGTTTTGATACATTTTGTGAGTGTTAAGTATAACAAAGACACAGATTAATAGCTCATGTGTGTATATGTAACTTTTTATTTTAATTTTGTGTTGCACAAAAGGAATATATGTGTTAAAAGTGACATTACATTCTCTTATGGAAACAATTTTAAAATATATTTGTTAGGTATACTATATTTTATAAGTATTTATATTTATGATATATATATTTATTACATTACACATAATATAATAGCTACACATTGATAATATATTTGTTAAAATAATTATATATGTTATAATAAACATATCAATATATATTTATTGAAACATATTTATAAAATATAGTATATTTAACATTATATCTCCCTATATGTGTATATACTCATATGTGTGTGATATGTGTATATTCCTATATGTGTTTTTGTGTCTATCTATTATCTATCTATCTATCTATCTATCTATCTATCTATCTATCTATCTATAAAACATACAGAGGGTGCCAAAAATATATACACACACTTTAAGAAAGGAAAACTACATTAAAATTGTAATAATCAATATATACCAACAACAAAAGATGAATATAAGTCACATTTGACTTCTGCAATTACAAGAGGTGCTCAGAATGGTTGCCATCAGCATCCAGATGCTTCTGGTTATGAAAAACTACTGTTTGAGCAACACTGACCGAAGTGTCCACTTCTGTACATATTTTAGCACCCCTGATATGTGTGTGTGTATGTGTGCCTATCTATCTATCTATCTACCTACCTATCTACATACTTATCTATCTAGAGAGGCAGAAAGAAAGAGAGAGAGAGACAGAGAGAGAGACACAGAGAGAGAGAGAGATACTGACTTTTACCAGTTATTCAAGGAAGCAAAAGTACTTATAGGAGCTAAATTATAAAATACATTTCAGCAGTAAGTCATTAAATAGTTGGTATTTTGTCATAATGCAAATGTCTTCCATGTAGCAAATAAAAATATGATCTTCTTTGGCCATGTATCTGTATCAACTTTTGGTCAAAAATAATTGAGGTTTTCAAAATTCTAATGTCAGTAGCCATAAAATGCTAAGAAATTCCTACTGATTTTTATACTATCCAGAAGAATGGACAGTAAAATAGATAACCATCCATATTTCTTAAGAAGTAATATAGCAAATAAATATGTTTAAGTACACAGTACAGAGACTTAAAATCAAAGTTTTAGGAAGAAAGATTTTAATTTTTCCGGCATCTACTATTAATATTTAAAATTCAAAGATTTGTGTAACATAAATTCTGAGAAGTAAACATATTCTAAAAAGAGACTTTTAAATTAAAGAGAACAGTGAAAAATTATTATCTGATACATTTATAGTAGTAGAATAGATACAATTTTTTAGGTTGTGAGTTAATTTATTATACTGAATTATACACAGTATGGTGAAGCATTCTTAAATATCATAGACTGGGCAATGATAAAAAATGATATAACTTAGGATAATATAGACATGGTCTTCCCTAAATTTCCTTATAATATCAACTCTGTTGTGATGGTGCAAATGGATTCATTAAACATAACTCATTTTAAAAGAATTTAACCACTCTAAACTTGTAGTTTTTATATTTTCTTTTACTTTTGTCTTTAAAATATGAAAATATTACAGTGTCCACTTGAGTATAATTTCTTCAATTGCATTGAAACACACTTAAAAGGAAAGAAATTAAACTTGGCATATTTGAAAAATGGCCAAACCTTCCAAAGAAAACATAATTATAAGAGTTATATGGTAGCAACAAAAGAGCTAGCTACTTCATATATCAAAATGTGTGATATTTGTTTTCTGTACAACCTAAAGTATTCAGGCAATAAGTACTTTTTAAATAGGTAATTTTGAAAAAACAATACTGTTTTGCACTGGAAGGGAGCATTATCTAGAAATTAAAGTCCTTTTAAACTAATTGCCCTAGAGTTAAATTTTGAAGATTACTGGCATAATAGTGACTCAAAATAATGTACATTCTAATCTCACAGACCAAGCCCCTCTTTAGGAAATTACCAATAGCTAATGAACTTCAGGAAGTTATATGAAAAAATATTTTTATTTATTTCTTTGTATTACTTTATTTTTCTTTATATTTATTTTGTACAGATATGAGGGCAATGAAGACAAGTCATTTATCTCAGAGCCACTGCAACAAACAGAATTGTTTTATCAGGATTGATTTGAGTGAGGTAAGTGACGGATAAGAAAAAGGTTTGGCTGTGCTGATTTCTATTTCTTCGAGTCTGGCCTTCATAAGGCATTTTTAAAAATTATGTTTGGATTGCAATATAGGGAAATAGGGACAAAAAGTAAAGTCAGATCTCAATAGTCTTTGTTTTGTATGATCACTCAGACATTTAAATGGTTTGCACACTAACAAGTCACAAGAGCACTTTTGCATTTGTACACATCATAACATTCACATTTGTCTTTAAATATATTACTTTATGTCCCGTGTCTTTACAGCTCAGGCAGCAAATAAGATATATAAACAATAAAACTGAATCTGAAATCAATTTTGGATGACTTTACCAAGTGCCTGGAAATGTAATTTTTTTTATACTAAAGAGACAAAAGTTAAAAAAAAAAACCTATAAGAATATCACATTAACAGTAAATTTTTATTTATTACAAAGTCCCTTTCATGTAATGGTGTCTTTTTTGTTTGTTGTGTTCCTGGTTTTGTTTGTTTGTTTGTTTTTGTTTTTTAGAAGACAGAAGTTTTCCTGGGTGGTTCTTGAATACATATTTTTATTAAAAGTAGTAGATTGAATTTTTAAATATTTTTATGATATAAACTGCATATTTGTTTATTCCATGGTTATGTCAAATGGGCAAGAAAACTGTCAGTTAATTCCATTAGAAATGATAATGTAGGGCCGACCGAGTGGCACGGAGGTTAAGTGCTGGCCTGGGAAGCCAGTGGCCCCGGTTCGGGTCCCACATGAGGGCCAGTGACACTGCCCAAAAAAAAAAAAAAAAAAAAAAAAAAAAAAAAAGAAATGATAATGTAACATTTTATCCCTGGCTTTTACCCAAATTATTATGGGCTTTTTTGCTAATGTTATGTCATAGTTTAACATGTGAGGTCATTAGGCATGTCTGCTCTAATATGCCTTATCTTCTACCACAATAATTGGGGGACACCCTTTGAATATGTTAATGTACATTATTGCATATTATTATAGAATAATATGTATTAATAAATGTTGGACTCAATTCTTATCCTTTTAACAATCATTCTTATTTCTTTTACGTATATTATTTACAAGTTTCCTTAGATCAAGTCTCATCTCTTTTGAACAGGTGTAGAAGCAGGGAAATTAAAAGTCTAGGAATTTGACAATATCCCCTATTACAGGGAAAATGCCTGTCAACACACTTGTTGAAACCTGCTTTAAATGTTCTGTCATCACTCTGGTGTACATCACGTTCTGTGCTTTCAGTGTGACAGAAAAACAATATTTCTTTATCTTCTCAAGGAAGCTACTTTTGTCAAGAGCAAAGTAGTACTTGTAATACTAAAGGAGTTTTAAGTTATTTCTCTTAGAAAAGTCCATTCATTCTAACATCTGAGCTTTTATTACCACTCAGTTTCTAGGCATAGGAGACTCTGAGCTTCACAGAACTTTTTCCTACATTAATTATCTCTTCTTCTTTCTTCTCTTAGTGCTATATGATTCTTTCCAGTGCTTCATTCATATATATATATATCTTAACTTCTAGACTGTGCATTCCTCAAGGGCAGGACTTGAATATCAGTCATTATTCTATGAACTCCATCTCAGCAAGCTTTATTGTAGCTGTTTTTATACATTGCAATGATCTAAATATCTTTCTTATATGAAATTGGTGTTAATTTCCAATTAAGTTGACATAATTTAGAATTATTCTGGTAGTTTTACTTAAAGGGTTAAATTCTTGGCAATGTTATTTAATGTATGTTTTTTTATTTCCTCTTTCTGAATATGTAACTTTGCATGTGATCTTGCCTGTGTCTTTTAGTTCAGAATAAAGCAAACAAACTATTTTTTAAATTCTGTGGCTTATTTCATAATGTATTTTATTTGTCTCTTTGAAAAAATTTACATAAAATATAAAAATTCTGATTTATTGTACATTTGGCTGGTTTCCTAACAACAACAGCAGCAGCAGCTGCAGCAACAAATGTAGTTTTAGGTAAAAATCTAATTGTATTTATATGTGAATTTCAACACCTTTTGAAATTCGTATTAGTCAGGTAATATTTCTGGTTATCACATTACCTTCCAAGGGGAACATATTCTAGTGACTTATTCTAATAACAACCAGGGCTTATTTATTGGATGAGTATCATGTTATAATCCCCTTTAATACTTCATAGTTGATTATTTTAAAAAAGCTATGAAAAACAGATGCAATATATATTGAAATGCATTTACTTTCACAGACCTAGATTTTAAAATTTGATGCTTCTCCACTGAGATAAAAAAGTGATTTAATATATAAATCTCATTAGTGTATACATAAAGTTTCCATCAAACATCATAGGATGATTGTTAAACAATTTGAATTTAGATTGTATAGCCTTAATAATTTCCAGATTAAAAACATCGGAAAGATAAATTATCATGTTATATTGATGACATATTCATCATGAAGACATCAATTGGAAAGGAAACCTTTTGAAACCAATGTATTACATTTAGTAAATAATTATTCTCCCATCCACCAACTCTGAAGTCATATTCTAACGTGCATGAGAGAGGCCGCCTAACTAAATTATAAGATCCACATTAGCAGAGTAAGTCCATTTGTGGTCACATTTGTGGAGAGAGCTCTCATTGACTTCAAGAGCAGAATATTTGGTTGTTATGTAACAGTAATAAGTTATCTGTAAAAGTAGCACTGAAGAAGTAGCTATCATTCTGAATTTCAAAAACTAAATTCTGTCTTTGAATGGACGTACGCAAAATCTATTAATTTTAGGCTATTAAAGAGCATTTTAAAAGAGGGTTTGATATTTGTCATGACCAAGTGGAAAATATGGTGTTTGAATGAAATAAGTGCAGTAAGCTTAATTGTCTATGTATGTATCATAATTACCCATTAATTACATTGTCTCTGCATTTTTAAAATTTATATATATCTCAATGTTGTTGTTTTTTTGTTGTTGTTGTTGCTGTTAATATCAAAGTTAAGCAGTTGGAGTCCCTTTGAGGTCAACTTTGAGGTGTTTTTAAAATTTTCACTTTTGAGGAGACGACTGTGCAGAGGTAGGAGCTGCACCCGCGGCTCGCCCGGTCCCCAGGAAGCAGGGTGCAGAGCCCCGCAGCGGCAGGGCAAGATCAGTCCCTGCACCCTCCCGGTTCAGGGATCAGTCTCTGTTCCCACCAGTCCCGCGGAGCGCAGAAGCCTGAAACCCGGGAGCAGGGGAAACAAGAGGACTCGCGCACGGAGACGCAGGTCCCCGAGAGACGGAGCGGGGATCGGAGCCGCGCGGAAAGGTGCGCGCAGACCCCTAAACCCCGGCAGCAATACCTCCAGAAGCGCAGCAGGAGAACGGCGCTGGCGCGAGCCGGCTCCAAGGCCTACCTAAAAAAGGAAGAAAAAACTCAAATCAACAGGTTATCCTTACACCTAAGGTAACTGGAAAAAGAACAGCAAAACAGGCCCAAGGGGAGTACAAGAAAGGAGATAATAAAGACCAGAGCAGAAATAAACAATATAGAGAACAGAAAAACAATTCAAAAGATCAATGAAACCAAGAGCTGGTTTCTTGAGAAGATAAACAAAATTGACAAACCTCTAGCCAGGCTCATCAAAAAAAAGAGAGAGAGGACTCAAATTAGCAAAATCAGGAATGAAAGAGGGGAAATGACTACAGACATCACAGAAATACAAAAAATTCTAAGAAATTACTATGAGCAACTATATGCCAACAAATTTGACAATCTGGAAGAAATGGATAATTTTCTAGAAGCATACAACCTTCCAAAGCTAACGCAAGAAGAAACAGAAAATCTAAATACCCTGATTACTACCAAGGAAATTGAATCAGTAATTGACAAGCTCCCAAAAAACAAAAGCCCTGGACCAGACGGCTTCACAAGTGAATTTTATCAAACATTCAAAAAAGAACTATCACCTATTCTTCTCAAACTATTCCAAAAAATCCAGAAGGAGGGAAGGCTCCCAAACTCTTTTTATGAAGCCACTATCACCCTGATTCCAAAACCAGATAAAGACATCACAAAAAAGGAAAACTACAGGCCAATCTCCCTGATGAATACAGATGCAAAAATTCTCAATAAAATATTAGCAAACAGAATTCAGCAATATATTAAGAAGATCATACATCATGATCAAGTGGGATTCATCCCTAGTGCGCAAGGCTGGTTCAACATCCGTAAATCAATTAATGTGATATACCACATCAACAAAATGAAGGATAAAGATCACATGGTCATTTCAATAGATGCAGAAAAAACATTTGACAAAATCCAACAGCCATTTATGTTAAAAACCCTTAGCAAAGTGGGAATACAGGGATCATATCTCAACATAATAAAAGCCATCTATGATAAACCTACAGCTAACATCATACTCAATGGGGAAAAGCTAAAACCATTCCCCTTAAGATCAGGAACAAGACAAGGCTGTCCACTTTCTCCTCTTTTATTCAACATAGTGCTGGAAGTTCTAGCCACAGCAATCAGACAACAAAAAGAAAGAAAAGGCATCCAAATTGGCAAGGAAGAAATAAAATTGTCATTATATGCAGATGACATGATACTGTATATAGAGAACCCCAAGGACTCTATCAAAAAACTATTGAAACTGATAGACGAGTTCAGTAAAGTAGCAGGATATAAAATCAATGTTCAGAAATCAGTGGCATTTGCATATACCAAAATAAACTAAAGGAAAGAGAAATTAAGAAAACTGTCCCATTTACAATTGTGTCAAGAACTATAAAATACCTAGGAATAAATTTAACCAAAGAAGTAGAAGATCTGTACTCAGAAAATTATAAGACACTGAAGAAAGAAATCATAGAAGATACAAATAAATGGAAACACCTACCATGCTCATGGATAGGAAGAATTAATATAGTTAAAATGTCCATACTGCCTAAAGCAATATATAGATTCAATGCAATTCCTATCAAACTACCAAGGGCATTTTTCACAGAAATAGAAAATATAATCCTAAAGTTTATATGAAATCATAAAAGACCCAGAATAGCCTTGGCAATTCTGAGAAATAAAAACAAAGTCAGGGGGATCACGCTACCAGACATCAAAACCTACTACAAGGCCACAGTAATCAAGACAGTTTGGTATTGGCATAAAAACAGGCACATTGATCAGTGGAACAGAATAGAGAGCCCAGAAATAAATCCAGGCATTTACGGACAGTTAATCTATGACAAGGGAAGCAAGAATTTACACTGGAGTAAAGATAGTCTATTCAATAAATGGTGCTGGGAAAATTGGACTGACACATGCAAAAAAATTAAACTGGATCACCTCCTTACGCCTTATACAAGAACAAATTCAAAATGGATTAAAGACTTAAATGTAAGACCTGAAACCATAAAAATCCTAAAAGAAAATATAGGGAGTACATTTGCAGACATTACCCGGAGCAATATTTTTACTGATACATCCCTATGGGCAAGGGAAGTAAAAGAAAAAATGAACATATGGGATTATATCAGACTTAAAAGTTTTTTCACAACAAAGGAAACCATTAATAAAACAAAAAGGAAGCCTACTGAATGGGAGAATATATTTGCCAACGATATATCTGATAAGGGGTTAATATCCAAAATTTATAAAACACTCATGAAACTCAACACCAAAAAAACAAACAACCCAATTAAAAAATGGGCAGAAGGTATGAAGAGACATTTCTCTAAAGAGGACATACAGATGGCCAACAGGCATATGAAAAAAAGTTCAACCTCACTGGCCATTAGGGAAATGCAAATAAAAACCACCATGAGATACCACCTCACTCCAGTCAGAATGGCTATCATCAATAAATCAACAAACAACAAGTGCTGGCGGGGCTGTGGGGAAAAGGGGACCCTGCTGCACTGTTGGTGGGATTGCAGATTGGTGCAGCCACTATGGAAGTCAGTATGGAGGTATCTCAAAGAACTGGAAATAGAGCTACCGTTTGACCCAGCAATTCCACTCCTAGGTATTTATCCTGAAAAAACCAAGACACTTATTCAATAAAAGTTATGCACCCCGATGTTCATAGCAGCACAATTTACAATAGCTAAGACTTGGAAACAACCAAAATGCACATCAGTAGATGACTGGATTAAGAAACTGTGGTATATTTATACAATGGAGTATTACTCCGCTATAAAGAAGAATGAAGTCATACCATTTGCAATGATATGGATGGACCTAGAGACTATTATGTTAAGTGAAATAAGTCAGTCAGAGAAAGAGAAATGCCATATGATCTCACTCATATGTGGAATCTGAAAAACTGTATGAATGAGCAAAGTAAACAGAAACTGTCTCATAGATATAGAGGAAAAATCAGGGTTGCTAGTTGGGAGGGGGATGGGGATGAGGGAGAAGGGGAAGGGATTAGACAGCAAAAATAGGCAACTACAATATTGCCACTGGGATAGGAAAAACAGTTTGGGGAATATAATTAATAATGTTGTAAATATTCTGTGGAATGTCAGATGATCATAGGTCTTGTTAGGGAGACCATTTCATGGATGGAGTAGAGGTTTGATCACTGCATTGTATTACTAAAGCGGAGATGGTATACCTACTGTAATTGAATATATAGATAGTCACGGGATGTGGATTATACTGTGGAAGAGAGTCAGAGGAGAGTAATAGATATATATGATATGGGGGGCAGTGGGGTGGCGAATTGGGGGTGGGGGGTTGTCACTTTGAGGGGTAAAATGTATAACTATTGCACTGTGTTGTACACCTGAAACTAATTAAAAATAAAAATAAAATAAAATAAAAATAAAAAATTTTCACTTTAACTTTTAGGTTAAACATATCATCTTTTTACCTCCTATGTTTATGATGCCAAGTACATTACACTGGATAAAATCATGTATGTCCAGTATGGTATGGTAGATTACATAGCCCATAGTCTATAAAATTTCTAACTAGAAGATGGGAAATATGATAAATAAAGGGCTATCCAGGGTATCTTTCTACTATTAAGCTATGGGCAGGATTGTAATCTTAAACTTCTCTCTCTTTCCCTTATGATAAAAGTTATGTGCCTAATCAGTAGCTTTGAGAAAGCTGTAAATATAAGAATTGGTGATCTTGACACTTTTTTCTCTTATATGTTTACTAGTAAAATTTCCTTTTCCGATTTTGATATTATGGCTCCAAATGTGTCAGTAGATACTTGTTGAACACCCCACCACACACACACCATAAGTTCAACTATAGAAATAGTGTGATAGACTTCCAACAAGTACACACTGAACCTTGGAATTTCAAAATTAGAGAGAATTAGAGGGAAATGGAGAAGTCAGTGACAAAATATTAAGGTTCCATTGCATTTAGTAAAAATGTCACATTCTGTCTCCATAAAGTATAGAGTCCTATGACTTATATCTGCAGGAAAGTAAGCAACATGCCTATGATAAGACATCACTGAATAGATAAATACATCTATTAAATTCAACCAAGTTAAAATTTTAATTTAAAAGTCAGAGCATTCAGTGTTCTTGATTTTGGCCAGTAAAATTAATTACACAGAGTAAATACATAAATAGCTAATCCATTGCTAAATAGCTTTGTCACTTACTATATAATGCAAGTGATAAAAATAACATGCAGTTGTCTCAAAGTTTAGTGACTTCTTATTTGGATCAATCTCCTCTCAATATGTAATGTCTTATATTGAAGAGTCAATAATAACGAAAGGAAGATGTACATATCCAAAAGTACACTGATCTACAAGACCAAGATGATGCATATGCCTTTCTCAGACATGTAGCTCTCTTCTTAGGTAAATGTTTAGCATTTCTTGTAAGTCCACGCTGTGGACAGCTAAGTGGCAGTGAAATGTGGAAAGGCAGAGAATTTGACACTTTGTATAACTGAACACAATGTCTCTTCCCTCACAAATTAATTTTAATACCTATGGATAGTTTGTCATGAATTGAAAAGTATTGCATGAATACACACAATTAGATTTCTATGCAAATGTTGGGGTTCTTTGGAATACTAAGAAGTATACTTTGAGATAAGGAAAAGAGAGAACTAAGAAATAAAATTCCAAAAACTCAGGTAAAACTCAAGTTATTATTTAACTGGGGAGATAGGTGTATTTTTGTGTGTTTGTTTGTTTCTTCTGCTTCTAGCATGAATATGTATGAGTTAGTGTTTAGTTTTTAAAACTTGTTAAGATCGATATTAAGTGGGAAAAAAATTCCCCAGGAAAACTAGAAAGATGAATTTTGGAAGCTGAAAACTAGAAAGATGAAAGCTGGTTACAGTTTAAACTATGACTCCTAAATAGTGAAGATCCTGTTTGTTTTCTGGGTCTTTCTGGTTCTATCTAAATACCCTCCACTGCCATTGGAGGAAAAAGTTCAGGAGCATTTACACAAACTCATGACTCTCTCAACTTTAGGCCGCCCATCAATTTCTGAGGTGGAAATGTTTGAAAATAAAGATAATAAATAGAGTCCCCTTCTCTATTCCTGTTCTGGTGGCCCTACTTTTCTTAGTCACAAAATAATCTGAGGCTGTAATGGTTCCTAGAAAGGCAGCAACTGGATAATCTGAAGCCTCTGTAGCACCTTGGTGTATGTGTTTGTGTATACTGAGGACAAACAAATGTAAGGGAAGGCTGTGTGTCCTTGCAGCCTTTGTAGTTTGTGTTATGAGAACCAGCTGTGAGCAATTCAAGGGAGAGCTTCAGGGGCACTGGGGCTTGCTTTTACTTAATAATAAGGCTCACTCTTGTATTTTTATAAATGCTTTTATGTGATAAGAATTAAGACCTTCACATACATATAAAGTCTGGGTTTCATAAATAAATCCAATAACATTTTAAGGAGAAAAAAAATCTAGTATATAATTTGTTGAAAGAACAGAAAAAGTATGCTCTACCTTATCTTCAGTTACAGGGAAGGAAAGATAAATTAGCCACATATATGGATCAATAGAAGGTCCATGAATGGTATTGTTAAATCTTCTATACATGACTAACTGGGATCTGAAACACAATTAATTGCCTATTGCAGATATTTCCTCATAGTGTTGTCGGAGAGTGGGCCTTTCTCAGCGCAGAGTCCAGGTCCTTGGCAACTCGAGCAAAGAATTGAACGAGATACCAGAGTAAAGCAGTAAAATAAGTAGTTTATTAGAGAAGACAGTACATCCAGACTAGAGGATGGCCTAAGGGCCCATTACCAAAGAGTGTGGAGGGGGCATATGCAAAGGTGAGGCTTAAAGGGAAGAAGCAGCAACAGAAGTGGCAGTAGCAGCCGCGCGCTTCCCTCCCAGGACTTGGGGTTTTTATCCTTTTTCTCCAGGATGGGCTGTTCTTGCTGGGCGTAGGACCACTTGATTGGCCCCTGTGATTAACAAGAGGTACTGTGTAGGTGTGAGTGACTGGTCTGATCTGGTTGGATATTTTGGGCCCATTTGCTCTTCCCGCAGGGGTAGGTAATTACAATACAAAGGGGAGTTTTGGGTGGAGAGGGGATGTCCCCAGGTGGTCACACTGTGGGACGTGCAGGAATGCAGAGACCCAATGCCTGCCTCTAACTACCTGCCTAGGTTTTCCTTGAGAGACGTGATCCCCGTAAAATCTCTGTGGGAAGCTGAGGGACAGGAGGTCTCTTCTTCTGTATCTGCTTCCTGCTGGGCAGGGGCGTAGAGCTGTCCTTGCCTATTGGGGTTCACGGAACTCTCGCCCTAGCTGATCTCAGATGAGAGGAAGGGGTCTCAAGCTCCACCTGGAAGATCGTGTTGGCTTCTTGCTTGTTGGGGTATCCCCTGTATCCTCAAGGCTCCTGAATGAGGACAAAAATATAAATCTGTTAGTTCTTATGAAACTTGTGGCTATACAGTCCATCACTCAAGTGGTGTCAGTTGTCCGGACACAGAATGGGTTTGACAATTAGCTTCCCTGCCTGGGGGATATTAGGAAGTCTCTGGCTTTCAAATGGTTATCTGAAGCAGGGGTAGGAGATTTCTATTGTTTCAGATTCAGGAACTAATTTACAAAGCAATTAAGAAGCAAGGGGGATCTTCCTGTCAGAAAAGCAATCAAGGCCCAAGAGCCAAGAAACTAAAGAACTAGGGAGGAGACTTAACATTTTTATACTTAACATTTCTATAGAAAAGAAAACATTAAAGTTTTTCAGTGGTGGGGGTTGGTGCTGCTCAGTTGGCCGGTAACAATAGGACTAATAGATAACCTGATCATCTGAGATTACATCTGCTTCATGCATACAAAATGCATGAGTCAATAACACTGTGAAGGCCCCCAATATCAGTCACACTCAAAACAGAAGCAGTGGTGGGAAAAGGGGTTCCAAATTATGCAGTGAACTCTTGGATTATGATTTTATAAGATATCATCTACATAAACAATAACTTGCAATAGAAGTAGGAAAGAGAAACTGCTAAGACAATGTAAAATGTAAATCTTTTTATTGCAGAGTGAAACGTTGGATTTCTTGTAAGTCCACTAGATCATCTCCCACCTCTAATACCTGTGTTTCTCCATTCTGATATGTTATCTCCTTTTCTAAAGGTAAAGTCTGGCTTTCCCTGATGAAAATAAGCCTAAAAGTCGATGACATAAATTACTTTTTCAATTTTAGTTTCAGTATATGTTAACATAAAAATAACAGTCAAAATGAGACAAAACAAGTTTATTTGAGACCAAAGAATAGCAATTCTGAAAGCACTGATTCAGGTAGAAACCCAAATATTGTTCCAATTATGTGAATTGTTTTGTTTCTTTTATTCAATAAACATATTTAAGATGCTAGCATGCAAGGCAGTTTGTTTTATGTGCTATAAAATTACAAAGGTGAATTATTCAAGGATTATGCTCTTAGGTAGTCTCAGTTTAGTAGGAAAGAGATAATGATTCATAAAACTTCTTAAAACATTTAATTCTAATATATAAACTTCATGATTCAGAGATACAGTTATTATTGATTTTTATAGCTAATTCCTGATAAAAATAATGTGGGTCAAAAGTGACAAATGATAACCATTTAGGTCTAAACTCAAAATGTCTGTATCTGTAAAACGAACTCGTATAAAATCAGGCAATGCCAATATTTAAAGACACGTTTCCTTCCAGTAGAGATCTGAGAAGAATATTAGAGACAGTCAAATTCATTTTCTCATTTTGAAGAAACACAAATTGATTATCACAGTAGGTGACTCATTATTCATTAGTTAATAGCTAAGTAAGGTGTAGAAATTAAAAATCATAGGCTATAGTCCAGTGTTCTGTAGATTACAGCAATGAAATCTTTATTTACCAAAAACTGTACTATCTACTTGAGGATAAAAGACAAATATGTGAAAAGTGGAGACGATTGAAGAACAATTCAAAACAATTTCAAACATACTCATACTTCTATTATAAGCCACTGTTATATTTTAAAACAGTGGTTTCTGCAAGCTAAAGTGATTTGTGAAGAAACAGGGACAGAGAAGCACAGATTTACCTTACATTCATTTCCATAGTGGAAAAAAAAGGGGGTGGGAGAGATTTTAATAAAAATTGAGAATCAAGGGTAAGAAAATAGCTCTAAAATGTGTTCTTAAAAGAATGAATGAGGTTAGTTGGGTTAAAAAAGAGGTATTAGTAAGATTGACTTTGTAAATTAAAAAAATGTATTAATCATTTCTTCTTTTGTATGGTGGTACCTCTTATTTGTTTGGTGTATCCTGATATTACCTTCATTATATTTATTTTATTGATATATTTTTATCAACTGACTTAAATATATTTCATTTATTGCATCCTAACTGGAAAACCTTTAACATTTGCAATGAATAGGTAACTTTCAAAGAAAATAAACTAGTTAGATAAAAATAATAAAATTAGTGAAATGGAAACAATATATTTATTATTCTAGCACCAATAATCTCTATTTCATAAATATGTTGTTAGAATGTGCAAAACATTTTAATCTACCTTTGATAGATTTAGGTACTGATCTTTACATCTATAGGAAATTTTGTGCTTTTCCTTACCGAGAATTTCAAAAACAATGTGAAGAAAGTTCTGAAATGTCAATTTTTCCAAAAATATATGAAGTAATTTGCCTGAATAGTGTTTTCTAAAATAAGGAAAAGGGGTCTTTTCTATAAACTGCCACTACCTGATTTGTGAAAATATTTACAAAAATATTTTCTAATAAGTTTTAAGCATTTCCTGGAAATACTTTCACTATTTTCAATGAGTACTAAAGAGGAACCCATAGGCTGTTCAGACAAGAAATGTTTAATTATGGCTTAGAGAGAATAAATAAATGAGTTTCTCATAGGCCCTAGTTATATTTTGTTCCAACTCAACATATATTTTGACTACTTAACCGAATATAATTTGATCATTTAATGAGAGTTTGCCATTTTTCACATTTAAATTTTATAAAATCCCTCAAGTTTGCTACTATTATTATACCCTTTAAAGCTAAGAAAATTGAGGTTCAGAAGGTGAAGTAAAGGGCCGGCCGAGTGGTGCGGTGGTTAAGCGCTGGTTTGGGAGGCCAGCGGCCCCGGTTCGGGTCCCACATATGAGGGCCAGTGACACTGCCTTAAAAAAAAAACAAAAAAACAGGTGAAGTAAAAATGTAGGCTTTGTGATATGAGATATTGTCTCTTGAACCTTGAGCTCCAGGGCCTCAATAGGAGCTGGTCTGGAACCAGAGCTTGAAGCCCTGCTTCTGTGATCACAGAGCATTCAATCTGGGCTCCCTGCACAGGATCTCAGGCTCTGCCTAGGTCTCCTGGGCCAAGAGATCCAGAAATGCTCCTTGTTCTCATCTGAGGATCCTAGGTTCTGCTGGCTCATTCCTGCTCTGGAAACCCCGATGTGATGACCTGGACAGTGGCATGGCAGGGAGTATGAGCAGGTAGAAATGGGAAGAAGAGAATTGGGATACCAACTAAAGCTCAGAGCTCAGTAGTCTAGCCAGCCTCACTCCCTCCCTCCATTTCTTTATTCCTTATAACCTTTTTTCTATATTTTTCCTTAAACTCGCATGGTACAGATCTTTCAGCCACTAAGCTCTACCTCAGTCTCCATAACACTACTTGTACATATTAAATTCTATAGAAATAATGTCATTAGGAGATATATCTTTAGGGAGGCTCTATGACTTAGTGATTCAAAACAAAGCTAGGAGTTTGTATGAATCTTACTGGTACATTCACTGGTTGTATCAACTTGGGTATGCTGCACAAAACTTTTGTGCCTCTGTTCCTTCATTTGGTACCTAACTCATATGATTTTTGTGATAATTATAGGAGATAATGTTCATTAAGTGCTTAGTACCAAAGCTGGTACCTAGACAGTACTAAAACCTATAAGGTATTATCGTTATAGGTTCAGGCTAGGCACAAGGGAAACAGAGGTTAATCAAATAGAGATCTTGTTCTTAAGAAACTTCCATAGACTAGTAAGGGGAGCCAGATATAAGAATAAATTAGTTGCATAATATACCAAAGGTATAAGATAAAATCATGTGCATAAGAGAAGAAAATATCAAGAAGGCATTATCCTTAGGGTACATCTTCCATATAAGTAGTCCATTGATACATCCTCCTGAATTAGTCAGTGTTTACAAAGTTAGGTTACACTAACAAGCAGTTCCCATATCTCAATAATAAAGGGTATTTTTCTCTCCTAGTATTCTTTGCAGGGTGGCTACAGGTATTTATTCTAGCATGAATGTGAAGTTGAAGGTCCTATTTGGACATGCTGGTCTCATGCTGGAGATAAAAGAGCTATAATAGAATCATGAACTGGCTTTAAAGCTTCGAGTAGAATCTAGCACACATCACTTCCACTCAGAATTAAGGAAGAACGTGTTAGGTGTGAGCAAATGAGGTTTTCAGCAAAGGAAACTGCATGTATAATAGTATGGTGACAAGTGGGCACACACGTATGGTGGTGCAAGTGGTCTAAAAGAGGCTGAGGCCTGATCAAGCAGGAACTTTGTCACAGAGCTCAGGAATTGGCACCTTATTTTGAAGCTGGAGGCAAGCCACTGAAGAACTTTGAGCATGGGCTCACTTTAGGGAAATATTCTGGAAGCAACGTTTAAAAGGCTGCAACAAGGATTAGGAAGACTAGGTAGAAGATTCCTGAAGTAGTCTGATCCCAAGATCTGAATAAGCAGGCCTTAAGGCATTGATAGTAGAGAGAGGATAGGAGAACAACAAAAGTTTTTAAAACCTTCATATGTAGCTGAAATAGTTACTTAGGAGACCATACTTCCATGTCATAGAATATGGAGTGTGCAGAATATGCCCATAATTACAAGAGCTCATAAATTAATTGAAACATGAAATAGATAACCTTACTAGTAAATCAATTTCAAGTGACCTTCCAGAGGAAATGGTTTTCAAATGACCACTTAGGATATTAAAAGCAGTCAATATAACAGTAAATTTATTTTTAAAAATATCTGTTGACCAAGGATTAAATAAATATTATTAATTCATGGAAATTTTTACATGTTTATTCTAGTGATGTAACAATTCATGGGATTATGCACTTTATTAATGAAAAAAATTTATGTTTATTAACTTTGATAAATTGTATACATATGGTGCCAAGCTAATAGAATATTTATATTGTAAAATACATTAAACAGAGAAAGTTAATGAGGTAAGATATATATGATATAAAACATCTATATTTTTATTAATAATATAAAACATTTGGTTTCACTAAAATTAATATTTCTGTTGAAAGCAAATGATTAATGTTTTCATGATTTTTTTAAAATTTGAGTTTACCAATGTAGGGACCTTTTGCTAAGTTCAGTTTATTTTATTTATAATATTTTTAATGATCATAGATTAAGAAAAATACAGTATAACAATCCACATATAAAAATGGAAAAAATACATCATTGACTATATTTATTAAACCATTATAATTTTCAATCTCATTTTCTAATTATATACATATTTTTATTGAAATACAGATAGAAAATTTCCATTTTCTATGATCCTAGAGAGTTCCTTCAAATTATGATGTTGTATTTTTATATTTTTACCAAACAAATTAAAACCCACTGAAAATTTTAATTTTGAAGTTTTTTAGCTTCTAAATCTTAGTTCAGAGTCTTGAAACTCAAATATAGGTGACACATATCATTTTTGGCAATAAAAATCACATAAAGATAAAACATTTCCAAGCATCTCTTTTTAAACTATTGTCTCTACATGACAACTTTCCTTAGAATAGCAGTTACTTTTCTCCCTTAATAAAATGTCACCTTTATAAAGTTGGAGTGACAGATTGTCACATTTTAAAATATAACTGTTTGGTACCAAGCTACTGACTTATTACAGGTAAGATAAACAAATTTGAAACTCTTACTTATTTCTTTTTAAAATGAGAAAAATGAGTGGAAAATGGAAGTTAAGTGACTTCTCTTTTAACTCAATCCCATTACATTGCAAATTATTATAGAATTTACTACTTAAAGGTGTTTTTTTCCAAAAAAAAATTTAACTATGTGAGGGACATAGTATAGCATAAAACCTGTAATATATTGTAATGTTCTGCTACTGAAAGAATAATGAGTCCACCATTATCAAACCTTTATAATTACACAGTCTTCCTTTGGGAATTCTTCCATATTGTAACAAGTGGCTGTCAAATATATGGACCTTGTGAGAGTGCCAGAACCATTCCATCCATTGACTACTATTGAAATATAATTTCCTTGTTTGTTTTTGAACAAATAAATGTAAGTAAGTAGGCATTGTATTTTTTTCTTGTTAATCATATTTCCACATGTGGAAATTTTACATCAAGGATCAGAAAACATCAAATCACTAACTAAAAGGCCTCAAAATTCTGCTCTGCTAGTGACGTGGTTAGTATAGAAATATATCTGGCTTCAACAAAACTACAGTCCCACATGGGTTTGCGGGGGACCAGCCTCCGCTGACCAGGGTTTCCCTCAGGTGGAGACGGCGTCGGCGAGGGAGGAAAATAAGGGAGACAGTGAAGACACTGGGGAGTTAAAGAGAAAAGGAAAAAAGTGTCACACTGTATTGCCAGAGCATGTTCATTTTATAGGGATACTTGACCATTGTCTCAATCACATGAGTTTGGTGGTTTCTAGTTCCCAGGATTTACTCAAGTCTTTACTTCCCTGTAATTGCCCTCTCCAGGATGTATTGTGACTTACTCTTCCGTTAAAGGATTACCTTGTCTTTATTATGATAATTGCCATGAAACCCAGACTCAGTTGCTGTATGTCACCTAAAGAATGTTTATCATGACTATCTTATGTTAAGGATTGACATATATTGCCTAAAGAATGTTTACTAAAGCTATCTTGACTATCTAGAAATCATCCTAAATCCTAGCAGTTAAACCCAATCATAAAACTCACAGTATACTTGAGCTATTCTAAAAGACTAGGAGTGGCTGTGCTTAGGGTAAAAGCATCTAAAATCTATTCGTATGTAAATACAATACCTGGCAACCAAAAGGGTCTCACGCCTCTCTTATCCTACAGAGGGCTGCATCCGTTTCTCAGTCAAAGCTTTAGTATCTGTTGCTGCAACAAGGCACTGGGCAAAGGAATTCACACAAGGCTAATTAACAAACCCATGGTCAGCGGATGTCTTTGAGCTGCCTCTTACCGGGAACTCTTGTGGCCTGAAGACTTTTAATCTTCAAGGAGACTCTTCACAGTAGGGCCCTTAGGCAAGTGCATCAGCTTCTCACAGGCCTGAGTTTTCTGGCCTGAGTTTGTCAGAGGTCTGTGCCTCAGTTTCCAAGGGGCTTGAGTCCCCAATATCTCAGTTCAGGAGTCCCCTCGGGTTGTAGGCTGTTTTAGGGAGTTTCCTTCTCTTTAGTAAATCTTGCCCCGTCTCTGGCTTACACAACCAGCTATCACCAGGGTACCACAAGAACTTGTCACAAATGCAGTGAATATATTGTCTCCTATAGGAGGAAAGGCACATGGGTTCATAGAGGCAGGAGACAGCACATGACCAACCCTAAGGCAGCACTCCTAATATCCAGTGCTGAGCAGGGCAGTGTGACCTTGTCAGATGTCGGCTCCCGGCATGGGTTCATAAAATTTAGTTCGTGTGCCATGTATCCCTTTGGCCATCTGCTTAAGATTATGTACCCCTTTTTCAAATAATGTCTTTAAAGGAAAACAATAAATTATATACCATTATAAAGCAAATCAGTTATACTGAAACTTAGTTATCTAAATATTTAAAAACCAATCAGTTGAAAGAGTAATATATCAGTTTCTTTATTAATGCATTAAATATAAGATCTAGTAGTGGTTTCAATAACTAATGAAATCTTATTATAATAAACGGAAATATATTTTAAGTTTTGCATAAACTGTAATATTACATGACCATATCTGCAATTTATATTTGTTACAAATTCACAGATAGTAATACTACTATATTTTGTTATCTATATTTATAATGCAGAAGAATATTAATTTTCAGTTAAAAGGTAGTGAAAATATAGGTATAGCTAATATTTCCCCATCCTAAAACATCCTAATTCATGGACTTTCTGACTTCTATCTATAAATTCCAGGTTCAACCTCTCTAACATTAAGTTGGTCAGGTGAGAATGTCAAAGAAATAATATTCTGGGTTTAGTGACAACTAGCCATGTCACAAAAATTAGGTAGAAGAGAATAAGGAGGATATAGGCAAAGGTTTTATTATTATCAAATAAGTAGACATTTGTACTGACTTCCCCTTCCTTAATTTGAGGAATTTTTGCTTGAATTATAGGTGGACATATGGAAAAAATTTTTAAAACATCAACTATTTTCCCTCTCTCTTGGTTCTTTTTAGTTTTCTCTCCCATAGCATTCCACCTTTAACTCAATCATTTAGAATTTGTCTATGGGTTGTCTTCAGAAAAAGAATGTCAGAGATTTACAAAGGAATCAAAAGCAATTCAGGATATAGGCAAGATGTATAGGTGAAATGACATTTTAAGAATGAGAGAACATCCTATTCTGGATTAAAAAACAATCTCATGGTTTTGGACAGGTGGTAGGATGAAAGAGAAACATGAGTTCAGAGGCCAATTTGAGAAAGGCTCTGCCTGTTGCTTCCTGGACAGATAGTAAGGTCCCAGAAGAGAGTTGAGAGAGAAAACTTGAATGTCTTTTCTCATCCTTCCGCACATAAAGAATAAGGTCTAGAATTCATATTTCCATCTCTACTTTTTAAGAATCTATGAATTAATACATTGACTTTATCTGTGTGTAGCTTTGTAGGACACAGCAGGTTTAGATTTCTGAGTCTCCTATCATTTCCTTAAGTCAGTTTATCACCACTTCTTTAAAAAAAAAATTAAGCAACAAGCACATGAAAATGCTAAATTCAAGCAAAAATACATAATAAATTTTTATTTGAAGGAATCTTTTGTAATTATAGATTTGGCAAAAATAGTTACTGAGGGCCAGCCGAGTGGTGCATTGGTTAAGCGCTGGTTTGGGATGCCAGCGGCCCTGGTTCGGATCCCTCATATGAGGGCCAGTGACCCTGCCCTCTACAGCTAAGATGGTGAACAACAGCTCCACCTGGAGCTGCGCTGTGACACTCGGTGATGGTGTAGGCTGTAGCCCCTGCTGCAGTGGGCTGCCATAGGCTACAGTGAGTGGCCGGCAGCCAGCGTGAGCAGCTGGCAGCCAGTGTGGGCTGCCAATAGCTGGGGTGAGGGACCATCCAGAGGCCGGCGACCAATCTGCCTCATCTGGGAGGGCACAATGATGATGGCAACATGGGCCAGTGAAGCAACGTCCTCTGCAACTAGACTGAAGAACAAAAGGACAGCAACTTGTCTATTTCCCTCCCCCAATTCCCCAATAAAATCTTTAAAAAAAAAAAAATAGTTATTGAAATGGAGGGGGAGAAAGCAGTTAAAATCTTATTTAGTGAAATAATCAGAAAGAAAAAATATGAAAGAATAGATGAAAAGCTATTTAGCAGAGGCCTTAAAACATGTTTTACTTCTATACTATTTATGTTTGCTTTTACCTTTTTAAGGGAATTGTTCTTGTTGAAATTATGTTGCACTAGTGTTTGGATTCCTAAACCATCGCTGAGGTCAGATGACAACACATTTGCAGTTCCTGGCACCCCAATCCCTTGCTGTCAGGATTGTAAATGATGCTACTTTTCAACAAAGCAGTGATCCAATGAAGGGATTAGAGGCATGGATTTTAACTGACAAAATATGAATTTGAAGTTAACATGATGCTTTTTTTGGTGACTATGTTATGAGAATACAGTTTCTGGCAAGCTTAGAGGTGCAGATGCTTCTTTTATTTGTCACTGTAAGTGGAAATTACCAAATACCTCATCAGCTGGGTTTCAAGTTCTAATGCAATCGTGAAGTGTGAATGAGTTTGTGCCCTCCATACTATGCTGGCTCCCACCTTTTCAGAGCTTGCTTCCACTATGAATAACTGAATAATTATTCATGGTGGTGGTGGTAGTGGGGAAGTTGGAAGGACTACTGCTATGACTAATTAATAGAAAAGCTTTATATCATCTAAATTGGATCTGCCGTGACAACCCATTACTCACCATACCACAGTATATATGCTGAATTTAATCATAAAGTTAATGCATGATTGTAATCAGCAAGCTCCATCTCTCATCATCAACATCTTGGCAGATGCAGCTGTTTCTTTAAGTTTTTGATGAAATTAAATATATACGTATTCTTAACAAATCATTTAATTTTTTTGAAGAGGGGTGGTGAGTTGAATTTTAATGTGATCCCTCTACGTAGTCTCTATTTCAAGGAGAGAAGCTTCTGTTTCCAGAGGCCGCATTGGTCTCCTCACTCCAGGAACAGTGTAAGCCAAGAAGACCAGTGAGAGCAAACATGCTCTCCCTGTCAGTATGAGGAATGGTGCTTTCTGGGCCTTGCCTGCAGCTTGGAGATGAGCTGGAAAGAAGCAAGCATGTATCAGAATTGGGATGCTGCTCAAGGTTTCAGCTCTTCTTAGCTCCCTTTATTTTAGTTGAAGAAATTGTATTTCTTCAAAAACACACTATATATTATTTTTGTTAATGCATACATTCATTTAGCGTTTATTAAATTAATGTTTGGGACTGATTTTTTGTAACTATTTAAATCCCACAACATGGGTGCTCAATGGAAAAGGTAGTGTTTATTAATTTACATGGTTCACTGACTGTGAAGTAGGTGCTTAATAATTGCTTTTGCATCATCTAATGACATGATTTATATCATATCTTCAGTGTTCCAACTAAGTGCAAAGACCTATAGACCTCTATGTGATTTCCAATTGCAATGGTAAGTTTTACAAATACTAAACCATCAGCCATGAATACCTCTTATGATTACTTATTCCATATGTCCCACTAAATCCTATTCATGCTTAAGATCGCAGTTCAAATATCACTTCAGTGAAACATTTTCTACTTATCAACACAGAATCAAATTTTTCAATAATATTTCTAAACATTACACATCTTTGGTCATTTCCTTTACACACCTAGAACTCTGATAATTTTATATTTAGTCATATAAGAAATTGACTAACACTCTACACCTCTGTCCTATTCCATAAAGAGTTTATTTCTTATGTTTCCCCCCACCTTTTAGTTAGAATGCATGACACTTGATAAGGTTTCAATAAATATATGAATTTTAGTAAATGAATTTATTAATATTAACATGATTTATTTTGAGGCAAATATAACATAGTGGAGAAAAAGGTAAAACACTAATATTGATATAACTACTATAAATATTACATGATATATGATAAAAAAATAAGCACAGGGTATTATATGAGAACAGTCGTGAAGTTTAGAACTCTAGTTTGGTGGCTTTGAGGAAAAGCTTTGAATAGGAGACCTGTTTCTTGACTGTATCCCATCTTCTCTAGCTACCTTGAACATCTTTGCTCTATCAATCAGATTCCCTCTTATGCATAAACATATTCAATTTTTTTTCTATCTTAAAACAACAATTCTAAGTGCCGCTCAAGAAAGATATTAACTTTGGATATAAAAATGAGATCTTCCACTGTGATGGGAAGAAAATTGAAAGGAATGATCTTGGATAAAATATAAATTGTGTGGAAGGGAAGTGAATTGAGACAGTTGCTACATCATTATCTTTACTACTCTGGTAGTGGCATTTATCCATGAAGGTGATAAGAGGGAACTTCAGGACAATGCTAAAGAACTGTAGCATCTTCAGAGCAGAATGTGACAAAAGATTACTGGCTTATATGGAAAGGTTTTAAAGATGAATTGAAGACCAAGCTAGATGTGAGTATAATGTGCTTTTTACAACCACTAATCCATATGCCTATGTCATTTTTTTCTCTAGAAGTGCTATTCAACCTTTTTCTTGTCTTGCATTGGATAAAATATTTAAATGACTTTAAATAGTTGGAGAAATTTGCTTTATTGTTAACTTCACTGAGATTTGTGTGGCATTATTTAATATGGTGTTTGCAGTTTATATACAGATTATATATTTAATTTTGCTACAGTTAATCCATTGCAGGCATCAGTTAAGCTCATCTTTTTTCAAAGCAGAAAAGAGTATAAGAATTAATTATGCATTATTTAATGCTATATAGTATCTACTTATATCACTATACATTTTTTTTTTTTTAGCTGAGCCATCCTGCCATCTGTTCGTAGCTCAGCGGCTGCTCAGCTTGGGCTGGGAATCCAACTGGCAACCCTGTTGCTCAGAACTCGCACTCTTGAACAAGCTCTTAACCAACTGAACCACTCGGCCGGCCCTATCATTATACTTTTAACATAATGCATGAATGGAATGAACTCTGTAAATAAACCTCTTAATGTTGAATCATTCCTTTTCTTCCTAGATTGAAACCTAATTGGCCATGGTCTGTTTTCATCACTATGTTTGATATGATTAATAATGACCTTTCATGGGACTTCTCCATTTACATTTATAATATGGATATATATATATATCTTTTTCATTTTGTTTCTCTTAGGTGGGTTCATTTGTCATTTGGGTTCATTTAAGTCTAGTTTTAAGTCTACCCCTAACCCAGTGAATTTTATGTTCACCTCATGAATTGAATTTATAATAATTCTGTGTTTGTATATCTCATAAAATACTTCAACATCTTCCTACACCTTGCTAGAATTTATCTATAAAATCACTAGGCTCTTTGTGATGTATATCATTGTCAAAGCTTTCAGTCTTTTCAGGGCAATTAGTTTGTATTTCTACCTCTTGCTGAGAAAATTTTAGCAAGTTAGTTGGTTCCAGGGTAAAAATTTGCCATTTCAAAGCCATTGTAAAAAGCACTTATCCAAATTATAATAATTTAATTTATATTATATATTCTCTTTGAATTTGCAACTTGTTGCTCTTATTTACATGTCACACATGTGTTTCCTCTTTATGTTCTTCATCTGTCAAAACAGAGTCTGGGGGCTCTTCCCTACATTTTCAAGGAAATATATGAATCTAGTACATGATATTTCTGTCATTTTTCTAAGCTAGTTTTTTTTCCTGTTAAAATCATTAATTATTTGTTTTCTTTAGTTTGTTTCTTTTCAAAATTCTTCAGTTAAAGGTTTAATTATTTGTATCCAGCACAATTTAAAGCTATGAAATCTTCTTAATACAGCTTAGTCTGCATTCCTTAAATTATTTTTTATGAGTCTGTAAATAACCAGTAATTTATGCATTCATTTCTTTTATGATCTGAAGGTTATTTTGTTCTTTTGAAGAATCTGTTAATTGAATTTTGTTTTTTTTTGTTTCTGTTTTTTTTTTTTGAAGGCAGTGTCGCTGGCCCTCATATGTGGGACGTGAACCGGGGCCGCTGGCATCCCAAGCCAGTTCTTAACCAATGTGCCACACAGCTGGCCCTGAATTTTGTTTTTATAATATCAAGTTTTATCACACTGATGTTAGGTCAACTCAATTAGATTCATACTTAGAAAGTAAAGATGTGTGTGTGTGTGTGTGTGTGTGTGTGTGTGTGTGTGTGCGCGCACATGCACATGCATGCTTGTGGAGGGACAACTATATAATGAATTTTGATAATTTATATGTTTGAGAGAAGTATTCTTTATAGGGTGAATACATGTGTTTCCATTCATATAATTCTCACTTCCTTTTTGTCTAGAAAATTAGATGTTTCATTTTTTAATTTTTATTCCACTAGTGGTTATAACAATGAACTTTTTTATTTCATTATCAAAATGTAAAGATTCAACTATAAATGTACTTATATCTACTCATACACATACACATAAAAAAAATATCTTTTGTATACTTGAATTCTCTACTACCGTACTAAAAGTTATTTTGTGTATTGTTAATAATGTGCCACTTCTATTTTGATTTCTTTGAGAAATAATTGTGTATTAAAAATCACATTATCAAGAATAGAGGTACAAAAATTGTCAGATGCTATAGTATTATAATTTAGAATACTGCTTAAACTTTTGTATGCTACGAATACAACTTATTTTACAGTCATAACAGCCCTATAAACTAAATACTATTAACTGCTTTCTTTCAATATAAAAAAAAAATAAAGAGGAATATAGTATATTGCCAAAGTAACTCAGTCTGTATGAGGCAGAACTGGAATTTGAATGGACAGATATTCCTTTATCCTCTGTGCTAGCAACCATCTTGCTACAACATATCATAGTATAATATTTTAGTACAGGTTCTAAAGGCCTTATTGGCCACTGATTTCTCCCGTATATTAAACCTCTATATCAAGAAAATGTGGCTGGTCATGACTTCTAAAAAGGTGTAAAATAAAACTTTTATGTTGAGACAGGAATGCAGGTAAGGGGTGATTCCTAATTGCTGACAGATTCAGGTCCAAAATCTTACTGCTTTAGTTCCAGTATAAGTTATCTTTGTATGGTAATGAAGAGACAAAAAGTAGCTAGCCTTATGTTAATGGTCTACCTCGGATCTGGTAGATATTTTGCTCTAAAATGTGGTTAAAATACTCTTGAACTTGGGTGTGCCTCAATTAGAAATAAATGAGGCAGTACAGAGCTAATTTTACCCACTTGCCTCCTTATATAGTTGTATAATTTGCACTGAATATTAGCTACTTTCAATGTAATCCAATGTTAAAGGAACACGTTATCAACCATAAATTCTTATCAGTAATCTTCAAACTGAACCCAGTCTTAGTGTCTGCCCATCTTGACTTTATTCTGCTTCAGTTTTCGTTAGGCTGAGTACTAACTCAAGTAATCTGATGTAGAGAAGTTGTGTGGGTGGCATACATCCTGAGACTTTGCAAGCTTGCAAAAGTCTTTATTTCATCTTTATACATGAAACATGTATTGCCAGGGTTTATTGCATTTAGTTTAGATCCTCTACCCAAGAACATGTATCTTGAAGAAGTTAATATTGTAGAACAGAAATGTGAGACTTTACTTTTCCTTGGAAAATATTTCTGTTCACAGGCTTTTAACATGCTCACTTCATTCTTAAATCAGAAATTTCAGAAATAATAGCAGACATTATTTAGATGTGGATCTTTCAAAAAAGTTCCACTTGGCCTGAGTGAGCTTCTCTGGTTGCCAGTGGTTTCTGTAAAGTCCTTCTAGCATATCAGGAAAGACTTGGCTGAGGAAGGTAGATTACTAAATGATGATTAATAATTCCCTTAAAGCACTTATGCACAGTGATCCCATGAGCGTCTCATTCTTCAGTCTCTTACCTGTTCATGTTAGATTCTGATTTATGACCTATAGGGAGGTCACTTTTCTGATTTCCAATAATGTAATTCTATTTCTAATGTGAAAAGAGATGATCTTACAAAGTATCTCTCCTTCATGTATGCCTCATCTCAGGTACCATGTGTGCCCTCTTTCTTATATGACTCAAAGTTAAATGAAGAGTTTCAGTTCAAAATTAGATAACTTTTGTTTCAGTGTACCTTGAGCCAGAAAATGCTACCGAAGATCCCATGCTGGTAAAATATGATACTTGTATAAGGAGACATGCATTTAGGAAACTAAATTTAATCAGAAAAAAAGAAATGTTAAGTATTTTTTAATGAAAAATGATTTAATACAGGAAGTTGTTTACACAGGTAGTGGAAAGCCCAAAGGGCATAAAGGTTATCCTGAGGTTACTCAGAGATTAATAACTGCAGGAGGAAGCCATCACCCCTAAAACTGGGGAAACCAAAGGGATGAGTGGGCTTGACAGAACCTGGGAGCTTTGAGGATGGCTCATTTGGGGCCAGTGCTTGGACCTATGGAAAGAGGCTCTGTGGAGAGGATATCATCTGTTTGACATTCACACCAGGGAGCTGAAATCCAAGTACGAGATGCTACTGGTATCTCTGAGGGCCTTATTTATGGCTGGTGGCAGGAGACACAAAAGAATCCAGGGGCTGGAGCTGGAGTGGGCTGCTCTCTTTTGATGAGAGACAGTTTCAGAAACTAAATGCAGGAAAGGAGTCACTTGTGTATTTTCCTTAGCATCCAGTCTCCCTCTCTGGCTTCTATTGGCAGAAATTACCAGCAAAGATGTCTAAGAAATACAGTTTATATCATTCTAGACCCAGCAATGCTATAGAAAGTTTAAGAGTAGAATCAGAGCTAAAGTCAAATAATGAGCAATGAATTCATGTCAATGAAGAGAAAAAAAAAAATTCCGAGATCCCTAGAGGCAGAATTAAAGACTCACAGAGGATATTTGTATATTACATAATGATCATCAATCCCAATAGAAGTCTGTCCAGTGAAGCCCTCACAAGGCACTGCCCCTCCAAACCAGCTTCCTCATTTTACTCAAAATTATAATTTTATTTTAGATTTCTCAGAAACTGCTTACTCAGTCAAGAAAGAGAGTAAGTTGAATGTTATAATGCATAGATGAGGCTAGACTAATTTGTGAGAAATAAACCTTACAAGTGATATTGTCAAGTTTTTAAAGGTAACTGAACTCTCAGAGTCCAATTCCTAGCATTGATATTGGCATGTTTCACAATTAAAATATAATGAATACCATTATGCAATTCTTCCAGTTAAATACAAAAGAGGAATAAAGAATTGAATCCTTTAGAAACATCAAGGATAAACTTGGATGGAGCTGAAGGGCTGCAGTGACTGGTTCAAAAATCACTATTTCTAAACAACAGGTTGCAAAACAGCATTTAGTATTCTGGGTTTCCAGGTAAGATTAAGATTTCCAATTAAGCATTCCAGATAAGATTAAAATTTAGTTAATCACTGGTGAGAGCACAAGTCCAGTTCAATAATTTTAAAATGATAATAGATTACCACTATTAAATACTCAGAGAGCTGAGTCAAACAATCAATAGTCATTTGTTTCCATTTTCTGTTGCTTGTTATCATAGGTCCCAGTAATAGGGCCAAACAATCTGTAAATTGTAGTGATTGGAAAGATGAAATCTGGGAGTCACCAGCAGTTCCAATAAACCAATTTGGACATCATCATATTTCTGCAACAGATAAATGATACAATGGAAATCATGGAGAACATTTTGAAACTATATTAGCTACTAGGATATAATTTAAGGCTTTTAACTTCAGTGAGTTAAGTAGTATAGTAATGGCACCTGTTTCATAAAATACACCCTCTTGCCAGGAATTCTTTGATGCAAGCAAACATTTCCAAAGACATTGTATTACTTGCTCTAATATATCCTGTTGCTTCTGAAAAGCATTATCTAAAGACAACACAGACTGTTTTCTGAAATAGTCAGGAAAAGTAGTTGTAGAGATATTGAAACAATAGAAGGAACACAGACCATAGAGTCAAACACACATCATGATGGTAACAACTACCAGCTCTATGAAACTCTACCAGTTAATATTTCTGAACTCCACTCTCTTTTTAAATTTGGACAATAACATTTTCCTTGAAGAATTATTGTGATCGTATAATACCCATCTACAGTGCTTATGGCATAGTAGTCACTTAATAAATGGCAACTATGACAGAAAATTTTTGCATAATTTTTAGAATTTATCTTTCTAAAAATTTGCTAATGAATCATTGATTGCTCAGCAATGAAGAAATATACTGAAATGCAGAGGCAACTTGATTAGGTATTATTTACTGATGAACTCCACTAAAGTATAGAAATTTACACTTATGTAAATAAAACATGATGGAAATTCTGAAATCTAATGATTCACTGCCATATCAAAAGGAGAACTTGAGTTTTACCAAAGATCAGAAAACAATAAATTTCAACCTCTTCTGGACAGTCAGGTTTATTTAGTTTAATATTCTTTGGTACTTTTAAGAGTGTCAAAAGTATAATGTTTGTTACAAAAAAAAATAAAAATAAAAATAAAGACAAGGTAATGCCTATTTATGTATTTAAAAGCTATTACCAATGAATATCATTAATGCTGAATACATATTTTGGACAGATTACTACAAGATTTGTAAATACCAAGTAGAGTCAGATTTCATCACTAAAAGCCATTTCAAGTTCAATAAGAGTAACACATCCCAAGCAAATTTTATCCTTTCCCCATAGACATTTTCCAGACTGAGAGATCACAGAAATGCTACTTAATTTATTACCATGAAGATTTCCACATAAATCTTGATGAATCTTTCATCCAGTCTCCTAGATAAAGAATACAAAAACGGGCTATGTATACTTACAATTAAGTAAATTTTTAGCTTTATGAATACGCTTATAGAATGTTTATTTACATATCAGTGTCAATCTGAGGAAAATTTCAGGCATACTTTCACTTGATAATAGCAAACATTGCATCAATTACATTAATGATGAAATACTTAGTGAATTATTGGTTCACCCAGAGCTGGTAGAGAATTTATTGTATAAAGAAGCTGTGATTCATCTTTATTTGGTGAAGCTAGGGAAATGATTTAATTACAACCAAATTTCACAGGTGTTAAGGTGCTTCCTCAGAAAATTATTCAGTAACTATCAGACCAGGTTAGGTCTTCTTCTTATATCTTCATTTCATATATATATATATATATATATATATATATATATATATATATATATATATACCGTTGAATTATTAGTAATACTTTTTTAATTAAAGTGTGTTGGGTAACAATGGTTTATAAAATTACACAGGTTTCAAGTGTACAATTCTGTAACACATCATCTATTTATCGCATTATGTGTTCACCACCCAGAGTCAGATATCCTTCCATCACCATATATTTCACCTCGTTTACCCTCATCTACCACTCTCTCCCTGCTTATCCTCTGGTAACCACTAAACTATTGTCTGTGTTTGTGAATTATAATTTTAATGTTCCTGTCCCACAGGACATTTTCTTAAGAACAGAAATCATTTTACTTTCATTCAAATCTGAGTCTGTTTGCCTAATGCAACAAACTGCACATGGAATCTAATGAAAATTTGTTGGCTAATCACCTTATGTAATTTGAGACATAAACCCTTTATATTTTATTCTGCCTCCTTTAATATCAATTACCTCTATATTAAAACCCTTCATTAGAGTTGTGGCAATAAAAATACTTAGGTTTCTCTTTGTATTAAGGCTTTAGTTTCTTGCACTGATCACAGAGGTCTGCACTGAAGACCATGTCTCAGCCCAAGAGATATATATGATGTCCACATTTCAGCACTTCCTCTTCTGATCCATACTTACTGCCAGAATGATAAGTAGAAACTCACCTCATAGAGGATACAAGTGAAAAAAAAATCTTTATCTAGCTATATTTTGTAGTCTTTGACTACATATTTGAAAGTAACAATAACTTAGACTTTTTTTTGTTGTTTTTTTTTTGGTGTGTTTCAAACCAGGGCAACAGATCTAATGTGGAAATACTCTGATATTTTAGTTACACTTTTTTTTCTTGCGATGGGAATTTTAAAATTCTGTTTTCTTAGCAACTTCAAATATAAAATACAGCATTATTAACTATGCTCATCATCATGCTGTGCATTATCCCCAAGACTTATTTATTTTATAACTTGAAATTTATACCTTTTAACCCTTTTCACCCATTTCACCTACCCTCTATCCTCTGCTTCTGGCAATCCAATCTCTTCTCTGTATCTATGAGCTCGGTTTCTTGGTTTTGTAATTTTTAGATTCTACATATAAGTGATATCATAGGCTATATGTCTTATTTCACTTAGAAAAACACCCTGAAAAATCCATCAATTTTGTCACAAATGGCAAGATTCTGTTGTTTGTTTTTTAAAATATCAATAGCTGAATTATATATATATATATATATATATATATATATATATATATATATATATATATATATATATATATATATATACACACACACACACACACACACACACACACATTGGTCTATATGAATGTATAATGAGCCATCTTCTCTTGAGTACTCTACCTTTAGAGTAAGCTACAACGTCAGGAAGTATTAGTTCTCCAAGAATTTTTTCATCATTGGTTTGGATAGTCAGTTTATTTTGTATTTCCTTATGAACTTTTGCATCAGCCTCTCAATTTCTGTAAAAAGAAAATAGCTGGAATTTTTAGAGGAATTGCATTGAGTTGGTAGAGCTAATGTAAATTCTATATTCTGTAGAGTTAGTCTAACTTGGAGAAAAACATTTACAACCCTTTCTCAGGTTTTTCAACAGTGCTTTCTATAGCTATACATTTATGACTTCAAAGCTGAGTGTTAAATAATTTTAAAATAGATTCCTAACATTTTAAACCACTAAAAATCAGCCTAGAAAATTTGGTTTCCACTGGAATGGAAAGGTTTTGGATGCAGACACCATGCTGTGATAGACATTTTGGGGTTTTGTATCATTCATAATGAGGCTACCCTCTCAGGAAACTTATCCCCCTCATATGGGGTTACATGTACAGACTCTAGCAACTGCATTGGTAAATAATACAAATGATTCTGTCTTGACCAAAAATAATCAGACTCAGCATATCCACCTGGATCAAGTCAGAACAATCTAATTTTCTTTTTGTGAATTTATTAGGTATGAACATCTTCTTTGTGCTGAAAGAGCTGCAAATGTAAATCTGAAGTCTTGGATCATCATGTACTACTACTATAATATGTAGGCTGAAGAGCAGAGCAGAGAGGTAGAAGAAGAGGCAGAGGGAGAAGAAAGAGTGGGAGGGGGAGAAGGATTGAGAGAGAGAGGTAAGAAGGGAAATGGAGAGAGAAGAATGTGATAAACAAATTGGGAACAAAGAGGCAAGAGAAAAGGCACTGCCTGGGTTCTCTCACCTTTACATTTTCAGTTCCCCTTGCTCCCAAGTACTGGCTGCATTATTTTCTTTGAATTCAATGCTATATCCTTGTGTCCTTATAATAATTTCACTGCGCTTTTTGTTTTTTGGCTTGTTTGATGTCGATATTTTTATTGTTTTGAGAAATTATAAGAAAGGAAAGTGGACAATGACAGTGACACTATGACTAATAAGGAGATTCATTTGAGAAATATTTTAAGATAAAATTAACAAAATTAAACCTACTGAGACTATTTAAATCTTTGAGCAGAAAGAGACTACAAAAGAGATATGTAGCTTATTTCTCAGGCTAGTGCTACAACAAAGCCAACAAATATAAATTTTTTAACCTGAGTTTTGATATTACCCAGTTTTAGAAATTTAAAAAGCAGCTTTAATGAATAAATTTAAAATTTAAGAAAATTATGTTGTTTAAAATAATATTATTTTATTATTGTATTTATTGTATATTCTATTATAAAATTGTAGTGTTTTAAATTTGAGAAAGAACTTTGAGACTATATATTTTAAAGTGTTAACTTTAATTATGAAGGTAAAATTTAATCTGTTTGTTTTTACATCTTAATATACAGTTCTATGATTTTTCCTTTGATAATTAAAAAAAATCAATATGGTAAAATTTTCAAATAGCATCATACTGTTAATAGAAAAAATATAAAATCTTAATATTTGAATTATTTTTGTTACGTCTATTGTCTTAGTTACTTATTCCCTAAGCGTATCTCAATTTGAAAATGTAACTACAATAACTTCTAAAGATTTTACTTCTCAGTTCATTATTGCACTTTTGTCACTGAACAGGTTGAGATTTCAAAAAGTATTTTCTGTCTTGACATGTCAGTAGTTTTTAACATGGTAGCGTTCTACCAAGGAAACCAGTTTCCTTGACTACTTCTTTAAAATTACTTTTCTGTCACTTTAGCAGACTTATCACTCTAAAACAAGCTTGTAAAGTGTAGATTTGTGAGTATTTTTTGGCATTACATTCATTCAATTTAATTGCCATTTTATAATATTTTTTTTTAAATGACACCAGTTTGTCAGTAAAACAACCACTGAACGTTTTGAATGCAGAAATAGCGGTGTGGTGTGAATTTGACAGTGCAGCTAGTATAAGTGATGGAGGAATCACCGCATCTCCACATGCACTCACAAAGCAACAGTGAATTTCTCTAGGGTACATGGAAAGTAAAGATACCAACAATAGATGAAGATGGGTTGTATTTGTTACTGAATTCTGTGCACAAAGATTGCCTTTCACATGCTAGACTGGAAATCACTGGCACCAAAAGTGACTTTGAAGAAAATTTTGGAAACAAAAATAGAGTGATTTGTAAGAAATCCTATAACATTAACATTGCTGATAACATAGAAAATGACTCTGTGTGTGTGTGTGTGTGTGTGTGTGTGTGTGTGTGTGTGTAATATGACATCATTACCACTGAGGGGAGCTTGATTTTGAATAGGAAGCATTTTTAAGAAAACATTATCCAGTTGATTTCACTTACATGTACTTTTCTATGTATGATTAAGAGTGATCGATATATGATGAAATCTGTGTAAATTTAAGTGATAAAAAAACATAGCACCATAGATTAATTATCAGGTTTTTTTGTTTGTTTGTTTTTTATTTTTTTAGTAATAGAAAATAGCATATTATGACTGATGGCATTTCAGATTTGATGAAATACAATAACATACTATATATAATTATGTGTTTCTTTGATCCCTCTCTATCTTCTCTAGATTCTAAACTCCATGAGGGTATAAAGTCTGTTGTTGCCTGTCATTCTGTCTCAGTCTGTAAGAATCCTTGAGACATAAAATGGGTGAACTTCTTATCATGCAAAATAGAAGTAAAGATGGGTTTCATTTATTTCATCATTTTAATGCTGAGCTCTCAATCTCCTCAGGGTAAAAGACACATCCATACCAAGGACAGCATCCTGCTTTCTGGAGCCAGTTGGTGTCCTGAGACTCCTATTGACCAGAGTCCCCTGATCTGGAACAGTATAGACCTTTTACTCTTCATTTCTATGAGCATTTCGGGTTCTATGTATACTGACATCAAAAGGGATATCCTAAATTTAAGAAGTGGGAGTTCTCACAGCCCATATTATTGGGTTTAAATTCCATGATCAGTCAATTCTTTTGACATTAATTGCTCTCATAATCCCTCAAACACTTCTCAAATTTCATATAGCTCTCTTCGGGCCGGCCGAGTTGCACAGTGGTTAAGCGCTGGCTTGGGAAGCCAGCAGCTCCAGTTCAGGTACCACATATGAGGACCAGTAACACTGCCCTCAAAAAAAAAAAAAAAAAAAAAGTGGCTTCATATAGCTCTCTTCACTCTTCAGTTGGTGTTTGCTTTTATTTTTTATTTTTTGTGAGATTTAAAATGTTTTTCAACGTGCTTCTAGAGGACCATTAATGCCATTTTATTGGAATCCTTATGTCCCTATGCAATTCTGTTCTACCTCTGATCTTTTTGGCAGAATTCTGTCCTCTATTCATTTGTTTTCCCTGTATGTCAGGACCACACCTATTACAGATACTAATATTACATCTGAATGCATTTTGGATAGATTTGCTAAAATGATTTTGTCTGGCTCTATTATTATAATCTTGAAATCATGCGAATGAGATATTACACAGCAAGCTTGTTAAGATCGGAAGTTGTGACCATCACACGCATAAATATCAATTAACTTCCAAATATTACAGAATAGTTATATAGAAACCATCAATGTTACACCAAATCTACTTTACTTTATCTCCCTAAGTTTCACCAGCCTGTAAGCAGATAAGGAATCACACTGGCAGCTAGAGCAGATGGGAGAACATTGGTGCTCAAACAAGGGACCCTGCCTGGTATTTCACCGAGTGTCACATTTTCTTGTAAACTGCCACCACCACTATTGCTGTCTTCTTTTGGGTACTAGCATTATCCTATTCATGTTGTAGTCTCCATTTGGGCCTGTGTAAATGTGTTGCTGCTTAACTGGGTACCACAATTTTTTTGCCATGAGCTACTATCACTCTGATAAATAACTTCGCTTATGTATAAAAATCTTAGTGACATGTGAAGAAGGTGGTTTGGAGGGAACTGGGAGAGAACACTGTGCAATCCTCTGAGTTGTACTGTGCCAGAGTAGACAGGAAGCCATGCTATACATCTTTTAGTCAAGTAGCTGTTGCCTTTTTAATGTATTATCTGTGTCTTACTAAAACTGAGGCACTGGGATAGAGGATCCATTGAAAGCATTAACATTTCTGAATTACCAGCTTCTTAATGAGAAACTGGGCTGTATGTAAGTGGGTTCAGCTCTCTGTGGCTGTTTTCCACAAGATAGGCCCCTCAGCCACTTCTCGTAGACCTGCCCCAACAGTTCCTAGAACACTTTTAGTGCTTAGACTCAAGCTCATACCTCTGGCCAAACTTATAATATGGAGAATGCACAATGCTGGCTGACTGTATGATACAAAAAAAGTATGTTTATGTCTTTTCTGGCTTAAATTCTAACTAGACTAAATTCTCTTAAAAGCAATTCTGAAGGAATTCTAAAATGTTAACTTTATACCACATTTATGATCTTCTTTACACCAGAAAATGGATGTTAGCATTAGCCTGAAAGCTCCTTCAGTTGAAAGTTCACTTTATAGTTAATAGTGTCACTTCACAGAGATTAAGATTGACACAAGCCCCTGTTTGATCACAAGTTTGTTTGCAGATACTCCCGAGTTCTGACAGTTCTGATGCAGATTCTCAGTGTGGCTTTAGACCACTTGGTCCCTCTCCTTATAAAACTGGGCAAATAAAGCTCATAAGGGGTTCCCAAGGGTTGATTATTTACTTTTCATACAGGGTTTAAAAGCAATATGGAAGAATGAATGTGCTCAACAATATCATCTCCTTGTTCTGTGAAATGGTAGCTTTCTGGAATAAAACCAACAAGGCCAAGCTTGAGCGGAAGAAACCTCTCTTTATCTGTTTTGCCTACAATGTCATTTGCACTTTCGTGCCAAGCAAAGTCCTGTAAGAGGCAAAGTCCTACAGCTAGAAGCCTGAAGAGAAATGGCTCCTGCCTTCTACATGGATGAGAGTCTTTATTGTCTTTTCCAGATAAATCATTCCTATTAAGTCTCTTTAGAGCAATGCAATATTATTTTTCTACTATTATTTGACATGAGAGAATATTAAGGGTGATTTTGCTTTCTGAGAAATAGTACCAGAATAAAGTTATACAGCTATTAGCAATTAAATCTATGTTTATACTCAATGCTTAGAGAGACTTTGATACATTAAACATATTGAATCCATAATATTCCAAGTCTGACCCAGAGAAATCAATATCAAAGCAGACGAACAAATTTGGAAAGCTGATATTATCTGACTTTAAGGCTTTCTATAAAGTTATAGTAATCAGGACAGTGTGGTAACGGTGAAAGAATAGACAATTCAATAGAACAGAATAGAGAGCTCAGAAATAGACACACATAAATATACTTAAATGATATTTGACAAAGGAGCAATGGCACTTCAGTGGAGTAAAGATGCTCTTTTCATCAAATGGTATTGGAACAACCTGGCATCCAAGAAATTAAATCTAGAAACAGAATTTAAACCCTTCACCAAAATTACTCAAAATGGATCACAGAACTAAATATAAAATACAAAACTATAAAATTTCTAGATTACATAGAAGAAAACATAGATGAATTTGGGTGACGACTTATTAGATATTACGCCAAAGATATAATTCATTAAAAAAAATTGATAAGTTCAATTTCATTAAAGTTAAAAAACTCTATATTGCAAAAGACAATTTTAAGAGAATTAGAGAAACAGCCACAGACTTGAAATAAGTATTTACAATAGACATCTGATAAAGGACTATTATCTAAAATACAATATGCAAAGAACTTTTAAACTTAAGAATAAGAAAATAAACAACCTGGCTAAAATTGGGCCAAAGATCTTACAATCCAGCAATCCCTCTTCTGGGTATCTACCCCCCAAATCTGAAAAGATTATCCATAAAGATATATGTACCCCTATGTTCATTGCAGCATTATTCATTGTGGCCAAGACATGGAAACAACCAAAGTGTCCTTCCATAGATGATTGGATAAAAAAGGTGTGGTACATACATACAATGGAATATTACTCATCCATAAGAAAAGACGAAATACTATCATTTGAGACAACAAGGCTGGATCTTGAGATTATCAAACTAAACGAAATAAGTCAGACAGAAAAAGTCAAGAACCATAGAACTTCTCTCATATGTGGCCTATAAAACTGAAATCAGCAAACAGACAAGACTAACAAACAATAAACAACAACAAAAACTCATAGACACAGACAACAGTTTAGTGCTTACCAGAGGGTAAGGAGGAGGAGGATGATTGAAGAAAGAAAACGGGGTCAAATATAGGTTGATGGAAGGAGAACTGACTCTGGGTAGTGAACTCACAATGCAATATATATATATATATATATATATATATATATATATATATAATGTATTATGGAAATGTACACTAGATACCTATATAATTTTACTAACCAGTGTCATCCCAATAAATTTAATAAAGATGAAAAAATAGAATAAAAAGTATGTTGCTCATCATAATGCAAGGAGTATAATGTTCAATAATTTTCTTTAAAGCAGATATATTAGTGTTTTAGATTAAATTACCTGTGGAGCCCAAATAATAACTGCTCTATATTAAAATCAAGTCTAGTAATTTTGTAATTAAACTCCCTTAGATTGGGTTTAAAATGAACCCTGGTTATTTCAAAATGCCAGATTTCCAACATGGTACAATTTTATTTTCCAAATTCTTTGAAATTATTCTGATGAAAATAATTAGCTTTAATTTTAATTGTCCATCTTTATGGAAGAGAATGTAGTTCTCCTCTGGAAGGATAAACTTTCTGTAAAGACTTACGGTGAAGATCTTATTACCCTTTTGCAAACCTGACTGTATTTTGATGCATTTTCTATAAGCAAACATAAAAATATTTTAATGATATATCTGTCTGTTTTAATTTATAAAAGATGTTCTATGATGACCCCAAGTATAGAAATATCATCCTTTACTCAGGGCCTTATTACTTATGTCTTGTATTATTCTACTATTGGGCTAATGTAACAGAGGTTTATTTATGGATATTGTTTTATATACAGATTAACATTTAAAACTTTTCACAATTAATGTACTTAAAATGCACCTGATGCTTTAGGGAATTTATTTTTCCCTCAGTATGAGCTTATTGCTTTGTTATCAGAGAGAAGTAGATAATGGCTTTCTTGAGAAACTAATATTTGCATGAGAGCTTAGGAAAATAAAACTTTATACCTGAAAAATAACTTTGAGGCTTTTTGAAAGTATATTTTCTCCGCTTGCATGAAAGAAAAACACAGCTTACAAATATTAGAAAAATTGGACTTCTTTTTAAAATGTATTTATTTGAACATTATTCAGTTGATAAAATTTATAGCATAAGTCATGGTCCTTATGACTTCTTCAGTTTCATGTTACTGATTTCTTTTGTATTCAGGTTGAATGATGTTTAGTTGCTAACTGATTGATTTAGTTGAAAAAGTTTACATTTTAATATCTATGATGTATAAGACACAGATAGAAAAAGAAAATTGGTAAAGATAATTCTTTCTAGAAGAGAAGTTCATGGTAGAATGAAGGAAATAAACACATACAAATAGGAGACCTTAGTCAATATGGTAAATAAGATAAAATGGGTTCACCCCTAAGCATTTAGAATCTTAAGCCTCAACTGGAATAGATACTATTCTAATTGATACTACCTTCATGGGATTGACATAGTATTAAAAAAAAAAAAAAATGCCTAGCATTAGTGTGACTCCAATAGAATCACACCTAAAACTCCCCCACAAAATGCCTAGATAATCCAGGGTCTGTAGCACTTCTATTAAATTAATAACTGCTGAGGATGAATTCGGGATTAAAAATTACAAAACAATAGAAAAAATTACCATAGTTAAAAGAAAACAGAGAATATTCCCTTGACAAAGTCTGTTGAAATAAAAAATGAATCAGTTAAATAAAAATAAGATGGTTTGGGGGAAAAAACAGTTTTTTTTTAAAATATCAAATTGAATTTTTAAAAATAAAAAACCCAACATTGTCATTAAAATAATTAGGCAGGTAAAAGAGTGAACTAACTTTATAGAAAATAGAATTAGTAATCATAAAGATTTCTTCAGGGAAATTACCAGATTATAACAGGAAGAAAAGGGACCTATTAAGAGAAGCTCCAACTCCCAATTTATAGGAGCTCTGGAAAGAAAGAAAGAATAAAGAAGAGGGACAATTGATAAATATAGTGGCTGTAATCATTTTATAATAGAGAGAAGACATAAAATCTCAGATTAAAAAATCACCTCTAATCCTACTCAGGGGAAATGACACCCAAACATATCATTGAACATTTTCAGAATATGAAAGCTCAATATAATCATTTTCAATTATAATGAGGATACACAGATTCCCTAAAATTTCAAAAAGTCTATGGCTTATCACAAGCATCAGAGCCAGAGATGTTTGAAAACATAATGAGTCAATCTGGAACTCTTAAGAAATAAGCTAAGCTTTTATTGAAAGGAAAGGTGAATTTTCAGATTTACAAAGATTAATAGAATTTATTCATCTCAGATCCTCTCTGAATAAACCATTAAAGGATGTCAGTCAGCGAGAAGAAAATTAAGCATGAAAAGAAATATTGGTGTACAAAAAGCAAGAATAAACAAGTAAAATATTTGGCAAATCTAATTTGACTATGATTTTTAGTAATAGTATTTTTTATTACAAATAATTTTAGAATAAAAGTTAGTGGATCTAAATTAATAACAATGTGCTTGAGAATATAGAAGGGTTCTGTAATAATTTTATTGTTCAGGAGATTAGAAATATTAGCTAATTTTGAATATTATTCAGTTAAGTACAAGTATGCATGTTAAAATGTTTACATTTAATCAAATTAAGTGGAGTAAAAGATATGTAACTTTGAAACTAATAAAAGATACATACAGAAAACAAAATAGAAATAATCAAATAGAACATAAGAAACCTGAAAAATTAATGCAAAAGAAAATTTTGGTAAATAGATGCTACCAAGTAAAGTGATAAAATGAAATAAAACTTTGTCCTAAAAATATCAATTGATATAAATGAACTAATATACCTCCTTATAATAGAATCTACATTAATAAAAGTGGGTGATACATGGTACATCTGATTTATATGCAACATGCCAAAGCCTAAGGGAGGGTGGTTAACATATAATACTTTCTTCTAGGACATGGGATTTTATCTTAGCTTTGAAAGAAAGAGCAGAATTTATCTGGGCCATGTTTGGGTTGCATATGTGAAATGGATATTCTAGCTAGTATATAATAATGAAGTCACATCGTACAGGGGAAAAGTGCAAAACATTTGTTGTACTGTGGGAATGGAAATAAGCACTTAGTGTATTTGAAGCAAAACTGTATGTGATAGAGATAGACAGGAGTCCCTTTCTGGAACAACTGGCATTAGAACACTAGAATGGTGGCAGCAATCTGAATCCTGCAGTAAAACGGAATGGATGTGGAACCTTGTATAAGGGACTGAAATGATCTAACCTACAGTCTATGTAGAAAATAGAAAAATAATCAAATATGTTATATATGTATATTTTGAGTATTCAGCCAGATAATTTTTGTTAAGAGCTGGCAAATGTTAGGATCATAGTAAATGTTAATACATTTTTATAATGTGTTGTCTTCTGTAATGTAGTGATTGAAACTCCACCGTTATTTTGTTTTGTTTCGTTTTTTTGTTGAAGGGGAGTGGAATGGAGTTTCTGATGGTAGATAGAAATGCTGGTTGACAATGAAATCAATAAAACTGTGTTAGGAATAAACTCTGGACATTTTGTCTGCAATAAATTGAACCACTAGACTGCATGGCTGACAAAACTGTGAGAGACCCTGGTTTACTTTTGTGTTCTCAATTCCCTATAAGGCCATCATATAGTAAGTGGTTAATGACTATTTCTTAATTATAAAGAAGCATATAAAAATTGAAAGACAGGATAGCCTCTAAGATGAAATATTTGCCATTTTGCAGTTTAATGTGTTAAATATTAAACTGCAGCGTTATGATAGTTAATAAATTAAAGTAAATAAACGTTACTCCAAAGAGTCCACCAGTGATAAGCGCATAAGTACATTTATTCATGTATTGGAACACCACAAAGTCTTTCTAGTATTGTTATAGTCTCCCAGAACCTCTTATTTTGGAGGCAGAGAAGATAAAGACATATGTGCTGCAGTGCTCTTCAAACTGACACAAACCTATGATTTTCCAGGAAATAGATTGCATGAATAATTTAAAGAGAATAATTTTCCAGATCTTTAATTCTTATACGCACTCTTTTCTAAAATTAACCTTCCTGCAGACCTCACTTTCCTTTCAAAACTCTCACAATAACCCACTCCCCATTTATAATAAAAAGCATTGCCCTTAAGAGGGGAAAAAACAAAAATCTCTCAAGAACCAAAGAGAGATAATTGTAAAATACTGAGAAATTGAGGAGAGCCCTATGGTCATAAAGTGCCTGTAAGATATATTAAAATGAGTCACCATGAAAATCTATATTGTCGAGTTTTTGCATGATTATAAACTTATGCATGTACATATGTATTTATATTATTTCTATCTATCATCTATCTATCTATCTATCTATCTATCTATCATCTATCATCTATCACATGTCTTGAAATTCAGAAAGAAGAGAGCATAGCAAATAAATATATTAATCTATTTATCTAAATTATTTAGGGAAGAGAGGGTTGTTTTTTTTTTGACAGAAAGATGTCTGTTTAAGTCTGACTTGGCTGATGATTTAATAATGACAACTTGCTTTATCATTAAATGAAATTGTGCATGTTTTAACAATTTGAATGACCTGTAGCTCAAAATACTTTAATAAAAATACCATAAACTACTTTTGCAATAACTATTTCTCCAATGAACCAGAAAGACATACTTTGTAAATATTACAGTTATACATAAATGTAGCATTCAAAGTTTGATCAGGAAAACAGAAACCTCTTATATATTTTAAGCAGGAATGAAATCAAATAGCAAAGTAGGTGCTTACAAAAATGTAAAATGGATGGATATTGAAAGATCAGGAAAAAACTTCCACCAGCTTTCAGATTTACTCATAGCTGTCAGAGAATTAAGAAATTGTAAGAATCACAGGAAATCATACCAATGATGATAGTTGCCTGCAGTGTGAAGGAAGCTGATTTTCAGATAAATGTCTTGATCTCACTGCAAAACCTGTGGCAACAGCAGCCTCCACCTCTGCTAGAGAAATAGTAAGATGGCTTGTGCCCCTTTTATGTTTTCTAAGCCTTGTGCAAATAGAGCTCACTTGTAGAAGGTACTTCAGGACCCTGCCACCAAGTATTTAAAAAAAAAAAAAAAGTAGTTCCAAGTCTTCCAGCCTCTGTGATGGAACAAAGATAAAAATAAGGGCCAAGAATGGTGCTTATTCACCAATAGGCAATCTGGCACAAATGTTAAATTAAAATATGAGTCATGTATTTGTTTTCCAAAAGCACTTTAAGGATTATTAAGCAAACAAGAACTTCGAGTGCTAGTGTCTGAGTCAGTGAGGGCTGTGCTAACTAAATTCCATACACCGGGTGGCTTAACAGCAGACATTTATTTCTCTCAGTTTTGGAGGCTGAGGAGGCCACGGTCAGGGTGCAGGCAGATTTGTTTTCTGGTGAAGCTCTCTTCCTAGCTTGCAGATGGTCGTTTTTCACTATGTGCTCACATGGAGGAGAGAGAGGGAGAAAGGAGAGGGGAAGGCGAGGGGGAGAGAGAGAGAGAGGGGGCTCTGGTGTCTCTTCCTCTTCTTATAAGGACAGTAACCCCAACATGGGGACACAGCTGTCAGGACCTCATCTAAATCTAATTATCTCCCAAAAGCCCGCCTTCAAATACTCTCACTTTGGGAATTAAAGCTTCAATATGTGAATTTTGGAGGGACACAAACATTCAGTTCCATAAAATAACAGTATTCTTTATTTTTATACTCTACCAAACTTCTGCTTTCTGCTATGTCCTCTCAGCCACTATTTCAAGTTGGCTAATTTCCTGTACACAGTAAAACCTTGAATTGTGAGCAACTTGTTTTGCAAGTGTTCTGCAAGACGAGCAAACATTTCTAATACATTTTACGTGCAATACTAGTAGTTTGTTTCCAGAACGAATTATGCTTGCAAACCAAGGTATTACTATATTCTTATTTCTGGCTCCCTACGATGACCTACTGCTAAATCCTTTAACATCTGAAAAGTTGCCTCAAAATTCACATCTCTCAATGTAATGTTTTTTTTTTGAGGGCAGTGTCACTGGCCCTCACATGTGGGACCGAGTCACCGGGGCCGCTGGCTTCCCAAGCCAGCGCTTAACTACCGCGCCACTTGGCCGGCCCTCAATGTAATGTTTTTGATCCTGAGGTCGTAGGGCCGCTACTGTTGGTCAAGGCACAGTTTCTTGCTTTTTATGTCCAGTGATTTCTGCCCAAAAGTTACCAATACATGACATTATGCTTTCTGATGTATTTAATTTTTTTTTATGTTGTTTTTTAACCAACAAGTTAAAAAGGACTTTTGTGGTGTGTAGTCTAAGATTTTTTATTGAGGTGAAATTTACGTAACAAAATTAACCATTTAGTGTACAATTCAGTAGCATCTAGTACATTAAAATGTGGTGCAGCCATCTCCCCTCTGTCTACTTGCAAATCATTTTATCACTCCAAAAGGAAACCCCATACCCATTAAGTACTCACTCCTCACTCCCCTCTGCCCCATCCTTGGCAACCTCTAATCTGCTTTCTGTCTCTAGAGATTTACCTATTCTGAATATGTCATATAAATGGAATTATATAATGTGGGATATTTCATGTTTTGCTTTTTTCATTTAGCATAATTTTTTTCAAGTTTCATCTACATTGTAGCATATATCAATAATTCATTCCTTTTAAGGCTGACATTGCATTATATGACTATACCACATTTTGTTAATTCGTTCTGTTCATTAACATTTAGGTGGTTTCAACCTTTGGCTACAGGAATAGTGCTGCAGTGAACATTTATGTATCTGATATGATTTCATATTGAGAGAACTGTCTGACATGCCTGAACTCCTTATAATTCTACATGAGGTGCAGAAGCTGCTAAGGGGGCCCTGTTTTATAAATTGAAAAAATTATAGATGTGAATAAAGCTAAAAACAAGAGTTGAACCTGACAGATAACATTAGCTACCACATTATATCTGATAACCTTGTAATTATGAATAAATTGTCTTAAGAACAGAATTTTGTACTGAACTCTGGTAAGTGAGTAAATAAATAATAATAATGATAATAAATGTAACATTAACTGAATACTTAATATATACCTAGAACAACACTAAATACTTTGAGTCACTTATTCTTCAAAACAAGCTATTATTACTTTTATTTTATAGATGAGGTCACTGAAGAATACAGAAAATTTGAATAAACTTTTAATAACCTACCCGAATGTCATAGCTACTAGTGAATGGTGAATACAGACTATAAATTCAGGGAAGATGGTCTCAGACACCAATTTCTTAAATGTTGCACTTTATTTTTCCACTGAAGATCTCAGTCTTTCTCCCCGTATTTAATCAGATGTTATAAAGCAGTGCTGATTTAATCCCATTTTATCATTAGCTCTTGACTTCCGGCCACAGATTTTATCTCCTTATCTCATTAACGTCAAACTGCAAATTCTCTGCAGTGGCCTAAGAGTTCTTTTATGATCTGGCCCTTGGCTGCATCATTCACTCTTCTCTTCACACATCTACTTCTTGCATTTTCTGTTTTATTCACCTAAAGGAAATTTGCTTGATTTAAGCCCTTTCAACTGTGACTCCCTCACAAAGGCATCCCAGGTGAGTGTTACCGAATCACTAATCACTAATCTAGCCTGTCACCCTGCTTTATATTTCTTTACAGCAATTATCAGTACCTAATTTACACACACACACACACACACACACACACACACACACACACACACACACTTGTAATTTTATCAGCCCCCTTGCCACCCAACCATGTAAACTTCATCAGGGACTTTCCATTATTTGCTAATGGGTTACAAGTGTCTACTATTGCACCTGGCATGTGTAGTACATACATGAATTATTTGATGAATTAATTATTTGAAGAGCTTCACTGAATGCATTCCATGTGAGCTTCCTTGGATATTGTCTGACTTCACAGTATCCTTAATGTACTTAGATCATCAATATATCTCCTCCAGCATTAAACTATTATCTTAGTTCCAACTTCTAAGCCTTGACTTTGGATGAGTTTTTTTCCATAGAAGACATCACATGATGAAGCGGGGGACCCGACTCACAAACCCTCCATTATACACAGACATGTCTGATTGTAGGACCTGCACAGCTTAAACTCAAGACAACATTCTGCGTTATCAAGCTTAGGTAGACCCAAAAAAGTTGATTCTGATTTTTTACACCTTTTGGAAATTTTCCTTTGAGACTGCTTCAGAGGACTTGTAACTTGCTAGTCTGGTTCACTTAGACTTGGCTTCAAGGGAAGTACATTATCTGCTTCCAGGCTTTGAATCCAGTCCAGTGGTGCATTGCTCAGGGACATACAAGTTTTCATCATTGCTGTTGGTTGTCTTCTGGTTTTAGTTATATAAATCTTTCTTTAATTTGTTTTTGATATTTTATTTTGTTTGCTTTTTTTCCATCTCTCTATTCATAAATATTCTGATTTTTTTCTTTGTGGGAAGGAGACACAGATGGCCATTTTTCTCTGTGTTATTTTTCTGTGTAACTTTCCTTGTTATCTTTTAAGGTGATCACAGCGAGTTGGTTCTTAGAGTAGGATGAAGAGCCTACTGAGTTTAATATATCTTGTTTGAAGAAACCTAACAAAGACCTTATTTTTATTTCTCTCAAACGTTATATGAAAAATCCAGGTTAAATATTAGTATCTAATATTATTTTTAATTACTCAATAAATATTCTCCATGAACATGTATTAACAGTTGCAGGTTTTTGTTTTTCTTTCAAAGTTTGATCTGTATATCCAATGCACCAGAATAACTAGAGGTTTTTGTTGCTGAGCTCCATCACAGACTTAGTGAATCACTAAGTGAATCACTAAGACTTAGTGAATCACTAAGTGAATCACTAAGACTTAGTGAATCACTAAGTCTAGATAATAAACCCAGAAATTTAGCACACTTCCTAGGTGTTTCTCAATCACACAAAACTTACAAAGTATTGATCTATGGACATGTTACTGTGACAAGATTTTAAACATATTGTTCTTTGGTGTCTTACAAGTCAACAAAATGGTTTATAATCACTCCATTACTTTCACTTGAAATTATTTATAAAATGTATCTCATTGGTATTTGAAGAAATCTGCATACCAAAATACAAGTTTAAAAAAATATTTGTACTTTTTTAGTTTTGAATTCAAAATGCTTTCTTTTTAGTTGGCATATTGGATTGTAGCTACATTGATTCCATAATATTTAACATTTTTCATAAAAGTTGCTATTTTCATCCTCCTATGTAGGAATGTGGAATAAATTTATGGCACTGTGTTGTATTGTTTTAGACTACCAAATATACTTCCTGTAGAACTATGAATTGGTAGGCATCAATCATTATTCATTATAGAAAACTCAATGTTTCAATCAAAAAGATAATATTCTTGTTTGGATAGTATAGACAGATTCCAAGAATAACCTTCCCTCATTTATCATTATTTTGAGAAAAATACTGCAAACCCATATCTCTTACCCCATCTATTAATATAATATGTAGCAGCATGTAAAATATTTCTTCACTTTATATTTGGATGTCTATATGTCCCTGGTTTTGATATGTTGAACTAATACCCTCTTTTTTATTCACAAATCTATGGCTTAGGGAATTTCCACAAATATATTCGATTGTTCTATTGAATAAATTTCATTTACCCTCTTTTAATATGAGGCTAGTGTTGCTGGAACTCTCACTCTTTTCAACATTCACTGATATTAATGTTAAAATTAGCAAATGATAGACATAGGATTATAACAGCAAAAGTCACTTTCTGAGATTGTATTGCTGATACGAACATATCTAGCATTTTTAATAATATTAGTGGTCATTGGGTTATGATTTACTAGATATATTAGGAGCATGCTCATTTATATGGCTTTGGACAACTTATGACTTGTCAACCCAATTCATTTAGAACTAATGTATTGTCATTTGGACTCAGTTACTTGAAAAAATCTTGTGTATTTAATGGCATGGGAATGGCAGATAAAAACTGTAGAAATATTTTTTAACTGTCTGAGAACTATAATACAAACTAGTTTTTCTACCTAAAAAGCAAGCAATTCTTCCTTTTTCTCTTAAGAGTTATAAAAATTGACCAAAAACTGCCTCAAACTACCCAACTATTATTCTCCCTTCGTTTCATAGAGACAGAGAGAGGTTCATCAGCTCCCTAGGCTCTCAGGTAGAAATTTAAGGGCTTTATGATGTCTGGTAAATCCCCAGCATCCCTACTTTTTTTTTTTTTTTTTTTTTTTTGAGGGCAGTGTCATTGGCCCTCATATGTGGGACCGAACCCAGGGCCGCTGGCTTCCCAAGCCAGCGCTTAACCACCGCGCCACTCGGCCGGCCCCTGCATCCCTACTTTTTGAATGGTGGAGAGTTTTCCTTCCCAGATTCAGCTTTACTCTTCTTCAAATAGTTTGACTTATCACATACTATAGTTAAATTGCATTATATTGCTTCATGATATAGCTGCTATATAGCTGCTTATAAATTACCATTGTATCATATCAGCTTTTAAAAGAAGTTTGTTATATGAAGAGAGTTCTATGTTAAAAGTCAACAGGCTCTGAAGTTAATTCTATTTCTTTGGGAAAATAGTTTAGTATCTTTTAATATTTGCTCTATCTTTCAAGATTTTGGTAAATTTCAAAATAGAGTATGTATTCTACAGAACTATAAAAATTTTTTTTTTTTTTTTTTTTTTTTTTTAAAGATTTTATTGGGGAATTGGCGGAGGGGAACAGAGTTGGGGAATCGGGGAAGGGGAACAGACAAGTTGCTGTCTTTTCGTTCTTCAGTTTTTTTTAGTTGCGGAGGATGTTGCTTCACTGTTGGTATCGTCATTGCGCTCTTCCCGGATGAGGCAGATCGGTCGCTGGCCTCTGGATGGTCGCTCACCGCGGCTATTGGCAGCTCACGCTTGGCTGCCAGCCGCTCACGCTGGCTGCGGGCCACTCACTGTAGCCTATGGCAGCCCACTGCAGCAGGGGCTGCAGCCCACACCATCACTGGGGCTTGCACAGCCCAGCTCCAGGTGGAGCTGTTGTTAGCTGTAGAGGGCAGTGTCACTGGCCCTCATGTGGGATCCGAACCGGGGCCGCTGGCATCCCAAAACCAGCGCTTAACCAATGCGCCACTCGGCCGGCCCTATAAAAATTTTTTAAAAAATAGATAATTCATAATAATAATATTATGCTAAACTTTACTAATTCAACATTTGTATTGTATGTTTTATTTCTTCTGTAGTGGTGAAACATCTTGAATCCTTTGAAAACCAGTTATAATTGCATTTGGTTATCATGCACAGACCAAGTTAGCACAGATACGGTTAGTCTGAATCCTTATAGATTTAACAATGCAGTGTTGTTTTATGAACTGAGATTCCTCACATATTTATGATTCAATCAATCTCAAGGATCCTAAAAGTGCTTTTGTAATTTTATATAAAGCATTTCATACTGACCCTTGAGTAAGACACACAATTTAAGAGAGCTAATTCACATGAATAAAATGTAGTCCATAAAGAACCATCTCTGAGATAAATTTCCTGTCTCCTTTATGCTAGTCAGCCCACAAAGAAAAAAACAAGAATAAACAGATACTTCCACATCATAGTAAAATCAATCATATTGAAGCAGTGGTATGATAACTCTTTAAAAATCAGTCTTCAAGCTTTGACAATGCAAGCAATATTTACTACTATATTAATAGTAATCAAATTTGAAATTATATGAAAAAATATTTTCTATGGCTTGTTATCTAATGTGGTACATGGAATAATATAGCTGCTTCATAACTGTGATTTTTGAAATTCAAAGACAAGAAAAAAGTTTTAGTATGTAGGATATTACAGTTAAATAGTTTGGTATTGATATGCCCAAAAACACATAGTGAGAGCCCTGTAGAATGTAAAACAAGATAATCGGAGAGGAATTCATGTCTTTTTCCTCAGAGTACAGAGGGTGGGGTGGAAAAACCTCATTATGTGAAACGTGGTTCCAGATAAAAGCTCTCACATAACATTTCTTGGACACTTTTGTTTCTTGTCTTTTCTAGGAAAGCTATTATAGGTGCTCAGGAAAGCTGGGTCACTCCAAGGAAAAAAAACAAGGTCAAAAATACGTCTTAGGAAAATGACATCCTTAACAAATGAAACCTTATTCAGACAAGCAGCAAGAATTCAAGATCATGTCTCAAGAACAATTATATTATGCATAAAATAAATACCTTTGTGCATCAAAATTAAGACAAATTTTAAGTATTATTATAAGACTAGGAAGTTGTTGATTCTCCACCTTGGGAGTTTCCCAGGTGAATTCAAAACTGGCTCCCATACACAGACAGCAGGGAAAGACTGGAAAAGGAGGCAGACCACTCCAGCTTGGAAGGAAGTGAGTTTAACAAGAAGGAATTTACACAGGAGGCTTGTCTTGGGGAGCCGCAGAACAGGTTCATATCTGCACCAGCCCACCAGAATCTTAAGAGTTTATATTCATAGAGACTTTAACAAGGTTCAGTCACCTATACTGTACAGATGATCTCAACATCACTCTCAAGGATGCATTCTTAAAGTGGCTGCCAGTAAGGGAATGACAGGTGGAACATGCAAGGGCAGGGAGTGGGTAAGGAGTCTCTAAGAGCCTGGATCTAGCTGTGGGTCAACAAGTAGTCCTCTTAGGGCCGGCCGAGTGGCTCAGTTGATTAAGAGCTCTCTCAAGAATGTGAGCTGAGCTCTGAGCAACAGCAGTTCGAAGCCCAGCCCGAGCTGAGCTGCCACTGAGCTGCTAACAGGTGGCAGGATTGCTCAGCTAAAAATAAAAAAAAATAATAAAATAAAATAAAAAAACAAGTAGTCCTCTCAATGACCTTCTCCAACAGAAGTATAAATAAATGCAAGCAATGTTGGATTAAGAGATATAGATTTTAAAAAATCAATTCTCTCCTCTGTGTTCTTGATTTTGCATCACATATCTTGTACCCACAATGCCTACACAAATTCTTAATAATTATTTGCTATATGGGTGAATTTATAAATATAACAGGTAAAAGAGAACACCTGGAGAAAACAGCATTTCTAATGTGATAATTATGAATAGCTGCTGCTATGAGCACAAATTCAACACTTTCCAGTACTTGCCATCATAACTTCCCACCAAACATTCACTTTCTCATGGTGATGGCTACCCTGCTATGTAACTGATGAGGTTCATTCATTTAATTATTTATTATAGAATGAACCACTCTGATTCCTCTTGAACTCTTTAGAGGTGATATTAGAAAATTACAATCTCAAACCTTTTACTTATTTTCTTTTCCAGTTAGAAAAATCACTTAATTACAAAAAAATACTCCTTGAATAAATATATATACATATAAAAGAAATGTGCTGTCTTACAGATAATCACCTGGTTGAGAATGGTGAATTCAGACAATTAGTGATTATTTTCTGTTTATTTTGCTCCTAATTTATTTACTTAACTTTGAGATGTAAAAGAGAGCTTTTGTAGAGACATACTCAACATTAACTAACAAAATTCTTACAAAATTGTCATCTAATGAGAACTACTTTAAACAGAGAAACAATACATGAAACTAATAATTTATTTTAACCCTATTTGTAGAAAACTTAGTTTTCTGTATTATATTCCAGATACCTTCTGAGGGTTATAGTTTATTTAAAAATCAAAACTAAATATAATTTCATTATCCTGATTTCCTTGTAAAATTTCCTAAGACCAGTCAGCTGTTTCCCACAGGAAATAAGGGTATTTATTGAACACAGTGAGAAGAGTGTTAAATATTCTTGGTTTACATTTTAATTATTATTTACAGTTATAATCTACAGCATAGGTTGGCAAATGTTTTCCGTAAAAGGCAAAACAGTAAATATTTTAGGCTTTGCGGACCATTTGGTCTCCGTTATTATAACCTCTACTAAACTGTGAGTGTAGCATAGGAGTAGTCATTTACAAATTGTATTCATAAATGATTGAGCAAGGCTCTGTTCCAATAAAATTTTATTTATAAAAAATAGATTTAGGGCTGGATTTGGCTTATGAGCTATAGTTTATTGGTCCTGATATATACATATTTTAATTTATAATATGAAAGATAGCTGTATCTCTATCTATAAATTTTAAATTCATGAAAGCGTTCTCTGAGCCTTAGAATTATTATCTGGTTGTTAGATTTTTTTCCACTACAGTATGAATCCTTGTCATAAAGGACCTTATCATCTAGGTCATACGACCTAGATATATAATTACCTATGAAAATCTCTATTTCATTGAAAATTGTTTTAGAAATTTTATGTCTATTTCCTCTTTTCAGATGGCATCTCAAAGATCAATGGATCTTAACAATTTGAATAATGAATTATGCGCCATATAACTGAAGTTGCAGTCTTTTCTCATTAATTTAAATAAATCCTTTTAACAACCTTCTCTATAAGATGTGTTAGGTTGAGCTTTATCTAGACCCAACTTTTAATTTATAACTTTCACTATAGTTGGGACCATTTCATCTTGTATAGACTCAAGACTTCTAGCTCCTACCACACAACACGTAATTTTTAGCTCCACAAATTGTTTTGCTGCTGGCCCAGTCTTGTGCATACATCTTATATTAAGAATAGGGTAGTGAAATATCCCTATAAACTTTGATTCTTATTAATTTTCCTATTTAAACATTTTTTTCTGGTGAACTGCCATCCTCAACCTAAACTATGTTTTCCTTTTATGAGTTAGTCTCCAAAGTGTTGAAGTCTACACCTGTATCCAAATTGTTAAATGGGACCTTAATCTGCTTTTAAAGGATGTCCAGTTTCTGAAACTTGAATTGTCCTGTCAAGATGACTTAATGTTGTGTTATATGCATGTGTTGAGGTTTTTACTATTTTATCTAAAATTCTTATTACTAACATATTTGTTCCTCTATAATCTAAAGATCCTTTTTATTTATTTATTTATTTGTTTATTTATTTTGATGGCAGTGTCACTGGCCCTCACATGTGGGACCTGAACCGGGGCCGCTGGCTCCCCAAGTCAGCGCCCAACCACCGCGCCACTCGGCTGGCCCTAAAGATCCTTTTTTATATGCATCATATCTTCTCTCATTTCAAACATCAAAAGCCAGTTCAGGTGTGGAGTATTTTGTTTGATTCCATTGAATCTACCTAGTGATAAGTGATGACCTCTTGCTAAAATCTTTATTCATTTATAATTCAGCAGTGTTTCTTATGTATCTCAAGGTATAACAACTTTGGTATTATGAGAAATAGAATTTTGTAATCTTAATTTCCTACAACTTTATGGTACAACTCTTTTTTCCTAGCTATGGAAAGTTTGAATGACTTGATATATTTAAAATTAATGAGCCATATTTTTTAATACATTTTTTAAGACAATTACAGTGATCTTTTCTACTGCCTAATACCAATGAGCAAGATTTCACCATTTAAAAAGAGCACTAATATGTATTAAAACTAAGATGAAAGGACAAATGCATTAATTGTGATATGGGAAAAAAATGGCACTGATATTCATCATTACTTATTGTTCCTTTGTTCAAAAACATGTTTTTATTTGTTGCTATAAATCTCAAACAACTCACATTTTGTAAGCTATTTCAAATAATATGGATTTTATTCATATATGCATTTAGTTAGCTGGGAAATTTAGGCTTAATTGATATCAAGAAAAAGAAATATCAGTATGCTGAAATAAGTTCAGCACAGAAAGATGAAAAGAAATGTGAAGGAGATATTAAGAGTCATGGAGAGAAGTGCGGGAGGAGAGAGAGGAGACGACTGTGCAGAGGTACGAGCTGCACCCGCGGCTCGCCGGGTCCCCAGGAAGCAGGGTGCAGAGCCCCGCAGCGACAGGGCAAGATCAGTCCCTGCACCCTCCCGGTTCAGGGATCAGTCTCTGTGCCCACCGGGTCCCGCGGAGCGCAGAAGCCTGAAACCTGAGAGCAGGGGGAAAAAGAGGACTCACGCGGGGAGAAGCAGCACGCGCTGGGCGGAGACGCAGGTCCCGGAGAGACGGAGCGGGGATCGGAGCCGCGTGGAAAGGTGTGCGCAGTCCCCTGAACCCCGGCGGCAGTCCCTCCAGGAGCGCAGCAGGAGAACGGCGCGGGCGCGCGCTGGCTCCAAGGCAGAAGCCTTAAACCCGGGAGCAGGGGAAACACAGGACTCGCCCGCAGAGACGCAGCGCGCCGGCCGGAGTCACAGGTCCAGGAGAGACGGAGTGGGGATCGGAGCCACGCAGCACGGGTGCGCGCAGTCCCCTAAATCCCGGCAGACCGTTTGGGAGAGCAGCAGGAGATCCGCGCGGGCGCGCCGGCTCCGAGGCGCTCCGAGGCAGAAGCCTGGAACCCGGGAGCAGGGGAAAAAGAAGACTCGCTAGGACAAGCAGCGCGTCGGGCAGAGACGCAGGTCCCCGAGAGACGAGGAGTGGGGATCTTGGCCACACGGTAGGGTGTGCGCAATTCCCTAAATCCCGGCAGACCCTTTGGGAGAGCAGCAGGAACTCCTCTGGAGCATAAGAGGCAAAGGCCTTAGCTTGAAACAGTGTTGGAACTGTGGCTTTGTTTATTTTTATGTTTTTTATTTTTTTTCCCTTTTTCTACTCGTGAACAGAAAGCAAAAAAAAACCCAATAACTCACCCACTCCCACAAACTTTGTCCCCCGCCAAGACAGTCTTAAACTGACTCCTGAAGGGAGCAATAGGGGCAGACTAGGAAGATATCCTTACCTGCAGGGGGTTGAGAATTTCCACCCAGTAAAGGCAGCAGAGTGAGACTACCCACCCCGCCCCCACCTTTAGGCAAGGCTTGGGAGGCAGGGCAGGTTCATCTGCTGAGGCACTAATTAACAGATTCTTAGCAGCAGGCTTTTGGTAGTGAGGAATTCTTTAATTCTCCACGGCTGTCAACCCAAAGGGTGCCCAGAGACACTCATTGAGCCTTTGGGGGTGCAGCCTGCCTTGGGACAGGCAAAAGCAAAAAGGCAGTGACTTTGTAAAAACCACCAATCACACGTCACAACCACACTCAAGTACAGCAAACCTGCAGTGCCAGGATCACGCTAGGCATCAGGTGGCCTACTGTTCCCACAAGACGCACAGGAATTTTTGTACAGCAGACAAACTGAAGAGAGCTTGGTGGACTTTAGCCTAGACTAGCACGGGTATTTTTGGTTTGTTTGGTTTTATTCTGCTTTGTTTTCCCTTTATTGGCTGCTTATCTTGGTTGTTTTTGGTTTTTATTTCTATTTCATTCTAATCATATTGTAGTTTTTAATATAGGCATATATATATATGTGTATATAGGTGAATATATGTCCATATATATGGGTGTGTAGACAAATATATATATATTTTTTTTCCTTTTTTCTTTTTCTTTTTCTTTCTTTTCTTTTTCTTTTTTCCCCACCCTCACTTTCTCTCTTATTTTATTCATTCTTCTCACTGCTATACTTTTCCTCTTTTCCTTTTTTCTGCAAATTTTATTTTTTAAATTTTTCTTACTTTTTTTATTATTATTTTAGTTTATTTTTATTTTTTATTTTTTAGGTATAGCTAATCGGTTTCTCATGTTTATTATATTTTTTATTTTAAGATATTGTATTTTATTTTGTTTCCTCTTCTGTTATTATTGAGTATGTGGTTTTTGTTTTGTTTCTGTTTGTTTTCTTCATTAGTATGATTGATATTTCTGTACAAGTTGACTGTAGTTTGATGGTTGGTTGTTTTTACTTGTGCGAGCATTTGGTTTCCTTTGGTGGCTGCGGAGGTTGTTCTTGTTGATCTGTTATGCTCTAAAATCACTCTGCAGCAGTGGGTCCAAACAAACAGACACAAGAATCATCATACCCGGAGGCCAACTTTAGATAAAACTAGAGCATTTCTGGGTTTGACATACAAGAGTCACACCCAAAAAGAAGTTACTACAGGTACTAAGACCCATAGGGTCCAAGTTTCATCAGAGGGGTCAATCCTCTCACAGCAGCTCATAAACTGCAGAAGCTGCTGATCCTCACAGCTAATCAATCTGGGAGTCAATCCCACCTACTAACAAACCAAAAGTAATCAAAACTAAAACTTCAACAAGTGAGGATGCACGACACAAGGAACACCTCAGATACAAGCACAGGAGAATAGGGAGACTGAGTAATTCAAATATAAAGGACACACACCACATAAGTTTACCCAGAAAAGACTGAGAAATCTGGGGGATCTATCTGTTATATTGAAGCAAACACAAAGAGTAAGCCAGAATGGGGAGACAAAGAAACATAACACAAATAAAAGAACAGAAGAAACTTCCTGAATCAGTGGAAATAGAGGAAATAGAGGTAACCAACCTATCGGAGACAGAGTTCAGAACACTGATTATTAGAATGTTCAAGGAAATTAATGAAAATATAAAGAAGGATAGAGAAATCATGAAAAGCAACCAGCTAGAACTTAAGAACACAATTACTGAATTATATAACAAACTTGATGGAATCACTAGCAGACTGGATGAAGCAGAAAATCGAATCAGTGACTTAGAAGACAAAATAGCAGAGATCACCCATGCAGAACAACAAAAAGAAAAAAGAATGAAAAACATGGAAAATAGTTTAAGAGAGCTGGGGGACAACATCAGACGCAATAACTGACGGGTCATTGGAGTACCAGAAGGAGAAGAGAGGGAGCAAGGGATTGAGAATATATTTGAAGTAATAATGTCTGAAAACTTCCCTAACCTGGCAAAGGACATTGAAATACAAGCCCAGGAAGTGCAGAGAGTTCCAAACAGGATGATTCCAAACAGGCCCACTCCAAGACACATTATAGTGAAAATGGCAAGGGTTAAGGACAAAGACAGAATCCTTAAAGCAGCAAGGGAAAGGCAGCAAGTTACTTACAAGGGTACCCCCATAAGATTATCAGCTGACTTTTCTACAGAAACTTTGCAGGCCAGAAGAGAGTGGCAGGAGGTTTTCAAAGTGATGAAAAATAAAGGCCTACAACCAAGATTGCTGTATCCAGCAAGGTTATCATTTAAAATCGAAGGCAAGATAAGGAGCTTTGCAGAAAAAAATAAGTTAAGGGAATTCATTACCACCAAGCCAGCTTTGCAGGAAATGCTAAAAGGGCTTCTTTAAGTAGAAGAGAGAAACAACCTATGAAAGACTACGAACATAAATAAGAAAATGGCAATAAATACACACCTATCAATAATCACATTAAATGTAAATGGATTAAATGCTCCAATAAAAAGACATAGCGTGGCTGAATGGATAAGAAAGCAAGACCCCAGTATATGCTGTATACAAGAGACTCACCTCAGATCCAAAGACTCATACAGGCTGAAAGTAAAGGGATGGAGTAAAATATTTCATGCAAATGGTACTGAGAAAAAAGCTGGAGTAGCGATACTTATATCAGATAAAATGGACTTTAAATTGAAGAATATAACAAAGGACAAAGAAGGACACTTCATAGTAATGAAGGGATCGATCCAACAAGAGGACATAACTCTAGTAAACATCTATGCACCTAACATAGGAGCCCCTAAATATATAAAACAGATATTGTCAGACATAAAGACAGAGATCAACAGTAACACTATCATAGTAGGGGACTTCAACACCCCGCTGTCACTAATGGACAGATCCTCCAGACAGAAAATCAATGTGGAAACAGCGACCTTAAATGACACATTAGACCAGCTGGATTTAACAGACATTTTCAGAGCATTTCATCCCAAAGCTACAGAATATACGTTCTTTTCAAGTGCACATGGAACATTTTCTAAGATAGACCACATGTTAGGCCACAAAACAAGTCTCAATAAATTTAAGAAGATTGAAATCATTTCAACTGTATTCTCTGACCACAATGCTATGAAACTAGAAATCAATTATAAGAAGAAATCCGGTAAGCTGACAAATAAATGGAGGCTAAACAATATGCTATTAAATAGTGAGTGGGTCACAAATGAGATCAAGGAGGAAATCAAAAGATACCTCAAGACAAATGAAAATGAAAACACCACGACCCAAAATCTCTGGGATGCTGCGAAAGCAGTCCTAAGAGGGAAGTTTATAGCAGTGCAGGCCTACCTAAAGAAGGAAGAAAAATCTCAAACCAACAGGTTATCCTTACACCTAAGGGAACTGGAAAAAGAACAGCAAAAGAGGCCCAAGGGGAGTACAAGAAAGGAGATAATAAAGACCAGAGCAGAAATAAACAATATAGAGAACAGAAAAACAATTCAAAAGATCAATGAAACCAAGAGCTGGTTTCTTGAGAAGATAAACAAAATTGACAAACCTCTAGCCAGGCTCATCAAAAAAAAAAAGAGAGAGGACTCAAATTAGCAAAATCAGGAATGAAAGAGGGGAAATGACTACAGACATCACAGAAATACAAAAAATTCTAAGAAATTACTATGAGCAACTATATGCCAACAAATTTGACAATCTGGAAGAAATGGATAATTTTCTAGAAGCATACAACCTTCCAAAGCTAACGCAAGAAGAAACAGAAAATCTAAATACCCTGATTACTACCAAGGAAATTGAATCAGTAATTGACAAGCTCCCAAAAAACAAAAGCCCTGGACCAGACGGCTTCACAAGTGAATTTTATCAAACATTCAAAAAAGAACTATCACCTATTCTTCTCAAACTATTCCAAAAAATCCAGAAGGAGGGAAGGCTCCCAAACTCTTTTTATGAAGCCTCTATCACCCTGATTCCAAAACCAGATAAAGACATCACAAAAAAGGAAAACTACAGGCCAATCTCCCTGATGAATACAGATGCAAAAATTCTCAATAAAATATTAGCAAACAGAATTCAGCAATATAGTAAGAGGATCATACATCATGATCAAGTGGGATTCATCCCTAGTGCGCAAGGCTGGTTCAACATCCGTAAATCAATTAATGTGATACACCACATCAACAAAATGAAGGATAAAGATCACATGGTCATTTCAATAGATGCAGAAAAAGCATTTGACAAAATCCAACAGCCATTTATGTTAAAAACCCTTAGCAAAGTGGGAATACAGGGATCATATCTCAACATAATAAAAGTCATCTATGATAAACCTACAGCTAACATCATACTCAATGGGGAAAAGCTAAAACCATTCCCCTTAAGATCAGGAACAAGACAAGGCTGTCCACTTTCTCCTCTTTTATTGAACATAGTGCTGGAAGTTCTAGCCACAGCAATCAGACAACAAAAAGAAATAAAAGGCATCCAAATTGTCAAGGAAGAAGTAAAATTGTCATTATATGCAGATGACATGATATTGTATATAGAGAACCCCAAAGACTCCATCAAAAAACTATTGGAACTGATAGACGAATTCAGTAAAATAGCAGGATATAAAATCAATGTTCAGAAATCGGTGGCATTTGCATATACCAATAATAAACTAATGGAAAGAGAAATTAAGAAAACTGTCCCATTTACAATTGCGTCAAGAACTATAAAATACCTAGGAATAAATTTAACCAAAGAAGTGAAAGATCTGTACTCAGAAAATTATAAGACACTGAAGAAAGAAATCATAGAAGATACAAATAAATGGAAACACCTACCATGCTCATGGATAGGAAGAATTAATATAGTTAAAATGTCCATACTGCCTAAAGCAATATATAGATTCAATACAATTCCTATCAAACTACCAAGGGCATTTTTCACAGAAATAGAAAATATAATCCTAAAGTTTATATGGAATCATAAAAGACCCAGAATAGCCTCGACAATTCTGAGGAATAAAAACAAAGTCGGGGGGATCACGCTACCAGACATCAAAACCTACTACAAGGCCACAGTAATCAAGACAGTTTGGTATTGGTATAAAAACAGGCACATCGATCAGTGGAACAGAACAGAGAGCCCAGAAATAAATCCAAGCATTTACGGACAGTTAATCTATGACAAGGGAAGCAAGAATTTACACTGGAGTAAAGATAGTCTATTCAATAAATGGTGCTGGGAAAATTGGACTGACACATGCAAAAAAATGAAACTGGATCACCTCCTTACGCCTTATACAAGAACAAATTCCAAATGGATTAAAGACTTAAATGTAAGACCTGAAACCATAAAAATCCTAAAAGAAAATATAGGGAGTACATTTGCAGACATTACCCGGAGCAATATTTTTACTGATACATCCCTACGGGCAAGGGAAGTAAAAGAAAAAATGAACATATGGGATTATATCAGACTTAAAAGTTTTTTCACAACAAAGGAAACCATTAATAAAACAAAAAGGAAGCCTACTGAATGGGAGAATATATTTGCCAACGATATATCTGATAAGGGGTTAATATCCAAAATTTATAAAACACTCATGAAACTCAACACCAAAAAAAACAAACAACCCAATTAAAAATTGGGCAGAAGATATGAAGAGACATTTCTCTAAAGAGGGCATACAGATGGCCAACAGGCATATGAAAAAAAGTTCAACCTCACTGGTCATTAGGGAAATGCAAATAAAAACCACCATGAGATACCACCTCACTCCAGTCAGAATGGCTATCATCAACAAATCAACAAACAACAAGTGCTGGCGGGGCTGTGGGGAAAAGGGGACCCTGCTGCACTGTTGGTGGGACTGCAGATTGGTGCAGCCACTATGGAAGTCAGTATGGAGGTATCTCAAAGAACTGGAAATAGAGCTACCGTTTAACCCAGCAATTCCACTCCTAGGTATTTATCCTGAAAAAACCAAGACACTTATTCAAAAAAAGTTATGCACCCGATGTTCATAGCAGCACAATTTACAATAGCTAAGACTTGGAAACAACCAAAATGCCCGTCAGTAGATGACTGGATTAAGAAACTGTGGTATATTTATACAATGGAGTATTACTCCGCTATAAAGAAGAATGAAATCGTGCCATTTGCAATGATATGGATGGACCTAGAGACTATAATGTTGAGTGAAATAAGTCAGTCAGAGAAGGACAAATACCATATGATCTCACTTATATGTGGAATATGAAAAACTGTATGAATGAGCAAAGTAAACAGAAACTGTCTCATAGATATAGAGGAAAAATCAGGGTTGCTAATTTGGAGAGGAATGGGGATGAGGGAGAAGGGGAAGGGATTAGACAGCAAAAATAGGCAACTACAATATTGCTACTGGGATAGGAAAAACAGTTTGGGGAATATAATTAATAATGTTGTAAATATTCTGTGGAATGTCAGAGGATCATAGGTCTTGTTAGGGAGACCATTTCATGGATGGAGTAGAGGTTTGATCACTGCACTGTATTACTAAAGTGGAGGTGGTATACCTACTGTAATTGAATATATATAGATAGTCACGGGATGTGGATTATACTGTGGAAGAGAGTCAGAGGAAGAGTAATAGATATATATGATATGGGGGGGGAGTGTGGTGGTATATTGGGGGTGGGGGGTTGTCACTTTGAGGGGTAAAATGTATAACTATTGCACTGTGTTGTACACCTGAAACTAATTAAAAATAAAATAAAATAAAATAAAATAAAATTTAAAAAAAAAAAGAGTCATGGAGAATAGAATGGGGAAGTTAAAAAATTGGAGAAATGGAGAAAAATCAATACTTATATTAAAAATTGCTGACAATTTTTTTCCAAGCTAGAAACTCTAAATTCTTAAATAATCTCTCTGTACTGTCAAATGAAATAATAATAATTAAGGAATTCACAGCTCATTACAAGTCAGTGAACATACAAATTATTTCAAGGAAGACAACATCTTAAAAGGACCCCAAAGAAAAAAACAAAGTAGTCTTCAAAGTATGGCACTGAGGTAAAAATTAAAGGAAAAAAAAAAAAGAGAATTTATTTTAAATTATGAAAATCAGCTCAGAAATGAAACAATTTATGTCAAAGTCATAAAATAGATGTATCACTTGATGTCCTATCCTACCACTATTGTTCCAATGGCAAACATTGCTAATCAGGCATTAAGTGCTTCCTCTGAGCTATAATGTGACCTTGGCACTTTTCCCAACACTGTGGTTGGCATTTGAGGTGAGCCATCATTTCTGTTCCAGAATGGTGAAGAGAGCATGGAGGATGGCAGATTTTTGGGCATCATAATGAAGTCACTCTGTGTGAAAAGGATCTCTTCTCTATGTCTGGCTTGGCCTTTCTCACAGTTTTCATGGCCCAGTGATACCTGTGCTTCTTCCTGGCAGGATTTTCCAGCCACAGTATAACCTCACTCAATTTTGTGTTCTACTCAGCCTCCTTCCCTTCTTTGAGTGAGTGGATATGAGTATTTTGTATCTTTCCCTTTTACTTAAGTTCTAGTTCATAAGATGAGAAATAAAAAGTCTCACCTTTATATTTATTCCAATATTGTTGTTATTATGTTTTCCTAGTTTATACCAGAGATGAATTTATCTTAATTTTATACTATGTTCATTTTCATGAAAATGTAGAAATTAGGAGTGTTGTCATTTTCCTTGAAAGTACTGCCAATGTCTACTTTAATATTCCTACACATTGAGAGGTTTTCCTGATGGTCGATGTTGGAAGAATGTTTTACTATATATCCTAAGGCAACTAGGATCCTGGGATCATTATACTACAGTGCTTCTCAAATATTTCTATCAAAATAGTTCTTGTCACAGGTGAAAAGGACTGCATACCTCCAGTTGTCTGGAGGCATATTCGATGCAGTCTTGGTGAGCAAAACATTCTTTTGAAATTATAAGTTTTTTCATAAAAAGTGTGAAAATATTTCCTAACAGATTCCATATCAATGTAGCTTTATTATAAAAATATTTCAGACTCATCAGTGACAAAACTTGACACTTCAAAAAGGAACACTGTATTTATTCTGAAAATAGATAACACTTCTCCCTTATATGCTACCAGTTAACTCTCTTCTAGAAGGTGCTATACATTAGTTTGAAAAGCCGCATTCTGTGATAATCATTAAACATAAAATGTAATTTTATTATAATATCAAATAAGTATTTCAGAAATGACAGCAATAAAAATAATCTCAATTTCATAGAGAGTCATGACAGTCCATTCAGAAAATACCTGAATTGCAATTACTGATATCAAGTCCACATTAATTTAATGTAATCTTTTCTTTATGTGTCTTGCATCAGTACCTATAGTATAGGATAAAAATGTAATAGTAAAATATGTCCAAGCACCTGGACTTTTCTAAGAATGACAGCAACAAAATAAATGAATTCAGTTATTGTTTTTGAAATGGATTTCTTAATTCATTAATAATATACAATTACACAAATATACACAAGATATACATATATATATACACACATGATTCAAAATAATACTTCACAGATCACTTTACAGTTGTGTGAATTGTACACTACTGATACAAAGCAATTATAAAGGAAAGCAAAATGACATGGCCTAATGTTATTTTCCAAGGTAGATAGGAAATATGTTTCCAAATAGGACATACTTTATATGTCTTCTATCCTAAATTTTATTTAGTAACAGCATTAGGAAGTATACCATCAACATATGTGATTAATTTTCATGAACTATACAAACAAATCATTAAATGATGTGCTTTTTAAATTTGTAAGTAATTCATTACACATTTTAAGTGGTCTGGTTATTTCACTCTTCAATCTGTCCTTTGGTTTGAAATCAGAATTAATTCTGAAAAATAAAATGATGAAATTAGCTCAAAATTTTAACTTTTCTCTGCCATTTATTTTTGTCAGTGATTCACACATGGTTTGAAGTTTTGAAAGAGAGAGGATCTCTAGAAGTTTAATTTATGTGATTGTTAGAATTTCAAGATTTAAAGAAATATTAAATTTGAGAGACAGCCATGTGTAAAAAGATATGAAAGAACTAGAGCCCTTCTAAGCTCCAACACTACCTGTATAATTTTACCAAAAAATTGACCTAAATTCTACCACCTATATCATGGTTGAAGATGAGCTTTGTTTCCTTTCTAGAACTAAAGTTCTATTTGTTGATACACTCATGATGTGGCATTGACAATTTTTCATCTTGATGACTTATAGTATATTGTTTCAAGGAATGTAAATCATCAAAAAAATTTCACAAAACCATGTTTTTGGCACTTTTTATTGCTTATTGGGAATTTCTTGACAGCTGAGTTCATCAAAAGTGACAACTAACAATTACTTGTATTTTTCCTCACTATAGTTTCAGAGGAAAGTACTGACTAAAACCTGCATTTAAGACCCCAGGAAACATCATTGTTGTTTGTTGTTCTTTTTTTTAAAAAAAAACATAGAATTTGGAATTTCTAAAGCAGCATGTGTTAATATCTTAATATACACACTTAAAAGAATATGTGTAGAACTAATGTCAATCCACTCAATAACGAACAGTTAAATAGATGTTGCACAGATCAAGTCTTTAAAGATACTTTGAGTTGCTTTTTAATAGGATTTAATAGTAAAAGAAAAGTTAAGCCTATTCTGTATTACTACAAGTCTACTTCATTTTTACTAATGTCCATTTACAGACAATTTGGAAATTTTAAGAAAATGTTTTCAAACATTAAAATGTAAACAGTAATTTCACCAAATATTGATGATAGCACATTATTAAAATGTATATTTTGGTTTAGAATTTCATGATTTGACTTTGATGATGTAGGCTGATCTAGCATGCTAAAATGGGTGTCCTTCATGTGAAGGTTATTATTGAGGGAACTAAAGATCCTGGTGTTTGTTTTTTGGATGGGCTATAGGCATTTTGCAGAGCTATATGCATTGAAACTAAAATATCTGCTGATATGGAATATTAGTGATACCCACCTTTCCTTTGATTTAAAGGCTAGATTCAAAGACAAAAGGAGATTTGGAAATGATGCTACAAGTAAATTTCCACACAGTTCATCATAGTAAAAATATAGGAATAATATGATCTTATAAAATCTAAAGATATTAACATCATTGTCAAATATTAGGTTCTATTGATGGGACTGCAGAATGACAGATTAAAAAACAACAAAAATAAACTGTGTACCCCAAGTGTTAATTCATGTGTCCTAAGTGTCTTCCTTCTTATGACCTATAATTTTATTGAGAGTGATTTATAAATGTAAATCTCTATAGTATTCAAAACCCCTGAGACAATGGTTTGATTTGTTTTGTCTTCTCTGTCCCTCCCCTTTCTTCATGCACACACACACACACACACACACACACACACACACACACACATGCACACACACTTACCAATATACACAAATATACACAGAATCTTTGAAACCAACAGGAGTGCAACCAATATATCCATCTCAACATAAATCCTTTGTTCTTGTATTTGTAGCAGTAATGAAGCTTAACTAAGAACAAATGAGAAAATTCTAATTTAAAAAAAAGAAAGGGCCGGCCGAGTGGCGCTGTGGTTAAGCGCTGGCTTGGGAAAACAGGGACCCCGGTTTGGTCCCACATGTGAGGGCCAGTGACACTGCACTCAAAAAAAAACAAAAAAAAACAACACAAAAGTAAAAAAATAAAAAAAGAGAAAACAATGAACAGTAAATGCAAAGATTACAAATATTAAAAGTACCTTAGCAAAGACTATTTCTCTGTTTATCCCATTTCCAAACTCCTACTTTTTTGTCGCTACTGTGTTTGCTGCTAGAAATAAAGATTCTGCATGGCAATGACATCTCCATAAATCTAGAATAAAAACAAATCAAGATTCTAGTTTCCCTTGCTCTCTTTTAAAAAGTTTGGAAATGCATCCTTTTGAAACTATTTTTAGGAATTGTATTTCTCAGTAGCACTTAGAGTGGAGACCAAGCTCTATTTTTTTTAAAATTTTATATAGAAATAATTAAATTCTAAAATTACTAAGATGTCACATTGAAAAGCAATAGATAACTATATCTCTGACATTAGTCTTTTGTTAACCCTTGGTAAGTATCATTATAGACATTCTTTATGCATCTATACATGGAGAAGGATGGCTATATACACACATGCATGCACGGATAGATGGATAGATGAATAGAGAACAAATAGACAGACTGATAGATATATTTTAAAATACAATCATACTTTAAAAAACATTTAAAAGAATTATTAAATGGAAACAATCCATCTTAGCATGATAGTATCAGGACAGAGTACTGTCTTGCAGTCAGTTTTCTTTCATCTAAGCAACATGTCCCAAAAACACATAGGTTGCTGAAAGAGTGGGCTTGGTTTGGGTTGAGTGTAGCTTCTAAAAATTTCAAAGGACATACACATTATATTGTACAAAGCTGCCTAATGTCTGAGGTTAGGCAGTGCTATAGTCCTTCCAGCCTTTCTGCTGAAATATATATATATATATATATATGTAGTCCATTCAGTCGGGTCTTGTTTCAGTCATGAGTTCCTGCTCGCTTTTCCAATTCCTAAACATGCCTGAAAAATGACATGATTAGAGCTATTCATTCTAGTACCTTTCTGTTACCATTAGTATGCAGCACTGTCTATGCGCAATGTCTTTGCCCCACATTTTCCACAGTGAATACTCATAATTGGTACACTTCCATCACAATCAACTTTGAGATGGGAAGACATTGGTAAGAATTCTGGGGATTAATTCCATTCACCCGCTTAACTCAGTGCACTTTAGCTAGAGGAAGCCAAGGACAGTGATTTGCTTTATTCACAGTTTTGCTTTCTGTGTTTTCGGTTACCCATATTTAATTAGGGTCCAAATATGTCAACTGGAAAATTCCAGAAATAATCCATACATTTTAAATTGCTGTGCTGTTTTGATTAGTGTGATGAAATCTCCCGATGGTCAGCTCTTTCACGCTGGGACATGCATCTCCACGCTTTGTATGCTCCCTGCCCATTAGTCATTTCCTAGTGGAGGGTTTCTCATCAACTGTCACAGTATCACAGTGTTTATGCTCACGTAACCCTTATTTTACTTAATCATGGCACCAAAGCATCAGAGTAGTGATTCTTGCAATTCAGATATGCCAAAGAGAAGCTATAAGTGCTTTCTTCTTTTTTTTTGTAGTTTATATTATTTTTAAAAAATTATTATTAATAGTTACAGATGTACAAAACTATGCAATAGTTATCCTTTTCACCCGTTATAAAGTGACTATCCCTTCCCCTTATCTGTCCCCTCACCCCCGATATCATACATATCTATTACAATTCCATTGACTACATCCCCACACTATATACCACATCCCATGACTACATATGTATTAAATTATAGTCAACATCTAATATTAATCAGTGGCAGCTTCAGATGTACAGTGCAGTAGTCAGGTCACTACACTGTCAATGAAGTGGTCTCCCTGACAAGATATGAGTCCATCTGGTCCCCTAAAAATATATTTACAACATTATTGATTATATTCCCTAATCTATCTCTTCTGTCTCTGCAGTAGTATTGTAGTTATCAGTTTATGTTGTCTCGTCCCTTCCCCTTCTCCCTCATGCCCATCCTCATCCCATCTAGCCCTCATCAGTTTTTCCTTTGTGTCTCTAAAACTATTTGTGTTAATTTTGCTCGTTTATTCAGTTCTTTAGATTCCACATATAAGTGAGATCATATGGTATTTGTCTTTCTCTGACTGACTTATTTCACTTAGAATAACGTTCTCTAGGTCCATCCATATTGTTGCAAATGGTACAATTTCTTTCTTTTTTATAGCTGCATAATACTCCATTGTATAAATGTACCACAGTTTCTTAATCCAGTCACCGACCGATGGGCACTTCGACTGTTTCCAAGTCTTGGCTATTGTAAATAGCACTGCAATGAACAAAGGAGTGCATATATTTTTTTGAATTAGTGTCTTGGGTTTTTCAGGATAAATACTTAGGAGTGGAATTGCTGGGTCAAAAGGTAGTTCCAGGGCCCGCCGAGTGGCGCTGTGGTTAAGAGCTGGCTTCGGTTTGGGTCTCACATATAAGGGCCAGTGACACTGCCCTCAAAAAAAAAAAAAAAGGTAGTTCCATTTCCAGTTTTTTGAGATACCTCCATACTGACTTCCATAGTGGCTGCACCAATCTACAATCCCACCAACAGTGCAGCAAGGTTCTCTTTTCCCCACAGCCCTGCCAGTACTTGTTTGTTGATTTATTGATGATAGCCATTCTGACTGGGGTGAGGTGGTATATAAGAGCTTTCTTTAAATGAAAAGGTGAGTACAGTACAACTGGATGTTTGAGAGAGACTACATTCACATAACGTTTATTATAGTGTATTGTTATAATTTGTTATATTTTATTATTAGCTATTGTTAACCTCTTGTGCTTAATTTATAAATTAAGCTTAATCTTAGGTATGTATATATAGGGAAAAAGAAACATAGTACATATAGGGTTCAGTACCATCCTTTGTTCCAGGCATCTACTGGGCGTCTTGAAATGTATCCCCTGTGGGTAAGGGTATAGATTACTGTAGTCCTCACCCAGAATCATTTATTTTTTTTCCTTGATAGCTACGTTTTTTCCCCTTGACAGTTCATTCATTTTTCTCATGTTTATTTGATGTTGGTACGTATAGGGAATTTTTATTTTAATATGTTTTTTGGTTTTTTTCATTGTGTACTAGGAAAAGGAACATCTATAATTCTGTTTTATTCTGTCCCATGCATACCTGGTCCAAGTTTTAATATCATATTACATTTGATTGGATGTAAGTATATGCATACACCAATAGAATATGTATGCAGGTCAGAGAGATAAAATGTACTACTTGCTAAATCCTATTTCAGACAATCATTAGATTAAAATTTTATGTTGTTCAAAAGCAATAATGCCCACCAAATTATAATTTATGCTTCCTCACCATTTTATAACTTCTGTTATACATCATTTCATCCAGGTGTTGGCAAGTTAATCACAATCTCAGCATGCTTCACTAACTTTAACATTATTTCTGAAGTATTGTAAATTCTTCCCCTAATCCAGATTTTGTCCCAGCTCCAAGAATAACATATAGCATATCTTCAAGCATTCATTAACTAAATGTTACTCAATGAACAATTTTTTAATCCTACAGGTTTATTATTAAAAATAATTGCTGGATTCACGGAATAAACACTGAAAAATAAAGTGCATAAAACATAAATGTTAAAATTAAATTGAAATTCTATACTGAGTGACTGCTGAAAGATAAAAGTGGATGATACTATACATACTAAGGCTGGCAGCAATCAAAGAATTTATTTTTTAGCTTTAATATTCAAATGACAGAGCAGAAGCTATACGTGCCTTACACATATAACTATTTTATATTAATATAATTAATCCATATCAAACATGACATTATAAAACTCTATCATAAAAATGTTACCATCAATTGATTGTTGATTTTTGTTTTCCATTCTCCATCATATTTTTTTTTTTTGCATGTGTTGTGTGTATATAATGGTCGAATATTTGTCTGCCTGGGGAATGATGTATGTGATGCTGTGTTCTCTATGATCCTCATGTCAAAATACTAGTGTTCCTCTAATGTTAAGCATATAAAACATTAATACATGTTCTACCGCTAATTAAATAGAGTGGAAAGGTGCTGCCTGCTGAAACTCATGCTTGAATATGTATAACTATCATTAGCTGATTAAAAAGTCACAGTGTCTGAGCCTGCATTGAAGAAAAAACAAGTGTTTAACTTTATTACACCTGGTAGTTACCAAATTCTTAGATGTACTGATTTTGCATATTGCAGAACTAGCTACAAAGGTGTATTTTGTTTCAGATAAGTGGTCATAGAGGGATTCTCTGAGGATACCTAAGGTTCTGATGAAGGGTAGAGTTAGTTAGCTAAGCAAATGCAGGTTGAGATAAGAGTTCTATTGACAGTAAAAATGTTAATTTAACCAGCTTTCTACCCAACTGCCTTGGAACTGATCAACCAGAGGATACCCCTGCTGTAAAGCTGGACCTGAATCCTAGAGATTGGTTCTAGAACACTCTCCTGATGTTAACCCCTTTCTTTTTGGAGCTTTAGCAATCAGCATAGATATATTTGAATATTTTAAAAGAAGAACTTCTTTTAAAGTGTATCTCTCTGAATGTCAACTTTGTATAAGAATGACCTGGCCTAGGGGACAAATCTGAGAAAAGGAACAGAGATCGATGGAGATATGTTGTCTTTTTTAGTAACTTTGTATTAAATTAAATGAGCTGAACTTTTTTGAGTTGTGAAAATTCACTAAGAAATCCCCTTAAGGCAGATGTAGAGGGCATGGGCAGTCACTGTGTTTTAATTATGGTGTAACAAAGTCTTTTCTGATTCTGTCAAGGCGTCACTCCCTAATGTTCTTTGTTTTCAAACTTACTAACTGATGACTAAGCAGACTGCATTTATCTGGGATACAAAATTCAAATTCTTTTTTTTTTAAATTTTTATTTATTTATTTTTTTTGAGGGCAGTGTCACTGGCCCTTATATGTGGGACCGAACCGGGGCCGCTGGCTTCCCAAGCCAGCGCTTAACCACCACGCCACTCGGCCGGCCCCCCAAAATTCAAATTCTTAATTTAGGATCCTCCAGAAGTTCATGCTGAGACAGATTTCAGTACTAGTAGTTTTGGCGGGAGGTATATAGGGAATCCCAGAAGAGTGAGGAAGTGATACACGGTAGAGAAGGTAAAGTATGTGTTATTAAGTCAGTCACAACAACAAGAAATGGCATCTTAATTCCTCTTAACACCTGACTCGGCATTATCTCTCTCAATGGGTAAGGGCTCTGTACTATTTATTTATAAGCCAGCTTCTTGCGGGGTGGGGGGAAGGCAGTCATTGATTGAGGACTAACTTAGGGAAGAAGAGTGATGTTAACTTAGTGCTTCTTCTTGTTTCCTGTGAGTACAGGCAGATCCTCCTTCCAGGGTTTTGGGGAAATATTCACAGACCCAGAAATACAGAAACCAGCACCCAGAAAGCTCAGAGGCAAGTGGGTGACCCCTGGCAGTTTCTGTTTCTTTAGGGATGCTATATAGTTAGACTGACCTAGGGTGACCTGAACCAAGTTTCAGTGAAAGAGACAGACAATGAATCTGCTTTAATCAAATTACCTGTGAGAAATGTCTCCTTACCTAGCAAAGGTAGTGACCAAGGTTCAAAACAAGGAACTCAAGAGCATGGCAAAGAAAGGTTTCTGTGTACATAGTTGTGTGACTTCTAAATGCTAGCTTTCAACAGCAATATCATATATCAGTAAGGCATTAATGAGCTATGAAGTGTGCCCTCTTCACTTGGTTATTATAGTTGAATGAATATCTGGCACCATGGTGCTAGAATGTTTAAAAATTCTGGATGAGGGAGACATCCCAACTGGTGAATGGATTTCCCCCTTAACTGAGATGCATTTACTTGAACTAAATGAACTTTGAATTGAAAAATAAAGATGAAAGACTCATCACCCAGAATTATTAAATAACACTTAAAAATCAATGATAAAAAGACAATCCACTATAAAAATGGATGAGGCTTTTATATGCTCTCCTCAAAGACAATAATTCAATGATCAAAAGACATTAATATATATCACATTAGTATACAGGGGAATGCAAATTAAAATCATAATAAGGTATCACAACTGCACCAACTTAAAGGGTTAACATTAAAGTTAATCACAATAATAAGACTTGCTTAGGATGTATAGAAATGTAAATTTTCATGCATTAGGTAATAAAAACATCTTGTTCCCCAACAAAATCTTGACTAATTGTCCCAGCATACTTTTTAAAAGGGCTACTTTTTCATTTTAAAAGTATTTTACTTTGGGTAATAAATTATATGGATAAATTATCTGAACTGTTGGTTGGTATGGAAATTAGTATGACCACTTTTTTTTTTTTTTTGAAGGTAGTGTCACTGGCCCTCATATGTGGGACTGAACCGGGGCTGCTGGCTTCCCAGGCCAGCGCTTAACCACCGCGCCACTCAGCCGACCCAGTATGACCACTTTTAAAAGGTTTTGTATTTTCTGTTATATTGGAAATTATACATAACTTATTGTTTTTCTCTTTCTTTCCTTTCCTTTTCTGTTCTTTTTCTTCCTTTCATTTCTCTTTTCTTATTTTCTCCTTGAAATTTTATGTCCAAGACCTTTAAGTGAGGACAAAGAAGGTAGTTTGCTGCAGATGAAGGGAGTCTGTGGCCTAAAGTGGAGTATAAGAGCTCATACCACACAGGGAGTGGGGAGCACCCAGGATAGATACTGCTCTACCATGGAATGTTGAAGCCAAAATAATGTCAGAAGGTTTCCATTTGTGTGTTGTACAAGTGTGGAGTTTTGGAATCAGAGTGAGGTGATGGGGGCCTTTGGATAAGGAAAAGAGTGTCACTATTGGTAGTCAATTGGTTTTCACAAAGGGGTTTGATCATAAAGCCAGATTATTAAGCATAATTTGAGGAAGATTTCACACTATCACAAAGGGAGTTAAAATATAGTTTGGGGGAAGAAAACTAATAGAATAAACCCTGTGTTAATGCATTACAACTGGAGTGAGCTCATGGTTTTCAAACCTGGAAAATACTTAAATGCCCTTCAACTGTTAAAGGGGTAAATAGATTATCTTATACTCATAGAATAGAACACTAAACTGCAATAAAAATAACTAATTTGCAGCTACATGAAACAATATAGATAAATCTCTTTAATGTACCTTTGAACAAGTTATGCTAGACACACAAAAAATAATACATATAATGCTATTCTATATATGTAGCATTTAAATTCAGGAAAAATAGTGTTAAAGAATGCATGTGATGTTGGTAAAAACATTTTAAAACATGGAAGGGATTGATATTAAGTTCAGAATGGTGGTGCTCTTCAGAGAAATGATGTAATGATTGGAATAAGGAATGTGAGAGGCATTTCTGAATTTCTGGCAGTTTCCTAGCCTAGGTGAAGGTTATATGGGTATTTGCATTCTGATAAATCTTCAAACTGTACAGTTTTTGTTTTATATGTTACATCTCAATTAAATCCCTGTTCAATGCTTGTTACAGAGATTTGAGGTTTAAGCTTTATAGAGAAGGCTATACTGTGCTAGCTATGTGCCAGTAAATCTCCTAGGAATTAAAATCCTATAATTGCTTTGTCTCCCAAATTTTATAATAAAATATCCATTTTGTTTTCTAATTTGAAAGAAGGAGCAAAAGTGAATGTAAGATTAAATTTTTAAATTTAATATATATAAAACTTATATATATAATTTAATATGTAAAATATATAATATGTAAAAATTATAAATATGTAATTTGACATACATAAAATCTATCTATCTATCTATCTATCTATCATCTATAGATAGATAGATAGATATATAAATGTACTCAGATTTTTAACTTAGCTTTAAAATCAAACAACTGCATAGAAGTGTCTAATTATACTGGAATACAACTTATAATTTAATTTTGATGTCATTTTTATCAAATGAGTATTTTATTATACTTTCCCTAAATTAATTTCCTTTACTTTGTTCATCATCTGTATGTGGAATCTACACAAAATATTAGGGGGTGGGAAATCAAAGCCAGGAGATACACATTACAAAATTTGGGTCAATATTATTTAACACCAAAAATACCTTGGTTTTACCCGAATAGTAAGAGATGTTATAATTGTTTTGAATTTCCCCTCTGGCCCTCAAAGAATCAATAAGAATATGTAAAAACATAATTATAAGTGTATTGAGACCACTGATAGTGTTAATCAATATGACATTTATTTTTTATTACCTATTAGGACAAAATTATTGTGAGTTAAAGTAACAAGAATCTCTAAATAGTAACAAAATGCATTTGCATTACAGCTTGAAAAATCTCTAAAATTGTTCATATTCCTCCAAATTAACAACTTGTAGGGCTTTATTTATGTAGAAAGAGACAAAATTTGCATGCGAAAATGTTCATTGCAATGAGTATAATCTTTTTGCATTCAAAATTTTATCACTTTTTACATATAAATGAGAACTTTATAAGTTTATCCCAGATGTTTCCAAAGCATTAACTTGATATTTCTAGTTCTGATCATGATGGATATTAAACATAGCTCCTTGTTGTAAGCAGCTATAAAACTAGACAATATTGGATAGCATGAGACTGTGGTCCTTGGGAGAAGGAAACATGAGGTGAGCTCTCCATTTATTCAGGCTGTTTGCATGGGGGTACATGTGAAATCACAGCACAGAGAAGTGGAACTTAGAGAGTAGTGGTCTTGTTGGTAGAGGAAACAGAAACTGGAATTCATGGCTGCTGAAGCTGATGGCATTTACAGAAAAGGCTAATGGAGAGGAGAGGCCTGCATAGAAAATGAGCCATATACATTTTTATGGAGAGTCCTTTAGGTCCTTGGCTAAATATGAAACTTCACATACCCAGCATAAGATTCTGCTAATCCTGGCAGAAAGAAGCAAATACATGGGAACTGTGAGTCGAATGGAGATTCTGGAAGTCGCATATTATTGGATGATGTTAGATTTCTGGCCTACTACTGGAGTAGAACTACTGGAGTAGAGAGAACTGACAGAAAACTTTAATAATTCAGTTAAACCCTCAAGAAACCGACTCCTTAGGAACAGGGCTATTTTATACTGAAAATATAGGCTACTATAGGCCTATCCAGTCAAAGCCTAAAACCAAGCTCTTTCAGGATCAATATGAGCCACAATATGTTAACTGACTTCTAGAACTAAATCCAATTACTAATAGAAAATAGAAAAGACATAGTCTTTAAAACCACAGCAGTTAAAATATCCAGCAAATAATAATATATTTGTGCATATTGAGAAGCAAGTAAGTGTGACTTATAGCCTGGAGAGAAAAAGAACAGTCAGTAGAAGCAGAATCAACAAGAAAATATCAGCAACCTTGAAGATAGGTCAATAGAAACTATAAAAACTAAAGGACAGAGCTTAAAAAAATTACCTTAGAAAACATAAATAGAACCTGATATTGTGTTAGACAATATCAAACAGTCCACCAAACATAATCTAAGGCTCATGGAATATATGAAAATGTAAATATAAGTATATTGGGACCAGTGAGAGTGTTGCTCAATATGACATTGATATTGTATTACCTATTAGCACAAAATTAATACAGATTAAAGTAATAAGGATATCACTAAACAGTAACAAATTATAATGTCATGCTCAAAGAACACAAGACAGATGGGAACACAAAAAAATATTTGAAGAAACAATGATTATTATTTCTCCCCAAATTTGAGGAAAATATCAACACACAGATTGCATAAGAATAATAAATTCCAAGCAGCAAATACAAAAAGATAACCATAGGTAAGAATATGACAATAAAATTTCCAAATCAAATACAAAAAATTGAAAGTAACTAGAAGAAAAAGACATTTTATACACAGGACAGCAACAAAATGAAAGACTGCATACTTATTTTCAGAAAAATGTAAGCAAGAAGGCAATAAATGACATTTTAAAGGGCTAAAAAAAAAAAAGAGGTTTTCTAGAATCCTATACCCAATAAAAATTTCTTTCAAAAATGAAAGTGAAATAAAAATTATTTTCAGATTTAAAAAAGGAAAAACTCCAAAATTTGTTTACAGTAAAATTACCTTACAAGAAATTCTCATGTAAGTTAATCATGCTAATGGAAAATGGCATCTATAGAAACTTGAATCTATATGAATGGTGAGTACTGAATGAGATAAATATATGGGAAAATGTAAGAGATTTCCCCCTCTTTTCTGAATGTCTTCAAGATACAATTGATTGTTTAGAGTAAAAATTACATTGTTTTATGGAGTTTGTAGCATATGTAATATTAAATGCATACTAGGACAAAGGACTGAGAAAGGTAAATGGAACATAATCTGTAGTAATGTTCTTATAATATATGCATAAAGATATGATGGCAAGTCAAGGTACAACGTAATAAATTAAAGATGAACATTGTAATCACTGGAGAACCACAGAAAACACAAATACAGTAAAGAAGTGTAGTTATAAAGCCAATAGAAAAAATACAATTAAATATTAAAAATATTTGATTAATACAAAAGAGCAGTGTATGATAAAAAGAAATTAGGAAAAAGAAGTGCGAAAAGAGAACAATTTTAGCAAGATGATCAAGTTAAACCCTACCATATCAGTAATTTTCAACTGAAAAACAGAGATTTCCCAAATGGATACAAAAGCAAGACTCAACTGTGTGCTGCTATAAGATATTCAGATAGGCCCCAGTTAAGATAATGAAAAAGATATGTCAAGAAAATAATAGTCATCAGAATAATAGTCATCAGAAAGCTGGAGTAGCTATATTAATATCTGATAAAATAGATTTTAATACAAGGCATTCCAGAGGTAAACATAAACCTTTCATAAAGATTAAAGTTAAATACATTTAAAAGTTAGAATAGTCTTAAATGAGTATGTCTCTACTACGGAGCCTCAAAATAAATAAAGCAACCAGAGACACAGAAGAAAAGAGTATGAAATAGAAGGAGAAAATTGTCAAAAATGATGTGAAAGAGAAGGAAGAAAAAGACAGATATGCCTAGGAAAATTCAGAGTTCATAAAGAAAAATGTCTTTTAATATGAACTTTTAAAGAGGACTGCCATCTCAGTGGAAACAAGGAGATAAGTAATAAATGACCTGGAAAGTCATCATGAAAGAGGAAAGTGGTTAGAAAAAGGGAAATCTGAGTTAGACAGTCTTGCAGTAAAACTAAAATGGAATATATCAGTATATACACAAATATCAATATTTAGAGATTTTTCTTTAAAATGTATTACAGACTGATATTTTACTTCAAATCTAGGACCTAGAAAATCATTTAAATATTTCAAAAGATTGTTTATTCTTTATTGAGTGTGAACACATTCCATAGATCTATGAAAAGAAGAATTAGTACTATTATTGAGATTTAAAATACAACAAATATTCAAGTATATGTAAACAGCTATATGTATATCTGTGTTATGTTAACATTACGATTTGCCAAAGTAAGAAATCAAAAGTATAAAACACCTTAAATTTTCTTTAGAGATAGGCATCATGTAAAATATGTACAACTAATGTAATTATTAGCTGTAAATAAATAAAAAAATTGTCATCATCCTCAGTTATTAAGTAATTGTTATAGACTAACTGTGTGTGTCCCTACAAAATTCATATTGATACTTAATCCTTAATGTGATGGTATTTGGAGGTGGAGCGTAGGTCATGGGGGTGAAGCTCTCATGAATGGGATGAGAGCCCTTATAAAATAAATCCCAGAGAACTTCTTACCCCTTCTGCTAAGTGTAGACACAGTGAGAAGATGACCATATATGATCCAGAAAAAGGACTCATCAGACACCAAATCTGCCAGCACCCAACCTCCAGAGGTATGAATAAGAAATTTCTGTTGTTTACAAACCACACAGTCTATGGTATTGTATTATATAACACCCCAAACAGACTAAGGTAGAACTATTTACTGGTGATTATAAAACATCAGAAAACACTCAATTTCCAACAACTAACTAGCTAAAATAAAATAATATAAAAACTAAAACACAACAAAATTTAAAAAGAATGGCAATTTATAGACATGCCACACAATAATTAAGCCATAGAGTTGTTTAGATTACTCAGAGAGAAATATACATAGTGTAACAGTCCTGAAAATCTTTAAATGAAATAAAATATCTGTAACAAAAGAGTATCTTTAGGAAACATGGTTACCTGGAGTTGCTATTATACTGTTATGAACTCAATGAATTCCATCAAAATTCACACCTTGAAGCTCTAACCCCCAGTGGGATGGTGTTTGAAGGTGGGACAGTTGGAAGTAATTAGGTTTAAATGAGGTCATGAAGGTGGAGCCCTCCTAATGGGATTAGTGTCCTTTATTAGGAGAAAAAGAGATCAGAGCTGCTCCCCACCCCCTTTTTCTACCCCTCCCTCCAGTGAGACAGTAGCTGTCTGCAAACCAGAAGAGGACTCTCACCTGGAACCAAATTAGCCTTGATCTTGAACTTCCTAGCCTCAAGAACTGTGACCTTCAAAGCACAATGTTTTTAAATTATGCTAAATGAAAGAAATCGGACACAATGGTCATGTGTTGTATGATTCCATTTATATAAAATGTCCAGGATTGGCAAATAGAGAAAAATAGTAGTTACCAGAAAACAAAAAGCTGCAGAAGTTCATCACCACCAAACCAGTATTACAAGGAATCTTACAGGGACTTCTTTAAGATAAATAAATAAATAATAAAATGACAATAGCTACATTACTTCCACATAAATGGGTTACATCCTCCATCAAAAGATTGGGGTGAGGGGATGGTGGTGTGAGTGGATAAGAAAACAAGACCCTTACATATGCTGCCTACAAGAGACTCACTTCAGATCCAGAGATGCACAGGCTGAAATTAAAGGGGTTGAAAAAGATATTTCATGAATATGGAAACAAACTAAAAAAAGAAATATTTATACCACACAAAATAGACTTTTAAACAAAGGCAATCACAGGAGACAAACAATGACCTAGTAATCCCACTTCTGGGTATTTACCCAGAAGATACCTAAAATGCTACTTCCAGGCCAAGTGCTCTTTTATATGTTAATTGTGGCATTATTTACAATAGCTAAGAAATGAAGGCAATCTGGATGTCCCTGAATGGTTGAATGGATAAAGAAGTGGCACACACACACACACACACACACACACACACACACACACACACACACCATGGAACATTAGCCATTAGAAAGGATGAAATCTTGCCATCTGTCAAAACATGGATTGACCTACAGGGTATTGTGCTGAGTGTAGTAAGCCTGACAGTGAAAAACAAATGTCATATGATTTCACTTTAAGTGGAATCTAAAGAACAAAATAAACAAATGAAGAAACAGAAACAAACTCATAGATAGAGAAAGTATTTTGTTTGGGGGATGGATGAAAAGGGAAGGGATTAAGAAGTACAAATTGGTTGTTACACAGTAGTCATGGGAATGTAGGGTATAGCATAAGGAATATAGTCAATAATATTGTAATAATTATGTATGGTGTCAAATGGGTAGTAGATTTATCGGGGTGATAAATGAGAGGAGGGTTGGGAGCAGGGTGGAAAAGGTGAAGGAATTAAGAAATACAAATTGTTAGTTATAAAATTGTCATGGGGATGTACAGTAAAGAAAGCATAGGGAATATAATCAATAATATGGTAAGAACTATGTATAGTGCCAGATGCATACTAGACTTGTCAGGAGGATCACTTCTTAAACTATATAATGTCTAACCACTATGCTGTACACCTGAAACTAATATAAAATAATATTGAATGTCAAAAGTAGTTAAATTTTTTTGAAAAGGAGGGAAAGACAAAGGTGAATAAGACTTATAAAACAAATAAGTCATGGGGATGTAATGTACAACACAGGGAATGTAGTCAATAATATTGTGACATTGTGATATGGTGTCATATGGTTGCTGGACATATCATAGTGATCACTTCTTTAGCATAGGGAATATAATCAATAATATGGTAATTGTGTATAGTGCTAGGTGGGTACTGTTGAATAACTATGATGTATAACCTGAAACTAATATAATATTATATATTAGTTATATTTTAATAAAAATATTTTAAAAATATTGATATATATGCTTTAGTCAGAAATATGTGTGTATATACATTTAAATGGATATTTAAATATGAAATATTAAATTATTTTCAGATTCATTTAAATAATTTTGGCTTCTTTTGAGAAAACTGGAGTTCTTAGTTATATTTCTCCATATATAGTTCTTAGAATGTTTATCAGTGTTTCAAAAATATTTAATTGTGTATGACATTAGTAATTTTGTGATAACTATATACCACCTATACTAGTATTTAATTAATAATTACCTTTGCTTTACTTGTGTTTAAAGAGCACAATTGAATATGTTTTATAGGATATTTTCCATCCTTAGAATAAATATAAAGTCAGCATTGCTTTTATTTTTATTTTTATTATTATTATTATTATTTTTTTGAGGGCAGTGTCACTGGCCCTCATATGTGGGACCTGAACCGGGGCCGCTGGCTTCCCAAGCCAGCACTTAACCCCTGCGCCACTCGGCCGGCCCCATCATTGCTTTTAACTAAAATAACATAACCATGAAAGACTTTAACTACGAAATTTAAAGCAACAAATAAAATGAAGTTTAGAAAATAAAATTCAGTTATTTAGAACCTCCTTAAGTTATCTAGAAATCCATCATTTAATATGTGACATGTTTGGATTAATATAGCCTCATGAGTTTTTAATTATTCTGTAGCTCTCAAAATATAGATCACTTCTTCTACAATAAATTAATTCTGCATCTCCTGTGCTCCAATGTTAATTCTACCACTTTATCACCGGGGAGCTTTGTAATAATTTGTTCATGCTCTGTCCTCTGTGCCAGACTGTAAGTTCTAGCACAGTATCATGACCCTCTGGGTCACTGTGCTATTTCTAGTGCCAGGCCAAGAGACCAATAACAGTAAGCGCTTAATAGACATTTGTTAGAATAAATGACCAAAGAATGAGCATATGTATAAAAGCTTCCTAAATTAACTTATTTTGCTCCTATTGTAGGCTTACTTACATTACTTTATTAGGTGTTTTATTATAAATGAGTTGGCACTATGCAGGCCCATGTTTTTGAAAGACCCTAACATCACTAATTTAAAAATGATGTTTTTAAATTTAAAATCTGAACAGCCATTCCTGGCATGTGTGTGTGTGTGTGTGTGTGTGTGTGTGTGTGTGTGTGTGTGTGTTTGTGTGAGAGAGAGAGAAGAGAAGAGAAGAGAAGAGAAGAGAAGAGAAGAGAGGACAGGTAATAATTGTTTAACGTAATTTATGCTAGGGGCAAATAAATCTCTTTGTTTATTCCCTTCTATTTATGGAAACTAGTGAGAGAGAAAAGAAAGTCTAAAGATTTAAAGCTCTGCTAGTTTCTCTATGGTAAAGGGTGTCAATTTTGTTTCATTCGAGGCATTAAACAGGAGTGAGGTCTGGGATTGGGCTGCAGATGGAGAGCTATACTACTCTGCATAGTAGATGAGGGGATCTTTTGTTTCTTTACTTTAGGGGAGGAATGGAGGAAGCAAGAATTCAAGGGTGAGGAGGAGTGGTGTCCTGGGTAAAGAGGCACTGGGAGATAGGGGCTGGGAAGAAGTTTGAAATGGATATGGAAACTGGCAACTTGGATAAAAAAGGAAAGTTTCCTTAACCAAATAATGCTTTAGACACATACAGTTCCCTAATTTTAATGTTTTATACTTGTGTTTTTGATGTGCTTAATTTTAACCATGAAAACAGAATTGAGTTCCACATCTTAACCTGTGAAATGTAAGAAGAAAGAAAGCCATAAAGAAATGAAAGAGCCAGAAGTTGCTGACGGGTAGAAGGAATTGGGTCCTCAGAGGGAACAGGAACTCAGAATCAAATATACTGCATCTGTATTAACTAGAGAAGCCTTTACAAATTCATGGAAATGTTGAGAGGGTCATTGTATTTCCCAATGGAAACAGATAGGTAGATATATCAAATTTTGTTTAAATTTCTAAGAACAGAGTAAGGTCGCTAACATCTGGGTCACATTTCTTTGACTAATTCAGTGTGTCTCATGAATCAATTTGACCCATCACTGTTACTTTCCTTTAATCTAACAGACACTTAGATTTAATAAACATCTTCTAATCTTTTGTTTATTTAGGCATTTAACATTTTTTGAGAGACTGCATATGGGTAAATGCTATTGGGTATGGACAATTTAATCAGATGCAATTTTTCTGATAATGAACATACATGGGAGAGGCGAAGCTCTGAGCCACAGTTGGCTGCCGCCAGTACTGGGTAGAAGGTAGCTTCCCCAAAAGCCAGGACATTTTGAGGGCTATTGCTACCTGCCAGCTCTCATAAGGTTTAGCCACTGATGAAGCCTCCTGCTGTAAGCAAGTTGGGTGAAGCAGGATTTCAGTGAGTCAGCTGGTTGGAACAGCAGAGCTCACCAGGCCAATCAGATTCTGATTTTGCCTGTGGGGTTGGACTTAACATAGAAAAAATGGCATCCGCCTGCTGGCTGCAGAGGAGGAGGATGCCACACAGGGGCAATGGGGACTGTTCCTCCAGTCTTCGTCGCAAAGTTACACAACACAGCCTTTCCCTATATGTCTCCAACACCCCCAGAGTCACCGTCTCTACACCTATGCCCAGGGTGAGTGCTCGTGCTAGCTGTTTAAGTGTATGTTTGTTTCCCGAAGCCTTTCGTTAAACTCATAAGGTCAGAATCCCCACTGTTTTTCACAGCCAGAAGTTGTGGGGGCTTCTCTACCTGGCCTAGTACTCTGGGTTGGGGAGCCTAGTGTGGGGGGGCTGAGGCCCCTCCCGCCTTCATGGGAAACCTCGGTGGCTGAGATATCTCTCCTAATTTTCAACTGCCACACGTGGGTGTGAGGCCAGCCCATTTCACATTTCTGCCTCTTCTATCCGTTTTGCATGGCTTCTTTATAGCCTTAGTTATAAAACTTCTGTTTAGCTAGATATCAGATTCTTCTCCAGGTTGATTGTTCTATAATTTAGTTGTAATTTTGATGTGTTCATGGGATGAGACAAGCACAGCATTTATCTACTCCACCATCTTGGATCTAATTAAGCATTTTAAAAATGAGAAGATGCATGATTAAAAATAGGCTGTAATAAAACAAAGGAAAGTTATTTAAAGTACTACAAGATACCCGGTCATAGTGATTAAGAAAATGGTGATAGCTGAGGGTACCTGAGAGGCAAATGAAAACTATCTAGTACAATTTTCTTCCATTAGTTGTAATCCTGTAGATACCAGTTATAGGGTGCCTGCTGTGTGCAAAGCATTATTCTAAACCCTTTATAACTGAGTGAGATAGGAAGCTGAGGCATACCTATTAAAAAGTGGTTATCTATTCCAGATTTTACAAATGCCACGTGTTGAACAAGGGACTTGAACTTACAACTTTCAAATTCCAAAATGAGTCACATTAACAAGGGGTATTTTCTATTTGCATTGCATACCAATCATCCCTTCCTGTGGTCATTAATTTTCCAAATTCTTTTATCATACTTATTCTCCCTTTCTTCTATAAATTGAAATAATTAGATGATATGATTTTTAAGATTCATGCCAATTCTGGGTTGCTATCTATCTAGATAGGTTATAATTATTTCTGTAATAGTATAGTGTAAAAATTAAATGAAGGGTTGGAAGCAAAATACCAAGGGAAAAGGAAAGCAACAATAATTACTCCTCAGTAACCTGAATTCCTAAATAAATATTCAGGAAGTAAGCACCAAAGGATAACTCAACCTTTACATTAGAAGTGATTACATTATATTTGTGGGTACTATGGTTTTTTATGAGTTGAAACTGCTTTTATACTGGGTGACTTATCAAATATGCAATGAATCTCCCTAATTAATAATAAAATAGAAATGACCAAGTTTGAATCTCATTGAACCTGTCCTTTAATTATATTCATTTTCTGAGGTTGGAGTCATGTGATTTCAGAGGGCCTCTTTAAGAGATTCATGAACCAAACAAAATGTTAGAGTTCCTAAAAATAGGAATTATCATATCTTCTTACATACATTAATGTGAGTCATGGACAAATTTTAGAATTGGACCGAAAGTGAAAGAGGACGATATTTGGAGGTGAACTCTGCAATTTCCAGCCCAGTAATACTGAATAGTTTACTTAGCCCTGTGAGCATAGTTTATTAGTTTTTTGTGAGAATAATATTATATAGGTTTGATAAAGTGCTTAGCATTATTCCTGTTTTATAGAAAACATTGATTAAGTGGTGACTGCAATTATTATTATTAATATAGGGTAGAAAATATATCAATCATATGGAAATCCTTTTTTGTTATTTATAAAAAATTCTTGCAATTTAAAACAGATTATAGTTAAGCAACCAAGCAGCACTATATATGTGATGATTATAATTCACTTGAATACTATTAAACCGTCACTCTAATACTCCTTTTTTTTAAAAATTTGTTTACCAGCATTTTCTTTCACTAGATTAAAACAAACAAATAAGCAAAACTTAGTTCTTTTAGAGTTTTTAAAAATCCCTAAATAACTCTCTCCTAGTTCATTTTCTAAGACATGCAGAATTAGACACTAAAATTAGATACTAACAGCTCTGTCTAATATACAAAGTTTGAGATGTATTTCAAAAGAGAATAGGGTAAAAATAAGAGTATCAAGGTATCTATGCTATGCTCATACTGGGGAGAAAGCATTTAGGTGCAGAGTAAAGAACTACTAAAGACTGTAAGAGATGATTTAACAAATATTGATATATCATTAACATGAAATATGATCATTTTTATTATAAAATAACATGTTCACTGAAAATATTCAAGTAATATTTAAATACATAAAGCAAAAGGTGAAAGTGAGCAGTGAGCACCCATTCCCCCAGAACTCCCTTTCCCCCAGATATATACTTGTATGATAAAGTTCAGTTTTGCTTTGGATTTTACCTCCCAAACATTTCTTGGATTCCAAGGATTGTTTTTATGTGTCATCTGAATATAACCTAGACCTCTCCATATTATTGCAGGAAAGGTAATTTCCTGAGTCCCAGTGGTGGTTGTATAGATATGTTTGTGTGAAGCTATGGATGTTGTATCCCACATACAATTAAAACACCTGCTTGCAGAACCTATCCTCCTTATGCTCTGTTGAACACTGTTGATGCCACTTCTTGTAATAGACACACTGTAAAGTGAACTCCAATGAATCATATCCTATATAATTTCCATCCCTTGAATGCTGTCGAACATATGACTTGCTTCTAGCCAACAGAAAATCACAAACGTGATGAGAAAGTCACTCCCATCATAATTGTGCCACATTTTATAAGACTCTATTGTAGCAGACTTGAGGAGGAGATTTTCCTGTCTGCCTTGAAACAGTAAGTTGCCATAATGTGTAAAGATCTATTGAAGGGTTTTGTGGTAGGAGCTATGACTGGACTTTAGAAGCTGACAGTGGCCAAACCTGACAGTCAGCAAGAAAACAGGCACCTCAATTCAATAGGTGAAAAAAAAGGAATTCCGCCAACAGCCACATAAACTTGGAAGAAGAACCTGAACTCCTGAAAGGAAAGGAGCCTGGCCAATATCTTGAATGATTGAAGTCTTCTGCTATGAGATAATAAATAAATTAAGCTGCTGTGTTATGAATTCTACTGATGGCCTCAAAATACTATATACATCTTCTGATTTTTCATCACTAGCTCATTCAGAAGTGAATTCTACATTATACTAGTACTTTTCCTTCATCCTCCACATAGATGCTCATGTGTGGTGATGATGGGAGTAGCGAGGGTAACTGTAGCCAATTCAAGAATCAAGTCTTACAGTTCAGTCCCACCAAATTCCATATGGAGGGTGATTTTCAATGAGTCCCAAATGAATGCACTTCCTGGTTTCTTTTGAAGCTCTCCAGTGAATCACAGAGGTACATTGGTGTAAATCTGATCCAATTGGAAAACAGATCAAGTTCTTTCTCAAAGAACTCCTGGGCTTTTTACAAATCAGGGCATTTGGTAGTTAATTTTATTTTTAATTTGTAATTAGATATTATTATAAAATACATTTGTATTGTGAATTATATAAATTAAGATGTGAAATTTGTCACTCTTATAATCTGCATTTCAATTTAAATTCTCATCAGCTTTTCTTTCTGATATTGCCAAACATTTCTAGTAAAATTTCAGCTGTACATATACATATGATCAAGTGTATATTTCTAATATAAAAATAAGGAAATGCTATACATTTTTGCCAGCTACAAATACAAAATAGCATCTTTCCAGGATTGTATAAGTAAATAGATACTCTATTTCTAACCTGCCACTTGTTGGCAGCTCAATGACAGCTCAGCTTGGGCCGGGAATCAAACCAGCAACCCTGTTGTTCAGAGTTCACAATCTTGAGCAAATTCTTAACCAACTGAGCCATTTGGCCAGCCCTTAGATACTCTATTTTTGACTGCATTATAATGCATTGCAAGTACTCACACTTGTATGTGTATACTTGTATATGTGTGTGTATATATATATATATAAAATTTAGTTTTATTTATTTTTTATTACTTCTTTTTCCGTCTGAAATGAATATTTTTTAAACACAGGATTAATCATATATTTTTTTAATGCAAAAATAACATATGCTTCTAATATTTAAATAAAATACAAGATTATGGAGTAAAAAGGAACTTCTTTAAAAGAGAAATAATGAGTGAGATATTTTATACACTCTTAGTTAAATATTGTTTGGTCCAGGAGTTCTTAGTGCTTTATAAAAAGATAATGCTTTGGAATAATAAGTATTTCTTTGTACAGACTTCCTTGGATGAATTCAATTTACCCCCTTCCTTACATTACATATTATTTTTCTTAGCTCATTTTTGAATTATTATGTAAGAGTCCTTTGGTAAATAATTTAATGCCAACTGCTAGCAATATCTGAATAACAATTTCAGCCATAACTTGTCTACATATTGACTTTAAGGGAAGTGTTTATTATAATTCTAGCTTCAGTCACAAACTATTGTCTATTAGGGACAGCTCTCAGAATTGTCCAATATGTGAATTCCAACAAGGAAGTATAATATATTAATTATCTTGCATTTCTAGAATATGCTTATGAATAATTCTGGTGTATTTCTGGGAATATAATAAAAGGCCCACTTTGCTTCTCAGTTCATCTTGGATGAGAAGCATAACTTCTGGCAGCACTGGCTGAAAATTTCTCTTAGGCAGTCATTTTTCTTTCTGTGGATGGAGAAGGTATTTACTAGTATCATAAAGAAAAATAATCGCTAGACTCTCTCTAAAATTTCAATTCTAAGCAATTACTTAAAACAACAATCTTAGGAAAACCTGTTGAGAGGTCTTTGAAAATCAGAACAGAAATCAATCTCAGGGTAGTGCTAACAGAGAAAATGAATTGGTATACTGCAGTTGAGTGTAGACTGTGGATTGGGAATGGGAAGGCTTTGCAATGTGTTTACTTAGCTAGGTTGAACTAAGTTTCCCAGATTTTCCGTTAGAGCAACAAGGGAGATTCCTGGGAGACTGAAAAGGCAGAAGGGAGGTAGCAGTCATTTTGTAGTTGACACATTTATTGTTGATCTGCTGACTCACCTCATTGGTGTGATTCAGCAGCTGGGCTTACAATTATTCTACTTTTTCTGGAATTCTTCTTTAGCTTCTCTGACCATGTGTGTTTGTTTAGCTTTGTGACAAAGGTTTCTGTAAGTTATCCTTATCACAAAGGACAGAGGCAACAAGAAACCACATGGGTTTCAGTATGTCTTGGGATTATAGCCTGCTCAGGACCTTCCCTTCCTCACTGCCTGCCTGCCCTGAGGATTTCAAGTCCCGGCACAGATAAGGAGGCAGCAGCCTTTACAGACACAGCTTAATCAGCTTACATAATTGAGTGAGTTCCCTATAAAACACACACTCATAGACACACACACACACACACACACACACACACACACACACACACACATATTACTGGACTGCTTCCCTGCTTGAAACCTGACTGATGCACGAAGCTAAGACAATAGCCATAAACAACTCTTTCATGAACTTTTCTTATGAAGGGAAAGCAGGATAATATCTGGAGATAATATGAAGTCAAAAGATGACTATAATAGAGTTCTTGATTCTGTTTCTATGTTTCTGTTTCAAGGAGAGGAGGAAAGTCATGAGGCAGAAGAAAAAGAATACATTCAATATTAACTTCTTTATGGAAAAAGAAGAAAGGCAGAGAGTATAGGCACAGATTCACATAGGTAAGAATTTTCTTGCTTTTTCCTACCCGCTTTATTGAGGTATAATTGGCAAATAAAATTGTGTGTGTGTGTGTGTAATATACCTATACATATGAATACACACACACACACACACACACACACACACACACACACACACACACACAAGGCCTGGCAAGTAAGGCTGTGAAACTCATCCTAGAAAAAGCATATACCTCAATGCTGAATATCACTAGGGTCACCTTCAAAGTACTCCCCTTGGGAAGCTATGCACCAATGCCAGTGCCTATTCCACACTTCAAAGCAATTTTGGAACTCTTTTTCTGGAATGGCCATCAGAGATGTTGTCCTATTACCCTTGATGTCCTGAATCTCATCAAAATGTCTTCCTTTCAATATTTCCTTTGTCTTCGGGTAAAGAAAGAAGTCATTTGGGGACAGATCAGGTGAATAGGGAGGGTGTTCCGATATAGTTACTTGTTTACTGGCTAAAAATTCCCTCATAGACAGTGTCATGTGAGCTGGTGCATTATTGTGATGCAAGAGCCATGAATTGTTGGTGAAAAGTTCAGGTTGTCTAACTTTTGCACTAAGCCTTTTCAGCACTTCCAAATAGCGAACTTGGTTAACTGCTTTCCAGTTGGTACAAATTCATAATGAACAATCCCTCTACTATCAAAAAAAGATTAGCAACATGGTTGCAACAAGTTCATAAACTTGTCTGACTACACACACACACACACACACACACACACACACACACACACACACACACAGTGTGCCAAAAAATGTATAGACATTTTAAGAAAGGGAAAAGCTGCATTAAAATTATAATAATATATACACTGATAACAAAAGATGACAGGTCACGTTTGACTTCTACAATTACAAGAGGTTACCATCAAAGTGGTTACAATCAGTGTAATTTTAATACAATTTTAATACAATTTTTTCCTTTCTTAAAATGTGTATACTATTATATATACATCTATTACTTTTCAGTTACCTTTTCCCCCTCTGTTGTGAGAATATTCCCTTCATAAATTTCAAGTGTATTTTAAAGTATATTTAACTACAGTCACTATATTATATGTTAGATTCACAGAACTTTTACTCTAATAATGAAAGATTGTACACTTTGACCATTATCTCCCCATTTCTTTATCCATTCATTGATAGGCATTTAGGTTGTCTCCATATCTTGGCTATTGTGAGTAACAGTGCAAGGGACTTTGGAGTATGCATATCTCTTTAAGATGCTGATTTTACTTGGTTCATATATATATCCAAAAGTGGGATAGCTGGATTATATGGTAGTTCTATTTTAAATGTTTGAGGAACCTCCATATATATTCCATGTGGCTGTATCAACTTACATTCCCATCCATATGTATATGGTTTCCCATCACTGCACATCTTCAACAGCTTCTGTTATCTCTTGTCTTGTTGGTAATATCCATCCTAAGAGATGCGAGATGATATCTCATTATAGTTTAGATTTACATTTGCATCATGATGAGTAATGTTGAGCATCTTTTCATGTACCTATTAGCTATTTGTATGTATTCTTTGGGGAAAAAAAAGTCTATTCAAATCCTTTGTCCATTTTTTAAATCATATATATTTATATCTATATCTAGATATAGATAGATATTGATATTGAGTTCTAATATATCTGTATATATTTAAGATACTAATCCCTTACTAGAAATATGATATGCAAATAATTCCTCCAGTTTTGTTGGTTGCCTTTACATTTTGTTGATGATTTCCTTTGCTGTGTAGAAGCTTTTTAGTTGATATAGGCACATTTGTTATTTTTGTTTTTGTTTCCTCAACTTTTGGTGTCACATCCAAAATATCATTGCCAACACCAATGTTAAGGAGATTTTCCCCATGTCTCCTTTTAGTAGTTTTATGGTTTAAGGTCTTACATTTAAGTCTTTAATTCAGTATGAGTTAATTATTGTGAGTGGTATAAGATAGAGGTCCAGTTTGATTATTTCACATGTAGATATTCAGTTTTCCCAGCACTATTTAAAGCGTAAAATACATTTTTCTAAATACTTCATAATAAATATGTCATATCATATCATATATAGTATGTAATAAATACTATATATAATAATATACTTTGGTCATATATTAAAATAATGTACATATAATATATCATATTCATATAATTATTATATGTATATTTTTTTCCATGGGTAATAGTATAGTCAGTTGAAAAAAGAACTACCTTTATTGTTTAATCTATAAGATTTCATGTCAGTGTTGTCTATTGAGTGGAAACAATTCTGTACTTAGGGAATTCCTAAAGAAATATGCAATAAAAAGATCCAAGCTTTTAAGTAAAGGTGTGTGTGGATATATACTTAGTATATATTTTCTACAATATAGCCAAAGTAAAAATATACATACATAATTCTAGACACAACTGATAGTTACATATATACTATATATGTGAACGTTTATGTGTATTTATTGTATTTTGTAGTTCATAAGATACCTTATAGCCATTAATTATGACCATAATAATTGGAGGTAGGTATTCTTTTTTTACCTTACAGAAAAAACAAAATTTCTTCTGAAATTTAAATGGGCCCAGTAAGTGTTAAAGCTAGAGCACGAACTCATATATCTTAGCTGTTTTTAGACTGTATCTTAATCATTATTACTTAGGAAATAATAGAGTGTTCAGCTTTTTAAAACAAAACAAAACAAAAATCTAGTCCCTTTGACACTGTTATGTAACTAACCAATTTTCTTTCATTTTTTTTTAAAGAAATTATAAAAGGGCTTTTTCTTACATATGCAATGATAACTTCTCATTTGTTATAATTGTCAGTTGTGTTAAGCTGTCTACTAAAAGATCATAATTGTGATAATCATTATCACCATCATGATCAAAAGAGTCCAAAGCATATTTTAAAGTACTAGACTCTATGAAACTTGAAAGAATTGAGACTAAATGGAATCTTTATGTTAAAGAAACATGGTTTTCTTTCATCTCTTAATATTGACTCGAGGTTTACCTAACCATGGCCATTTTAAGAAATTGGTTCTACTAATGTGAGTAGGTGGAACAAAATAAGTTCTAGGAGAGAGTCTAGAAAAGAATCCCCACCATTTCATTTGAATAAATAAACCTCTGCTTATCATGATAGAAATAATACAGTGAAATTTTAACTAATACTTTATTTATGTACATAAGTGAAAGTCTATTGGCTAATTTAATTATAAATAGTCAAAGTCATTAAAAATGAAGAATTAACTAGAATGTTGTTTTATAATTTTAGTTTCTGGAAAAGGGCTCATGAATGTACAGGTTATTTGATTACCACCCCACTGAAATTGACGAGAATTAAAATTTTTCTTCTACTGAAATTTAGTAAGAAAAAGATAATATAATTATAGGCATAACCAATAGGTATTTACTATTCAAATATGAAAAGATAATAGACTCTTAAGCATTGATTAATATTTTTTTTCAGTTAATGATCCATGTTGAATTATGAAACAGGGTTCTTGAAACTGTTTTCTTTTCAAATTATTACTCTTTTCAATATTCTGTCATGTTTTACCCAATCTAGAATGAACAAATCTGACATTTTATTTAAAAGAAAAACTGGAATAATATTTTTTTCTACTTAATAACTGTATTAATTAAATATCTATAACTGTAAAGTCTAATTATCTCAGAATATTCAAGGAAATATAATATAAAATATAAAGTGTTGACCTGAGAATTAATTGACATCCTTTTTCTTTTTTTTTCTTTTTTGATGGCAGTGTCACCGGCCCTCATATGTGGGATCCGAACCAGGGCCACTGGCTTTCCAAGCCAGCACTTAACCACCACGCCACTCGGCCGGCCCTCCTATTTCTTTATTAAGCCAAAATGTAGGACCTTACGAACTACCTTGTTGTTGTTGTTTAGTTTTGTTTCTTATCTATATGCCATCCTTTACATTTAACTGCCTCTGAATTATATTTTCTTTGAATTTTATCAAAAAAGTAATAGGGCAGGTATGATGCTACAGTGCAGACCTCCTGGTTGAACAAATATAGTACTCTCTGTCCCCATGAACCATTGTTAAATATCCAGAGATCCATTATTGAATTATAGTCCTTTTTTAAGGAGACTCCCTCTGAAATGGTGTACATGCCATAAACTTATCCCATACAGCAATCTTAATATTAAAATGAGTTATGAAACATAAATTGTATTATTATAATACTAATTAATACTAGCTAATAGCTATTTAACACAGTGATGATGCTGAATAGTAAATAACTACAAAGTGTCAATGGCACACAGTGATAACATTGCTTTAACTTACACATCTTCATGGTGCCTCTCATTGGGCTGTGTTCACATGTGAATCTGTAGTCATCTGTTGAGGATCTGTAGTCTTCTGCTGAGGTCACTCTGTAGATCTTGGATTAAACACAAGCCTGGGTGGACAGTTGATGGACTGGTGAAGTAAGGTGGTCTCAGGTGGGATGACTTGGGGCACTTGGATCAACCACACCTTTATGTCTAGCTTCAGAATTGAAGCCCAGGCATATTCTCATATTAAATGCAGAGTAGGAGAAACAAAAAGAGAAACTCAATCATTTGTTTTAAACCTCTGCTTTTGTCAGATTTACTAACATCTTTTAGCCAAACCATATCACATAGTTGAGCCAAGTCATATCATATGACAACTTACCTGAGTGGGAGGGCGCTACTTGTGAATTTATTAAATGTTACTCAGATTCTCCTTTAGGAATGAAGACCAAGCTATTTCAACTGATGTATTATTGGAAGGCATTACTCAAGTATCAGCTCAGTTTAAGAATTGTCTTAGCTAAAGTCACCTCATCAAAGATTGTGCTCCTTTCTGGAGCAGCTGGTATTCAGTGGCTGGTTGACAAAGGATATTAAGACCTGGCCCTTTAGCCCCCACTGTAAACAATTCTGACTAGTAATTCCATTTTCAAGTATCCCTGTAGGGTCATCTGAGTCTCACATAGAGATTGCATTGTAGTTTAACTTCCTTCCAATCCTGCTTCCTTCCATTCCATTCCACATTTATTGAGCCCAAGGTCATTCCCTAATTCACTTCCTGCAAGTAACCTCCACCTCAGAATCTACATCCTAGGTAATCCAACCTGCAACACCATGCAAATGACGTGGAAGAGGACATGGCTCCAAGGAAAGTTGAACTGAAGTCACAAATGCCATCAGTTTAGTACAGTTTTCTAGTATAATGATCTACCAGGGTGAGGTTTGAGGACTCTTCAAATAGTGATCACAAAAAAGATAGTTTTCTCCTCTTTCATTTTTCCAATTCTCTTTTAATATTGACTAATGTTCTAGTCAGCCAGTATCATAACTAATCTGTGTTCACATTCCCTTGCTTTACCTTCTGGTCATGTTACTGCCTGCATTAGAATGTCTTGTTTATATTCATTTTCATTTCAAAGTTTAACTCTTTATTCAAATTTGAGTATAAATCTTACTTTTTACTTGGTACCTCTCCTGATTCCTCACCATTAGAACTAAGAACTGAATTGATCCCTCCCAGCATATTATATCTCATTTTTTGGACTTACCACGTCATCTTGATAATTTATATTCTTGCCTCACCTCCTGATAAGATCCCCAATAGTAAGATTCTGTCACAGAAACTGGATTTTTTCATTTCTTAGGTCATCTAGCAAGGTGACTTAGCAGAGTTCTTTTTTTTTAATGTAAAAATCTGAATAATTCAAGAAAAGTCACGTGTTACACATTGTCTTCCACTAAGCTTTCTCAGTACGGAAATATGTCAACAAACATGTAACAAACATGCAGAAACATCTTTTCTGCAAAGAATATGCATGATTTTTTACGGGACAAACATATATCAAATACAAACAATAAAGGAAGCTTCAGCAGCAGTCGGGAAATGCAAAGTGAACAGATGATATACTCCAAACTAAATATCTGAATATTGAGCTGTTATTTTTTGGGGCTGTAGGATTATATACAAACCATTTACAGAAAATATAGTTTTAAAGGTACCCAGGATTTGTTTTAATCAGATATAGCAAGATATTCATGTATAGAAATGACTACAATGAACTAAGAAGTTTTTACTTGCAGTTCCCTAGGAATAGGAGACACATCACACCATTTAGGGCCACATAGAGAGGAAGCAGGATGTGGGTGTCAGAGAGAGAGGGGAAAATGTGGGCAAGAACCTTTATTATGATTTCTGTGGGAATGAATGGGTGAGGCTGGGAAAGCAGACTAAAAGGTTGCCTGCTATGAGTAATTTGCTGTCCCTACTTGACCTTGGGGCGATTAGGGCAGAGGAATAATCATTTAGAGTGTAGGAACCCAGTAAATGAGATGGTTAGGGGTGTAAATCCTGGATTGGATGGTTTACATTTAGACACCTTCCCAGGTGAGTTGTTTACTAGTAGCCCTAACAGAGGCAGTCCTTCCATAGTCAGCAAAGCCTCATGATGTTAAGGCCTTAAAAACAAAACAAAACAAAACAAAACAAAAGAAAAAAGTGTAAAAATAAGTTGTTAATATACATACAAACACATATATAATTTTTTTTGTATTCTTTTCTGGAGCACAAGGACTATATTTTTACAAACCCACCATTGTGTTAATGCATATTCTGTTCTTAAGAAATACTTTTATTGTGTATTATTTATTCAAACTGACACATGTAAAAAAATCTATGCAAGCTATTTATACAATCTATCTTCCCCCTAGAAATTATTCCAGTCTAATCAAGAAGCTGTTCTCATTAATAGCTGATATACATAAACTTGTTGCCCTTTGGCTTATCTTGTTGATTTATTTTATAATCAATTACAGCCTACAAAATAACTTACTTGCTAAGTCAGTAGATATATATCAATTCATTCCTTTACTACCCACATCTCACAAATTCTCCATACTCTTAACACAAGAGTAAACAAATATATTTTGCGTCTTTGAAACCCCAAAGTATATTTCATTATTTCAGTTCCTCATCTGTTTTCAATTCCTCAAGAGTTTCACTGTATAAAGAAGTTAATATTTCACCAGTTCTTTTTTATTAAAAACCAGTATTATCATTGGGCTCCAGCAACAATAAATCCTAACTCTTTGTTCTCATACATGGAATGTTTTAGATTGGAAAGCATAAGGTTTCTAGGTAGAGATTGTAGACTATATATCAATTCCATCTTGCTGAACTTCCTATTATAGATGCCTTAATATCATTAACATTAAAAATTAAATGTTAATTAAATGTTTTAAATGTTTTAATATCATAAACATTAAAAATATTTCTATATGTAGAGAACATCAGTGAAAACGATATAGTGAAAGCCTCCCAAAATTCTATCCTCCATAAAAGCAATGAGGTACTTGAAAAAAATCAGAAACAATACTTTCAGAACTCTGAAAATTATTCTAAGTCTTGCAGCAATCTTGACAGCATTAATACAACAAAAACAGATGAACCTTGGCAAAAACAGTGAATTTTATGGCATTATAACTAGCTCTATTGCCATGTCCCATCAGCTCTTCCAATGTTGAAAACCAATATTCCACACTCGGTAAAAATCATCAGCCTGGCAGTCACTGGAGAGGGCAAAATGAAGTAGGAGCTACTTACGAGCCCCCTAGAGAATTATTATTTGACCTATGTTGATGCTTTTTGTTTTGTTTTGTTTTAAAGATCCCAGTTTCAATGGTTTCTTTACTTGAACTAACTTGGATCTCACTCTTTAGGAACAGCCTTCAGCCCCAGGATTTTGGCAAAAACAAACAGAGGCAGTTGTTTAACTTTACAGCTGTCTGGGGTAGTGGATAATAGTTGGGAGAAAAAAACAAAAAATAAGTTAGAAGAAATAGACTTGGGGTAAGAGAAAACAACAAGAAACCCTGCAGAAGGTGGATAATCTTATTTTCAAAGTTGATACATTATATTATTCAATTTGTCCAGTTTAAATAAAATAAGACATGTAAATAAGAAAGTATGGGAAGGTAAAAATGAAAATTAGTAAATAGAAACTCTTCTGAGAGAGCCAATAATTTGACTTATTAGACAAATACTTCCAATCAATTATTTGAAATATGTTGAAAGAATGAAGGGAAACAGTACATGAAGAAATAATGGAAGGTATGAAATGTATGAGAGTGCTGTTTTATCAAAAACAGAATATTGGCCCAACCGAGTGGCACGGTGGTTAAGCGCTGGCTTGGGAAGCCAGCAGCCCGGGTTCGGGTCCCCCATATGGGGGCCAGTGATACTGCCCTCAAAACAAACAAACAAACAAACAAACACAGAATATTAATAAAGATATAGAAATTATAAAAAAAAAACAAAAGCAAATAGAAATTATGGAGTTGAAAAATAAAACATATGAGATAAAAAATGCATTATGGAGCTTACCAGCAGATTTGAGCAAGTAGAATTAAGAATGTACAAACTTAAAAATAGGTTAGTTGAGGTTACCCGACCTGAGGAACAGAAAATGAAGATAAAAGAACAATCTCAGAGAAATGTGGTAAACCATTATCTGTACCAACATCTGCATAATATCCCAGAAGGAGAAGGTAGAGAGAGAGTAGAAAAAGTATTTGAGAAAATATAGGCCATGAAACTGTCAAATTTGATGAAAAACATTAATATGCACTTCCAAGAAGCTCAACAAAATCCAAAAGGGACACAACTGAAAAGATTCGCACCTAGTCAAGCTATTGAAAGCCAATGCCAAAGAGAGGATTTTGAAATCAACAAGAAAGAAGTAGCACTTTTTATACAGGGAAGTCTCACTCAATAAGGGTAGTAACTGATTTCTCAACAGAAAACATGGAGGACACAAGGCAGTGAGTTGATATAGTCAATGTGCTAAAAGGAAAAGACTGACAAAATAGACTTTACTATCCATTAAAATTATCCTTTAAAATTAAAGGAGAACTCAGGACTTCTAAGATAAAAAACCAACAAAAAAACAACTCAGGGAATATGTCACTAGCAAATCTGCTGTACAAGAAATGCTAAAGAGAATCTCTCAGGATAAAATGATAAAATAAAAGGACACCCAACAGTAAATTCATATAAATTTGTCTGAAAAAAATAAAGAACACTGATAATGATAACTACTTAGGTAAAAATAAGAGACAATTTAAATATATCTTTTGAATGTGAATTTCTTTTTCCTCACCTTATTTAAGAGACATCTATATAAAGCAGCAAACATTAATCTGTTTTGGGGCATACAATGTATAAAGATATAATTTGTATGGCTATAACAGCACAAAGGAGAGAGAATGGAATGGTGCTATATAGGGGCATTCTTTTGGTATATTATTGAAATTAATTTATTATTCAACCTCTAGATTGTTATAAATTAAGATATTCATTGTAATCCTTAGGGTAATTACTTAGAAAATAACTAAAAAACATATATATTTATAATACACACACACACACACACACACACACACACACACGTGCACACACATATACATATATTAGGGATGCCAAAAAAAATGTATACACATTTTAAGAGATGTTATCTATGCTCAAGCAATAGTTCATCGTAATCACACACATACACACACACACACACACACACACACACACACACACACACAAAGAAATGTATTCCACTGGGGGACCTAGGTAATTAAGTCTTAACTTCACAAGGAAGACACACAGGAAATGAAAGTCATAAGCTATCATCCACAGGAAGGATGTCTTCTTTTTCTTGCTGTTTAGGTCAGTCCCACCCAAATAACCAAATATAATCTCTTAATTAAAGTAAATTAATTAGGTGTTTCATTTACCTTTTCAAACCAACTTCACAGCAACAGCTAGATTAGTGCTTGAATAACTGGGACTGACTGTAGCATTGAGAAACTAAATAAATATCTCTATCTCTATCCTTATATGTCTATATATCTCCATCTCTATCTCTATCTATTATATGAATAAAGCTATTGCAATGTGTGAACAAAACTCTCTTGGTCTTGAGAAATTTTCTAGAAATATTTATTGTATAAAGCTCTCCTCAGCATTTCTTTATTCTATTTTTTTCCTCTTTTGGAACTACAGTGAGATAGCTATTGGAACCACTTGATTTAGTCTATGCTTTTTATAAATTTTATTTTCCACCTTTTGACTTCCTTATATTTTATATGCTAGTCTCTTAATTTTATCTTTTATTGTCTTAGTAATTTTTTTTTTTTTTTAAGCTGAGCCATCCTGCCACCTGTTGGGAGCTCAGCAGCAGCTCAACTCAGGCTGGGAATCAAACCAGCGATCCTGTTGCTCAGAACTTGCTCTCTTGAGCGAGATCTTAACTAACTGAGCCACTCGGCTGGCTCTTTTAGTAATTTTTTTTAAAGTCTTTCTTACTTTTAATCCACAATACTTTAATTACTTGTTCTCTAAATTTTCCTGTTGTCATTCCTCGGGTGCAGTAACTTGTCTAATTGCTCTAAGGTTATTGTCTCTCTATATTAATGTAAATAAATACATTTATGATATATTTAGGAATACATTTGTGTGTGTGTATCTATCTCTAGATAGATAGATAGATAGATAGATAGATAGATAGATAGATAGATAGACACATATATAATTCTATGCTTCTGTTACCAGTGTAGTCTCTTTTCCCACTGATTTTTTTTCCTTAATATAAACTTTGATTCTCAGATTTCCATATTGGAGGCTTTTCTTAATAATTGTCGCATCCCACACAACAGGGCTGTAGCAGTTTGAGAGGGCTGATGGGGGTTGAGAAACAGAAAATATAGACAAGAGACAAAGGATAGTTCAAAAGCAGTGCTAGCCAGGGGACTCAGTGCCTCTAGGACAAAGAGCCCTGAATTCAGCTTGACTATGGCTTTTATTGGGATACACACAGGGAAGTAGCATTGTCTTTTCCACAGTCTGTAAGTCACATACATCATACCAGAGAACTTAGCTCAGAGTCAAATCACCCCATGGCCTACAGGTGGCCTTTACCGAAATTTCCATGACCTGTGTACATACACCTCCTGGGAGACAGAAACTTCCTATGCTGAGGCTTAGAGACAAGCATGCATGGAGGACAGATGTTATCACCTGGTTAGGTTTCACTCTCAGGCAGGCTGTCAGCACTACAGACAAGGAGTGTTTGTCCCATGTTCTTCACCTCCATGATCCTTCCCATGGTACCCCCCTGGACTATGTCTGGCTTGGGTTGCCCTATTGGCCACTAGGGTTGTACCTGTCTTTGACTAACCAGCTCTCTTATTGGGGTCCCATGGGGAATTGCCATAAGCATAGTGAAAGTACTGTCTCCATGAGGATCTGATGTTTTGGAAAGGTACATGGGGGCAGACAGCTAGGCTGCTGTGTGACCACAAATAATCTCAGGATGCTTGGATTTTTGCTGATATTTAAGATCGCACACAAAATAGGTAAAGAAATTCTGTTTGCAGGTACAAAAACTGTCTATTGTTTAATCTCTAGCTAGGGATCCTGCCATTTCATTGGCATGCCCCACCCTCCCCGTGGTGCCTTTATTTCTAGAGTTTTTCCCTTAGGCTAATCAATTTTTGTAGCAAAATAATAATTCTGTCTTCTTTCGGGAGAGATATTAGCTTGGCTATCAATATGCTTGAAGACTAGAGGGCAAGGAAACCAGGAGTTGTCCCTGTTCACTGTGCAAACTTCCATTTTATCTCTTTCATTATAGTGCTTTACTCCTGACCTTTAATACATCTGATTAAGTTCCTAATTTCTCTATTTCAACCTTTCTAAAAATAAACCTCCTACATTCTACCATAGTGTGTATGGAGCCATTAACTCATGAGTGTAGGGAGGGATGGCAGTCATGCCTAACTTGTTTTGTGAAGATATTAAACCCATTTGCCTTTTTCAGGTCCACTCCTTCAGTCCCTTTTTAAGAAGTACTTGGTGACTTAGCAATTGCTAAATCTTCCTGGGACTTGTTAACAAATTCTTATGATTCCCACCATGCCCAACTTCACACACTTAGATTTCAGCTTCTCTGCTTTGATAAATACTGAAAATCTGTTGCTTCCCTTCCTTTAAAAATGTTATTGGTATTCTTCATCTCTTTATCTCTTCTTGTATTCTCCTTCAATATTTTTCCTTAATTATATTTTTATGGACCTTTAAGAGCTTTCAGATATGAACATTTTTGTTCAATTTTCCAAATTTACCCAGACAAGGCATTTACTTCGTTTGTGACTCTTAATCTAATTTCATGAGATTAGTATTTTAGCCCAATATTTATTTTCCTAATTGTGCTGTGTGTGTCATTAGCACATGACAGGAAGTCACCTGCTGATAGAGACTGTGTGAGCTGTTTACCATCTCAGCTGATTCTGTGTTCCCAGCTAATTTGGTTAAAGAGCAGTTCTAGGGCTATAGCAAAACAATTCTGAGATAGTGTTCAGCATTGTCTAACCCTTTTGAAGATATTGATGAAACATGGGTCATTGAATGGCATAATTTCCACTGTACAGTTGCTATTGATCTCTTCCTGTGAGTCAATGTGTGTTTGGTTTATTCTGAAGTCATTTAGACAATTGGAGGATGACCAGAGATTTCACAGTCAAATTCTATCCTGTGGTCTGTTAATGTACAGATGAGAAATACTTAATATTTTGTACCCTTTTTAATTAACTGTCAAGACTGGGAAACCAAGTTCTCTGATAAGAGTCATGAATCAAAATTAAGATCAAATGCCATGTGGTCTTTCCAAATGCTGCTACTTATGCAACCACAGAGAGGCTGTTAGGCATGAGGCTCTGAAGCAAGTGTATAGTTTTACAGTTCTGACTCTGTCCCCTGTAACATGCAGTAGTGGGCAAGTCTACAATTTCTTCATCGTAGAATGCAAATAGTAATAATAATAATAGTACTTCCTTCTTGTTACTATAAATGATTAAATGTTTGATTAAACATTGTGCTTGGGACACGGTAAATCTCTATTATATTATTATTATTGTTAAATTGAATAAGTTCAAAAGCTGATAGATATGTAGCTGTAGAACATTTTAAGATTGGCTGTCAAGTGGAGCAATAATTTGCCTGGAAGGATGATTATATGTCTGTCTCCTTTGCTGTGGTATTGTCAAGACTTTCAAATTTCTAAACATTTACTTCAGTAATATTGAAAACTTTTCATGTAACATGGTGGGGATTGTTCTCAGATGGATTTTTTTAAAATTTATTTTTATTTTTTAATTAAATTTATTGGGGTGACATTGGTTAGTAAAATTATATAGGTTTTAAGTGTACATTTCTATAATACATCATCTATATGTTGCAGTCTGTGTTCACCACTCAGAGTCAGTTCTCCTTCCATCACCGTGTATTTGATCCTTTTTGCCCTCTTCTATCATCCCCCACCCCCCTTCCCTCTTGTAACCACTAAACTACTGTCTATGTCTATGAGTTTTTGCTTGTCTTATTAATTTGTTGCTTTCAGTTTTATATCCCACATATAAGTGAAATCATATGATTCCCAACTTTTCTGTCTGACTTATTTTACTTAGCATGATGAGTTCTTGAAAGGCAATAAATGTTTTTTGTTTGGGAGCAGTGAATGAAAGGAGGATAGCTAAAGAAAGAACAGTAGCATCACCTGTGACTTTTAATAGTTATATGTTATTATATCGAATGTTTGATATAACATTCTTTGTTATTTCGAAGTCCCTTTAAATTGCAGATGCAAAACTGAAACATATGACACACAGCCTGAAACATTCTCAGCCAGTTTACACCTCATGCAGACTATTGCTTATGGTCTAAAGATCATGACCCTTGTATGTTGCCTATATTTTCTTTTGTTTATGTTCTTAAAAGTTATAGACCAGATTGGTTTTATTATTAATGGAATTAGTGATTTGGTGCAGAGGAACCTAAGGCCAAGAAAAGTTAAAAAGAGCTGAGTGTTTTATAATGCTTTAGGGTTAAGCAAACGTTCTCATATCTGATGTGTTTATCTTCAATACATTTCTTTTTTTGGGAGGTGGCATTTTAATCTCAGTGTCTTCTCATGTGCTTGTACAATACATAGTGCAGATGAAGGAATGATTCAGAGAAAGCATATGTGGTAGAATAATGCTCTCCTCCACCCCCAAAGATGTCCACAGTTTAATTTGTGGAACCTGTGAAAATGCTATTTTGCAAGGCAAAAGGGACTTTATAGCTGTGATTAAGTTAGGATCTTTATGGGGATACTATCTTGGATTGTCTTGGTGGATCCTGTATAAACAAAAGGGTCCTTGTAATAAAAGAAAAAGATGGAAAAGTCATTGTTAGAGTTATGAAATCTGAGAAAGGTTTGATTGTCATTGCCAGCTTTGAAGATGTAGGAAGGTTCTGTGAGCTGAAAAAAAGGCAAGGAACAAATTTTTCTCTAGAGCCTCCAGAAGGAATGTAATACTGCTAATGTCTTGATTTTAGCCCAGTAAAATCAATTTTAGACTTCTGATCTCCAGAACTCTCAGATTATCTGTATTTTAAGGCATCTAGTATGTAGTAATTTGTTAGGAAAAAAAAAATAGAAAATGTGTATTGTAAATGATTACTTTATAACTTTACAAAGACAGGTAGAAGCAACACTTCAAATCTATTACTTACCATACCACGATACAATATCTCTAAATATGGTTTGAATTGAATGTATATATTCATATATGGAAATACAGATGAAGATAAAAACATGTTCTAAAAAACTTTTACACTGCAATGTATACTTAACTGGTTTTATCCTATTTGAAAACACTACTCATCTAGGCTAGAATAGTTACATGATGTCATAGATTACACATAACACATAGAAACATATGGGAACACAGGCCCCAATAAATGTGAGCCATGTTTATGATCCACATATGACCTGTTGGAGAAGCTGATTGATTCATCGGTCCTAGAAACTCCTATTTCCTCATTATTACTGCCTTTGATTTTCTTCCCAATCATTTTCTTCTTTTGGCTCTGCAAGCCTGCATTTACTCACTTATAGCTTTTTAATTAGGCTTGGGTTGAGGTGTTTTTTTGTGTGTAAAAAATTTGGTTGTGTGGAGATTAAGTTAATCTTGTGTGAACTTCTTAAGTTGCCTCCACTTCTACCCCCAACCCCATCTGCATCCTACCTCTGCTTCCTTTCTTTCATGAAGCCTAGACATCAGTGACTCTCCTTTGCCAAGGTGAGTCAATATTTGCACTTGATTCAGTCTTCCTTCAGGAACTGCCCATTAATCTCCCTGCTTCTTCTGATGGCATCTTAATTTTCTCCCTTTTATATATGCTCTCTCTTCTGCTTTCAAATATGACATTTTTCTCACATCTCCCACCATCAGAAAATAATTTTGCCCCATTTTATGATACCACCCTATAAATCTCTTTGCTTTTCATGTAATTTTGAAAGAATAATATACAACCACTTTTTCTACTAATGTGTTTTAATGTTTCCCACAGATATTACCCCGATTTGCTTGAGAAATGAAAGGAATCCTGATGCAATGCTGAATTTTCTCTTAAGATAAGGAGAACCTGAACTATCTATTGGGTGGGTTAGATAAAATACAGTGAATGTAAGCACCTATTTATAAATTCAGTGGTTCCCTTGCAGTCTTCACTTTCCTTGAAATATTGGCAGCATTTGATGTTACAGTCATGAGGCACATAATTATGTTTCGGTCGACAATGGACTACATATATGACAGTGTACCATAAGATTATAAGGGACCTGAAAAATTGCTATAATGTAGTGACATTGTACCCATCATAATGTCATAGTGCAATGCATTACTCACCTGTTTGTGGTGATGCTAGTGTAAACAAACCTGCTGTGCTGCCAGTAGTAGAAGCATACCACGTACACTTATGAACAGTACATAATACATGATAAGGATAAAAAGCAACTGTTACTGGTTTATATATTTACTATACTATACTTATTAAATCATTATTTTAGATTATATTCTTTCTACTTGTTAAAAAATATTTACTATAAAACAATATGTCATACTAACCTTGTTTACCACATCTCTGCATCGTTTTCTCTTGTGCTTGATTTAATCTCATGTTGTTTTGTTTATCATGGTCCCTAAGCATACAAAATCTACTGCTAATATTGCCAGTAAAAAGCTATGTTGAGTGGTTGACTTGGAAAAGAAATTAAAATGGATGAAGGATCACAAAGGTGAAAACGTCAATGAGGGTTATTGTTTGTCAGTCAAACATGTCCCATCCTACTATAGCTACAATCTTGAAGAACAAGAACAAAGTGACAGAAACTGTTAAAGCATCTGCTTCATTGAAGGCAATGAGACAGAAATTCAGGAGGAGTCTACATCAGACATAGAGAAATTCTGTTGACCTGGATTAAAGACTAGTCATAGAAGTGTATTCCTCTCAACACCATAATAATCATGGCCAAATCAAAAAGTTTGTTTTCAGTGTTGAAAGAAAAGGCTGAATCTGATGGCAATGTTGAAGTTACTGCTAGCTCTGGGTGGGTTAAATGATTTAAGATTTGTTATTCATTACGTAAATTGAAAATGAGTGGTGACTCTGAGTGCTCATGTGAAGGCAGCTGAAGAATTTTTGGAAACTCTAGTTAAGCTGGTTGTAGAGAAAAAGTACTTACCAGAGCAAATAATTAATGTGAATGAAACCTCCTATTCTGAAAATGGATGCCTGAAAGGACTTTTACCCAAAAGGAAGCTAAGCCATTGCCAGGTTTCAAGGCTGTTAGGAACAGGGTAGCAGTCTTGCTTGGGGGCAATGTTGTAGGCTGCAAACGAAAACATTTGTGATCTGGCACGGTGGGAACCCAGGGCTTTCAAGCATGTCAATGAGCACACACTGCCATGTACTGCAGGAGCAATAAGAAACCATGGATGACCCCGTTCCTCTTCCAAGATGCCCTCCTGAATTGCTATGCCAGAAAAATGGAGAAGTACTATTGGGAGAAGAACATATATTTCAAGATTTTGCTTATGGGTGACAATGCTCCTACTCAGATATCACCCTTTTCTTGGTGATCTTCATCCAAGTATCAGAGTGGTATTTCTCTCTCCAAATGCCACGTCTTTGATCCAACCAATGGACCAACGAGGCATAGCAGTTTATAAGGCCTACTACCCAAGGCAGATCTTTGCCCAGGCTATTGTTCAACTAAATAAGACACCCAGAAGACACTGATGCAATTCTGAAAGTATTTCATCTTCGATTGCATCAAGAACGTTGCTTGGACTTGGGGTGATGTCACCAAGGAGTGCATGAATGGCATCTGGAAGAAGACACTTAAGAGATTCATTCAGGACTTCAAAGGATTTGTCAAGAATGAGGAGGCTGCAAAAATCAGCCAGGTGTTGGTTGAGATGACAGCAACTTTAACCTGAGTGTGGATGAAGGTGACCTTGAAGAGCTCCTAGAGGTGGTTCCTGAGGAACTGACTTATGAGGAGTTGTTAGAGCTGGAACAGGAATGCATAGCTGGAGAAGAGGCAAAGAGAAGGAAACTTTAGGAGAGAAAAAGAAGAAAAACTCCAAGAAAATTTAGTGAAGGGTTTAGCAGAAACTTTTGCAGACCTTAACAAGGTCCTTAAAAAGTTTCAAAATAGAGATCCCAACACCAAAAGATTTTCATTAATAGAGAGAAATGTTTATGGTGTGTTTTCTGTTTACAAGCTAATCTGTGATGAATGAATGAATGAATGAATAAATAAATAACCATGAAAACCACCATGGACAACATTTCTTAAACTAGTGAAACCTCCTCAATAAGGGCCGCTTGAAGGTATTCCAGAGGTATTCCAGAAGAAGGCATACCTCATCTTCCTTCTTCTAATAAAAAGGTTAATATAGGAGATAACAGATTTATTAGTGTTATTGTCACTGAAGACCTTCCAGTGAGACAAGATGTGATGGTGGAGAACCCTGTACAGGCCTAAGATAATGTGTGTGTTTCTGTCTTAAATTTTTAACAAAAAGTTTAAACATTTAAAATAATTTTAAAAATCAAAATATTCTTCTAGAATGAGGATATAAATAAAGAAAATATTTTTTCACAGCTGTACATGTTTGTTTTTTAAGCAAAACGCTGTTTACAAAAGAGTTAAAAAGTTTAAAAATGTAAAATTTTATAAAGTAAGAAAGCTACAATTAGCTAAGGTTAATTTATTATTGAAAAAAATTTTTTAAATAAACTTAGTGTAGCCTACACTAAGTGTACAGTGTTTACAAAGTCTCCAGTAGTGTATAGTAATGTCCCAGGCCTTCACACTCACTCACCACTCACTTGCTGACTCACCCAAAGCAACTTCCAGTCCCAAAATCTTCATTTATAGCAAGTGCCCTAGACAGATGTACTATTTTTTATCTTTCCTACCATAATTTTACTGTATCTTTTTCTATGTTCAGTTATGTATAGATACAGAAATACTTCCATAGTTGCCTACAGTATTCAGTACAGTAACATGCTGTATAGGTTTTTAGTCTAGGAGCAATAGGCTAAACCATTTAGCATAGGTGTGTAGTGGGCTATACCATTTAGATTTGTGTAAGTGAATTCTCATATCCACACAATGATGAAATTGCCTAACGATGCATCTCTCAGAACATATCCCCATCATTAAGCAACACATGGCTGTATTGATTACACATCGTTACCACTTGTAAACCTATCCTTCACCATCTAGACAATTGTTAAGCTAGAAGTTTGTTGTGACCACTAATTCCTTCCTATTCCCAAAGGCCGATATTCAAGCGATCACTAGTCCTATTTTATCAGAAAAATAAAAGACACTGGAACTATTTAGTAGAGAAAATTTAAAACAGAAATTGTTCAAAAAGGTTGAGAGAGGAAAGAAAGGAAGGCAACATTACTTGGATTAGTAATGCAGGCACACAAAGGAAAAGGGGTTTACAGAGTTCAGGTCCTAGTGCAGCTGGTTGCAGCCTCCTCTCCAAGTCAGCTCTGATCCGATCCCAGGATCTGAGCACTCTTGATGGAAACTTGGAAGTTGACACCACAGATGTCACAGTCTGCTCCAGAACCGAGAAGAAAAAAAAGAGAGTCACTTCTCCCTTACTTTTTACATCTCCAGACTTCCTCCTAGTGCTTCTCATTGGCAAAAGAGCCAGAAACCATTTGGCAAAAAGCTTGGAAAATGCAGTTTGTGGGATTTTAGCCCCTTCCAGTTACAGAAAAGAGGTCAAGTGGGTGGGAGAAGTTGGGGAAGCAGAGTCTAGATTGCTTGGAAAACTTAGAGGAGTAAAATAAAGGAAGGTACAGTCAGACTGTTGTGGAGAAAAACACTGCTCTGCCTCCCCATCCCAGGCAAATAGTTTCATAGAATGACTAGGATCAGAGAGTGGAAAGGAAAGAGGCAAATGACCCACACAATTACCCACAGCTACTCAGCATTTATTCATGTTACTTCTTTCAATTATGTCTGTTTTTTCTTTATATTCAAGGTTGCATGCAATAAGAATAAGACCTCATGTTTCCACTTAAAACAATACAACCATCACTTATATAATACAGTATCTCTGTCTCCCAAAGATGAGAGCCACAAAGTCCATCTGCTTCCATATTCATCTCTGATTCATATTAATTCCTCTTTGAGTTCAGTTACAATTTTATCTGAATATTTCGTAACTCAAATTTGGTGAGACCTAAATTTGTAAAGATAACCAACACTAAGATTAACTCTATGAAAATAAACAAAAAAATAGGGGAAGAGAATGGAAATAACTGGTTAATGTATGCATTTCTGAACTCACCATGAAACCATATTTACTATTTATTGCTTCACCTTTTCATTTTTTATTCATTTTGTTTCTGCCCTCAGCCAGAGCTTCAGCTGGTTGGGGTTATTTACCTGCGAGGGTGACAAAACCGTCACTCCTGAAGGCTGTGAGTTATTAGCAATCTTTGCGTGGCAGTACAGGACTGTAAACAATGACTACAAGCTGAATACTTTTTCAAAAAATAATTTTTTTAAATTAAAAATATTTTTAAGATTTGAATGAAAAAATGTCAAAGTCACAGAATAATTGCAACTTTTCTAGTGGATGTGTCAGTTTGAAAAGTTATTATTTTGTTACCTTTACATTTTTGTTGGAACATTGAAAACTCATTGTTAGTTATAAGTGTACAGGCAACTGAAAAATAGTAAAATTAATATGTATTTAGTACACTGTAATTTAAGTCATTAGGATCATTAAAAATTAAAGTGTTTTGTTTCTTTATAAAACTTCACCAAGAATAGTTTGAACAGTGCTTGCCTCTGTTTTCATGTCCTATAACTTACCACATAGAGTGAGCATGTTTTCCACACCTTGGTGTATTGTCATACTTCATTTTGAGTATGCTTTGGAAACATTATCCTTCCAAAATGTTATCCTTTTCACCTTTAATGTCATGATGTGTATGAGACAGTCCCTTTAATGTGGTATTTGCCCAAGGCCATTATTATCCTTTTTATCACTTTCATCATTTGTATCAATGACTTCACCTTTGCTAGGCTCCACCTTAGTTTCTCTAATGGCAGCAGTGTCAACATTAGCTGTTCCTTCTATAACTCCATTTATGTCCCACACAATTTTACTTCTGGGAATGCAGTTTTCATTACTTCATTCCACTTTCATTGTTTTGTGGGAAAATTCCCTTGTAATTACCAATTTTTGTCAATGGTCACATGGGTTTATCTCTGGAACACAAGTAAAGAACATAACTATTTTCCTCTCTGAGCATGAACCGAATAACAGATGCACAGGGACCAATCTCCACAGACTTTGAAAAAAGTGACATGATTGGTCACTGATCATGATGTGCATGTTATTTATTTATTTATTTATTTATTTATTTATTTATTTATTTGAGGGCAGTGTCACTGGCCCTCATGTGTGGGACCCAAACCGGGGCCGCCAGCTTCCCAAGCTAGCGCTTAACCACCGTGCCACTCGGCTGGCCTGATGTGCATGTTATTTACATAGTGGTTTGTGGATTACAGAGCTGGCAATGAAGATTGTACTTCATAAAATTACTCAAACTTAATACACCATGGTACTTGGAATCTGAGCTGTGTTCCCGGGAGACTAGTACTTAACTAAACTATAGTAACTAAAATCTGTGCATAATAAGGATTGTTTGTACATAGTGCTTCTTCTTGATGATGAAATGCTGCTACACATCCCATATTTATGGCTTTCTGGACCAGATGATGCTTAGTTCATAAATACCAGTCCAGTTTTCAGAATTTGAGATCCCAGCCAGGGCCAAAGGGCAAGCCCAAATCTGTCTCTATAGTAGAAATTATTTGCAGAGATTTAATTTTGTTCGAAACCCTAGAATTCTGAAATACTGAGACTTACCAGAGGCTCTAAATTCCTAAAATCTTTCAATTTGCTTTCTCTTCTGCAACTCCACCTGCTGGCGTTGCTTCCATATGCTGACAGTCTTCACTCTGAATATCATGATTTCATTCCTAAAGATGCTCCCTGTCTCCCAATTTTTCAACTGTTGTGATTATGATATAGTGAAAAATCATACCATATAACTACTCTGCTTAAAATCTGTGACTATTTGCTTAAAACTTTGAGGACAAAGCAAAAACTCCTTGGCATACAATAGAGGGTTGTTCATGATATGGCTTTCATTTAATTTTCATTCCTTCCTCTTGTATTCTATGATCCATTGTGGGTTCCTAAACAAATGGCTTTCTTCTGTTCTTTCCAGTTGGTTGCTCTCACTGCTTAATACTTCAGCTTTACCTGGACAACTATTGTTTATCTAACAAAATAATCCAAATAATAAATCTTTGGGTGTGATTTCCATCATCCATATTGTTGGAATAATTTTTATCTTCTAATTTTGTCACTATTTAAAAATTTATAACATTGCATTGTGCCTTATCCCTATTTTCTTGTGGCTTTCACTGCTCTTTGATGACAGCAAATATCTTGGTATTTTTGTACTTCAGGCTTAGTACAAAAAAGCACACATTCTTTTTGAATCCCTTTCTCCCTGTATTCTGTGACAATATTTTCTTAGTCTTCTCTTTTGTCTTTAGTTACTGCTGTTCATCATTCTAAGTCTCTGGATCTTCACTTGTGTTCATCTCATTGCATTGTTTTTGCTCAAGTTCTAACCAAAGTGCTCCTATTTTTTTGATTTATATGTACTTCCTTAATTATCCCATTTAATCCACATGGCTTTAAATATTATCTTTGAATTTGTGATACTTAAATCCATATCTTTATTCTAAACACTTTCAAGTATCCTAGGTGACGTTCACTACTGTTTATTTGAAAACTTTATTTTATAGTTCCAAAATATTCATGACAAACAAAATTAATACCTCTATACCCAATGACATATTTCTCCTCTTAATCTTTTAACTAATAGAATCATTACCCATTCATTCAATTTTTGAAACATTCATTCTTTTAATCATTTACTTAGATAAATTTCATTAATGACAAAAATTTGAGTGTATCTATTTCCTATGCTGCATGCTAAATTATAGGAATAAAGAATTGAAAAACATAAAAATACTTTCATTTAAGTAGTCAAAAGAGCTGTGACAAAAGTTCTGTAATTGAGAAATGTTTCTTTGTGAAAATAATTCTTTATTATTTGGGGCCAAGTAGTCATAAACATATTTCAAAGAGAGATACAGCTTGAATGTTGAGTTTCCCAAGCAATAAAAGAGTATATGCAAAAACAAGGAGCTGTGTAAAAAATATTATACATTGCCTAATTATCCTAAATCTACAGATGTCTAAATCCTTTCAAATTGCACCTCTGAAACTTCAGTAAAATGCATTATATGCACTCTATAAGGACCACATCATCTGGCACATTATTGCATAAAAATAACCATGAGCTCCTATTTTCTACAAGGTAAATGCAAATCATTTACCTTGTATGAACCTTTATATCCAGCATCATACTTTTTTCTTCTCTTATGTTCCTGCCAAAACACATTCAAAAGCAAAAAGGCAAGGTCTCAGTGAAAAGTTAATGGACTTAATGACTAGCCACTTACCAAAACCACTTAATGAGTAACCAGTGAGCTGTTCACTCTATGACCTTGGAACTGCACACCTATCCCTGTGCAGTCTCTTTCTCTCACTCTACAGATTTATTCTTAAGTAGACTTTCCTTTTTAATTTTTGTTACTTTTTGTGCTCTCTTTGAATTTCATGGATCATTATATTTCTAATACTTTTGTGGAACTCAGTATACTATATAGTACTTTATAATTAAATAAATAAAAGTTATTAGCTATGTGTTTGTTAGAACTAATTAACCTCTCTTATCTATCTATGTATCTATCTATGTATCTATCTATCATCTATCTGTCATCTATCTACTATCTAAGAATGTATCTAATCCATTCATTCTGTCTCCTTATGATTGTTTTCTCTGGGATGTTTATTGTCTTCTTAATGGGCATTTTCATTTGTGCTTTAAGATTTAATTTAATTCTTATGAGCTTGTGAGTACATTCATTCAACAAACCATAATTGATTTTTTTTCTTTTTTTTAAAGATTTTATTGGGGAGTTGGAGGAGGGGAACAGCGCTGGGAAATCGGGGAAGGGGAACAGACAAGTTGCTGTCCTTTTGTGCTTCAGTCTAGTTGTGGAGGATGTTGCTTCACTGGCCCATGTTGGTATCGTCATTGCGCTCTTCCTGGATGAGGCAGATTGGTCGCCTGCTTCTGGATGGTCTCTCACCATGGCTATTGGCAGCTCACGCTGACTGCCAGCAGCTCTCATTGGCTGCCAGCCACTCACTGTAGCCCATGGCAGCCCTCTGTCGCTGTGGCTCGCAGCCCAGCTCCAGGTGTAGCTGTTGTTAGCTGTAGAGGGAAGTGTCACTGGCCCTCATATGTGGGATCCAAACCGGGACCGCTGGCATCCCAGAACCAGTTCTTAACCAATGTGCCACTCGGCCGGCCTGATTTTTTTTTCTTATTTCTTTGATTCAGTTAACTATATTTTCCTCTGCATAATATTTTACTATAAGGATAATGACAGTTATCACTTTGTATTATAACTATGTGTTTAGTTATCAGTTTTAGAACATTAACTTAGTTCTTCGGGCCAGAATACTTCTCTAACTTAGAGTAATGCCTAGCTCATTGTTTATGTTCAATAAATATTTGTGGACTAAGCAAATAAAGCTTCAATCTAAACTGCGTTTAGGAATCACAATACATTTTTCCATAAAAAAACTCAGGTTTTTAAAATATATAGCATCTGACTTACTAAAAGTTAAACATATGCCAAGACAGAATATGCCTTAAGAAGATGGGCTAATAACCAAACTAGGGAGTACTATCTAAAATAATTGACCACTCCTGATTTACATTTTTTCCTACATTTCTAATTATCATGATGGAAAATGACATACAAGACACATTAAAACAAAACAAAACAAAAATGAAATGAGGCTCTAGAGCTAAGAGTTTTCAAATTTTCCCCAGGTTATAATGAATATAGTAGTTTGGAAGGAGGAGTGATTCTTCCCTCACTCTCACAGAAGCTAGCATGGTCAGGAGTTTCTATAAATTCTATCCTGTCACTTTGAATTGTAGATGAAAAGTGTATGCCGATTTACAGATAGAGCAAATTCTTATTCCACAACTGTCTCTTCTTCCTAGGGGTAGAGCCATCATTATTTATTTTGTAAGAAACTTGGAGGAGTACAATGAATGTTCTGGTATTACATGCTCACTGCTACTGTCTACTCACCCACTCATACCATGCACCTTTCCTTCCACATGGTTGTATCAAAGACAAATTCTTTAGATGATCTGGATTCTTATCTATAACCATTTCCTGTCAGCAATCTTCCAAGCTGCTTCATCTGAACAAGGATCTCAGTGTGAGAGCAATCACAGGGGCATTTTCCTTGAAGACTTCCATTCTCCAATGTTTCTTTTGACATCTTAGGTCATGTCTCCGAAGAACCATCAATCTACACAAGTGCAGATTTCCGTGCCTGCCATACTGATTTAACTAGGGCAGAGTAAGTGCCTATGTTGGATAGATTTTATTTTTTTAAATCTTAATTTAAAACTCTATGTTTTACTTATTACTTCAATCAAATTTCTTAGAATAATAGACTTTGACAGTTATCTTGTAAGAAACACAAGTACTGAATTAAGTTGTACTCTATTATGTATCAACCAGCTCAGAAATAAATCAAAGAACTAATTAACATCTTATCAGATTTGACTGTAAATAGAACATTACAGTCATACAGGAAGGGCCATTCATTCTTAAATTTAGTAACTTTTTTTGATCTTAGGTTTGTTATTTTAAAGCTACAAAGGTAGCTCTATGAATAGTATAGTAGAATATCCTGCAGGATTGACTCTCATGAATTTATACAGACTACTAAATTCACTGACATTTTCAGGAACCATTTGCTTTTTTTTTTTTTTTTTTTTTTTAGGGCAGTGTCACTGACCCTCTTATGTGGGACCGAACCGGGGCCGCTGGCTTCCTAAGCCAGCGCTTAACCACCGCGCCACTCGGCCGGCCCAGGGACCATTTGCTTTTTGATGAGCTGATTAAATCAATAAAAATTCTATGAACATATTCTATGAATGTGAATTATAAGAAAGAATGCAACCATTAAGAGAAAATAACACATTTACTTCTATGAGCATTAATACATTTCAATATATTATTTTATCCATTTTTACTAGCAATAAAAATTCTTAATCAGGCTGTGAAGAGGATATTGAATTAGTCAATTAAAGAATAGAGAAAGGCTGCAAAGGAATTAAAAAAAAACAGCAAAGCAAAGCAATCCTGATTATTTGAAAATAGACAATAATTTTATTATTTTCTACAGATAATATATTACTTCTTGTCATTAATTCATTCTATTTCTTTTAGCCAATGTATAATTCAAAACTATTTCATGAGCACTCAGTGCTTGCAAGTACTCTGTTGTGTATTATAGGATATGCATTTAATAAAAAAAAAAATACAAAGCTACTGGGAGGAAGCTCTATTTTGGAGGATATATAAGGGGTAATATGGTTATATCTTATAAGCAAAGGAAATAACTTTTTGTATTGGAAATTAGGAGATGATCCTTCTCTGCCATTATTTTATTTATTTATTTATTTATTTTTGAGGACAATATCACTGGCCCTCATATGTGGGACCTGAACCGGGACTGCTGGCTTCCCAAGCCAGTGCTTAACCACCACAGCACTCTGCCTGCCCTCTACCATTATTTGTGATCCTTCTTTTTCTAAGCTTCATAGACACAAGGATAAAAATGTGCTAATTATTTCTGGGAGTCATAAACATATGTTCTCAGTATAAAAGTCCAGTCCTAATATGTATCAAGATCAAAGAACACTTGACATAAATTGTAACATTTGCACAGATAATGGCCTTGTATTTCTCTTATACCTCATATTTTCTTCTTCCCATGTAGAATTGAGCACAGTCCAAATGGGCACATGAATGTAAGAGAGAATGTGTGTGTGTGTGTGTGTGTGTGTGTGTGTGTAGAAACTCTCTCTCTCTCTCTCTCTCTCTCTCTCTCTAGTTTATTTGGAGTGACCCATTGTTAGCAAAGTTACATTGATTTCAGGTGTACAATTCTGTAATACATTATCTATATATCACATTATGTGTTTATCACACAGAGTCAGTTCTCTTTCCATCACCACATATTTGACCCCTTTTACCCTCATCTACAACCTCCCTCCCCTCTTACCCTCTGGTAACCACTAAACTATTGTCTGTGTCTATGAGTTTTGTTTCTTCATTTGTTTTTCTTGTTCTTTTGTGGAAACTCTCTCTTTTAAAACAGTTATCTTTTGTGTGAACATGGTCTCTCTCATGCAAGGACTTTCAGTAGATTAATAATGAAGTTAACACAGTGTTGACAAACAGATTTATTCTTAAGTAGACTTTCCTTTTTAATTCTTGTTACTTATTGTGCTCTCTTCTTCCTTGAATTTCACAGATCATTTTTTTTCTAAGATTTTTGTGGCACTCAATATGCGTATACCATACAGTACTTTATAATTAAATAAATAAAAGTCATTAGCTATGTGTTTGTTAGAAACATATTTGAGTGATATTCTTAGGTGTTAGGTACCTAAGATAATGCCAACCAGTTTCTAGACACCTGAAGTATATTTCTAGCACTGAGTTAAATTTGTTGATTGTTATATCCTGAGGTATTTGCCCCAAATCTCTATGCATTTCCATTCGAGGTGAATTTGGTTGAGGTGTGATTAGGCCATGAAGAATCCTTGACCCTTAAGATAAGACTGATGTAAAACTAAACTGAAATAATATTTTTATTGACTTATTCTCTCTTGAACTTACAAAATATTCCAAAGTAACATCCCATTGCAAAACACCGTGGAAGCCAAACCAGACACATGCTCCTGTCATCTAGTGCCCCAGGCCTAGAACTAGAGAACAATCCTCAGGCCTTTATCCAAGTGAGAATTCTTTCCTTGTGAGTATAGAAAAAGGAGAGGAAGACTTACATTCTTCCTTCAGGTTAGGATACTTAAACTCTTCTACATGGAATGCCTGCTGTTGCACTTTAAAATCTGCACTTAGGTCAAATGCATAGCTTTCCCATGGAAGAGAAGAGCACATCCTCAGAAACCTTATGCCCACACCGTCATAACATCACATTTCTAATCCTTGACACTGTTTCTATATTTAAACATGGGATCAATAGAATGGGCAGCTCAGCACATCACAACTGTGTATGATTTTCTTTCAGCTGTTGCCCTAAAACATCTGAAATTTATCAGGATTACTAAAATTAAGTATGCTCCAAGGACACATTAAATATCTGGCCAAGAATGTACACTGTGGTCCAATTGTCTTCTCAAATTATATATAGTTATAGCCAGATTTGCCAGATGTTGTCATGTGCATCCTAAAATAAATTGGTCTATACTATGCAGTTTCAGTAATATAAATATGTAAAAATTTTCCTCATTATCTTAAAGTTTAACAATAGCAAAATGGCTTAGTCTTTTAAAGAAAATTAAGTCCCTGAGTTTTTAAAAACAAAAAAAAAAATGTATTCCCTTTTAAAAAATGTTTATTTTTCTGCTTGCCCTGGCCAGATTCTTTATTAGATGAATAATTCTGGGCTCACTTTTTTTTTTTAGATTTTTTTTTTTATTGGGGAATATGGGGAGGGGAACAGTGTTGGGGAATCGGGGAAGGGGAACAGACAAGTTGCTGTCTTTTTGTTCTTCAGTCTAATTGCAGAGGACGTTGCTTCACTGGCCCATGTTGGTATCATCATTGCCCTCTTCCTGGGTGAGGCAGATTGGTCACCAGCCTCTGGATGGCTGCTCACGTGCAGCTCACGGTACTCATACCAACTGCCATCCGCTCACTCTGGCTGCCTGCCACTCACTGTAGCTTATGGCAGCCCACTGCCGCAGGGGCTGCAGCCTACGCTGTCCCCGTCGACTCAAGGCAGCCCAGGTTGAGCTGTTGTTCAACATCTTAGCTGTAGAGGGCAGTGTCACTGGCCCTCATATGTGGTTTTTGAACCCAGCCCTGTTGCTCAGAGCTCGCGTCCCAAGCCAGCTGTTAAACAATGCCCCACTCGGCTGGCCCTCGGCTCACTTTTTGAGATACAAATATTGTTTATCCTCCAAACTGTCAAGACATTACAGTATGGAAAATACAGGCCATTAACCTGCATACAGATTGATGCTAAACTCCTAAGCAAATAGTGCCAATCCAAGCATATAAATTGCATTAACATTGGATAATGAATCAAAATAGTGTACTACATTAGCAAAACAGAAAAAATTCACATAACTATCTTCATAGTTGCAGAAAAATAAATTAATAGAAGTTAACACATTTTATAATAAAAAACATTAGTAAAGTAGAAGGAATAAGAGAGAACTTAACCTAGTGAAAGATAACTAGCAAGGACAAGAGCAATACAAAGCAAATACCATAGCAAACATCATGAGTTGAAGATTTTCCTCTGAAACAGGTTTTTCTTCTGAATGTGTATCATCACATATATTCAACATTTGATCATCGTTTCCAGCACGTATAATAAGGTAACATAAATACATGAATTGTATATATATTATAATGGAAGAAATAAATATATCCTTGTTCACAATTGACATGTTTTTCTATGTGGAAAACCCTTAAGAGAATACAGATAAACTATTGTGACTAATAAGTGAATTAGCAAGTTTCCTAGAAATCAATTATATTTTTTATATTAAGTAGAATTTGAAATTCATAAAAAAATACAACTAAAACTATCACAAAATTTAAATAACTAAGAATAAAACTAAAAAAAGTTCTATATATCTATTACACAAATACAAATCAATGTAGATACAATTTCAAGGTGAGCCCAAATAAATGGAAGACAATGTCATGTTTTTGGATTGAAAGACTAAATATTGTAATTATGAAAGTTCTGCTAAAATTTTCTGAATATGTGACGCAACTCCAATCAATATCCTAACAGATTTTTTTGGTAAAGACTGACTAGGTTGTTGTTAAATTTATATGGCAATGCAGAGGCAATGCAAAGACTAGCCAAGGCAATCTTGGAGGACATTGGCGAACTTACATTAGCAACTATCAAGACTTAGAATTAGATACACAAATTTTTAAAAGTTTGTTATTTTATCTTATTTCCATCTCTGGATTATTATTTATAACTGTATTCTCTAGGGTTTTAACTATAAATCTTGAATTAATCACATCCTACCATCAAATAATATTATAGTGCACTTCTTTATGACAACTATAGGGACCTTACGACCTTGTACCCCCAGTTCCTCCCTCTCGTATTTCATTCTATTGTTGTCATACATTTTACAGTTACATATGCTATAAACACCACACTATATAGTGAATATTTTTGCTTTGTACACCAATTTTTAAAGTGATTAGAATAAGAAATAAGTTTTAAAATATTTTTCTTCCTATTCCTCATTTCTGGAGATCTCCATTTCTTCCTGAAGATCCAAGCTTCTGTTGGGTATGTGTGTGTGTATATATATATATATATATATATTCCTTCTGCCTGAAGATATTTCTTTAAGACATATTCTCATATCTATGAGAAATGGGTCCCCTCAAGTACATTTTGTCTCAAACAATATTTATTTCATCACCTTAATTTTTGAAAGATATTTATGCTGATAGTTTCTAATTTTTTCTGGTACTTTAAAGATGTCACTCTTTTGTCTCCTGTCTTCATCTGTAACTTAGTGACATAAGTTTTGCTGCCCATCCACAGCACCAGACTTTTCCTCTGTCGGGTGTTGCTTTGGGCAGGGGATCATCCCTTATTTGAATCAGTGGCTCCATCCATCCTCCAGGATGGCATTACCAAGGGAAGCATTCTCCAGTCTCCTGTCTGTACCCAGTCTCTTCCATGACTTTAGTGGAGGTCTATAGAGAAGGTTTTACAGGTGAGCATAAACTCCTCTTATGTCTGTAGTTCCCATTGTTTCTATATTCTCATTCTAGACCACACTTAACCTCTAGTAATTATTTTTAAAAAAGAAAAAAAATAGCTGTATTCTTTATACCCTCTTATAAGTATTCTGGCTTGTTCTCCTCCTATTCCCTGCAACAGGTCAGCCAGGGCTCAAGCCCTGTCATCTCTCATTAGAGGATCTTAGATCTCAGGGTACTTGGTTGCCCTGTGACCCTAGCCCTTTCTGATGGCTTCAGAGATCTTTTTCCTTGTTCGGTTTGGAGTGATGCTGTTCCCAGCAATCTATACACTAGGCAAAAAGTGTCTCCCTTAATCAATATCTTGTTTTTCATGAACAATACAAATATTTTAGAATGTTTTATCTCTGAATGCTTTACCTTCTTCCTAGTTTAGTGCTATTATTTTCTAGTTTGTTGTATCTATCTTTTCCTGAGTTTATAAGTTAGAGATTTTTGTTATTTATACATGTGTTTTCTAATAAATAAATAAATAAATAAATAAATTAGATTCCCTGAAAAGAAAGTTTATCATTTAGTTTGCTTACTACTATTTTCTTGCACACCAGACTATCTATTTGGTTTCATTAAAGCACTTTAGGGAATGTATTCCTTCTTTCCATGAGTTTGTTGATAGTAAATACGGACTATGTTTGTTTGAAATATTTTTTTATTTATCCATATTTTTTGAAATATAGTTTCACTAGCACAAAATTCAAGGTTTATAGTTATTTTTCTCCAAAGCACTTTAGAGGTATTTCACTGATTTCTGGCTTCCTTTGTGGCATCAAGAAGTTGGATGTCAGTCTAAATATGTTTATTTGTAGGCAATCTATCATTTATTTCTTATTATCATTATGTGTTTCTTTACTTTTTTTTCCTTCAGTTCTACTATTATATAACTCGGTATGAATTTCTTTGTATTTATCCTGCTTGATATAAAATGTTGTATATGAGAAATCATGCCTTTCACCAATTATACAGTTGTTCTATTATCTTGTTGACTATTGCTTTGATTGTGTTTTAATAACTATAATTTTTAATTTGCCAGTTAATTTTAGGTCTACAGAAACATGAGTGCAAGGAACCTATTTGTATAATTCTTGTTTTTGTCACAGATATGCATTCACAGTAGACAAGGAGCAAGAAAAATCATATATCACAAAATAAAGAATGACCCAGGTTAAAAAAAAATGTACTTCTGTACATACCTTTCTCAAAATGGTCTGTCACTTTCAAGCTACTTTTTCCATATTAAAGAGGATACAGCCTTAGGAGTGAAGATAGATGAGAATTTTCTTACCTCTGAGACAACCAGAGAAATACGTCCCAGGCTAAACTGAGGAGAAGAGAACTCATTATTCATAGCATGGTGTCATTCACCCTGGAGGCTTTCAACAATATAATTGATGATGATGATTATGTGACAGCCTTATGTGTACTTCCCTTTAGTCCTTGACATTATAGCTTCCATTATTCTGCCTACATGTAACAAAAGTAAACTACAAAGTCAGTCAATAAAAACTAGAAATTTGGGAGGCAAAAAGATCAGATTTCAAAATAATAATTCTTTCTTCTGGATTCCTTCTTTATTCTAAATCATTTGCAGTGACAGCTTTTCTCCTTATTATTCCTTTACAGAAATAATCCCTGATTGCAGTGAGCTCTGTCTCCAATTTTTGTGACAGACATCTGAGAATTATGGCACTAGCATTTACCCTCTTGTTCGCGTCAAATTCTTCCTTCTGTTCTTGGAATAATTCAGAAGACATGATATTTGAGCAATGCAGGCTTAAAGAACATAGACAATTTCTATTGATGTCAATGATAGTGACCTCTTGTTTTGAAAGAAAGGCCTGACCCTTTAGACCATCTCTAAAGCCAATATAGACACTGCTTTAAAGGCAAATGACAAGGAAATGACTTGGAATCAAGAAATTTCAAAATTTACAGGGACCCTGAGGTTTTATTCCAATCATGTCATTTTATGTATCAGAAAACTAAGTCTGCAAGAAATTCTAATTTGCTCAAAGACACACATTTATTTAGATGCTAGAATTTTTATTCTCTGTATCATAATGAATTAATTAATGCATCAGTTTTGCCAACATTCCTCTTCTTTAGTAAAAATTGATTTTGTGTGAAGTTGTTCAATACAGAAAATATTATACAGGTTGATCTTTAAAAGGGATAGAGATATATGTTATACAGCTTATTGTTGCCAACAGATTAATTTGTCCAGTGATGGGTATGAAGCAGAGCCTGGCACATTTTTTTCGCATGTTTGACTCCTACTCAAGCATTTCTCTCTGTTTTTCATGGTTTTTTCCCAGGAAAATAGAATACTAGATCACAGGCCTTAGAAAATTGTTTCTTACTCTTGTCATTGGCCTGCATGAGTTTTTTAAAGATTTAAAAACAAAAATAATACTTGCTAAAAAAAGTCTTGTTTTTTTTCCTTTTGCAACTTCAAGCTTTTCTTTTTCCACCATTATCTCTATTTTCTCTGTAACTTGTGTCTTACAGATGGTGGGGTTTTATATTTTATGGGGGAAAAAAACCCCACCAATCAGATAAACTTAACATTAAGAATGAATAGTTCACAGCAGTAATCTTAAGTATGTTTGACTTTAAAGGAAGATGAGATAAAGAAACTTTTTATTTAAATGATAAAACTTCAGATATTAATGTTAAAAGGCTACTGACTAATTTGTCAATTTAATACAGTCAAAATGGGGTGGAGGGTTGTAATTTTTTACCATTTATCACTACTAAATAATGACCAACCTTCAAAAGTCCTCATTGATTGTAGCCTTGAAAATGTTGCTGTGTTTCAGTTTTCTGATATGTTACTTAAAAAGTTAACATCTTTTGCTGGAGCAGTTATTAACATAACCATTGCTCCCTCTCACTTTTTAAATTTAGCAGACTCTAATTTAGACTTGACTAAGAGCCAGACACTTTTCCAAGTATTTTACAAATATTAACTGTGTTCTCCTCATTTAAAAAATCTTTGGAGGGAGGTCCTATTATTAAACCCATCATAAAAGTGAAGAAATTGACATATAATGTATCTGGGTCAAACTCATGGTTGACAAGGATCATCTGTTAATGTATTCCGAAGGCAGACAAATTCAGAATTTAAATATTAAAACAACTTTACAGGGCCGGGCGAGTGGCGCGGTGGTAAAGCGCTGGCCTGGGAAGCCAGCGGCCCTGCTTCGGTCCCACATATGAGGGCCAGTGACATGGCCCTCAAAAAAAAAACAAAAAAAAAAAACACACAAAAAAAACCCCACACAACTTTACAAAGAAAGAAAGAAAAAAAATTACTCATAAAAATTTCTAAAGGAGATAAACACTTTTCAATACATAATCCTTGAATGTTTTGTTATTAATTATACCAGGAAACATGGACTGAAAAGTAGGATGATTGGAGTATCAGATTTGGTGGGATATTCTCTTTCTCTGGATATTTCAAGGCCACAGAGATGAACTTAACCTGAGACTAGAGTTACTAGAATCATGCTACACAATTCTTCAATGTATGAAGTTTTCATCACCTAAAGAATTTACGTAGTTATTATTTTCTCATAATACAAGAGTACATAAAGTTCAATATCTAATGACCTTTTATGAGGAATAAGATCACTCATTCTGTGAACCTGAAGCAGCTTATTCTTTCATGGTCACTCTAACTAGCTTGCACCATATAATCTATTTTTTAAGAAGAAAACTACTCTATCAAATTATCTATACTTTAAAATTTGAAAGTCATAAAATAAAGTAAAAAATATTATTGATCAGTATTCTACTATTGGAATTGCCCAGGATTTATCTTTTAGTTGTGGACAAGTTAATTTACTAGCTACTTTGCCTTTGAAAAATATGTTAAAGATAATTATTATCTTATCAAAAGTTTTTAAATTTAAAATGTTTATATAGCTGTTGTCAGATATTTTAAGAAATAATAGGTTAATATAGCACATAAGCAATGTTTCAGGTGGAAAAAGATGACATTGACTTTTGGCAGTGGTTGCATTCTTGACAGTATAAAATTAATTTTAAATAACACTATTAAAATACTTTATTTCATCATCCATGTATACATCCTTTGTTTACATTTTAGCATGATTTTTCTTAAGATTCTTTCCACTTAAAACTGCTGAAAATAGTTAATGATCAATAAAGCGGACTTCCGATTCCAGTAAGAAAATTCTTTTGTGCATTTGAACTGAATCATTTGGTGTTTACCTGTCTAGTATGGATAAACAACACATTAATTTGATTTTTTTTTTTTTTTTTTTGAGGCCAGTGTTACTGGTCCTCATATGTGGGATCCGAACCGGGGCCGCTGGCATCCCAAACCAGCTCTTAACCACTGCGCCACTCGGCCGGCCCTTATTTTTACCTAATGGAGGTTATTGAATATTTATTGAAGATACTGTAACTGTACCTTATTAGTAGTTAAACATTTGTCTTTCAAAGTAGATGAAAAAGATAAATGGGCTTCTTTGTTGTATATTATAAAATTTGTTTGCCATGGTCATTAAGTTTGAACTACCAAAACGTAGTAGAAAATAATAAAATAAATAAATCTATAAGCCCATTACAAAGATTAAATAGATACTAACTATTTTTCATCATTGGTTAAGGTTATTTTCTTTTTTTCTGTGTGTGTGTGTATTTCTTTCTTAATACAAAATGCAACACATAAAACTAAAGCCTGAGTTTCTACCCCTTCCAAGAACCTCTGTACTCAAAACAATCACTCTCCTGAATTTACATGTTTCCTTCAGTTGTGTCTTTATATATCTAAAAATTTTATGTTCTGTTGTTTTATGTTGGTTTTTTAAGTTAAATATATGACATATATGGATATACAACTTTCTTATATTTTTTAAGCGTTAAGATCAATTTTTATTGCAATATGATTGGGTTTTCTGTATTTCTGTTTCCACCTAAAATAATAAGAATCTAGACAATTCAGTTATCAATATCACTTTCTTATGAATAGAAAGATTGATATGTACCTTTTAGAGTAATGGATTTTCTTTGTCAATTTGAGTACTCCACCATTTGAAAAATATGTTTCATATAGAATCTAGTAATTACTTTATCTGGGAACAAATACGTTATTTCTTTTTTTTTGGAGTTGTGAATAAAAGATAAATGTTGACTTTTTTTTTTAAAAAAAGTGGTTCCAGGTGAAATATAGTAAAAAAGGGTTAGTTGTCTTGAACATATCTCAAGATTTTAAGATTGAAAAATAAATGAGGTATACTGAGATCATGTTCTCTGAAGTTTATTTCCTGTTATAAAGAGTAATGTAACTTAATTTTTAAGGTTTTTATTAAAATATAGCTAACATACAATATTATATTACTCTCAGGGGTATACCATAGTTATTCAACATTTATATATCTAAAGAAGTGATCACTATAATAGATCTAGCAACCATACCATTGGCACCAAACCATGCTATCACAATATTAGTGACTATATTCCCTATGCTGTACATTACATCCCCATGACTTATTTGTTTTATACCTTTGAGATTTGAACCTCTTATTACTCTTCACCTTTATTCCCCTTTTTAATTTTTCAATTACAGTTGAAATTCAATATTATTTTGCATTAATTTCATGTGTATACCAAGTGGTTAGACATTTGTATGATTTAAGAATTGATCCCTCTGACTAATCTAGTACCCACTTGGCACTATACATAGTTATTACCATATTATTGATTATATATCCTATGCTTTACTTTACATCCCCATGACTATTTTGTAACTATTGGTTTGTACTTCTTATTCCCTTCACCTTTTACACTCTGCCCCCCAATCCCCTCCCATTTATCACCCCAATAAATCTAGTATCCATGTGACATCATATATAGTTATTACAATATTATTCACTTTTTTCCTTATGCTATACCCGATACCCCCGTGATAACTGTGTAACAACTAATTTGTACTTCTTTTTTTTTTTTTTTTTTTTTTTTTTTTTTTTTAAAGATTTTATTGGGGAATTGGTGGAGGGGAACAGCGTTGGGGAATCGGGGAAGGGGAACAGACAAGTTGCCGTCTTCTTGTTCTTCAGTTTAGTTGCGGAGGATGTTGCTTCACTGTTGGTATCATCATTGCGCTCTTCCCGGATGAGGCAGATCGGTCGCTGGCCTCTGGATGTCGCTCATCGCGGCTATTGGCAGCTCACGCTTGGCTGCCAGCCGCTCACGCTGGCTGCGGGCCACTCACTGCAGCCTATGGCAGCCCACTGCAGCAGGGGCTGCAGCCCACACCATCACCGGGGCTCGCACAGCCCAGCTCCAGGTGGAGCTGTTGTTAGCTGTAGAGGGCAGTGTCACTGGCCCTCATGTGGGATCCGAACCGGGGCCGCTGGCATCCCAAAACCAGCGCTTAACCAATGCGCCACTCGGCCGGCCCCTAATTTGTACTTCTTAATCCCTTCCCCTTTTCCACTCATCCCAATACCCTCCCATCTGGCAACGATCAAAATGTTTTCTGTATTTATGAGTTTGTTTCTGTTTTGTTTATTTTTTTCTATAGATTCCACATATAATAAAAATCTCATTGCATCTGTCTTTGTCTGATACTCCACTCAACACAATTCCCTCAAGGTCCATCCATGCCACCACAGATGGCAAGAACCCATTCGCTTGCCTGGCCATGCAATATTCTGTTGTATATATGTACCATCTATTCTTTATCCGTTCATCCATTTGCAGACATACGTGCTACCTCCACATCTTGGACACTGTAAACAGTGCTACAATGAACATATGGATGCTCATGTGCCCTCCAAGTAGTGTTTGGGTTTCTTCAGATAAAGACCCTGAAGTAGGACTACTAGGTCCTTTTTTCTCTTGCTATAGGTTTTGATTTAATATCTATTTTGTCTGGTTTAACTATTGTACCCCAGCTTTTCTTTGTTTTGTTTGTTTTTCATTTTGATTTTCATGAAGTATCTTTTTCCATCCCTTTATTTTCCATCTGTGTGTGTCTTTCAATCTGAAGTGAATCTCTTGTAGGCAGCATATGCAAAGGTTTTGTTTTCTCATCCATTCAGCCATCCTATGTTTTTTGTTGTATTTTTTTTTTTTTTTTTGAGGGCAGTGTCACTGGCCCTCATGTGTGGGACCTGAACTCAGGCCAGCGCTTAACCACCACACCACCCGGCTGGCCCCATCCTATGTTTTTTGATTGGATCATTTAATCCATTTACATTTAAAGTAATTGTTGATAGATATGTAACTATTGCCATTTTATTATTTATAATTTTGATCCTTTTCTTTTATTTTTTCCCATCTTAAAGAAGTCTCTCTAACATTCCTTGTAATGCTGGTTTGGTGGTGATGAACTTCTTTATTTTTATTTATTTTTGCTGGGAAAGCTCTTTATCTGTCCTTTGATTCTAAATAATAGCTTTTGTGTAGAATGATCTTGGTTATAGGTCCTTGCTTTTTATCATGTTCAGTATTTTGTGCCAATACCTTCTGGCCTGCAAAATTCCTGTTGAGAAAATAGCTGACAATTTTATTGAGAAAATAGCTGACAATTTTATGGGAGCTCTCTTGTAAGTTTCCAGTTGCCTTTCTCTTACTGATTTTAGGATTCTCTCTTTGTCTTTAACATTTGCCTTTTTAATTATGTGTCTTAGTGTGGGCCTGTTTGGGTTCATCTTGTTTGTGACACTCTGTGCTTTCTGGACTTGTATGTCTATTTTCTTCATCAGGTTAGAAAAGGTTTCAGTCATTATTTATTCAAATAGGTTCTCATTCCCTTGATTTCTCTCTTCTGCTTCTGGCACCCTTATGATGCTAATGTTGTTACACTTGATGTTGTCTCACAAGCCTTTAAACTCTACTCATTTTAGGGCCAGCTGAGTGGCGCGGTGGTTAAGCGCTGGCTTGGGAAGCCAGCGGCCCGGGTTCAGTCCCACATATGAGGGCCAGTGACACTGCCCTCAATAAAAATAAATAAATAAATAAAAAATAAAATCTACTCATTTTTTGGATTATTCATTTTTTGGATTTTTTTTTCTGTTTACTATTCTCATTTGGTGTTTTCTGCTATCTTCTCTTCCAAATTGCTGATTGGATCTTTTACTTCATCTAATATGCAGTGATTCCTCCTAGTGCATTCTTCATTTTTGGTATTGCACTTTTCACTTCTGACTGGTTCTTATTTATAGTTTCTATGTCCTATTTAGTGCTTACTATGTTTGTTGAAGTTCTCACTAAGTTTCTTAAACATTCTTATAACAATTGCATTGAACTCTGTTTCTACTAGGTTCCTTGCCTCCATTTTATTTAATCCCTTTTCTGCAGTTTTAGCCTGTTCTTTCATTTGGGATATATTTCTTTGTTTCCTCATTTTTGCTGCCTGTTTGTTTCTATGTATTAGGTAGATCTGCTAAGTCCCCCAGTCTTGGCTGGTGGCCTTATGTAGTAGGTGACCTGTGAAGCACAGTGGCACAGTCTTCCTGGTCATCTGCACCAGGTCCTGCAGTAGTGTCCCTTGTGTGGGTCGTGTGTGCTCTCCTGTTGTAGCTAAGCTTGGTTACTATTGTAATGTCAGTAGGTGGGATTGACCCTCAGTCTGATTGTCTGTGGGGTTTGGCCATGTCCACAGCTTACCGGAGGCTGTGTGTGGGGCTTACCCAACTGAGTGGGATTCACCCCAGAGTGCTTTGGTGTCTGTTGGGACTGTCCATTGTGTGTGCCACTTGTGGGGCTAATTGGGTGGTGCTCTGCTGTGGTCTGAAGCCAACCTCCAAGTATGTTGGTTCTGGAGTATTTTAGTTCTGGGGTTTCATGAGAGGGGCTCTGGTGTAGGTTCATGTCAGCCACTGCCTGTGACTAGCCAGGAATTACATGTTAAGAGCTACAAAGTGGGGGCTGGCTGAGTGGCGTGGTGGTTAAGCGCTGGCTTGGGAAGCCAGTGGTCCCGGTTCGGTTCCACATGTGAGGGCCAGTGACACTGGCCTCAAAAAAAAAAAAAAAGAGAAAAAAAAAAGAGCTACAAAGTTATCTCCAGTTGTTTGCTGCCTGCGCTAATGGTAGATGTACATGGTACAGGCCACACTATGAACCAAGGATGCCTGCCACCAGTACTGGGGCTGGGATATCTCCAAAGAATGTCAAGATACCCTGAGGCCTCCTGCCACCTGCCAGCTTTCTTAAGGTTCAGACACTGAAAAAGCTTCACATGGTATATAAGTTGGGTGATATAGGATCTCAGGGAGTCACTAGAGTCAGAAAACTTGTAGTCACCAGGTTAGTGTAAATTCTGGTTATGTGCCAATACTAGGCCTGAAATTACTCAGCAAAAGCCTCAGTGTACACCAAGGCTAGTTGCAGCCCACCTGGGGTCTGTTGGACTCTGACAGTCTCTCAAGAAAGAGTACAATGTGAACGGGACTGGCTGCTCTTGGAGAAATTGCCTCTGGCATTGGGGTAGTTGAATTCTCACAGGAAGAATTCTGACTGTCCTCCAGCCCTCCTCCTATAGCCACACAACTCAGTCTGTCCCCTGTATGTCTTTGACATCCCCCAAGTTACTATCCTTGCGCTGGAGCCCAAGGTGAGTGCCTGGGAGTAAGAGAGCCTGTGCACAGGTCCTTGATGGGTTTCCTGCTGCCTTCTATTCCACCAAGATGGTTGGAATCCCCACTGTTTTTCACAGATAGATGTTGTAGGGGCTTCTTTTCCTGGCACCCATACTCTGGGTTTGGGAGGCCAGTTTGGGGTTGGGGTCCCTCACTCCTCTGAGGGGAACCTCCACAGCCAAGATATCCTTCCCAGTTCTCAATCACCACATGGAGGTTTGGGGTTTGCCATTTCTGCATCTCTGTCCCTCATCGTGGCTTCTTCTTTATATCGTTAGTCATAAAACTTCTGTTCAGTGAGATTTCGAATGGTTCTCCAGGTTGACTGTTCTACAATTTAGTTTTAATTTAGAGTTGTTCACAGAAGGAAGCAGGCACAGTGTTTATTTACTCCACTATCTTGGACCCCTACAACATTCCTATGTTTACTTAATATTTGTTTTTGAGATTTATCCATATTGTTTTCTGTAGTCTTATTTATTCATTGTAATTCTGTATACATAAAATTTATTTTATTATTAAATTATATTTTATCATTTCCTCTTCTGAAGAATATGTAGATTTCCTTCTTTCTTTCTTTCTTTCTTTCTTTCTTTCTTTCTTTCTTTCTTTCTTTCTTTCTTTCTTTCTTTCTTTCTTTTCTTTCTTTCTTTCTTTCTTTCTTTCTTTCTTTCTTTCTTTCTTTCTTTCTTTCTTTCTTTCATCTTTCTTTGTTTCTTTTAACTGACAATGTTATTGCACTTAACCTCATTAATCTCTAATGTGTCTTTGGCAGGGATATATTATAGGTAGCATAGGTAGGGTCATAATTTGGGAGGAAAATAACAAGTTTTTGACAAAATGCCATTAAGAGTAGAGTAACAAAGCCTCCTAGGACATAAAATAAAATTATATACCAAGGTGCCAAAAACATGTATACAAGTGAAACTTTGGTCAATGTTCCTCAAACAATAGTTTGCTGTAATCAGAAGTGTCTGGATGCTGATGGTAACCACTTTGAGCCCCTCTTGTAATTGCAGAAGTCAAACATGACTTATATCCATCTTTTGGTATATATTGAGTATTACAATTTTAATAGTTTCTCCCTTTCTTAAAATGTGCATACATGTTTTTGGCACCCTCTGTGTATGTAAATATATAAAAATGTATCCAATAGGATTCCTCCTTTCCACTCTCTCTTCCTTTCACCCTCCCTTCCTTCTTTCTATCCTTCCTTCTTTCCTTCCATAAATACTCGAAAGCCTATTATGTGTCAGGCACTATTCTGGGCACTTGGGGTATATTAGTCAACAATGCGAAGATCCCTGAAAACCTGGGCTAAAATCTAGCATTAATCTAGGAGTTTCATCTTTTCTTGGGTCTTTTGAGACATGCACATCCTTATACTTTTGCCTTCCTATTCTACTGGTCACTACAAATGTACATCTCTTACACTTTTAAGAGATATAGAAGGTTTATCTATTTTTTAATAATGAAAGTGTAAAATTTTGAAATGCCTTGAAGCACAAAGCTATCCCATATTGTTTAGTACATAGCAAAGAAGACATTGTGGGTAGAGAAAATGGCAAGGTCAGAATGGCAAATGTGATTAAAGGCATGTTGTGTCCTGAAAATGCCAAGTACTCCAGGTTGGCTTAAACACAGGGAATATGTTTCAGGGAATATGCCTGTGATACAGTTAAGTCTGTGAAAACAGATTGGGCCACATTGTACACTTTTGGTTTGATGACCAGCTCCAGCTAAGAACATTTCTTCTTTTAAGTGGGTTAAATATTTCTATTAATTATTGTTGCTTAAACTTAATTTACTTAACACTTTTTTGTGTGTGGACTGTACAAAGGTAAATGTCCACTTTATGCTCTGGGAATTGCTGAAATTATGAATATGATTTTTATTAAAAAATGATCCCTGAATTCAGTTTACTCTAAAGTATGCATTAAACCCACAAAGATTTGTTCCATTTTTTTTCACACCAATAAATTCCAAGTTTTCCTACCATTCTATGTATAACTGGATGAAGATAATACCACCAACTTCAGGTAAGGTTTTAGAATTTTCTTACCCAAATATTCTTATAACACTTCTCTTTCCACTAAGAATGACAAAGAAGAACAAAATGTACTAGTTGTCATTTTGTTTTTGTTGTCCAAATTACATTAGACTCTATATATACTTTTCCCCCCAAGTCCTTGCTGACTCTTTAAATCAGGTTTGATGGACCAGTGCTTATTTTCATATTGCTTAGGCTGAGCACAAAAAAAGTAATCTCAGCTATAATAATTAACTAGAAAGTATTAGTGGCTCATTTTTGTCATTTATATGGTTTGTGCAGTATTAACAGATGAGAAGACATTTCTTAAGTCTGATTGAACTAGAGGTCCATCTTACTAGAAATAAAATTGTATTTGAAGTTCATTTAACTGAGCATTTTAAGGAGATTCAATTAGAAATATGTCTGGACAAAACCTATAAAGGGTGTTAGTTTTCTACCCATCCATCATAAACTCATATTCTCTGACATTCAGGCAGCAGGCAGGTACCATGACTCTTATGATTGTGCTTCCACTTTCTGTTAACACCACTAAAATTTCTAGAGATGTTTGTAGTAGAGAGTAGTACAGGCATTGGCAAAAACTGGAATCACTATAGGATAATGATGCCAATGTAGGAAAGATATACATGATAAACAAGGTGAATTGGTAATGTAGGAATTGTTCAAACTACTAATGCAATGGTAAGGGAGAGTCACAAATTTCAAATATAAAATATGGGGTAAAGTGAAACAATATCAGCTCATAATTCAATAAATAAACAAAAAATTATAAATAATTTTGACCTAATAAACTCCCTGTGTTTTTATGTGTGTTTTGTTTTTTATTTTATTTGTTTGTTAAATGTATTTTGATTTTTTTCATGAATTTTCCCTTTACATAAAAGATCCTGGTACACTTTCCACTGCCATTCAAAAGTTGCTTTATATAGATGCTTTTCAGGGAAATCTAGTCTCTCTCAAACAGGAAATTTTAATAACCTAATTAGATTGTCTGAGTGCTGCACTGTTACAATGATAAACAATATATAAACACCGGACTGTCACCTGAATATTCTGCATAGCCGAATTTGCATTTGAATAGTTGCCAGAATGTATTTCTTGCTTTTGGATCCACTGCATCATGCATTCTTTTAGCCCTTTGTAAAAGAAAAATCTGCAGCAAAATTGCAGAAAGCCTTGTTAATTCATTTTTTTAATGAATAATGCCCTTTGGCATTCTCTTTGATAGTCATGGTTTGCTGGAATGAATAGCATACACTTCTATTTTTGGATTACTACAGCCCTTTTCAAGCTTGACTATGCCTTGGAGGTAAAATAGAGGGTTATCCATTTGTACACAGGAGAGAAAGTGCTTAGATGGATACCAAAATAGAATTTGGGTGCATAACAAATTTGCTCAGTGGAGGATGTGGGCTATATGAGTTTGCCCATGGAATAATATTTTAATAGGACATATATGAGGTTATGCCCTCACATACAATGTGAATTAAATAATCTGGGTGCTTTCCCAGAAACATAACAAATAGTAATTTCCAAACTACGTTTTTCTCTGTTATTTGTATACTTTTGTGGGCTAGAGTTTAAGTCATTTTAGTATTCATTGAGTGGCTACAAAGGTCCAATTACTATGCAAAGAACTGAGGATATAGGCAAGTATTAAGCGTAATCTCTAACTTTATAATTTATACCATATCAGAGGAAACAGACAAGTATCTAGCTAACTATGATGCAATGTGATAGGTGGGATAATAGAGACATAACAAGTGCAATCGTAGCTAACTGGAAAGAGCAATTCATTTTGCAAGGAGGGACAACTGGACAGACTGTAAAAAATATGAGACATTTGAACTGAGAACTGCAGCACTAGTTGATTTGTGGTAGGTACAAAGGGATGGCAGAGCATTTCAACAGTGGGAGCACTACAGGCAAAATTGTTGGGTCAAACGAAATCCTTGGGCAATGGTGTGGATGAAGGTGTGCTCCTGGGAAATGGGAAGCGACAAGGCTTAGAAAATAAGATGTCAGGATCAGTTTCTGCTTCAATTTGCCTTTGTAGATATAGCTAACACTGGGAGCTAACAATCTGGAGCCCTTGATGATTCCAGAACAATTTATGTGTGTTCATTAATTGTTTTGAAACAGCTGCCATTGAATACCAGTGAATATTTTGAGAATTTGGAATAGTACATGGCTTTAAATTGTCTTGATCCTGGAATTTCCTTTCTATATTATCAGCAGTGGTATATCCCAAGCATAACATCAGTATAAGCAAAGAAGATGAAAATTATGTAAATTTAATAGGGTTTGTAGGGGTACAGGTAAAGATTCCAGTCCTATTAAAATGTTCAATCAAGGACAAAGGATTTCATGGTCAATTAAGTTTGGAAGACTAAATAATAAATTACCTTTTATAAGAGTCACATTCAGAGTGGGGTTCTGAAAATCCTGAAATAGACAATCTTATTTAACTTTATTAAACTCACTTGTTTGAGCAAAAATGCATATTTTTTCTTAACATAAAAATCCATTAACATTCTATAGAACTAATTTACCATGAAACATACCTCTTGGAGCACACACAACTATAAATATTTCAAAGTGACATTCAATTAAATAATGGAAGATATCAGAGATGCACAGTTTACCAAACACATATATGAACCATGAATCAGTCGTGTGTGTGTGTGTGTGTGTGTGTGTGTGTGTGTGTGTGTGTCTGTGCGGTGTATGTTCCTCAAATCCAACCCTTTCCTGTCTGGTGCTGGGCACTATATAATAGGGGGCTGACTCTATAGGCTGTGGCAGCAGACGTGCAGCTCAGTTAAACCAGTAGGGAAGACTGGTGAGAAATTAGAGGGTGGAAGTAAGGAAAAAGCCAAGTTATGTCTACTTTTTCTGGAAGTTTCTTTACCCTCCCTTGGCTCCAACTCTAGCTTAACAGGATGTGAGTGGTTCCAGCAGCTTTTGATTCAGCCAGTCCCTAGGTGTCAGTGTCATCACTTCCTTACTTTATAATATACTTAGAGTTTGTAGTTTCTCCTTCTGTTGTTAATACTTTACCATTTCCAGTTTGATTTCATAGCTCTTTCATTAGCAGTGTGACAAGTCATTTCAAACATTCTGAGAGAAGTTTCTCTTTTCCTAGTAGGTGGACCCTGACTCATACAATACTGTAAAAAATTCTTCGCAAACATTGGTTTTGTACAATTACTTTAAGAGGTCACTACTATGTCCCCTTTCTTAGAAATCTTTTTTAAAATGAGAATACAGAGTCTGTAATTTTACTGAATTTTACTGAATCTAAAACCAATGCTACTCCATAGTACAAAAAATGCCATTTGTAAAAGTCCTCTCCACAAAGCAGAGAATAACAATATAAATAGAAAGGAGTACCTGAACTCCCAGCTGACTTCAGTCATCTCCCTCACTACCAGGATGCATAGCCAATCTCATTGCAACTCATGTTTGAGGATCCTGCCCTAAGATCTTCTGCAAAGCATTTATAACCTTTGGCTTACATCCTAAAAGACAGAATGGCAGGGCATTTTTCCCTAAGTCCAGGTTTTTAAGGTGCCTATCCTACCTCTACCTTTGTTGAAAGCTAGTTGAAGCTATATGCAAACATATTTTAATACTGATAGATCTGACAGATTGGCACACAGCCCAGTCTTTGTCTTTATATATCTAAATCTATGATAAGAACAGCTAATTTTAGTGTTGTATGTATGTCTTATAGTCTGGTAGCAGAACACTCGTCATTTAGTACTAATTATATTGAAGCAATCTTACATGGTTCTACCTCCTTTTAAAAACGAAATACATTTTTTTCCCTGCTTTATTCTAGATAAAAATTTCAAGATGTTAGGAAATACTGAGAGAGGACTACTATAATTTGTTATTTTCTGGGTATTTTATACAGTGTTCTCCTTCATTGCATTTTCCTACCAGCTGCTCAATGACATCATTAAAACATCAAAATTACTTCTTTTGTAATAGACAATATTCCTAGCCAGTTGAACTTAATAGGAATAATATCTTCAGTACTTAAAGCCAAATCTCTAATTCTTTTCTCTCTTACTTCATGTCTAATAATAGTGATCCTATGTTTTCTCTCTTCCTTTTCTCTTTCACTCTGACAGTTTAATAACAATGGTGGTACATATTTTATTTCTTTTGGTGAATCAGTGGACAAAATGCTTTACATTGACATAAATTCTCAAAACAGTGACTTGAAGGATATGTGTTGAACAGGAGACATTTACTGGAAATAAAGCTGTGTTTTAGATAGCTGACTTTTTCGCAAACTTTGATAGGTTTTTATTTTAAACATTCTTATTGGGAAACAGTAAACTTTGAAAATCATGTCAGGAGCCACTGGTTTTTCATGTGTAAGTTTCTTACGCATTGAACAAAGCAACATTTAATTAGACAAAAGCCTTATAAGGTAACAATTAGATTTCTCAATATTTACTGTATCCCAAACTCTCTGGTGACAAGCAGAAGATGCACATATGAGATTAATCTACTACAAAGCCAAAGTTAGTAAGCATGCACATATACGATTCAGGTTTCATTTAAGGCAACTCCAAACCTTGGTAAGGATGGATTATCACCAGAAATGGAGGCCAAAAAAGAGCATCTAGTTGAAATTAGAAAAAGGAAAATGTGTCCAAATTTTATGTAATTTCAACACTTTGATTGAACTACATACACTTCAAATACTCATGTCTATAGAAGGTAATATGCAAATGAAAAAACACAATGATAAACAAGCAAGCCACATGGTTGTACAGAATCAATCAAACAACATTAGTCTTGGGGTTCTAATAACTTGTATCTTAATATATTGTAAATAAATATGAAGCCTTTAAAATTATTTTTTAAAAGTGTATGTGCATGTGCATGTTTATGTTTTACATAGGCATGAATTGAAATTCCATAAACTGCTTTGGTCTTTAGGGAGGTATTAGAAAAATTAATTAACTACGTATATTTTTGTGCCTTTAGTTTGTGTATACAACATGTACTTTAAGGTTGTGCCTACACAGTACATTTTAGGTAATAGTTTATTCAGTGTAATGAAATAAAAATGAAAGTTATTTTCTAACCAGAGAGTAATCTAACTATCTAATGTTCAGTACAGATTTATAAAAAGACCTCAAGTGACATCTGCTGAATTCATGTTTGAACTCTAGAATATGTTGCTCTGTTTTCTTTTTTCTTTTTATTTTAAGTAAAATTGGGAAACAATATTATATTAGTTTTAGGTGCACAACATACTCACTCCATATTTATATATCTTTCAATGTGGTGACCTCACTAATTCTACTCATTACCTGTCACTGTGAAAACTTATCACAATACTATTAACTATATTCCCCTTCACCTTTTTTCACCTATCACCCAGCCCCTTTCCTCTGACAACCATCAGTTTGATCTCAGTTTTTATGAGTATATTTTTTTTTGTTTGTTTGTTTGTTTTAGATCCCACATATAAGTGAAACAGTGGAATATTTGTCTTTCTCTGTCTGAGTTATTTCACCTAACATAATACCCACTAGGTTTATCCTTGCTGTTGCAAATGGCAAGATTTCATTTTAGTTTTTATTGCTGAGTAATATTCTATTGTGTATAGTTGTATGTATCACATCTTCTTTATCTTTTGATCTATTGATGGACGTTTTGGTCACTTCCATAACTTGGTTATTATAAATAATGCTGCAATGAGGACAGAAGTATACATATCTTTTCAAATTAGCGATTTTATTTTCTTTAGATAAATACCCAGAAGTGGGGTTGCTGGGTCATATGGTAGATCTATTTTTGATTTATTGAGGAATTTCCATACTGTTTTCCATAGTGGTATACCAGTCCCTTTTCTCCACATCCTTATCAGCATTTGTTATTTGTTGACTTTTTGATAATAGCCATTCTGACTTATGTGAGGTGGTATTGCATTGTGGTTTTGATTTGCATTTCCCTGATTAATAATGTTGATCATGTTTTCATATGTCTAATGGCCATCTGTTTGTTTTATTACTTTGAATATGTGGTTTGTACTCCATGAATATGTTTCTGCTTTGGAGATCATTTAAAATGACTGCTTCATAATACCATTGGAACATTAAAGCAGGTAATATGAGTTACAGGGCTCAAAAGAATGTAAAAGCTGATACTGAAGTTTTAATCTTTTTAAATTCAAATTCTGCTTAGCCAGTCAATGCAAGGTGTTCTTCAATAAACTGACTCAAAAGGTTTTTGTACTTTAACCATTCAAAATTCTTACATATTGCTGAATTACAACAAATAAAACATACTGATATTTATTTAGAAGACATATTTAATCTAAAAGCTATAATTACATGGCAATGTATCCTAGAACTTAACTTTTCAAAGTAGTATTCATTTTCTTCTTATAGTTTATCAAATAAATAATTAATAGTAAATATGTTCTTGATATTGATATGGATATGAGTTTTTATTTTACAAAATCAATTGCAGAGTCATTTCTGATGACTCTTACACTTACTTTTTTAGAGGCATGTAGAATTTATACATTTGTGTGAAAACAGAGACTGGAAAAAAAGTGTTGGTAGGAATAGTAGAAGTGTAATGTCAGAGAGATTTTAATAAAGTAAAATAGCTATGCTCTATTTTGTTTGCATGATCTCCAAACTCAACCTAAGCTGGCTGCAATCTTGCATATACTCCAAAACTGATAAACAGAAATGGAAAATGCAGAGGGATTATGGGGAATCAAACAATATCTTTCACATGTGGCAATAACTAAAATGAGAACACTCCATATAGTAATAATGAAAGTTATCTTTTAGAATTCTCAGCCTGTTGGATTTGGAAAGCAGTAAGAGTAGCTCTTCCTGTTGGATACAATGTTCTTTTATGTAAGTGTTGGCTCAGAGGAGATCTTCACAAATGAAAAAAACAAAACTGAACTCAGTCAGACCATTCTACATGAGGGGCTTAAAAGGTGGTTGGACAAGTTAGTCTGATTACAGTGTCCACAGAATACTGACAGGAGCTAAGTCTGAACCCATGCATGGTTCCAGCTGAAGGGAAAGGAGGCCTCAGATCATACAAGTCACCATAAATTCTAGAAAAAGTATAAAGAAGGCCAGATAAAATTTGTAACCTGTTGGCAATGAGGAACTGCCCACTTTTTAGATCAGGAAAATGTCATGATGAATAGCATTCTACAAAGGTAGAGCTTGTGATTAATTTTTAGGTCAATGAATCATTTGAAATTCTGAGATTTTATTATTGAAAGCTAAAGAACATTTCTCTTCAAAATAGCTATATGTATTCATACAAGTTTCCTGCTTTATTATAGGAGTTCACGGACACATAGAGTCCAAGTTAATAACAGCTTTTTTTTTTTTTCCTGGATAGAGTGTATTGGGTGTGGACTGAAGTAGAGATGAGATATGAGCAGTCCAGATATGAATTGATAAGTAATCTGTTAGGATGACGAAAGTAAGAATAGAAAGGATGAATGCTTGTCAGATTCAAGAAGGAAGGATCCACAAGTCTGGGGTGTTTTTTTTGTATTTTTATATTAAATTTACATTTTAAAGGTAATTCATATCATGGTTTAGCCAATGCATTTTCATTTCATCTACTGAGAAATCTTATGTTCATTAATGAGTAGAGTTTTAGGTATTATTTAACTTAACCAAAAAGAAAAATGTTGAGAGATAGTTTAGCAGTTTTTTTAAGATAAGATTTGCATTCATGTAAATTTAATTTTGACAATTTTAATCTTCCAAACACCAAAACTCATAACTCCTCCATTTAACTTCTACTGCCTAAATTGCTGACTCATCTATTTCTTGATAAGCTAAATCACATAATTTTTCTATTCTAAAAGAATTAGAATATTCATGCTAGAAATATGTGGTAGTAAGACAAGAAATTGAGTCCATGTCACGGTGTTAAAGCAGTGTAAATTTACCTCACAATTTCTGTAAGTTACCAATCTAGGCACAATGTGGCTGGATTCTCCATTCAGGTGTCAGTTTGAAATCCTGGGAGTTTTGGGGGTAAAACCTGAAACTAGCCCCCATACATGGAGGGCAAGGAGAGATCAAAGTCGGAGGCAAATCACTCCAGATTGGTAGGTGGCAGGTATAATAAGTAAGGGAACTTACATATGAGGTTTGTCTTGGGCAGCTGAAAGATGAGTAGATCTATGCTGCTGTCTGCTACAATCTTAAAAGTTTATGTAGAAGGCTTTAACTAGGCTTAGTCACATACTCAGTCTAGGTGGTCTAAGCAACACATTGTTCCTTTAAGGCTGCATCCTTGAAAATGACTCCCACTGTGGGAATAGTGGATGAATCATACATTCTAGAGACATGGGAGTGGGTGAGGAGCCCAGGTTTAGCGTGCAGTCATATCCTCTTGATTACCTCCTCCAACAGTGTCATTAGGCTGAAATCAAGGCTGTGGCTGTAGTTACTATCTGGGGCTTGTGATCCTTTCCCAACCTTATTGGTTATTGGCAGAGTTCATTTCCTTGTGGTTTTAGAACTGCATTTTCTATTTTTCTACTAACTGTAATCCAGGAGTCACTCTCAGAATCTAGAAATCGCCTTTAATTCCTTGTCATGTGATTCCATAGGTAATTCACAACATGAAGTTTTGTTCTCTCTCATGCCAGCCAGCATGCTTTTCTTTGATGTCCTATGTTGTAGCCAGCCATACAAAACTCTCTGCCTTTAAAGAGCTCATGTAATTAGGTCAGGTCCATTCAGATAATTTCCCTATCTTACGGTCAACTGTTTTGTAACATTAGTTATATCTACAAAATTCTTTCAAACAGTACCTAGATTAACATTCAATTGAATAATTGGGAAAGAGGATGTAACTACCTAGGGTTGGGAATCTTGGGGAGACATCTTAGAATACTGCCTCCTATACTCACTAAAATAATAACAGCTCAGTAAAGTAAATACAGGAGTGCAGTAATCTTTCCTATTTTCATCTTCCTCTAAGAAATAATCAACTAACCTTTTAGTGTTCCTCATTTTAATAAAATTATTTTTTTATTCCTGTCTCTCTCCAACATTAAAATGAGTTTTTTGAAGAGAGCAATTTTGTGTTATGCATTAAGTATCCCCAAGTACCACAATGCATGGCAGATAAAAGGTACTCAACATGAATTATTGGAAATCATACTTAACGCTAATAATTTCAAAATTGTTAAAACACTTATCCATGCGTCTCACTGTGGACAATCATCCCCGAGGAGATGGTTTTATGGAAAGAGTAAAAGTTAAGAATGCAGCAATTTATATATAACATTCAATGATATTCTACATATTAAGAAAATGAGATCCTATATTCTTAGTATAGTCACTTAGAAGGTGGCATTTTGTGCTATAATTTTAGAATAGATGTTTCTGACTAAGAAGGCATTTGGATATTTTTTTTTTTTTGAAATGTCAACAGTACAAGAGAAAATGTCATTTTTGTATTTAATCTTTCCCCCACTTCATTCCTGACATCTAGAAAAGACCCACAAAAGCAGGCCAGAGATAAAAGGAAGAGATGGATTTAAGTCATCTCCATTTGCTCTAAATTGTGTCTGTTACTGCCACAGTTTCACTGAACATGTGTAAAAGTGTTAATATGTCAAAAGATCTATCACAATTTGTCCTTAATATTTATCTTTCCTTCGCTAAGAAAAGTAGATGAACAAGTTGAATATCTAGGGGCATATAAACCAATCCTTACTGACACATTTAAATAATCCATTACTGGTGTCTGAATATAATTGCAATGAAAGCTAAATCATAATTTCTAAAGAACTGTTAGCTAAGCGATACTGAAAACCAGGAAAATCAAGTGATTTTATTTTGTTTTTTACATTCACATTACTTTCTTATGATTCATTTTTGTTTTTAATTCTGAGAAGAAAAAACCCCAACTATATTGTGCAGGATTTTTTTTCTTCCTCCTATTTACAGGCTTATTGTAGCTTGTTTTTTTACCTCTATAAATAAAAATTTGAATACAACATAGATCTGCACCAGCTGCTGATAGGAAATTTCACCCCTCAACTCTGTACAATCTTGAGACTTAACCCAGTTTTGGGCTGTCAGACACAACTTTTTCTTTCTTTCCTCTTTTTTTTTGTACTATTTTCCTTCCTGAAATTTGCTAGGAATTGTAGAAATTTTGATCAAATAAGAGGAATAAGTAAATCTAAGACTTGAATTTTAATATGAGATAAATGCTACAGTAGTTCAAAAAAGCACTCATTTTCTGATTAGGATATAGCATCGAGTTTCCATGGAACAGTGAATAACTTTTGAAAATGTTTGATCCAAATGCTTGATGATAAAAGTAAAAATGCTGTTTATTTCATCTATTTTATTTTTAATAGCACCTTCACTTTGTAGGATGCAACAGTCAGTCTTCTTTATGTTATGGGTAAAGGCAGAATAAATTAATTTTAGAATTGGTTAAAGCATTTATAACAAAGAAATAGGATTGAGTTTCCCCAGAATTTAATGTGACTTTTATTTGGAAATGGAGAAACATCACAACCTCTTTTTACTGTGCATAATCATAAGGTTATACTAACAAGCCCATTTAAAAAGTACATGAGTTGAAAAATAGGCACTTTTCTATGCATCATATGTGGTAATATTGTATGCAAAACCTGGGGAAGCAAACAAGAGCTAGAAATAGGAAGTAAGGAAGGGAGAGTAATGCCTAAAAATGACAAATGAATAGCAGTGATGTTTATTTTTTTTTATTTTATATATTTTTTTTTTTTAGGGCAGTGTCTCTGACCCTCATATGTAGGACCCGAACCGGGGCCACTGGCTTCTCAAGCCAGCACTTAACCACCGCATTGTGCTACCTTGGGGGCATGCTGACCTTGGCCTATCAGCATCCTCCTTAGGTAGCCAGTAATCCCCTGTGTTGAATCCTCCTCACCACACAGCAAGCATGGTAGATGGCTGCAAAGAATCTTCTTTCAGTTCACTGAACTTACTGAACTTCCTCCCTTGTCTTTGGAGAAGGTAAGTATATCAACCCATCCAGAAAAGGTTTTGTTCTTCACTTTTATTATCTTTGCTATACTCACATAGCCTGGTGTTTCCTAACTGCAGCTACAGAGACAGGAAGTAAATGTGAAACTGGAAAAATGTTGTGAATCTCTCAGTGGATCACATTGTACCTACTGAAGCCCATCTCCTATGCCAGTTGTTTCCAACTCAACAATAGCTGAAGCTTATGGTTTGTAAGGACATGATACACGTATTGAACCAGGAGATAAAAATAAGGCCCTGTACAACTGTGCTTATCTTTATACTCAACTGCTTCATCTAAGCAGAAACAGTTGCTGTGTATAATACTTCTTCTTACCTAATGTGAAATAATATAGGCATATCTATAAAACTGATAAAATCTAACTTTTGTAATATTCCTAGTATACCTAAGTTTTCCACACTGACAATTGTTAGATTATAGAAGCCTTCTGCAAAATATAAGAAACCATTCTATAAAATATAACAAACAACTTAGATGTACAGGCTATTAAAAAGTGAATTCTTTTTAAAATTATGATTTCTTTAAAATTTTTGTAGATTCCAGAGTTCCATTCTTGATACATTTATTTGCTTTTCACATTTTTTCTGAGAAATAATGTTTCATTTTGTAACATCAAGGTCAATTTTATGGTGATTACCATAATCTCTAATGTCCATTATGTTTCTCAGATAGGCCCATGTCTATTTCCAAATTATGTCCAAACTCTAGTTTATTGTTTTTTGCCATCCTCCAAAGTCTGCTATTTTTTTTTCAGTGAAGATGGCCTCTGGAATCCAACAGTCTACTGGGAGAGAAAGAATACTGATAATTAGTATTTAACTTTATCTATGCTATGAGAAATTAAGGTAAAAGTAAAGAAAAAATACAATAAATATACTGAGGAGGAGTTTCTAACTGATATTAATCCAACCTTGGGATTCCAAGTTAAGATTAGATTAATCGTGCAATTATGACTTCCATATTAGTCACATAAATATATCTACATTCTTCAGCATGACATCTATGACTCCACACTCTTTCCTCAACCAAATGGACTGGTGTCATATCCCATCAGTTCCCTTGCCTGCCCCCTCTTTATATGCCAATTACATTAATAGAGATATTCTTTTTAGAACATATCATGATATCTCTTGTACCTTTGTGCATATCATAACTTAACCTAAAATGCTTTATCTGCCACTTGGAGCCAGTGGATCATTTGGTAATACTCAGTTCAAATAGTTCTTTTATGGGGCTTTCTACTTTCCAAGGCAAGAGTTAGATTCAACAATTGCATTATTTAGTTCTTTCTATGATTTATAGCATAAGATATAATGTGATATATCATTTATTTGTTATATATACACACATTATGTATTCATATGTGTATTTTAACCTTACCATATTTATAATAATTATTTTAGAATTAGACACAGTCTCATTGAGCTCCAAACTTTGTTATTTACCTACTGTAGAGCTTAGTGTAGAATACATGCTCTGCTAATATTTCACTAGTTTTATGTATTTTTATGTTATAAGTAATGCTTCCTTCTGGCCAAATATGTTTTTGAAAAACATAGAAGGAATTGTAACTGGTGCATTAAATAAGTGGGTTTTTTAAATTTAAATATAATCAAAACACAACCTATTTGTTGCTTCCCATTTGCCTTTCAAGCTGCTCAGTGGGGTAAATTTTCCCACTTCCTCTGGATAAAAGCTCTGGGAGAACTACTTTCTCTGGCTATCCTTAGATAACAGAAAGTTAAGCAATTGTTGGAAGTGGAACAACATGGTTTCAATTCATACCTTTCAGCATCCATCTCAATATATTAATCGACACTTCTTTTTTCAGTCCGGGGTAACCTTTCTTCTCTTTTCTTGCATGGTGAGCCAGCTTGTTCCAGGCTTTGTCTTTACATTTTGTGAAAAGCTTGTGTTTATTTCTCTCATTTTAATTTCTCCTTATATTTTTTACTTGACTTTCCAAAACCATTAGGGAGAAAAGTTCAGGGTTATGATTCCTTTTCCCAGGTTAGCTTTCCACTCTCTGGACCTGGCTGTGCTTGAAGCAGAACACTCCCTTTGGTATTTTGCTAGGTCCTATAAAGCTCCTTAGCTGGAATCTCCCAATTGTAATTTTCCAGAGTCTGCTGCTGTTTGTCAGCAGATCACTTCACTCAGAATCTCTCCACTGAAGTTTTAAAAAAATGACCCCCAGCCTGATAATTGATTCAAATACTTGCATTTGGACACATTGCTTTAGAAATTTCATATGAACTGTGTTGCAGTACCATTGTGAAAATTTTCAAATGTACATTAAATTTTATATAATAAAGAAAATAAGTTGATTCCTAGTGCCAAAAGTCCTACACAGAGATGACTGTTAATAGATTTGTGCATATTTTCCAAACATTTTTAGCTATATAGAATGTACCTGTACACACATATGTTAGTATGTCTGTGTACATGTGAGATATTAGGTGTGTATATATACTATACGTATATATCTATGCATATGTATACTGTAAATGCATATATACTGTATATGTATATGCACATCACACACAACTATATAAACTTTATCAACTTGCTTTAATAACTTAGCTTTTGTGGATGCCTTTCCAAGTCTACACATTAATTTACTTAGAGTGGTGCAATATGTATTATATCCTTTTCTTTTATTTTTTTTTCAACACCTAAAAAGGGCAAATATTTGAAAGACACCATCTGTTTTCTTGGGCAAGCCATAAGTGACCTGCTTAACTAGGAAGCACCAGAGTCCAGCTGGACAGAGAGTGGCAGTAGTGTTAACAAGCATTAATGAATGAGTTTGGCTGTAACTGTCCTCTGCATTAAAGAGACAAACAAAAATTAATATGACGTCTATTGTTACATCTGTTCAGTGGGCTCCACTGGTCAGAGAGAGTGCTGGCAACTATATGTACCAAGTCATATATATATATATATATATATATATATATATATATATATATATATATATCTTTAAATATATATTTAAATATATATCTTTAAATTGCTTATTTTGGCAATACATGGACATATCATTTTGTTAAAATGAAGCTTTAAGGAATTTATCTGTTAGATAAATTGATCTCTCTGTCTCTGTCTCTGTCAGTCTCTCCACACCACACACACACACTGTGAGCCCTTCTCTGCATCCAGCCATCTATTCCACTCCAGCTTTCCACACAATGTTCTGTATCCCATTTCTGCTAGCATAGGTAACTTTTCTTCTCCCAAACTCCCAGACATTCCAGTGTTATCTGCTACTGGCACTCCATTAGCAGCAAAATCCACTTTATTTTCATCCCCTACTATGCACAATTGTTCTCTTCCTTGGCTTACACTAATCTAGAATATACTCTTGTAATTAGTATTTACTTCCTCACATATCATGTTTTTAGGTATAGGAATTAGAAGCTGCATCTCTTTACATCTCCCATTGTTACTTACAGTTTATTGGTTATCTTCTTATATGTAAATTACGTTCTTGTATGGCCTCGTTTTCTGGCTCTGCTCTTCACTCTGTTTTTCTATCACTTACAGTCCTTATTGTGGCTCCCTGTCTTCCTCTCCACCACAGCAGGTAATATCATCATTTATGTGGGCCAGTCATTCAATACAAGAGCTTCTCTATTAACTGACTCTCCTGGACCAAACTAATCTTCACTTCAATTACTCCCAGAATCCCACACTGGAGTTTGTTGTAATCTGACATCACTAAAATCACTAAATGAAGTATTTTACCCCATAATCACAAAATCCTATTCCTATAGCTTGCTTCAACTATTCACCAAAGAAGTTTTCAACCCATTGGCCTCTATAAATTAAAGATGGATTAAAGGCCATATTTTTACCCTGTCTATCTATATCTGAACACATTCTATCCCACCTCCATTCTATTGGAACAGGGTCACCCATGAACCCTCCAACCCAGCCATATGTGCTTTTGGATTTTATTGTATTGTGGTTTTTTGGGAAAGCTTATGCAATCATCTTTTGTTTTTCCTGTCTCTGTCTCTGTCTCTGTCTCTGTCTCTCTCCTTCTCTCTTCTTCTCTCCCTCTCTCTCCCTCGCACCTCCTTTTCCTCTTTTATATATGTCCTGTCAATTGGATCCTTTCCACTACTTTTGCAAAATCTAAATATTGTTGAAAATAAAATTAAATACCCACACATTTATTTTTTTATTTTATCTTATTTTTTTGAGGGCAGTGTCACTGGCCCTTATATTTGGGACCTGAACCGGGGCCACTGGCTTCCCAAGCCAGCGCTTAACCATTGAGCCACTTGGTCGGCCCAACTTTTTTAAAAAAATATTTCTGTTTGTTAGTTTGTTTGTTTGTTTGAGGGGAGTGTCACTGGCCCTCACATGTGGGACCCGAACTGGGGCCCAACCACTGTGCCACTAGGCCGGCCCAAATACCCACACATTTACACACATACACACACACACACACACACACACACACACACACACACACACCCCTTCTCCCTAACCCCTTAATTAGGCTTTCCCTACTTTTCTCTCCTATTAATCTCTTTAAAAGTTTTATTTCGAAGTTCATTCTTTCTGTTCTGTAACTCTCATAGCCCCCATTTACTACCCAGTTTACTCTAATTGGGTTTATTGCCTCATCACTCCTCTCAAGCACTCTTGCAAATCAGTGACGTCTGTGTTGTTCAATTCAAACACCATTTTTCAGTCCACAAATTTCATGTTATTTCTGCAGCAATCAACTTGGTTAACAAATTCCTACTTTTGACAACTCTTCTTTTGGTTTCATGACCCCATACACTCAGAGACATTTTCTTACCTTTCCACAAACACTTTCTACTTTCTTTCACTGTCTTCCTCTACTCAGCCATTTAATTTTGGGCATTCTCAATATCTATTCTCATATTCCCTTACCTTCTCCTTCAATTTCTTTCCCTAGGTTATCTCATCAATTTCAGAGCTTTAATAACCTCCTGTGTGCTGATAATATGTCAGTTTATACTTGCAGCCTCTACATTTCTTCTGAGCTTTAAAAGAGTGTATCTAAAAGTCCACCTGACATTTGTACTTGAATGTCTTACAGATAGCTCAGAATCATTATACCCTATAACAGACTGAAGGTTTTTCTATATTAAAATAAAGTTTACTTCCGTGTTTTCTTCTACTGCTCCCTTTATCAATAAACGGTAACAACATTCATCCATTTGCAAGCCAGTGATCTCAGATTCATATTAGACACTTTGCTCTCTTTTAACCAAAATCTAAAACTCCATTAATTCTCATTAATTTTACATCCTAAATATGTCTTATTCTTTCTATTTTTCCCAAGCTTCACTGCTAACATCCTCCTACGAGTTCTTGAAATGACTACCTGACTGGTGTCCTTGTCTTGCCTGTAGTCTATCATCCATTCACCTTTCTCCTACATGATCTTCTTATTGTGGAATGATCATTTTCAAAAATAGTCTCAGCATATCTTTCATGTTCTTAAAACCTCAGCATGTATTTCCTGTACTTAAATAACATAGTTATGATTTTAATTTAATGAATAATAGTTCCATGAGCAAACTATTTCTGGAATAATAATTAAAGTTATTGCTGTGTTCTTTAATATCTGGCATGATCTAGCCTTAACTACTTCTTCATGGTCATCTGACACAATGCCTTCTCTAAACTGTGCCCAATTCTCTGGACTCATCTTACTGGCCTTTTATTTTCTTAAACTCTTTATGCAAATCTAGTGTCTTTACACCTTGTTTCTCTTTACCTAGTTACTTATAGCTCTTCCTTTAGATGCTTTCCTAACCCTTTGTTGCTTTGTCAGGGAAGCATTTTTCTATCATATTCATACACTCATATTGTCATGTACTGATTAGAGTTTTAATTTAATATTCATTTTTAGAAAATTTGGTCTGTTTTATTCTTTTTATCGAGCCCCCTGTCTGCTTTATTAACTTTTGTTGTCAGATGTTCACCAATCAAAGTAGAATCTTGGATATGCTGTAGGTACTGGAAATAATTTTGTGAAAAAAATAGATGACTTTTACCTCTCATTTCACAGAGGCAACATTTCTTTTATGCTATTGAGGATGCCATGCTATTTTCTTAAAAGTGATTTCAAAGAATAATTTTCTGAAAGATCAGTAGGACATGTTTCTTTTCCCTCTGTCTGTGGATTTTGTTTTATTTTTCTAATAGACCTAAAGTTTGAGTGTTTTCTCTTCTTTCTCAGGTGAAGAAAGATTTTTGCAAATAGAATATTTATCTGTGTTTCATGTGTATGCACTGGATTAATCTTGTTTTTTTTGAAATCCCTCATTCAGTTCCATAACCTGGAAGCAGGCTGAGATGCAGAATTCTTAGACTAATTTCCAGGTCCAGATGACATTCATCAAGTACAGTCCTGATAGACGAAGCTTTATCACATCTCTGGTTTTTCCTCAGGATTTATTCAAATCAAAATTGTTCATTGCTCAGAATGATATAAAGGATGTTCCTGATATTAGTCCAGAGGATTTTAGTTTTACAAATCTCTCAGTCTAAAATAAGTGTTGCTTCAAGTTTCCTTCCTAGTGTTGGATATTTCAATCTCTGAATGGATCAATAGAAGAAATGGAGGAAAGAGACAGTTTTTTGCTTTCTTTACAATGTAGTATAAAGCAATATGTACTGTAGAATAAATCTTTATTTTATTCATATAACAAGAGTACTCACAAATCAAGGAGTAAAAAGAAAATAAACTGTCTGAAGAATGATCTCACAGGAAACCAATTAAAGTTACTGCTAAACATATAGAAAATCAGTTAAAGAGATGCAACTAAAAACAATATATGTGGTACCATTTAAATGTCTCACCTTAGTTAGAATTTAAACTTTTAATTTTATAGTTTTATAATTTTATAATTTTATAATTTTAATTTCATCTTCTTCCCCTTGGCTTTGTTATCCATTTCCCTTTGTTATCTTTTATCCACTACTCTGGAAATTTTATAATTATATAGTTTTATAATTTTATAATTTTAATTTCATCTTCTTCTCCTTGGCTTTGTTATCCATTTCCCTTTGTTATCTTTTATCCACTGCTCTGGAAATTTTTTTAAAAAGTATTTTCCAATTACAGTTGATGTATAATATTATATTAGTTTCAGGTGTACAACATAGTGATTAGCCACTTCTATATCTTTCAAAGTAACTCGAGTACCCATCTGACACCATATGTAGTTATTACAATATTATTGATTCTATTCCCTATGATGTACTATATCCACATGACTGTTTTTATAACTGGCAAATTGTACTTCATAATCCCTTTCACCTTTTTCACCCATTCCCCTGACTTCCCTCCCATCTGGCGATCATCAATTTGTTCTCTGTATCTATGAGTTCATTTTTGTTTTGTTTGTTCATTTATTTTGTTTTTTATATTCCATATATAAGTGAAATGATATGGTATTTATCTTTCTCTGACATATCACTTAGCATAATACCCTCTAGTTCCATCCATGTTGTAGCAAATGGCAAGATTTTAATGTTTTTTATAGCTGAGTGGTATTCCATTGTACATATGTGCTACATGTTGTTCCATTTGTCTGGACACTTAGGTTGCATTCACACCTTGGCTATTGTAAATAATGCTGCAATAAACATAGGGGTGCGTATATCATTTCAAATTAGTGTTTTGGATTTCTCTGGACAAATACCCAGAAGTGAAATTGTTGGGTCATGTAGTATTTCTATTTTTAATTTTTGAGACATCTCCACATTGTTTTCCATAGTATCTTCACCAATTTACAATGCTACCAATGGTGCATGAGAGTTCCCTTCCTCCACATCCTCACCAACTCTTGTTTGTTGATTTATTGATCATAACCATTCAGACAGGTATGAGGTGATATCACATTGTGGTTTTTATTTGCATTTCTCTGATGATTAGTGATGTTGAGCATCTTTTCATTTGTCTTTGGACTATCTCAAACTGAAAAGTTTTTGCACAGCAAAGGAAACCATCAACAAAACAAAAAGACAGTCTACTTAATCAGAGAAGATATTCACCATTTATATACCTGATAAGTGATTAATATCCAAAATATAGAAGGAACTCATACAATGTAACACCAACAAAATAAAAATAAAAATAAACAAACAATACAATTACAAAATGGGCAGAAGGAAGAAACGGACATTTCTACAAAGCAGACATACAGATGGCCAATCAATCTGCTAATCTCATGTAAAGGAACTATTATATTCTCTTTTGGGGAGTATTTTGGAAAGGTATAACAAATTTCCAGTATCTAAAAAAATATAAAATGTAAAAATATTCTGACCCACAATTATCTTATAAAAAGCTTTTCCATCAGGATAATTCCATAAAATACACATACATATAAACAATGATGTTCATTGAATCGTTGAAAAAGATCAAAGCTCCAATACACCAGATATTTAACACTTCCTGGAAAAACATGTAGGAAAATATTAAGTTGTTACCTCTTGACAGTACGATTTGGCAGGCTGGGAGAAAGGGCTGTACTTTCTACATTTTAGTACTATTAAAATGAGTGTGTGTATGTGTGTGTGTGTGTGTGTTTGTGTGTGTGTGTGTGTGTGTTTTCATGAACTTCTAGTACTGATAGAATGAAAACTGTACATACCAAACATGTAGAAGAAAAGAAAAGAAGAAAATGAAAGTGCTTATGTTAAAGAGGCGATGCTCAGTTTCTCCTTTTGGTCTGTTTGCTTTGGGTTATCTAAATCTGAGGGAGAGAGGGTAGAGGTTGGAGGACCTGGGGGGAAGCCAAAAGGACATTAAGCTGACAGTAGAGCATTGGTCACCAGTTGTAATTTGTAATTCTATTGTAAATAGAGACATAGTGCTCAAAGTTTTATAATTAATTGGCCCTTGAATCCAGTTGGCTTTATAATAAGCTTTAGACATTTTGTTCATTTTTTGATTTTTAAGATTTTTACATTCATAAGTGTCTTAGTAAACATGTCTTTGTAGAGGTATAGTATTAGATAAGACTAACAAGATACTATTTATTTATTTATTTATTTATTTATTTATTTATTTATTTATTTATTTTTAAAACATTTTATTGGAGAATTGGGGAAGGGGAACAGACAAATTGCTGTCGTTTTGTTCTTCAGTCTAGCTGTGGAGGACACTTCACTGGCCCATGTTGGTATTGTGATCATTGTGCTCTTCCCGGGTGAGGCAGTTCAGTTGACGGCCATTGGATGGCCACTCAGGGTGACTCATGGCAACTCACACTAGCTGCTGGCCAATCACGGTGGCTCATGGCAGCCCACTGCAGCAGGGACTGCAGCCTACATCATTACCAGCCACTCACAGCAGCCCAGCTCCAGGTTGAGCTGTTGATCACCATTTTAGCTGTAGAGGGCACAGTGTCACTGGCCCATGTGGGATTTGAACCAGCAGCCCTGCTGCTCATGCTCCCAAACCAACTCTTAACCAACCAGCCACTTGGCCGGCCCACAAGATACCATTTTAAGCATGAGTTGATAAATGTATTAAATTAAATAGTCCAAAATAATAGAGTTTAGATTTAGGTCATCTTAAATTAGTTATTATAGGCACCCTAGGGCTTAGTAGAGTTAGATACATATTTAGGGTGAGAAAGTAAGAAGATGTCTGTGTCACAGTCTTCATATTATATTAATAATTAGAATTGGATAGGGCACTTAGATTTCTATCTTGGTTTCCAAATTTCTAAATAAAATAATAATGCCAGTCCTATTAACTTCATTGAGATGACATTTTTGAAAATAAGAAAAAAAACACAAAAATACTCTACAGGGGCACAGAGATTATTAACAGTGAGAACCAGATTTTATCAGAAGAGTAGCACTGGAAGGGGACAATCTCCAGTTGTCATGTGCGTGGGCGTGCCAACAGCCTCCTGACTGGGGTCTCTGACTCCAGTGCTGCCCCCTACAGTCCTTTTTCCATTTAAGGATTTAATGACATTTAAAAAATGAATTAATTCATATTACTTTTTTGTGTATATACCTCCAATTGCTTCCTTTCACATTAGAATGACTTATAAATTCCACCATGATGTAGATGACCGATTACAATCCAGCTGCTGCCTAATTCCCTAACCCCATAATGGATTCTCTCTATTGTTCCCCCAGCTCAAGTCAGCTTAGTATACTTCAAATACATCAGTCTCTTTCTCCATGATCTTCCTCTTTTCACTCCCTAGAATATTTTTTACTTGGCTTTTGGCATTGTTATTCTTACCTTATTTATCGCTGCTTAGATACTATCTCTTTCATAACCTCTCAAAATATTCCTACCCATCAATCTTATCTCTTTACTCTGAAACAATTTTACATATTTAAAAGTTTAATTGCTATATGTCTGAAAGATTCTACCAGCACGTAAGTTTCATTTGGTCAGAGATTCTGTTATCAGTAATATATCCCAACACTAAGACAGGCAAATAGTAGGTTCCCAACGCATATTTGTTGAAGGAACAGATCTATGAGAACTTGGATGAATAAATGGTATACGATATAAAAACTACCTAGCTGTTCTCCTTTCCTGATATTTTACTTATTTTTTCCTTTTTATATCCTATTTATAAAGAGAAAGTTGTATCTCATTTGAATAATCCATAATAAATCACTCTAAAAATTGGTGATTATTCAGACTTTAGTTAAATTAGCAAAATATAAAGCTACATTTCCATCTGATCTGCTTGTAGGACAGTTTGACAATTATTTACCTTTTCCATAGAGATTTTCTTTTTAATATTGATATTGTCAGTTTGGAATTGATCATTTTTTCCTACAGTGCAGTGAAATGTGATGATACATGTAAACTTCCCACACTAACATAGGCATATAGACACACACGTACATTCTACCATTTCCTAATGATTCCATCTGCTGTGTTGTGTTAAGCTAGTCGAACTGAGGAGCTGCAATCCACCAGGCCATTGAAGAATTTCTCTTGTTTTCACTTAACGGCTTTATGTAGGAGCCTCAGTGTAGACAATTGGAGAACATGCCTCCAAATGCTCTCATTGCTGCTTTATGAGCCTGGTACAAAATACATTTGAACTTGGAGGTTTTCTATTATATTTGTCTATTTGGTTTTATTTCTAGTTTTATTTTGTTTTGAATTTTATACACACATGCAAAAATGTCACTCTCTATCCTATATGCAAAGTAATAGCTTCTTATGTCTAATGATTTACTTAAGAAATATAAATCTGAATAATAAAATTATAAAACATCAGTGAATTAATTAACAAATATTTAATTTAGATAAATAAAGTAATTCAACTACATGGCCATTTGCTTTCTCTTTGCTCTTATTAATATGCTAGAAACTCTCTGTTAAGTGTTTACAGGTCTTATTTAATTTACTCATGAGAACAACCCTATGGATTAGGTATAGTTGTCCTTATATTATAGATGAAGTGAGTGAATCTGAGACATTAAAATAATTTTGCCAAGTGCACAGAATTGAAAAGTGATAGAGCCAGACTATGAAATCGTGAGTGACCCAAAGTTCAGAGGCTACTTACTACTGCCACTGTGTAATCCTGAAAAAATCATTTAGCTTTTCTGATCCCTGAGTTGCACACCTATGAAATGCAGTATTTCCCACATTTTTATCCATTCCTGTACAAGGTTGGGGTATTGGAAGATCTTGTCCAGCATGGGCTTCTTTCCTTAGCTCCTGACAGCCTGATAGGGGTTAGGTTCTAATCATATGCAGGTCCTATTGTCTTTTCTTTTTTATGTTTTTGGAGATATAAAAAAGTAACAATCCCAATACTTGTTACTTGGTAAGATATTTGTCCCATTTAATTAAAAGGATTCTCACAAATTAAAAGAATGCAACATATATCAGCTCTGAACACCACTTTAACTAGTCTCAGCAGACCACAAAGCTTTCACCTTTTATACCCTCTCCAACCATTTTGCACAGTTCTTGATGATTTGTTTTCTGCATCTCGAGGGATAGAACCAGGGACAAAGGCTCTGAGATGAAGTGGCAGCAGATACACAGTCCCTAATCTGAGGACTTTTTGAGATTTTGTTTTTTTCTACCTGTGCCTGAAGAATTGGAAAGTGGCCAGTCAAAATGACCAATTGCTCATTTGTCAGGTTAAATATGTTACATGATTGATGTTCTGATTGCTAGTAAGCAAGAAAAGGGCAAAAAAGTCAGCTATTGGCTCTATTTTAGGAATCAGTGCTTGGTTTCCATTGCTGTATTGAGTGACAACTCAAATAGCATGGGTGTTTAGATTAAAACTTCAATGTAAAGGTCTGAATGCTAGGACAAAAACTCTCTTATTTACCTGGAATGGAGAGTAAACCAATATATAAAGGCAAGTTTTAATGTTAATTTAGATGTTAAGGACTGTGGTGAACTGAAGTGAATATGACATGCCTAAAGATGTTTCCTAAATATTTATTTGGATAACTAACTGTAGACATTTAACAGATTCAAAAATCAATGTGTTGGTGTAAAGTAGGACAGACAGTACCTCAGCAGTTTAAAATAGTGTACATCGTTTTAGTTTTTGGATATATATGTGGGATCTGAACCTTTGCAACACATCTTGAGGACAAGTACAAGGATTTTGTGACAATTAAATAAGATAATACTTGTGATTCAGTTATCACATTGCCTGACTTTAGGTAATGCTTAATAAATAGAAGCTATTATAATATTTTAGTAGTCATTTTGTAAAATGCTATAATTATTAACTACCAAATTCATTGTATCTGGTAGAAGAATTGAAATTTGAGACTTTGGGTTTGTGGAAGAGAGAGACAGAGAGGGAGAAGGAGAGGGAGAGGATGAGGGAGAGGGAAAGGAAAAGAGAGAGAGAGAGAGAGAGAGAGAGAGATCTAAGAAAGCTCTTCTGGACCTCTGTAGGTTGTTTTGAAACAAGTCATTCTAAATTTACAAAGTCCTCTCCTCCAGGGGAAAAAGCTTTAACAGACAGTGCATTTTCGCTGCTCTCCAGCCTCCTTTAGCTTTCCTGTCTCATATAAATAATATCTAAAAACAAAACAAAACAAAACAAAACACAACAACAAAAAAACAAACTATTGCTAGCATCATACTCAATGTTGAGAAATTGGATGGTTTTCCCTAAGATCAGGAACAGGACAAAATTGTCCTTTCTTACCACTCCTATCTATCATTGTTCTGGAAGTCCTCGCCAGGATAATAAGATAAAAAAAATAAAGAAAATGCATGTTGTTTGGAAAAGAATAAATAAAATGTTTTTTGTTTTGTTTTGTTTTGTTTTTTACAAATGACATGTTCATGTAGAAAATCTTAAAGAACTGACAAAATACAAAATCCTGCAACTAATCAGCCATATAACAGTTATAGAATTCCATGTTAATGTTAAAAAATCTAATGGTCTTCTAAATGCCAGTAATACACAACTTGGTATTTAAAAGCAATGCCATTTATAATAGCACTGAATGTGCAACACTTAGCTATAGATCTACTAAAATGTATAGCGGATTTATATGTGGGAAACTACAGAATTCAAATGAAAGAAAAAAGGAAAATTAAAAAAGAAATGGAGAAATAGTTTATGTTCATGGATTACTAAATCTAATACTGTTATGATGTCAATTCTTCCTAATTTATTCTTTACACCCATCACAATTCCCATGAATATCTAAGAAAATTCTTCATAGATACTGGCAAACTGATTCTAAAATGTATATGGAAAATTATGTCTTAGAATAGCCAACACAATACTGAAAAAGAAGAACAAAGTTGAAGGATACTCTCCAACTTCAAGGTTTACTATTAATCTTCAATAGCCAAGAGAGCATAATATTTGTAAAAAAAAAAAATAGACAAATAGATTATGGAAAAGGATGAAAGAATCCAACAATAGAACTATATAAATATAGTCAGCCAATCTTTGACAAAGGAGCAAAGACAATTCAATGGAGAAGCAATAGCCCTTTCCACAAATGGTGATAGGACAGTTGGAAATCCAAATGAAAATAAACAAAAACAAAAAGCAGAACACCAAGACAGAGAAATTATACCTTTTGTAGACATGAACTAAAAATAAATCACAGACCTAAATGTAAAATAAGAATTATAAGACTTTTGGGAAAATACTTTGTGGAAAACTTATATGATGTTGTGTTTGTTCATATGTTTTTAGATACAATACCAAAAGCACAATACATAAAAGGAAAAAAAAGATAAATATTAAAATTTCTGCTCTGTAAAAGCCTCTTTCAAGAAAATGAAAATATAACCCACAGGCTGAGAGAAAATATTTACAAAACACATACCTGATAAAGACTATTATCCAAAATATTAAAAAAGTCTCTTAAAATTCATCAATAAGAAAATAATCAACCCAATTTAAAAGTGGACCAATTACCTCAACAGACTCCTCACCAGAGAAGATATAAAGATGATAAATAAGCATAAGAAATGATGTGCCACATCATGAATTGCAAATTAAAACAACAGTGATACCACTATACACCCACTGGAATGTCTAAAATCCAATAACTGACAATACCAAATGTTGGTGAGAATATAGAGCAACAGGAATTCTCGCTCATTGCTAGAATGAATGAAAAATGATAGAGTCATTTGGAAAGATAGTTTGACAGTTTTTCACAAAACTAAACATAGTTTATCATATGACCTAGCGTTCAGAGTTGGGAATATCAGTATGAACTCAGGTTTTCTCAATATAGATGTATATGGTTACATATAGAAATATTTAAAGATATGAATATATGCACAAGTTAGTATGCTTGCATATAATTTCTTGTTCTGTCAGCTGAGAAGGCCCAGAAGCAATGAAATCCCAGTGGCAATACGTGCACTAACCACCTAGTGGTTTCTAATACCACTCTCCAATAAAAGGAGGACTCCTTGGAGAAATGGCTGATTCTATGACTGCAGTAGGAAATATACAAGATGAACCTGTAACATCTTATAGTGACAGAAATTAAAGAAGTGATGAAACAGACAAATAAAAAACATTCCAATGATGGTGATATATCAGAGACACAGAAGTCAATAGCCAAAGCTGTAGCAATTTGGTCAACAAAATAAATGAAGTAGTCTTGAATTATAACTCAAAGTTTAAAATAAATACTCAGAGTCTATTCTAAATAAATAAGTGATTAAATAAATCAATGTGTGGAATAATAGAAAAAAAATTCTGCAGAATTCCAAATTATTTATATAGATAATTAAGTGAAACATAACTCCTTACTCTTTAATGTGGGCTATGAATAGTGACTTCCTTCTAAAATGTACAGTATCAAAGGGGGAGGGATGGCAGTTAAAGTAATTTTACAGTGGGGACACATGATAAACACTAGCTCAGCCAGATGATCAAGGTTAACATCAATAGTGATAAGTCATGTTGGTACAATGTACCCTTGAAATGATGTGCTGAAAATGGCACTCTGTCTCTTTAAACTTCCTCCCAAAACACATATCCTCAGTCTAATAGTTAGAAAAATATCAGTCTAATCCAAGTGTGGGACATACAACAAAAATATCCGAATAGTACTCCTAAAAACTTTGAGGTTCACCAAAACAAGAAAAGTCTTAGAAAATGTCACAGTCAACAGGAGCCTGAGGAAACATGATGATTAAATGTGATATCCTGGACAGGATCCCAGAAGAGAAAAAGGACATTAGGTAAAAAGTAAGAAAACCCAAAGAAACTGTGGACTTTGGTTAATGATAATGCATTAATCTTGATTCATTAATTCTGACAGCTGTACCAGAGAAAGGCAAGGTGTCGATAATAGGGGGAACTGTGTGTGTGTGGTATATGGAACTCTGTGCTGTCATAACAATTTTTTGTAACTCTAAAACGGTTTTAAAATGAAACCCTTATTCAAAAAAAAAAAAATAGGAGAATTCATTTGATAGAATTATAGTCACTTCAAAATGCCTGTGTAAGAGTCATTATCATCATCACTCAGCAGTAGCAGAATCAGTCATAAATTAAATTCAAAATATAGTATTCAACAAAGAGAAATTACCTTAGTATGTAAACATTGAAACTAAATCTCCCTCATAAATATTGAAAAATCACATATTTAAAATATTTTTTTTGCCTATTAATTGAGGCAAAATATAGAAATTACAAGGCTCCAATTTGGCAAGAATGTATTAAAAGTGGTACTTGAGAGAGTAAAGATTATTTTACAGAGGTTCAATTTATTTGCTAAGTAATAAAACATAGTGATCAACCCGTTAATACTAATTCTAGAAATATTCCCTAACAAAATTAATCATATGTGAATAAAAATCATATGCATGATGTTTTGCCATGATATTTTTTAAAAAACAAAAAATATATGGAATTATTCTAAATGCACATATTAATAGAATGAATACATATTGTTTACTCAGTGGACTATAACAAGGGCAATACATATTCTGATCTGTGTTGTGAAGAGACCACTCCAATTGCTTAGCTGAAAACAGACTGTAGATGGGGAGCAGTAAGAATGTAAGTAGCATTCAGTTAGGGTAGAGGATAATGAAAGTGAAGGTACTGAGAAGTAGTTTTTCTTTGGATCTACTTTGAAGATTGATTTGTAAAGAATTTCTGATGGATCGATGTGAGATGTGAGAAAGAATAGGTCAAGTATTACTCCAAGGTTTTTTTCCAAAAGCAATTGAAAGAAAGGGCTTAGTATTGAAAGAGAGGAGAGACTGTAAAGAGCAGGTTTGGTTAAAAAAAATTAAAATCAAGTTTGGTTTTGGAAATTTTAAGTTTGAGATACCTGCAATTTGTTTTGAAGAAGAGGTGTTTTATAGTAGATATGAATACTGATGGGTATTATCCAGAACCGGGAGCGGGGGCTGGGGGGAAGACTAATGATTCCAGAAAATTTTGAAATAATTGCTAGAGTCATTTCCTTGAGTAGGTCTTACGATCCAGTTTATAAGTAGGATAATTGATTTTAAAGAAGAACAAATGTTGTTTTTCAGACAGAAGGGTAGCCAAAGTAGATAGACACAGATGCAGGTAAGTGGATGAAGGTGTGATTGTAGCATGAAGAAGTTCTTTCACTATAGCTTTATTGTCAGTAGGTAATCATGTGACAAAGAAGACAGATGCATATTTGATGGAGGCTTGAAGAGGGAAAAAAATGTTTAAAATAATTATCCAGGAGAGCAGAAGAGTAAATGAAGTAAGGCTAGAGTACTAATAACTCTGTAATGTAATGGTGATTTATTTAAGGGAGAGCAGTATAAACATGCATGTAGGTTTAACAGAAGCATTGTCAACTCTGTGGGTGCAGATTTGAGTTGGTGGAGAATTACATTTGACACTGGTTAGCAGTTTGGGCATGGGGGGAGGGGGAGAAGAGAGAATCAAAGGAAATTAAGAATGTCTACAGAAAGTGATTATATTCATTGGCATGGCATCAGCAATGGGTAAAAAGTGAAATTAGAACATAGTCATGAGGAACAGGAAGAAGTGTGTAAGGATAAATGAGTAATAAGTCCTATTTCACTTGAAGAATTTTGAAAGGAATATAATTAGAAAGATTTAAAATGAGAATTTTTAGAATGAAACACTTATTATTGTAATGGAAATAGTGCACTTTTTGGCAATGTTAAGGTCCAAAGTATAATGATACAGTGGTTGGGATGGTATACATGGTATATTAATTGAGTGAGAAAGTTTAAAAAAACAGGCAACATAAAGAATCATTTCTGTGATATTGAAGTTACCATTCTTTTTTGTTGTTGTGCAGAAGTTTTATAGTTTGATATAGTCCCATTCATCTATTTTAGCTCTTACTTCTCTTGTCTTTGAGCTCAAATTCATAAAATGCTCTTTGAACACAAGGTCCATAAGTTTAGTACTTATGTTTTTTTCTATGCACTTTAATGTTATTCAGGTTTTATGTTTAGGTCTTTGGTCCATTTTGAGTTAATTTTGGTACATGATGACAGATAGCAGCCTAGTTTCATTCTTGTACATGTGACTTTCCAATTTTCCTGGCACCATTTATTGACAGGTGCCAGGAAAATTGGCACCATTTACTGACAGTCTCCATTGTGCATTGCAGCTTTATTTGTGGTGACCAAGACATGGAAACAAAGAAAGTGTCCTTCGATAGATGATTGGATAAAGAAGTTGTGGTGTATACACACAATGGAATGCTATTCTGCCATAAGAAAAGATGAAAGAGTTCCATTTGCAACAGCATGGATAGATCTTGAGATTATAATGCTAAGCAAAATAAGTCAGACAGAAAAAGTAGAAAACCATATGATTTTAGTGATATGTGGTATATAAAACTGAAAACAACAAAAGAACAAGAAAAACAAATGAACAAACAAAACTCACAGGCACAGACAATAATTTAGTGGTTACCAGAAAGTAAAAGGGGGTGGGGGTGGTAGAAGAGGGTAAAGGGGATCGAATATATGGTGATGGAAAGAGAACTGACTCTAGGTGGTGAACACGCAATGTGATATATAGATGATGTATTACAGAATTGTATACCTGAAATATATGTAACTTTGCTAATAATGGTTACCCCAATAAACATTAATTTTAAAAAAATACCAAAATTTGTGGCAAAGTTAGTATTGGAGAGTGGAACACTGTTTTAGAATCTAAATCTTCATGGAATAATGGACAGCACTTGAGATTCTATAGACGACTGTGTCTTTGAAAGAAAAGAAACATAAAAATAAAAAAAGTAAGCATTTAACTTCAGAAGTGCATGAGAAGATGACTAATCTCTAAAGAAATACTGCTAACAGAAATCCAAAACTTTTCATAATCAACTAATTCAGACACACACATAGACACAATAATGTTGCCAAGTTTTCTAGAAATATGAACTTATATACACTGCATGTGGACCAATAATTGCACAACCACTTTGGCGGCAAATTTGAGTTTACCTAATAATGTGAAGATACACACAGTCAGTATCTGTGTTGGAGGGGGTCATCAAGAGGATATAACCACCAGGTGACCTGAGAGCTGGACCCAGGCAATCAGAAGCTCCTCACCACCTCCCTGTCTTTCTAATATATGTTTCAGCTACTTTTCACACAGTGGGAGCCGTTTTCAAGGATGCAGCCTTGCGAGAGGAATGTGTTGTTGAGACCACCTAGATGGTACACGTGACTGAACCCAGTTAAGAGCTCTATATGAACTTTTAAGATTCTGGTGGGCAGGCTGAGATCTGTTCATCTTTTGACCACCCAAGACAATCCTTGTATGTAAGCTCCCTTGCTTATTAAACCTGTCATCTACTGATCTGGAGTGGTCTGCCTCTACAGTCTCTCCTTGCGCTCCAGGTAGGAGGGCCACTGTGCAAATCGACACCCTGTAATTCAATTAGTAAATGTAATTTCATAAGCTACATTTCTTATACTTCCTTGAACTTAACAGTCACCAGGATGGCTCTTTTTCAAAAATGGTCCCAGACTCCTCCGGAGAGGATCCTGGAAAATTTTCTTAGGAGTATTCCCAAATTAAGTAACAATGAAGTGATTCTTACCATTCTCAACCTACTGCCCTAGATGAACACTAGCACATAGGAACAATGGGTATGCAGAGAATATTTATGGAAACTTAGTTCATCACAAACAGAAAGATTCAACTCAATATTCATCAAAAAGGAAATGAATAGATAAATAGTGGTACATTCATATACTGAATTATTTCAAGTTTTTTAAATGAATGAATGAGCCTGTATAACTTAAAGGAGTAAATAAAAAGCAGAGTCAAAATATGAGAGACACTATTTTTTACTAAACATGGTAACAGGAAACATGCCAAACAATATTACATTTTCCTATATATACATATATAGATAAAAATTGAGAAATTCATGCAAATGATAAACACTGTATTTCAGACAGTAATATCACCACTAGAGGCATTAACAAAGATGAATGGGATGAATAGACTACATAGAGTTTCAAATTTATCAATAATATCTTATTTTTAAAAATATATCTGATGTAAATATTGTAAATCAGCATTTTATTAAAATATACAATAGTTTTATATTTTCAAACTTATGTTGTTTACACAAAACTATAAATTTACACCTACATACATATATCTGGCCTATTTTATTAACTTTTTAAATTTATAATTCCATGAATGAACAACAGCCACAGATAAAGCCTATGCTCTGTGATACTGATGATTTTTATCAAAAGATAAACTTTAACACTTTAACACTTTGTTGTACTAATGAAACAATTAAATAAATAGGCCATTAATCATGGCTAGTCTATAAAATAGTTGTTAGTCTTGTACTAGAAAACAAGCAATTGGTATCTTGAAGTATAAGTTTTTAGAGTGCAGTAAAGATTTCAGTGTTTAGAGGCAAGCTAATTGCACAAGTAATGTACTGTTAAAAAAAATAAAGAAATATAAAAGGAAATTCTTCCCCCCAACCAAGTGTTATCAGAGGGAATTTTTCTCATGATTCTTTTATTTTGGACACAGCATTATGAATCTTTCTTTCCTGCTTAACTTTGAGGTCCTTGATGCCAAGCTTGGTCCCTTCATTTTAATGACCTCCCAAAGTTAGACCTCAGTCTGACTCTGGCTCAATATATGTGTGAATTGAATTCATGCCAAATGCAGTAACAAGAAACACACACACACACACACACACACACACACACACACACGGCATACCAATTCAGAAAAGGAGTCTGTATTCTAATTCTTCTATATGCCAATAAATGACTGAATACTGGAAGCGAAAAAAACCTTAAAACAAAATGCAATATAGAAATTACTATTTCACTGGTATCCTAAGATTTATCTTTACATGACATTCACACATGGTCACAACTAAACATGAAAAAATATTCTACATTTTAAAAATCAGATTATAATCGTGCTTAAAAAATATTCAGACTACCTTTGCTATATTTCAATATATACTCCATATGGCATGTGACATGGTTACTATTTTTAAAGAATATAAATCTATGACTAGCACTGCAGGTAAAAATGTTAAGAAAGATAAACTCTTGTTAAAAGAAGAAAAATGGAGACTAAGAAATTCCATCCCATAAATGGAAAAAATAAGTGACGATTTTGGGATTAAATACCTTTCTCTTTCTACTTAAAAACATCATGTCTCTATCAGAGTAAATTTTCTCAGTGCACAGAGATGCACATGGATGTATTCAGTGATATATTCAGAAAACGTACACATGGAAGTCTCAGTCACACACACTTTACTCAAGGTGATGCGTGGAACTCTAGGATAGAGTACCTGTCTTCCAAGTTTGTTCGTAAGACTAAAATTTGCTGTTCTTGTACTACAGGTATTGCATCATTAAATACCACTTACTCTTCAATGTTCCTTTGCTTTCGCTTGTCCACAAAGTAGAGTGCTCTTTAAGAAACAGTATTTTATCACTTGCCTCCACAATACTTGGTTAACAGTATCTGCAGTGCAGGTCTTTAACATTCTGAACCATTGCTAGCCAATAGTAGTAAAATATTGAATGCTGTTTGATAACCTTAAAAATTATTTTTCGGAATGATTTCCTAAAGGCATACCTTTGTGTAATATGAAAGTGAAATCTAAAAATATTTTTGATTACTTGGCACATTTTCTCCAAAAATAGATTTCTGTTAGAATAAATCCTTATTTTTCTTAAAAAACAAAACAGAAAAAAAAACAAAAACAACCTCAACAATGTCTATACACATTTTGGCTGACTCCAGTATTGCAAACTGTGGAATAAATCTCAGGACACATCATGAAGAATCATAGTTACATCTAAATGAAGGATTGTTTATGCAGCATCTCATTTCTTTAACAAGATGAGAAATAAAATGCCCTTTTTCCTAAAAGATGTTAGATTCATTAGGAATGTTTTATAGATGAAGAGTTTCTTACTGATCTAAGATATTTTGCTAATTGCCTTTTCTTTCAGTCTATGTGTTTACAATCTCATTAGCAAGACTTTTATAACAGGTCAGGCTAGGTTCAGATTGAACAACTTCCTACTAGTCCCACATATTAATATCTTCTGCACAGATGCTAATGGTAGGGTTGTGTATGTGCATCCATGTGTCTGTGTGTGTGTGTGTGTGTGTGTGTGTGTGTGTGTGTGTGTGTGTGTCCGTCCTACATAAACTACAGGTCTGTATCATTTCAGTTGTTCCTAGGAGAGAAGCATAGAAATCCTGATTATAGCTAGTTCTTTAGCATTTTGTGATACTGTTTGTCAAGTTGACTTGCTACATAGTAAAACCTAGATTTGCTAAGAAATCATGCCTCTGCTTAATCCAAATTACATAATTGAGAGGAACATGGGGGCAGTATTTTATTTTAAAGCAATAAGTTTTGTTTGTTTGTTTTGTTTTGTTTTTTAACTGCATAATATTACAGGGATAATGACTCATTGTGACACTACTCTGTGAATAGGTCATAAGACAATTTAAATTTAGGCCATCTCATAATGAAATGATTTTGGAGCTTTAATACCTAGTCTTTGGTTAGATATCACATCAAATCTGTTTTTTGTCAAATGTTATTCTATATGTTATAGAATTATAATCAGTCTTACACATACACAGACAAAAAGGACCACATTATGAATAATTCTTTTTGTTTTTTAAAATTTTTTTTAAAAAGTAATTATGCTGTATGTTTTCAAATCAAAGAAGCGCTTAAGGATATGTTTCTGCTAGCAACATAAATCAAATCTAAAAGTAATTATCTAGAAGATAATTATATTTATTGTAAATTTTTCCATGTTGACTTTGTTATAAATATATGTATAGGAATGGGCATCATAAGATCTCTGCGTGATTAGAAGGATTGTAATGTTCATAATAAAAAATTTTATATTATTTATAACATGTGGAAGAGCATTATGAGCAAAAGGCATTAAAAATATATGCGACTTCTCATGTGGAAAGCATTATAATAATTTCAAGTTTCTTATTTCTGTTGTGACTCTGCCAATATTCAGTAAACGACTGGCAGGTCAAAAGTTGTTTGCAAATGTGATTAGAATTTTCAAAGTATCATCTGCTTATGGATACAAAAGAGGTCAGATCAGCAACAGAAACTAACTTTGGCTTTTTGCTTTTGCTTGTCAATTCCAAGGAACCCCTCTGTGTCTGAAGGAGTATCTGAATGAATTTTACATCTGCAGCAACCCCACGATGCCTGTGCTGACCACCCCAGATAGACCAAGGTTCCGTGCCTCACACCAGTCGCCCTTACATGCTGCCTCTGCTCTGTGCTGCACTGCTCCACCAGGTACGCTCCACTGGTATATCCTGCCATTATATTAAGTAACATTATTCTGCTCCTTTGTGTTAATAATGCTCTACTAGTGGCCACCAAGATCCATAAAATGGCAAATCTGAGCAGTGGTCTGAAAAAGGTAGAAAATGGTCCTCCTGGGGTTATGTTAATGACTTGCTTTCAAGCCATGTGGTTTTGTACATTTCAATGTCCTATGTCTTTGATTTAGCCCACAGCGTGTTCAGATGTATTACAGACTATAATGTGCTTTAGAATACTTCGGGAGACATATATATGTCACATATTGTTCACCTATATAATTTCAGTAGTGGGTTATCAACTAAACTAACTAGGAACTCACATCCCAGGAAGAACTACAAAAGGGCTTAAGAAATCTTTATCTTTTACCAAGCAGAGGTTTTACTAATTGATATAATGATGTTACAGATTATTTTTATAGGTTGAAAGATTGATATTCAAAATGTAGAAATTATAACTGTTTTCCTTTGCATGGAAAGGAGATGGCCTATGTTCTTTGGAATGTGTCTCTTAAATTAAAATTCAGTCCAATTCTGTGTACAGATGCTTATCAGAGAATTCTGCTGCCTATTTGGGCTATATGTTTTGGTGTATTGTGCCTGTGGAATATTAATGTACCTGCCTCTAGTGAAACTTTCATTATAGGCACTCTCAGAATATCTAAAAGGATAGAGAATTGAGATTGCCAAGGAGATTGTTTGGCTGTTTGTGTGGCTGCTTACTAATAGATGTTTGTATTTATAGCAGAATTCAGACCGTGACTTTGTTCCACTCCACATAGCTGGAGAAGGGGGAGGGGATGAGGAAATGGAGAGAGAACATAAATGGCCCCTATGTACCTCTTACTCATCAAGGTTAACAATATTTTATAAGAATTCTAATAATCCTTACTATTGTAAACGGCTCTTTTCGGTTTGCACAACAAGCTTCATTGTGTTGCTGGATTTTACTTTTGTACCTATTTTCTTATTCTCCCAGGATGAGTTATCTTTTAAGAGATTTCACAGTCCCCCTGTAAATTGAACAGAGCTGGCCCAATCCAGAAATACAAGCTCCAACATATATACTCAGGTATATCTGCATTTCCAGTGGAACAAAGCTTTTTCTCATTTCCCTAGCTCATCTGTACATGTTCAGACATTTCTTAAAGGGCCTTTCCTTCATTTTCTACATAGGCTCAGGCCTGAACAAACCCCTAACAGCACACCCAGCATAAGTATAAGTTAATAATTCTAACATAGAGGGAAAAAATATAAGCACTGTGCTATGAGTTATGTGTGATTTGTAGTTTAGTATTTGTTAATGAGATTGATTGAGCTACACACAATTTGGGGAAATCATTAGTTTCTAAAAGAGGACATATGTTTCACCAGACTCCTGAAAAATATCTGTGGTTAGTTATTAGATTTGATACCTGAGGATCAGAGCTAATTTTAGTTAACAACCAAGTTGAAAATAAGGCCTTTTTGGCATTACTTCTTAAGGATCATTTAGGTTAATTACAAATAAATAAACAGAGATATTTTCTCCCCTAAAGTTTCATTTTTCTGTGTGTGAATACTAAAAAATGCTTATCTGTAAAATCCGTGCCAAGGCCCTTAGGGTATCATGTAATACAGGCTGCCAGTTAGATTTGAATTGCACATAAAGAACAAATAATGTCTTACTATCAGCATACCCTATGCATTATTTGAGATTATATATAACAAATTGTAATTTAACACAAGTTCAAATTTAAGGGGATGTTCTATATTAATATTTGTTAAATCTGGCAAGCCCAGTCTATATACAACTGATAACAATTATATGGGGAGTCGGGTAGTCTTATGGAGCTGATTTATTTCAGTAGCAAGTTACCATGTGTGTGTGTATGTGTGTGAGTGTGTGTGAATGTGCTTTATAAATACATAATATGTATATATACAAATATACAATAATAGTTTTAGGCAATTTTGGAATAAAATAAACCTCAATCCATGTTGATGCAAGTATCTTTTATATCTTTTCCAACCTCCTCAATTTGAGGACATGTTTACCTTCCTGAAATGTTGACTACTGCCCCAATTCTGAAGGTAAAGGGGGCTCATTCGCTTTACCCAATCCCACGGTCCCTCCGTCTTTCAGTTTAAGAATCTTCGCACTTCAAAAGGCAGTATAAAGCCAGAAGTAAATCCTCCTCCTAGGTACAACTGTGAACCAAACTCTAAACTTTCTGATTTGTAAGGCTCAGCTTCCCATCAGCTAGCAAGTCTTTGCTTTCAATTTCTTTCTTCATTTACTGTATATTGCATTTTAGGTCCTCCGCTCTTTATCTTGCTCAATGAATTAGTCCTCAAGAACTGATTTTCCATTTTTCTTTTCTGAATTTTATTGGTGAGATTTCCAGGACTAATGACAAATATAGACCGTCCCTAAAAGAAAATACTCTCTGTATTAGACTCCATTTTTCTAGTGTGTCTCTACTCTTTTTGCTTTGCATATGTGCTACAATCCTGGTAGGGACAAAAAGAGCTTCAGTGGACTTTTATTTATTTATTTTTTTAATTTTTATTGGGGATTTGGGGGAGGGGAACAGCATTGAGGAACCAGGGAAGGGGAACAGACAAGTTGGTGTCCTTTTGTTCTTCAGTCTAGTAATAGAGGACATTGCTTCACTGGCCCATGTTGGTATCATCATTGCACTCTTCTCAGGTGAGGCAGATTGGTCACTGGCCTCCGGACGGCCGCTCACAGTGGCTCTTGGCAGCTCACACCGGCTGCCAGCTGCTCACGCTGGCTGCTGGCCACTCACTGTAGCCTATGGCAGCCACTGCAGCAGGAGCTGCAGCTATGCTGTCCCTGGGGACTCACAGCAGCCCAGCTCCAAGTGGAGCTGTTGTTCACCGTCTTACCTGTAGAGGGCAGTGTCACTGGCCCTCATATGTGGAATCCTAACTGGGACTACTGGTGTCCCAAGCTAGCTCTTAACCAATGCACCACTCGGCCCACCCTGCACTTGTTTTTAATATATTGCATTCTGAGACCTTTCTCTAAGGAGCTCAGTGTACATTGCTAACATTATCTAATTAGCTCGCACAGCATCTATGTGAGGTTTTGGTTTCCTGCTGTTGTAGCTTCCAAATGATGACTGGCCACAAGGTTCACGTAGCAAAGTTTGAAAACTCAAATTGTTTAAAGGAACTCATAAAACATTCCATCATTCCTCTGACTTTCAATTCAGACATACCTCTTCTCTCAGCTCCTCCCCCACAAGTATGCTCATTTCATTGTCCTAGTTCATGCCATCCCATCATTTCTCTTTGAAATATACATCTCTGTGATGTTTAAGGACTGTGCTTACTTTATGGATTCAAATGCCAGCTCATCAGTTAACTGTGCCACTGCAAGAAAGTTATTCAAACTTTTTGAGCCTGGCTTTTTCAAATGTGAAAAATACTTTTATTCAGAGTTATTATACAAACTTAGAGTAGTGAATGTAAAACATCTGATACATTTCCCAGCATTCAGCAGACATTAACTAGCCTTCATTGTTACTGTTAGAGTAAATAAATTTGAGGCTGGGTAAACAGTTGCTGTATACAAGGACCTTACAGAATTTTTTATAGAAATTCAATATTGGACTTCCCTCAGTTACCTCCTTTAAAATCACTGAAATGATAATCCATATTCTGCACTTGTAAGAATTAAATGAAAGGAAAATTGAGGATGTTCCTAGCATGTCATTGGTATATAAGACACAATAAATCATTTGTGAAAATATTAAGGGGAAGAATATATTTAGGAAATTTTAGTGGCAGGCTCTTAGAAGATCTTACTGATCTGCATGCCTACTTGTAGATATTCTTGAGAGCACTAATCAGTAAACATTAAAAATAATTTTTGCTATTAACACTTCTTAATTATATAATTTATGTATTTTTTAAATGATGATCATTTATTACACAAAATTCAGTTCTTGGGTAAATTTTTGGCTCTTGAAAAGGTATGTCCTAATTCCAACATAAAGAAGAGTCAAAATAAATTTGTTCATGCTTTCGTCAAAGTTTCTTCAGTCTGTATGGTCATTTGGACACAAACCTGTGTGATCACGTAACAAATTATACCTGGTGCTAAGTACCAGTTCAATAATAGTAGTTCCCTGTACTGACTATAGGGGTCATCTTTAGTATAATATTCCTCCCACTTGTTTTAGTGTTCACTACAATATTTAGAGTACTCTAGCCCACATATTTCATATAAAGGCAATGAATATCACTTTCCTTTTGGCCTGTCACCTTAGACTTGCCATTTCAGTTGTTTTTGTATTTTAAAATGACATATACAAAGTGAATCTTTATATCAAAATTAATGGATTAAAATAGTATATAGCAGTTTACTCCTTTGAATTTTCTACCAGTCATTTCTAAGTACTCTAACCTCCTTGGAAAGTTTTAGTGCAATTTTTATAGAAAATGTTATGAGAAAGAATTTTAGTAGAAAATTGTATTAAAGCTATAACTCTTATATTTGAATGGCATGTGTCATTCATTAGATTGACCCAATGAAATGGTTTTGCATCATAAGCATGAAAGATAATGCTTTTATTCAATCTAAATATATACAAGAGGCTTTTAATCACACCTTTCATTTAAGTTATTGAAAAACCTTAAACTCAACCATAATAGAGATGAGAAAAGTGGCTAAATTCTGCCTACAGATATTCATACAGAAACCCTATAGAAAACAATTACAGTCTTATTAGAGTTCTGTGGGATTTTCTGAGAGTAAAGGTACACATTTTTCTATCACATTCCATGCTACTGTTGGAGTGTACCTTTACAGTGGAATAGAAAATAGAAAAATACTCAAAACTGGAAAATCTTCCCATCTTTTCACTCTTTCCACCTTCTTGTTGAACATATAAATGACTTTTCCTGCATTAACTTAAATTAGTTGCAGGCATCTTAATTATAAATTTCTAATTCAGATTTTGAACTCCTCTAAATAAAATATAATCTGCTGTGGGCCAAATACAGACCATCTGTAAGCAGGTGATACAGTAAACAATGGAAAGTATGTACTCTAGTTGGGACCCTTCTCATATGGTATTGAAGTTGCTAAACTAATGTATCTGTGTCCTATAACTTGGCAATTTCTTACTATCACCATAGATTTCAAACTTCAGGAATTCATGGAGACAGAAATGCTTCAGCAGATTTCCCCTACAGGACTGAAACACACATTGCCCCAGCTGTTGAGAGTGTCGGCTATATAACTGTATTCCTTCTGTCTCTGAGTTGCCCTCAGAGGAAAGGAGCTACCTCTATGAAGGTTATGACCCCTTCTTGGGTCAACTCATATCCAATGAGGGACAACGTCTGACCCCCTTAGCTCAATTTGAAGCAACTCCATTGGCCATTATAGGTTCAGAGCTCACCATGCATCATCTGATCTTTCTGTTGAAACCCATCACATTTCTGCTTCTCCTTCCACTTAATCTTGCTTCCCCTCCTGTATTTTAGATGTAAACCCTGAGTGCTTTCTCAAATAATCTTCCTGAATGCAACTCAACCAACTTCCTGGCTCTCATTCTGTAGGCTACTTAACAACAGCAGTGTGGGTAGTACCTCCCTGAAGAACTGGGAGGCACCAGTTCTATCTGGAATATATATTAATACTTTGAACTGATTAATGGTTGATTTGGTAGCAAACCTATGAGAACAGCATTAAATTAGGTCTAAATATTATTCAGTCTAGTCCTCAAACCCAGGCTAGGCCTTTCTAGTATAGCCTACATCTTTACTATTCATGGCCTGGTTAATATTTATATATTTTTTTAAAGCTTTAAATAGGAAAGTAGTCTATGTTTGGTAGACAAAAGCACACAAGCCTCTATTCTAAATGTTCATGTGAATTCACTCATTTATATAGGGGACATACTGTTTGTATCCCTATTTAACAGATGAGGAAACCAAAGCACAGACTACTGTAATTTACCTAAGATCACAGAGCTACAAAGTAGAGGAGCTGAAATATAAGTCCTAAATGTTTTGCCATGCAAGATTCAGGCAGGGAAAAGGTAAAAAGAGTTCGCAGGGTCACTAAAAGAGAAACTAAAGATGTTGATTCATGCTAAATATATTTAAAGAACAGCATAGTCAAAGAAAGTTTCCCTAGAGTAGACGCATATGTATGGAAAAGTATGTTTGTAGCAAACCACCAGGCCAAGGCATCTGTTTTTTACTTTGTGTAAGTGCAGTGAACAGCTGAATTGTTTTGGGAAAGAAACCAAGAGAATAACCAGGGTATGTACAGAAAAAAATTTAATACTTTTTCATAGTATTTATTTCAGAAATTGTCTCCACCTAGGAATCTATTGACATCTACTAAGTTTTGTTGTAACATGATTTAATGCACTCTTTCATCTATCTTTAGTTTTGGGGTTAATGAGGGCTCTTCTTTGAATAGGACAAAGGTGACCCATTTGAACCATATATATATATTTTGATAGAGGCTAATGTAAATTTTAGAGTTGGAGAAATCAAAGCTGTTCTGAATGTAAATTTTAGAATTGGAGAAATCAAATAAATAGCTCATTTGGAGATTTATTTTATTTATTTATTTATTTATTTATTTTTTTTTGAGGGCAGTGTCACTGGCCCTCATATGTGGGACCGAACCTGGGCCGCTGGCTTCCCAGGCCAGAGCTTAACCACCGCGCCACTCGGCCAGCCCTTGGAGGTTTATTTTAATATAAGCATTAGGGTGGATATTCTCTTAATGAAAGTTAGCATGAGGATGGCAGTTCCTCCTGAACTAAGGATAACAGAAGAATGAAAGTTTTCCTGAAAAGAATCAAGTACCAGAAAACTGAAAATTAAAGAAAATATTTAGCAAAGAAATACCTTCAATAAAAAATTTCACAGATTATGACTGAATTAAGTTCCTCAACTTTCCATGGCAGGAATTTTCTGTAAATAGCACAAGTAAATTTACTTTGCCACAAAAATCTGGGTGTATGATTGGTCTGGCTTAAGGAAAATGCATGAGTACTTTGTGAAGTATATGTTAAAATGAAATATAAGTAATTTTTACTGAAATAGAACCTGTTGTCTTGTCATTTCTTCTACTTTTCTATTTTAATAATTTCACTGGTGTTTTCTTTTCATCTGAAAATGACAGTTCAATGCCTCAAAGTGATTGACTCCAAAAATTAAAATAAACACACAAATAATAATAAAAATCATTACAAACCACACTTATTTTAAAAGATGAATAAAAATTGATGAATTATATCCTAGGCTCACTTATTCCATTTAATTGTGGAGTATTTTTACAAAGGTGCAATTATTTTTTGCTATAAGTATAAAAACACAAAATAACTTAACCTTAATTGTTTGAATATTCTCCTGAAGAAAAGGATTTTATTTTATTTTTATGTTTTTTATTTTTTTTTAAATTTTAATTAGTTTCAGGTGTACAACACAGTGCAATAGTTATACATTTTACCCCTCAAAGTGACAACCCCACACCCCGAAAAGGATTTTAAAATCAATCATAAACATTAACTTAAATGCTGCAGTTGGATATTTGGCTTTATACCAAATTCTGTGAATTTTCACAATAAACATGACATGATTTCTGTTAATTATGATAATCTTTCAATGTGCCATAGAATAGGAGCCAAGTATTTTTGACATATGAAAATGCCTTGCTCTGTCCATTTCTTCCTGACCCTTCTAATTTTGTTTTATCCCTCACAATGTCTTAATCATTTATCATTTCAATTACAGCAGTATCCTTACACCCATTTTTTTTTCTTATATCAGTTTAAAAAATATTTATTAAAAAAATTATCTGTTTTTCGTTTTGTTACTCTCAATGTCTTTTTATTGATTGTATATTAAAAGACTTGTTCTTAACCTCTTTGTACTATAGAATTTCTTCCTGAGTTTATTTTTTTTTCCTTTTGCTCTTCAAACTCAGTTAAATATATTACTTCTTAGTCTTATTTGTTCCCTTTTCCAATTTTCCAACCACAGATTTTTCCATAGTATCCTAAACCAATTTCCTGATTTAATTTCCTCATCAAGACTCATTTATACACTCCTCAGTGAGAGAAATCATGGAAAATGACAATAATAATGGAAAATTCTCTACAATTTAGGAAGAAATTTTAGTTGGTTACATCACATCATGAATTTCAGCATTTACTAAACACCTATCATATGAGAACCAAAGTATATGATCAAAATAAATCCTGTCAAAAATTGGGAATTGTCTAGTATCTTTTCTTCAAATTGCAATTTGAAAGCAGAATATTTAGATTTAAAGCCAGTGTAGTTTATTTTGAAAATGTTAAAACAGAGTGATTATCGGTAAGCAGTTCTGCATTTTGAGTTCTTCATTTCCTTTTATTTTTATTTATTTATTTATTAACTTATTTAGGTCTGTATAATCACATATGTGATTTGGGAGCACGTATTTGGGAGAGATTTGACTTGAGATATCACTGTTATCTATGGAGTAAACCTCTTTGTCCTATGTAAAAGTTAATAGGCTAGGGGACTCAGTGTTATTAAAACTTGAATAATAACATAAAATTTAATAATTTCAGTTGAGTTGAAATATTTTAATGCATATTTTAGATATATGCCAATGTTTTACAATAAGGATGTTTTTATATGTAATAATAATTCTAATAATGTATTCAGATAGTATTAGCTTCACCTTGCTCCTGGATTTTTTTTTTCTTTCTAATTTAAAATGGTATGAATCTCTAAAGGTCAGATGTTATTTGACAATCACAATCTGAAAAGAATTAATGCACCATTTTTGTTTTGGCATTTCTTAAATTGAAAACTAAAAATTATGTAGTTTATTGAAAATTTGACACTAAAATCATCATTTTATCAAGCTCAGGAACTTTCAATTACAAAACTACAAAATCCAAGTAATTAAAGATTTTCCAATATGAAAATTCAAACATTTTTTTTTCTTTTTATACATAACAATATCTACATTTTTACTATTTTCACTGTGGTGTATCTAGTTAATAACTATTATATATATTTATGTATTTACTTATTGCATTTATTTAGGTTTTTGACAAAGGTAAAGATATTTAAGAGCATGAAATATGCTCCTTTGAAGATATTAACATTTAAAACTAATCATTTAAAACTCAACATCTTTCCAAATAGGATTATTCAAATAAACAGAGTCCATAATATTTGCTTAAACCAATTAATTAATGATGGCTTATATTTATTAGAATTTTCTATCTTTGAAGAAGTTTTGTAAGGTCCTTCTATGTAAATTAATCTGTTCCATCTGTATGAGTACAATAACTAAATGAGTTAGGAGCTATAATTATCTCCATTTTATAGTTGAGGAAACTGAATCACAATATGCCCAAAATTAGAGAGCTATAGAAACTTAGAGAACCAGAATTTGACTATAAGCGTATATATTCCTGGATATTATTTTTTTATTTTGGATTTGCCCATTTTACATTTTAGTGGTCTGTTTCCTGCATGTGATTATATTGTATTTTTATGGAATTCAGACTTTTTTCATTTTAAGAGAAGCTTAGCTCTTATGGTGCTATATAATTATGAACGTTATGCTACATACTACTTATGATAGAAAGCCTAACATTTTTGCCTGATATATAAAAGTTGTCTAAACCAGAGTCCTATTTACACAAACAAGAAAGAAGAAAGCCTTGTTGTATAGTTCATGATTCTCAGTTAAGCGATGTGAGAATTATAATTCTGTTTATAATTGGCTTTGCTGAAATAATCAGAGAATTTCAGGAATTAATCAATAATCAATGACTCCTTATTTCCGCCTAAGCACTCATTGTTTCAGTTACTGTGCAAAACAGAGAAATAAAATAGTTATTCACAAAAGAATTTCACTCTCTAGTGGTGGACACACAGACTTAAATGATAAAATTATATCAACTTATAAACAATTTTACAACAGAAGAAGGCAGTAGTGCTATGCAAACACATATATGATCTATACGATCTGACTGGGTGACTCTGGAAAGTTATATTCTTTCCTTCCACAAATACTAGTGATTATCTGCTTACATGTCATGTACTGTCCTTAGCTGTTGGAGTACAAAGATAAAAACAATGCAGGTTTTCTGTATTTTAATAGTTCACGGTCTAAAAGTCAAAGGGAACATATAGGTAGACAAAGAAGTGAGTTTTATGATAGGTCTCATACGAACTTTTGAGGACAAACATGAATATTAAAGTAAAAGTTTAAAATAATTTGCGAGGTGATAAATAAGGGACATATGTGAAAAAGCAAAGTATGAGAGAATGCAATACACAGGAATTGGTTCCAATACAGCATACTTATGTGGGCTGAGAAGGATAAAACTTGAGACATATGCAAGGCCAAATCAAAAAGTTCTATTAAACAATTTTTAGGAAATTTTGATTTTTCCTTTAGATCACTGATTTTTTTTTAATGCCATTGATTTTGGAATTTTCATTTGCATAAGAAACCAATATTCTATTTTTCAGCTTAATTTATACCTTTGAGAAAAAAATTCTAAATGATTGGAAGAACTGAAATTAGATTGTTATGGAAGCCAAGACAATAAATGATAGAAACCTGAATCACAATGATAGGCAGGTTGATCAAATACATGGAATACTTTATAATAATATTATAAAAATGTTAGTGTCTGCTGGATGAACTAGTGAAGGGTACAGGAAATAAAAATTTCTCTTGTGTACTACATATAGTTGTGTTAATTTTCCTATCACTTTGTATGCACATATAGCCTAGGTGTAAATCACAGCTTCTGACCTACTGTGTGACCCATGTTAGAGACTATTTTATGTAAAAAAAAAAAAAAGTGCTTTGTGACAATAGATAAATAGCTTCAGGGTAAATCACACTTTCTCATTTAATGTATGACCCATGTTAGAGACTCTTTGATGTGGAAAGATGTGCTTTGTGGCATCTGATAAATTTTATTAAATTTCTATCTTGTATAAAAGAAGCAAAAATTAGATTTTTACCCATATTCTTGGCTTTGAGATTGGATAAAAAGATTTGAAATGTATTTGTAATATTTTTGCCAGGTATTGACCATAACATAAGTCTATAGCTCACTGGTGAATTTGAAATGTAACTCTAAATGTCATTATGGGGCACTAGGTAAGGATCAAATTGAATAATATTATTAGCAATCCTATTAATGTGGTTTAGACATATAACTGAATTTATAGTTTTCATTAAGAATATCCTGATATTCTGCTCTCCTTCCATCCCTCCTTGTGTTATTTTATTCTCCCTCCCTCACATTAATATTTAGATAACTAGGAAAAGTCATCTACTAGTCAAAGATGTGGACAATCAAGAGTATGGGAATGATGTGAATGAGAATAGAAAACTACATTAATTGATTCACTCAATTCATATAGTATATGTGTCAAGTTGCTTATTATTTAATAAAATTAAGAGTTTAAATGTGCTCCAGTTGGGTCATTCAAGCTCTAATAATTTGGTGTGATTTATATAGTTCATATTTCTTTTGTTGCTTCTCTCTGAGCACATTACAGTCATCCATATATTAAACAAAGAGAAAAAGCCCAACACTTCATGATTTAAAACAGTTAAACCTTTGCCCTGGGAAAAAACGTTTGAACTGGTGGTCTAGGACTGAACTTTTCAAATAAATTGGCTCCTGTTTTCTTTCTTCTCTTCCATATGTTTGATTTACAAAAAAAATTGACATTTTAATCAAGCTGTGGATGAACTCCAAATGAAATCTCTAGCCCATGTACTTAAATGATAAAGTATGTGAAAAATGTCACATTTTTTTCTTCTCAAATTTCAAAAATATATTAGGTACTGCTTCCTAAATGTATAACTGTTTGAAAGCACTAAATTGGAATCATGCATAATTTAAAATTATTTCAGCACTTCTGTGTGGGATGGTTTTTAAACATAAACTGTTTGTTTCATTATTTTTTTTTAAAATTTCACTACATTCTAGTGGTGACATAATATCACTTATTACATTACCAGAACTGAATAACACACAAAAAAATTTCCATCAGTCAACATATGATCTCCTCAGCTAGGAATTTAAGCATTCCTTTTTATTTTTTCCTATCTTTCCTTTAAAAAAAATGATGTTGACATACAATATTATGTAAATTTCAGGTGTACAACATAGTGATTAGACATTTATGTAACTTACAAAGTAATCACCCTGATACATCTAATACTCATCAAACACCATACATAGTTATTACAATACTATTGACTATATTCCTTATTTTATACTTTACATCCATGACTATTCTATAAGTATCAATTTGTACTTCTTAATCCCTTCCCCACTTTCACTCATCCCCAAACTCCATTCCAACTGGTAACCATCAAAATGTTCCCAGTATCTATGAGTTTGTTTCTGTTTTGTTTGTTTATCTTTGCTTTTTATCACTTTAAATATTTCATGCCAATCCTTTCTAGCCTGCAAAGTTTCTGTTGAGAAATCAGCTGATGGTCTTATGGGAGCTCCCTTATAGGTAACTAACTGCTTTTCTCTTGATCCTTTTGAGATTCTCTCTTTGTCTTTAACTTTTGACATTTTGATTATGATGTGTCTTGGTGTGGGCCTCTTTGAATTCATCTTATTTCCAACTATCTGCATTTCCTGGGATTGTATGTATTTTTTTTTTTGCCAGGTTAGGGAAATTTTCTGTTATTATTTCTTCAAATAAGTTTCCAATTCCTTGCTCTCTCTCTTCTCCTTCTAGTACCTCTATGATGTGAATGTTGATACGCTTGATGTTGTTGTATAGGCCCTTAAACTATCCTTATTTTTTTAGGTTTTTTTTGCTATTCTGATTGGGTATTTTCTGCTACCTTGTCTCCCAAATCTCTGTTTAGATTCCCTGATTCAGTCTAACCTGTTAATATCTTCTAATATATTCATCGCTTCAGTTATTGTATTTTTAATTTATAACTGGCTCCTTTTTATATTTTCTATCTCATTTGTGTGTTTTCTATCTCTGTGTTGAAGTTCTCAGTGAGATCACTGAGAATCCTTATAACCAGTGTTTTGCATTCTGCATCTGATTGCTTGTCTCCATTTTGTATAGCTTTTTGTCTGGAGATTTGTTCTATTCTTTCATTTGGGATATGTTTCTTTGTCTCCCGATTTTGACTGCCCCCCTGTGTTTGTTTTTATATTTAGGTAAAACTGCTGTCTCCTGGTCTTAGTAGAGGCCTTATGTAGTACATGTCCTGTGGACCCAGTGGTGCAGTCTCCCTGGTCATCTGAGATGGATGATCCAGATGTGTCCCTTATGTGGGTTGTGTGTGCACTCCTGTTGTAGTTGAGCCTTGGTTGCTATTTGCACATCAGTGAGAAAAATATTGACTCTTGGGATGATTTGTCATGAGGACTGGCCATGACTACACTGGAGGAGCTGTTGTGCAGGGGCTGACCCTACAGAGCATAATTCACTTTAGCAGGACTCTGGTGCTAGCCCAGTCTGCCCTTTGGATATGTTGCCCACAGAGGCTGCTAGATAGTGCTCCTGTTTGGTCTGAAGGCAGCCACAGTGTATGCTGACCCTAGTGCCCGCTGGGAGGGGGCCAGTTGCAGCCCAAGTTCAGCTGCAATCTGTGCTCTGCCCAGGGCCACCTGCCATATGCTGTAAAGCAATCACAGATGACCACCAATCCCACAGGGCTTAGAGGTGCCTTGAGAGGCCATGTCACAAATTGAGAATGGCTGCTGCTAGTTTCAGGCTTGAGGTTGCTCAGTAAGAGGTTTGGGAGATGTCCAAGTCATATGCTACATGTTTGGGTTTTGCAAACCTTTGAGGGATATTAGAAAAGTCCACCGCATGAGCCAAGACAGGCCATTTGTATGGAAAAGCCACTGGAAGTGACTTTGGTGCGTCTGCAAGTTGAGTGGGACAGAGTCTTAGGGAATCACCAGGGTGGAGTGAACAGTCTCAGCCAGGTTGATGGAGATTCAGATATGGTGGCAACCTATGTCTTCAGGCCAGGAGTGGAGAGGGTTCAACAAAGAAATAATGGATTCTGCCAGAACTTCTATCTGGAAGAAAGGGCCTCTCCAGCCCTTTCCCTTATGCCAGACAATTCAGGTCTTCCCCATAGGTCCCTAGCACATTTCAAGCTGCTGCCCCAGAGCTGGAACCAGAGTGAATAGGTCCATCAGTGAATAAGTCCATGTGTGATCCCTTTAAGAGGAATGCCTAGGACTCCAACCGCCATCTGTCTTTCTCAGCCACAATCTCCACTGGTTTCCACAGCCAGAAGTTATGGGGACTTCTCTTCCTGGGAGAGGAATCCTGGGCTGGGGACCCTGGTATGGGGCTGGGTCTCCTTCTTCCTCCTCTGTGGGTACCTCCATAGCTGAGATATATGTCATGATTTTTAACTGCCACATGTAGGTGTGGAACCAGTCCATTCCATATTTCTCTGTCCCTCCTTCAAGTCTTCACATGGTTTTTTTGTGTGTGTCCTTAGTTGTAGGACTTCTGTTCAGCTAGGCTTTAGGTGAATCTCAGTGATGATTGTCTGCAATTTAGTTGTAATTTTGATGTCGTTGTATTTACCTACTTAACTATTCTTTATGAAACTCCTTCTAAATGCCCTACTTCTTATTATGTAGCTTATGCTCTAGCAGCTAAATTTAACTCTCCATTGTTTCCTGTGTATGCCTAGAACTTGCCTCCATGTCTTCATTTATACTATTTTTCTGACTCCAGTTCAATTCCTTCTTTCCATCATGTTTCAGCATCTGACCCAGTTTTTAAAATCATTAATAGTTCCCTTAACCAAAATTGTCCTCTCTCTTTTGAATGACCATATCATACATTTCAATTATGTAGTATTATAATGGCAGAGTTATTTATATGCATATCTATTTTGGAATTGTCTCATTGTCAGTTTTTTCTAGTAGACTGTAAGCTATGCAATGACAATGATAATGTGTTACTCTTCTTTTAATCTGCTTTAGCTGTTAGCACAGTGGGTAAAAATACTCTAGAAGTCAATATTGTGATCAAAATATTCTTCCCTGATAATTTTATTTTTTGTTCCTAATTTGTTGTTTTTGTTCTGAGTCTCTTACACTTTCCTTGAATGTATTCTTTATCATTTATTTAACTATTTTATATGTCGTTATTAATGAGGTTTTTAAAGTCTGATAATATGTCATATATATTTTGGATTTCCTCATCTGTACAGCACATTTTTAAGCCTATAGTAGATGCTCAATAAAATACTGTGGCTTGCTGGATTAAATTCCTTTGATAATTGGGATTTTATTTAGAACATAAGAAAGCTCATTTGATGCAGAATCACAGTTCCCCTTGATATTTTTAAAGAATGCAACATTATTCGGATCACAGAACATCAAAGAACTTAGAGTAGAATGTTTAAAGGTAAAACAAAATAATAAATATGAATTATACAAATACTATAACCAAATTGTTATTAATTCAATGTATTCATCTTACAGAGGATTGAATGCAAATCCCTGTGATATGTTTATTCAAGGTATGTATAGTGAAACGTTGTGTAGGAAAGAATCAAAGTAAGGCTATGACATCCTAACAGCCTATGTAAAGTGCTAAATTACTAACATTCCTCTGATGGGTTTTTAGTTCAGGGTGCAAAATGCTGAGGGTGCTACAACAATGTATATACATTTTAAGAAAGGAAAAAACTGTATTAAAATTGTAATACTCAATATATACTAATAACAAAAGATGAAATCAAATCATGTGTGTAGATTTTTTTGGCACCCCTGGTGTAACTCATTTGGTTGACTATTGACCACTTCCCCTTTGGTAAAAGAGAGTGAAAGAGAGAATAACAATTTGATTTTCCTGTGAGATCCAGAAAGCAAGCAATCTATGAATCTGAATAGAGCTTCAATAAGGATTAGGTTTACATTTTTTCTTGCTGTGTATTGAGCTGTTGATTGCTCTGTTTTTAAGCAATGTTTTTATGATCTATGGCTTTCCAGCCTCAAAGTAACAGCACTTTTCCTCTTTTTTAACCTGCAGTGGCCTTATTTGTACAGCATTATGACTTTACTCACCAGAAGGCTTGCTTTAAGACTACAATGAGTCCAACTGCCTGCTCAAAAAATGTGCTGTACCTTCTGCCTGAGCTTTGAGACATTTAAGAAGCTCTTCCTTGCATGAGAGAAAAGGCACCAAGCCACTATGCACATGCATAAATCTGTCAATTATCTAGAATCTGGCACTAAGTTCATGTCGCTAAAGGGAAAAAATATGCTGAGAGATTGCAGTTCCAGCACAGAAATTGTTATTTAGTTTCTTCTTTTTTTATTTTTTTTTTATTTTAGGGAGGGGGTTGTCTTGTTTTGCAATTGATCCCTTCAACCGTATGGGGGCAAAAGAAATGTATACAAGCATGAAAAGCATTCACAGAATATTAATGCTAAAGAAAGACTTTTAAGAACAGATTATTATCTCTTAAACATGGGGATAATAGAAAAGCTTAATTTCTGAAATATGAATATTATGTATGACTTTTATAGTAGATGAAAGCAAACTGCAGTGAATTAGGCTATCACTCTTTTGAACATTCTTAGTAGCTATTTTCTTCTTTGGTGTCAATTGCCATTTTTGAATTCATTTAAGGGTGATTTTTGCTAGTGTAATTAGGGAATGGATATGTAGGTAGAGGATGGGGTAAGGAGGGTGGGGAAGCTGGAACAGAGAAAATCAGAGCCCATATGTTATAGTATGTAAAATAGTGGATAGGGGTGCTATTATTGACATCATTTGTAACTAAAATGGAAGGCGGTCACATCCTGATTTAGTCGTGTGCTTGAGGCACTTAATCTGACAGGTAGCAAGTGTCCACCCTGTGGAAGACCCTAACACTTGATTGTTACAGAGCATTCTAGTTCATTGCTTTGGAGCCCAGTTGTGTACCTGCACTCCAAATTCAGAGCTCAGTACTTTTATGAAAATATAGAATGCTGAAAGATGGAGGCAACCCAGAATGTTCAAATGGAGAGAAAAAGAAATGTTTCTAAAATAATTATGGTAAATAGAGTAAGTATGTAATTATCAAGATAGGCTTTTCAAAACTTTTAGATATAAATCAAAACTTAAAAAGCAAGCTTGTAAAATATTCAGTATTACACTTGGCAAAGTGTATTCCTAACGCTGAAATTTAAGACATTTTTCTGCCAAATTCTTCCCTGATTTATCCAATGTAATCTAAGTTGCTAAACTTTTGATGACTCATCTCAGGTATTGATTTTAGCAAAGCTCCTAATTTGATGGTAATTTCAAAAGTAAGAATGAAAACATAATAGTAAATTCTCAAGTTCTTTACCTAAATACAATTCATTAGAAAAGATCCAAAGTGAGATTTAATTCAAAGTTAGATGCTCTTTACAATCCAGCACACTAAGGAAAACAAAGTGAATATGTCGCTTCTTTCAAACTTCTACCTATATTTTAATAAATGACTCTAGGATCTATTCACATGTAATTTTTTTTTTTTTTTTTTTTTTAGCTGAGCCATCTGCAGCTCAGCAGCAGCTCAGCTCAGGCTGGGCATCGAACTGCTGTTGCTCAATACTCAGCTCGCACTCTTGAGCGAACTCTTAACCAACTGAACCACTCTGCCAGCCCTAAAAATTTTTTTTTCATTATCTGTATTTGGAGTTTATTTATGTTTTTGATCATTCCAATTAAATCAAATAAGCGAGGTTACTATTATCACAACAAAAAAATACAAAATAAAAGGAAATGTCAAAATAATTGAATTGTAATTTTTAAATCCATTTTTGATTTACATGCAGTTGTAAGAAATAATACAGAGAGATCTCATCTACTGTTTATCCAGTTTCCACCCATGGTAACATCTTGTAAAACTATAGTATAACATCATAGCCAGGATATTAACTGTAATTTGTCAAGATATGCATGATTTCCACTACCATGAAATCCCTCATGTTGCATGCTTATAGCCACACCTACTGTCCCACTCCCATATCATGAACAAACAAGCACTAGAATGTGTTTGTGTGTATGCATGTGTGCGTGTGTATGTGTCTCCCAAGGGTGTTTGGAAACAATGTGCATTCTGCTATTGTTGGATGAAGGTGTAATATAAATGTCAATTATACACTGTGGGTTGGTAGTGTTGTGCAGGTTTATATCTTTATTGATTTTCTGTCTAGTTGTTCAGTCAATTGTTCAGATAGGGATGTTGAACTCTGCAACTATAGCTGGGGATATGTCTGTTTCTTCTTTCAATTCTATTAGTTTACGCTTCACGTATATGTAACTCTGTTGCTTGCTACATACATATTTAGGATTGCTGTGAATTCTAGATGGATTAACATTTTATTAATATGTAGTGTCCCTCTCTGACTCTGGTGATTTTCTTTGCTCAGAAGTATACTTCATCTGACACTAATAATGTCTTATGTTTCATTAGTTTATTTAGACCATATACATTTAATGTAATTATTGGTAAGTTAGGACCTAAGTCCACCATTTTATTTTTTGTTTTCTGTTTTATTGTATGTTTATTGTTTTTCTCTTTTATTGTTCTACCCTTTCTTCAGGCTGTTTGAATATGTTTTAGTGTTCCATTTTGGCTTATTATAGTGTTTTGAGCCATTACACCTTATATAGATTTTTAGTGATCACTCTAGGAATTATAGATACAAAACTTATTACAGCCTACTGGTGTTGTTATTTTACCATTCAAATAAAGTATCAAAACCTTACCAACCTTAATGCCTTCTTACCCTCTCATTTGTAATATAAGTATCTTAAACATTTCCCCCACATGTATTTAGAATCACATCAGGCATTTTTATAATTTTTCTTATCACTTGAGGGGAGGAAGAGCTTTTCATTACTTCTGGGTAGGGTTTCTGAATGTCTACTAGGTATCTAATGATAGCACTCTGGCTGCGAATACTAGGAGTGCCTAGTTACTGCTCTCAAGACCTTCACCAACATCATGGGGGAGAGGGTAACTTCATTAATTCTGGGTGATGGTGAAAGTTCTGACTTTCCACAGGATTCCACTGACAATACTGCAGTGAGCAGTAGGACAGGCGCTTTGTTACTTCCTGGTACAGCTGAAAGTTTAGGTTCCCCATGTAGTTTCTATTGGTATGACAACTTGGCAAGGTGCCACCTTTCAATCTGGTGAGTGTGAAAGTTTTTGCTCCTCACTTCACCTTTGCTGATGTGAGTGGAAATGGGGCCACCATTTCTTTCTGTGGTGTTCGGCTCAAATAGGCTAGCTATAGCCTAAATATTTTCTCTCTGCCCTTCCCTGGTCCTTTCCAGCATTTTGTGTCTGTGCTTATTAACATTTCAAGTGTGTTGTCTTCTTAGCTCCAAGTCCAGTAAATGAAGTAAAAAGAAAAACCAAGGAAAAACCACTCATCCTGCTATTCCTTGGTTCCCAAAGTCCCTACTCTGCTTGCTTTCTTCTTCCTAAATTTCAAAGTCTTTTATGTTTCTTTTATAGTGTCTAAGGTTTTTAGTGGCATGTAGCTGAAGAATAAGAAAAAGTAGACTTATTCCATTTTCCGAAGCATAAGTCTGATTGAAAATGGTTTTTTGTTTGTTTGTTTTTCATAAATGCTTTTGAAAATCTTGTAACATTTATGGTAATTCCCCCAGAAAAAATACAGAAGAAACATGCATACCACAAATATTACACAGAATTCAGTAGACTGAAAGACATGCTGCATTTCATCCCTAGACTCCCTTACTAGATTAAGCTTTCCATTTGTTAAATTTTATCTTTCTTTAAAAAACTACTCACCTTACCAAGAATTTTTGAGTATTAACACTCTACTAATCATTCTGTGAATGTTTTACTGATATTTCAATATATCACTCAAAAAATTTTAAGAAGAAATTATCTTAATTTGAAATTTAAAGAACTTGAGACAAAAATTATGATTACTCAGGTTTTCTAAAGAATTAAGAGTGATTTAGAACCTAAGTCTTAGTATAATATAATAATCAAGTTACAAGTAGGCTAACCAGTATGTCATCATGGCCATGACAATGCTTTGGGATGCCATTCTCACTCTCATGCATTCTAGAATACAGTATTGCATATAGTATTATATACAGAGTTGTATAACACTGGAGACTTCTCATGTATATATTTGATGTGCCAAAAGCATCCTAGATTCATTCTTAATTATTTATTATAGAGTAGACAACTCCCTTTCACATTTAAGCCATTTATACCCTTTTGTTCAAGGTAGAGCAAATGCCAACATATTGAAATGTAGATTTTTTAAAAGTCACATAAGAAAAGGTATGGATTATGTATTGTGTTTTCTGCAAAACAATCTTAAATGTCACTCAGGGCCTATATTGTTAGTAATATTGTTGTCATTTTGAAACTATATAAGCAGTATTATAGGAAAAGCACATAAGTAATTATGCAAATGTTGTTAGAAAACAAAGTGTTTAGCAAAACAATATGATATAAGATCAAAGAAGCTGAATAAAGCTTAACTTTTAACATTGCTATATTAAAGATAAATTAGAAACACCAGTTTGAACTCATGATTGATATATATGAGAAGATATAAAGACAAAGACACAACGGCAGTAATGAGCACTCCTAGTACCCAGGTTTTGGGTTCTAAAATATCATTATTCATTAAACCTTCTTGGATATGGAAAGTAATTAGGGCTGATTTTAAGACTGGAAAGGGATAATGCATGGTGAGCATCCACTGATAAAGGGAAATGAGATACGGGATTTCGTTTTACTCTCCTTTCAACTGTCTATGTTTGAAATTTTCATAAAATGTAAATACAAGAGAAATACAAAATTGAAAAGAATAGGGAAGGAAGGAAGGAAGGAAGGAAGGAAGGAAGGAAGGAAGGAAGGAAGAAAGGAAGGTAGGTAGGAAAGGAGGAAGGGAGGAAGGAAGGGAAGGAGTAAGGGAGAAAAGCACTTAACTTTGCTTTATTTTGAGGGCAGTGTCATTGTCCCTCATATGTGGGACCGAACTGGGGTCGCTGGCTTCCCAAGCGCTTAACCACCACGCCACTCAGCTGGCCCAACTTTGTTGTCACTTGGCTTCCCAGCAAACTCTGGCCATTACTTGCACATTTCTTTCTGAATAGGAACTGCATATCACATTTCCTTCTCACTTGTATGTAGAAAAATCATAGTTTGTTAAGGGAAATGAAGTTTTATATTTTAAGGATAATGGATTTTAAATGTATGCTTCCTCCAGACAAGGACATACCAATTTGAGATGTTAACCAACAAAGTTTCGGGTAAATCATATATATTATTTCTAATATAGATTATTTAGGAGAATTAATTGTTGAATTTTCAAGTTTCTTTCACCCAGATTTTATTTGTTGCTCTGAAATCCTTTTGAGTGTATTCTCTACGTGTGTCTTTCACCTACAACCAAGGTCCTGTCAATTAATTTAATTCTCCTATATACCATGCCAGACATATAGCATACAGGGGAATTAAACTGCAACCTTCCATTCCTAAAGCTATAAAAGTGAGAATAAGAGTTCCTGATAATTAGATTAATGGATGCATGTATTTCTTTTGGTACAATGCCTGGCTTATAATAGTTACTCAAACAATATTAAATAACTAAAGAGTGGATGACATGTAACCTATTCCAAATTATACTCATGATTTGCTATTGCTAAAAGATTACTAATACTTAACTCTTTTATAAACAATGATACAGCAAGCCACCCTGTTAATTTATTTTCATGTATACATATATACGTTTATGTGTACAATTCATTTGTAATGTATGTATGTGGTTTTTATATGTGTGTATTTATATTGTAGGATATAACAGAACTGACCATAGTTCTAAATCATAAATTCCATTAAAAGTTTTTGGCCTAAGTGAACATAGATGCCTTACTCATGGTTCCATTTTCCATGAAATACAAATTGAGAACCTTAAATGCCCATTAATTTTGTGATTCAATACATTAAAATCATTTCTGAGATGAGTCTTGATCTTGTTTCTGGTAATCTTTTAGTTTCTTCTAGCATCTGAATCTTGTAATCTGAATCTGTATCCACCTGCCAATAGACTGTTTCAAATTAAGGCATTTACCAAGGAATGATTTATAGTTAGTTTTTTAAAACTTAATTGTAAATACATAAACATAAAATTTACAGGTTTAGGCATTTAAAAATGTACAGCTCAAAGTATTACATGCATTCACATTGTTATAAAACCATTACTACCATTTGACTCCAGAGCTCTTCTCCTAACACTGAAAATCTTTCCCAATATATGATTCCCCCATTTCCGACTTCCCAGTCACATACAACAGGCATTCTACTTTTTGCCTTCATAAATTTGACTATACTAGGTACCTCATATAATGGATTCATATGGTGTTTGTCTTTTTGTGACTGGTTTATTTAACTCAGCATAATGACCTCAGTGTTCATCCTTATTGCACCATGTGTCAGAATTTTCTTCCTTTTTAAGGCTGAGTAATATTCTGTCCTATGCATATACCATATTTTGTTTGTCCATTCATCTTTTGTCCAGTCAGTGAACCCTTGGGTTGCTTCTCCTTTGGGGCTATGTGAATAATGCTGTTATAGACATTAGTAAACAAATATACCTTTGAGACACCACTTTCATTTTGGGGGGTATATATACTGAGAAGTGGAATTGCTGGATAATATGGTAATTCTATTTTCAATTTTTCAAGGAACTTCCACACTGTTTTCCATAGCAGCTGCACTGTTTGGTCTACATGCCTGTCTTTATGCCAGTATATACTGTTTTGATTACTATAGTTTTGTCACAAGTTTGAAATCAGAAAATATGAGACTTTCACTTTGTTCTGTTTTTCAAGATAATTTTAACCACTGGGGGGACTTTTGAGACTCCGTAATAACTTTAGGATGGATTTTTCTATTTTTGCAAAAAAAAGCCATTGGGATTTTGAAAGGATTGTGTTGAATCTCTAGATCATAGCAAAGGAGTAATTCTTGAGCTCACCTTCCCTCCATAGTCTTTAAAAGCTCTCCCGAGAGAAATGAAATAAAAATATTCAGCAAGGATTTCTCAAAGAATGTTTCATTAATCCAATATTCTCTACATTCTTATATATTCCTTGGTTCAGTTCTGATCAGCAGAGAGCAAAATTCTGAACTACCTTGTATTGCGTCTTCTACCTTCATTTCTCATTTTTCTCACCCTGACCACATATTGCATCATCACACTCACATAAAGGTGTTTCACTCAAATATCTATTGATATGAAGTTGGCTTTTTTGTTGTTGTTGTAGCAGCACTAGCAAGAGAGCCATTCTCTAAAGTAACTAGATAGATAGATAGATAGATAGATAGATAGATAGATAGATAGAGATAGAGATATAGATATAGATTTTTTTTTTTTACCTAAATCAAAGATATATCAACTGAATCTCTCAAACACAGCCACTTTTTGGAGTTAAATATGTCTTTTTGTGGTTTTATATTTCAGTTTATTCTTCATTTAAATTTTAATAAAACTACTATATTTGAATATTAAATTCAAATTCATTGTTGACAGTAATTTGGCATCTAAAACACTGATCAAAATTTGTTCTCATAAATTAATCTTGGTAGTGAGCACCAACATCACATTAAAAAATGTTCATGCAGCTACTTCTACACATTTTACAGTATTTTTGTGAACCATTGTTGTATTCCTTTTTTAAGTTAGAATAAAAAATAACTAAAAAAATGTTATGAGAGAAAACTAAGTATTTTAATTTTATTATGCAAGAATATCCTGGTATAGAATTTAGAATCAAAATTGATTGATAACGCTTTTAAATGGACTTTGTCATTTACTTACATTCGATATTCAATAAATAATTTTGCTGTTTATTGGAAATTCTGAAATGGAAGCAAATAATTTAAAGACTACAACAATTTTTCCTACTTAAACACCCTGAAGTGCATACTACTCAGAATATATTGAACATTTCCAAGGCAATTGACATCTCTTTGTTGCTTAGCGTTTTAACAGCCTTAATAACATATAATAACTGCACATGTTTAAATGTACAATTTTATAAGTTTTGTCATGTGGGTATCACTGTAAAATCATAATGGTCAAGAAAATTCATGTATCTACCATCCCTAAAAGTTTCCAGTTGCTGCTGTGCATAGATTCTCATTTCTAGCTGGTATGATTTTCTTCTCCTTGAGGGTATTCATTTAATATTTCTTGTAATATGGTTCTGCTAGTGATTAATTTTGCAAGCTCTTGTATATCTGAATGCGTCTTATTTAATCTTGTATTTGAGAGATATTTTTGCTTGGCATAGAATTCTAAACAGCCTGTTCCCTCACGTCCTATCCCCCCATATCAACAATACTGTCTTTTGACTAGGATTGTTTGTGAGGAGAAATCTCTTGTCTGTCATCTATTGTCATACTTATTTCATTCCTGAATAAATATATATATATATATATATATATATATAAAAAATGTTTTCTCCTTGGCTCCTTTTGAAACCTTCTCTTTATTATTTGTTGTAAGTCATTTAATATTATTTGCTTTGATGCAGCTTTCTTCATATAATGTTTTCTAGGTATTTTTAAAACTCCAAGAAATTGTAGGTTTACCTTTTCCAATAAATTTTGAAAAATTTTATCATCTTTAGTTTTTTAAAATGTGTTTTGTTTTCTGTCCACCATACCTTTTTTCTTTGGGGGCTACTTAAAGTTTTTCATAGCACACTGATGTTCTGGGGTTTTTTTTTTTTGTTAGTTTGTTTGATTTTTATTTCTTCAGACTTTTTTGTTTGGATTTTTAATTTTATTTATTTATTTATTTGTTTGTTTGTTTGTTTTTATGTCTTCAAGCACTGTTTTCCCCCTGAAATTTTTATAATATATTTAGTTTTATCCAGTGTATTTTTCATCACAGACAATGAAGTTTTTATCTATAGAAACCTGGTATTTTTAATATCTGTCATGTCTTTGCTTAACATGTTCAATGTGTCATCTAGCTTCTTGAACATTTGAACAGAATTGTAATAACTGCTCAAATTTCCTGTCTACTAATTCAGTCTTTTGACATTTCTATGCTGGTTTCAATTAATTTATTCTTTTTATTTGGGGGTTATTTTATTGCTCATATGCATACTTGGTAAATTTGATTAGTCAAAATTAGAATAGCACTGAGTCTTGGACTAATTTTCACCACTACTAAAGACTAATCCTCCTGAAAACTATACCCAATATCCCATGAATTATGAGCATTTTCATATCACAAGTGAGATCAGGAAATATTTCCAGACTAGTGGGAGTTTAGAACATTCCACCCTGTAATTCTTTTGGTTAATTCTTTCACTAATCTCAGTTAATTTACTCAAACATATTCTCTAGTTACTTTTAAAGATTCAGAAGAGATACTGTGAAGATGCTCAGATTTGGCAGTTGCTTCCTCTCTATGCCCCATATGTCTGTCTTAATCTCTCATGCAACTTTCTCTATCTCTTCTTCAAACCTCCAGCTTTGTCTCCTCAACTCAGGAAGGCTAAGCTTTGCCTAGGTTCCCCTTTTTGTGCTACTGTACAAGGAAACTCTCTGTTGCTAGTAAGTTAAGTAATCATAGGGAACACACTTCGTTTGTTCCCCTTCTTTCAGTAATCAGAGTCCTTTGATGGTTGCCAGCTGTCCAAGATCTTAAAAAGTATAATTGTATGTTATTTTTCTGGAGTTTTTAGTTTAGATACAAGGATAAATGTAGTCTTTCTTACCCTATCTTCCCCAGTTCCTTTGCAATTTACACTTGTTTAGTTTCTATTATCTATATTTAATTAATTTCATTTTTTTTTGCCTTTTTATAAAACAGAACTCTTTAAAGGGTTTGAGGACCATATTAAGAGTAGGTAAATGCTGTTTATTTTCATAACATTGGTGCACAGTGTGCTGAATTAATTTGATTAAATAGGAAGCAATAAGAACTCACAGTAATAATTTGGAAATTATATATATATATATATATATATCAATAGAGGGAGTAAAATGTTTCTTATTTAGAATCAAATAAATGTATTTGGAATTTAAAAATAAGGAATACAAAATTTATTTTAATGAATGTGGGAAAAGGTGTAAAACATTGCATGATCTAAGATACATTAAAAATTCTTAATTATTTTAATTTCATGAAAAACATACATGTTTACTCAGAAAAAATAATTTTCTAAGACTGTATGATACTTAGTATATTGTTTAATATTATGCCACTGCAATTCCTGAAAATATTCCTGCAGAACAATTTACTAATGTTCAGTCTGCTTTAGAAATTCATGAAAATTGACTTTTGAGGGTTAAGAGAGAATGCTATTGTTATTATGCCACATGGAGGAATGTGGTGATTTTTGTTTGTTTGTTTGTTTGTTTTACACACTGGATTTTGGCTATATCATGCAATAATTAGGACACTTCAAATATTGTAGAGAGTTGTTATAAGCCATTCTACTCATTTCCTTTTTGATTTTCCCAGAAATAGCTACAAAAAAATAAAGATGCACAAATACATAACTTAAAATGTATGCACACACAAAATACATTTTTTACCAAGTATCTCTAGAGTGACAGGAGTTATCCCTGCCAACTTTTAATAATAATAGGTGATCATCATACTACATTTTTAAACTTTTATATATTACACAAGTTAAAGAAGCCTGCTCCCACTTTTTTTTTAATACATGAAATACTGTTTATACTGAAGGGCTTTTTAATGATATAGCACTTCAGCTTCTATCCAGTGGAGTTGTTCTGTGTACTAGTTGAAAGCCCTTTGAACTGATAATCCTTTGTGCACTCAAATTCTCAGTACTGAAACCAGTGGTAATACCAGTGCTTAACTACATGGAGAACAAAGAGAAGATTATGACAAGATTTACTTTGTATAATAATTGAAAAGTGGAAGTAAAAAATACTGTATTGACAAGAGATTTAGGGCATGTTTTATACTTTCACGTATTGTTAAGCAAATCTATTAAGAAGTGTTATGATATATATATGTGCAAGCTAAATGGTTTTATAATTATACACAGGTGTTTTATTTAATGACAACAATAAATTAAGAATGGGAAATGTATTCTATATTTTGTAGTAGAAGAGATGCTGATTAGTTAAGTATCTCATGTGAGTACAAAGAGTAAAAAGTGCAATTTATTTACAAACCTTGAATTTCTAGGTGACTTTGTGTCTGTAAATAGCACATATATTTTACTTTGTGAAGAGATGATATCACATTTATATTTTCAAATTCTGTTATTGCTGTATGTTGCATTATAATTTAAATTGTCATGAACAGAAACCAATCTTTTGATAACAAATAGATCTTATATATTGAAACATACTTTTGCATGATAGAAATAAAAACATATTTACATTCACACAGTGTAAACATATGCTTAATCATTTTTGTCATACTATGCTCTTTAGTCTCAAAAAGATGGGGCATCACTTTGATGCATATGTTGCTATATATATTTAAAATCTTACTGATGCTAAATCTAACATCTAAGATGAAATTCAACTTCTAGGTACTGTCAGGACTAGAAAAAAATGTGTTTCTAAAATGTGTTTCTGTCCAACAAAACTGTACTAAAGTAGAGTGGTACCCACATGGTAGAATCTGATTTACTGAAACTGAACTGGGAACACTGCATGCATTTCACATAAGGAAGGGTTTCAATTTGCTCATGGAGAGATATATAAAAGGAAAAACTCACTCTTCTTGCAGAAACATTACTTGTATTTTCCTCATTATCCTACCAAGATGTTTAATGAAAAAAATAAGTAGAGGGATGCAGGCAAACATACAAACAAGTTTTCATGCACATGAACACATTTGTCTAATTATATTTTAATTATATATAGGTTCTACTGAAAGATATTTTATATGTGATAAGTTGGAAGAAACATCTAATAGATTTATTATAACATCCACAGTAAATTCAGGAATGTAGGAAATTCTTTGAAACCAATAGGACCAAACCGGTGTCCCCCCATTTCAATGGAACAATACAGTATAGGCTGATTTTTACCACTTCGGTTTCATTTTCAAACTCTATCAGGTAAATGATTGAGATGAATTCTCTGTATGCCAAATCCATTTTGGTCACTCTTCTATTTAACATTGGCTTCCTGCAGAGAAAGTATTAGAAGCCTCGATGCTTTTTTCTATTTGTATGCATAAAACAGAACATTTGTGATTTCTTCTTTATCCAAATATAGAGACTTCTTAATGTTTCAAATATACCTTTCATTATACCAAAATAGTAGTTAATTAATTTATTAAATAAAATTTGTATATGCCCTCCACTTTACTGAGTCATAGAAAGTCTAAGATGAAAGACATGTCTTAGTTTTAAAGTTAACAGATTAAGGCCAATGAAAAAATACATAGACAAAACAAATACAAAGCTTTACACAGGAACAGAAAGTGGCCAAGATATCCAAAGTCCTAAAACTTTATCTACAAGAGCTAAGATTCATTTAAAATAAAATAACATGTATTTTAATTTTTACTTATCAGATGAATGTTCTGGTCGCTCTTCCCTTGGAATCAGTGACTATTTGTATAAGGGTTTCTGCCCATGGGATAGTGGAGGAAGAAACTGGGCATTTGTGGCTCATTCTCTGCTTGAACACTGTGTTAGGCACTGTATTTATGTGATTTCCTGGGTAGGAGAGGCCATGGTTTTCACTGAGGGCTATGGCTATTGTGGAGAGTTCATTAAGGGGCCAATCCTTCATTTCTCTCTATAACCACACCCTCTGCAATATGACTTTATAGTTCCTTTCACCAGTGAGGTAAAATGTATTCGCTGCTCCTTTGATTCAGAGTTTACCCACATGATATACTTTGACCAAAGAGATGTTAGCAGAGGTGATCTATATGTAAGATTGAAAAAGAATGTGATTCCACTCTTACTTTTGTCTTCTGTTACCATTATGCTTACAGGAATGAATTAGCGTGCTATAGGATGAGATGTAGATGGTCTAGTAGCCCATGTTATCCCATTTGACAGTCAACTAAAATCCAGAAATGTGAGTAAGTCCAATTAAAGCCAGAAGAACCAGTCACCCAGCCTGAATGCTGAGCTGTAGTCTCATGATAAATAAGTGCTTGCTGGTTTATGTCATTACTTTGAGGAGTGATCTGTTGTGGGGAATTATTGTGGCAGTAAATAGCTGATGCAGAAATTGGCTCCAATAGTCGAATGTTGCCATAACAGAAACCTGAAATATGTGACCTTGGTTTGGGGACTGGATGACAGCAGATTGGAGGTGTTGGTAGAGACAGGAAAAATGGTGAGAACATTATTAGGGAAGCCTGGAAAAAAAATGACAAGGAAACTTCTAAAGGGATCTGAAAAATAGCCACCTGTGTTGTGTCTTTGCAAGCCTCTGGTAAAAATGTTGCCTCAGATAACTTGACATTTTTTTTTTTAATATTCCTAAAGAGATTTGGATTTTGGAAGAGTTGTGTAAGCAAAATATCGAAAAAACACATTTACTTATTTTAGCTGTTTATGAAGAAATGTATGAAATAAGAAATAACTGAACACTGGAATGAAAATTATAAGTTATACAGGGGAAATAGGACTTACTAGTTTGCTAAATAAAGCTATTTTTTATATCTACTGAGCCAAAGATTCTAAAAGTAAGACATAGTGTCAGGATAAAGATAAAATCAATAATGTGGTTATAAGATCCTTTGTTAAGACCTCTCAAAAAATTCAGGTGGTGGGACGGCCGAATGGCACAGTGGTTAAGCGCTGGCTTGGGAAGCCAGCGGCCCCAGTTTGTATCCCACGTATGACATATGAGGGCCATTGACACTGCCCTCAAAAAAAAAAAAAATCAGGTGGTATCTAGCAGATATTCTTTGCTGGACAAAAGTGTTTTTAGAAAACTCAAAGTCATGAGACTTAAAAAGCCTGAGCTATGGGCTAGCCTGCTAGTGATGCATTTATCAAAAACTACTTTAGTATGACTTTTGGAGCATGGTAAAATATACCCAGGTAAACAGAAAGCACATAAATAATTTAGGGGAGTTGTATTTATAAAATTGCTGCCAGCATGCAACTGATACTGTTGAAATTGTAAAATTACCTCCTGAGCCTTTAACTATCTATGGGAAATTAGAATAAGAAAATTCCCTCACATTGATATTTTACTTTTTAATTGTTGTTCCACTAAAGTATACTGGAATGAGGAGAAACTTACATAGTTTGTTTCTTCAAAATCTAAATAGGTAGTTTCTCCTTGACTCGGTGATTATTTGTATAAAGTTTATACCTTGGACTCAACTACTATCTATTTGAGTAAGCATTGTCAGTAATTTCAAGAAAGGCTAAGAACATTAAGGAAAACATTCTCATATACAAGGATCAGATAAGTTCAATCACTTATACAAGGATCAGAAAATTTATCTGCTAAGAGTCACATAGATATTTTAGGCTTTGTTGGGTCACCACTATTCCACTCTGACACTATAGCTAAATTTATCATAGACAATACATAAATGAATGAGCTTGACTGTGTTCCATATAAACTTATTTTTTGGCTTATGAACTATAGTTGGCTGCATTCTGATTTATTCCCAAATATAGAAATCTAGGATAAAAGTACAGTTGTCACATAATAGCATTCTATTGCTTTTGCGATAAAGTGTTCATATAACTTGAATCAAGGTAAGCATGGAATTCTGAGCAATCTTACATTTGAATATTTGTAAAATTGCTCTGTAAATTCTTAAGCTGATGTAGATTGATATTTATAACTCATGACTCATGCTGTGAGAACTATGAGGATTTCATCTAGTGTGGCTATTGAATACTGAAAATTAGAGTGCACCTAAATGCACTCTTGCCAATATTTTTTTCTGCAATATTTTACTTTGGAAATTTCTGTATCCCTAAGTGGAATGTGTCCCTAAGTGTGAATTTATATACCACAAAGCTAAGTTATTGGAATTAAAATCTCAAAGTGTATGTTATTGAACATACTGAGACAGAAAACTCTTTCTCATCTTAAGAAATAATTCGTGTGTCTTAGATAGAGAAGACTAACCAGTTTTCAAGTTGGTACTAATTTTAATTCTTCCAAGCATAATTTACTCACTTTTAAGTAGGAAAACAAACCATCTCTTGAATGTGTTTCTCATTCTAATATCATTAATATTATAATTAGAAGAGATTTAATATAGATACTACATGTATATTGATGACTGACTTGTTTATTTGGTAGAAATATGCACTTCATTTTAGGAAAAGTTGGAAAAATGATAAAAATGGTTTATGAGTACAATGCTATTTTAGACCAAAACTTTCTGTTTTGGTGATAAGAATATTTTATGAAAAATTTGTTTTATAATTTTTATCCATATATTTCTAAAAAGCTATTTATAGTTGTTCTACTCTTTATATAGGCAAAAATTATAAAAATCAAAAATTTCTCAAACAAACCCCAAAAAACAATTAATTTGATCCCAGTTTGGAGTATAAGAAGAAAGTAGGATATTCAGAGACACAAATATCCTATGACCAGCTGACAATTCCCCCTTATTTAGTTTTTTCTTCTAGCCAAATTGATTTTGTTATTCAATTATATAAATTAATATTCTTGAGAATCTACCTTGTGCAAGATATTGAGCTATTGACAAGATAAATAGATTCCTTGAACTCACTGATTACAATGTACGGGGTGAAATAAATTTTAAACAAATACATTTGAAAGTACATGGTGTGATGGAAAATATAATGTATAATAACAACATAAGAATGGGGAACAAATTTTTTATGGCCAGCAAAGAAAATCTCTTCTAAGTAAATTAGTTTTCCTTCTAGATCTGAAAACTAGCAGGAATTAGACAGTTGAGTTTGTGTGAACAGCATTTTAAGCAGATGAATGAACATAATACAATGGACCTGAGGGAAATAAAATTTGTTATACTTCAGGTACTGAAAAAAGGTCAGTGTGGTCAAAGTGTGATAATACAGAGCAAGAATGTTAGAAAGTAAGGCTAGAAAGTTAAATTGCAGTTAACTAATGTGGGTCTTGTCATGTTTTAAGCACTTTAGTTTTCAACCAATTAACATGGATATCCATCAAAGGATTTTAATCAGTAAAGAGATACAATCACCTTCCTTTTAGAGCTGAATAATAAGCTATAGTCTGGATGTACCAGTTTATTTGTCAGTTAACCTACTAAAGCACATCTTGGTTGCTTCCAACCTTTGGCAATTATGAATAAAGGTGCTATAATCATCCATGTACAGTTTTTTGTGTGGACATATATTTTCAGTTCCTTTGGGTAAATATCAAGAAGCATGATGGGTGTGGTATGGATGGTATGATAAGCTTATATTTAGTTTCTATTAGGAAACCACCAGACTGTCTTTCAAAGTGGCTGTATCATTTTGCATTCCCACCAGCAATGAATGACAGACAGTTCCGATCGTTCCACATTCTAGCCAAAATTTTGCATTGTCAGTGTTCCATATTTTGTCTGTTGTAATCGCCATGCAGTGGTATTTTATTGTTTGCATTTACCTGGTGACATATAATGTGGAGCATGTTTTCATACTCTTATTTTCCATTTGTACATCTTCTTTGGTGAGACATTTGTTAAAAGTTTTTTGCACCTTTTTAATTGAGTTTGTCTTCTTATTGAGTTTTAAGAGTTCTTTGTATACAGTTTCTTATTTAAAAGCTTTCTGTGGTTTTTTGTATGTTTGCTTTTGATTGTTTTTTTGTAACATTGTGCCAAAACTGAATATTAAAAGATTATTTGCAAGGGGAAAGAAAGTGATGTCACATATTATTTTAGTACTAATACAAGTGAGATAATTATATATTTTTGAGAAATTTGTGATGCTATTGACCAGAATTTGTAGTTCAAGTAAAACATTGGGCGATAAGAAATAGAAGATTGTTGATAGCCACAGCCTAATGCTATTTGATGAAAAGGAAGCATTTAAATTTGTAACAGTCAAGCCAGAGATACTTCCTTTCTCTTGGGTATAAAACAAAGTGCCTTCACTGCCTGGATATTTCCTTTCATGGGCAAATGCTGAACTTTCATTTAACAGAGAACGTGGCCCTATGTTTCTGTAGCAGGGTGTCACTGTTGCATCGGGTCTCATCCTTATGCCACCAACCACATCCACTCACAAAAAATGGTGGCCCCGTATGGAACTGGATCCTCTGAGTCATGGCAGGGTCAGATGGTAATGGAGGCATTCCTCTGCTTCTTCCCTTCTTCAGTCATTTTTACTAGCTCTATCTCAAAAGGGGTGCATTTTTATGTTTGTTTGTCTTTCCTAAGCCACACTGTGGAGACCATGGATGATAGTGCTCTAGGCCACTCCATATGTGTGCAACAGGAGGAAGACAGTCATTCAGCATTTTCCAAACATGGGTTTATCTTTTCATGGTATAAATAGAGTTTTAAAGAAATTATTTTAGAAATAAGTGTGGAATACTCAGTCATTCATATTGGTGAATAAAGGGCTAAAAAAGCCCTATGATAGTGTTTACCATGAATTTTACAGTAATGCTTTTAAAATCATTAACAATAATTCTTCACAGATGCAAAATAAAATGGCAGATGTTATATTTGTAAAGAAAAATGTTCATTTTATATGTTTGAACAACTTAAGAGCAAACCTTATATGAGATTTTGGGGGGACCACAGCAATAATTTATTTCTTTTTTTGAGACCAAAGTAATAATTTATTTCTTTGTAATGCCTTTCGGGATGATTATGAAAAGCATTTATTAAATTCTTACCAGGCCCTGGTTAAGCATTATACATGTATTAGCATATAGAATGCCCATCAATTATGAAGTTGGCATGATTGGTATCACCATTGTACATATGGGAAGCTGATACATTGAGACCAAGAGTCTAATTTGCCAAAGGGTACCCAGACAATAGTAATTGGAGAAGCTTGAATCAGAACCCAGGCTACCTGAGTTAATATCCCCATTTATCCATTAAGCCTCACACAATGAGGAACTCAGGTCTCATACTCATGATCAGAATAAATTTGATTTTATTTTGAAATCTTTAATCACATAAGGTCCTCTCTATTATTACATAGGATTGAACTTAGGCACTCTATAAACATTATCTCTAGAATTGCTCCAGGATGAGTATATTAATATACTGGTTTTGTGAACTTACTTGCATTGTCTTCTCTCTGGATTCTTTCCCAATGTTTTTAATGTTTTGTTTTGTTTTGTTTTGTATGGTCCCTTTGAATGATGTTTTTCTTAGACTATGTGTTGTTGGTCCGGATACCACTCTCAGTTTCAGTGATTCAGGAGAACTTGTAGAATTCAGAAAAGCTGTTATAATTATGTTTATGGCTTATTATAGCAAAAAAAATACAGATTCAAATCAGCAAAGGAAACAGATGAAGAGGGCTCAATCCACCAGAGACCAGACACAAGATTACAGTTTTTCGCTCTCAGTGGAGTTACATTGATAGCAGTTAATTCTTCCAGCAGTGATGTGTGACAATACAGATGGACTATTGCCAACCAGGGAAGCTCACCTGAGGCTTAGTGTCAAGGGGTTTTATTGGTGACTGGTCACATAGGCGTGAAGCACTCATGTGACTGTGTTTAGCTTCTCAGTATCCAGCCCTCCAAGTTGATCAAGTTGATACCTCATGGCTCATTTCCCACCATAAATCACTATTTAGCTTAAACTATCTGGTGTAGTCAAAGGCCCCAGATGTACAGAATGCCATTATCAGACAAGATATTAAAAGGGTTTAGAGGTTATATTCTGAAAGACAGTAAAGGTTAGTTTATTTGGAGTGTGCAGGGTTTAGACACTCAAAACATGCTGTATCCTTTTAGTGCACAGAATGTCAGCTTCATCCTTTCTCTATAAGCTTGATCTCTGAATACCCACAGCATTTCATATCTCTTCTGATTCCATATTATGGGATATTCAGCAGATGACTTCACCCCTAGTCTTGCAGTCCACGCTCAAAGAACCCTCAGCTGTATAGAAGGAGAATTATACTGGTATAATTATTATTTTTTCATTGTTATGGCTGTGAAATCAGGAAAAATCAGAATGTCACTTTCCAAAAATGTTGAAAAGCTAAACTGAATCAAATTTGTAAAACTTCTGGATATTTATTCCCACTTGTAAAACAGAAAAAAAAAAAGTAATACTACTAATAATACAAATATCTGTTTGAGGTTCCTGTTTTCAGTTCTTTAAGGTATATATAACTATAAGTGAAATTGCAAGGTCGTATGGAATGCTATCTTTAACTTTTTGAGAAATCACCATGCCATTTTCTACAGTGACTGAACCATTTTACATTACTCAGCAATTTGCAAATGTTCCAATTTTCCCACATTTTTGCCAACACTTTTTTTGTTTCCTTGATAATAGTCATTCAAATGAATATGAAGTGGTAACTCATTGTGGTTTTGATTTGTTTTTTAAAGATTAGTGATGCTGAGTACCTTTGTAGGTACTTGTTGGCAATGAGTGTATCTTTTGTAAGTAAATGTCTGTTCAAATCCTTTGCCCATTTTTAAATTGGGTTGTTTGGTTTTTTTGTTGTTGAGTTGTGGAATTTTTTTACATATTCTGGGTGTAAATCCTTGCCAGTTATATATGGTTTGCAAATATTTTCTCCTGTGGGCTGCCTTTTCACTTTATGAATAATGTCCTTTGATGCACTTTTTTTTTTTTTTTTTATAAAATCCAACTCATCTATTTTTCTTCTGTGCTCTGTGTTTTTGGTATTATATCCAAGATATCATTCCCAAATGCAACATCATAAAACTTTTCCCTATGTTTTCTTCTAAGAGTTGTATAGTTTTGGCTGTTATGTTTATGTCTTTGATTCATTTTCAGTTAATTTTTGTAGAGTGCAAGATAAAGATCTAACTTCATTCCTTTGCATGTGGATATCCAGTTTTCCCAGCATCATTTATTTATCTTCAAACAAAAAAACAAGAGCACTATTACCATCCCGCTCTGGGAGTAGAGAATGTGGAAACCTGGGCTTATTTCCAATGCCACATGCAGTGGAATTTGAAATTGTTCTTAGTCCTGACAAAACAAAGACCAAAGGACCGAGGGATACTTGGCATGCTTAGTGAAATGATGGGAACTAATGGTGCTATAAAAGTCCAATGTAGGTACCAATCCTTCTCTGTTCCCCCTAAAACACACGTACAATGACTTATCAGCTAATAAATAGCCAAGAAATAAAACATATTTGTATAAAAAATATGTTTTGTTATATGGAGAAGACCAAATAAACAAACATAAAAAAGTACCTAGTCAAATAAAGATAATATTAGAAGTAGAAGAAAATATTTCAATGATTTAGCATTCTAAAAAAAAATGGAATGGTATAAAGAGAGAAAATTCATACAATAATAAGAAACTGCTTTTATAATTATAAATATCAGCTCAAATTAAAGTCACTAAATAGAAGAGTTATGTGATAAAATGAAGTCATGTCCTCAGAAATCTGAGCAAAAAACAAATAAAAATAGAAAACTGTAGAAAATTATAAAAATATTAATTAAATGGTCAGTGGAGAAAGTCCAACATACTAATTGGAATTTTAAAAAAGAAGGGAGGGCTGGCCGAGTGCTCCTTGGTTCAGAGTTGGCTTGGGAGTGTGAGCTCTGAGCAGCAGGTCCCCAGGATCCCACATGGGCCGGTGACACTGCGCCCTCTACAGTTAAGATGGTGAACAACAGCTTCACCTGGAACTGGGCTGCGGTGAGTCTCCATCGACAGCGTGGGCTGCAGTGGGACTGCTGGCAGCTGGTGTGAGCTTTCGTGAACTGCTATGAGTCACTGTGAGTGGCCGTTCAATGGCCAGTGACCAATCTGCCTCACCCAGGAAGAGCACAATGATATAACCAACATGGGCCAGTGAAGCGACGTCCTGCACAACTAGACTGAGGAACAAAAGGACAGCAACTTGTCTGTTCCCCTTCCCCAGTTCCCCAACGCTGTTCTCACCCCCAATTCCCCAATAAAATCTTTAAAAATAAATAAATAAATAAATAAATAAATAAATAAAATAAAAAAGAAGAGAAAAGCTATCAAAAAACTAAACCAAACAAAAACAAAATTGTCACAATTCAAGGGTAAATGTTTCAAAAATTAAAGATATCCAGAACAATGAATGAAATAAACAAAGAATAACATAATGAAGTATTGGAAAAATATTGATAATGAAAATAAAGTAAATGCTTCCAGAAAAAAAAAAAGAAGCTGAATAGGTTTGGAATTCTAGAAAGGTAATTTGAAAACAGAAAGAATTCTAAATTTTAATAATAAATGATTAGCAACCTCTAAATATATATCTAGCTATATTTTAATGATGAGAAATTATAGTATATATATATACAGATTTATTACAGATATACACACACACGTAGCATATCATACCATGTCTTAATATGCACCCAGTCTTGAGAGCTACTATAATAGAAGATATGACCCTAAATGAGGAAAGAAAGAAAGAAAGTAGAAATCTTGGTATATAGGGAACAGGATTTAATATGGCAAATATAAAGGGAATTTCTAGGTTGGTTGTTGGTTGTAGAGGAACTCACAGAATGAAAGCCAGTCCTCTAAATTTAGCGGGGCAAGATAAGTGCTTTTAGAGGGTTCTCTACAAGCATATAAAAGTAGCTGATCAAACAATTGCTGATAAGTTATAGATATCATGCAAGAATTTGGGAGAAATTAATATGACTGTGGTAGCAATTAATACAAAAGCAATTAATAACTCAAAAAACAAAACAAAACAGAATTTGCTCAAGAAGAGAAATGTGAGAACAGTACACTACATAGTAGATATTACAAACTTTGTTTGATACTAAACTTCCTCTATTTATGTAACCCAAAATTGTGACATTGAGAATGGGATCCTGGAAGTTTGATTCTGTTGTGATGAGGATGGTTACATGCTTTTGATTGTGGAAAATTATAACAAATTAAATCCTCAAGCTTTTATTATAGGAAATTAACTAAATATCTAAAACTAAAGGAAAAAAAAGTTGTAATTAATACTGAGAATAAGGAACTAAGTACCAGAAGGAAGACAAATATAGCTAAAGATGAAAGCTTTTGAGAACAGGAGTTAATAGAGGAGAAGTTGAAAACAGAAGATGTTGCTTTTAATTAAGCCTTGTAGAACCATTTGAAATTTTAAAAGATGTGCATGCATTGCTTTGATAAAAGTAATAATTTAATTTAATTTGGCATTAATATTTCATCATATTTTTCTGACTTATGAAATCAGAAAAAGGTTTCTTATTTTACTATAGTGAACTTGCCCATGAAAGTAAGTTTTGCCACTTAATGATTTAAATATGACTTTTAACACTAAATTAAAATCAGTAATGGTGGTAGGCCTGAGTTCCAGTTAAATAAAATCATGTATTATTATTTAAGCATATGCACCTACATGTACAACTATTGGATTTAGGTGGTTTGTACACTTTCCTATATATAGTGGCTTTCTAAAATAATTCCACTTGAATTTTATCTAAATAATGTAAAGAATGTTACAGGTTTGAACTGCCAAAATATGATTATTTTGCTACATTTAATATTTTAATATTTATAACTAGGTCAGTCTTTGTTCTATTTTTAGAAGAAAAGAAAATCTTGAAATAGCAAAGATTGATGTAACTCAGAAGAAAGATACTGGATTTTCCAGAGAGACATTACTTAATGGGGTTACTTTTTGTTTTGTAATAAGCACTATATTTTATTTCATGGAGTCTCCCATATTTGTGTAGTACTAATTATTTTTCAAACCAATTCTCTTTTATACAAGCTGATTCTATGGTGCTTTTTTTTCCTGATAATACAATTTGAAACAAAGTAAATAGTAAAGGATAATCAGGTGTATTCTTTTCATTTTCTAAAATTTTTGGTACCTAATTACTCTGGAGTTATTTGCAATATTTGTTGTATAAATTGACATTAAAACAGTGATTCAATGACCCAAGGATTTGTGAGTATGCCTGATTAATATATGCAATTGTAGTCCTAAACATTATTGTTGGTTGCATTTTACAAAATGCGAGAAATTATGAGGAAATGGAAACAGCCATCCTTGACTGTCCTATTTAGTGATTATGATTTCTCATTTTGATTACTTGACTCGGGAATTAAGGAAAAGAGGATAATTAATAACTTTGTTTTCAGTCTCAAAATTTTCAAAATAACTCTTTCTATATCTTGCTGATTTACCACAAAAAATTTGGTTTATATTTTACCAAAACTTTTCCTTAAGGAAGTAAATCATTGACAGTCATGATGAAAAACTCATTTCTAAAAATTAATTCATCAGTGAAAGAAACATAATCCCTATTTCTGCTATAACAAACTTTAAAGGATATAAATCTGTGAAGTATAAGATTCGTCTCCTCTTAGCAGCAGCGGGGAAGAACAAGATGAAGGTAATGAGTATTGGTCTGAAGGGTGCAGTTACTATGATACATATTTATGGGTAAAGGAGTTGTTTTTAGGTCTAATTTAGTTCTGTAGTTTTCCCAATAAGAAAAACGTTTTGGTAGGGATTGAACATAACCAAGTCATGGTACAGGAAGCTTTGCAAAATAGCATCTATGACCAGTAACATATATCTTAAGGGAGAAGATTGGAAAGTAAGAATTTCCTTCCTATGAGACGTTGAAGGGTTGGATGCTATTATTACCGCAGCTACAGCTTCCTATTCTCTTAGAATAACAGCTGGCCCATTGAAACTTTAATGGGTGGTTTGAGAACTGAAGTGCATTTTTGTCCTTCTTCCCTTCATTTTTCTAGCAAGATCAGACACAACTGCCACATTTCTTAATCTCATAACACTTGAGCAGCCCAGCCTTGGAAAATTTGGCTCATTTCCCTTGCACTGTATTTCTTTAGTGAGTTATGAGAGAACTGGAATAAAAGTAAATTGATTAGAATGTGTTTATCTATTTGTAACAGACTATGGTGTAAAAGTTCTAGAACTTGGAATAATTCAGTGCGAGAACATTTGGGTTACATATTGGCAAACAGTTGCTTAGTTTTACTAAAGATGACTAATACTGCCAGGAATATCAAACTGGGTGAAATTAGGGTGAACCAAGGACAAAAATATGATCTGGGGGTGGTGATTATAAAAATAAGGGGGTAGCCCTTTCAAAATAAATTGCAGCACCCATATGTGTCAGTGGCTGAGAAATCTATACTCGTTAGCATTCTCAATGGGGAAAAAGACTTTGCTACCATTCATCTGTGAACACATATTGCATAATCATCAGCCATGGGACTGCATCCTAATATATGCATGCTGGAGGTTCGGCCCTGCATCTGCATTTTTGAATTATTCCCAGCGTGACAGAAAGCAAGCCTGCAATTTGGGAGTAAAAAGCAAATAAATGTAGGTAGCATAAACATTATTGAATAAGAATAACTCCATTTTCCTTCTCTCTAATGATAGAAGAAAACAGTATCTGACATTTTAACTACATTGTGCTCTTGCCTATTGTAGTGATTTTTACCTTTAAGAACCATTGGGTGGTGTGGATGAGCAACAGTATTTGTAACTGCAAAATGTTCCAATCCTCACAGCTGTCAGTAAAGCCGATACTAATGTGTCCTGAAAGAGTGATTAATAGGTTTTGACAATATCACTGCATTGCATATTTAATCAGATTATACATCTGTTAGAGGTGGTTTGCGTCTAACATCTGCAGTTCAAGTCCACAATCAGTATTCAGATCAGTGCTGTAGCAGAAGCATGAAACTCCTACCTATGTCAGTCTTATTGTTGACAAGTTAAAACTGCAGTATAATCCACATCCCATGACTATCTACAAAAAAAAAAAAAAAACAAAAAAAAACTGCATGCCAGGGACATATGAATCATGACGTTTTCTTGATTCATTTAATGTTGTTTTTTTTTCTTTTTTGAAAATTTTCTACAAATTTATCTGTGTCTAAGATAATGTTGATTAACAAGGAAGGAGATAAATACAGAGGGTGCCAAAAAAATGTATGCACATTTTAAGAAAGGAAAACTGTATTAAAATTGTAATACTCAATATATTCTGATAACAAAAGATGAATGCAAGTCACATTTGACTTCTGCAATTACAAGAGGTACTCAAAGTGGTTACCATCAGCATCCAGACACTTCTGATTATGGTGAACTACTGCTTGAATAATGTTGATCAGTGTCCACTTGTATATATTTTTTGGCACCCCCAGTGTGTATAATTGTACATTACACTTTAAGACAGAGATAGATGCACAGTGACTTAATGCCATGCTAAAGTTGGTGCTACTTGATTATAATTTCAAAATCGTATTTCGTATTATATAAAATGTGAAAGAAAGAAATGTATTCAAAATTGCAAAAGCAAGATTTAGAATTAAGCCCTATTTTCTTCTCAGTATTTATTCATTTCCAATATGTAGTTGGAAAACTACCTGTTAAGCAAGACACCATTGCAACACTAGTCTTTTTCAGTTTAACCCCAACAGAAACCTTAGCACAAAAAATGTGTCCTCTATCTTCATACTCTGGTCTCCAGCATTCCATAAACAACCAAGTCACGCATCCTGTCTCTATGTTTTTATTAACATTCACCCCTCAAAACCTGCAATCTGCTTTGAACCAACCTGTGTAATAAAACTTTCCTTGCCAAAGTTAACAATGGCAACTAGTTGCAGACCCAAATGATCACTCTAGGCCTTGTCTTACTTGATTTCACTGTACTAATTAACAAAGCAATTCTACTCATTCCATTGTTGAAACTGTTCATTTTCTTTCTTCCTGTAACCTGTGCATGCCCCATTTTCTTTCACATTCTCTCAGCATTTCTTCTTGGTTTGCTCTGTATCATCTTCTATCTCTGACTTACCCTTAAATATATATAGTATTCCAAGTACTTTCATCAGTCATCTTTTCAATCATGAACAAAGCTGCTATAAGCACTTCTGTACACAGTTTTAGGAGAACATATCTTTTTTTTTTTTTAAGGGCAGTGTCACTGGCCCACATATGTGGGACCGAACCAGGGCCGCTGGCTTCCAAGGCCAGCGCTTAACCACCGCGCCACTTGGCCGGCCCGAGAACATATCTTTGATTAGATAAATACATAGAATTGAACTTGTCATTCAGGGTAACTACGTATATTTTAGTATATTTTATTATTTATTAAAAACTGTCAAACTATTTTCAAAAATCATTATACAATTTTACTTTCACACAAGCACTGCATTAGATGTCTCATAACTCAAAATCTCCCCAAAATAATATTCTCATATTTTTAAATTTTAATTTTAGTCTTCCTAGCTGGGGTTTAGTGGTGTCTGGTTGCTCAATGTTTTTTTTCAATATAAATTTTTTAAGCTATAATAGTCCGCCTAAGAAGCACTTTAAATTTTTTGATATGTTGTTTTAATTTTCATTTGACACAAAATATTTTCTAAAATCTCTTCTGAATTTTTAAACCATGTGTTATTCAAAATGTGTGTGTGTTTGTTTTTTTTTTAATTTCCATGAATTTCTGGGTTTCATGATTCAATTCCATTTATTAAGAGAAGATATTCTGCACTATTTCAATTATTTTTAAATATACTGTGACAATTACTGGTGCAAGAAACCATCTATTTTGTTGAACGCACCATTTGAACCTGGGAAAAAATGTTATGTCTGGGTGTTCTGTTCTGTAATTGTTATTTGTATCCAGTTTACATCTTCTATATCTCATTAATTTTCTATCTCATTTTCTATGGTTAACAGAGAGAAATATTGAAATTGCCAACATACTTGTAGATTTGTCTATTTCTCTTTTCAGGTATCTTATTTGTCGCTTTGTTATTAGGTACTTATGATGAGGATTGGTATTTCTTTTCAATTAACTGTCCCCATTATCAATATCAAATATTCTTCATCATCTCAGATTTCTTACTTTGAAATCTAAATATTTTGATACCAATATAGTCATCCCAGCCATTTTTTGGTAGTGTTTGTATTGTGTATCTTTCTCCATTTTCCTAAACTCCTTTTTTTGTATAAAAAGCTTTTCTATAGACAACATTCAATTGTGTCTTGCTATTAATCCAGCCTATAAGGGTTCTCTTTTAATTGGAATGTTAAGATCATCTCTAATTAATGAAATTATTTGATTAGGTTTAAATCTTCACATCAGTATTATGTCACATCTGTTCTTTGTTCTTATTTTCCTCTTTGCCTGTCTTCTTTTGAGTCCTTCTAGCATTCCAATTTCTCCAATTTTAGCTTTCTTTCTTTTGTTACGTTAAAAATAATGGATGCTCTATGGTGTAGAAAAACATCAGTTATCACTGTCTACCTTCAAATAATTGTAAACAACTTCAAATTTAATTTAACCAATTTATCAGCGTATGCCCAGTAAACCACAGTCTATTATTCTCTCCATCCTGTTGTTGCTATACATTTTCTTCTACATATATTATAAACATTATAATACAATTAGGAAATTATTTATAAAGTAAAAATGTGTTTTTATTTACCCACATATTTTCCATTCCATTGCTTTTTAATTTTCTGGGTAGATCCAAGTTTCCACTTAGTAAATTCTTCCTGCATGGAAAACTGCCTTTAATATTATTTGTACTGAAGGTTTGCTGGCAGTAAGTTATCTCATATTTTACTTGCTGAGAAATACATAAAAGTGTATTTTTGCTGAATTTAGATTTCAGTTTTATAGTTTTCATCTTAATTTAGCATTTTAAAGTGTGTCTCTTGCCTCCTTTCTTGCACTGTGTGTGACAAGAAGTACAAAATTGTTTCTTTTTGTTTGTTTCTCTGTACATATGTCCCTGGCCCACTTCCTACCTGGAAACTTTGAAGACTTTCTCTTTATTATGGTTTTCAGCAATTATTTCATGGTCTTATCTTGGTATGGTTCTATTTGTGATTATCTGCTTGAGAATGATTGAAATTCTTGGATCAGTGAATATATACTATTCATTAAATTTAATACATTTTAAACATTATTTATTCAATTCAAATTATCTCTTCGTAATCTCTCTTTGCTCTTTATTTGACTATAATTACACATATGCTAGAATTTATATTTCAAGACCATTGAAGTTCTTTCCATTGGTTTCATTTTTTTCTGTCTTTTATTTCATATAGTTTTTATTGCTGTTTTTCAAGATTAATGGTTCTTTCTCTTTTAGTATATAGTCAACTGTTAATTGCATCAAGTGACAATTTCAAATTCTATGGTCCCATTAATCCCTCTCTGGATATCTACCCCCAAAATTTGAAAACATTTATTCATAAAAATATACGTAACCCTATGTTCTTTGAAGCATTATTCAGAGTGGGCAAGACATGGAAACAACCAAAGTGTCCTTCCATAGGTGATTGGATAAAGAGGATGTAGTATATATACACAATAGAATACTACTCATTCATAAAAACAGATGAAATATTGCCATGAGAACATCATGCTAAGTGAAATAAAGTCAGAAAGAAAAAGTCAAGAACCATATAATCTCACTTATACTTGGGATAGAAAACTAAAAGCAAGAAATGTGCCAAAAAGACAAAGAAAGAAAAACTCATAGATACAGACAATAATATGGTGATTAATAGAGGGAATGGGGAATGATGTGAAGGTAGAAAAGGATAAAGGGCGTCAAACATATGGAAACAAAAAAAGACTTGACTTTGATTGCTGAGCACACAACTCAAAATATAGATTATGTATTATGAAACTGTATACTTAAAACCTATTAACTTTATTCACCAATGTCACAGCAATAAATTTAATAAAAATTCAAATTCTACATTGTATATTTTAAACTCAGGATATTTTTAGGCCAGTTTTTCATTCACAGTAAAACTGATAGGAAGGTAGAGATTTGCCATATATTCCCTACTCCCACACATAATATCCTCTTCCATTATCAATATTCCCCACCAGATTGGTAAATTTATTACAATTGATGAATCTACATTAACACATCATAATCACTCGAAGTCAATAGTTTCCATTAATGTTCATTCTTGGTGTTGTACATTCTATTTATTTGGATAAATGCAAATCATTATGGTATTATACAGAGTATTTCACTGTCCTAAAAGTCTCTATGCTTCAGCTATTCATCTCTCTCCATTTCTCCCATCCCCTATCAAGAACTGATCTTTTCACTTTTTCCAGTTTTGCTTTTTCCAGAATGCCATGTAGTGGAAATCGTACAGTATGTAGGCTTCTTTCACTTAGTAGTATAAACTTAAGGTTCCTCCATTACTTTTCATAGCTTGATAAATCATTTCTTTTTAACACTGAATAATATTTCTTGTCTGAATGTAGCACAGTTTATCCATTCACCCACTGATGACATCTTGATTGCTTCCAAGTTTTGGCAGTTATGAATAAGTTTTCTGTAAATATTTGTGTGCAGGTTTTGTATGGAGATACATTTCCAACTCCATTGGGTAAATATCAAGCAGGGTGATTATTTCGTTACATTCTAAGAATATCTTTGGTTTTGTAAGATACCACCCAACTGTTTTCCAAAGTTTTTGTATGTAATTGTTATATACATCATAAACTCCTAATCTTGAGTGATGCATATTATATTTCTATATTGGATGTTGGATTTTTTTTTCTTACTATCTAAATAACATGTTGTTCAGGTATATTATTTTGAGGCATTATTTTATCGTTTAAAATACCTTTTTCTATAGTTCAGGCTAACCCCACTCCTAAAGTTTGGCATCTTATGGGTCTGCACTGAAAGCCTGAGCATTCCACAAGGTCTTTTCGCTGTAGCTTATTATTAGCCAAGCATCTCCTCATCCTGAGTGAGCACTGAGATTTGTCTAGCTGACAGTTTTTTAAATTTTCTAGTTGTCGGGCCTCATGAAGTTTAACCCTATGCATGTGGATAAATGGGATGCTTTGGACTTCTCTCCACATACAGTTAGTATGTACTCTGCTCCACAAATTAAATTCTTCCTTACCAAATTCTTCCTTACCTTTTCCTTACCAAATCCTCATCTCTATTTCTCTCTCTCTGTTTCTTGATGTCAGCAAATCCAATCTGCTCTGCTTGAGATAGTCTTCCTTGTACCAGAATTGGGAATATAAGTCAAAAATTATGCAATTCAGAAAACTAGAAAATTGAAGATTTGAAATAATCTTTTTTTTTCCTCAGTTATCCACTATCTGAATACCATTAACTTACGTATTTTATATAGCTTTCTACTTTTTCCCAATATAATGCTAAATCACTTCTCATTTAATGCATTGTGGTTGGAGGCAGTTTATCTCACTGTGTTTTTACTTTCATTTCCCTAAATTAGTTATGCAAGTAAACGATTTTATTGTATTTGTTGGTTACTTGGATATGCTTTATTTGGAAGCTCCTATTCCTATTTGTTGTTTGGGGTTGTCTGTCATATATATATATATATATATATATAATTTTTTTAAGTGCTCTTTGCAATTTGTGTTATCACTTTTTTTTTGCTTTCATATCATGTTGTTTGATGGAAGGATAGTCTTAGTTTTAATGTATAATTTATCAATAGCTTTATTAATGTTTTGTCCCTTTGCTCTTGTTTTAAGAAATTGATTTCTTCAACAGACAATCATGATATCATCATATGTAATCATCTCAAAGTATTACTATTTTTGCTATTTACATTCAGATCAGCAGTCCTCCTGGAACTCATTTTTGTGAATATTGTGATGAAGTAGGGTCACAATTATTTCTATATCCTTCAACCTGGCACCATTAATTTAAAAAACCACTGTTCTGAACTGCCACATTTGCTATGAACCATAAATCTTCCCTCCTGTTTCTGAGCTTTCTATTTTCTTCCACTGATTCATATATCTATTCTTCTATTAAAACAATACACTCTTATTATTATAGTTTGGTAACTGGTAATGTACGACATCCCACCTTGCCCTATTTTTTAAAAATAAATTTCAGGTGAACAAAACAATATAATAGATGGACACTTGTCTTATTAGGGACACCACTTCATGGACAGTGTAGATGCCTGACCACTTCACTGTATAACTGTATACCTGAAGCTGAAGCTGAATTATACTGAATGTCAACTATAATTTAATATTTATATATGTATATATATATTCACAGAATGTTGCCCTATTTTTCAACATAATTTTACCAAGTCTTATTTAAATCTTTCCATATATATAGTTTTTAGTTAGTACAAAGAAAAAAACTATATATATATATATATATATATATATATATATATATATATATATACTGTTTCGAATGAAATAGTATTGAATATATGAATTAATAAATTATTTTAGGAAAACATTTTTAAAACTTTTAAGTTTTCCAATCCATGTATATATTGTTCTGTTCCAGTTATGTGGGTACTCTTTAAATTTTCCAAATACTTATTTGGTAGATACATTACCAGAAAAATTACATTTGGGGATTATTCTTGAAAAAACATAAGATGATCTATTTAAAGCATACAGGAAATAGTTGTCACCAGTATTTCATAGTTAATGTTTGAGAGGCAGTATTAAGTAGCTCAGTGGTCTTCAAACTGCTCCTAGGTGCTTCCTCTGAGGGAGAGAGAAATAATTTGTGGAGATGTCATTGTTAGTCTCCTTTCATATGCTGCAATCAGAGCCATCCTGATTTTATGAGAGTAGTCTTTCACACATCAGCTTCCCCATAAGAATCTTTTGACACAAGACTAGTTTTTAAAAGCCTCAATACCATGAAGTTTATTAGCTTTATAGTCTAGTAAGCCTGAATTGGAATTCCACTTTTCTTATTTACTAGTATTGTGTTGCAGAGCCATGTACTTCACCCTTTCAAACTTTAGTTTGCTCATGTATAAAATGGAGACAATAAAAATTACTTGCAAGTTTATTATAAGTATTAAATATGAAATGGTATAACATGTGGTTGACATTCAGTGTGAATGGCAGCTCCTTTATTTTTATGATGCGGTGTGAATAGCAGGAAATCTAGAAATCACCTATTGTAACATTCATTCTGTAGCTGAAGAACTGAAACTCATTCATACACTCACCCAACAGGTATTTATGTGTTCCTTACTAAATGCTAATAAGGATAAAGAGTGGCAGGCAATGAAGACACTATAACAGAAATGGTGCTCAGGGAAGAACTTTAGAAGGAAGAAATATATTAGCAGTGAGTTCAGCTGAAATGATACAGCAAGTAATGCAAATGGCTGAAAAGAGTTTGGAAAAGAAGCAACCATGTGTAAAATACCCTGGGGAAGAAATGAGCTTGGGTAGGTTCAAGAAACAGCAATAATGAAGTAAGCTTTGCTATGTGGATAATGGTACAAAATTAATTTAGAGACATAAGCTGAGACCATATACTGAAAATGGTGTAGGTTATATAGGGGGAAACCACTGGATTATTTTGAGCAAGGAAATGAAATAGTTTGATGTAGAAGTTGTTTTGTGTTTAGCCAAAAAATAATCTATATTTCTACCTCTCTGCTTAAACATAATGTATTCAATTTCTCAAGCCTCAATAATGTAGATAGTAATACCAACAATCCTTTTTCTTCAAAAACAGACTTGAATATGATGTTGCTCAGTTCATTGCAATAACACCAAGACTCCCAAAAATCAACTTTATTGACAAAATACAAAATGATTTAGCTTGGTTGTAAGATCAGTATATCCTCTCTTGCTGGTGTCACAGTTAAAATTTATCAAATTTTTTATAATTTATCTGAACAGTTGAATGTAAAATATTTTATTATGTTTTATTTATCTTAATTAATATTTTATGATATATAAAGTTTTTCCTGTACATATAGTTTCTATTCAGATATCACTACTTTCCATTTATCAATTTTAATTCATTTTTGCCTCACAACTATTATTTTAATTTAAATAAAATTATTTTAATGAATTTACAGTGGTGATGTACAGTAATCAAAGTAATAAAACCCTATAATGGACTTGGAACATTGTTAATTTCCATCCTAACTAAATTCTAACCAGTCTCACCAAATATTGCTTAATCTTTATCTAAGTCTTGACTCACTAGAGTAGGTTAATGACAATATCTAGCCTCAAACATGCTCCATGCCAATAATGTATTAGAAGTTATAATGGTAAAGTGTACTTTAAAAACAATCTAAAATACTTTATTAGAGTCCAAATATTGAACATAGAGCCTATTCACAGCATGTCCTGTTTCTAATTAACAATGAATCAAAAGAAGCTATTAAGCTTCCGTGGTATATCTATTCTTAATAAACCTCATGCTGCTTAATGCTCAAAATCCTATTGTCCTCTTAATATGTTTATAGATTTTTATAGGATCAAATATAATTGTATGTTTGAGGGATAATTATTTTCATAAACATTTATAAAGAATTATTTCAACATTTTCTCTTCTCCGTGAACACTATAACTATTTAACTTTCCAAGTTCCCTGCATATTTTCATAGGAGTGATATATTATCCAGCAATCATGGAACAATTTCAACGTGTACCTTTCTTCTCAATATGCTGAGCTGAACTATTCAGCATATGTTCAAATTTCCCAGGTTTTGGTTCACAGGCATGTCTGGTCAATGTTTAATTTGGGCAGACTTCATTAGTTTTTCATTATTCTGACTTTTTTTCTTTCTGTACAGAACATCTATATTTACAGAGTAAGCATTTTCAATCATGCAATGAAAATACTGCTCTATTAAATTTATTCTATGCTATCATGTTATTTAAATACAAATGCTGATACCATCATAATACAGTAAAAAAATTTTTTACAAAGAAAATGATAGATATTAGAATAGAGTATTTGGCTAAAATAGGTATACTTTAAGGGATAAACAAATGATTATGTCTATTTCTTTGTCCATTAAATTAGGGCAGAGAAAGTGATAAGTCCAAAGTTGTGGCATGCAGTGCTTAAATTGGTACATTCTTATACAGAAAGGTAATATGAAATATGAAACTCATAGATATAACCACATAGATGGCCTTATTTTTTGAATCAGGAATCCCACTCTCATGTATGTAAGTTAAAAGAATAATTGAACCAAGTCAAAACAAAAAGAAAAAAAGAAACAAAAACTTATATTCATAAAAAGACACAGGTGCTATTTTTTCTATTGATTAAAAAAATTAACAAAGGGGATAGTTTATTAAACTGAGATAAATGTGAGATGCCACTGGTCAGCCATTAAAGTTTGTGATTATTTAAACTATATTGTAATAGTAATTCTTTAATAATGTGGGTTGAAGGAAAAGCAGTGCAAAAATAGACATGAATAGTAATGGGTTCAAATAACTTTGAGCATGTGTATAGATTCAGATTGGATGACAAGAAGTAGATGTTTGAATTTAAAAAGATTATAGATATTTTAAATTATTTTAAAATGTTAAAAATTTGATACAGTATTAGTTTTAAGTGGTTAAATAGGGTTTTCATGGAAATACTAACAATAGTTCATACTGTTAATAATACATGTGCTGTATATTTTAATAAGAAAATTTAAATATATAATTTTGACATGGCAAATTACATTATTATCATTATCACAATACAAAACATTACAAATTATTTAAATCAAAGTAATACAAGACAGGTTCCATTTTATACTTTCACAGTTCCAAAAAAATTTTGAGTAAAATTAAATCAATTCAAAATCTAAAATTCATTTAAAGCAATGAATTATTTCATAAATCAAAATATAACACTATAATGTTTTAATATACATATTTCCAGTTTGTTTTCCATGTGGACATTCAAAATTTGAAGTTATCTAACTAACTCAAGGACTCTGTTTTTTCTAAAGTCTTTCTATTTTAAAAGGATCGTGATGTTTATAACATTATTCACAATAGCCAAATGGAAACAACCTAAATGTCTAGTATTCTTCTGTATGCCTTATAATGCTCAGACATTCCTTACCCCTTAATTCATACTTTATTAAATTCAAGAGGCCACACAGAATAACAGAGAAAATCTGCATATTGAGAATGCTTATCAGCTCACCTCACATTCAATAAATAAAATGTGGCTAATCTTTAGATACAGGTAAACCATCACAAACATCCAGCAGATCTATAGCCAGGGTAGAATACTCGAATTCATGGATGGACTCAAGAAACTCACTTGAAGCTGATCCAAGAAAAATACCCACAATCACAGTGGAGTTCTGTGCTACCTCTAGAGCTTCTAGGAATTGATAGATCAGGGAGCTACCATCATAGCATCATGCTATTCCTGCCACTACCAAGAAGACTTGTGTTAAAATGGAAAAATGATGGTACGATTGAGAGCCCCAGAGCTATGCTTCTTCTGTTGTAGTATGCAGTGACAAAATAAATGCTCACACACTGCCTTGTGATGCCCTTAAAGCCAGGGAATGGGAACAAAGATCTCTGGAATAGCTGCTGGGCAGAACAGGGGAGAAGGGAAAGGAGGCAAATGTGGCCATTGATGCAATTGCCAGAGGACATAGCAATAGCAGCAGCTGTTGGTCAGGCTTCTACGTTGCAGTGTTCTATACCTGCTGCTTTCTGAATATTCTGGAGATTAATTTGTTTGGTGACATTTCAAACATATCTATAAACGAAGTTCCATGCTTTCTAGCATCTGGTCTCTGTGGTGTAGAAATGCATACTAGGAAGAGGTATTGTTCATATATTTTTGTAGCTTCATGTGCGTCATGACCTTCATCCAAGGTCACTTAACTGACCTATACTGGGATTGGGCATTTAGTTATGCTTTTATAATCTTTCATGGACTCTTTAAGAAATTAATTACATTATTGATTACATCACCTTCTAAAATATTACAAAAGTTACACGAGAGAAAATCTGAGTTGGTAAGTGCACACAGAATTCTTTGGTTTGTCATTGGGCTGGAAAAGCTACTATACAAATGTGAAAATGCATGACTGGGAGGGATTCAGGAGATCTTATCATCCTTTCTGTCTTCATGTAATGCCAAATGAAAGCCATTAAGAGTAAAGAAGTTAAACATGAAAGCTTTACTAATGGAATACAGCCCCTTGGTAAACAAGTCAAAATTGTTGTGACCTTCACTTTTACTTATGGAAACTGCCTTCTTTCCTAACTAAATCTCCTGTAGCATCTCAATTGCATTCTCTCTTTACTAGAATTGAAAAATCACTTATTATAATCTTCCATAAAATGATTCTCCGCATATACATGACAACTCTTTCTAATCTGACTTTCTTCTCCAGTGAGTCTGAAATTATGTCATATATGTTCTGTTGGATCTGTGTTTTCTACTTTAGCTTCATATTCTTCTCTTCATCTTTTAAGTCTTTCCTAGTAAAACAGAGAGGTCAGAAAATTTAGAAAACTTTAAATTCTATCAAGATAATGAGTTGTTGCCTTCTTCAATAGACTTCTAGTTTTTCAGATGAGGCTATACAATCTAGATGATTGTATTCTTCCTTTCAGAGTAAACATTCTTTTTTCATTGTGTCCAATTACTTTGATTTTTTTTTCCTGAATGCTGAAATTACAAGGGGGTTAAAGTTAAGATCTGATAAATAATACAATACTATAAGAAATAAGACTACATTTTAAGTCTTAAACTGGAAGTTTATTATATAAAGATTCAGAGATTAGATTCATAAATTACTTTCTCATCACAATAGACATACGTATTACAGGCCATTAAAGCTCCATTGTAATCTCATTTAATGTATGAATATGGCTACAAGGTTCTTTAAATTGAAGATTTAAATAGAAAGTCTGGTTACCCCAAGAGGTACTAATAATTTTTATACAACTATTATCCCAGAGTGTAGTGACTCTTTTTCAAAATGAATTTAATTCTTTTATCCCATTGGCAAGGCCATGAAAATTGAGAAGCAGAATAACTTTAAACCTCTCGATTTTTACATGAACAAATTGGAAAATGCTCCTTTTATCTTCCATAGTTTATCCTATTTATATCTATCTTTGAACACATTTATATGAAGCACTTTTCCTGATTTCCCTTTTCTAGGTTAGATTCTCTCTCCTCTTACGTTGTCCCATAATGCCACTACCTCTCCAATCACCACTTTTATTGAAAGATGTTAAGATTGTCTGCATATTTGTCCTTCTTCCCCCATAATAGATAGTTCATAAAATCAATAACCTTTTCTGATTAATCATCATTTCTTCCCTGGTGTGCCATACACCATTCCTGAAATACAAATAGCTGGTTGAATTTACTGAGAGAAAAAAAAAACACATTTTTTTTATTTTTAATTTACATAGGACTATGATGGCCTGTTCCTGAGAAATAGTGGCACATGAAACAAAAAGTAAAAGAGAGACAGGAGTTTACCAGCCAGTAAGGTGGAGATCAAGACCACAAACCACAGTACGCTCACCTAAGCAATGAGGCCATCTTGGGAGAGTATGCAGCACTTTTCCTTGTCTAACACACTAACATTACTATGAAGCCATAGCAACAGATATTTTAAACTTTGGCATGGAACACTAAATTCTGTGCTTATTTTCTTTTCAAATATTTGGGTTTTGAAAACAGTACTCTAAACTTTTATAAGTTCATAAATAGTTTAGGTAGTTATGACAAAGCTTTAGAATTGTCATAGGGATACCCTATGTCATAGGGATGCCTGGGATACACAGAAACAGAGCCACAAAGGGGCTCAAATGAAAATGATCTTTGCTGAGATATACAACATTTTGAAATGTTAAGTAAAAATTGCATATATGTATTTGTTTATTGGTTTTTCTAAGATACAAACTTAACAGTTTAGAACAGAAATGTATGGACAAACAAGCCAAAACTAAAGAAAAAAATATAAAATTTTAAATTAAATAAAGATAATAACTGAAGTAAACACAGTCCCAAGGAAAACTGTATTCTTAGTTTAGGGCATGACTGAAAAAAAAAAAATGTTTTTTCTTGTGCTTGTTTGAGATTTGAGATTTTTGGATGACATAATCCCTATTATCCTATTTACTTTCAAAATAATTATATATTTGGTAAAGCTTTACATGTTTTACTATTACAAAAGAGATGATAATGACAGTGTATGGTTCAGAAATTCAAATTCAGGAAAACCACATGTCCTCTGAATTATATAATGGGTTTCCTAAGCTGCTTTTATTTTTTTTTTTTTTAATTTTTAATTTTTATTTTTAATTAGTTTCAGGTGTACAACACAGTGCAATAGTTATACATTTTACCCCTCAAAGTGACAACCCCCCACCCCCCAAACACCACCCCACACCCCCCCATATCATATATATCTATTACTCTTCCTCTGACTCTCTTCCACAGTATAATCCACATCCCGTGACTATCTATATATATTCAATTACAGTAGGTATACCACCTCCACTTTAGTAATACAGTGCAGTGATCAAACCTCTACTCCATCCATGAAATGGTCTCCCTAACAAGACCTATGATCATCTGACATTCCACAGAATATTTACAACATTATTAATTATATTCCCCAAACTGTTTGTCCTATCCCAGTAGCAATATTGTAGTTGCCTATTTTTGCTGTCTAATCCCTTCCCCTTCTCCCTCATCCCCATTCCTCTCCCAATTAGCAACCCTGATTTTTCCTCTATATCTATGAGACAGTTTCTGTTTACTTTGCTCATTCATACAGTTTTTCATATTCCACATATAAGTGAGATCATATGGTATTTGTCCTTCTCTGACTGACTTATTTCACTCAACATTATAGTCTCTAGGTCCATCCATATCATTGCAAATGGCACGATTTCATTCTTCTTTATAGCGGAGTAATACTCCATTGTATAAATATACCACAGTTTCTTAATCCAGTCATCTACTGACAGGCATTTTGGTTGTTTCCAAGTCTTAGCTATTGTAAATTGTGCTGCTATGAACATCGGGGTGCATAACTTTTTTGAATAAGTGTCTTGGTTTTTTCAGGATAAATACCTAGGAGTGCAATTGCTGGGTCAAACGGTAGCTCTATTTCCAGTTCTTTGAGATACCTCCATACTGACTTCCATAGTGGCTGCACCAATCTGCAGTCCCACCAACAGTGCAGCAGGGTCCCTTTTCCCCACAGCCCCGCCAGCACTTGTTGTTTGTTGATTTGTTGATGATAGCCATTCTGACTGGAGTGAGGTGGTATCTCATGGTGGTTTTTATTTGCATTTCCCTAATGACCAGTGAGGTTGAACTTTTTTTCATATGCCTGTTGGCCATCTGTATGTCCTCTTTAGAGAAATGTCTCTTCATATCTTCTGCCCATTTTTTAATTGGGTTGTTTGTTTTTTTTGGTGTTGAGTTTCATGAGTGTTTTACAAATTTTGGATATTAACCCTTTATCAGATATATCGTTGGCAAATATATTCTCCCATTCAGTAGGCTTCCTTTTGTTTTATTAATGGTTTCCTTTGTTGTGAAAAAACTTTTAAGTCTGATATAATCCCATATGTTCATTTTTTCTTTTACTTCCCTTGCCCGTAGGGATGTATCAGTAAAAATATTGCTCCAGGTAATGTCTGCAAATGTACTCCCTACATTTTCATTTAGGATTTTTATGGTTTCAGGTCTTACATTTAAGTCTTTAATCCATTTTGAATTTGTTCTTGTATAAGGCGTAAGGAGATGATCCAGTTTCATTTTTTTGCATGTGTCAGTCCAATTTTCCCAGCACCATTTATTGAATAGACTATCTTTACTCCAGTGTAAATTCTTGCTTCCCTTGTCATAGATTAACTGTCCGTAAATGCTTGGATTTATTTCTGGGCTCTCTGTTCTGTTCCACTGATCGATGTGCCTGTTTTTATGCCAATACCAAACTGTCTTGATTACTGTGGCCTTGTAGTAGGTTTTGATGTCTGGTAGCGTGATCCCCCCGACTTTGTTTTTATTCCTCAGAATTGCCGAGGCTATTCTGGGTCTTTTATGATTCCATATAAACTTTAGGATTATATTTTCTATTTCTGTGAAAAATGCCCTTGGTAGTTTGATAGGAATTGCATTGAATCTATATATTGCTTTAGGCAGTATGGACATTTTAACTATATTAATTCTTCCTATCCATGAGCATGGTAGGTGTTTCCATTTATTTGTATCTTCTATGATTTCTTTCTTCAGTGTCTTATAATTTTCTGAGTACAGATCTTTCACTTCTTTGGTTAAATTTATTCCTAGGTATTTTATAGTTCTAGCTGCTTTTATTTTTAAAAAAATTATTTTTTTAGTTTAACTATTTACTGAGCTGGAATTAAAAGTATATATTAAACAGATTTGACCTTAGGGAGGGGAATAATGAATTGTGGTTCTGCTCAAAACTTCAAATTCCTTTAACAGAATGGTTAAATTGATTTATTAGAATTACTATTTATTGGGATTATTTATTAGTCATGGATTTCAACAGGTCCAGTCTAATTTCCCTCACTCAGAAATTTAGACTAAATAATAGAGAATATATTAGTTGAGAAGATGGAACAAAGTTTTAGATCCCATTAAATGAGGTATGACTATATTTTTGGTCTTTTTTCCTTGCATGAGTTCTGAATTTTTAGACTTTCCTGGTTTCATTTTTAGAACTCATCACAATGTTGAGGCACCTGAGTCCTTGTTTCTTCCATAAAAATATGAATCTAGAACATAAAGGAGTTGATACTAATAATGACTCAACAAGGTATAGATCTTTAGCTGGAACATAGAACATTTCAACCTGTTTATGACATAGTGAAAGATTGAGGGTCATGATAATTTCATTTTAGTGGAGGATGAACTAACCACTTTACTGTGGTATATTAGGAATAGAAATCATGTGCACATGGGTGAGGGTATTTGAATACATGGTGATATGAGAAATAAGAACAATGGACTAGATGATTGCTTCCTCAGTTTTAAGTAAAGCAGAAAAGACATGCCCTGATACCAGATTTTCTAGTTTTAGGCACATAAACTGTGAGCTGTGACAACCCTACTGAAAAATAGGCTTTCAGTACCCTCAGACTGATGAAAATCAGATCCCAAAACAAATTGCCCAAGATGTCAAAATTCATCATATATTTTCAACTGGGTTGATATCCATGGCTAAAATTGGAGCTCTTGTTACAAAAATTAGAACCATGTATCAGTGAGATCATACAGTATTTATATTTCTCTGTCTGATTTATTTCACTTAGCATTAGAAAGAAAGAAAGAAAGAAAGAAAGAAAGAAAGAAAGAAAGAAAGAAAGAAAGAAAGAAAGAAAGAGAGAGAGAAAGAGAGAAAGAAAGAGAGAAAGAAAGAAAACCGAGAAAAAATGCAACATAGAAAAAGTGATCAGGCTTGTGCTTACCAGAAGGGAAGAGTGGAAGGGATGAGGAATTGGAGGAAGGTGGTCAAAGGTACAAACTTCCAGTTACAAAAAAAATAAGTACTAGGGGTGTAATGTACAACATGATGACTATAGTTAATACTGCTCTATGATATATAGGAAAGTTGTTAAGAGAATAAATCCTAAGAATCCTTATTACAGAAGAATTTTCTTTTTATTTTATTTTTTATTGTATCTATAGGAAATGAAGAATGTTAGCTGAACCTATTGTGCTAATTATTTCACTGTATACATAAATCATATCATCATGTTGTATGCTTTAAAATTAAATAGTGATATAAGTCAATTATTTTTCAATAAAACTTAAAAAAAGTAAAAATAAATGGAAATATATATTTAAAAAATTGGAACTAGGTCATCAGAAATGAACATATCTGGAAAATCTAAGCAGTTCATCATCACAATTACTCTCTGTCTTATCACAATCTATTATTGTACTTACTATATTTATTTTCTGAAATTATCGAAGAGATAAGTACACGGTAAGATAGATAGATAGATAGATAGATAGATAGATAGATAGATAGATAGATAGATAGATAGGTAATTTTATGTTCATTTTACTATATACTTAGCAGTGCTATATCTATAGCAGCAAGAACCATGCCTAATACCTGGCAAAACCTCAGTGGCCATTGGATAAATAAATAGATGAAAGGCTAGAAAGAAACCAAGTTGTTGCTATAAAAAGTACAAACATACATCCTACTGGAAACATTTCTCACCACTTTTTTATTTTTTATTTATTTTATTTAGTTATTTATTTTTTTAATTTAATTTAATTTTATTTTTAATTAGTTTCAGGTGTACAACACAGTGCAATAGTTATACATTTTACCCCTCAAAGTGACAACCCCCCACCCCCAATACACCACCCCACTCCCCCCCCCATATCATATGTATCTATTACTCTTCCTCTGACTCTCTTCCACAGTATAATCCACATCCCGTGACTATCTATATATATTCAATTACAGTAGGTATACCACCTCCACTTTAGTAATACAGTGCAGTGATCAAACCTCTACTCCATCCATGAAATGGTCTCCCTAACAAGACCTATGATCATCTGACATTCCACAGAATATTTACAACATTATTAATTATATTCCCCAAACTGTTTTTCCTATCCCAGTAGCAATATTGTAGTTGCCTATTTTTGCTGTCTAATCCCTTCCCCTTCTCCCTCATCCCCATTCCTCTCCAAATTAGCAACCCTGATTTTTCCTATATATCTTTGAGACAGTTTCTGTTTACTTTGCTCATTCATACAGTTTTTCATATTCCACATATAAGTGAGATCATATGGTATTTGTCCTTTCACCACTTTTTTTGTTGTTGTTAATGAACTGAATCTTTAAGAATTTTGCCCTTTGACCTATGACATGGGTTCAAATACGCCATGGGCCTGATGGAACTCAGTAATCAAATTACATTCAAAATTCAAAGAATTGCCTAGGCAACATCAACACACTTCAGTAGGTATTATTATATCAATATGAATTTGTTGATGGTTGCTCAGAGGGCAAAACTATAATTTCAATGCTTTCCATGTTGGTTGCTAAAGGGACATACTATAAGTAATAATAGCAGACTCTGGATCTAGTAGCTAACTGAGAAGGCTGAGGCAAACTTGGATCCAGGATTCACACATTCAAGTGCATATTATAGAATATATAGAAAAGTATTCAAAGATTGTAAAAAATCAATTAGTCAAGATCTATTTTGTTATGTCCATATTTCATCTCTGGTCATCTCTGGTAACATTTCTGTCAGTACTAAGAATCTTATTACTTTGTTTAGTGAGTCTTGATTAGGAAGGCCGTATATATGCTAAAGTGGACCATAGTGCACGTTCCCAAAAGATATAAAGACCTTCAAACTAGAGGAGAGGCCAAGAGTGATCCAGTACAATTCGCAGGTGGTTAAGGATTCAGGATCCTGACAAATAATACTCTACACAATTGATATTAACTGGCTTTACATTTCAATAATGTATTTAGATAAAACAAGTAAACAAACTAAAAATCCCTTCATTTTCTAGTTTATGACCAGAACATGAATGTTAAAATTAGTTACAAACAAATTGTTCAGGAGATTAATATGTAATATGCCCTGGTATCTTAGGACCTTTCTACAAAGTACTATAATTGGTAAGCGCACATTAATGTGTAATCCAAAAATTTTTTTTAAATGAGATAATCAAGGATGTATCAAGACATATTGGACATATTGAAAAAGAATTAGTCAATGGACCATTGTTTAACCAATATTCAAATAAAGGAGAGGACTTTCATTTTTTATGGTGTTAAAATGTTAGTGGTATAATCTGGTGGGTTCTGAGATAGACCCACCTCAAATATATCTCTTTCACTTATGCCAGAAACTCAATAAGCAGGCTTTTCTTCCTGAATCATAAATGTTGCTTTTTCTTGTGGTTCCTTTTTCTAAATCAGGTACTTTCAGATAGTGCATGGCATACATTGCTTACAGTTTTGTATACAGTGACTTTTAAGAGATGCGAAGCAAATTAAATTGAATTAAAATAAATTGGAATGATGTAAAAAGCTATACAGCACTCCCTATCCAAACTATGTGTCTTGTACCCATCATATTAACTTTACCTTGGATAAGAACTCTAGAATAATATGAGACTAGACATCTGAAGAGAGTATGTGCTGATGGGAGGCATGGACAAAGATACTGGAGTGGTGTCACAGAGTATGCACTGAAATTTGCCCTTCCATTTTCCTACATGATAATTTGGTCTAGGTTGGAATCTGTCACCAAACACAATAAAAAAGTACAGATACCTGTGTTTATATTCGGAAGTAGATGGGGTAGGAGAAAACTGAAGTGAAAAAATGGAAGTGTTGAAGATATGATGTGTGTTTAAAAGGATGTCAGGAAACACCTGAGATTATTTTAACTGAAAAATTTGGTGGGTTGCTAATTACAAATAAGACCCTCAATTATTAGGGAAATCTCCACCTCTTGATGGGAGGGATATGTCTCAAATATCACATGCTGTCTTTTATAAGGATCAAAAGACTTGAAATAAAAATTTCTCCCAAATATAGTACTTTTAATTATTTGCATGATCATTTATATTCTGAATGTCAATTAAAATTCACAACACATATTCATACCTGATTTGGAGATCAAGCTAAATCTGTTGGTGTTGTTCCTTGCTAACAGCAGGCATGTGGTTGATTACTTAGTTTGTGCACACAGCATACATTCGCTGTTTCATTACAAAATAAACCAGGACTTTACCCTTTGAAATTGAGGGACAATTCTCAGATATCAATTATATAGATGACATTTTACTTGAATACTTTAGATGTGTTCATAGCCTCATTTAAAATTTGAAAGATTATAATTGTTGCATCTTTTCTGTGATTTGCTAATACAACAAATAAACCAAAATTAGCCATGTAGAAATTATAATATGATAAGAATAATTTTTGTTCTGTTTAGCATTTTAATCTATTATTGTCCTAGAGTGTGTTCTCTGGAAATCTGTCTGTTATAAGGCAAGTTGCATTTAAGCTTATTGGGGAGTTCTCTCAGGAGACACACTTGGGAAGCTGTGGAAGCAGGATGGAAGAGGGAGAAGCTGATCCATAATGTAGTGGAAGCTGAACCTTCAGCCAATACTAACACCCGGAGAATCCTATTGGCAGCAGCTGATATCCATTCTGAAGAACGAGAAAGAGGGATATGTTTGGTGCTAAGGAAAATCACCAGGTGTCTCTTGGGGCTTCCCATTTAAACAGTAAACAGGGATATGCAACAGCCATAGTCTGAAAAGGACATGGTAACCAGTGGTTCCTTGCTCTTGGTCATTCCATCAGTTGCTAGCCAAGCATGAAGGGATTCTGGAATTGATGGTGCACAATGAGAATAAAGAGGACCTTTTTCAGCATTTTGGTCAATTGCAGCACAGAAGTCTTTAATTCCTTCCATTAGACTTTCACTTGTACATTTCCCCAAGAAACAAGAATAGTCAGTCCTGAAGTTGTAATTCTGCTATAGTAAGCAAGTGAATCTGGGCAGTGCAGGGAGGATACCATCAGACTTTAGTGGATTTTCTGGCATTGAACCAATGCCTCAAAGGCATATGCCTATTTCCAGTTCAGAATCACCTCTGAACTTTTCTTGTATGAGATCCAATATTTGGAGCCTGTAACAAGAAAGAGTTTCCTGTAGCAGTAGAAATATCATGCTTGTCTATTGACAATGTAGCTAGAGTCTTGTCATCACTTGCTCTGGCTTGTAAAGTTCCAGCTCTTTCCTTTTTTAAAAAAAAATTGAATAAATAATGAATTTCTTTTCATCTATGTGATAAGAGATTGAGACTGTTTCTTTCCCCTTTTACATCTGATAAAAATGAGAAGTTGCCATGCATATTCTGCAAGGAGGCAAATATGCCAAATACAAAAACTATAACCAAATTTCTTGCAGGTATATAAGATGAGACTAAGTTAAGTTTGAATTTTATCTCTCCAGTTGCTTTGAATAGATGCAAGCTCTCACTGTTTGCTATATGGCAAGTTCTATACTTGCATTGTAAGTATGTTAGATTGAGATAATCTCATTGCACACCGACGAAGGAGGTATGGAAATTTGTGTCTTTCCAAAATATTGAATAGAAGTCATGTAAATATTCTTGCAGAGACTATTTTAGAATCAGTATCTCTGATACCAGTCCCCTGTACTTTCTATCGTGATTCATGGTTTCATTGTTATCTGTGATTGCATTGAAATATGTAGTATGTATTCTACTAAAATAGTTTAGCCTATTAAAATATTATTTTATGAGAAAGAAATACTCTCAATTAAGTAAATGAAACAGTTTTAGCATAAGAGAATTATAATATCAAACATTTTGGTAAATAGAGGCGCTGAAAGGGTTTTATGTGTTTATTTGATTCAACTCTCTAAGAGGTAGGGAAATTAGACACAGAAAAAGCTAAGTGACAAAGACAGATTTTATATTAATTGCAGAACTTAGACAAGAATCTAGGTTCTTTGATTCTTAATCTAGGTTTCTTATCCCAGATTTCCCCAAAGAGTAAGTTGTTTCAAAATGATGGAAACTACTGTAATAGTACATTTTAAAGTAAACAAATCAAGTTAGACATGCACTAAATTATATCATCTTCTTTATGCTTTTCTCATATATATTACAAGTTCAATGAACATTTTTTTTTGTTTTTTGTTGTTTTTTTCATTTCCTTGTTTATGTTCTTTGGAGTGTATTTTTTTTTATTTTTTATTTTTTTTGAGGGCAGCATCACTGGCCCTCATATGTGGGACCCGAACTGGGGCTATTGGCTTCCCAAGCCAGCACTTAACCACCGCTCCACTCGGCCAGCCCTGGAGTGTATTTTTGATAGCAACCAGTGCACTTTCATAATAGGAAAATAACACGTAGAGCTCTTTTGTTTTATATTATTTTTGATGGCTTTATGTTGGATAGTATTAGAAGTAATAATAACTTAAATTTCTTAAAAATATTAACCATTGTAGTTACAGTGATCAGCTATGGTCCTTATTTGGAATTTAACATTTAATGACTTCTTGTAGAAAACTGAAGAAGTCAAATCAACATTAAATTGCAAAGAAAAGAAAAAGTTGATTTTTGAGTATGTTAAATTGTGAGATACCATATGAAAAAACAAGAACTTACAATATTTTCTCATTTCCTCATCCCCAATATTACATCAGAAGTCAGACCTGCACAGTGTTATTTTTCTTCCATTGCTCTCTTAGGAGTACATTTTATGATTTCTGAAAATTTGCTGTGGTCCTTGAAACTTTTAGTTGCTGCCAGTATCAGAGGACACATCTGCCTCATTTTCACTCTTGATCCAAATCTGTCTGGATAGCAGGCTGTCTTGCAACCTACAAGGTTTCCCAAATTACCCACTCTACTATTGCATTATTTTAGTGCTGTATTTTGCTTCCTGGATTTTAATATAATAATACAAAGCTGGTCAGTGGTTTGTCAAATAATGGATCAATGCCGTGATTTAGAATTCAAGACTAACATGTCTTGTGCTATGACAAAACACTTGTTACAAAAGATTACTTAGTTGATTTTTTGCTCAGCTAGTTGAGAAAATCCAAGGTAGTTGCATTATCCAAGAACAAAGTTCTTCTTACTCAGGATTCCAGATCTTGAATCACTGAATTCTCTGTTGTTCAAGAGACTAAAAAGGGAAAACTAGAGATGCTGTGCCTGATTGTTTATCCACTAACAAAGTGTCATTATATATCATCCAGAAAGAATTTACATTAAAGAAATATTTATGCCATGTTATATCATCAAAGTAGAATGAGTTTCAGATTTCCCCAAGTGATACCTGCATTGTCTCACTTTGGGAGGTATGCTGCTTAAAGAAATAATGCCATGTGTAGGCACTCCAAAGGTAACTGCTATCCCTATGTCTGCGCTGGGAACATCACTTTCTCCTGACTTTTTTTACAAAAAAAAAAAAAAAAAAAAAAAAAATCTCTTTGACAGCAAAGTAACAGTTTCAATTAATTTCTCCTTTAGTTTAAGTAAGAGATACTGATTAAAATTAAAATAAGGATGATTCACAGATGGAACATGAAACACACTGTTCCCTCTGGATATTAAAGGACAAACAAACAAGTTTTCTTCAAACTTCAATTTTCTGTCAAACTGATCAGAAAACGGTAACTGAATGACATCCATTAGGGAAAATTCAAGGCCAACCACAGCAGTAAGTTTTGGTAACTTCCTGAGAGTATCTCATGGGACTACGAGACTGACAAAACAGGATTCTTTCTGTCATGTCAGGCATCTGAATGATGGCTTTTATTTAAGACTGACATTTGGGTGATTAACTATATTTTGAACTTTTGTACTTGTTCTTTTTTATCATGTTCTCATTCTTAGTCAATGAGAAGTAACACCTTGTCTCCTTGATGTGGTGGTGCAGCATTTTAACATCTGCTCAGGACTTTCTTCTTGAATACACCTGTCTCTACATGGTCCAATATACCAGAAATTTTATCCGAATTCTGTCTTTTAGTGCCAATCAATTGCTAAGGCTTAATCACCACTACTTCTGTAAACTTCTCAAGTCTCTCTAACTCTTTCTTTCCTCCCGTTTTTGTCTCTTCACCTCTTTCTCTCTCTGTCTCTCTCTCATTTTTGTTGAATTATTTTAGTCCATAATTACATGTGACCTGAATTTATGTCAAGAGCCTCCTATCTGGTCTCTCTGCCTCAGGCTGCCTTCCTTTCAAGATGTTTTCACACTATAGTCAGAGGGGTCATTCAAAATTTCACCTTTGGTTGTGTGACCACAATGCCTAAAAGACTTCAGTGGCTTTTGCATTCGTTTTAGTTTTAGACCTGACTCATTAAAATGATCTGAAATTACTTATTTTTTTTGCCCAGGCTTGCACCTTCAGTTTTAGCTCTCATTAATCTCCTTGTTCTACCTCTTGCCCTACTTAATGAGATGAAATTCAACAAATGCAACACAGCCTCTCTCACCACTGCCATTTACATATGGCAGTCCCTCTTCCTGAAATTCCATTCTGCTTGGATAACTCCTCTGCCTACTTCAGATTTCTCTTTACATATTATTTCCTTAGGGATGTTTTTGCTTGTTTCTCCAAGACCAAATGGTGTGGCTCTCCTATTGCTACCCACCGTGTTCTTTGTTTACCCCATAGTAGCACTTATCAAGTTGTACAGCAATTACCTGCTTCCTTGTTGTCTCACCTCCTTTCCAATAAATTCCTTCAGAGCAGAACCTAGTATTGCTGGCTGCTGCATACCTAACTCATTGAACAGTTAGTAGATGCATAGTAAATATTTATTAGATGTATAGATTAATAAAATTAACATGTTTTTCTATATGTATTGAGAATTGTCAGCCTACATGAACTTAGATGCAACCTTGAAAAGATGGGTAGGGGAGGGAGCGAGACCTGTAGTTGACTGAAATACTCAGAATAAGCTTTTCAATCCTGAAAAACGACACTGCAGTATGGAAACTATATTAAACTATAGAAAAACTTTTGGTTTCTTACACACAAAAGAGACAAGCAAAAATAGGTGACAGTAAATGTCCTGCCTGATATATTTGGTTTATTTCTGCAATAATAATTCAAAATACTTATTGACAATTTCATGATGCAACTTTCTGTGAGTTTAGGAGTCAATTCACAGAAGTATTGTGTGAGACAGATTAACAGTCATGTGTTTGACTGACAAAGGGAGGCTTCCTTACTTCCATCCATAGAAACGGAGAATTACTATAAGCTATAAATTTGGGAGATACTAAGGAACTTGTCACATATACTTTTAGGGCTTTTATAGGCATTTAACTATGGAATACTTTTATAAGTTACATACCTAGACTCAACTATTCAATAGCTGACTCATTTAAGAGAAATTATAGCTGCCACCCCTCTGATCTACATTTCTACACTTAGACCAACCTATGTATGACTACTGGGTTTCCAGTATTTGAGGAAAAGGAAATGTAACAAGGAAAGGAAAAAAAAAATATTCTTCTGACTTATTTATTATAGTAAATGTAAAGAACCTGTGGAAGTATTGAAAGACAACCAAGCTTGTATTGGAAAGTTGATTTCTAACACAAAATTTGCTACTTGACTCTTACTTTTTAACTAAAGTTAGATGCCAGGAAAGGATTACTTGAAGTTTCTGGATGTTAACATTTTGATCACTGAATTTAAAAAAAAAGTAATTAAGCAGGATAAGCAGCAAAATAGAAAAGGCATAAGGACAACTTAATAGTGAACTAGGTCAGGTCTGAAAGCCATCTCTTTATTAGAAATTCCAACTGAAAGTAGAGATCATGTGGGGTAGAGAATTACCAGAAAATAATTGAGGCACTTTTCTCCAATCTGTAGTAGACATGATTGTTCAGAACTAAAAGACAGACAATGTATATTAGGTTTATATTCTTTGTCAAATAATGAAGCCTGCTATACAGTTGTGAATGTTTAATTTGAAAACAAACAAACAAACAAACAAACGAACAAACAAAAAAGACAATTTCTCTGCCATCACAGGACTCACAGACCAGAAGAAATTTATAAATCAGGGTACATTTTTCATATAAAAAATATTGCTTAGTACTATAACTGGCATTTTACGTTTCTCATGTGTCCCAGGAGCAATACAAAAGAGTTAACCAAAAGCTAAAATCTCTTACAGCAAAAGCAAGGATTTGTCAATCCTCATCTACCCAAGGGGAACTACTCCCACTTTCTCATGCTGTTTGGGTCTCATAAGCCCATGAGTAGTAAAGGAAGAATGTCTTATCCAGAGCTTTAGGAATTCTTTTCACTCATTCATTCAAAAAAATAGCAAGACTGAGTGCTTGTTATTTGCTAAAACCTCTTTTAGACTAGAGAAATGGGGAACTAAATATTGCATTCTTGTAGGGTCACAAAATATGGGTATTGAGAGAAAAATGATGTGGATAAATGATGTGGATTATATATACCTGCTGATCACACATAGAGATAAGTTTTACCTAGAATCTTACATAAAGGGATGTGAAACCAGGAGTTCACAGAAATGGAAAGGTAAAAGAAGGTATGTGGGCAAAGGGGAGATTGGTCTGGCTGAGTAGAAGGTACTATCAGGGGCTTTCTTTTATTCTGATTCCTACTGTGAGGATCATAGCAGATCAGTTCTGACTGAAGGACCACAAATAAGATGACAAACATACAAATGCCTAGATGGAAGCACGCTACCTCAGGTACCCACATATGTGTGTGTGTGTGTGTGTGTGTGTGTGTGTGTGTGTGTGTGTGTGTGTGTGTTTGAAATAAGAAAAGCATCACATCCCAGGTAAAGAAGCAATTTTTACTTCAAAAAAGTACCTTTTAATTTCAGCTTATAAATACTCAAAGTATTTTATTAAGGAAAATGATAAATATATGGTTTTTCTGAGACAGCTTCTGAGCAATAGGGGACTCTTTCATAGAAATTTCAGGTTGAACATATTATCATTTCACTATAAAAGCTATCATCATTAAATATATAAAAAGAATTCATAGGTATTTAAATTCATTCTAAGACGGTCATAAAAAATCAGCAAAGAAAAGGCTTACAAATTTTTAAGACTCCATATTCTATGTTTGTAGAATTTTCACAGATTTCTATGAAAGGAACAGCCACTGATAACTATTAGAGTGTCAAGGAAGTCTGTAAAATTGAAACAGGAAGTTTCTATATTCTGAAGATTTAGTGTTAATCCATATTATACACAGAGACTGAGTTCTATACACAACTTGCATGACAGAGTTTGGAACATGAAATGTGTACTAAAGGGGTTGACCTTCAATCTATAAGCCATAGACAGCCACAGAATCTCACAAGCAGGTCGACAACATAGTCAGATTTACATTTTTGAAAGATCAAAAGATCAAATCCACTGAGATGTCAAATGGGGTCTTGGGCTAAATGCAAATTATCAGGATAGAATGGTTAGAGAGGTAATAAGAAAATATTTTAAAAGATAAAATCAATGAGAATTTCAAATGCAACACTTGTCCATCATTTGGATTTGGTAGGACATATTTGGCACCCAAAGGTGAAGAAAAAAACAGGTTATTCTGGATTGCTTCAACTTGGGAGTGTAGTGCAAAATCAGTACAATAGGCTAGGATGATGAAATAACCAAAGTGAAAAGTGTTGTGGCATTAGAGCTAAAATGTTTTAAAAGAAGAAAACCCAAATGTGACAAGGGATTTTAGCTGAACAAAAATTTCTATAAGTGGAAATCACTAAGACTTTGAAGAAGAAGATGTTGACTAAAGACAATGAAGTATATAGAAAAATGGAAGAAAGGATTACAAACTCTAGTGTTAATGGTGGCCATCCCAATAATAAAACAAACACTGGTTATTTTAGTGGTAATAATGCCCTTTACATTTATATGTACAGAGGGTGTCCTTTTTAAGTCAATGGCCTCTGGAAAATCATTGAACCCCTCTGTTTCAATTTCTTCATCTGTAAAAGGGAGGTTATAATATTTCTTCCCCCATAATGCTTTTACTATTATTAAATTTCTTAATTCACTGTAAACACTTAGAAATGGATCTCACACTTAGTGGGCACTCATTTAAAGAATACCCAGTGTTTTTGGCAAGTGACTCTCTTCTTATCAGCCAACACAGAAGTACTGATAGTAGTTGCTTGGATCACTCGCTGAATTGAGAAATTTTTGATACTAACTAAAAGGATCCTAGAAGGTGTTTGAAGACCCATCATATAAAATTTCAGAAGTTGAAGTTTTATAGATGTAATACAGATCTGAGTATGGCTATTGGAATGATTTGTTGAATTTAATTTTGGGTAAAATTTCAAGGAATTTTGGGACTAAATTTTATTTTTCTTCTATCTAGAAGTAGAAGTCACTCATGAAAAATGGGTTATGCTTTCTATCAGCATGCTGGTATGTGTGTGTGCATGCATGTGTGTATGTATAATAATAAAAAAAAGACAATCAAATACAAAATAAATAGATCTAATTTCTAAGATGATGCAAATTAAAGTTTTAGAAATTATTGAGTAAATTATTAAATGAGACTTAGAATTTCTTTTTTCAGATTATAAACAAACTCTTAGAAGAAAGGGAGCATAAACACTACCACTGTAATTCAAACTCTAATTTCACATACAGTCATGTGCCAATTAACAAAGGCATATATTCTGAAAAATATGTCACTAGTTGATTTTCTTGTTGTGAAAACAACATAGAGCACACTTACACAAACCTAGATAGTATAGCCTACTACACGTTAAGGCTAAATGGTATAGCCTATTGCTCCTAGGCTACATGTTTCTACAAAACAACATAAGATTAAATCAAACACAGAGAAATGTGCATTCAAGAGAGTTGGTCAGCAAGAGATGTATGAGGCTGCTGCTGGTATAACCCACATACTGTTTTATAGCAAACTTTGGTTTTTGATAAGTAGAAAGGATGCATTCTAAAATAATGATAAAATTTATAGTATAGCACATACAGAAACCACTGACATAGTTGCTTACTATCATTTTCAAGAATTACATACTATACATCATTATATGTGATATACTCTGATAGGACTGGCAGTGCATTAGGGTTGTTTACACCAGCATGACCACAACATGCGAGTAATGCCTTGTGCGATGACTTTATGATGGTTATGATGTCATTAGGTAGGAATTTTACAGCTTCATTATAATCTTTTGGGACCACCGTCATATATGGGATCGTTATTGACCACATCCTTATGCGGTACATGACTGTATACCATAGAAACAATGGTTTCTTGATATTAAACTGGTGAAGATTGGTGTCGAAATTGAGAAAGAAGGAATGTCTTAAGTTTGTTTTTCACCTTATTGATGTTATGCATGGGTCAACTATGATGATCAATGATTATCAGATTGTCAGTGATATTCAGAAAGAAAAAATAATCCTATTCAAGCAGCAAATTATTTCACAATCATATTGCAAAAGTATTGGAACAAGAAAGTTATGTAATTTTGGAAATTAGCTAAAACAGCATATATATATATATATATATATATATATATATATATATATATATATACTGAATTGAAAGAGACTTATGATTGCTCACATTCATTTGAAAGAGTTTTCACTTTCCCTGGATATTAATCTCATTTTTTTTATGAATTCTAGTAGCTGACAAGTATGGTTTAATATTGCAGTTACAACTTTCCAGAATCAAAAGTAATATACAAAATTATTTTAATCTACTCAAATCAATGTTTTGTCTTTAACTGAATATTTTAGTTGAGTTAATATGTATTTTAAAGTTATGTATTTTTCTAAAATATTCTTGCAGAATGGTTGAAACATTGTAAGAATTTAGTGTGGTATGTGCCATTAACTGACAATTTTTAGTGAAGTGCTGCATAACGGGATACTTTTTTTTTTTTTAAGTTAAATGTGCAGTCATTATTGGAGACTAGCTATTCTTAAAGCAATAATATAATCATTGTTATTTTGAGTTGAGTTTCCTGTACTTTAAATTTTAATATAGAAACTAGGAAAACTTATTAGCTTACACTTCGAAAAATTATTTTGTGGCATTTATTTTTTTCTCACTAAATTAAATACATAAATAAACCTGAAATTCTCTATTTTTTGTAGATGAAACTCATTATCTTAACTCAGCTTCCCAACAAAACTAGTCTCTTCAGAAATTTAAGATCATTTATCAAATTTAAATCAATAATTTTTACAATTAAATAATACCTAGGAAGCAACATGAATATATGAGGAAAATCTAAATATAAAAATGATAAAAATAATATATCTATCATAAAAGCTTCTGATATAGGCTAAAACTATGTATATATTTTTATCATTTCTATTATGGAGGAATTTAGTGAGGTATTAAGAAAATATATATTTATAATAAAGGTAAACCTTTCCATAAAACAAACATGTTTTCCATATAGCTAAGCATCAGGTGGGAACTGCAGTAACAGTTTTCATGAGACTTGTTCATGATACACTGCCATGGGTAACAGATATGCTGAGAAGTATTTTGTCAAGGAGGGAGGAGTTAAAAAGTGTGTGACTATATATTCATTTTTTAAATATATTTTTATATTTTTTTGAGAAATGGACCTGAAAAGATACAGTCTTAAACTGCAGGCCATTGCACAGACCTGTAATTTAAAACTGTCAACAAGATTATCTTCAGTTAATTGCCTTTTTAAAGGAGACTGCCTTTTTAATCTATTCATTCTGTGTGATTCGGTGCAAGTTTCATCTTCCAGTCTGTTGGCTGTAACATTAAATTGACCCCATAATTGTTGACCTAACTCTAAGTAATCCTGGAAGTTCCAAAATTTGTGATATACAGATCAAAGTGCCCTTTTCCTGGGGAGGAGAGAAGAAACAGAGAAAGGTTGGTCAGGAGAGACCAGGGGTAAAAGGCAGTGTCCTGATAGATCTGCTCCTTCCCCCTATGGCCTCCCCCATGGATTTTTAAAGTTATCAAATTGCACTGAACACTTGCCATGAGAAAACTATATCTCCCCTCTTCTGCTTTCTAGCAGCTTTCAGAATTCTGTCCTGGGGGATTTCTGACTAGTTTACATGGGAATATATATATATATATATATATATATATATATATATATATATAAAGATATATACTAAGTTAAAATACATTTTAAATATTAAGGATTATAGCAAATAAATATTGAAATTATGGAGATAAAGGAAGCCTTTCTTTAACTTAAACCAATAAGTGGTATGAGGAGAATACATAAATAAATCCTGGTCAAAAATTTCTGGGAATTTTAATAATGCAAATAAATGGGTATCAATATTGTCATTTGATATTTTAACTTATTTTAAAAAATAGCACAAAGCTATGACATAGTATTAATTACATATATAAATATTAGTCTAAAATAATTTAAAACTCTAGTCTTTTGTGGCATACTCCTATGCTTAGTGTTACATGTTTTTAAAAAAATCTATACCTACATCATTTGCCCATTGGTAAATTTATTTCTGGTGTTTTACTCAAATCACTGTAATAAAGTGTACTCATATGTAGAAAACTACATGAATTAGTATTATTGTTTTTTTGTCTTCATTGCCAGTTTAGTCTTTTATAAACTGAAGAAAAACAGGGAAAATAGAGAGAAAGCTCTTAGGCCTGTCAGGATTAATTGCACTGCCAGTGTTGTTAATCTCCCTCTATTGAAAAGAGTGCAAAAAGAGAGTCCCTAAAACAAAATTAGATGAAAACATATTCAAGATTCCCAAAAGTACTGATAGGATTATTGATAAAGCCCTAATATCCACTCTTCAGTGACAATTTTTAAACATTTAAACTTCAGAGCATCCTGAAAGGAGCCTTTTTTTCAACCAAGTTGTGGACATCTGGAGTCATTGTTTTACATTAACAGTGTTAGGTGAAGTGTGGGTGGATGTTAGCATCACTCTTCTTTAGAAATGTTTTGGAACAGTACCATACAATACCCTGCAGAACAGGCAGATTCCTGTAATTATGCCACAAAACCCTGCCGTTGCAGGCTACAGAGATTTTATATACAGAGCAACTGAAAGGCTGTATGTTCAGGGACCATTTCTTTAGTGAGTAACAAGAGTGGTGAAATAATAGGGTCTTTTATTTATAGAGTTCCTTAGTTCAAAGAGCTCAAAGGAGGCGATAGTCATGATCTCATTAATGAGCAAAGCAACTCTGTGAGAAACCATACCACCAATAACCATATTCTGCATATAGGGAGACTTGGGCTTAGAAAGTTGCAAGTGAGGCCCAATTATTTTTATTTCTGTATGTGATGCGAATAGTAATGGGAAGGTGACACTGTGAGACCTCCTCTACACAAAGCAATACACTCAATACCTCCCAAGCACATTGCATGATTACATAAGGTGGTTGTAGTTTGCCTTAGTTTTCTTCCTAGTTCAGTTCCTAATCTCCACAAAGCCATGGTAGTTCCTTTTTATAAAACACAAATATAATCATACTAAATTTGCTAAAGGTGGTTTTCCATAAAGACTTAATATGATCTTTCAATCAAGGTGATGTTTTAGTTTTATACATGGTACCTAAGATGAGTTCATGCCATGATTTTGATTGGGTCAATAAATGGTAGTAGTATTTTGCTATGGTTATAGTAAATCTCAGATTAGGATAAAATCAAAACCCTGAGAGAATGAATTAGAGAGTGTAGCATCCAGTACAACAGAGCAGTGGGAGAGGAAAAGGGATGGCGAAAGGTTAAGAAAGAGAGAAACACAAATAAGAGCAAAATGCAGTTGGTGCCAGGGGACTCCAGCCTCATGAACTGAGCCACGATCGGGCCTGACTGCCCCTTTTATTGTCTCACACATAAGAAAAGATCAATGTATCTTTCGTGGTCTGTGAGTCTCATACCAGAGAATTTAGCTCAGGGCCAAATCATCCATGCCTGCAGGCTGCCATTATAGAAGGTCCCCTGATGTTGTTGTCATGCACCTCCTAAGAGACAGAAACTTCCTCTGCTGGGACTTACTGATAAGAATGCACAGAGGACAGATATTGTCACATAATAGGTCATTTCACGTGCAGGCTATCAGAACCTGAAACAAGAGGTTTACGCCCTTTTTCCTCAACTGTGATTCCTCCTATGACTTCCATGCGACTGTGCCTGCCTTAGGTTGTTCCTCCCTTGAGGAATCTTACTTGTCATTGACTAACCAGCCATCTTTTGGGGCCAACTAGGGATACATAGAGTAGACAAAATATTGAAGTAATGATCTGTCTTTATGGAAAGGTGCATGGGGGCAGGCAGACTATCATGTGATGACAAGAGAGACATTTAGAAAAGATTGTAGCATGTGCTTTATTTAGAAAGTCCAAATTTATTCACTTTGTGTGTATTTAGGAAAGTAATTTTGAAATTTCAAGTCAGTGGTATCTATGAAGTCCTAAAGATAAAGATAAAAAATGAATAGTATTGATAGGCAGTTACATGCCATTAGCCTTAGAGAATTATCAAAAACTGCTTTCAGAGTAGGTTAGCCCATTTGAAAACTTCATATTTTTTTATGCACATTCCCCTGAGCCAGTTTTCACAAAGTAACAATGATTGAGTACTGTTCTTCCAACATCCATTGCTGTGCTTCCTGGAGAATAGTGAAATCCATAACTATTGAAGCATTTCAAATGGCTAATTCTTATATCTAAAAGATAAATGCATAGAATTGAAGATGAATTTCAATTTTAATGACAATTGCTTTGTTTTTCTCAGAGGAATTAAGAATAATTCTCACACTCACAATTAAATAGTCAGTATTTAAAATTTATGACTTAAAAATGTTTTGCTAAGATAAAAGTACAGTAAATACATGTCATCAACCATGATACTTAAATGCTATTGTTGAGTTTGAATAGTAATTTTAGGGTTGTTTGTCATGGAAAATTCACAGTATTTCTCCTATTTTCTTAAGTCATAAATGAAGATATTTAATAATATTGCTTGATCAATAAACCAACATAATTTTAAGAGTGGCTATTAAATTCCAGCATTCTATGCTTCAACAATTTCTAATTTTCATGGAGAAAGCAAAGTAATAATTGTTGACATAAAAATGGGAAGGAAAATGTTTAACTTTCTGTAGTGATGTGAATAAAATTCAGTTCATCACTTAAATGATGTTCAACTGAAAGATAGCCTAGGTGAGGAACTTGTCAAAGCCCCTTTCTCTTTTACTTGAAAACCATTGAACAGACTCCAGAGTACCAGAGCACAGAGGTTAAATGACTTGTTCATAGACACATGCTGCCATATATCAGAATGAGGAATCTGATTCCATCCTCTAAAATATCAACCCAGAACTTTATACTTAGCATGCCATTTACAGGTTCTTAAAATCATTGAAATCATATTGCAAATAGAATCTCAACCATTATATTCTGGAATTCTCTTTCTTCTCTTTGGGAGGTGTCCAAATTGCCCTTTCCTTTGTTTTTCACAAAACAGTGAAAATAATCTAAGACCTGTCTTTTCATTATATAATCTGTTTATAGATCACTGTCCAGAATTATTATTTTTTCTTACAGCTATGAAAATCTTACTGAAGTTTTTATAGAGAAACACCATCAGGGTTACCCCAGTATGTATGGCAGCCCTGATTTTCCTCATTCTATTAGGCCAAACAATGCAGTTTAAAGGAAAAATAAAATAAAAACTGGGTGATATATTGTATCCCCTAAATTCAAACTTATGTTTTTCCAAAGGATATTGTTAATATTAAATAAAATTATATATAACCAGATGCTAAAATAAAGTTATGTTCCCTTCTCTTTTATTTGTGGGAAAATTTGACACAGTAAATATTATCCCAAATAGGTTCATCTTGGATATAAAGGCTAACAGACTATTATAGTTTATTGGAAGTGACAATCCCCATAAAATAACCAGTGTTAATATTAAATTTATTTGCATCATGACTTTTGCTGAAATCCAAGTAAATTACTCACATTTAAAACATAATACTGAAGGTATGAGCTATGATTTCATCTAAAATAAAAAATTGATAATTACACCATGTGGTTGCAAGTGAAATGTACTTTAAAAGCTGTGCTACGCCAAATGATTATATTTTGGACAAATTGTGTGTGTGTGTGTGTGTGTGTGTGTGTGTGTGTGTGTGTGTGTGAATACTTCTTCCATTGGTTATCTATAACTGTGTAATAAATTGCCACAAAACCTAAATCTTAAAGCAGCATACACACACACACACACACACACACACACACACACACACACATTAAGTATCTAATATTTTTGTTCTGTTGGTTGGAAAACTGGACATTGCTTAGATGGGTCCTTTGCTCTACAATCACTCACAAGGCTGCAGGAAAGGCATGGGCTCAGAGTCTGTGCACTCATCTGAAGCGCTAACTGGAGGAGGATGTGCTTCCAGCCCACTCAGTAGTTGTTGGCAGCATTTAGTTCCTTAGAGTTCTTTGCCACAAGGACTTCTCCAAAGTGGCAGTCAAAAGCCAATAAGAAAGAGAGTCTTCCAGCAAAACAGAAATCATAATCTCTTGTAACCTAATCACAGAAGAGGCAGTTAGTTACCTTTAGTCTATTTAATTGGTTAGATTTCTGGCCCACACACAAAGAGAGGGAATTTCACAAGGGGGTGAATAGTAGGAGGTGGGGACCCTTGAGAAATATTTTTGATAAACTCCTTAAGATACTTCTTCAAAGTGATACTCTAAACATTTTCGGAGTGTCCAAAAACTTAACTAAAGACTTAGGAATTTGTGTTAGGTCTTAAATATGATGTACAAAATGGAAACATAATCTAGAAAATATATGTAACTGAGATAAATGAGTAGCTAAGATATTTGTGACTTAATTCAGACTCATGAAGTAAAAATCTATTTAAATCTAATAAATAGTATAAGATTTAATAGAGGTGCTTGAGGATCTGTTGGAGTTTTCACATTAAGGAATTTTTTTTAGGGAAACATATAGGTTTTTAAAATTTTGTTGGGATGACATTGGTTAATAAAATTACATAGGTTTCAAGTGTACATTTCTATAATACATCATCTATATATTGCATTGTGTATTCACCACTCAGAGTCAGATCTCCTTCCCTTTATGTATTTGACCCCTTTACCCTCTTCTGTCTCCCTCCTCCATCTTACCCTCTGGTAACCACTAAACTGTTGTCTGTATCTATGAATTCTTGCTTGTTTTTTGTCTTGTTCATTTGTTGCTTTCACTTGTGTGTGCAATGTAAAACTGAAACGTTTTTTTTAAATTGATTTTGATTTTAGTTTTTTTTCTGATTTCTGTAAATTCTAGCTTTTATCTGAGTGTATGTGCTCTGATATGGTTTTTACTTCATATTTTGGCTCCTTTATCCACTTCTTAAACAAGTCATATAATTTTCTTCACCTCAGTTTCCTCATTCTTAAGTTATAAGGATGTTTAAAAATTAATACACACAAAATACCTATTCAGTATGATAACTATGATGATACCTTTTTCCATGCTTCAGATAATTCTCATAGATGATGAATTGATTCATTTATATATTCATCCAATTAATAGCAAAGATTTATTAAATGCTGACATAGTACATTAGTTGCTTATATGCTATTATGTGCTGTGGATGCTGAAGATGACTTAACATTAACATTTTTAATGTTATGGTGATTGCTGTTCTAGAGCCAGAAACAAGATGCTATAGGAGTAAAAAAAAGGGGGCACCTGACTTAGCCTAGGGGCTTAGCAAAGGTATGCAAAAATTCCTGAATCATATCTAAAGTGATGAGGAATCCACTGAATGAGGAGAAAATGGTATTTCTGTTAGATAAAATGGCACATGAAAAGGTATCAATGTATGGGAGCCATTCAGGGATGTATGACTCATTTAGGAAAAATAAATTGCTTCTTATAGCTGATGAATAAGTACTTGTAGAGACCCCATAGCAGTTGAGTCTAGAAGCATAGAAGGAATGGAACTCATGAAAGGCTTTATGTGCTTATCAAGGGGCTGTATATTGTATCAAAATGAAAAAAAACAAAGACAAATGTAGGGAAAATATGTGAGTTTTCTTATAAGAGGAAGGAAATTCCATTACTATGTTTGTATTATTCAAAATAATATCTAAACTGTTATTCATTGTGTCTAAGAGAATATTTTCCAATATTAAAAATAATATTAAACTACTATGAACTGGACTTGTCTGTAGTTAGCCTCACCTCTCTTTATTTCAAGTAGATGTTTTTGCTAAAATAAAAGGTCAATTTATAGGACTGGATATAGGAAATGATTAATATAAGGTACTTGCAGCCTTATACAATTTTCAAATATATATTCAATTAATATTCAGTCTATGGGAAAACAGAGTGATAAAAAGAGATGTAAAGAGAAATTGCATATTTTAAATTTATTTCAAGTATCATATAGCTTTGTTAGCAACTTAAAGCAATAAATGAATGAAAGAAAACCTGAGCTTTAGCTTCAGCAATGAATGATAGACTAATATGAGTTGGAAAACAGAGAATTCCATTTATAATTAAGCAAGAAATAAGTAGATATATGAAAATTATCACTTTTGTAATAAAGTTGAAGTGAAAGCTTTACAATAAGTATAGTCTCTACATGAAATAGAGAGGATATTCAGCAATATGTGGGTTTCAGGGAATTAAAGGCTCAATATAGTAAATTTTATCATATGTGCATTATACCTCAATAAGTTTGTTTCAAAATGTGTTAAAAATAAATAAGACTAGGGCCAGCTGAGTGGCGCAGTGGTTGAGCGCTGGCCTGGGAAGCCAGCGGCCCTGGTTCGGTCCCACATATGAGGACCAGTGACACTGCCCTCAAAAAAAAATAAAAAAAAAAAAAAAATAAATAAATAAATAAATAAATAAATAAGACTGGAGCACACCTGTATTCCTTTCACCCCTCAAAATGAAGGGAAAATAATTTCATCAGGTAGCTAGAAACTTTTAAAAAATCTGAGAGGTTTTCATTTTAACCAATCAATATAAGAATCTGGAATCTCTGAATCTTGGATAACTGGAGAGAGACATAGAAAGAGATAAAGATAGCTAGATAGGTAGATAGATAAATAGATTGATAGATGAGAGATAGATAGATAGATAGATAGATAGATAGATAGATAGATAGAGAATTTAGAATGACTCATTTACCTTTCTCTGATATCATTTTTTTTTTTTTATTTTAGCTGAGCCATTCTGCCACCTGTTGGAAGCTCAGTGGCAGCTCAGCTCAGGCCTGGCATTGAACTGCTGTTGCTCAGAGCTCACACTTTTGAGCGAGCTCTTAACCAACTGAGCCACTCAGCCAGCCCTAATATCAATTTTAATTCATAAATTTGTACATCCTTCATTCTGTGTTGTAACTACCATTTTTTTCTACTTTTTGTCTATATTCTTCTGGTGTGTTATACCTTCAGTTTCTTTTTTTTGTAAGGGAGCTGAAGGTATTCTAAGATAATAATTCTACCGAAAATGTACTATTTTGAGCAAATTTTTCTGTAATAAGCAGAAAATATGGATATGTAGGGTGTGATATATAAGTGAGAACTGAGAAGATAAAATATTGTTGCAAGCCATTTAGATTGAACTCATGGTGAAATTGCTTTCTATTATGCAATAGACACCTTGTCAAAAAAGATTTATTCAGTACTAAAGCAATAAAGTTATATATAAATTTGAGATACTCTCTCTTCCTTCCAAAATTAATGTCTCAAAGGACAAGCTAAACAAAGATGACTTTAGAAATGCTATGACATTTTATATTAGGATAAATTCATATTTACACAAAGGTAAATCAAGCTACAATTAAAAGATTTTATTCTGAGAAGCTACTTGATGATAAAATAAAATTTTAAATATGGTAAGTTACCAGTTAAGGTGATAATTCATTGTCAATCATGGTCTAAATAACTAATATTTAAAAGCAATTATTTAAAAAATTAGTGATCATCATTTCCATTAGACATCTGTAAGATATTTGGTACCAACAATACTGAAATAATCACTAACTAACCATGGACAGTAAAGCTAAGTCTATTTATGAAATAGTTTTGTTGTCGTCATAAAACCTACAATTACCGAGATGATTTCAAAAAGTTTCTAGAGTAAGAAAAGCAATAAAATTCAAATGTGAGCAACTGACATTAATCCTAATGTCCTCTGAGTTACTGTATAGTTACATAAAAGGTGAGGGAACAGATTCAGAAGGAAGACTCTTATTTGCATCCTTTATATCCTCTTTTTAGATCTTTCACTAATGGGGTACATGAGTATTACAAACCACAAGCTTCTGTGCAACTTAAATTTCTCAACTGAAAATCAGGATAATGTTTCTACTACAATCTCAGCAGACTAATAGGAGAAATGCAGAATAAAAGTTATTACATAGCAAATGCATTTGTTCATGTAAAATATTAACCTAAATATCGGTATAGGTCATAAGAACAATCCATTTCAAAGGGGAATTTAGCATGCATTCAACTTCCCTGAAGCTATAATGAGCTTTGAATTCAATGTTAGGTTCTAATTTTCTTAAATAGAAAAGGTTCTAAGTAAAATCAATGTGAGGTTTATAATAGAATGCTTTTATTATGTACTCCTAGGGCAACGAGGAGATGGGGCTAATTTCCTGGTATATTTTACTGAATGCACTAAGAATAATAAATGTACACCAGGAGATTTAAAAATCCACTTAGAGCCTCTTCGTCAAAGGCCAGAGGAATAGAAATCAAAATTTTCCAGACATAACCACCCCTTAAATAAACCTTGCAGTAATTAGGAGCCAATGATGAGAACATTTCATTGGAGAATAAGAAGGGCAAAGGCAGGAAGTGCTTATAAACTTGTCCTGAATTTTAACCAATACTTTGTGCAAAGAATTTAATGCTCATCAGAATTAATTTTCCCATTTATGTTAAATCCTTCAGTTCACATCTTCAGTTCACATATTTAGAATGTGACACATAATACATTTATATACTATCACCTAATAAAAATAATTTAATATATATTTATGAATATGGTGAGTAAAAGATTTGTGCTAAATAAATATAATTGACAGAAATGCAGCATTCTTTGCCTGCTAGTAATTTTAGCAAAAGGAAAAATATGACACTATTTTCTAAATTTTGAAAGCCTTTTTATGTTTTTGTGTAATCTTACCATTTCTCCAAACTCACACCATCCTGATATCATTGATAATATATCGTTAGCCTTACTTCAAATCAAGTTTTAAAAAAGTCAATATTTTTTAAAACTTGGCTTAGAAACTCTTGTGAGTACTTATGTGGCAGATAGTTATTTGGGGCTTCCAAGTTCCCCTTCCAGAAAACACTCACTCCCAGCTGCAGGAGAGTGGTTAGCTGGCAGACTCCAGCAGTCTGCTCTCTCAAGGTCTGCCTCAGTTTCCTAGCAGATGTGGTTCTCTTCTAAGAGGCCCCCATCATGTTCCTCTAATGAACAATTTTTGCTTCAGGGCTCCCCTTTATGCTGGCATGTCTACATTGATTCCCTAGAGGTGGATAAAAGAAAGAAAAAAAGGAAATTAACAGGCAAATGAAATGGCATGTGAGAATCAGAGGGTCTCTTTAGTACAAGAAACTCATTTTATGAAGTGGATAAGAAGAAAATGCTGAATACCAACTCAAGTATTTAATAGTCACAGTGCTGAACTCAGCCAAAGAAGTTTATGCCAAGATCAGGTATCTAACTCAGAAAATCTGAATTGCTGACATGTAGGACAAGCATAACTTTGTGATGGACCCAAAGACTTTAGTCCCTGTACTTTTCACCTTCCTCTGTGTGGGGATATAATAAAGAAGTCTTTCCCCAAGATAACAGGTGTTCCTTTCATAAGCTACTCTCATCTCCTTTTTTGGTCTTATAAACAAAGTTAATTCATATTCCAAAGAAATCTGGATCATCCATACATCACATGAAACATCACATTATGTCAATGGCATCATGATATTTATACAGGAAGAACAACAGGTAGCTACAACACGGGAAGACTTGCGAGATGTGTGATTTTAAAGGGTGGCATTAAGACCTATTACAAAAGTGCCTCAATTTAGCTCACACCAAGGCTATGGTTCAATAAATGATTCCACATGACCAGATGCATAAGATAAAAGAAAATTCGAGCTTGGTTTATCGATTGGTTTCTCCATAAGTGAATATGAGTTAAAAATGGAGAATGGCTACATTGTAGACTTGCATGTAAATAGAATTGAAAGACAATGCTGAAGTAAAAGGTTTTTCAGTGAGCGGAGCTTTGGAAGGTGCACCTGATTTTCCACATTGTTCAGTAAGCAAAGTAGCCCGAGCAAATAATGTATATGGACACATGCTGAGCAGCCTGACCAGAGAAAGCCTGGAAGGGACAATATTAAAAGTACAGGAGAAATAGGGCTTATGTTAGAGTCCCATGAATAAACATGCAGAAGTGGGCACAGAGTGTGACAACCTTTGAATCAGTAAAAACACCACCAGAAAGCATCTACCACATGCAAGTAGACAAAATGTCTTAGCCAGTTTTTATTAACCAGAATTTGTAATGATCACGCTAGTGCTGAAACAATAGGCACACAAAGTGGCCACAGTGATAATGATACAATGATAGAGGCTCCATATTGGCCCTACAGCATGAACTCCCAAATAGCAAGGCCAGCTTAGCAACTGTTGTCTCTGATGGTCCACCAGCAGGTTACTGATTCCTCAGTAAGGCAATATTCCTGTGAAGACTAACTAGCCACTTAGTGGCAAGATGACTTCATTAGGATTCTTCCATCATGAAAGGGCCACTGAATTGTCCTCATAGAAATGAATGCATATTCTTCCTATGGGTTTGACTCATAAGATCTCAGCCTTTAAGATCTCAGCTGATGTTTCTTTCTTGGAATGTTTAAAATGTCTTAGTCACATGAATGTAATCCCATGTAACATAGCATCTGATGAAAGAAAACACTTTACAGACAAGGAGGTGTGGAATCTCTTTGTCCTATCACATACCATACCACCCAGTAGCTGCTAATCTGCTGGAGTACTGGAATAACCTACTAAAGGTACAGCTGGTGTACCAGTTTGGAAGTAATATCCTCTCAAGATGAGATGCCATTCTCTAGGGCATGTACATACATTAAATCAGATACTTTCATGTAGTGTTATGCCCTAAAGAAGATGGACACATAAGCCCAAGAACCAAGAGGTGGAAGCAATAGTAAACACCCATGCCTGGTCTCCTAATGATTCATCCTGCAACTCTGGGATCTGCATGGTTGGAGCTGTTCCTCAAAAGATGCACACTCCCACAAAAGTCATTTAATGTCATCCAGTTATTTTGAAAAGCCTTTGTTCAGCCAACAGAAGACAAGGGGGTCTCTCTCTTCAGAAGAGTAATTGGCCATAATTAACAGGAGGAATTAGGGCTGCTTTTTCACAGTGGAAGTATAAAGGATTATGTGCATAATTTATTGATATACTTGGGTTCTTCTTGGTGGTTCCTGCCCAAATGGGAATGGAAAAGGAAAGCAATGCTGCCTGAGAAGTTGATGGGTGCCACATGCTCAGACCTCTCAGGAATGAAGGTTTATTTTACACAACAAAACAAACCAACAGAAATGACTGCTGAAGGTGAACAAAATTTGGAAAGAATAAATAGAATAGGCAGATAATGAGTACCATTTAAGACACTGAAACCAACCCCAGTGATGAGCACTGAAGTTTATCCTATTAGCATCCTCTTTCTAAATCTTCCCTGATGAAGAATAGCTCACTCTAAAAGGGCTGCCTTTATTTATTTATGGTTTTTTTTTTTCAATATTTTATTGGGGAGTTGGGAGAGAGGAACAGCATTGGGGAATCGGGGAAGGGGAACAGACAAGTTGATGTACTTTTGTTCTTCATTCTAGTTGTGGATGACATAGCTTCACTGGCTCATGTTGGTATCATCATTGTGCTCTTCCCAGGTGAGGTAGATCAGTCGCTGGTCTCTGGATGGCCGCTCACTGCGGCTCTTGGCAGCTCACACCAGCTGCCAGCTGCTCACGCTGGCTGCTGGCCACTCACTGTAGCCTATGGCAGCCCACTGCAGTAGGGGCTGCAGCTATGCCTTCTCCAGCGACTCACAGCAGCCCAGCTCCAGGTCGAGCTGTTGTTCACCATCTTAGGTATAGAGGGCAGTGTCACTGGCCCTCATATGTGAGATCCGAACCGGGGCCCTGCTACTCAGAGCTGGCGTCCCAAGCCAATGCTTAACCAACGCACCACTCACTGGCCCACGGTTGCCTTTTAAATATGGATCTGTATTTCATAATTAAGGACTTGCTGCTCAGCTATAAGGAATATGCTTATCTGACAGTCTCTAGCTCTTAGTTCTTTCAGTACCTACTTCATATTCAATCTGAGACCAAAGTCTTCTAGGGCAACCTCTGGCCAATAACCAATTGATTAAATCATTGCCAGCCAAAGTCAAGCTCTTCTTAGGGTGGTACCCATGCAATGGCTGAGCAAGGAGGTAGTATAATGGCTATGCCATTCCACCCACCACAGAACTCTAATAGACTCTTCTTAAGAGCTCACAGTTGGGTTGGTGGAGACCCTGGTAGGTCTATCTCTTAGTATGGCAGTCCCTCTTTTTGGTCATGATGCTTCCCCTTTCTCTTTGCACAAGATACTCCTCAATATATCTTTTGCCTTACTAACTTTGTCTCAACATTGACCTCTCACAAACCTAACCTCAATGTTCTATTTTAATCAGTTAAGATCAATTTTCAATATTTCCTGCAGAGAGCTTTTGATGGTATTTACATATTCATTCATATTTTTCCAACAAATTTTAAATATAGTTTTTTTATCATTTTCAGATGTACAAAACAATGTAATAGTTAGACATTTACACCCCTCACAAAGTGATACTCGCCATCTACTACCCCTCTGATGTCATATATAGCTGTTACAATTCCACTGACTCTCTTCCCTATGCTGTACTCCACATCCTGTGACTATATATATATATATAAAATTATAGTTGACATTCAGTATTATTCAGCTTCAGCTTCAGCTTCAGGTGTACACTGCAGTGGTCAGGCACCTACACCATCCATGAAGTGGTCTCCTTAATAAGACAAGTGTCCATCGGATACCCTATAACATCTTTATAACATTATTGATTATATTCTTCAAACTGTCTTTCGTATCCCCATGGCAATACTGTAGTTACCAATTTGTGCTTTCTAATCCCCATACCCTTTTTAAATATAGTTTTTCACAATCCAGAGCATGGAGCTAGATTCTGTCCATGGCAGTATGTTGGATACACTGGTTATTCTCATAAGAATACTGCCTTTAAGACATAAACAATAATACAAATAAGACATATTCATAAATAAAAATGTGGTTGTTATTGCCATTAAATATTTAAGAAAAAAATTAGTATGAGCATTCAGATAGGCAAGTCATTGTTATCTATTGGGGAGTAAGAGCAGGCATTATACAGGACATGACACCTGATCTGGGCCAGAAAGAAGGAATAAGGTATGGTCTGTGGGAAGTTAGGACAGGATCAATATGGGCAGAAGACGTGTGGCTTCTATCTTTTCACATATCGAGACATATGAAATTAAATATAACTGATTTGTGATTTTATCTTTGGGCAATAAGTCCAGCTAAGGATAAACCAAAAGATGGTGGGAACACATATTGGAATAATCAGCAAGTAATCTCCACCACACATTAAAAGAATGATAAAGAAGAATAGCTAAGAAGGGTTACCTCTGGGTTAGTGTATCGTTTGGAAGTAGTAGAAAATATTTACTTTTTATTACAACTTATAGAAAATACTGTACAAAGATATTCAATAGCTATTATATACAATATGGATATAGAATAACAGAACAGCACTGGTAATACATAGCTTACTAGAATAAATGCTGTATAAAACAAAATAATCAGCAAAACACTGTTATTTTTTTAAATTACATATATGTTGTATATGTACTCATTATATGTATTAATATAAATAAAAAAGCTTATATACTTTCTGAATGAAATATATCAATGTCTATTTTGTTTGTTTTTTCTCATTGTCCTAAAATATTGCATTGTTTACATATTATTAAAAATTGTGTCTGTGTTGTATAATCTAGGCTTATATAACCTAATTCTATAATCTAATATATAATGTGACTTTATCTAAGAAGTTTAGGTAATCAAAGCTAATCATTTAAAAACCTAATGTTCATCTGCATGATTCAAATTTGGATGAAAGGATTCTAGTCAGCTATCATTGGAAGCATATTCTTTTCTTCAGCATAATAGAGGGATTTTACAAATTCATAAAACAGTTTGAAACAATGATAGTAGTGAGTGGCTTTAAATTTGTTGTTCCAAAAATCTTATAAATAAAAATAACTTGTCTCTTTTTGGTATTATTGCATCATTACTCCACCATATCAAAATGGCAATAAATACAAATGTAAGAAAAATAATGAATTACTTGTGTTAGCTCTATATGAAATATTGGTCGACTAGATAGACTAGGGAGGAATACAGAGTGACCTGGTGAGAAGCCATCTGTATTTTTATTCAACTCTTTAAAAGCATTTCTCCTGCTGTCATTATCACAGTGTTCAATAACAATGTAACAGAAGCTTAATCACCAGGATATCATGAGTATATATCATGCCCTTTTGATATGCTTCTATTGCCACTAGACACAATTCAGGGTTAATTGTCTTTATTAGGCATATTTCCATATCCACTTGGAATCCACAACATGGGTTTCTATAAATCTCCAAAAAGCCATCAATAAGTCAGTCTAAAACCAAGTTGTATATGCTAAAACACAAGAAATGGAAAGTATTGAAATGAATGTTGCTCCCAAATCAACAAGCATGTGCAAATGCATCTGATTGTGTTTCTATAATGTATTATTTAACTGTTAGAAGCTTTATGTAAAATTATTGAATGATTTTACTATGTAAGGCCAATCTGTATTTCAAAAGATTATTTATATATTACAACTTTATTATAATGAACTTTAATAATAATTCATGTTTTGCCAATTTTCTCCCATTTATCCAATTAATTTTGGGTTTAAATCATCACATACTCATTTTTGGTGCCATTCATTAGTGCACAATGTGTGTTAACATAGTTCATGAAACTGTAGAGATCTTCTAATTCTGACAAGTTTAACTGTACCTATCGTGAGCTACTTTATGAATAGCAGACAAGTTTAGAATTGCTTGATCTCCCTGGTGAGAGATCTTCTGTTATTGTGTAAAAATCTTTTTTTTTTTAAATCACATATAATGCAAACATATCCTGGATAGACAGATTAAGATACTAATATTGCTATAAATCAGCAATCCAACATTGCACTGGTAGGCTTCGTTATTTTGCTGAAGTAACTGTTTTCATTTTTTACTTTTAAAGTTTCTGAGAACTTATATATGTGTCATTATAAACAGTTTATTTTTGTTATTTCTAATTTTTCTCATCTACAAATCTATGTCTCTAAATTAGTGAAATTCTTTCACATTGTTATTATGATTGCCAGTGTATTAAGATTTACTTTTAACACATTTCTGTACTTATTCAATTTAAGCTGTCTTTTGGTTTTATTTTATTATCTCTTTCCTACATTTTTGGGTGCTGCAGGAGTAATCAAAGGTTTTAATTTTTATTCTTTCCTATTGACTGATTTGGGATACACACACACACACACACACACACACACACACGTGTGTGGCAGTCACTACAGCTAAATTTCATATTCCAAGAGGAAAGTGCTATATTGTTTTCTCATGTAAGTACTCAGTTGACACGAATTTGCAGACATTGAGGGACCCATCATTTCAGGTCATGCTCTTTCAGACTGAAGCGGCATGACTTTCATAATGTAACAAGTTTTCCTGGTTAGCTGAAGGATGACCTTATTGCATCATTATTTATTCCAAATAGGAAGACTATAACAGATAACTCTCAGGTAATTAATTTCAAGTTTTGACATTAGTAGTTTTGTGATTACTTCTGTGAGACAGAAATGATGCATCTAGAGGACAAAAGTATACTTAAAGTTTGAAAGACTTCCCATTAAAACATGTAGGGGAAAATAATATTTACAATATTATTACAATAATAATATTTATTTCTGTTTATTATTTGATGTGTGCCCAGTACTGTGCTAAATACTTTACATTCGGAACACAAAACTAGTATAAATGGGGCATAAAAGAAATTGGGTTCCAAACTAAATTTCTCTTGATGCCAAAGGCAGTGCATGCCAAAATGTAAAAATAGTAGTATAGGAGAAACACTTTTCTCACTAGCTGGGGCTGCCATGTACCACTGTGAGCTCAGTCCAGCAACCTCTTCAGTCAGACAGCGGAAACACAAAGTTCTCAATATATGCAGGCCGCATGGGCTCCACACTCTGAGGGTGGTGGGCCCAGCAGCAGGAACCCGGCTGCAGGGTGTTCTCATCATGTGGCCCTGAATGATCGCCAAGTGCATGGAGGAAGCCTGCAGCCTGCTCAACAAATGAGGCCATGATTTGTTTGGCCTGGAAAATTTTACAGACAAGGATGAGCAGCACCCTGAAAGTGAGGGAGAAAACGATGATGTGGAGGCTGCCTTGAAGAAAAAAGTTGGTGCCATTAAGGCATCTACGGAGATGAGGTTAAGAAGATTCCAGTCAGGGGAGAGTGGAGCAAATGATGGAGTCTTCATCAGGACACTTGGGATAGAATTGAGAAATCGGTATATCATATCCTCCCAGGATATGTACAGAGCCTCCTGGTTATTCTACCAATGGCACCCATATCAGGCAAATACAAAGCTTTCTTAGAAGATACCGAAAAATATGCAGAAACTTTTCTGAAACCCTGGTTTAAAACTCCAAATAAAGGGACATTTCAGATTGTGTACAAATCTGGAAATAACAGTTACATGAATAGAGCACAAGTTATCAAAGAATTGGCAGAGATGGTAAGAAGCCTCAATTCAGAAAACAAAATCGACCGTACCAATCCACAATATACAGTGGTAGTAGAAATCATTAAAGCTGTCTGCTGCCCGAGCGTTGTGAAAAATTACATGTTGTTCAGAAAATACAATCTCCAAGAGGTGATAAAGAGTACTAAAGAGCTGCCACAGCTTCACCCAGAGTGGGCAGCGCAGGCAGGAGATGGAAAAGGAGCTAAATTGGAATCTGGTGACAGGTCATATCAAGATGACCCAACAGAAGAAAAAAAGTAACCATCAGGTGGTACCAGAGATTAGTGAGGCGCTGGGGCACACACAACCAGCATCTGAGACACCAGAGGTGAATGAGGGAGGATCTAAACCTGAACTTGCAGGTCAAGTCACAGAAGGATCTGAGTCCAATGAAAATGACATCTCATAGGGAAAAAAAAAAAAAAAAAGTCATTTCTGATTGGAGGTGAGTTTCTCAACTGGCATTCTGTGAGAATTTGCTGGGATTCCATATAAAATTATGACTGAAAAGACTGTTTTTGAACTTTTGGGGTTGCATAATATTGCACTCACAGTGCTGAACAGTGCTGGGCAGCTCTGTTTAACACTTTTGTTAGAGATCTTTCCAGCCCCACCTGGCAGTGTGGTTCAGCTAGGAGAGGCTGTGGCTAATTGATGAACACACACAGAGGGGAGTGTGGGTACCATGTCAGCCTCTCCCTCATGACTACCTTCCCCAGCCTCTCCTTCTATACTGCCCGCTGACTTATGGAAGCCAACAAGCTCTGTGAAATATAAACTTAGGGGCAAATTTTCATTCTGAGGACAATTTTTGTGTTGCAACTCAGTTGTCCCCTGCTGCTTTGTTGTAAACATTGCAAAAACATTGGTCATATATGTTATTAGAAGTAAATTGTTTTGTGAAGTTTTGGTACTTTTTGTGATATCTTGTTTAGCTATTATGCCCATTTTGTATTTTATTAACATTTGTTTGTTGCAAACCAATCTTATGGTCTAGTGCTGTGACTTTTGATGGCAAGGTATGAGATAGGAGAGGACCATGCTGGACATACATAGAACTAGAGATTTCTGTTCAGGTTAGTGATAAAGAATGATAGTATTCGAGTTACTCAGTATATTAGTGCAACAAGGGACACAAAGTAATTCTTTCACTGCAATGAAAGCTATTTTTCAGAGGTTTTATGTGGACTCACAATCTAGGCTGTCCTATTCCATCGTCTATGGAATGCAATTTACAAAGTTAGCATTTGCTCCAGCAGTTGTAACTATAAACCATAGACACTTGATAAGTAAAAATGTTGATTGTTCTAAATGGCTTTTGGGATATCAAAACAGTAAAGCTTTTGTTAAAAATATCACATTCAGAGAAAACGTTTAGGAAGCAAATTATCTAGTAGCAGAACTTACTCCAGAAAAGAAAATTTCACATAGTTGGTAAGAATCTAATAATACCAACATTAAAATTGAAATTGAAAAGACCTTACTCCAATTTAATAAATTGCTTTATGTCACATGACACTAAAGAGGTTTTGTGTAGTTAATTGAAAAGCAGCAGTTTCTCTTTCTGGGGTTGACGAGTCAACAGATTTCAAGAATATTTGACATACTATAGCATTTGCAAGATTTGTACATGATGGTGGAATTCAAGAAAACTTTTCTGCTGCTAGGAGCCTCCCAAAACAAAGGCCAATATAAATGTAATGTGTCTTCATATCTGAAAACCAAAGGTCTACCATCTGTATGTTGGCTTCATGAGACAAATTTTGAGTCATTTTAACAAAATAAAATCCTGATGTTGATGTTATAGTACACTGTTTTCTTTACAGAAAGGCGCTGATATTTTTAAAAAAAGAAAACAACGTTTTGGATGAACTGAAGAAAGTTCTGGGTAATACTACAAAAATGATTAACTTTATGAAAGACCAGTTTATGCAAGAGTATTTTAAAAACCCTAAACAAAAACTCATGGGCCGGCCGAATGGCTCAGTTCATTAAGAGCTTGCTCAAGAGTGCGAGCTGAGCTCTGAGCAATGGCGGTTCGATGCCAGCCTGAGCTGAGTTGCCGTTGAGCTGCTAACAGGTGGCAGGATGGCTCAGCTAAAAAAAAAAAAAAAAAAAAAATTGAAGCAAACAAAAACTCATAACTCTTCTACATACAGAAACCCAGTGGCTTATCAGAGGAAGAGTTCTCAAAAGAATATTTGAGTTAAAGGGGGAATTTCCAGGGTACTTAAAAGAAAACACTATGCCAGACTTTGCTGAAGGCTCTGAAGATGAAGAATGGCTCAGAAACTAGCTTAGTTAGCACACATTTTTCATTGGGTGAATGAATGAAAGAGTTTCTGCAAGGTCCTGGGGAAAATGTTTTTTCTCAAAAAGTGACAAGATTCTTAGATTAAAAAGAAGTGGACTCTGGAACAGTCACGTTGCCCAAAGAACTCTTGAAATGTTTCCACAGCCACCTGGGCTTGAGAATGAAGGAAGATAATAACAAGTCTCAAGCCACTAAAACTCTCCTTGGAGAACTGCAAAACCAAATTAAATAGCATTTCCCCTCCTTTTCCTAACACGTGTGTATGACTGGGAGAGGAACCCCTTCTCTAAATCCTCTCAGCCTGAGAATCTGTTTGAGAGAAAAGAATGAACTCTTAACCCTAGTTTGACAGTTTTGGATTCTGTGAAATAAGAGTATCATTCAATTTAATGATCAAACTCACATACCATGAGGCATTCCTTAATTTAAAAGTTATTTCAAGGGTTCTACCAGGGCAAAACTACTGAAAGAAGCTATAAGAGCAAAGAGGGTTGCAAAATAAAATGCCTAGATTGAAAATATTAAGGGACTGTGAAATTAGCTTTGGGGGATTGGTTTATTCTTAAATTTTGAAAAGTTTAAAAGTATTATAAATATAAAGTCTTCCCATATGAAAGGCTCTGTTTGTTTAATGACCAGTGAACATGAGGGTATATTTTTATCATCCTAGCTAGACGTCCCCCTTGACAAACCAGATGGGAAGGATTGGGGGTGGGGGAGGGCAGAGAACAGACAAGGGTTTGCTAATGCAAATGAGGTTGGAGCTTCCTTATATATCTTCAAATATTTAGAATGGTAACTCTCAATAAGTTGAAGTCATCTTGAAAGGATAGTAGGAACACTGTAAGTATTTTGAGGGAATATAGGATAGGGTTTAGTGCCTTCAGATTTATTCCAAGACAGAGAACACTTTTATTTCTATAGTTCAAGACTCTGCGACTCTGGGAATAAAATTACCTATATGCTTGTGGAACATACATATATCTCTGTGGAACTGGGTTCCCTTTACTTTGTGAAGGCTGCTACTGTATAGAAAGTTGGGGTTTAGTAGCTTGTTTTAATCCCCTTTTGGGTTTGTTTGACTTCTGTAAGACCTGAGTGTGGCAAGAGCTATTCTTCCCTAGCTATAAAGTACTGTATTTGGTTGGAGTCTGAACTCATTCATTGAAAGATTTGTTTCCGGGTTTACCCACTGTTTATACCACTGACATTTGAGCATGTTATTTTATAAATGAAGAGATTCCAGGGTTAGAATTGAATGCTTTTTTTCTTTATAATTTTTCTTTTTAAAAAATATTTCAGTTTAAAAGAGTTCACCTGAGGGTTCTGGTTCAGTAAATTTGTTTTGCTTTAAGGAGGAAAGAGTGTTAAACTTTGTATCTTAAAACATGTTTCTCTAAGGTTAAACATGATTTCTAAATGTTATTTTTACTTGTATTTTGTTTCTGGTATGGCCGAATTTTGAGCTGCTTTTTCATAGCTCCATATTTTTTCAGAAAAATCAAGATAAATTTGTCCCATTAAAAAAAAAGTAGTAGTATAGGCAAACTTAAATCATATTTCTTTCTATTTAACACTCTTTTTCTGAATATTTGTAAGTTTCTATTATTGCTTTTATTTGCCTTTACGTTTACTTTTAAGTCATTGATTCCCTGGCTTTAATTCTCAGACAGACCTCCATCTCTATGTTCATCCATACCAACTTGACTTACACCTGTGTCATTCTTAAACTCACCCTAATCAGGATCTCGTTTCATGCTACCTTACTTCCCTTTGGATACTTCACTGTAACTTTAAATTCACTTTGTACATTTGTTGTTCAATCCTAGTTTACCACAACTGGAATTTCTAGTTGTGGTTCAAGATCATTATCTTGTGGAGATTAGGTTTCCCTTTCTCTACTTTCAAGATCCAAATTTAGGGTCTGAAATATATGACTCTTGCAATTACATTGAAGGCCTTATATAAATTGTTCCTAATTTACATTTTCTTATTTATCATCTAGCTTTCTGTACCACCATTGTGATCCATGGTAAATATAACATCTAGGCCATTGCTGTTTTTTGCTTAAGCTTTTTATTTTATTAATTTACAATTATAGGATTCATATCGAGGGATAGTTAAGGTATTTGTAGAGAATTTGGAGGTTTCCTATAAGCAAGGGTAGGAATTCAAGTGTGCAGAAGACAAAGTTTATTCCTAAGGGAATGGAACTGCTCCTATGACTTTTTAATTAAAGAAAGTAATGCAAAATGATTTTATGAGAATTATTCTGAAAAAATCATCTCACAGTGGTTGATCAATAAGAATGAAGTGGACAGAGGAATAAAGTCAGGATCTACTTCAATAAACTAAATGTATGAAGTAGCAGAGTTAAATTTGTAGCTAAATTTGTAGCATTAAGAATTAAGAGGCAGAAATAATTGTGGCTGGTAATAAAAAGAGAATACTCTGGTTCATAGTATCTTATATGTGTTGGGAGATAAAGAAGAGGTAAAGATTAAGGACTGTTCAAAGTTTTTCTGTTTGAGCTCCATATTAGATCTATAGTACTTAAAGGTAGTGGAAAAATGTTTACATGAAAATGTCTTGTAGCCAATTAAAAATGAAGTAGAAGTTTAGATAAGTCAAATTTAAGGATGTAAGTTTTAAAATTGATCCAAATGGATGTAATAGTAAATATTGTAAGACTGAGTGAATCTCTTGTAGAGAAAAGAGATGGTCAGAAATATAAACCTGGGAAATGCTCACATCCGGAGAGTTGGAGGCAAGAAAGGACAGAATGAAGGGAATGCTTACCACAGTGAGCTGTTTTGGCCTGTCTTTTATTTCATTGTGGAGACTTTGAGCACATTAGTTAAATTCTTAAATTATATATATATATATATATATATATATATATATATATATATATATGAACACATATGTATGTATATGGCTCGCATATTGTCATAGACATTTAAGACACTTTGGTTGAAATAAACTGAAGGTGTCAGAGAGTTAGAAATAGAAACAAGACAAGTGAATTAGGGGAAGACAATTTCTGGAGTGAAAGCCAACACTGAAATTCTGACAGGGAAGATACTTAAAAAATTAACAGAGAAAATATTGAATATTGCAATTATGATATCATTCATTACCTTTGAGATCAGAGTAAACATATTCAAATGAACCAAAATATTAAGATCGTATTTCTAGAATTTACATTTGTAGCTCCCAAAACTTCTCTTCTCTATGGTCACTTTTAATATTTTGATATGACTTATAAGTGTCATTAACCTTTTATTCTCATTTGAATAATAGAGAAACTGAGACAGAGAGAGTCAGGAGACATGTTTTACAACATGTTTTACATGTTTTACATTTGTTGGATTAAAGGCCAGAATTTTAAATATGGCATACTTTTCCTTGGATTTTAGACTAAATGCTCTATCTTGCCACTGAGACAAGCACTTTTCCTTTATGATGTGATCTGCTCATGCATATAGTCAAATGATATATAAACAACAATCAATTCAAATTAAATCACTCCAATTTTAGATGTAAAACATACCAACGCATCCATGTCACATAATTGTGTAATTCACTGTAATTACATAATGCTCATATGGCGCTAAAAAATTGATAGGCTGACTTTAAAGCAAAATGAGGTAAACCCATCTTAATTGAAAATGCAACGATCACATTACTAATAATAAGATTAGTGGTAAATTTTGAAATTGTATTCCCTAGGAAATTTATGAGTTTTCTCTTGAACAACTTTAACAACCTTCAGAGGAAACTCCAGGAGAAAATACATTAACAAAATGCCTCTGTATTTGTCATATACTTTTAGTATTTCCTGATGAAATTTTTTTTTTTAAATTTCCAATGTGTTGAGATTATAAATATATATTTAGTCACAAATAGCAGCAGTCTCTTTTATAATTAGCCTCATCTTTAATGATTCATTCAGTAATGAAATAAGCCAGATTCTGTAACTTTGATCACTTCTTAGGGAGTGAAATCTGGCATTCCAAAGGCTTGAAACTAAATGAAAAAAGACTAAGTTTCTGCTATCCTAATGCTTCATATATTATAACTAGAGTCAGAAGGGATTTTGCTAATTGAGTTATAGCCCTAAGAATTCAAGGAAACAGTTTTGACAACTTTTGTTGTTCCACAATATATTTAAAATAGGTTTTTAATTTAAAAAGTCTGAAATAATTGCTTTTCAATACTGAATATAATGAAGTTATTCAAAGAAAAATTGTCCCCAAGACACATGCGGGGAAACAAAGTATCCACCTTCAATAAGAATTATATGACGTAGTAATCCCTCTTCTGGGTATATAACAAAAATTCTGAAAACATTTATCTGTAAAGATATATGTGCCCCTATGTTCATTGAATAGCACTCGGATGGGATGTAAAACTGAAAGCAACAAACGAACAAGAAAAACAAACACACAAAAACTCTCATAGGAACAGACAACAATTTAGCGGTTACCTGAGTGTAAGGTGGTAGGAGGATGGTAGAGAGGGTAAAGGGGGTCAAATATACAGTGATGGGAGGAGAATTGATTTTGCGTGGTGGGCGTACAATGCAATATATATTGTAGATGATGTATTATGGAATTGTACCATTGAAACCTTTATAATTATACTAACCCATGTCACACCAATAAATTTAATTTTACAAACTGTGTTAAGAAGTAAAAGATCTGGCAAAGCAGGTTTGTTCACTGAAGAAAGTATGAATGGGGGATCAGACAGAGTGCAGTACTCAACCTATTGGGGAGCAATGTGCCAGCTGGGAGAAACAAACAGAAAGGCAAGATTATCATTTAAGGAAACTTCCAGAAGCTCCTCACAAGCCTTATCAGCTACTTTTTACAAGAGATTTTGTGTTTTTGTCAGAGAAAACAAAAATATATTTTTTATAAGGTTAAATTTAAATACATACTAAAAAGAGTTATCTTATTAAATTTTTTTATACAGTATATACATCAAAATATTAATCATATCTGGACTCACTATTTTTGTGGGATCCGAACCGGGGCCGCTGGCTTCCCAGGCCAGCTCCTAATCACTGCACCACTTGGCCGGCCCTATTGTGTTTTTTTTTGTTTTTTTTTGAGGGCAGTGTCACTGGCCCTCATATGTGGGACCTGAACCAGGGTCACTGGGGTCCCAAGCCAGCGCTTAACTATCATACCACTCGGCCGGCCCTGGACTCACTATATTTTTATCACCAATAAATTTATGTCATCCACAAAAATTTTCATTTCTTGCAAATTGTCTGAGTTTAGTCTATATCTCTAAATCTTACTTTTCTTATTTTTTCCTAACTTTCTTTATGGAAAATTTTATACACATAACAAAGTAGAGATACTAGAATAATGAATACTAATGGATTCATTTTAATTTTGTATATTCCCCTATATTGCCAACATTAACAGAGTTTTATAAGTACATTTCAGATAGCACATTATTTCATCCATAAATATTTAACTATACATCTCTAAAATTGACTATTTAAAAATATAACCACATATTGAAGACAACATTTTTAATTACTAAAATATCCAGTTAGTTTTCATATTACTGGCATTGGCTTTTATGTTTTTAACCATTTGTTTATACAAATCAGGGACAAATTAAGGCCCATGCATTATAATTTATTCATATTTTTAAAAATCTTTAGTTTTTTGTTTGTTTGTTTGTTTGTTTTCTGAGGGTAGTGTCACTGGCCCTCATATGTGGGATCTAACTGGGGCCGCTGGCGTCCAAGCCAGCGCTTAACCACCGCACCACTCGGCCGACTCCTAAAAATCTTTAGTTTTTTATTTCCATCTCTTTCCTCTGGTCCCCTATACCCCCAAAATTATTTTATTCTAACTAGCTGTTTGGTTGATTGTCCTGGAGATTTCCTCAAACCTAAATTTATCGATTTCATCTATTTGGGTTTATTATTTAACATTGTCCTTGGTCTTCTCTATTTTCTAGAAATTGGTAATTAGATCTAGAAATTCAATCAGATATAAGTTCAATTTGGTTGAAAGCTTATTAATGAGTCAGTGTATATTATCATTGGTATATGCATTAGGTTTAGTTTTACATTTTTTGAGTATGTGTTTATTTATTTAGTTATGAGATATTTAAAATATATAAACTAAAGGTAAAATATGTACCATTAGCCCTCAAACAATTTTGTCAGGAAATTTACCCATGTTTTTGTTTTCTAATGCCCAAACTAAAAAACCTGATTTCCAAATACATGCCAAAAAATAATAATTTCAACCTGGTTTCCCCCTACAAGTTGCTTTTACAGTTCCTTATTTTTCCTTTCTAATCCTTGCAATTCTTTATGAAAACCTACAAACCATAATAAATCTAAGAGCTGTGAAAGGGAAGCCGACTGAGTTGAAAGCATGAGGAGGCCTGCATAATCTTAAATTTAAGAATATATCTAAATAACTAAGTTAATAAACTAATTACAAATCTTAATTTACAATCTAAAATTATATCTAAATAAAATACTTTACCTTTTGTTCACAATATTTCATACAATTTGAACAATCAAACAACCCATAAAGCGTGCTATTTTTTTCTTATAAAAAGCCATGTGTTAAGACATTTTGAGTAACATAGCTTTATAAACTTTAGTTGGACTGAAATAGTGTACTGAATTCTATGACAAAATATTTGCTGTCTATTGGAGACTCCCTATGTATACAATGAATTACATTCATTGTATATGTTGCATATAATACATATAATATATATATATATATATATATATATATATATATATATATATATATAATCTCCCACAATATAATCTATTCACTGATTAAGAGGTAGATCAACCAGTAAATAGCTCTCATTGACTTACCAGCAATTCTGGAGTTATGTTTAGAACAATTATGACACTGTTGGCACTCCTTCTAATATAGCTCAATAGCTACACACACCATAAAATATTCTGTTTTCATTGCAATTATTGACCAAAACTAATTTTGGAAATTGCCATTCTCTTTCATAAGTGTATATTTCCTTCTTACAAGTCTTGCATTGATGTCATTCATAGTCGCTAAAGTGTTAATAATCCCTAAATATTTGTTAATGTATAGTACTGACACTTTGCCATGGGAAATCTTTATCCCTTGCAAAAAAATAGAAATGTCAATATAACCTCAGGTTGTGCTTCTTAAACTGGGGAATGCAATGATTTGTCAAGGAGTGTCCAAAGCCAAAGGATAAAAATGATGCATCTACATGTATATGCATGACTCAAAATATCGAAAGTGTGTGTGTGTGTTGTTGTTGTTGCTGTCTGAAAATTTTAAATTTCGTAATCTTACCACAGAAATATATTTGAAGTGAGAAGGAATAAATTGGCAAATCACAAGGAAAAGTAATTTTGGTGTCACCAGTGTCCTTAACTGTTCATTGTTTGTCAAAACAATCATACATCAAACTGTGCACTTTAAATATTTCAAATACCAGGTTTAAAGAACCGATTGTATAAACTATGTTTAAGCATTTTCTGAACCATATTGTTGGATGAGAGCAAGAAACCAAGACCATTTGGCTATGTTTAGAATGATATCTGTGAAGAAAGTTAAACACCACAATATTTAGTGTTAAACTGATACTCTTCCACGTGTTGCAATTTAGTTCTGTTTTCCGAATGCAAGCTATAGTCTGGCTAATATGTCTTGCATAACTAGGTTGTAAGAATGAAAGAAAGATTGTTAGTTTGTTTGGCATGGGAAATGATAAAATCTGTAGTTAAATTAATTCCACTAAAAGTTAACTTTCTTCTTAGAGAATGTGTTTTAGGAAAAATTTCCTTGAGAGGCCAAGCTATGAATGCCAGGTTCTTTGAACTCACAGGAAGAAAACATTCCTTTTGAGATTCCCATCAAGAATAACTGAAAGTGTTCCCCATGCTAACTCTTCTGCATCATTCTGTGCACCTCTTCTTAAAAATTCTCTTCATATAGATCAAAAAGCAGTGAGAAAAATACTTTCATTTGTGTCCAATTATTTGGAAAGTCTGTAATATTTATTAAAGATCATACCAATGTTACAAAATTTCCCAATTGTTGAACATGACAGAGTGTCAATTCTTTTTAATTTAACCAAATGTCTAATATTTGCAAACATGACACAATAGCATTTCATCTGAATATAAAAAGAGAAAAGGAATTATTTTTCAGGAGACTGAATAATTTGATACATATGTTCGGTTAGGTTATGCTGTTTGTTATATAATATTATATCACCCCAGAGTTAATAAAATGAAAATTTTGCATTATGTTTAAGAGAAAAAGAAGGGCCCTTTTAGGCTGTTTCTTCAGAGTCCTGAAGTATATGTCTCTATGTATTCTACCTTTAGTGGCACTCTCATGAAATGTCTCTGAAGTCATCTCTACCACGGTTTATGTTTTTATTTAAGATGTAATTTTTCCCATGGAGAAAAAACAGCTCTCTGACATTATTATAAGGTACCTCTGAGATGATTAATTTTGTGTGAAACTTGACAGAGCTAAGGGAGGCCTAGATAGCTGGTAAAACATTATTTCTTGGTGTGTTTGTAACGGTTTTTCTGAAAGAGATTAGCATTAGCTATGGTGAAGTGAGTAAAGAGATTCACCCTCACCAATGTGAACTAGCATCACTCAATCCATAAAACGTCCGAATAAAACAAAAAGATGAAGAAAGGGTGAATTATCTTTTTTTCTTCTTGAGCTGTAATGTCCATCTTTTCCTATTTTTGTACATCAATCAGAACTTTGGCTCTCAGGCCTTTGGACTTGTACTGAATTACACCACTGGATTCCCTGGTTCTCTAGCTTTCATGAGCCTATTCCTTATCATATGTTTTCATCTTGGTTTTGTTTCTCTAGAAAGCGTGATTAATACCTCCTTTTTCCAAAATTTCACTAGCAATTAAGCCATATCAGGCTCATTCTGGAAATTAGAGAAGTGGGTAAATAACATGTAATTCTAGAGCTTACGCATTCTTTATTATTTTAGTAATTAAGCAAATCAGGAATAAGGTTAATTATAGAGAATATTTATATGTTGGCTAGAAACTTTTTTCTCAAAACATTGAATTATCTGTATGCTCACTTACATTATTAAACATAAATAGCCAAATGCATATAAATAGCAACTGTTAGTCAGGAAATCATTAAAGGAATTTCTGCAACTATAGGTAAATATATGGAAATTAGCCAAGATTTGACAGTATATTAACTGAGCATAAGGGATAAAGATAAAATTAAGGGGTAACATTAATGCCACCAGTGATCAGAATCACAAAAATAACCAGGTGTCAGCACAGTGTCATCTCATCCCATTGCCACATTTTGCATGTTTTAGGGTCTTTTCTCTCTCTCTCTCTCTCTCTCTCTCTCTCTCTCTCTCTCTCTCTCTCTCCTTCCCTCCCTCCTGCCCTTCCTCCCTCCCTCCCTCCCTCTCTCCCTCTCTCCCTCCCTCCCTCCCTCTCTCTCTCTCTTTCTAATGTTTGTGAAAATACAACTGAATTTTGTTCAGATAAGTAGGCAAAGAAGAAGTTACAAGAGGAATCAACATTAGATCTAAGAAAAATTGAGATGCAATATTCATATATGCCTGCCGATTTTTATATTAATATTTTAAAAGTTTAACCTTGAGGGCCAGCCAGTGGCGCAGTGGTTAAGCGCTGGCTTGGGAAGCCAGCGGCCCTGGTTTGGGTCCCACATATGAGGGCCAGTGACACTGCCCTCAAAAAAAAAAAAAAAAAAGTTTAACCTTGATATTTGTTTAGCTCAGTCTCTATCTTAGATACAGTTTTTAGACAACTGCGATTCACTATAAATTGCATTTTAGATAAATAGGTTTTCTATTATTCTTCCAAAATTTGGAAGATCACAAAATAATGGTCATTTGAGGCGGGGGGGGGGGATACGTTTATCTTGTTTATAAGCTTTTCCTGATCATTTTTGTTTTAAATTAATGGAGCCCAGCACATAAGAATATTTGTAAAATAGTGGGTGTAGTGTCAAATTAATCTGTGTGACTTATCACAAATCTGAGGATGACCTCTGATCATGCAGGGTTTAAGAGCATGGCCATAATGTTTTCTGTGCCACTACTTGACTCACTGACCTTTCACCCTTGGGGTTTTAAAATCATGTTGTGGAACTCTTAAGGATACCATTAACTCCAATTAACTCCAACAGTATTGCAATTCTTTGCCTTTGGCTTTTATCTTCAGCTATCCTTTCCAATATCCATTCATGTCTAATGAAAATAGCTGATAAATAAATAGGTTCTCTGGGCTTTAGTAAAATAAAATATTTTATACAGAGTATATCAGATTTTAATTGTTGTTTGATGGGTATAAAATTACAATTATACACAGTGAGCAAGTTCCAGAGAGCCGCCCTCCAACATGATGCCTATAGTTAACAAGGTATGGTGGATTTAGAATTTGTTAAGAAGGGAGATTTCAGGTTAGTCTTCTTACCCTCCTTCCCTCAGAATAACACCAAACAGAAGTAAACTTTTGGAGGTGATAGATATGTTTATTACTTGAATTGCGGTGATGGTATGTAGGCATATAGTCAAATCAACCAAATCTTTTTTTCTTGAGGGCAGTGTCACTGGCCCTCATATGTGGGACTGAACCGGGGCACTGGCATCCCAAGCCAGGGCTTAACCACCATGCCACTTGGCTGGCCCCAAATCAACCAAATCTTATACTTTAATTATGTGCAGTTTTTTGTATACTAATTATATCTCAATAAAGCTGGGGAGAAAAAGAAACAATGCTTATAGGTAAAATGCAACCTTTATTGCCTTTTCAGAAAAAATAAAAAGTAGGAGGAAAAAGAAATGGAGGAGAAAGAGGAAGAGGAGGAAGAGGAGGAACTATTTTCTATTAGGGTCATTATAACAAAGAGACTGAATATTCATAGGTCCAAATTATTTTAGTCAAAACCAAACTAACTGTAGCTGTCAAAATAGTTATTTAACATCAGGTTCATTAAAAATGTATTTGGGGCCGGCCGAGTGGTGCATTGGTTAAGAGCTGGTTTGGGATGCCAGCACCCCGGTTCAGATCCCACATATGAGGGTCAGTGACACTGCCCTCTACAGCTAACAACAGCTCCACCTGGAGTTGGGCTGCGCGAGCCCCGGAGACGGTGTAGGCTGCAGCTCCTGCTGCAGTGGGCTGCCATAGGCTACAGTGAGTGGCCGGCAGCCAGTGTGAGCTGCCAATAGCCGGGGTGAGCGACACCCAGAGGTGGGCGACCCATCTGCCTCGTCTGGGAAGAGCGCCATGACGACACCAACATGGGCCAGTGAAGCAACATCCTCCGCAACTAGACTGAAGAACAAAAAGACAGCAACTTGTCTGTTCCTCTGTTCCCCTTCCCCGATTCCCCAACGCTGTTCCCCTCCCCCAATTCCCCAATAAAATCTTTATAAAAAAAAATGTGTTTGACTGTATTTCTACATACTCATATGTCCATGGCTAAAGACCATCAAGAACAAAGCTGTAATCAAGCCTCTACTCCATCCATGAAATGGTCTCAACTGTACACCTGAAGCAGAGGTTGTATAATATTGTATACCAACTGTAATTGAATATATAGATAGTCACGGGATGTGGATTATACTGTGGAAGAGAGTCAGAGGAGGAGTAATAGATATATGTGATATGGGGGGAGGAGTGGGGTGGCAAATTGGAGGAGGGGGGTTGTCACTTTGAGGGGTAAAAAGTATAACTATTGCACTGTGTTGTACACCTGAAACTAATTAAAAATAAATAAATTTAAAAAACAAAAAGAACAAAGCTGTAGGTGAATTTCAAATTGGGCTTATTACTTACTGTAGTGAGAGACAAGGCATACCATAGGGAATTATGAGGTATTTCAGTAAGAAGGCATTCAAAATAACTTACCATAGGATGTGGGCTTGTGTCATTGAGATTTTGGGGAGATTTTAAGGAAGCAAAGCTTTGCTTTGTATTGGTTATTGCCAGGGGGCAATTCCATTATTGGGTATTATAATAAACCATATCTAGAAGGAGGGAAAACTAAGCACAAGCTAAAATACTCGAGGACTCAGTGAGATAATGGATGCAATGTGATTCATTCTTGCATAATTTAATTTACTTATTATAATAATTATTACACTTTTTTGCTTCATTTATCAGTCATAATGTTGAAAAATACTTGGTCATTAAGTATGGCTCTATAACCTGTATTTTTTTAATGTTTTTACAGCCTGTCACTAAATGATTATAATTTACGAATCCTTACTGATTTAATATCTCAAATTTGATTCACCTCATGGTATGTTTTTCAAGTTTTTATAGGAATGGTGGTATGTAAATTGACAAAAATGATTTAAATTGTTACTGTCTTCTCTCTATGAGATATTTTTGTGGCGTGTAATATATGAAAGCATATATATCATTTTAGATGTGAAATATAAATTTAGAACTTGAAGCATATCTCAGGGTAAGTTTGTGTAAATTGCATATATTGTTCTTCAGTATTGCAAGGATGACTATCAAATTAACCAGTCCTGAAATTTTAGCTTTGCCGTTTACTAAGGTAAAGATCTAAAAGAAATTATTCCACACACTAAGCTTCATTTCCTGGTGTATAAAACAGCTTCTGTATTATTTATCTTATTGATATATTTTAAGGAACACATAAAATAATGTACGTGACAGACTTGACACATGGTACCTTTTTCATGACAACTATTTTTTTTTTTTAGTAAGTACTATAAACAGCTATTTCAGAAAGGTAGAGGGGCATAAGAAAAGGATGGAGATAAGATTTCTGATTTTCTGTTTCTTGGTGCGCAGATATTACTCTTTTGCATGTGCAATAACACTGTCTTGATTCAAAGGAGGAATATATTCTCAGAATTCCACTCAAAGCCATGTTAAATAAATGATGGCCCAGCATTTTAGATTTAAGTTGTTTCATGTTTCACCAGAGCTAGAAATAGAATTACAGAAAAAGTAACTTGATAAATCTCATGGTGAGTTTTAACCTAAGCAAATTATATACATACAGCACCCTAGGAAAAATAATTCAGTAATATAGCTTTAAGTCAATATTAATAACAAGTTTTTCACTCTAGTTGTAGAGTAAAGGAAGAGCAAATAACAGATAAATTCATAAAGTTATTTGTTTTTTGGCTTTAGATTAAAATCTGGGATAAAATTTTATAAACATACTTATAAACAAAGTGATTCTTCTTTCCTCTATTCTTTACTTTTAATATTTTCATTTATTTATGTATGCTTTCTACAAATATATCTAAACACATATTATATAAAAGAAACCAATCTAGTTTTATTTGAACAAAACAGATGTAACTCTCATGAAGCTCACACTTGGTAGCCTCAGTCCTTATTTAGCAACATTGAAAAAACAAAACAAAACATTTTATGCCATGGTGGGTGCTGACCTAGTCAAAAAGAAAAAAAAAGAATAAAAAAATATATATATATGGAAACAAAAACCTGAAAAGATTTTGTTTTTGTTTCCATTACATTATGCCCCCTCCCTTTTTTTTAACTTCAAGTATATTAAAAACAGTATATATTTTAATTACCAGCCTAATCTCTTTGGGCTTTCTCTTTCTTTATTGTCATGCATATATAAGCATATTTATAGAAATAGACCAGTAACATCAGTTGAGTCTCTTTAAAATTATCATCAAAGATTAAACATCAACTTAAAAACTTACAAGGATTGTATGCATTTTAAAATTCTTTAAGAGAATACAATTTCACATACCACTGTCTATTTTTATGGGTGCTACTACAACAATCTACTAATTGATCACCCTGACATTGGGGTTATCCACTTCCAATCAATTATGTAGTAAAAAAATAATCTGATATCACTTAAGCAAGCATGATCATATCAATTATTGCATGGAATTCTACATGATCTTTATTGAATCTTTTGAATAAATTAAACATCCCTACACTTTGATTATGCCTTTCCATTTTGCTCTCTCACTCCCTATGTTCCAACCAGACTCAACTACTTGGGAAATCCCAGATCAAGCTTTTCTGGATTATCCTTATCTGACCCTCTACACCTAACATTTGGTCTGACTAAATCCAATTAGTGCATCTGATCCTAAATTTCAGCTCTCCCTAGATGTTTTTCCTATTTGCAAGGTTTCAAGGGGCCTCCTCATCATCCCCTATCTCACAGGTCAGGTTAAGAATTTCCTAACCCTCCCACTGTTCCCCTCTATCTAGTATTCACCACAGTAAATGCACTTCTGTTTATGTATATTTTCCTTTAGCTATAAATTATATGAGGGCTAATTTATTCCCAGTGTCTAGATCAGTCCTTGGAATGCTGTTGATATAAAATAAATATATGTTAAATATACCAGTAAATTACTGAAAAGACAACAACAACAACAAATACCATTGTGCAAAGCCACTAACACTGTAAAGGTGTACAATCCTTTCTCTGAAACCCATTGAATCAGCAGAGTTTTAGAATTCAAAACTGTTTAGACAGGCAATATGCCCTGTAAGGTAATATGGTGCAAATAGTGCCGAGTATGGGACAACAGTGAATAATAAAATAGGTTAATATTTTTTGTAGCAGAACATGAGTATTCCTACTACACAGGGGTAAATAAATACTAGTAAATAGCCTCATGCTAAATTGGGATAATGAATGCTAGAAATAGCCACATTACGTTGAAGTCAGATTTTACTGTCAAAAGAGTTTAGGGAGCATACAGTGCAGTATATAAATGATGTATTATAAAATTGTACTCCTGAAACTTACATAATGTTATTACCCAATGTTACTGCAAAATTTATGTAAAAATGATAAAATGCCCTCTCACCCCCTCCCAAAAAAAAGAGTTTAAGTTAGATCAATTTGGCTGTGAAACCAGTTACAAAATATAAATAAATAAATAAATAAATAAATAAATAAATAAATAAATAAATAAATAAATAAATAAAATACTAGAGAAAGAAAATAAATCTTTGGTTTCCAGGCCTCTTGGATTTTAGAATTTCAGATGAGGAATTGTTGGTCTTTGTCAGTGTATGAATTTTGCCACAACCTAGTAATTACTAGGCTTTCTAGGTTCTACATATGTGCATTTCCTAGGTATAACAATGTACCTCAGAAGGTCCATTATGTCAGATTAGGTAACCACTATGCCTGCTGCCTCCCAAGGTCACATTAAAATTACAAGCAAATTATAGAACCATCAACCTCAAGAATCATCTGACGTCTAGCTGAACAGGACCCCTATAACTAAGGATATAAAGAAGAGGTCACATTGAGGTTGGTAGGATAGGCAGAGACATGAAATGGGCTGACCCCAAACCCACAGGGAGTGGTTCAACGCTGGGAGGGGCATCGGAGTGTCAATGGTCCCCTTTAAAGAGGAGGGTTCTCAGCCTCAACTGGGCTCCCCAGCCAGGAGGTCTGTGCTCGGAGGAGGAGTACCCACAATATCTGGCAGTGAAAATCAGCGAGGACTCTGTCTGGCCATCACAGTATAATGGAAGGTGGCTGGAAACATAGATGTCCTCTTAAAGGGCCCACATACAGACTCACTGTGTTGCAGACACTCACCTGGCATCTGTAGGAGAGGTGGCAACTCAAGAGGGGCCAGAGACATACAGGTAAAGACTGAATTGTGTGGCCCTCAGGGCGAGGGCTAGATGGATAGCTGCCATTGTCCCTGTGTAGAGCCTGCCTGACATGTAACCTATCAGAGAGCTCCAAGTTTCTTATGTTGAACCCTTCCCCAAAGAGCCAAATCTGAGGCCTCATTGTTCTGATAAAATCCATGTGTGATGACCACCTTGGTGAGGCCCTGAGTCCCCATCCCACACCACTAGTGCTGCATCACCAGGGGCACTCTCAGCCTGGACAGCCAGCCCACCCCACAGCTGCAGAAGCCTTTTACAGCAGCAGATGGCTCATGATGGCTTAGAGAAATTTTGGTGGTAGAGAGTCAGACACAACTTTGCTGCAACCTCTGTTGGGTGGCTCTCAGGGATCTGTGGTCCTAAGGCAAATGGTGGCTAGCCACAGTTTCCTCAGGGAGTTTTATGAAGTGGTCACAAGGCTGGCATTGGTACAAGAACTGATTCTGCATTAACTTTGTAAAAGCTACCACTCATTGCTTGTGACTTCATGGAAACCTGTCTTGCCCAGCTAGTGCCACATCACAAGGGACAATTTAAACACATGGTCAACCAGTCCAGTCCATGTACCTAAGGAGGCTCTTTCAACAGCTGAACCTAATGGGCAGCTAGCAGGTGGCATCAGACCTAGGAGGGCCCTGGGCCTTTCTCTAAGCTTCCCCCAGGTCCAAAACTGGTGACAGCCAGCCCTGATTCACAAGGAGACCATTCCCACATGCCTTCAGGTGCAGTACAGGCAGCAACCAAAGATCAACAGTAACATAATCACAGTAGAAGATTTTAACAGTCCACTGAAACCAATGGAGAGATCTTCCAGACAGAAATTCATACAGAAGTAGCAGCCCTAAATGACAAACTAGACAAAATGGATTTAATTTATATTTTTAGAGCATTTCACCTCAAAGCAGCAGAATATACATTCTTTTCAAATGCACATGGAACATTTTCCAAGGTAGACCACATGTTAGGCCACAAAACAAGTCTCAATAAATTGAAGAAGATTGTAATCATATCAGTATCTCATCAGATCACAGTGTTTTGAAACTAGAAAAAAACTGAAAAACTCACAAACACATGGAGACTGAGTAACATGCAACTAAATAATGAATATATAAAATAAAAAAAATGAAAGAGGAGTAGTGACAACCAACACCATTGAAATACAAAACATTTTAAGAAAATATTATGAGGAGCTATACATCAAAAAATTGGATAATCTGGAAGAAATGGATACATTCCTAGAAGGATACAATGTCCCAATGATGAATCAACAAGAAACAGAAAATCTGGACAGATTACTAACAAAATTGAATCAGTAATCAACAGGCTTCCAACAAACAAAAGTCCTGGACCAACTGGCTTCACAGGTAAATTTTACCAAGCATTCAGAAAAGAATTAACACCTAGTCTCCTCTAATTATTCAAAAAATCCAAGAGGCAGGAGGGCTCCCAAGCTCATTCTATGAGGCCACCATTACCCTAATTCTAAAACTAAACGTGACATTATAAAAAAAAAAAGAAAAAGAAAAAGAAAACCATAAACCGATATCCCTAATGAGCATAGATGCAAGAATCCTCAACATAATATTAGCAAACCTAAGTCAACAATGCATTAAAAGTGATCAAGTGGGATTCATTCCTGGTATGCAAGGTTGGTTCATTATCTGCAAATCAATTAACTTCATATACCATATAAACAAAATGAAAACTAAAAATAATATGGTCATATCAATATTTGCAGAAAAAGCATTTAAGAAAAACCAACACCCTTTTATGATAAAACCTCTCAGTAAAGTGGGAATAAAGGAAACATATCTCAACACAATAAAGGCTATAAATGACAAACCCACAGTTAACATCATATTCAAAGGGGAAAAGCTAAAAGTATTCTCATTAAGATTAGGAACAAAACAAGGATACCCACTGTCACCACTTTTATTAAACATAGCACTGGAAGTTCTAACCACAGCAATCAGACAAGAAAAAGAAATAAAAGACACCCAAATGGGTAAAGGAGAAGTAAAATTGTCATTAGTTGCAGATGATATAGAGAGAACCCCAAACATTCCACAAAAAAATTATTAGAATAAATGAATTTAGTAAAGTAACAGGATACAAAATTAATATTCAGAAATTGTTGCATTTTTATACACCAATATCGAACTATCAGAAAGAGAAATTAAGAAAATAACTCCATTTACTTTTGCAACAAAAAATAAATAAATAAATTAAGGAATATATTTAACCAAAGAAGTAAAAACCTCTATTCAGAAAATTATAAGACATTGAAGAGAGAAATTATTGAATATACAAATAAATGTAAACTATACACCATGCTCATGGATAGGAAGAATTAATATAGTTAAGATACCCATACTACCCATAGCAATCTATAGATTTAGTGCAATCCCCATCAAAGTACCAAAGACATTTTTCACATAACTAGAACAAATAATCCTAAAATTATATGGAACAATAAAAGACCCCACATAGCCATGGCAATCCTGAGAAAGAAGAACAAAGCTTGAGGTATCACATTACATGATATCAAACTATACTACAAGGCCATAGTAATCAAAGTGGCATAGTATTGACATTAAAACAGACACATAGATCAATGGAACAGAATAGAGATTCCAGAAATAAATCCATGCCCATACAACCATTTAATCTATGACAAAGGAAGCAGGAATATACATTTGGGTAAAGACAGTCTATCCAATAAAAGGTGCTGGGAAAAACTGGACAGATGCATGCAAATAAATGAAACTGGACCACCTTCTTACTCCATATACAAGAATAAACTCAAAATGGATTAAAGACTTAAATGTTAGACCGAAAAGCATAAAATCCCTAGAAGAAATACAGGAACTCTATAAACTCTCTGACAATGCTCTTAGTGATATTTTCTGGGCAAGGGAAACAAAAGGAACAAAAAAAAACAAAAATAAGTGGGATTACATCCAACTAAATTTTTTTTGCACAACAAAGGAAACCATCAGCAGAACAAAAAAGACAACATACTGAATGGGAAAAGATATTTGTCAATGATACATCTGATAAAGTATTTAATATCCAAAATTTATATATAAAAAAATTCATACAACTTAAGATAAACAAACAATCAAATTAAAAAATGGCCAGAGAACCTGAATAGAGATTTCTCCAAGCAGGACATACAGATGGCCAACAGACATGTGAAGAGATGCTCAGTGTCACTAATCATCAGAGAAATGGAAATCAAAGCCACAATGAGATATACCTCACACCTGTTAGAAAGGCTATTATCAATAAATCAGCAAACAGCAAGTGCTTGTGAGGATGTGGAGAAAAAGGAATCCACATATACTGTTAATGGGATTGCAAAATGGTGCAGTCACTGTGGAAAACAGTATGGAAATTCCTCAAAAAATTCAAAACAGAACTACCTTATGACCCAGCAATTCCACTCCTGGGTATATCTATCCAAAGATATTTAAAACACTAATTCTAAAAGATATATGCACCCCTATGTTTAGTGCAGTGCTATTCACAATAGCCACGTTATGAAAACAACCAAAATGCCTATTAATACACAACTGGATAAACAAATTTCGTACATATATACAATGGAGTATTACTCTGCCATAAAAAAGAATGAATTCTTACCACTTGCAATGATATGGATGGACCTAGAGGGTTTTATGTCAAGTGACATAAGTCAAACTGATGAAGACAAATACCACATGAACTCACTTATATGTGGAATCTAAAGAACAGAATAAATGAACACACAAAACAGAAACAGACTCATAGATGAAGAGAACAAACTGAGGGTTGTTAGATGGGAGGATGGTTTGGGTGCTGGGTAGAAAAGGTGAAAGGATTAGGAAATTAAATTGATAGTTACAAAATAGTCATAGGGACCTGAAGTCCAGTGTGGGGAATATAGTGAATAATATTGTAAAAACTGTGTATAGTGTAAATGGGTACTAGACTTATCGGGGGGATCACTTTATAAATTATATAAATGCCTAACTACTATGATATACACCTGAAACTAATATAAAATAGTATTGAATGTCAACTATAAAAAAATATAGTCATGGGATATAAAGCACAACATAGGGAATATAGTCAATGGTATTGCAATAGCTATGTATAGTGTCAGGAGGTTAGTAGATTTGTTGGATTTATCACTTTGTGAGGTATGGAAATGTCTAATCATAATGGCTTTTGTGCACCTGAAACTAATAAAAAAAAATGAAAATAAACTACCACATGATCCAGCAAATTCCACTTCTGGATGTTTATCTGCAGAAAACAAAAATACTAACTCGAAAAGATTTATGTACCCCCATGTTCATTGCAGCATTACTTACAATAAGCAAGATATGGAAACAACCTAAGTGTCCAACGATGGATGAATGGATAAGGATGTGGTATATATACACAATGGGATATTATTCTGCCATAAAAAATAATGGAATATTACCATCTCTAAAACATGGATAGATCTTCAGAGCATTATGCCAAATGAAATAAGTTGGGAAAGACAAATGCTGTATGATATTACTTTTATATGTGGCTTCTTTAAGAATAGAGAAAAAACAAAAACCCAAGGTCATAGATACAGAGAAGAGACTGGTGGTTGCCAGAGGCAAGGTTAGGTGTTAGGCAAAGTGGGTAAAAGTGGTTGAAAGGTACCAACTTACAGTAATAAAATAAATAAGTTCTGGGTATGTAACATACATCATAGTGACTATAGTCTTATTATGCTTTATAGATTTATTATGATGATCATTTTGCAATATATATAAATTTCACATCATTATGTTGTACAACAAGAACTAACATAAAGGTTATATGTCACATATCTCAATATTTTTAAAGCTAAAATTAATTTTTTTAAAGTTTGAAAAAATGTATTGCAAAGCTTCTGACTATATATTTTGCTCACTAAGTAATCCATTTTCCTTATAAATTACAGCTCTACTCCAATTTATTCTTTTTCTAGTTATCCAGTAAGTGAATTTATATATTCCTTTAAAATTAAATTACGTTTTCTGTATATGGTAGAAGTATTAACCACTTTGCATGTTAGATGAAAAATACTTTAAAATATTTTCTTTCATTTATTGTTCTTTATTATACATATATTTAATTATTTATCTCTAAATATAATTCTTTTAAAATTATATTTCTGATATATATGTTAGTACATTATCTTTCTTTTTTTCAATGCCACTATTTCAAAACCAGACTCTGAATTTCTTTTGAATAAACCAATTTTCTCTAAACATGTAACTCTTTTTTCTTCCTTTCATCAGTCATTCATTGTATGAAGTGAAAAATGAATTTTAAAAACTCATAGACACACACACACACACACACACAAAATCCTCATAGACACAGACAACACTCTAGTGGTTCCCAGAGGGTAATGGGGTTGGGAGGTGTAGATGAGGGTAAATGGGATCAAATACATGGTAATGGAAAGAGAACGGACTCTGGGTGGTGAACACACAATGTGAAATACAGATGATGTATTACAGAATTGTACACCTTAAATCTATGTAACTTTGCTAACAATTGTCACCCCAATAAACTTTAATTTAAAAAAAAGAAAAGAAAAGAAAAATAAGTTTTCAAACCTACCAATGCTCCTGACACACATGCCACTCACTTGGAGCAGTTCCTCTTCTGTTCATATTATTCACTGACCAGAATAACTGTAACTGTTAACTAGAGTTCCATCTTCATACTTATTAAAGTTGAATTTAGTTGCTAGAACCCTTATAGTTAACTTGTAAATAGGACAGATTTTGTGTTTCTTTAATTTTGTAGGTCACTGCTACTATGACATACTCTTTAAAACTTTTTACTATAGGTAAAGATATGAAAATATTTATTAAAATAGAGATTGCAGTTCATGTTAAACCCCTTCAACAAGAGAATAAAGGAAAGGAATTAAGCTAATTCTGCCCTCTCCCAGTATGGAGTTGTAGAACGTAAGTATGGTAGTTTGGCTTTGTACATATTGCAATTTTATATAGTAGATGAAAAGCAGCCAAATAAGGAATTGCAGTAATCAAGTTGCTGGGGGGTGGTAATGGGAATAAATGTACTGAACAGACTTTCAATCTTGTTATTAGCCCAACACAAGTAAAGACAGACAATGATCCTCCTGTGCCAGCAGCAATGTGGATAGGGAGAACAGGAGAAAAATGAATTCATAGCTAAGCCTAAAATATATTTATTCTTAGAAAGAATAAATAAAAAAACAATTATATATATATATATATGTATATATATATAATATATATACATATATATACATATCAAAAGAACACTAAGTATCTAATGAATCCTAAAATAATGAAATTGAAATTTGATCAAAATCTATTTATGTCAAATGTAAAATGAAATGACTGAATTCTGAGTCACTTAAATGAGATAATAGAATTTTATTTTAATTTGTGTGAATTGAAGTATAAGAAATTTGAACATAACTGGTGTTACAAAGTTCCACAAAACTCAGGAAAAAGCAAAATGTACTGTTTAAATATACTCATAGCAAAATGCTAGTGAATTGCAGTAAATGGTTCATTTATATAAAGCTTTTCAAGTATGATATACAGAGTAGCTTGGCTATTGTAACTGAAACCAAACCCAATTTGGAATCTTTCTTTTATTCACTAACATACTTTGTTTCTGGGAAGGAGACAAGGAAGAGAAATAAGTTAGGTGCCGGAAGATCAGGAGAGAGAGGAGGGAGAATAGGTAAAAAGAATTATATCCAAAACGGTGTTGACCACTTTCTTGGGGGCAGCTAAGACCTAAATCAATCTGAGGCTGCTTTTGAAATGCAGCATGCATTTCCAAGCATTATATTAAAATTTCATGATCAATAATGCTGAAAGCTGCAAAACATACAAGCAAAATAAATGCTGACAATTCACCAGCATCTGAATTTAATAAAATGTCATTCTCCGGCTTCAGCAGTAGTGCCAAGAGGATATGGCTGTCCTGATTAGAATCTGTCAAAGGAATCTCCATTTGTCAGGTGATAATAAACTCAGGATAGTACTTTTTGTTCCATTTGTGTTTACTCTCCAAACTACAGCACTCAATTCATATTTTAATATAATTCTACTGTTTTCAACGAGTCAACAAATTAAACAAAGACTTCCCCCTCTGCCCAGAGGTGGGAAATCCAATATTATTAAGTTCTTTGGTTTCATATGTAGCTAGCATCTAGGCTTGAGGATTAGTCCTCTCTCAGTTAAGCAGGTTTGGTTCCCGGAGCTTTGCATATATATTCACACACCACTCACCTAGTTTTCAATGTAGTTTCATCATCTTTGGAGACATATTACTTATTCTTTCTGTTGATCGCTCTACTTAGATTTTGCAGTTCTTTGTGATTCAGTCTAGGAAGGTTATGCATTTCTAAGAACTTGTCCATTTCTTCTAGGTTATTGAATTCGGTGACATATAGCTTTTCATAATATTTTTGTATGATCCTTTGTATTTCTGTGGTAACTGCTGTAACCTCTTTCATTTCTGTTTTTGTTTATTTAAGTATTTTCCATTTTATCCTTAGTGTTGAGCTGGGGACAGGGGCACTTGTCAATTTTATCATTTTTTTAAAAGAATCACTTCTTTGTTGCATTAATTTTTTTCTATTGTCTTTTTGTTCTCTGTTTCATTTAATTCTACTCTCATTTTTCTTTCTTCTGCTGACTTTGGATTTCATTTGTTCCTTTTTTTCAAGTTCTTTAAGATATAATGCTAAGTTGTTTATTTAGGATTTTTCTTGTTTCTTGAGATAGGCCTGTAATGGTATAAATTTCCCTCTTATTACTGCTTTTGCAGTATCCCAATAATTATATGTTGTATTTTCATTCTCAATTGTTTCTATGTATCTTTTGATCTCTCCTTTTATTTTTTTTCTTTGACACAGTCATTCTTCAGTAGTATGTTGTTCAACATATGCAAATTGATAAATATGATATACTATATAAACAAAATAAAGCATAAGAATCATATGATCATATCAATAGATGCAGAAAAGCATTTGACAAGATACAATATTCTTTTAAGGTCAAACACTTAATAATGGGTATAGAAGGAAAGTACCTCTACATAATAAAGGCCATATGAATTATGTGCTTTAACTCATAATAGTGAAAAACAGAGAGCTTTTCCTCTAAGATCAGGAACAAGACAGTGATGTGCCCTCTCATCACTGTTATTCAACATAGTATTGGAAGTCCGACCAGAGCAATCAGGCAAGAGAGAGAAATAAAAGACACCCAAATTGGAAATGAATAAGTCAAATTGTCAGTTTTTGCAGATGACATGATATTTTATATAAAAAAAACCCTGACGACTACACACACACACACACACACACACACACACACACATGCACACACAAACACGTAAACTATTAGAAACATTGTACATATACAGTGAAGTTGCAGGATACAAAATCAGTGTACAAAAATCCAGTGCATTCCTATAAACCAACAATGAAATTGCAGATAAGAAATGAAAAAAAAATTCCTTTTGCATTTACAAAAAAAAGAATAAAATACTAGGAATAAAATTTAACTAAGGAAATGAAGGACTGTACACTGAAAACTATAAAACATTACTAAATGAAATTGAAGAAAACACACAGAAATGGAAAGTTATTCTGTATACATGGATTGGAAGAATCAGCAGAGTTACAATGGCCATATTACTCAGAGCAATATACAGATTTAATGCAGTCCCCGTCAAAATCCCAGTGGCCTTTTTTTTTTAAGAAATAGAGCAAAAAAATCATCAGATTTGTAAGGACTCAGAAAAGACACTGAATAGACAAAGCAATCCTGAGAAAAAAAGAACAAGGCTGGAGGTATCAAACCCCCTGGCATCAATTTATACTATAAAGAGAAAATGATCAAACCAGCATAGTATTTGCTAAAAACAGAAACACAGAACAATGGGGTAAAACTGAGAACCCAGAAATAAAACCACATATTATGGGCAGATAATTTTTCATGAAGATCCAAAAACATACAATGGAGAAAGGAAAGCCTATTCAATAAACAAAACTGGGGGGCTGGCCGAGTGGCGCGGTGGTTGAGCGCTGGCTTGGGAGGCCAGCGGCCCCAGTTCGGGTCTCACATATGAGGGCCAGTGACACTGTCCTCAAAAAAAAATAAGAAAAAATAAATAAATAAATAGACAAAACTGGGGAAATTGGAAAGCCACATGCAAAAGAATGAGACTAGACTGCTACATGTCACCATATACCAAAATTAACTCAAAATAAATTAAAGACCTAAACATAAGACCTAAAACAATAAATTGCATAGAAAAAAAAATACATACTAAATTTATGGATATTGGGTTTAGAGAGAATTTTATGAATTTGACCTGAAAGACAAGGAAAGTAAAAGCAAATTAGTGATTAGAACTATTGGGTTGTCAGAAAAGTCATGATGCATTTTTGCAATGAAAAACATAGAAAAAACATGTCATGACTTTTCCAACAACCCAATATATCAAACTAAAAAGCTTGTGCACAACAAAAGAAACCATCAAGAAAACAAAGAGGCAACCAATTGAATGGGAAAAGATATTTGCCAAGAATTCCTCCGATAAGAAGTTAATATCCAAAATCTATAAAGAACTCAGACAACTCAACAACATCATAAAACAACAATCCAATTAAAAAATGAGCAGAGGACCTGAACAGACACTTTTCCCAAGAAGACATACAAGTGGCCAATTGATATATGAAAAATGTTCAACTTCACTAGCTATTTGGGAAATGAAAATATAAAATACAGTGAAATACCACCACATACTTGTTAGAATGGGTATTGTCAACAAGACAAGTAATAGCAGGTGTTGGAGAGGCTGTGGAAAAAAAAGAAATCCTTACACACAGCTAGCTGGTGGGAATGTAGATTTGTACAGCCACTATGGGAAACAGTATGGAAGTTCCTCAAAAAACTAAGAATAGAATTACTATATGACCCAGCAATCCCTCTTCTGGGTATCTATCCAAGAAATCTGAAAACATTTATCCATAAAGATATATGTATGCCTATATTTATTGCCTCATTATTCACTGTGACCAAAACATGGAAACAACCAAAGTGTCCTTCAATAGAAGATTGGATAAAGAAAATATAGTACATACATACAATGGAATATTACTTGGCCATAAGGCAAGATGAAATACTGCCATTTATGAGAACATGGATGGATCTTGAAATTATCATTGTAAGTGAAATAAGACAGAAAAAGTGGAGAATAAGACAGAAAAGTGATTCCACTCATATATGGGATATAAAACTGAAAGCAACAACTGTATAAGACAAACAAACAAAAACTCATAGACAGACAGCAGCTTAGTGGTTACCAGAGGATGGAGGGTGGTAAAAGAGAGTAAAGGGGGCCAAATATATGGTGATGGGAGAATTGAGTTTGGGAGGAAACATACAATGCAATATATTGGGTTATTGGAAAGGCCATGACATATTTTTTCTATGTTTTCCGTTGCAAAAATGCATCATGACTTTTCCGACAATCCAACATAAATGATGTATTATATGAGTGTACACTTTAAACCTATATAATTTTACTAACCAATGTTATCCCAATAAAATTAATAATTTTTAAAAAAATCCTTATAAAAATGTATTGCTATGTGTTTATTATCTATTGTTAAATATTCCTATAGTATTAAATTTTCTAATAACATAGGATACTGAAATAATCCTGAGAGGTATCCTTAAATGCTGAGGGTTGCCCTTAAGTTGTTATACCTACCAACTCACCATTTTGTCCATGATTCTCTTTCTGTTATAATTATTTATTCATGGATTGGTTTGGTTATTCATTCATCTGTTTCATTCAATTAATCAATATTTGTTGATAACCTATATATCAGACTCTATGATCAGCATTTGAAGGATCCCTTGCATTGACTACTGCTGAATATTTTCTGACATTTGTTCTATCATTTGACCCATATTCTGAACTTTCTTGTTTTTGTCTTATCTGTACCACCATGCTTAGAGTCTGTCTAGCATATAAATTTCCGAATTTGTGAGAATATGTAATGGACATTTTCTGGAATAGATTCAAACAGGTGGTTGAAGATTGCAGAAAAAGCTTTCAACTCTGAAAAATTGTGATTTTTTTGAAAAGAAAGCTTTAAGTAATAATGTGTTGTGTGTTTTTTTCCTCGATTAGAATATGGAGTTGACTTAGTGTGATTTGTTTTCAGCCAATAGAATATACGTTTTAACTGTTTGAATCAACCTGCAGGATGAAAAAAAACATATAATTTCTCAAAAAAACTATTATAAAAAAGTGGTGCTTGAAGAGGCTCTGAGTATGTGAAACCATGCCTGGTAGTTTTGCTGTAAACATCTTTGTCACAGTTATGTTTGCTGCACGCATTTTCGCCCTGGCAAAAATGTTTAAAATGAAACTACCTAGAACCCTAAACTGGAACCTGTAAATATGTTAACTTACATGGCAAAAAGGAATTTGAAGATGTAATGGAATTAATGATTCTAAGATGGAAAGATTATTCTGAATTATCTGGGAGTGCAATGTAATCGCATAAGTCTATAAAAGTTAAAAGAGAGCTAGAAGAGGAGGTCACGATGTGGCAATGTAAGAAGGACTCCAGCTACCATTACTGGCTTTGAAAGTAGAGGGAAGTGGCACAAGCCAAGGAATGGTGGGAAAAGCAAGAAAATGTATTCTTCCCTAGAGCTTCCAAAAGGGAACACAATTTTGTGGACACTTTGATTCTAAACCAGTGAGACCTTGTTGGACTCTGATTTACAGAACTTTAAGAAAATAAAAGTGTGTATACTAGATTATGGATACAGATCAACTGGACTTAAATCACTTTTCTGTCACTTCTAATTGTGTAAACTTGGGCAAGATATTTAATATCTCTTACAGTCACTATCCTCCTTTGTAAAATGTGTAAACTCTTGTAAAGTCACTGAGAGCATTACACGAGTTAACACATGTAATGCACATAGAATAGTGCATGACATATAGCAAACTCTCAGGTGAGCATTAACTGTTATTATGATTATATATGCCACAGAGAGCAAGACATTTCCTCAAGTAAGTCTATATCCACTATCACTGAACAGGTACTTAACTCCAATTTACTTACTTTCTATGAATGGTTCATGAAAAAAGGGCTTTATAATATGTTATTCCTGCTACACTATCTAGGTGACAAAAAATCTCAAACGCTGTTGAATACTTATAGGCAGTGTTAAAGTTTATTTGATTGTTTAGTCAGATGTTGGCTATGAAATGGAAATTAACTATGTTTTATATCTTTAAATATACAGTGGTTTCCCTGTGTAACCATTTCAGGCAAAGGTGAGTGGTGACCATTAATTAGATAATTGAATATAAATCAGACCTTTTTACCCCAAAGGGAAAAGCTTAACTTCCAAATATTCAATATCTGTTAGCCATTTATTGTATTCATGTTATGAGTTGAACTTCCTACCAATTAGCTGTGTTATTCTATGGCAAAACAATCATTCAGATAGGAGAAAGAAATCAACTAATCACTGTCCCTCACAAAATCACAAAACTTCGAAGGCTGAAGAGTTAAAGAAAATAAAATCCTTAAGCTGTCAAGATTTATAAATCATCAATTTTCTAAGAATCTCACAGATACTGCATTAGTTTATGTCATCTAGGCTATAGTAACAAATAGACACCAGCATTTCAGGGCTTATAATAGAACATCTGCAGGTGTGCATATATTTGTGGGCTGTTCTACTTCAGAATCTTCCAGGCACTCAGTTTGCCAGACATTTTGCCATCTTCAGCATTGGCTTTCAAGGTCAACCTGCATAGTCAAGCCTAAATTGCCATCTTCAGTTTCCAGATGGAGGAAGAGGAAAGAGGAAGAGTGAGAGTACATGGGAGATTTTCATGTTCTGCTATCAAAGTAGCACTATCATTTCTTCTCAAATGCAATAACCTGGACTCACTCACAAAACCACACCTGCAATGGAGCCTGGAAAACATATCAAGTCTGTGTCCTCTGGAAGAAAAAGACATGGATTTTGATGAAGTACCAGAATGCATTGCTGAAAAATGTAGTTATCAGAATATGCACATTAAAGAAAGGGAATTAAATAGCATAAGGATTAAAAGAATAAAATTACTTTGAATAAAATATTGAACAGAACTAAACATAATTAAAGGGAGATGCACTCATTTTCATCATCTGGACGCACGTCACTTGGCAGGGATGCTGTAAATATGTGTTTTCATATGTCCTAGCCTCCACTGCTTTTTTTTTATCACCAACCTTTATTAAGGTGTGAAAACTAGTAAAGGGAAATTAGGTGCTGAACTTGCCATAGATACAACTGAGTTCACTTTGAAATTCTCCATATGCCAGGGATAAATTCAGCTCAGAAACTCACTTTATTCTCTAGTCAGTATTCCCTATATTACAAAATAAGAAATATTTTATAAACATACCACAGTTACCACTAAATAACAGTTTTTGTGGAAACATACTGACCTTGGACTCGGGTAAAGATGCAGACCATGCGTCTACAGAAAGGGCTAAGAGCCGCCTGATGGAAAGTAACTTTCATTAGTTATCTTGGGAAGATTTTGAGTCGTGTGTGTGTGTGTGTGTGTGTGTGTGTGTGTGTGTGTGTGTGTGTTATACAAATTTCTTTTCAATTAAATAAGTGCCTATATGTTATAGACAAAACTGCTAAATGCTGCCCATAGGTTTGCAAATGGCTTTAGATATCTCATGTACCACTTCTGCAGAACAGTTCTCCTGCCTAACTTGTTTATCCTGCAATCAAGGATAAAATGACATTTTGTTCATTGGATACATTATTTAAGGATGTTTATATTTAAAAATGTCCCAGACTTTGGTAAAGGATTAGGAGATACAAATTTGGATGTTTTTCTTGGACAAATATGAGGTTAATAACTGATATTAGGGAGCGTGATGCTCCTCCAATCTTTAAAGTCAGTAACAGGAGTGAGCAGGAAAAAAAAAATTTAAAAGAATACTAAATGAATTGGCAAACGAAAATCCTAATACATGTGAGAAAATATAATCAATACAATCAATAAGCATTCTTAGACAAAATGAAAATAATGAAACAATCTCAAAATGAATAAGTAAGAATCAATATACAATTAGTTGCTAGTCACCATTTATTCTTGTATTCTATAACACTTTTGTGGACTAGATGAATTTTGAAAACTTTTTTGGGGATTGGTATGTGTTTATATGGGGACATTATTTGTTTTTGTCACATTGAATATTCTCTTCATTATACTGTGGAACAGTCTTCCTTTTTTCCTTCAGTCAAAACTGGTAACGCTCCTTGATATCAACTAAAGGCTTAAGTATCATATGCAATGTCAGGAAATTTATTACTAAATATGCAATTTGTCTTATTTGGATAGATTATGATAGTTGCTGATGAATTTACTCAAGAAAAATTACTTTTTAATGACATTAAATGAAAATCGCAATCAGAGAAACAAACATGGTGAATGGCAATTGCATCTTGGATTTGCAGCGTTAATATATATGTTAGTTATATAACTAAAGGCATATTGAACAGTGGAAAATATATGTGTTTGAGCATTCAATAAACCTCATGTTAAATCTTTAATTCAATCATGTAACTTTGAATAAATGGTTAATCTTACTGTATGTTACTTGAAAGTTAATTTATCTATAAAGTGTATGTCAGGATTGCATAAGATAATGTGTGTAAGATACTTTTTACATTGCCTGACAATTCATGGCTGCTTGAAAAGAGTAATAGTTATTGTGATTATTTTATTATCTTTGTGGTTATTATCACCTGCTAAAATAGGCATATAATTTTATCCTTGGTTTGTTTTCAATATTAAATGAAAAAAACCTTAAAAAATTGTTTAGAAATCTGTATTCCTCTCAGAAATGACACAATGTTCAGAGTTATTCTAGGTTAAAACTATTGACTTCCCCTGGAGGGTCAACACTATTATTTGAGAAAAAAAGAGAGAGTGATTTTACACATAGTATTCAGCATTGGCCTCAAAATGCAGGGATTATAGTGCTTTGTTTATATGCTAATTATGTAAATACTGGGTATCGGAATACTGAACCAGTTTGATATAACATATTGTTTTAGATCTATGTAGCATATGGGTCCATATCCATAGAGAGAATATGGATCCATATAACATGTAACTTTGGCTCATTATTAAGAAACGTATTCATTATTAAGAAAAATGTAAAATGCACAACCACTTCTAAAAATGGGTGACTTATCTTTGAAATCTGTTCATCTATTGGTAAATTCACATCAGTCCAAAAATCTGTGCCTCAATTCATCAAGTTTTAGGGAAAGTTATATTTACTCAAAACCATTTTCAGGACTTATTCTTTGTAGTGAACACTGTAATTGGTAGAAAAATATAGCGGTGATGACAGAGTTATAGTTCTTGTCCTCATGGAGCTTTCAGTCCAGAAGGAAGAACATGTGAATATAAGGATAATGTATTTCAAAGAAGTCTGGTCTGATACTGCACTAGAGCAAGAGAATCTAAATCATATTCTGCAACTTTTTATGTTTTAAAAGAGTACTGTTATTTCCGTTTTGTATTTTGCTTCTATTCCATATTAATGGAATATATATTTATTATTTTATTATAGCCAAAATATTCCTGTAACAAATGGGAAAAAACTTATTGTCCTAGAAGTTGACACTAATGGATATTATTGAATATAGTTAGAATGTATTAATGGACAGCACACCATTAAATTTCTTTGTACAATTAGTTTGGTGCACATCCTTTATTATTTCAGATCACAGTGGAGCCATAAGGCATGCTTCTGACAAAGGCCTGTAAATAGCAATTGCACAGAATAATTTGTAATTGCATGAACATGATGTCGCAACTATTATAGCTTTACCGAAGTTCTTGATGAGTCCTGACTTGTTTATCCATGTTAGAACACTAAAAGACAGGTATTTGTTTTCTGAAGTCACCAACTTAAAAGAAGAAGGCTAGTTGAATCCTTATTTTTGAAGCCAGGCCATTTGGCTCATCCTGAAATTCCAAAAGGCTCCATATATTTCTAGGAGATGAAAATACTTCGGAGAACTTTTAAAAGAAAGCTCATTCTAAAATTACTAAAACAGGTTTCCTTGAATGAATCTTGAGTTACCCAAGCAAGTCAAGCCAAAGCTTTGGATAATTGCTAAAAAGTATCCATATGCTGCTTTCACTTAATCCTCAATTTGGCATCTTTTTGATAGTTTAGTCATTATAATACAAACTCTTCTATTTATTCCTTTATTAAAACAACAGCAGCAGCAACAACAAAATGCCAGGAATTATTTGCTTAGTAGCTTTTGTCTTTATTCTCTTAAATTTCCCTTGTATAATCTGATGAAAGCTAGCACTAAAAAGAGTATTCATGGTTTGTATGTAAAATTGATGGTTTTAAATTACATTTGACCTGAACTTGGAAGTTTCAAAAGGTCGTGGTTGGAAATGTGTGTCTAAAATTAATTTGTCCACATTTGTTTGGACTTAAAATCTTAGCAGTTAAATTCCTTCTATGTCCTGTGCAAAAGCCACCAATAACAACAAAACAAAAAGTATTTCATTTATGGTTGGAGCTGTGCAGCAGGAGTCACTTCTAGAATAATATAGCATGTGGTACATAAAATTAAAGACACATTAAATGACTCAAACTTTTTCAGATTTCTGTGTTATAAATGTGGAAAAGACATGGAAAAACGTTTTGTTTGTTTTTTTAAAGATTTTATTGGGAAATTGGGGGAGGGGAACAGACAAGTTGCTATCCTTTTGTTCTTCAGTCTAGTTGTGGAGGACGTTGCTTCACTGGCCCATGTTGGTATCATTGTTGCTCTCTTCTCGGGTGAGGCAGATTGGTCGTGGGCTTCTGGATGGCCGCTCACAGTGGCTCTTGGCAGCTCACACTAGCTGCCAGCTGCTCACCCTGGCTGCTGGCCACTCACTGTAGCCTATGGCAGCCCGCTGCAGCAGGGGCTGCAGCTACAACGTTGCCGGTGGCCCAGCTCCAGGTAGAACTGTTGTTCACCATCTTAGCTGAGAGGGCAGTGTCACTGGCCCTCATATGTGGGATCCGAACCGGGGCCCTGATGCTCAGAGCTGGCATCCCAAGCCAGCTCTTAACCAATGTGCCACTCAGCCAGCCGGGAAATATGTTTTAATAAGAAAAAAATGAAGGCTTTTCTGTGTTCTACCAGTTCTAAGTGACAGAAAAAAAAAGCAGCAACAACCTTGAACTACCATCTGGATAGATTCCTAAAACTGTATTGCTATTCTTAACATGCTCTACTCCTATCGCAGTAAATCCACTCTTGAGGTTGACTTCTCATTCTTTTAGCAACTAACACAATTTATCAGGTCATGAATATGCAACAAAAATAACACTTTACAGATTTTTCTCCATCCTGGTTATGAAAACAGGTTTGATTTTTCCATATGGCATTCCAACTTCTGGCACATTTGTTTTATTTTACTGGAATAAACTGCCCAATCACTGATTTCCATTGTCTTTTTTTTTTTTATCAGTATGTGTCCAAATTAACCATTTCTGCCACTTAATGCAGAATTATTAAATTATTACACCTGGCATAAACTACCCTGTTATTGTTTTTCATTGTCTTTTTCATATCATTGTGTGTCCAAATTAACCATTTCGTCCACTTAAAGCACAATTATTCAGTTACTGCATTTTAAAAACGACAAGAATTTATGAGCAATTGGGTGAGTCTTAAGCAAAGAGCTGAAATTAGATGTACATGTCATTGCATGACAATCCAGTTACATAAGTGCACTATGAAAGTATCATTCTACATCTAATGCCTAAGATATGAACCTTTTTTATTATTATAGTCTCCATTTTGCGTTGTTAGTGCAAAAAGTAAAGTGGAATGTAAAGCACAGGAAAATTGCAAAAGGAGGTGTAAATTTATTTTTAGTACTGTTGAAAGCCTACTCTCTAACCCTTGGTAAGCCAGAGCTCTAGATTGCAGTTTACTTAGTCTACAAGGAATGTGTGATGTCTGCTTTTTTTGTGTTTACAGCAGAGGGATGAGAAGATCCTGTGGGAAACACCACGTGGAATGCTTCTGACTTCTTGGACATTTGGAACAGCAAAAACCAGGGCTGATGTAATTATTAGTTTTGTTTGTTTGTTTTTAAATAATAGTAGATCTTCACTGTACTATTTCTTTTCACTTAGCTTACAATTTAAATTTAAATTCAATACAACTTTAGGAAAATATAACCTTTAGTAAAATTTTATATATTTAAAAGCTCAACTGTTCTAATTATCTCTTCAAGTATTTTAAAGTCAATGAGATTTTAGGGAGCATTTGCTATATCCTCAGGTAGAGAAGTAGAGAGACTTTTGAAAAATTTATTTTATTAAGTTATTAATATTATTTAATAGCCTTGGTAACAAATTACAAAAGATATACTATAGAAAATATTGGTAAAAAATAAACCAAAACTTAATAGTTGTCTAAAAGCTACACATCCATAACATAAATATTGGCGCGCGCACACACACACACACACACACACACACACACACACACACACAAACACAAAGATATATTCAAAACAGAATGTTACAAAAGATGACAGTATAATCTTGAAATTTGAACATCCATAATAAAATCACTGTCTTTTATAATACCACCTTGAAATGAATGTACAAGTTACGCATGTTTGTGCACACAAGGATTGGTATATAGATGGACTCTGCCCACTGAGACCAATAGCCAGTGAAGATGTGCAATCATTATACAAGAAGCTGTGTACATCTACAGGAGAACTTACTAATATTAAATCTTAATGCTCAACCACCCCAACAAATCGCTGTCCCTTTTGTGGCATTGTAGTATTCCACAGTCACTTGGTATCTGACTTGCTTGCTGCTAAGCATCCATGTTATCACAGCTTGATGCAAAGAATAGAATATTCAATATTTGGTGTCTGACAGTTTCATGTGAAATTCAATCTTCCTAAGTGCTTTCAAATGCCAGATTTTGTTTCTACTTAATATAATAAAAGGTTTTTATTTTATTCTTGTGCCACACCAATGTGTGCCCCCTGAGTAAAGACTGAATTTGAAAGGGAGAATAGAAAGGTTTATACTTAAAATGAACTACTGCACAACTTTGCCTTTCTAAGAAAATGTGGCCATCATGAATGTTCTCCTTGCCTTTTTTATTGCCTCCTTTCTGCTTGGATAAAAAGTGCCTGGGAAGTAGTTAAGAATGTGAGAGGGCCCACCGAGTGGCGCTGTGGTTAAGCGCTGGCTTGGAAAGTCAGCGGCCCAGGTTCGGGTCCCACATATGAGGGCCAATGACACTGCCCTAAAAAAAAAAAAAAAAAGAAAAAAAAAGAATGTGAGAGATTCACAGTAATTGCTTATTCCCTGGTAAAACCCACTGATGGTCTCTGGTTTCTTAGACTCTAAACTAGAAGCAGCATATCCTCATCTAACTTAAATATTTCCTCCATGTACTCAAATTTTAATTTCTATTAGCTGATCCCTAAATTGTGTGATTTCCTACCATTGCTTAAACTGCCAATTGTATTAGAAAAACTCAGAAAAATAAAAAGGAGGGGGGCATAAGAGGAATATATTAACCAGTTAATTATTTGATGTCATATACATTACTTGAATAAATTCACATCACCTTCATTTCCTAGTCTGAATTTTTGAATTCAATAGTCTCTCCTCAGTTTAAGAACTAGAATTTATAAAATTTATTTTTAAAAGCAACCCATCTTGGTAAGACTTAACAACTATCAAATATTCAAATGAGTTTAGTAAAAAAGTGAACAAACAAATCAAGCAATGATGTAATACATCATAAACACACAACCCTAATGTAGTTACAGCATTAGAGCAATGCATTGGACCTTGAACCACGTGTGTAGTTAAAAATTGTGAGAATGAGGTCTGCTGATTGTGTGTGTGTGTGTGTGTGTGTGTGTGTGTGTATGTATGAATGACAGAAGGTAAGGAGAAAGTTAATTGGATTGAACTACATGCATGTCCATGCTTCATCTTAATTCAGGAATCCAATTTGAAATTTCAGCATAGTTTCAATAAAGAGAGAAAATGCCCCATTATCTCATGAAACATGGATTATATTACAACACATTTCCTACCAAAAGGAAAATTTTTTCATTACTTAATACTAAAGTGCTGAAGCCATAGCACACACTTTTAGACTTAAACATGTGTATTATGTGCCTGCACCTCCCAATGGAGATCACAAGTGGTGTCACATTGCACTGTGGGTCCATTAGTCACATAATGACATCCGACCACAGGTCTAATGGTTTAAATTGGAAAGCAGTTTTTGTTATTCTTGTTGTTGATTGGTATTTATTTATTTATTTATTTAATTCAAGAAAAGGAAGGAAGCAAGGAAGGAAAGAAGGAAGGAAGGAAGGAAGGAAGGAAGGAAGGAAGGAAGGAAGGAAGGAAGGAAGGAAGGAAGGAAAGAAGGAAAGAAGGAAAGAAGGAAGGAAGGAAAGTAAAGGTGGAAAAGAAAAGATAGGAGGACAGGAAAAGAAAGGAACTTTATCTCTCTTGCTCTTTTTAAGCACACAGTCAGCTTCAAGCTGCGCTTCTGCTGAATGATTCAGGATATGACACTTCAAAAAAACATGAATGAAACAGAAGATTCAGTACTTTGAAAAAGCTGTCTAGAATATGCAAGAATTAATAAAGGGCATAGCCCATGTAAATTTATTCAACAAGATGTTTTTCTCATGAGACAGAGGAGAACTGTAACATTTCAAAATTAAGGTGTGTGACCTAATTTGGGATAGCTATCTCAGGACATGCTAAAGCTTGTTTGCATATATCATATACAAAAAAAGCTAATTGGCTTCTCAGTGTGACTTACAATAGCATCCTTATTGCAATATTGCTTCAATTACCAGAAAGAAAAGGGGAGCAGAAAATTTATAGTCATGAAAGATATGAACAACTCCATTACTGGAAAGACGGAAAAAAAATAATTCCGTGGTAAAATTTCAAGTATCAAAATAACTTGTCTTATGAATTTTCTCTCTTTTTCTTACTATGTTTTGGGAAGATATGAGAAATAAGAGACGGGAAACTTGATTAAAATGTATCGCACTGTAAGTGAAGCATGACTCTCTCTGACTGTTAATATGACAGGCGGGATACTTAAAAGGGAATTTGTTGGAGAGATAGATATCTGAGTCACAGGTATTATTTTTTATTATAAGAGGCAGAGTTTTTTCAAGAAACCTAGCTGCATTTTTGGTTACTGAATAGTGTCCTAAGGCCACCAAGCGCCATTAAATCTCTCTCCTTTTTTTGTGCCCTGCTGAGAATAGTGATTCTGATCATTATTTTCTTAGGAAAACACAGGCATATGTTCACTCATTCTGCCATGTTGCACTTAAGTGATTAAAAATTCATGTTCCAAGTAAGAAGCTGTTAAGTAGCTAATTATTTATTCTATTTACAAGATATGCCCCAACTGGTTAGGGAAAATGGATTCTGGGGGCTAAAGAAAACATTAAATTCATTTAGGGTGAGAAGGCCAACCTGCCTCCTGGTGGGTATATTACCCAGTAGTACAAATTGAAAGTGTGTCTTAAGCAAACAAACAATGCACTAAATAAATGGCATACTCATTTTAGGTGGATGTGGAATATCATTTACCTCTTAATAATTCCACACATAAAGTCTATTTGAAATACATTGTCAGGGAAACTCAATTCATTATGTATCCCAAACTACCTTGTTTAATGGAAGAACTTTTTAAAAATTGAATACATATCATAGATAAGGGTTTTTTTTAAAATGAAGAATCAGAAAAGAAAAAAAAGACTTAAATTGGATAAAAATTATATTTTTAAAAATTCTGTACCAAAAATATGCACACTAAACTGTTAAAGAATATCCTTAGAATGAAATTGCAACTGGTCACTAAAACCACGAATAAAGAGACATTTTTATAAAGCCCTCAAACTTAGCAAAACGGTTATCACTGGGATACTCGACAGAAGCAATATAAAGAAGCAATTTTATATTCTGCAAAATTAATTCAGTAACACTGTCAATTGTCATATTATTCTGATTATTTGCATAAAGAGTGTACAAGTTGTGGAAATAATTATAAGAAAGGTTTTTCAGAAAGTCCGTTCTAAAGAAAAAAGTGTCAGGATGGAAGAGAGAGCTGAAAAGGTGGCACAGAATCTTGAAACACCTAAATGACTATTTTATGAACTTTCATTCTTTCTTGAAACTTCTGTTAGAATGTTGAATGGACTAAGATCCCTGCACCCATAGTGTTAGATATTTCTGAATAAGTATATGATTAAATGTTTAGGGAATAGGTCATTCTAATTAATTAATTAAATAAACTTAATAAATATCATCCAATTAACAAATTTTATAGTTTTGTACATTTACATAAGCCATTATAGTAAAATCAAATCTTTATTATATTTTTGATAATTCAAGACATCATTTCATGTCATAATTATAGGTTTTTTAGCATTACAACTACATTATTTTTTCATCAAAGAAATAATACAGGATAGACTTCATTACATAGGGTTTTCTTTTGGATCCTATAACTTACGGCTGTCATCTTTTGTTATGTCTAATGATACAACAAAAGATATAATGAATCATAGATAAAGTTATGGCTAACAAAGGCAGATCAGGAATTATAACAACTATCTCAATATTCTAGTCACTGTGCTATTTATATGTTTTTTATTTCCCAACAATGAGCAGGCTAATACAATATAAAATGCAAATGTATTACTTAGTATCATAATTACAAATATTATAGGTGTGATTTTTTTTTCTGAGTGTGATATGTTTGACATTGCTTCATTACATTTTTAACTCTTTAGCTCCATAAGGATCATCTTTATATTCTTTGTCTTTATGTACTTAGAGCTTGCAAAGCATTTCTTATAACACTGATGGAATAATTATCTTCCATTAATTTACATTTTATCCTGCCAATTTTAATTTCAGCCTGCCTGTAATACTAATGCTATTGCTTAAGTAATTAGATAAGATATATCAAAAATAAAAATATCAAAGTAGTATTTCCATTTTCATGAAGCTTCATACTATACTGATTTCACCCTTAATCACCCAAAACAATAGTTGGCAAACTACAGCCTCAAGGTCAAATTCACTCTACCATCATGTTTTTGTAAATAAAACTTTATTGGAACATTTTTATACATGGGCCTCTTGTAACACTTAGTGAGAAAAAACTTCCATGTATAAAGTCTGGGAGTACATAGCAGTCTGCTCAGGGGGATTTAATGTGTGCCTGCTCTGACAATCGCTAATGTAACTTGATCTTTTTAACTATATTTTTTGAGTTTTTTTCATAGTGTTTGCTATAGGGATTAGAACATACATCATAACATCATAATTTACATCAGATTTGTACTACTTTGATTCTGATGAGACAGAAAATCCACATTTTGAGCTATTATTCATATATACATAGGTGTACAAATATATACGTGTGTATACATATATACATTGCACACATGTATATACATATATATGCTATACATGCTTTGGTACACACCCATAGAAATTATGTACATATACATATATATGTATACATAGTTATGTGTAAATAATGTATATGTACATAATTTCTACATGAGTATCCACTCATGTCGACATACTCTCATTGCCTGATACTTTGGGATATATATATATATATATATATATATATATATATATATATATATATATGCTGGGTTGCCAAAAAGCATATACATATGACTTGTATTCATCTTTTGTTATCAGTATATATTAAGTATTACAATTTTAATACTGTTTTTTCCTTTCTTAAAATGTGTATACATTTTTGGCACCCTCTGTACATATAGTTTTTATATGTGTATGCCCCAAAGCATCTGGCAATGGATAATGAAGGGGAAATAGAATTAGAAATTTACAGAGCCTGAAACTAGTCTATGGAAACTTCTCCAGTATTCAGATATTCAAAGTTAGATGTGAGAAATTTGATTCTCATAATAGTCTAGTCAAAATGGAAATTCTTTCTTGTCAGAAATATACTTAATTATGCAGCATATATAAATGTTTGACACACCATTTTATCAGTAGTGAATAATGCTGGAGAAAAGATAGATTTTCTTTCCCTTCTCTTTTACAAATTTTCAATTTAAAATTTAAACTGTACATTGTACCAGGTCAAATTAAAATATACAATTACAAAATTATTATTAAAAAAAGAAACCATATGCCAAAAATAAAACAAATAGTAATAATGATAATAATAATAATGTTTATATTTCCCTAATAAAAATTAAAAAAAATATATAACAAAAAAGGAAAATGAAGAAGAAATCAACACAAAGTATAGAGAGAGGTGTTATAAAAATATGCCTGGAAGTTAATGTAAGTACTATATCCTTTCTCTGGATTTTGAGTTGTTGGTTGCATTGTCAGGTTTTTGGCAAAAGGAGAAACCACTTCTGTAAGGTTGGCAGAATGGAGAAATACCTGCATGGTAACAGGTTTTATTACTCTGTGGGTTATGCAGAATAGTATATCTCTTACTTGGGTACTCCTGTTACCAAAATTGAACAATTATATATTTACTCTTTTTGGTGAACTCTTTTACTATAGTTTTCTTTAAAAAGCAAATTTCCCAGGAAGAAATTAAAACTCATCCATATTTTGGTTTGAATTCTTTTTTATTTATTCATTCATTTATGTTTGTTCCTTTGGCCAGAAAAAGGAATGGGCAGTGTTAAATCAGTAAGGAAGAAAGAAATTGTTAGAATATAGCAAAGAAAAAACAAAACAAAAATAACAGATAGAGTGAAAGTATCAACAAAGATAAATTTTACCTGCCATGACTGTGCCTAAATTCATCCTTCAGCTTTAGAATGCTGAAACCTTTTGCTAATACTTTAAATATGTAACCTGATGAACGGAAAATATTTGCCTATTCTGTGCAAAACAATAATATGCTTTGTATAACCCTATAGTCATTTCTATGGATAAATTAGCATTAGTAAAAATACTGTGAGTTTATTCAGTTCTTCTCACTTTTACAAATTAAACATTTGAGGCAAATTAAATATTTTCTCAGGTTCTCATAGCAAGCGGAGGGCAGAGCAGAAATAAGAGCTGAAATCTTTCAGTCCTGGTGCTTGAGCTGTAGCACTTGAGGGCAGGGGTCCTGAACTATTAAATTTCCCTGAGGCTTAACGTCAGTTATGTCATCCTTTTCCCATTTTCTTTGTTTTACTAAATTGACACAAAGCTTTCTCTAAAACCTTTGTACACCAATTATTCCTTACATGATAATAGTACCAAAAATCTTGAGTTATTTGCTTTAGACTTATTTTTTCTTTATAGATGTAGAAATAGCGGTGTAGATAAAAAGCTGATGAGGGTTAGTTATTACTTCGGACATGGACTTTTTTAGTGTGAAACTGCAGAATATCTAAGCTCTCCAGGTGTATAATAAAAATAGAAAAAAATTACACTTTAGTATTTTTCCAGACCCTCCAAGCTTCCTCAGGATGAAACATTTGCCTTTTTAAAAACTGGTATTTTTACTTTACAGTCTCCATTATTAAAGGAGAAATTTTGCTGATTAAGTGAGACCAGAACATAGAAAATATTAAAGTGAAATGTGTAGTTTTGGTTGAAGAATAATTGATCACATACATATTTATCCTTCCGTATAGCATATTATAAAGATATCAAATACATCAATGTGTTATAAAACAGAATACTAATCAAGTTATTTTAAGAACTTTAATTGGGATCTAAAGTGGAGAAAAGTAATCTATAAAACTGGTTATTTGACATATATTCCAAAGTAAAATTACATATAATATTCTTGTTTTTCAAAATATTCTACTTGGAAGACTGTGTACTTATGTATGCAAAACAATTTTGCCCCACTCAAAAGTGTTTATAAAGTTCTCATGATACTTTTTTTTTTTTTCATTTAGAAATCATGGCACATACTTTTGACCATCCTTAGTGATGAAAACTCTATATCAATTGATAATGAATTTTTTTGGAAGCCATTAAAAGTTATTCAGAGTAAAGTCCAATGAATGTTTTCTTATTGGGTCTATAGATTTGAAAAGTTACTACATGATGACAAGATTCTAATATCAGTTTGGCTGAGAAACAGAAAAAACAAAAACATACTGCAATACAGGCAGTGTTATATAATAATGTACATGAATCCATCAAGGGTCTTACTGTCCTAGTACATTTTGTTCATAATGTTCACACTATGTGCTCATATTATATTGTTACCTCAAAATCTATTTTTTTCATTTCAATATTTATTAGCATAAAATGAAACAAAAATTCCCACTTTTTCTCTACACCTATGTAGCATACCAGCTACATTTTAGGTGCCTCAAAACAGAGGGAAAATCTAAACAACAATATGACAAAAAAAGAAAGAAAGAAAGAAAAAATACTATAAATACTGGTTTTCAGATATCCTTTTGTCTATTTCAGTATTAACCACCCAAAAATTTAAATATACATAATTAATTTAAATATATATAAGTATATATAATTTATTTAATAGGAGAAATTATTTGCAAGGCTATCAATAATAATGTCACTAATACACACCAAGAATTTAGGTTATTTTCATCTGGTGGATCAAGTGCTTTACTACAGTGTCTTCTCTTATTTCTTCATACATTAATATATTTGCAGGCCTCTTTGAGTGTCTGCAATGACTTGGCTATAGATGTCTGCCATTTCTGATATATTGTCATTTCTCTCCAACTGGAGGATTTCCTTTATTGCAATGATTAGTTGAAAGTTTTAAGCAAAGGATAATAACCCCCATGTTGAAGAGATAATGAAAAGGGATGGCAATGATGGCAAGTTGTGCATATTTCAATTAATTGTGAAAATCCCAAGAAACTAATAATTGGGCTGAGGTTGTTCAATTTTCTTTCCTCTAGGACGACGCTGTAGTACGCTGCCTTGAGAATTCATGTGCATGCACGCATATGTGTTTGTATATATGTGCGCATGTGCATTTTGGTTCCTCTTAAGATAGGCATTACTTAAGCACCACTTTATATGCCCTTGACATTCATGCTACATAAATGTCATTACAAATGAGAGGTGCATCACTTAAATATTCTCGTTAAATCTCATAGGTCATGAAATACCCAAGAAACTTTGCTGTTATAAGTGGATACTCCCCTGATTTGAATATAGAAAGGAAAGTATGCTTTATTGCAAATCAAAAATTAGGAGGTGTGGCAATGAATTTTTTCAGAGAGATGTATTAATTTAGTATCTTTCTTGCAGTATAAAACACCATTGTATGTATTAAACAGATCATAATGATTATTCAATATGACTAGCGTTAAACATGAAAAAAACAAAACTGTTTATGTTTTCCATAATTCTCCATAAACCACATTACTAAACAGCATTTAAAAAAGTGAGAAAACAACTCAATCTTGTGAGCTTCACTAAGTTATCAGTAATAGGTCTTCAAAAAGATTTTCTTGGGTGCTAATGCATACTGGTTTCATTAATTTATCATCAGACTTTGCTTATTTACTCCCAATTTAAAGGGAATTATAACAGTAGATACAGAATGAACGCGGTGTAATAGTCAGGTAAAACAAAGTGCCAAGTACATGTACTTTTTAGGTTTGTTTGTTTGTTGTTAATCATAGCCAACAATATCAAGATTACAACCACCTATTGAGGTATGTTACAGGTTTTCTGTTCTTGAGAAATATCACCTTAATAAATAATACAACTGTACTTCCTTAGCATTTCTCCTATTTGCTTCTTTCTTTGTTTTAAGTTTTTGCTTTAAATATTGCTGAGTGTGTGTGTTTGTGTGTGTGTGTGTGTGTGTGTGTGAAAGAGAGAGAGAATGTTGTTATTTACCTTTTTTCCTAATAAAGCATCCATCCTAATGATGTGACTTCAGGATGATCTATAGGATTTTCTCTGTAGCAAACTACTTACTTCTAGTCTTTCAACATGTTCTTTAGGATTCATTAACACTCTTACAGGTAAACTTGTAGGGGGAGACCATGTGGAGATAGAACCTCATTTAAAAAATTTAAATGATAAATTAAACTCTTTAACACAGGTGGGTTGCCTATAGGGGTTACCCAAATTTCAGCTGAAGTAATCAGTGAATGCACTTTAGAATAGATAAACAATATGATCTATGCAATTTCCTTTAACTCCTTGTTATTATCCAACTGTTTGTACATAGGGAAAAATACAAAGAAAAGAAAGGTAAACAAAAACTTTAAGCAATATTACAATCTAGAATTACTACTGATAATATCTCATGTTTCATATTACTGAATTAGAATTCAAATGTGTGGAGTTCATCATTTGTGCAAGTATATTACTTAGTTAAGTTTGGTGAAAAATTGTATTCCATTTGAAATTATATGCTGTATGACACTTCTGAGCAATACGATGCCATTACTTGTTAATGTATTACACGAATGGAAATAATTTCTACTTTCAAGGGTTTTACAATTTAAGAAACGTATTCAGCCAAGTAAATGGTTAAATTAAAAATATTTATAAGTACTTTATAGAATGAATATGGCAAACTACAACATTATTTAGAATGAGGGACAATTCTTGTAGGAAAACAAGATAATCTCAGAGGACATGCGATTCACTGATGCTAATGAGTAATCTCTTTGAAACCATCAACTATGTGTGTCTCATTCTCTATGGCATTTTCTCAGTACGTATCACATAATAGATGATAAATATAAAAATTGAATTAATATCTTAGGACAAATTTGATGATCAGAAGCTAAACTGTGTCATCATTTAAGTGATTACAGAGTTAAATTGGACTCAATTTCTTTTAACAGAGGCATGAAGATCATCAATACCAAATTACAAAATGAGTATGAACAGGTCATTTTGCAAGATCTGCAAAGTAGTATTTACCCCAAAATTGTACATACAACTAATGAAATTTGTCACCCAAATTGACTTTATAAAAGATTAGTGTGGGCAGGCCGAGTAGCGCGGTGGTTAAGCACTGGCTTCAAAAGCCAGCGGTCCCGGTTCGGGTCCCAGATATGAGGTCCATTGACACTGCCCTCAAAAAAAAAAAAAAAAAGATTAGTGATATTTATTTTATGTGTCAACTAGACTGGACCAAAGGATGCCCAGATAGGTGGTTAAATATTATTTTTGGGTCTGCCAGTGAATGTGTTTCAGAAAGAGGTCAGCATATGAATTGGTAGACTGAGTAAACCAGATAGCCCTGTCCAATGTGTATGGGCATCATTCAATTTATTTAGGACCCGGATAGAAGACAAAGGTAAAGGAAAGTTGTTTCACCCTCTGCCTGACTGTTGAACTGGAGCATGCATCTTCTCCTGTCCTCAGCTCTCCTAGTTCTCAGGCCTTTGGACCCAGATTGGAATCTGTACCACTGGCTCTCTGACTCTCAAGCCTTCAAATTATACCACTGGCTTTCCTGCGTTCCCGTATTGTAGACAGCAGATGGCGGGACTTCTCAATCGCCATAATCAGATGAGTCAATACCTTATAATAAGTCTCTTCAGATATAAAGAGACTTATATAAAGAGACTCTTCATTTATTTCCCTGGAGAATCCTAAAACAAGACTTAAAAGTAAACAGTGTTGAGGGGCTTTCATGTTTTTATTCTTATTTTGTTTTATTTTGGTTTGAACTCTGTTTCATTATGTGTTTGTCATAACCCATTGATTAACCTAATTATGAGGGGAAATGTTATTTATCCCTTTTTCACCCCAAGTCTAAAATGTGGAGCTGAAAATGGGACTACTTGTAGAACTCATCTGAGTTCTTTACAATTGGAGGGGAATGGGGAAAGAAATTTAATGAACCTGTGTCTGGAAAATCTACAGAGTAAAACAGAGATAGCTTGGTTGGGTAGCTGGAATTTCTCAAGTTTCTTAGGCCAGAAAGATATATGATGTTTTTCTAAGATTCAAACATGAACTACAGGGGCTCGTGGGGTAATGAAACTGTAATGGAGAGTCCATGTGGAAGGCATTACCTGAAAACTAGGTGCCAAGAAGGAAAATGAAAGGCAATATTTTTACCATCTAGTGGAGAGTGAAATTTTTTTTGTCAAGGAAACAGCAGGTGAGAGAACTCTGAAAATTGGAATGCTCTCATGAGAAAAAATTAGTTGTAAATATATATTAAATGGATGATAGTGTATATGGACATTTCATAAACAGTACCAGCAAGTTATAACTTTCCTGATTCTTTGAAAACAAGATAGAGAAGTGGAGATTTAAGTCTGAAAAAGAAAAATGCAGAAAACAATCACTTTTACCAGTTGTAGATTTCTTGCCTACTTCAAATGAAGCAGGAAGGAAAAATATGAATAACAATGGATATTTGGGCTATATTGGAGAAAGACTATATTCAAAGCACAGCTTTGAGTCTTTTTTACTACATAGATTGATCACAGAAATTGTATTACATGCCTATTTATATAATACAGAATATACAAAGGTTTAATGTGAGTACAATGATAAACGGTATCTCACCAACTGTGACACAAAGTTTATGTGTCATCTTGCCCCCAACACCAATGTATAAAAAAGTCTACTGCATTTTTCATCTTCAATTATTTTAGTTTATAAAGTTATAGCTGTAATTAATATATCAGAACATGCATTCCATTGTTTGATTTCCTGGTGGGTGCTAGGTAAGAATTGCTTTTTAAACCAAAAAAGGTGTGTGTGTGTGTGTGTGTGTGTGTGTGTGTGTGTGTGTGTGTGTAGATTTAATAAAGAGAAGTTTTTGTTTTTCAATATATAATTACTCCACACCTTTGTTTTACCTTCCTGAGGTGATCTTTCATTAGAAAAATTATGCTCTAGAAAGCCCTATATTACTATATATATAAATATGTAAAATAAATATATAAATATGTAAATATAGTTATATAAAATTATAAAATATAATCTTTATAATATATGAAGATTTAATAATTATATATTTATAAATATGTATTTACATATAAACATATGTATTCACTGATGTGTTCTGTATTGGGTTGAGAATACACTACTGTTTTAAGAGTTAGTGTTCTTTAATGTAAAAGTATCAACACAACTTTTCAGTCTCATAGTCTACTTTCTAGATCTTATAGTAATTAAGTTATTACATTAACTTTTTTAACTCATTGAGTTTTTATTGTAATATTCTTATAAGTGGCCAAATTCATATCTCTGAAGTTCTTATCTATTGCTCTTAGCACTCTACCAAAACTGTCAAGTTACAGATGAAGATTTTTAACAGCATACCAAATGTTGACTCTGAGATGCATGGCTTTTCCAGTTAAAATACAATAAATATAAGAAAATATAATTTTCTTTGAACTTTTTATAAAGAACACAGTTCCTTCTGGGAAAATATCGGGATTCTCAGCAAGAAATCTAGTATTCAGCTTTAAATTATAAATGTGGAAAGCAATGTAGAATATTGTATTCTCTTAAATTATTCAAATGGGTGCAGCGTTTACCTCTCTTCAGATGGACTAGGATAGTGGTGGTTGCTTGTATTCTGAGAGTTTTTAAAAAATATTTTAAAATATGTATATATTTTTTCTAAATATCCAGCTAATTAAGTAAAACAAAAATTGTGATAGAATGATGTTTTATTTAATGCACATCACTTAAATGGAAATTTAAAAATTTTCTGTTTACCATGACAGTAAATACCATTTTTCAAATATTTTTCAATAAATAAATACAAAGTCTCACAGAGGACAATTAACAGGTATCAGTAAAATCACAGTTTTATTATTGTTCTACAATTATCTGGGTTTTTTTTTGTACTCACCACCACCCACCAGATAGTGGCAACTTATAAATTTCCATCAATTGTTAGGCTAGGAAGGATCACAAACTCCATTCAAATTCCAAAAATTTCATTGTTCCTGTTGATAGAAACATACACTAGTTCCTGCACAGTGATGTTAATAGCTGTTTCACTGTCTTCCTGATGTCCATGCTAACCGTGAGTGTCATAGACCCATATATATCCATAACTGCTGGATGTGTCATGCATTTCTGCACACTCTGCGAGCAGAAGTACTTAATGGCTTTGATCCAGATTGTCTTTTCAAGAACACTTATATAGCAAACATCCTTGAAAGACTATGATAACATCTCCTTTCAGTTCAAAGGACAGGTTTTCTCTGAGCTCAATATTAATAAAGATAATGTGCTCATCAGGGAAAAGCTAAGACAGTATTACTGAACATTATAAATGATTCAGATCCCTAAACTCAGAGTTTCACTTCTCTCATATAAACCACTCCTTGGGTTGGGGGGTGGGTGGCTTCATTAGGAAAATAAAGATGATTTCTCTTACTTGCTACCAAAGTACTATTACATAGAATATTGGTTTATTTTCATAAGAGCTATGGAATTACAAGGATTATTTTATCTATTTTAGTGCTATGGAAAATAATGATAATACTTTACTTTTGTTTTATGCCATGGCCAATTTTCCACAAATATTCAATTGTATCCTTCTAATTACTCACTCATACTTAACTTCTGCCCAGCAGTATAGAGCAAGAATTTTTGAGTGGGAGCTGCTGAACCTCAAGAGAAGAATTGACACAGATTATCTATAAATTTTTAGAAGAGAATGAGAAGAGAACTAGAGAAATTGTATGAATTTTGAGTTTTGCCCTTTATGACATGGTGATGTGACCTCTAGCATCTCTATACAAATCAACATTTGAGATTCTAAGAAAGCAGATTAGTACATTTGTGAGAAGAAGAAAAACATCATCTTTCCTGCAACAGTCAAATAGCAAGTACACACAATAAATTTATGATCTATTCATGATACAAATTTACTACCATTTAACTCTGAACAAATGTGCTTTTCACAATTCCATAAGAATGGTTATCCCCAGACCACTCTGTGACACTAATCTAGTATTCTTTGAGGAATGTAGTGACCTGTATCAGAATTCTTTATTTTGGTCAATAGTCTACAAAGTTAGTTTATCTAGTACAGCTGCTCCTCTTGCTTATACCTTGGATCATAACGATTCATGTAAAACCATTACATGTTGTCCTAACGCTCCTTAGTGCTTAAATATACACACAATTTTTCTTTTTCACCAAAATAAGAATGAGGTCTTTATTTAACTCTTCTTCATAACTGGAAAATTGCATTGTAGTAGATACTATTTCTGAATATGACATGAATTTGTTTCTTTTAATTATGGAGACATTGTTATAAAACAAAAATATAAAGTATAAAACAAAAACAAAAATATAAAAATATAAAATGCCTACAATATAAAAAAAAAAAAAATAAAGTATAAAACAAAAACAAAAATATAAAAATATAAAATGCCTACAACCATATGTTTGGGCCATAATAAACTTTATGACTTTCCAAACTGTTTACATATTAATAAACTCAGTCTTTCACATTGTGTATTAACACCAAGATGTTCACCTAGAGCATTTTTTAGATTAGCTAAACAAACTAGGAAAAAGAAAATTGAAGCTTATGGTAATGCATAACAATAGAAAATGGATTAAATAATGTAATTTATGGCTTATTCATAAATAGAATCATACAGCCATTTAAAATGTGTAGAAAATATTAATGATATGGGAAATGTTTATATTCTCATGGTAAATGAAAAGTTTGAACATCACATTGTATAAACAAGATACTCTCAGACATGTCATATAAAGAAAGAGGGAAATTTGCCCAAATCAGTTAACTCTAGTAACTGAGTGTGGTTTTTTGGGATGGATTTAATTTCTTTAATATGTTTTTCTACATTTTATAATGTGCATGTTTTATTCATATAATAAACTCTTTCAAAACTACTTACTTTAAGTATGTTTTTAAAAGAAATTTAGTGTATGTTTTTGTAAAAATTGCAAGTTAAATGATTAAGCACTTATAATCCTAAAAGATTTTAATGTAACATTCTGGTAATTGTACCAGGTTAAATCCCCTTCTAGCAGAAAAGTGTGAAAACCTTGAAAGAAGAGTTTAAACTTCTACAAAATTTTGTACTGTGTTCTGACATTTATTCCAATCTTCCAATATGATTAAGCACCTTGTTTTTTTAGCTTTTCAGCTAATCTAACAAGAATGGATTAAAAATAGCATAGCCTTTTTAAAATAACACTTGATGTATAGATTTGTCAGAGGTAGAACCACATGGGCTTTAACTCTCTCTTATTAACCATTCTGCAATCCACTGCATCGAGAAATTAAGTTCACTTAACCTTGTGACATCTAAGGTAAAATTCACAGCCACTGTATATGCATGTCAAAATCTGTTAAGACAAGTGAACAAAGAGTGGATTCGACAAAGCTTAACTAAACAAGTAGATTTTCACCAACCTTATTTCAGAAGCATGACTGTATCTATATGGTGATAGAGAGTTTCCATTAAAAAAAAAATTGTCATTCAAGTTATCTCCAGTGTATCTTGTATTAGACAATTTTCTTGTTGTCTGCAGCTATACCATTAAATCTACAATTATGAAAGTACTCTATATTTTTCTACTATATGCCATATATATTTGGATCTAAATTCATGGCAAATTAAAACCCACAAATAACTATAAAATACTATTTTTTGCTGGATACTCAGCAAAATATATATGAGCACAGAAATGAGCTTTGATACTGATCAAATTCTATTTGGAATGGTAGTTAAGGCAATTTAATTTCTTGGTACCCAATGACAACTATTGTGAGTTTTCAGCACAATTAAGGACCTATTGTTTAGAGTACCCCTGAAACAACCAATGGGAAATTGAGGTAAACAGATCTTTTGGGCAGCATTTACTTTCATGAGCTAATCTATTATTCAGTATTTATTTAATGAATATTAATTGTGTGCATACTATATACTCTGCTAGGAGCTGGAGGAACAATATAAGGCATGCAATGGTCTGGCCCTCTCAGTGCTTACTGCTGAATGACTGGTCCAGGTAAGTACAATTAATTCTCAAACAGTGAACTGAATTTAAAGACAATGGAACTGTAGGATTCTGTGTGAGCCCTTAAGAGATCTTTGCATAGATTCTTTGAAGATGAAAAGGCATTCTTAAGGAAGTGATGTCTACTTTTAATCATAGAAAATATGTAGCATTGACTAATAATCAGGAATGGAACAATTAAGCAATTCCCAAAAAATGTTTGTCAGAGGAAAGAGCATATATCGAGATGGAGAGGAGTTTCATGGAGCTCAAAATAGATAGAAACAGCAGAAATACAGGATGGAAAGGAAATGTAAGAACTGAATTATCATTTTGCAGTATCTACTACAGTGTATAAAGTTGTACAATATTTAATTATTTAATGTTTTAATATTTGCAAAGTTACTAACCAAAGTACACCATTCAACATTTCTTTTGTGTTGGTATTAAATGCTAGGCAGGATGCTATATCATTTAATTTGCTTGTAAAGTAATTGAAATGCAGGGAAGAGAGACTCCCATCCTCACCCTCACCCCTCTCACACAGATAATTATGCCTAGTAGTTATCGAAACCAGAATTTTAAACCACATCATCTGAATAAACTTAGTATTGTTTCATTAAAATGTCCCCTTCTGTCTCAAAAACAAAAACAAAGCAAAAAATAAAACACACACACTATTAAGAACTATGTATCGTCAACCTGAATTGGAAACTCAATTATCTTTGTATTAGGTTTAAATCACACATCATCAAATAGTAGCATGTGCAAAGACATAACTCCCTTCATGTTTATAACTGAACCCACTTTGACTTTCAAGATTTCAATTCCTCATGAAATCTTAAAACATATCCTTGCCAATTTGAGATCCTTAGTCACTTCTAGTTTAAATCACAGTGTCGTTTGGTTAATACTGAAGTCCAGGTTTTACAAACTTATATCATCCCTTCTTCCATTATGGACACCTAAGCTCACAGAGAGCTTAATTATAAACCTGACATTGAGATACCTCCATACTGACTTCCATAGTGGCTGCACCAATCTGCAATCCCAACAACAGTGCAGCAGGGTCCCCTTTTTCCCACAGCCCCGCAAGCACTTGTTGTTTGTTGATTTATTGATGATAGCCATTCTGACTGGAGTGAGGTCGTATCTCATGGTGGTTTTTATTTGCATTTCCCTAATGACCAGTGAGGTTGCACTTTTTTTCAAATGCCTGTTGGCCATCTGTATGTCCTCTTTAGAGAAATGTCTCTTCATATCTTCTGCCCATTTTTTAATTGGGTTGTTTGTTTTTCTGGTGTTGAGTTTCATGAGTGTTTTATAAATTTTGGATATTAACCCCTTATCAGATAAATCGTTGGCAAATATATTCTCCCATTCATTAGGCTTCCTTTTTGTTTTATTAATGGTTTCCTTTGTTGTGAAAAAACTTTTAAGTCTGATATAATCCCATATGTTCATTTTTTCTTTTACTTCCCTTGCCCGTAGGGATGTATCAGTAAAAATATTGCTCCAGGTAATGTCTGCAAAGTCAGTATGGAGGTATCTCAAAAAACTGGAAATAGAACTACCATTTGACCCAGCAATTCCACTCCTAGGTATTTATCCTGAAAAAACCAAGACACTTATTCAAAAAAAGTTATGCACCCCTATGTTCATAGCAGCACGATTTACAATAGCTAAGACTTGGAAACAACCAAAATGACCATCAGTAGATGACTGGATTAAGAAACTGTGGTATATTTATACAATGGAGTATTACTCCGCTATAAAGAAGAATGAAATCGTACCATTTGCAATGATATGGATGGACCTGGAGACTATTATGTTAAGTGAAATAAGTCAGTCAGAGAAAGACAAATACCATATGATCTCACTCATATGTGGAATCTGAAAAACTGTATGAATGAGCAAAGTAAACAGAAACTGTCTCATAGATATAGAGGAAAAATCAGGGTTGCTAATTGGGAGGGGGATGGGGATGAGGGAGAAGGGGAAGGGATTAGATAGCAAAAATAGGCAACTACAATATTGCCACTGGGATAGGAAAAACAGTTTGGGGAATATAATTAATAATGTTGTAAATATTCTGTGGAATGTCAGGTGATCATAGGTCTTGTTAGGGAGACCATTTCATGGATGGAGTAGAGGTTTGATCACTGCACTGTATAACTAAAGCGGAGGTGGTATACCTACTGTAATTGAAGATATATAGTCATGGGATGTGGATTATACTGTGGAAGAGAGTCAGAGGAGAAGAGTAATAGATATATATGATATGGGGGGGAGTGGGGTGGCGAATTGGGGGTGGGGGGGTTGTCACTTTGAGGGGTAAAATGTGTAACTATTGCACTGTGTTGTACACCTGAAACTAATTAAAATAAAAAATAAATAAATAAAATAAAATAAAATGCAAAGAAAAAAAAAAACCTGACACTGCGGCAACTTTTTTAGAATATTTAGCACGGTGTTGACCAGGTTGTCTGCACTGTGAAGTGGGGCCTCTCCTATGCAGTGTTTGCTTATCTGACTCTTTCTCTGCTTGAAGCCATAGTTGATGACCAACTTTCCACTATGAGCCCTGGTACCTCTTATCAGGAGTTCTTCTTTTGGTAAGTTAAAAGATAAACTGAGGTATATTAAACAAGCTAAGTGTTTAAGCAAAAATTGATTCTAATCCATGAGCACTAAATTGGAAGTCGTTAGGGATACTCCACTGACACAAGCTAGGGGAAATATTTATATAGAGAAATATCAGAAGCAAAGAAAGAAATTATTTGATTGCCTACAGCTTAAAATCTAGATGGCTGTTTGTGATTGGTTGTACTATCAATATGTCTTGATTTCATAACCTTGAGGCATTTACAGACTTAGATTTTGGTTAGCTTATGTAGGCTGCCAAGGCATTAGAACCACCGCAGGCTAAGAACCTCCTTGTTTAATTACTTTAACAGGCATTTGTCATCCCAACTACTCTTCCTAAAAGTTTCAAAATGTTCTCCACATTTCTCAGATAGTGAGTCTTTTTTAATTGCCTCAATCCTATATCAATTGTCATCTCAGTCATACTCTACCCCTGTGGTATCATAAAAAACATGAAACAGCTATATGGTTTGCTTTCCCTGTTTCTTACAACGTGGGGACTGAATTAAATTTGCCCTGTATTTTGGGATAACTCTAAATTACCTTTGTGTGACTTCTGTTGTTTCTGATTCACTTCAGAGATAAGACCTGAGGGGAAAAAGATACTGGAAGTCCCTATCAGTGAATACATTTTATTTTTACCTTTTCTTTTGTTTAAATCCCAAACCCAAGTCAGGAAATGCCTATCCATGTGGAAGTTAAAACAACAGGCCCTTTTGCAATCATAAACATATTCTCAATCTGTGTTAACTGTGCTCAAAATTACCTAGGATCCGTGCTCCCACTATTGCAAACCAATATCTTTAGATTTTTAAAACACAATTTTTATTTTATCAAGCACCTAACTCTTAAAATTAAAATGCTAAACTTGGTAGAATATCTCTCTGTAAGGTATTTTAAAAATGCATTTATATATTCAATTGACTTTGTCTAGGTTGCGTCTGACAAGCTTCACAAAGCAATGAACTTTATTGAATTATTAGTATAAGGGTGAGAACAACGGAAATAAATTCAGGAATTAAAAACATTGATTATTGGCTATAAAGTTGTGTTACTCATGGTGCTTCATCAATACTTTTATAATATATTTGTAATTATTATATCATTATAGAGTGTATGAGCTAAACTGTTACACTTTATGAAACTCTAAGTTATCAGTCAGTTAACTATTGTAATGACTGACTGGTCAAAGACATTAGCTAAAATATATAGATACACACCCACATATGTATACTTATATATGTGTATATTAATAAAATATTTTGCATAACAAATAATACCATACAGTTAAAAAAAACCTGGCTTTTTCCATAGGTCAATGACTAATTTGATACAGTACATTAGTCGGTGTACATTTTTTAAAATTTTGCATTAACAAAAACAATTCAAATAAGTGAAGAGAAAATTAAACCTACATATGACCTAGAGAAAAATTGATGCTAAATATGGATAAGCAATTCAGGTTAAATATATAATAAAATACAAATTCATTGTCAAAATTAGTAGAAAAATAAAATGGTTCTGGTTTATTTGTTCATAAATTCCTTTCTTCTCTTTATTTTATTTGATCATTCTAACAAATTAAAGACTGCTAGGAATTCTAGGAAGAATTGGGATATTTAACAAATAGTCTTGCAATGAAGCATTCTTTAATTAATTCAATTTAAAGAATAAATTATTTTGATAAGTCAACATATTTTTTGTTATTGTAAGGTGTTTTCAGAAACAATACTGTATGATCTAGTACTGTCGTGGCTTATAGTTAACAAAAGCCCAAGAGGTCTGAAGCAGACCGTTACTGACATAGATTTATAGGTCTATTGATGTTAGAGTCAGCATGTCTGCAATTCTCTTAGCCTATCTTTATAAGTGGGAGCCTCATGGTCACAGGGTTTTCACTGTTGTGGTAGAAGTTATGTTTCTATTAAAGGCAGAAAAAAGCACAGAAATATTGTGTTCTAGGTAGAGTTCCCTTATAATCAGCAAGACAATAGTTTTTAGAGGACCCTTCTTCCCAGCAGATTTCTACTTAAATCTAACAAAGTTTAGGCTAGAAGTAGGTCACATAGCTAGTTCTAGCTTCAAAAGTTGTGGAAAAAATAGAAAAAAAAGTCAAACCATGATTGACTTAATTCTATTACAATCTACTGTTTGGGGGCTAAAAACTTTAATCAGAGTTCTGTTAAACTAAAGAATAATGTAGAATGGATATCCAACCAAAAATAGATTTTGCTACAAAGTTGTCATCAGATTTTGACTGTAAGTTAGAACAAAATTCCTCTCCTCATTAACTAAATTGATGTTTTATATCCTATTTTCTGAGTAAAGGATACAACACAAGGCCATGATTTCTCTGAAATATTAAAATCGATGACTTTGTGTCATTCACTCAATCCAAAGGGTCAGTCTTTGTTACCCTAATACTAAAACTTAGAAACATGGAAACCTGTTAAATCAAGTAATGGGTCACATTTGCCACCAAAAGTTCCACTGGTGTTAGCAAATGATATCATCATCTAAAAAAGGCTTTCCAGTAATCTGCAGACAATGCTTATTGACCACAGGGAGCATCATGGTTTGCAATGACTGTTTTGTTACAGCAGCAAATCCTGCAGTAATAACTGCAGTTTTTATATGTGTTGTGGTACAGGAATATGAAATATTCTCTAAGTGTTACCATTAACCGCTGACATACCAAAACAATAACTATCTGAGTTGCCAGAGCTAAAGCTCTAGTCTTTAGTTTTTTTAGTTCTTAAACATATATCCATTTTATCAAAGCCATCCAAGTGCCTGAAGTTGGGAAATTCTATACACAAGCTATGCTCAAAACAAAATCCTGCCTAAATCTGGTACAAGTTACCCATCCAAACTTCTCTATTTCTTTGGTATACTTCTTTTCAGTGAAGTCCTCCATCTGCCATCAGTCACAGCCACCTCAGGTTATTAAACATAATTTCAAATCTCAAAAGTCAGCAAGCGGTGGTATTTTGGTCACTTTCTTGGGTGCATTGACCCGCTTTCTCCCTAAGATATCTGATACATCATGTACAATTAATACAAATCGCTGAGAGGTGATAGGTAGGTGGGAATAAATTGACCCTTCATTGACTTACAGAGCCAAGAGTTAGGCCAGAGCTCATGGTTAGGCAGGAAGAAATGGTATATCTGTACTGAATGTTAAAATATTTCTGCATTGCTCAGTGCTCTCACTATTGCACCCTGAAGCTTCTGCACTTTGCCACTGTCAAATGTATGTTAGCTCTCGACACAACAGAAGTATCTATGGTGGATAGCAGCTCTGATTGGTCCTTACTATTACCTATGTAGTTTCAAACATTTTGAATATCATGTGTAGGTTCATTCCAAGCCCAAAATTATGAAGATATGCCCTTATCTCAGAAAACCAAGGATGAACTAGTCTTACATCTTATAACAAAAAGATGTTTTTTGTTTTTTTCCCCTCATAAAAAAAGACAGTTTATTTCAAGTTTTCCTTTTAGGTACAAAACACTACCATAAATTTTGCAACAAATACTACTACTGTCTAGACCTTCAAACAAGCACCATGTAATGTAGTTACATATCCCATTGCTAAGATTATATCTAATTATTTCCACAAATGCAACACTTACCTATTTATCTAATCCAAGGGTCAGGGATGGCATAGTAATATGCTTTTAAATGGCAACTTTCTAATAGGAAATGTTTATGTGCAAGAAAAATATGACTAAGTAAATGGAAATATCATTTGAAATGAAATATCACTTTCTTTTAAATATCACTAACATTTCAAAACTTAAAAAAGTAAAAGTCAACATTTATTTCCTTCACCCAGGCTAACTGGGTTATGAACTCCATTGCCTAATCTTATGAATTTTCTGAAACAGAATCTTTAAATCCACCTACCTTTTATTGAACTTTCTAATGCTATTAAACTTATCATATTATTTTGCCTTCTATATCAATCTCTGACTAGTAAACTGAACAGATTTATTTTTGCTTAAGTCTTTCAAAAGTATTTATAAAATAATTCTCAAGTTCTTCAATTCTTTATTTCCTTCCTTGTAATCCTTGATCTGGTTAACTCCATTGGGTGAAGTTAAAATTATACTAGATGCCCTGTCTAAACCACTGAATACTATTTGGTCTCAGCCATCACAATCCGCATCCAAACCCTAACCTATGTTAAAAGGAGATCTTTCAAAGGAATAGGCCTCTGCTTTGCTAATGTTTAGTCACTACAGCAACTAGTTTAGTGGTTTGTGCTTTGTAGGGCTTATTATAAAATGTTAATAAATCACATATTTTTAATGCTTTCATTTTGACCTTTCACCATATATTTAGCAAAATAAGCAGAAAGTTGTAATTATCTTTAGTATAGATACCATCAAATTATAGAAATTCTATGAATCACCACTTAATTTTCATTGCATTGCAATAGGAACCAGACTTTAAGAATGTATTTGTAGACTGGGATATAACATTAGTGAGTATATGTAAATTTGTCATTGACTCTTAGTTCTTTCTTCATTGAAAGAAATGTCAAATGAGTTGATTTAGAATTTTTAAAATTCTTAAATTAATTTTCTGCACAGGAGCTGATATGAGGTTCTCTTTCATGTTCAGTTAAAATTGTATTAAACCTATTAAAGGTGGCAGTGTTTATGCTTGATATAAAGCATTTAATTTATGGTTGTTCAAAGCTTTAAACAGAGATGCAGGTAGTATAAACTAAATCCATTCTTTTTTCCCTAAGGATGAGGAAGCACTATAGGATGCAAGCCAAGGAAAGCCTCTCAGGCTACAAAAGGATCAGGGAGCCAAATTGAGATTAGGGTAAATTAGATCCAAGAAGGAAACAATTAAATTCTGCTGCTAAAGAATTTGTTACAACAGTTCTAGGAAACAAATACACATGGTGATATATGCTATCTTGGTCATTGGCTGACCAGAGCTACAGGAGAGGTAGCTTGTGATAACTAGTTAATGCCAAGGTTAGGGACTTCTCTGAGGGGCCCCTCAAGGGATTGCCTGAAGCCTCTGGTGCAACTGCATCACTTTTCAACTTCTCCTTTTTTCCAATCCTGCTTCACTGCTATTTTACTGGCGTTCCTGAGAATATTACTAAATATACCTTGTGGGTCTAAATCTTACAGTCTGTTTCCCAGGTTACCCAGACTTTGGTGTCTTGTTTTTAGGAAGCAGAATCTAAAATGAAACTTTGGAGCTGGGTTACCTGTAGGTAAAATAGAAATGAAGGCTCTGCCACTCATGGGGACGATAGAGCATCATATCCATTTTCCATCCTTTATTTTATTTTTTCATCTTGTTCTCTGTTGGACCACAATTACTAAAATGTTTAATAGTGATAACCTAGGATAGATTTACTGTGGTTGGGTTTGCACTGGTAAGGCTTTGAGAAGGGGGATGTAATAATTTTAAGGCTATTTCATGAAGAATAGTGAATGGTTTTCCTGATTGGTCAGGGCCTGGTAGAAGAAAGATCAAAAATCTTTTAAACAACTGTAAAGTGGCAAGCAGATGGAGTTATGCAAGTGTTATCTTTTAATGGTGCTATGTTCCCAAAGGTTAGAATACATATATCTAAAACTAAGTAGTAATCATAGGAATTTCCCTTACTAGCCTTACTCCTAGTGGCTTATCTGGATTATTTTTGCTTCCTGATGCTGAAAGTCTAATCTCTGTAATTCTAAATGTTGCAATTTTCAAAGGCTGGATTTTAGGGGAGCCTGAATATCTGTAATCTGTTGTTGCCCAAGGTCACTTTGGGTCTTTTACCAAAAGCCCTGCAGTTAATTTAAAAAGGAACCATGTTGGCAAGCATAATTGATTTTGAACATCAGGGGTAGATCGGGTTGTTCTGATATAATGGGGATGGAGAAGATAGTGTTTACCACTATAGGAACCCCCTGTGTCATCTATTGAACTTCCCTGATCAATTTTAATGGTGAGCAAGTGTAACAACAATGATCAATTGACATGGACATCAAAAGGCCCAGACCTCTCAGGTATGAAAATCTGGGTCACCTCAATAGATAAGCCACCTAGAACAACAGAAATTTTTAGCTAACAGTGATGGAAACATAAACCATATAGTACAGGAAGGAAATAATGAATAAGCAGTTGCAGCCATATGATTAGCTTTGGTGATGGGAACATGTTTGTTCTACTAACTTTCTTATAAGCTATGCAGAAAAGAAACCAGCCAGTATCTTGAAAAATATACTCCCAGATGGAATGAAGTATTTTACAAAGCAGATAGACTCTAACTGTTCAAGAGGTGGACTGTGTCGGATATTGCAGCTTTTGTCCCACATCCACTTTCAAAACCAAAGCACTCAATACTCTACTGGCCAGGACTGACAGTTGCAGACAAATCACAGATGAGACCCAAAGAATTTCCCATGGTCAAAGGTAACATCTTCCCCACAGTTATAACCTCTCGCAGGAGTAGCTCACTTCCAAAAAATTGGTTCATGCAGAGGTATAAAAGCATAACCTTCTTGCCTTCATTTTGGATATCACTAAAATGTGACCAGCCAAGGCCTCTGTTGCAACTGCATTGCAGTTCAAATTCTCTCTCTGCCTAATCCTGTTTCTCTTATTTATAAATCATGGGATGACAGTTATGAAAGTGTACCTTTTGATCATAGGCTACTCTGCATTGAAAATTTGATATCCTTTAATTTATTTTTTTAATTAAAATTTATTTGGGTGACAATGGTTATTAAATTTACATGGGTTTCAAGTGTACAATTCTGTAAAACTTCATCTATATATCACATTGTGTGTTCACCACCCAAAGTCAGTTCTCTTCCATCACCATATTTATATGACCCCATTTATTCTCATCTACTGACCCCTCCCCACTTACTCTCTGGTAACCACTAAACTATTGTCTGTATCTATGAGTGTTTGTTTATTTGTTTGTCTTGTTTCTTTGTTGCTTTCAGTTTTTTGTTGTTGTTGTTTTTTCTTTAGGGCAGTGTCACTGGCCCTCATATGTGGGACCTGAACTGGGATCGCTGGCTTTCCAAGCCAGCGATTAACCATCGTGCCACTTGGCATGTCCTGCTTTCAGTTTTATATCCCACATATCAATAAAATCATATGGTTCTCCACTTTTTTCTATGTGACTTATTTCTCTTAGCATAATAATCTCAAGATCCACCCATGTTGTCGCAAATGACATTATTTCATCTTTTCTTATGGCTGAGTAGTATTCCACTGTGTATATGTACCACATCTTCTTTATCCAATCATCTATCAAAGGACAATTTCATTGTTTCTATGTCTTGGCCACTGTAAATAATGCTGCAATAAACATTGGAACACATATACCTTTATGGATAAATGTTTTCAGAATTTGGGTGTATATACCCAGGAAAGGGATTGCTGGGTCATATGGAAATTATATTCTTAGTGTTTTTTTGTTTTGTTTTTTTTTAGGGCAGTGTCACTGGCCCTCATATGTGGGACCTGAACCGGGGCTGCTGGCTTCCTAAGTGAGCGCTTAACCACCGTGCCACTCTGCCGGCCCTATTCTTAGTTTTTTGAGGAACATTCACACTGCCTTCCATAGCAGCTGCACCAATCTGCATTAGTACCAACAGTGTATGAGGGTTCCTTTTTCTCCACAGCCTGTCCAACACTTATCATTTGTCTTGTTGGTGATAGCCATCTAACTAGGGTTGGGTGATATCTCATTGTGGTTTTTATTTGCATTTCTCTGATGATTAGTGATGTTGAGCATCTTTTCATATGTCTATTGGCCATCTGTATGTCTTCTTTGGAGAACTGTCTATTCATGTCCTCTGCCCATTTTTTAATTAAATTATTTGTGTTTTTTTTTTGTTGTTGAGCTGTATGAGTTCCTTATATATTTTGTATGTTAGCTCCTTATCTAAGGTGTTGTTTGCAAATATCTTCTCCCGTTTGGTTGGTTGCCTCTTTGTTTTGTCAATGGTTTCTTTTGCTGTGCAAAAGCTTTTTAGTTTGATATAGTCCCATTCATTTATTTTAGCTTTTAATTCCTTTGCCTTTGAGGTCAAATTCATAAAATCCTCTTTGAACCCAAGGTTCATATCCTTTAAATCTATCCTTTCCAGACTATTCCTTAGAAAAATCTTTATGTATTCCCAGGTGTACATAAGTCCAGTTTGAAGAGACTAATATACAGAGTATGCCAAAAACATGTATATACATTTTCAGAAAGGAAAAAGCTGCATTAAAATTGTAATACTCAAAATATACAATAACAAAAGATGAATACAAGTTACATTTGACTTCTGCAATTACAAGAGGTGCTCAAAGTGGTTACCATCAGTGTGATTTGAATACAGTTTTCTTCCTTTCTTAAAAATATGTTTACATTTTTTGGCACTCTCTGTATTTTACCCACTATTAAATAGCTATTTACATTTATAATTCTCATTATAACTCATTTTTGAAAAATACATAAAAAATTAAATAGAATTTGCCCTGGGATAAGTAACTTTTATACTTTTTAAAGATATTTTATCAGATATGGCCATTTATTTTCTTACCTAGGTTTACCATTAAATTTGAGAAACTTGCATTTTATGTAAAGGTTATATCAAGCTATCACAACACCTGCCCTCTAATAATCAGACAACATGTATTTTAAATGAATACATGAAAAATGTATATAAAATATGCATACTACCGAACTAGATGTCACTTGAAACATAATTATCTGTAAAAAACTAAGAAGATGGTATGATTCAAGAAATTTATTTTTATAGACCAGGTCCTTTGTTCTTGCTTTAGGGGAAAGAGTAAGGATGTTTCCAACTCAGGCAACAGAGTGAAGTTAGGTATGACTGCAATTTCACTACAGAGATGTGCAGTCACTATATGTGCTGATAATGTTCTTGTTTAGTACAGAATGCTTATAATGTCTCATGTAATCAATGACAGCCTGTGACAGATTTCTCCCAAATAAAGGTCAAATTTTACAATAGCCTCTCATAATTGATCTTTGCACAAAAATAGAAATGGGACAACTCCATGAATTTCTGTAGAAATATTTTCCAAGACTCCCTTTTTTTCCTACAGAATGTTTTCTACATATAGGATAAGAGTTTAATATTCTCTTATTCTGCCCACATTATAACACATTTTCAAAACAAGTAAAATTTTTAAGTAAATTTTGCAGGAATATTTTATAATATATATTATTTTAATGAAGAAGAGTTAGCACATAATAATTAAGGCAGCCAGGCCTGGAAAGAAAAAACATAGTTATCCTCAGAATTGTAAATACTTACAGACAATCTGGTGCAGTTTTTCTCAACTGGGGGCAATCCCTGATAGAGGCTAGTGATGCTAATAAACATGCTACAATGCACAGGAGAGGTCCCCACAATGAAGAGTTATCCAGCCCAAATTGTCACTTGTGTCCTGGCTGAGAAGCCCTAATCTAGTGTAATCTCAGTATATAGATAATATTCAGAGACATTTTCAGGAACATCATTTTAGTTTTCAAATGATTAAGAGATGGGGTTCTAAGTCAATGTTAGAAAAAAAGAATCATATAGTACAACGTCTGACAATTTAGTTCGTAGACTCATCCTAGAAAAAGTGCTACATACCTCATGGCCGAATAGCACTTCAGTTATCTTAAAAGTACTTCCCTTGGGGTCGGCCGAGTTGTGCAGTGGTTAAGCGCTGGCTTGGAAAGCCAGCAGTCCCAGTTCGGGTCCCAATTGAGAGGGCCAGTGACACTGCCCTCAAAAAAAAAAAAAGTACTCCCCTGGGGAAGCTATGCACCAACACCGGTGTCTAGTCCACCCTTTAAAGCAATTTTGGAACTCTTTTTTTGGAATGGCCATCAGAGCTGTTGTTGTATTACCCTTGATGTCCTGAATGTCATGGAAATGTCTTCCTTTCAATACTTCCTTTATCTTCAGTGAAAGAAAGAAGTCATTGGAGGCCAGATCAGGTGAGTTGAGAGGGTGTTCCAATACAGTTATTTGTTACTGTCTAAAAACTCCCTCACAGACAATGCTAAGTGAGCTGTTGCATTGTCGTGATGCAAGAGCCATAAATTGTTGGTGAAAAGTTCAGGTTGTTTTTGTGTAACTTTTTCATGCAGACTTTTCAGCACTTCCAAAGAGTAAACTTGGTTAACTGTTTGTACAGTTGGTACAAATTCACAATGACTAATCCCTCTGATAACAAAAAAGGTTAGCAATTGTTTTTGACTTGATTTGGCCTGACAGAAATTTTTGGTCAGTGGAGAATTGCCTGACTTCCACTGTCCACTTTGACACTTTGTTTCAGGGTCCTATTGGTACACTCATGTTTTATCACCAGTGACAACACAGCCCAAAGCATTGTCTTGCCTATCCAAAAGGTCGTGGCAAGTTTCAACTCTCCTCTGCTTTTGTTCATCATTGAGTTCCTTCAGGACCATTTTTGCACACAACTTTCTTATTAGATTCTCAGTTAAGATTTTCCTGTTTCTCAATCAATATTTGCTTGGTCTGCTATGCTTCTCACGGCCCATGATTTTAACACAAATTCAATGAATTTTTGCAATGTTTTAATCAGTTCTGTTCATTATTGGCCACCCTAAACTTTCTTCATCAGTGATGTGTTCTGTCCCCTCAGAAAAACATTTAATCCATATGTATACTGCCATTTTCTTCATGGCATTATCCTCATAAACGTGGACAAATATCTCCCTGATTTCACTTACACTGTTGCCAAGTGTAGCAAGAAATTTAATGTTTGTTCATTACTCTAATTTAAGCTTAGGCATTCTCGTGACAGCACAGAAAAACACACAACAATAATGACTGCCACTCAGCAAGACACCTCCATATGTTGACAAGAACACAGCTGTGAGACACTGATATACCAAGGTTATGAAACCTTACTGAGCTGTTTGTACAGTGCTGCCAATGTAAGTGCACAGTGGCAAGTTTGTGAACCTAATTGCCAAGTGACTCATTTCAGATCAAAAGACACACACAGACCTGAAGTAAAGTGATGGGGAAGAGGTATTTCATGAAAATGGAAACAAGCTTTGGTAGCAATCCTTATACCAGGCAAAATAGATGTTAAAACAAAGGCTCTAACAAAACACAAAGAATAACCCAATACTCCACTTCATGGTATATATCCAAAGAAACCCAAAATGCTACCTCAAGGGATGTGTGCATCCATATGTTCATTGCAGCATTGTTTACGATGGCCAGGATGTGGAAGCAGCCTGGGTGTCTGTCGATGGATGAATGGATGAAGAATAGGTGGTACATATATAATGGAATATTACTCAGCCATGGGTGGGAATGCATTCTCGCCATCTGCAGTGGCATGGATAGACGTGAAGGGTATTGTACTGAGGAAAGCATGTCAGACAGCAAAAGACATACAATGTAATTTCACCAATATGTGGAATCTAAAGAACAAAGTAAACAAACAAAACAGAGACAAAAAAATAGTGGTGTGGAAGTGTACACTTTAAAAAAGTCAATAAAGCAAAATACAATGTGAAACTATAGAAAAAAATATTTCAAATTGAAGAAGACTAAAAACACAGGAAAAGAGAATGCAATACTTGATTTTAGATATAATCAAGTACATTGATGTGAAAAAATATGCTATAAGTAATGTGTCAATTGTCATATGGATGGCATGTTACATAAAAGTATAATATTAATCTTAAAATTACTGAGTTGATAAGTGTATGTGGTTATGCTAGCGACTGTTTTTTTTAATATATTAGGGTTTTTTATTGAGATATAATGTGCTTATAATACCTTGTAAGCTTAAAGTGTACGTGTTAATTTGATACATTTGTATATTGCAGTATTATCACCACTGTAGTGTTAGCTAATACCTCCATCATGCACCATAATTATCACTTTTTTGTAAGAAGAATGTTTAGGATCTAGTCTTTTAGCAATTCTGAAGTATATACTACAATATTATTAACTATAACTACAGTACTGTGTATTAGATCTCCAAATTTATTCATCTTCTTACTGTAAATGTTTACCCACATTTCCCCATTTTCCCCAACCCCCCTCCATTTCCTGGTAACCACCATTCTACTCTTTTTTTTCTATGAGTTTAGCAAAATTGCACATGTAAGTAATATCATACAGTATTTGCCATTCTTTGTCTGACATGTCACTTAACATAATTCACTCAAGGTCCATCCATGTTGTCACAAATGGCAGGATTTCTTTCTTTCTCATGGATGAATAATATTCATATATATATATATATATATATATATATATATATATATATATTCACATCTTCATTGTCCATCCATCCATTCATTCATTCATTCATAGTCACTTAGGTTGTTTTCATATCTTGGATATTGTGAATAATGCTGCAATAAACATGAGCGTGCAGGTGTGTTTTCAATATCCAGTCTTTATTTCCTTTGGATATATATCCAAGTTGATTTTTGGATCATATGATATTTCTATATTTAATTTTTTTTGATAAGTTTTTACGTTTTCTATAGCAGCTGAAACAATTTTAATATATTATTAACATTTATTTAAATATAATACATTTATTATATGTTTTATATATTTATAAATTTAAAAGAATATAAATTAGATATATAGGTTATGAATATATTTATACGTGCATGTTTCAAACTGAATTGAATATTTTCTTAGCATTTTGATAGTAGTATGAAAAAAGATGTGAATGTAGGTGTGTCCTAAAATTCAAAGTCCCAACTAAGCCAAGGAAGTGATCAAATCGATATCACTATACATATTAAAATTCCAGAAATAAATTTAAAAATCACTGCAAGTCTGTTTTATATGTTAAAGAACAAAATTCAGCCCAGTAAATTTGGCAATCTGGTAGGCTTTATTAAGGGATTCATGAACTTAACAGCAACTAGAAGGGCACTCTGAGAGATTTTACAAAATGTAAGATTTTTATAGCAAAAGGGTGTGACATAGGAGTTATTAACAAAATTTTTAAAAATGATTACTTTTAGGCCAGGGCATATTCTTTTGTGGGCAGTGGAATGGCAGGGCTTTATAATGCAAAGTACCTCAGTAGTGTTGATCAAGAAATTCAGGACTGATTGGTTTAAAATTTCATTCCTGGGACAGCCTGAAACAGCAATTAGGATTAGGTTAGTTATTAAGTTTTTGTGTGTTGAAGTGGCTTAGCAAAAATGACTATGTTTTGGCTTTTCTTAAAATATATATATCATTAATTAATTCCTATAGTACATCAGTGAGGAATAACTTTTCAGTAAGTAATTTTCTATCTATCTATCTATCTATCTATCTATCTATCTATCTATCTATGAACAAATAAATCAGGCTGAACTATAACATGAAAATTGACACTTCTTAGACAAAAGTTTTCCACTGAAAATTTAGAGATAAATTGTACAGTTTAAACATATATACCTGTAGTATATTTGGGTACTGTTGGACTTCCACACACTATAATTTACAATATTAGCTCCTTAGAGTAAGATTTTTTTATTTTTTCCCTCTAGGAACTCAGTAGGCCCCAAACTTGCCATATCACAGAAGCACTGATGCCAGTTCTCTTGAAAATAAAAATGTAAGTATGTATAGCTCTTTACAATTTATTCTATCAGTAAATACTCATATTCTCTTATCTTTTGAATTTGTTTTTGTTTTCAAACACTGCACACTTAGTTCAATCTTTAGCAATTCATCCAGTCTTAGCTCACATAAACCCTGCCTTATATAGAGTAATATTTCCTCATTTTCCACTCAATTAAAAACAAAACAAAACAAAAAAACCTTATTCTTCATAAATCAGGAAAAACATTATAGTACTACAAAAATGATGAACAAGTACAACTCGTTTTCAAGTACTGGTAAAGTTATACCCACAAACAATGTTAATAGCAGGCTGAATAATACCAATTCCATAATTGCATCCCAGGAAAATGAGAACACACAAAGCAGAAAAATGATGTCAAGCGGGGTGACCAGGGAATGCTAAATGAATGGGTTAGTCTAAATTAAACATGTGGAATAAAACAAACAAACAAACAAAAATTATCTGGATGTAAGACTAATTCCTTAGTTCATGTAGTTCCTTTGATTGCTTAATTCATACCATCTCTTAATTTAACTACACATGATAACTTCCAATTTTGGAGCAACTCCTATACCATTAGGAAACTGTTTTATAGATTAACAGTTTTAATATGGCCTTTTAAATTTTATACATGTATATATGATATATATATATATAGCAATATATGTTATGATATAAATTATATATATATATATATATAAATTTATATGACCATATTATTGTTACCAGATTTTTTTTAATGCAATACTCAGTGGCATCTAATTCTGTTCAATAAAAGATGGTACTATAATCAGCTTATGCAACTAGAATAGCACTGTATGGGATTAAATTCAGAAATAGTAATAATTGATACCTGATATTTTCTTGAGAAAAAGTTTTCTGTAAACTTCTAGGAAAGATGTATACCAGCCTTCTCAGACTTGAAAGGAATATTATACACTGTAACACATAGGAAAGGAGAGAATTAATAACATAAAGATGCCCAGCATGCATTGAATCTGTTCTGGTGAAGTACTTTCTGTGCACTGTCTCATTTCTGCACTAAAAAAAAGAGATCCCCTCAGGTCATTAATTCCTATTTCTGTTCCATATTCAGCTTATGAAATAAAAGCAATTTAATTTTATTTTTAGATTAGATAATCTTGTTCAAATGCTTATATAGATGGGTAAACTGAAAACCTGACGAATAAAGGTATATGACAAAGGACATTTAGTGGTAGAGTAAATTTCCAGGTCCCATGACTCCTGGTTGCTATTATTTTTTTTTTAATTGTATTTTTATAAAAACCTTTAAATCAAGAATAATAAGAGGATTCTCCCATATCAGAAACAAAACAAAAGTTTTCTGGGGTAAACTCTTCCTTAATGTTTTTATTTATACAAGGAGGGTAAAGGATGCTTGTTTTTTCATTATTCCCAGGATCCTTATGCCTTATTCATTCCTGGGGACAAATCAAAGAAAACTGGAAGGTCATCTTTTGGTCACTGCTATTCAGTTTGCTGTGCCAAGCTGAAAACCCAGGCCATTAAATATGAAAATCCACTCATTGTCTCAGGCCTGATTGTAGCCTGTCTTTCAGATCAGACTCACCATAGTCATAGCAACCCTAATGGGCGATGTGCATTGGACCACATCATTTGCAGGGTGTCTTTAACTGAAAAAAGTTTTGTTGAAAATATGTGTGATTAATGCCTTCAGCTATTATCTCTAATTGTACAGGCATGAAAGGGGGGTCACTTTGTCAGCACAGATAAGCCTATTGCATGGTTATTAAAGACATACTCAGCCCTTGCTGAATTCATCTACTTTTGCTCCTTGTCTTTGGTAACCATAACATATTGGAAGGCTGTGCAAATTAGAGCAACTCTTTGAAACGCAGCTCCAGTAATCTTCTAGACATGGGCGTAAGAGAAGAGGGAAATGCTGTTTAGTGAATAATTGAATGTGCTGTGCTGTTTGCATCAGTATTAAGCAGTGGTACTTTATTTTAATGTGTTTATATCAGAGCGATGCATCACCTTAACATCACCAGGTACTCAGCAGATTCAAAGAGTTCCTTCACCCATAATATAACTAAAAGAAGAGCGCAATAGAGACTGAAACTTGTGTGTGTGTGTGTGTGTGTGTGTGTGTGTGTGTGTTTGTAAGGAAGAAGGAGCTTTCAAACTTTCAACACCAAAAACTTATTCAGAGATAAACATCTGACATTAGATCAACATCTATGTACTTCATGTAGAAAATTACTTATGGGAAGATCAGATTTTGAGAAATAAGTCCCTATCTATTGACTTGTATTAATTCTGGGAGAGTAGTGTCTTGCAAATCCATTATTCATGGAGTAATTTGGGTTGTGTTTGTATTGGCAAAGAACAATTGTTAGGGAGGCATAAAGACAGCTGTGTCTAGGAGAGAATATAGTCAACAAAAATAATGTTGACTATATTCTGTTATTTTGAATAGGTAAGAGTAATTCTACTTTGCCAGTCAATGAGTTACTCAAAAAAAAAAAATGTAATGTATTAAGTGAACAATGGTATTTATGATAATTCAACCTATGTTGAGCAATAGAAAGTATAGAGAACTTAACTATACCAAGTTAAAACTGCAGGAGAAATAAGCTAATTTTTAAAACAAATTTTAATGCATAATTTTTATATAAATAAGGTCTTTATAATTTGTTAATCACTAATTGACTACCCATTTATAATGTAGTAGAATTAAATCTGCAAATAAAACATGTGAAAAATACATTTTGAAGTGATCATTGCATAAATACCCCAAATATAAAGATAGGGAATAAATCTAGGAGAGTTTTCAGAATAATCTTGGAATGCAGGATATCCAACATGAGTTTCAAATTTCTGAAGTAAAATATTACAAGTTTAACTACATAAAAGTTTAAATTTCTGTGTAGAGAAAAAAATTACATAAACAACATTAAGAAAAAATAAAAGCCTATATAAAATATTTATAACATAAAATAAAGGATTTTAGTCACAATATGTAAAATCTTCTAACATTAAAAAAATAGGACACACAATTTTAAACAATAAAAATTTGTGAATAGTTATTCTTTAAAATATTCAACTTTCTCATATATCTTTCCCTTTCTAATAGCAGAAAAATAAAACTAATACATCAATGACATTATTTTGTCCTAAAAGAGTGGTGACATTTTTTCAAAATTTATTCTCATTTTTGGCAAGGATATGCAGATAAGAGCATTTTTAATATATTCCTGGTGCCAAGTAAATTGACCTAGGTATTGGATGGGGCATTTGAGAATTCTATATCAAACATAAAATCAATATTTCCACTCATATATAAATTCAACGTAGGAAACCTATTGCATAGAAATACAACTCTATAAAAAACATCACATACAGGTATATTCATAGAAGCATTGCTTGTAACTATAACCGACTAAAAATAATCTAAAGCTCCACCAATAAGAGAAGAGTTAAATCACAGAAAAATGTATCCTTTGAAAAACTAGGCAGACATTCAAAAGGAGATATGTTGAAATGAAAAGATTTCCAAGGCACACTGTAAAATAAAATAAAAATATTTAAAAAGGTCAAAGAAGGATGTGCATATTGTTATTCAGTTAATGTGAAGACATTGAGAAAAAACATCATTGTACATGGGTACGCATATACATAGAAAGCGATCTGAAATACTCTAAAACAAATGTACATGTCATTACTTTTAAATTCACCGTTCCCTATACCTCAGTTATATTATCCTCCATTGCTAATATATGGTGGTTTATAATACTGACCTTGACTGCTGTAAATTTGGTACATTTACTCGTTACCTCAAGGAGCTTTTTGTTTGTTTCTTAGTATTTTCTATATACCCTGTTGTCTCAGTGAAAAAAGAACTCTTAAATCTCTTCTTTCTCAACTCCATGAGTTTTATTTATTTTGACTGAACTGAACTGACAGGACCTCCAATACAATATTGAATAGAAGAGGTAAGAATAGACATCCATGTCTTGTTCTTGATCTTTTGTAGAAAGCATACAGTTTTTACCATTGAGATATTACATGTACATTTTCATACATGCCTATTATTAGATTATGGATGTTCTTTTTGTTTTCTAGGTTGCTACAAGTTTTAATCATGGATGGGTGTTGACTTTTTCCAGGTACTTTTCTGCATTTATTGAAAAGATAATATGATATATCTTTATTTAATTAATGCTCATATAGTGTATACCATTAATTGATATTTGAATGTTAAACCAACCTTAAATCTGTATGATTAAACTCGCTGGGTCAAAGTATGTTATCCTGTTTACATGCAACTGTATTTGATTTGCTAATATTATGTGAGGGCTTTTGTGGCCGTGTTCATATGTGATATGTTTTTCAGATTTTCTTCTGTGATCCTTTTGTCTGGTGATGGTATGAGGTAACACTGGATTCATAAAATGAGTTAGAAAGTGTTCCTTTATTTTCTATTTCTCAGAATTTGATCTATTCCATAATATTCCTTTATTATTATTTGAATAATTTTTACTTCTAGTGATGTCCCCTCTTTCATTAAATTTTAATTTTATTAAATTTATTGCGATGACGTTGGTTAGTAAAATTATATAGGTTTCAAGTGTACAATTATATAATACATCATCTTGCATGTGTGTATATTGCATGTGTGTTCACTACTCAAAGTCAAGTGTTTTTCCGTCACAATATATTTGACCCCCTTTACCTTTTTCTACCTCTCTCCCATCCCCTTTTTCCTCTGATAACCACCATACTGTTGGTTGTGTCTATGAATTTTTGTTTGTTCTTTTGTTGCTTTCAGTTTTACATCCCACATATCAGTGAAATCACATGGTTCTTGACTTTTTCCATCTGACTTATTCTGCTTAGCATGATATTCTCAAAATCCATCACGTTGTAGTAGCAAATTTCATCTTTTCTTATGTCTGAGTAGTATTCCCTTGGTTATATACCACATCTTCTGTATCCGGTCATTTATTGAATGCCACTTCTGTTGTTGCCATGTCTTGGCAACCATGTATAATACAGCAATGAACATAGGAGCACATACCTTTTTACAAATAAATGTTTTCAAATTTTTCCAGTAGATACCCAGAAGAGGGACTGCTGAGTTATATAGCAACTCTATTCTAAATTTTTCGAGGAACCTCCAGACTGTTTTCTATAGTAAATTGGCTGTACCAATTTACATCCCAACCAACAGTATATGAGATTTCCCTTTTCTCCACAACCTCTCCAATACTTGTTTTACTTGTCTTGTTGATAATAGCCATTCTAACAGGTGTGTGGTAGTATCTCATTGTGGTTTTCATTTTCATTTTCCTAATAGCTAGTGAAGCTGAGCATCTTTTCATATATATCTGATATTGGTAATTTCATTCCTTCTTTTTCCCCCCCCTTAATTGTGTTAGTTTTTGTTTTGTTTCCTTATCTTATATGGTCTTTTCAAATACTCAAACTTTGCTTTTATTGATTATCTTTATTTTAACTGTTCTCAGTTTTACAAACTTTTATTCATCTTTCTTGTTTCCTTTTTACTACTTATCTTAGGTTTAGTTTGATCTCTTTCTAGTTACTTAAAGTGGAAACTTAGGTAATTGACTTTATCTTTTTGACATTAATATTTTTTAATATTTTATTATTATTATTATTAGTTACAGATGTACAAAACAATGCAATACTTATTTTTCCCCCTTACAGTGACTCCCCCTCCCTCTCCCCTACCCCCCACACCTGATATCATACATATCTATTAATATTAAAAATTTATTTTTTTCCAAATATGTCTTTAGCTTCATTTTTATGTGTGTTTTAATATAATTCTATTCAAATATTTTCTAATTTTCCATGTTATTTCTTCTTTAATTCTTGGGTAATTCTTAAACCTGTGGTTTAATTTTCATATATTATTCTCTTGATTTCTTTCAGATTTTTGTGTTTAATTTAAATCTGATGTGGTTAGAGAACAAGTACTGTATGATTCAATCTTTTAAGTTATTGACAATTATTTCATTACCCAGCATATATCCTGTTCTGGCAAATTTTCAGTGTGCAAAGGATGTGTATGAGTGTGGTGTTTTACAGTTGCTGATTTGTCCAAGTTGGTTGATCATGTTTCTCAAGTCTTCTATATCCTTACTGATTTTCTATCTGCTTGCTCTGTCAAGTAGTGAGAGAATAATATTGAACTATCCAATTATAATTGTGTCTTTTCCTATTTTCCTCTCACATTTATCTGTTTTTGTCTTATGTATTGTAGAAGTTTCTTTTTTTAAGTGAACCTACACTATTTTTTAAATATCTTCTTGCTCTGCTAATCTTTTAATCATACAGAGATATCCCTCTTTGTAGAAATATTTCTTTAAGTCTATTGTGTATGACAGTAGTATAGCCGTTTTAGCTCTCTTATGTTTACTTTTTACGTGGTCTATATTTTCCCTTTCATTTTACTTTCATCTACTTGAAATTTGAATTTAAAATATTTGTGTCATGAATCATTTATGGCTGTATATTCAGTCAAATTAATTCTAATTTTTTATCCCAGTATTCAATCTGTCCACATTTAATATAATTATGTATGTTTACCATTTTACTGTTTTCTATTAGCCTCATCTCTCTTTTGTTACCTTATTTCTACCATTCTTTCAGTGGTGTAGTAAATGTTTTACTAAACTATTTTAATGTTTCTATTATATTTTAGTTACGTTTTATGCTATTTTTATTATTTCCTCTAAGAATATTAATAAGCATGTCTACTTATCACAGTTTACTTTATTAATATGGATTTTATCGTGGTAATTTTTCACATGTATAGTTCCATTTTCCCTTCCCTTTGTGTTATTGATATATGCATATTACATATACATATGCTGTACACTCAATAATTACAGTGTTATACATGTTCCTTTAGGTAGTCATATGTCTTCTACAGAAATTAAAAAATATATATATAACATATATGTACATAGAAAATCGAACAAACTATATTTATAATATTTTACATCTATCCACATGTTTACCATTTACATTGCTCTGTATTGCTTTATGGGGATCTGAGTTAGTATCTAGTGTCATTTTCCATCAGCCTAAGCACGTTCTGTTTGCATTTCTTATAGCATGTCTGTTAATAATAGATAATTTCAGGTTTTGTTTAGGTAAACATGTCTATATTTTACATTTAATTTAAGGGATAGTTTTCTGAATATAGAATTATTGGTGGTTTTTATTATCAAAACTTTCAATATGTCATTACATATTATATTTTTGGTAAGAAGATAGTCATTATCTCATTGCATCCCTGTAATATTTCACGTTTACTGTTTTCAAGATTTCCTTTGTATTTTGACATTTAGAAGTTGTATATAATAGGGTTACCTGTGAATTTCTTTGAATTAGTCCTACTTATATTCATGGCTCCCTACAGCTGGACTTTTTTAATCGAAGAAATGATTTGGGTAAAGATTGTGATCAAACACTTAAGATCTGTAACATGGTCACCCTCTATTTTCTGAGTCACGTGTGGGTTGAGTACTGCATTCAGAGGGGCAGCATGTTGGGAACTTTTTTTCTGTCTTTACATTTTAATTGGACTTCTATGTACATTTCCTATGTGCTTGCATATCATAGCCACAAGCTAGAGCAGTATGGAATGTAAATATCACAGTGCTTCTATGGCTCTCTCATTTCCATTAAATATCTAGGTATTCTGTTGCCTGCCCCTAAATTCATCACTTCTGACAAATACAGCTGTGGGTGTTGCCATCCATACTGAGGGGAAGGAAAGCTCCATGTGATAAAAAGGCCACAAACTCATAAATCTTTTTTTTTAATTAAAATGTATTGGGATGACAATGGTTAGTAAAATTACATAAGTTTCAAGTGTATAATTCTGTCATACATCATCTATATATCACATTGTGTGTTCATCACCCAGAGTTGGTTCTCCTTCCATCAGCATATATTTGACCCCCTTTACCTTCTTCTACTACCCCTGCTCCCCCGTACCCTCTGTAACCACACAACTATTGATTGTACCTATAAGTTTATGTTTCTTTATTTGTTTCTCTTGTTCCTTTGTTACTTTCAGTTTTATATCCCACATATCAGTGAAATCATATGGTTCTCCACTTTTTTTATGTCTGACTTATTTCGCTTAGCGTAATAATCTCACGATCTATCTATTTTGTCACAAATGTCAGTATTTCATCTTTTCTTATGGCAGAGTAGTATTCCATTGTGCATATATACCACATCTTCTTTATCCAATAATCTATCAAAGGACAATTTAATTGTTTCCAGGTCTTAGCCATTATAAATAAAACTGCAGTGAACATGGGAGCACATATATCTCTATGGATAAATGCTGGGTCATATGTTAATTCTATTCTTAATGTTTTGAGGAACATCCATACTGCCTTATGTAGTGGCTGCACCAATCTGCATTCGCATCAACAGTGTGTGAAGGTTCCTTTTTTTCCACAGCCTCTCCAACACTTATTATTTATCTTGTTGATGATAGCCATTCTAACCAGTGTGAGGTGATATCTCATTGTGTTTTTTATTTGCATTTCTCTGATGATTAGTGATTTGGAGCATTTTTCATATGTCTATTGGCCATCTGCATGTCCTCTTTGGATAAATGTATATTCATGTCCTCTGTCCATTTTTTAATTGGATTGTTTGATTTTTGTTGTTGTTGTTGAGTTGTATGAGTTCCTTATATATTTTGGAAATTAGCCCCTTATCGGAGGTGTTGTTTGCAAAAATTTTCTCCCATTTTGTTGGTTGCCTCTGTTTTGTCGATGCTTTCTTTTTGCTGTGCAAAAGATTTTTAGTTTGATATAGTCCCATTCATTTATTTTTGCTTTTACTTCCCTTGCCTTTGTGGTCAAACTCATAAAATCCTCTCTAAACCCAAAATCCATAAATTTAGTGCCTATGTTTTTGTCTATGCAGTTTATTGTTTCAGGTCTTATGTTTAGGTCTTTGATCCATTTGACTTAATTTTGATACATGGTGACAGATAGCAGTCTAGTTTCATTCTTTTTTCACGTGACCTTCCAATTCTCCCAGCACCATTTATTAAAGAGGTTTTCTGTTCTCCATTGTTATGTTTTTTGGCTCTGTTGTTGAAAACTATCTGTCCATATTTATGTGGGTTTATTTCTGGGTTTTCAATTCTATTCCATTGGCCTGTGTGTCTGTTTTTCTTCCAATATCATGCTGTTTTGATTACTGTTGCTCTGTAGTACAAGCTGAAGTCAGGGAGTGTAATACCTCCAGCCTTATTCTTTTTTCTTAGGATTGCTTTGGCTGCTTGGGGTGTTTTGTGGTTTCATACAAATCTGATGATTTTTTGTTCTATTTCTTTTAAAAATGCCATTGGGATTTTGATGGAGATTGCATTAAATCTGTATATAGCTTTGGGTAATATGGCCATTTTAACTATGTTGATTCTTCTAATCCATGAACACAGAATGTCTTTCCATTTCTTTGAGTCTTCTCCAATTTCTTTTAAAAATGTCTTATAACTTCCAATATATATGTCTTTCACATCCTTGGTTAAGTTTATGTCTAGGTATTTTATTCTTTTTGTTGCAATTTATTTTGTTTTTCTTTTTCTGTGATTTGATTGTTAGTATATAAAAATGCAATGGATTTCTGTACGTTGATTTTGTTACCAGCAACTTACTGTATTTGTTTACTATTTGTAATAGCCTTTTGATGGAGTCTTTAGGGTTTTCTATATAAAGAATCATATTATCTGCAAAAGGTGACAATTGAACTTCTTCATCCCAATTCAGAGGACTTTTATTCCTTTCTCTTGCCTGATAGCTCTGCTTAGAACTTCCAATACTATGTTGAAAAACAGAGGTGATAAGGGACAACCCTGTCTTGTTCCTGAAAGTGGAGCAAAAGGCTTCAATTTTTCATCATTAATTATATTAGCTGAGCGTTTGTCATATATGGCCTTTATTATTGACATACCTATTATGTCAATACCTATTATTAACATACCTATTATGTTAAGGTATTTTCATTCTATACCCATTTTATTTTGTTAAGTGTTTCAATCATAAGTGGAGGTTTTTATCTTGTCAAACACTTTTTCTTCATCTATTGATATAATCATATGATTTGTAACATTTTTTTTGTTTATGTGGCGTATCATATTAATTTGTATATGTTGAACTATCCCTGTGCCCCTGCGGTGAACCCCACTTGGTCGTTTGTATTTGATTTACTAGAATTTTGTTTAGGATTTCTATATCTGTATTCATTAGAGATATTGGTCTGTAATTTTCTTGTGTTACCCTTACCAGATTTTGATATCAGGGTAATGTTGGCCTCATAAAATGAATTGGGGAGTATTACTTCTTCTTCAATTTTTGTAGAGTTTGGGGAGGACGGGTGTTAGATCGTCTTTGAATGTTTGGTAGAATTTACAAGTGAGACCATCTGGTCCTGGACTTTCATTTTGGGAAGGTTTTGTATGACTGATTCAATTCCCTTACTGTTGATCATTCCATTTGGATATCCAGTTCATTGTGATTCAGTCTAGGAAGGCTAGATGTTTCTAAAAACTTATCCGTTTCTTCTAGGTTATTGAATTTAGTAGCATACAGTCCTCATAATATTCTCATATGATCCTTTGTATTTCTGTGGTACCCATGGTAACTTCCCTTTCATTTCTGATTTTGTTTGTTTGTGTCTTTTCTCTTTTTATCTTAGTGAGTCTAACCAAGTGTTTGTCAATTTTATTACCCTTTTCAAAGAACCAGCTCTTTACTGCAATATTTTTTTCTATTGTGTTTTTGTTCTCTATTTCATTTAGTTCTGCTCTGATTTTTATTATTTCACCTTTGTTCTGCTGACTTTGGGTTTCATTTGTTCTTCTTTTTCTAGGTCATTAAGTTGTAATGCGAGGTTATTTATCTGGGATTTTTCTTCCCTCATTTAAATAGGTCTGTAATCATATAAATTTCTTTCTTATTACTGCTTTCGCTGCATCCCAATAATTTTGATAGAATGTATTTTCATTCTCATTTGTTTCTATGTATCTTTTGATCTTGCCCCTGATTTCTTCTTTGACCCAGTTGTTCTTTAAAAGCATGTTGTTTAATCTCCACATATTCCTGTGTTTTTTCCTGCTTTCTTTTTGCAATTGATATCCAATTTCAAACCCTTGTGATCAGAGAATATTCTTGGTATGATTTCAGTCTTCTTAAATTTGTTGAGGCTATTTTTATGTCCCAATATATGGTCTATCCTTGTGAATGTTCCATGGACATTAGAAAATAATGCATACTCTGACGTTCTAAGATGAAGTGCTCTATAAATGTCAATCATGTCAAAATCATAAATCTTACACAACACAGTAGCAGTTTTTTATGATTAGATATAGTTAATCCTCTTTATTCACTGATTTCATATTAGTTAATTTGCCCATTCACTGAAATTTATCTATAGCCCCAAAATTAAAACTCATGGGCTTTGGTGTTCATTCACAGACATGTGAGGAATATTGAAAAATTTTAACGACAGACATTCCCAACTCAGGTTGAACAAGATAATGCTTTGCCTTCGTGTTTAGCTTTCATAGCATAAAAGAGTATACTTTTCACCATCTGTTTAGTGCCATGTTTGTCACATTTTTGTGCTTTTAGTTGGTGATTTCATTGTTTAAAACTCCCTCCGAGCATAGCACTGAATGAAGTGCTATCTAGTTTTTCTAAGCACACACTGTCATGTCCCTTACTGAAAAAATATACATTTAGTTAGATAAACTTCAATAAAATCTGAATTATAGTGCTGTTGGCCATGAGTTCAACGTTAATGAATCAATAATATATAATAAATAAGGTATCTTTAAACATAAACACACATAAAATAAGGTTATTGTATTGATAAGTTAATGAAAGGTGTAATCAGAGGATAACAGGAATCTAACCCTAAAGGCAATGATTAAGTATTTACTAATTCAGTGTTCACAGCAACTTTATGGAACATAACTACCACAAATACCAAGAATCAACTGTGTATACTTCACAAGTTCTTGTCCATCTTCTCTCAGTGTCTTGAGATCATTGTTTATGATGATTTGGTCCAGGTATATACTGCTTTCTTTATGGTAAATTTTCTCAACCTTCACATGTTTTCATTTCTGGAAGTAGAGTCTGTTGCTTATTTTTTTCAATGTTAACATTAGATTTTATACCTTTTTTTTGAGGGCAGTGTCACTGGCCATCATATGTGGGATCTGAAATGGGGCCGCTGGCTTCTCAAGCCAGCGCTTAACCACTGTGACACTCAGCTGGCCCTAGAATTTATACATTTTATTTTATTTATATTTTAGCTGAGCCATCCTGCCACCTGTTGGCAGCTCAGTAGCAGCTCAGCTCTGGCCGGGCATCGAACTGCTGTTGCCCAGAGCTCACACTCTTGAGCAAGCTCTTAATCAACTGAGCCACTTGGCTGGCCCCTATATACATTTTATAACTTATACTTTATATGCTTTCTTTTATTATATTATTAGCTATGAAAATTTTTATTGAAAAATAATGATTTCTGAGATTTGTATACTGTATGTGGCATTTATATACAGTTTTGTTCTGTGTTTTTTTTTCTTTTAACTATTTGAAAAAAAGAAGCCTAAAATATTTTTGGAAGGGTCTCACACCAAAATATTAACTTTTCATATATTTTTTCTTTAAAATATTATATATGGATGTGTGTATATGTATATATACATTTATATGTATATATATACACACATGTATACATATATAGATATAGATATAGATATAGATATAGATATAGATATAGATATAGATATAGATATAGATATAGATATAGATATAGATATATACACACACACATATATAAAACAGAAAAGTGAATAGAACACATATTCTGAATGTAAATAGCGTTAATCAAGTGAATAATCTTGTTATAGTATATGGAACAATAGTAGAACATTATCAGTACTTCAGAGCAACCCAGATTACCTTTGCCATCATAAACTTGATCCTTCCACCAGAGTTAATAACTGTCTTGAGTTCTGTGATAATCATTAAACACTGTTTTTATTTCTTTAGGTTGGACTTATGTATGTATTCTGAAACAATATTATTTTAGTATTTTTTTGTTTTTTAAATTTATGAGAATGTATCTGGTTTCTTATGTTCAAAATTATGTTTGTAAAATTCTTCCAAATTGTTACACGTAAGTTTAGCTTACTCATTTTTTTATTATCATATGATCTTTCATTTTATGAATATGCTTTATAGTTATTTAATCCATTCCACTGTAGGTGATCATTTAGGTAGTTTTCATTTTTACTCTCTCCGAATTCTCTTAAATTGTCATATTTCAAATACACAGTGAATAGTCCATTGACTTTGACCTTGTCAGAGAAGAAAATGGAAATAGTATTTAGAATGATGGATTCAGGGCCAGCCGAGTGGCTCAGTTGGTTAAGAGCTTGCTCAAGAGTGCGAGCTGAGCTCTAAACAACAGCAGTTTGATGCCCAGCCCAAACTGAGCTGCCACTGAGCTGCCAACAGGTGGCAGGATGGCTCAGCTAAAAAAAAAAAAAAAAAAAGTAGAATGATGGACTCTTTCCTTGGAAGTACACAGTTGGCAATGAGACCAGATTTTCCTAAATCATTAACAATTTTCCCAGTGTTTAATCCTTTAATTATTTTAAAATAAGTTGTAAAGGAAGAAAATTCAAAAGCTTCCCTTTAAAATGTATGATTATCATTACTGTCATATAAACCAACAATATAGAAAATTAAAGCAAAACAAGCCTAGAGGCTTGATCACTGCACTGTACACCTAAAACTGATGTTGTATAGTATTGTATGCCAACTGTAACTGAATATGTGGATGGTCACGGGATGTGGAGTATACTGTGGAGGGAAGTCAGGGGAGTTGTGATAGATATGCATGATATGGGGGCGGTGTGGGGTGGTGAACTGGGAGAGGAGGGTTGTCACTTTGCGGGGTAAAGAGTATAACTATTGCATTGTGTTGTACACCTGAAACTAATAAAAAAAAAGCAAAACATTTCAGAATATTAATTAGTATTTTTAAATTTTTGATTACTATTGATGCATCACCAATCCCAAACATTTTGAATTAAATCTAATTTATTATTTCTCCCAATACTATTGTTTAGCGGGTTTTTTCTCTTGGTTGCACCTGGGCTCACTGATGTAACTGCCTTCTGCTAGAAGATCAGCTGATCTGGCAGGTTAAAGGTGTCTCCACTCACATGACTGTGAACTGCTGAGGGGCTGTCTATTTAGGAGCTTTTTCTTCTCTACAAGACCTCTCAACTTGCTGGAGGTAAGAATGAACTTTTTTATATGTTGGTCAGAATTTTTCCAAGAGGCTGAGGCTAGAAGCTGCAGAAGCTGATAGGCCTGGGCTCTAGAATTCACAGAATGTCACCTCCATTACTATTTATTGTTCACAACAGCTTATAAAGGCCACCAAGATTTACGGGACCAGGAAACAGGCTCCACTTTCAAGGAGAGGAGCTGCATGTCAGCTATGGCCATATTTCATTTACCATAATACCATAAGACGATTTCATTGAATTTTGCAATAAGCTCTAAGTCACAGAGGTGGCATTTAAGGGTTTATAACAGAATGCAGATTTATAGACAGAATGTTAATGATTTCATGAGATATAAAATAGTCAATATAAGAACTCGATGTGATGATCACTTCCATAGCTCATTGTGTTTATAATTAATTTTTTATCAGAAAATGAGGTAAAATATAAACAAAACAGTTTGTCAAATCAAAGTAGAGGTAAAACCAAAATTATCTATACAGTGAATATATCACAGGTACTCGTATTCCTGAGCTTCATTGTGCTGGTTAATGTGTAGAATACAGGTGTATAAAGCATAATCACTGACTACATAGATTTTCTAATCTCTAAAGGAAGATAATCTGTAAATATAAGAAATGGCTCTCACTTCCTTCTGAAATGCATAGTACCTGGGCATGCTAATAATAGTGTCGGGACCATAGAATCTGTTACTCGCCTATCAGAGACAAAAGGTTTAAAGAAAGTGGGGCAAGAACCCGAAGAGATCATTTGTAGGTTCATCACATACAGCTGGAAAGCAAACTGAAAAAAAGTTCTTCAGGATTAAGTTCAGGTGCTTTGGGTGGCTTTTATTGCAATGTCTATGGCTACTAGTTTAATCATGCTGAGAGCAGCAAAAATTGCTGACATTATGCAGAGACATAGGAAGTAACATCAAAAAAAGAAAACAATCATGTAATGGCTATACTGAGTGTTAAACACAGCCTGAATTAAGGTCCTAAATGAGTGATCCTCAAACTTGAGTAACCATTAGAATCAACTGGTGAGCTAGCTGAACCACAGGCTGCTGGTCCCACTCCCAGAGTTTCTGCTGGGTTAGCAGGTGTGTGGTTGTGCCTGAGAATTTGCATCTCTAACATGTTCCAAGTGATGCTGCTGCTGCTGGCATTAGAAACACGTTGGCAAACACCACCCTAAATCAAACTAGTACACCACATCAGCCTTCAAATGCTGCATCCTGAACTTTAGATTACTCATACTCAGGACACGAGAAGCCGCTGTACGCTCCGACAGTACTGCTACACATAGAAAATCAATTGTTTTTTTAACTACCACAAAGGTGTCCTTTATACAACTATCCTGAGATTTAGGGCTCAGGTAGCTGCATTTGTTTGGCAAAGCCTGGCTCACATTTAGCATAGTTATAAGACAACTTGAGAGGATACCTCAACTTATATGTTTAGAGGTTTCCTAAGCACAGAAGTGATGCCGATTCTGAATAGTCAGTAACATTGACAAATATGAGTTCCAGGAGATTATATCTCAGTTAGCAAGAGACAAGTTTAACTCTTTCTAGATCTTGATCTCTCAGGCTTCCATTTGGAGGAGTTCAGATATGCTTCACACTTACATTGTGTAGATTAATAGAGGGCTTTAAAAATGGAGGCCGCCTGAACCCTAGGCAAAGAATCATTACTTTAGTATATTCCAAGATAATAACAAGTATTCTAAATATTTAAGAGTCAAAATATCTAATTTATTTTTTCTCTTATTACTTTTTTCCATTTCATTATCAACAAATTATTATACAGTTTTTGTTTAAGTGTTCAAATGTGCTCTCAGTTATGTTACTTAGAAGACATTGATGCTTATTCTGGAAGAGGGGGAAATGTCTAAGTGATGATGATAAGTAAAGCAGATATTAAGAGGATTTAATGCTCAGAATACAAAATTCTGGGCTGCAAGATCCAGCTGCTATTTTCAAATCTATAGGATCAGGGGTTTATCTTATAGGGGGTGGATGACAACTTTGGTACAAAATGTTACATAGAAGACTATTTCAATAATGTAATGTGAAGGTTAAGGGTATCAGTTAAGGTGCTAACATAAGAAATGGGCAGAAATTTGGAAAATCAATATCATATAATTTAAAGGAAAATGGTGGCTGTTCGTTACTAAAAATATTGTAAGCACTGAAATGTTTGCTTCCAAGGATAATTGGAAGTATAGGAGTCCATATTTAAAAGACAGATAAATTGGTAGAAAGGCTTTGTTTGAAGAAAAGATAAAAAAAATACTATTTGGACATACCATATTGTAGTGATGGCAAAATATTTAGTAGTTATTTTGAGATATGATACTGGAAAATAGGGAGACAAAAGTTGTAGATAGATATTGCAATGTCATTCTCCAAAGAAAATAATTTTCAAAGATCTTAATGACAATGTGATAAAAGGTAACAGCCTGAATTATTTTATAAAAAAAATCATAAATGATATTTCACCTTTAATAAAAACATGTTTCTGCTTTTCTCTAATTCAAGATACTAAAGTTTGGGCATAGTGGATAGCCAAACATGTAGTCTTACTGACTACTGTATCTCTTAACTAAGGTTTATTTTGTAGGAGGGAATTAATAAATTCATTGGCTTGTTATCTACAGTATGTTCCACACGATTCAGAAATGAATATATTATTGGGAGTAGGAAGATTAATGTGTAGTAGGCTTCTTGCCCTCTGAATCTTTACTATGTTGTGTGTTGCTCTATAAATGTTAGTCCTTAGAACAGTGCTCATTGCATAGCTGATTCTTAATAAGTAATTGTTTAAATAATATGTGTGTGTCTTTGAACTGTGAAGCAGTTGGTGATGTTGTAATACTAAATAGTAATCAAAGACAACCCCAGATTTAACATTTAAGATTTGTATAAGTTGTTCAAATGGAATGCTCATTAGTCTTCAGATGGTCCCAATCTCAGTGTAGAACTATAGACCATTAAAAGGTTTAGTCAGAATTCAGAATGAGCTTAAACTTGTCTTTGCTTTTTAGTGGACACATTCCTATTCCATACACGTACATACATGCAGACAGAACAGTAGAATGTGTCTTCACGTTCTCATTCCCAAGACTCAACCTTCACTCAGCCATCCACACTCAGGACTGTTATCCAGGCTCTGTAGTCTCTTGGATTTGCTCCACCTCTAAGTCTTTAACTGGAACATCTAACTTGTTGGCATAACCTCATATTATCTCACATCCTTAATTCCCTCATCTTAATCCACCTTTGCCTTGACACTTGCTAGACTGGCAAACTTTCTTTTATCCCAAAATACCAATATTGCATCACTATTTTTCTTTCTTCAAATAGTTGGGAGAGTGTTCCAGTGGACAGAACTGTCTTGGTCAGTACAATGGCTCAGAAATTTTAAAAGATTAGGAAAAGGGACACAATGCATACAAGTACAAGGGCAATGGAATTGGCTGGCTGATGTAAAGTTGCTTTGACATCCTACATCTAGTGAAAAGCAGAACTGTTAATAAAAAATTGAAAACTAAGTGTGAAGGTCGAGGGCCTTTTGGTAGCTAACAGAAAGATCCCTGGTGCTGCTGTGGGAGTGCAGGAAAATGTGAAGACGAAACTCAGGAAACTCAGGAAACTCAGGAGTGCAGGAAAATGTGAAGACAAAACTTAGATATTCCCTGAACATCAAAGACCCATCGAGTGGCTAGCTGAACAAAGCTCCATTATACCAAAGTTCAAAAAGCCAGGCACTCTAATATATGGAAGGTGGAGATCTGGATGGATGACACCTAAGATTTTGGCCCACTAGCCTTTTAAACCCTAAGTTTACAGAGGTAGTCCATCCTTCCCCAGTAAGAATTGTCACTTTCCTCATATGGAAAGCCACTGAAGAGGCCTTTCTCCCACAACATAACAGGATTTGCCTCCTTAGGATCTTTTCCCAACTCCTTGGCTGTTGCCAATTGTGGCATAATCTAGCTAGGCATGTGCTAGGCCTGATGAAGGAGGAAAGAGTCAATGCTCCAAAGAAGCTGTAAAAGTTATTCATCATATTTCATTAGGAGATAGGTGAATGCCAGTGCAACTGGATTAAAAGGATGCTTAATTATTAAGGAGACTAAAACATAAGATTGTAAAAGAGAGAGAATTTATTGAGTTGAGGATATTGTTAAGATCCAGTATATAACACCTTGGTAAGGAACCTGGGGAAGATGCCAAGTAGCTATTTGGATGACTTCTAAAAACCTGGAGAAAATGTAGGCCCTGTTGAGTGATATGAAAATATTTGAATTTCATGGCAGATGGTGGTAGAGGGATTGAAAGGCCTAGGAAACTGGGCATAGTGAAGTGGATATATTACATGTGGCCAGAAGAACCGCCATGCCATTCACAAAGGTCATTGCAAATGAGCTGCTGAGAGTGACATTTACTTCACTAAGAAGTCCAGTGGTAGGTGGCTCTTTTCCACAGCCAAGACTGATGGCAGGAGAGGCTGCCACACGACTTGGTTTGTTTGGAAATGATAGGCCTCAAAGAAATAGACCTGAAATGATGGTGCTAAACTGCCACATAGTTAATCATAACAACAGCAAGGTCAGAGTGGCAGCCAAGGGAGCTAGACCCACATCAAAATGAATACTAGAATGTGGCATTCCTAAGTGCAAAAATAAATAGACAGGCACTGCATTATATAAATAATTAAGAGGAAGGAAAATGCGTGAGTAGGAGTCCAAGAGTGGTACCTCAATAAAAGTTTAAGGCCCCTTATCCAATTCCTGGAAATAAGACAGTTTCCAACCTGTTAAATGAAATGGTGGAAGGAGGAAGGACTGTGTAACCAGTCAGCAAGTATAGACATGCCTTGGAGATATCGCAGGTTCTTGTCCAGAGCACCACAATAAAGTGAATCACACAATATTTTTTATTTCCCAGTGCATATAAAAGCTTTGTTTATATTATCCTATGGTCTATTAAGTGTGCAAAGCATTATGTCTTTTAAAAACTACACACATTAATTAAAATACACTTTATTGCTAAAAAAATGCTAATCATCATCTGAGACTTTTGTGAGTTGTAATCTTTTTGCTGGTTGGAGGGTCTTACCTTCAATTTGTAAAAAACATGATATCTGTGAAGTACAATAAAACAACATATGACTATGTATGCATACAGATACCTTAGTCTTCCCTCAGTGGACCCTAAAGTCATTTGCTCATGTGTACTGTATAGTGAGGAAAGGGGAATAGCAGATATTTTCATAACTCCTGGAAACAGAGTCTGAGATCACATTAATACTCAGAGACTCAAGTGGTCTGCCATAGGCTACAGTGAACGGCCAGCAGCCAGCGTGAGCGGCCAGCAGCCAGCGTGAGTTGCCAATAGCTGCGGTGAGTGACATCCAGAGGCTGGTGACCAATCTGCCTCATACGGGAAGAGAGCAATGATGATACCAACATGGGCCAGTGAAGCAACGTCCTCCGCAACTAGACTGAAGAACAAAACGACAGCAACTTGTCTGTTCACCTATCCCGATTCCCCAATGCTGTTCCCCTCCCCCAGTTCTCCAATTTAAAAAAAAAAAATCTTTTAAAAAAAACAAAAAAAAGAAATCTCAAGGAAAATTACAAAATGTTTAAAACAACAAACAAACAAACGACTAAAAAAACATCATATAGTCCTATCTGAGAATGGCGGAATATAATAGGAATGTAAAACATGTGGGGGGAGGACTGGCTGAAGTCCAGACAACAGTGTGTCTACAGCATCCACAAAAACACTTGTTGTTCAGTTCTCAAAACTCTGAATGTGTAATTGGGACTAAGATACTTGGCAGTTGCAGTAACCTTTATATTAGGTGCTTGGCTTGTGGAGTAAGAGCTAATGTATGGGAGAGGCCAAATAGGAGCTTCTGAAACCACAATCGCTTGGCCAAGGTAGTAAATCAAAAACAGTGTAACATCCTTGAGAATGTGTGGGTAGGGGAAGTGGTTTAAGTTTAGTGCCAACCTCAAGTAGTTCAAGAATGTAGGGTGATAGTCCTTTATATACCTTCATTAAATTACCAGTTTAGTCAATGCAATAATCAAATGGATTCTGCAGAATGTCTGCACACTGCTGCAAGCTCAGCCAATTTATTGTTCCAATTTCAACTGCCATGCTAGGTATGGTATGTTTATTAGAGCAGATTAATACCATCTGAGTCCATGGTATGTAGCTTTTGATTAGGCCAGTATGTTTGTGTGTGTGTGTGATTTTAATGAAGAACAAGGGACAGAAACACTTCTCATTTCCAAAGCATTAATGGGGCCACACATGGAGTTTGCATGGTTCAGAGATAGAGACTATGCATGGGCACAGCAGCATGGAGTCCTACTTACAGAAGCTTATCGAGTTATTGCCTCCTCTGAATGCCCAATATGCCAGCAACAGAAACGAATGATGAAACCTCAATATGGCACCATCCCTCAAAAGAACCAACCAACTACTTGGTTGTAAGTTTAGTTTGCCCCTTCCATTTTAAAAGAGACTGAATTTTGTTCTCAAAACAGCAGGCGTCTGTTCTGGGGATGGGTTTGTATTTCCTGCTCAGAGCGTCAGCTGGCACCATTATATGAAGGCTTATGATGTGTCTACTTGCTAGGCCTGGAATTTTACAAGAGGGAATCTAATTCCTTCAGGAATGAAAATGTGTGTCACTCCACAAGATAAGCCACGAAGACCAGCAGAAATGGTAGCTGAGTGTGACGGAAATTTGGAAGGAATGTTAGAGCAAAAGGATAATTAGTAATAAATAGGACCCTCCGCCTTCTGAGTCTCTCCTTATGAAATGAGGCCTACTTGAAACCTATGGATTTCTCTGCAAATATAACTGGAGAAGTGGGTGCCTGCATCACAAATGTTCACCTGTGGTAGCCCTGGAAGTGCATCGCTCAGTTCTCCTTTTGATAAAAATCTTGCCTCCAGCTACCACAACTGGAGAATCTGTGGCAGCTTTCCATCAAGGTCAGGGTCTTCTCAGGAAGCCCAAAGAGCGTGAGTACTGAGGCCTGACCACTTCTATGCAGCCCCAGTTTCCTATAACAATCTTTGCTCTAGAACTCCCCTTTTGGGGGCAAAATCTATATAAGTTCTGCATCACAGTGTGAGGCGATTTCTTCCCAATTCTCCTTCTTACCCCCTTTTCTTTCAGAGGTGCCAAATGACATTTGACACCTGAAGTCTTTTGTGAAGAAGCCCTCCTTCCCTCCCCTTAATTATTCACAGGGGCTACCCCAAGTAGACTTCTTGTCCTCCCAAATCCATCAAAGCATACACTACCAAAATATTTTGAATTGCTGCACTTGTATGTACCCGATGCTTTGTGTTGGTTCAGTCTTTTATAAATTCATTTCAGAAAAATTCCAGTGATGGTTATTTGCTAACCATAAGTGTTATTTCCTAGGTGCTAAATCCAATTATGTGACTTGTTTTCCTAAATCCTTTCAGTATCTTCTCTATACGGGTAGGTTTTATATTATTCTCAACATAGAGTACAATTAAGAAGTAATGGTTATGTACATTTAAAGCCATAGCTTTCAGTATCTGTTTTACTTGTTTTCAAGAAGTTGATATTAAAGTTACTACGTAAATATTAAGGAATAAATGGCAAAATATGCAAAAAATATAAGGACAGAATGTAAGTCTAAAAAGAAATGCTATTTTTGCATCAAAATGTTGTTAGCTTTGGGCAATATCCCCAGAGTCCATGTTGCTTATATTAGCTCAGTCTTGAGAGGTACTTTAGTGGAGATATTTGAAAATATGGAAAAAATTCAAGCACTTTGCTGGCTACACAAAAATCCCAGTCTCACTCTTAAGGGTACTCACTTCCTACCAAATCTCAGCAAATGTTTTCTCATGTGCCTGTGATTTTGTCCTTTTTGTTGTTGTTGTCCTGCTTAGGCTATTACTCAGTACAAGGTCTTGGTGGATAAGTGCTTTTCATGCCTGTGACATGATTCTCTATGACTTGTACAAATTCAAAGAATAAATTTGTAGCAGAAAATCTGCGAGTGTTAATTGGCCTGAGGCTGAGCAAGATCTCTAAGGACAAAATCTCTGAAATCTACGTGTAAACCAATAAGCCCCAGGCTGATTCCTAGTGTTTGACAGATCTCCTAAAACAGGGGTGGCTGCCAGCTTCTGAGTCAGCTTCCACTTCATTCCCAGATATTCTGAACAATAGGTCCTTCTTGCCTCAAAGGTCCATGTTTTCTTCTTCTGTTCATGATCTCTTCCCTTCCCTTCCCTTCCCTTCCCTTCCCTTCCCTTCCTTTCCCTTCCCTTCCCTTCCCTTCCCTTCCCTACCCTTCCTTTCCCTTCCCTTCCCTTCTCTCTCTCTCTCTCTCTCTCTCTCTCTCCTTTCTCATTTCTAACTGTATCTAGTCTACGTTAATGTAAAATTCACTGTGCCAATATGTACTTCTTTGGTACCTCAGTTGGTAACCCATTTTTATTTATGTGGGTTATGCGGGGAAGAAGGGAGAAACTTTTGGAATTGTGAAATAACTCAGTGACTACTACAGAGGAGAAGGTGGAGAAAGAAACACCCAGATGAGTACTAGACATATTATCATTTTTCTATCCCTGGCATGCTCTTTCTTTCTTTCATTCGATCAGTACTTCCTCCAGTAAAACATCCTGACTCCTTTGTAACCCCTAGTCTTGTTAATTGCGCCCCACATTCTCTGGTAGCCTGCCTTCTTCAAAACAATAATTACACTGCATTGGATTTTTAGTTGTTTCTCTTCACAGTGAGTCTCTCGGGGTGCTTTTATGGAGGGCAAACACTTATCATACTTCCTTATCCTTGGTGCTTAACATAGTGCTTGTCATTCAGTAGACATGCAGTAAATATGTAATTGAATTAGAAAATAAATGTTACCGTTTAAAAACGCTGAACTTTTGCTACTATTCAAGAAAAGAAAAAAATATATTAACTTCAAAAAAAATGAACTGAAGGCAAACTACATAATAAAACTTGCTACTGATACCTGTCTGAGAAAACAGTTAGCCTATATTGAGTAAAGTATTATATACTTTACAGTTACTTTCACCTAAAGATTAATGGAACATTGAGAGAATTAAAAAGCATGTCTCCAGTATTTTAGTGTGTTTTTAAATATGGGAATTATTCAAAGAGAACACAAGAGAAAGAGGAGTTACTGTTGAATAACAGAGACATAAATCTTAACCATAAAACAAAGAGACTAATTCAATTGTGGCGAAACTTCTTGTGAGTTATTGCATTGGATAGCACACTTGGATATATCTAAATGCTAAGTTTTATGTCAAAATCTGTTGCATTATGTTTGACTTGCTTTTTCATAGGGTAATCAAAGTTCCTGTTATGAAATAGTGATGAAGGAATGTTGATAAAGCCTGCAATGTGTTCACAGTATAGGGATGATTTTTCAGAGCTGGGGTTAGCTTCTAGGGTTGCTCTCTGTTCCAAAATGAAAGAAACATAAAATATACTTATATGCCGATTAATATCAAAAGATAATGAAAAAGTATTAACAAATTGATTTTTAACCAATAGCTTTTGAATGCACTTTGGAGAAATGTTGTTTTCATTATTGTCATAGTTAATTTGGGATTTCTGGTACCCTACTTTCAAAATGTATATGAAGTTGAGAGATTAGATAGGGCATAACGATGAGAGTTTACTGTAGAATAAAGTAGTTTATTGACTTTTAAAAGTATATTTGAAAGCGCTGGCTTGGGAAGCCAGCGGCCCCCGTTCGGTCCCACATGTGAGGGCCAGTGACACTGCCCTCAAAAAAAAAAAAAAAAAAGTATATTTGAACTTACTCGCTGGTAGACACTTGAGAAAGAGCACTGAAATTTAAGACAGGCTTGCTAAGCAATAGTGTAAATAAAATCTGAGTATATAAATTGAAGTTTTGAATTGAAGTTCCTAGAATAGTTGGGTAACAATAAGGAATTCAATTTTCTAGTATATATTTTTTTAAGCATTCAGTGTGATGATTGATTTCTGGCTGTCTAATTTAAACCCACTGTGCACACAGAGGATGTGAGAAGTTTTCTACAGAATAGCCTCTATGAAAGGTTAAGTTTCTTGTTGATACTTTTGAGGACTGTGAAGTGAAAATCTCAGTAATTGACTTTATACATACAGAAAAACTAGTGGTCTGAAAAGTGTGAAAATTTCACAATTATGTAGGATGTTTCAGTATATTTTCTTCTACATTACACATCAACAATCTAGCAGCTATAGATCTTAAATTCCTTGCATCTAAAATTTCAGATATTAAACAAGTTATGCATATATATATATCATTACAGATACAAGTGTGCTTTACATATTTAAATAGATTTTTCATATTATAGGATGTTTATAAAACAATTTCATATTATAGAAATTTTTTTGTTGAAATCTTGTCATTTTGATTTGGAAGGGGATAGTAGTCAGGATTCAAAACAGGAGATTTATCTTTGCAATGCCTTTTTCATCATTCCCTTCTCAGTTTTCATCACTCGCAATTATCCTTTGTTGTTTGACTCATGCCATTCAATGTGCCCTGGAACTTATGAGCATTCTCTCCCTCCTGGTTAGCCTATATTCAACTTATTTTTTCATAAATAACACTAGTGGTTACATCACTGTCAATCACTCAACAATATCAACATCAACAACAACAGAAACATAAAAAACAAAAAACAGACTTTCCTATCACCTAGCTTAATCCCTACCATCAATTAACTATTGGAATGCTCTAATATTGAGTCCCTTACCCTAGTTTATTAGAAGTAACTCATTGACTTTAAACATTTTACTGTGAGGTAGGAAACACCATACATGAATGGAGAGCAGAAACTGTAAATCCAGTAACAGAACATATTTTGATGTAATACCTGTTCTTTCAAAAGCTACTTATTCCACATTCATTTTTTTACTCTCAAAATCTATTTTTTTAGGTTTTGTTAATTTAGTGCTCAACTTTCTCTATGATGAAACAGCCAGTCATGTGCTTATTTATTTATTTATTTATTTTTAGCTGAGCCATCCTGCCACCTGTTGGCAGCTCAGCGGCAGCTCAGCTCGGGCTGGGCATCGAACTGATGTTGCTCAGAGCTCAGCTCACACTCTTGAGCGAGCTCTTAACCAACTGAGCCACTCAGCCAGCCCAACATTTATCTTTTTAAAATAATACAATGATCATTATTATTTTTTTAAATCACAGACTATATAACTGGGAAGAACAAATAAACAATAATTTATAACAGTATCTAGATCACTTTTGATGTGTAACTTGGTTTTGTCTCCTCCCAGACATTGGATCTGCCCTCACCTATTAAACGTAACACTGATTCTTGATCTCCAGACTGGCAACTATCCTCTGTTGTTAGACTCATTCCATTCAAAATGCCCTAGAACTTATAAGCATTCTCTTCCTCCTATTTAGCCTATTCTCTGCTTATTTTTTCATAAATAACAGTAGTGATTATATCACTGTCAATCACTCAACAATATCAACATCATCAACAACAGAAACATAAAAAAATAAAAACAAAAGCTACATACTTTCCTTGTCTACAGAAAAAAATGTACTGGACCTGTAGATGGGACACAGATTTGGAATATAATAGAGTCAAAGGTGGAAATCCCAGTGTCCTTCCACTTTACTATGGGGACCTGATTTATACACTGAATCAACTTCTTTTAATGTGTGAGGAATCAGAATGAAGTTGATATGGGGTTAGAAATAGAATATATTATAAGCTGTGTTTCTCAAGATAAACTGCCCAGGGGTCTAAATAGAGTCACACTGCAACACATATTTCAGTGGTTCTTGTGACAACCTATTACAGGTCATTGATTCACTGATAAAGTTTTCACATTTTTTCACAGGAATCCCTTTAGTAAAATGTTCCCATTGTGTGCTCATGAATTATGCTTTCTCCGAGTCTGCAACTCTTCCTCACTTTCTCTCCCTGTCCCCAATACAAATTATCCTGACCTGCATTGATCCAACTTCTGCCTCTGCTAAACTGTATAAAGATGCCTTGTAGATGTCTTTGGTACACACTGAAAAAAATCGCTTCCACTTGACATTCATTAGGCCCTACTCTCCTGGCTTCCCTGCCACCTATTCTGAATATATATAATTTCCCCAGGCATCACTGCCACTTCTACCCATAGGGCCGCCTTCACTGAGCTGTGCGTGCTCTGTCAAGCATGGCTGCTCCCTCCACTGGGTTTACCACTTGTTTCTGTTTGATCCAGTCTGATCTCTAAGCTGTGACCATCAAGGGAGTTAAATCTATGTGGCTAACAGGCAAGGTAGAACATCAAGAAGTTTATTTCCATAGGGTATTGAAGGATATCCCTTCCTTCTATTCAATGCTGTGTGTCTTCTACAGTACACCACTTCTTACAGCAAATGTAGTACTTCTTATTGCTAATATCAGTTACACTTTTGTTTACTATATCAGTTTGGGTTCCTTAGAATCAGATACCTAAATAAGAGTTGATGCAAATATCTTATTGGGGAAAATGTTGTGAAAGATAATGGGAGGCTGCTTGAGTAGGCAGCGAGAGCCTTTGGCCCATAAAGCATGCTGACTCCTATGAAAGGAAAGACGGAATGAAAGATTGGGGGAAGAGCCTGACTGTAGCACAGTCTGAGAAAGCCCAGGCCAGGCCAATATGGCATCCATGAGAGCAAGGTTATGCATTACAGGAGTCCTGAGTCTGGCTTGAGTGAGCCAGTTCTAATGCCACTCACCATGGTTAGCCATTGTCTAAGAGTAGCTCAAGGGAAAGTGTGGCCTCACTGTGACCACCATAGTAGATCCTAGGGATGGTAGCTACAAATGAACTGTTTTCTTAGCAGCAGGTTGTTTTGAAGGAAATTTGAACAGAGTTCCCTTATGACCATGGCTATCAGGGGCCTGCCTCTACAGGATTCTAAGGAAAAGTAGGGGAGATTGTACATAACAAGTAAATAATAACCTATATCCTAATCCCATATTAACATTTATACCAAAATTTTCTACTTCCACCTACTATATCCTCTCCTCTAGGCAAAACCCAGTTATGTCTATGGGGACCTACATTGAGCATAAATCTGTCTCAGGAAATATGGAATACTTACTCCTGCTGATATCCGAATCTTACTTAAAAATGTCTGGCCAATTTCATTTCATTGGCATTATTGTCTGCTCATCAACATCTCAGGAAAATAAACTCCTTGATCATTTGCCCTGCACATTAGCCCCACATGTTTGGACTCACCTGATGGAAATAGTTTGAGGATCAATCTGGGTCCCCTACTATGTTATCATAAAGTAGTATAGAATAGACATGAAAGAGAAAAAACGGGCCGGCCGAGTGGTGCAGTGGTTAAGCGCTGGTTTGGGAAGCCAGCGGCCCTGGTTCAGGTCCCACATATGAGTGCCAGTGACACTGCCCTCAAAAAAAAAAAAGAAGCCACCTTCTCCATGGATATCGAAAGCCACTAACCCCTTATATTGGATGAAATTATTAGTTCTGTTTTAGTGTAAGGAATTTGTAAACAACTCATTGGCTTGCTTTATCCTAATGACTGCTATAATAACTTGTTTTTCAGCTTCCCCTGTAGCTCTGCCTTTATGCTCCGTTAGCATTGGCCTTGATTGTGGCTGGCTTTGTCCAAAACCATGGTGGAAGTGACAGTGCCAGGTCCCAATCTAACTCTTGATCACTTCTGCTTTTATTTATCCTTTTGAGATTTTTAACCTTCATATGTGAAAAGTAAGCTCCAGTGGATGATGTCCCTTTAGCCTTGAATGAGACCTTTGAGCCCACCCAAACTCAACAAAAACCTGAAGCAGGTCCATACAAGCTAACATAATCTTACATATAGATGTAAGATTGAAAAATATCTGCCTACGACTGCATGCTACTCCAGTTTTATTATGTAGCAAAAACTACTCAAGTAAGTATACCATTATCCCCAGTGTCATGAATAAAGAAGTCAAGTTTTTTGTGACTTTCTCTATTTGGCTCTGAGGTTCAATATCTGAACATCTTTCATGAGGAGTAGCCACCCAGATTCCCAGCAATAGCCTTTCCTACTTGAGCTGCTTTGTTTCCCACCCTCATTTTGGTGTGATTAGAATGGGTCATAAGAAATGATTACATAAATTGAAAAAAAGATAACATCAATAAGAATGCAGTACTAGTTTTCAATTTCCAGTAATGATATTTTATGTGAACGAGTGAAACTTTATCACATATATACATACCATTAAGGTAGAAAGATACCTCACAGCAGTCATAAGGATGTGAGAGCTAACATGTGGCAAAAAACAAACATCTAACTTTTGAATTCAACATCATTGTCATTTATATCTATAAATGACATTCATTGACCATTTTGTAGGAAATTCATAGAAACAAGGCAGATTGTTAATTTAGGGAATTGACCCAGCAGGATTAGAGGAGCAAAGTTCCATGAATAAAAATGGATACTGAACAACTGAACAGTTATTTTGTTTGTTTGATTTTATTGGGAAAGTTAAACAAGCAAATATTGTCAATTCTTCTGATGCTACCCAGCAAAATGTAAATTATAGGAAGCTACAGTGATTTTTGAAGGTTGCTAAAATCAATACTAGAGAGAGGTTAGGAGATTTAGACGGAATCCAATACATTAATGAACAAAAGCTTTGTAGCTTAGATATGACACTTTTCAAGGGCAACATCAGAGAACCAACTTATTGTGATCTCAAAGTCATATTTAAATGTATGTATCTGTGCATGTACGTAGTTTGATTCAGGATTCAGGTGGCAACATTGAAATATCTTAAACATTCCTATCACAGTATTCTAGAATTTTTTCTATACATCCCATGTTGGTTAATTTTAAATTTCATTGGATAACTGACAAGTTAAATTGTACCTGTTCAGTAGAGAGTCACATGCTTAGCTTCTGTGTGTGTGTGTCTTTCTACCTTCAATCCTTTTCTTTTTCTCCAATATTTTCCAGGCCCACACCTTCCCTGACTACACAAATATTTTGTTGTGTGAGTATCCAGGCTCACAAAAGCAGCAGACATTTTAGTTGTCTCTGACTTGAATTCAAAATAAATGTCAGAATAGAAACAAAAAGAAATAATTATATGCTAAACACCAAAAGTAAGTAAATTATTTGAATGCATGCAAATATTTTATTTTCCAGATGGGAAGAATGAGCATTTATTTGTAAAGAAAAAGATCTATTGCTAATTACATGGTCTGTTTTTCTAAATTAAAAATGTCAAAGTATAATATCATTTTAAAGCTCTACAGATAGACATGATCTTTAGTTGAATTATCTCAAGCCTCCAACGTTTGAATTCTTAAGAATTATATCGATATTTGTTTGCAATCTTTATGAAAGAGAAGCTTTGGTTTGGGATTTAAATTTCCAACAGTGGAAATAGACAGTACTTTAAAACATCATCTGGTTTCATTCTTTTGAAAAACATTTAAAATTAAAAACAAAACCGGACAAGCAATGCACATGTCTTATTTTTAGGATATATTGTGTTTGATATTCTGAATTCAAATTAGAACTCACAATATGTTAAAAGCAGTCATTCTATCTCAGGAACCAAAAATGTTACTTAGGCAAAAATTAAAGGTATTTTATAGTTACTATTAATAAATATATTTGATCATTTTTTAACAAGCAGGTTAGTTTTAAAACAATATTTATTACTCAAAGAATGTGGACTTTTTATTCAGGAAAAATATATTATTTATGTAACATGATAATCTTATGTATAGAAAGCTTAGTTTTTAACTGAGAAATAAATTCCTTTTTATGTTATTTTTTTTTCATTTTC